>OU974047.1:5000000-7500000 GCA_918843915.1 Notodonta ziczac
TGGCAAATTACAAAAAGAGGCGGGAATCGAACCTGCAACCACCCGACGCAGTAAGATGAGCGCGTCTTAAGACCAAAATCAATCTTATAAATTGAACCTACACTGATATAGGGAGGGTATACGAGTACATTAACGAATATGCTAAATTATCCAATAGTCACACATTTTTCTAACAAGCAAATTTGATTGCCATTATCTCAATGAAGTCAACATATCATCAGACTACAGACTACACCAAACGATACTGATTGAAACTTTAAATCGCAACCAAACAAATTAAAAAAAATATTGAAATGTTTACACTCAATAAAAATAAAATTTTATTGTATTTATTGCACTGAGTGAAAGTGGTATCACAACACTACTCGATTCTTTATTTAAAGCTAACGTTCACACCTCGATGTGAAGTCACGATTTTTAATACAAAATCTTAATAATTTTATTCTCTTTGATCAAAGTCAATAATTAACTTGTGCCTTTGACAATGGTCATAATTATTTATTGTGGCGTCGTAAACCGTGAGCTATGGTGTGAATCTTTTATTGTCTTTATCTTAGTTTTGAATTTCGTAATTCATTTCGCTGTGATCAATAAACTAACTGTGTTTTGTTAGTTTTAAGACTGCACAAACGGTTAGACCTATTTCGTTGTGTACAGTTTTATTATGTTTAGGATTTATTATACCTCGTGCAGTTTATTGAATACTATTATACAAATGAAGATGTTTTCGATTTCAGGATTATTTATAATAGTGATACCCAAGAGTTTCTCTACTATAATATGCATGTATTATACATATAAACCTTCCTCTTGAATCACTCTATCTATTTAAACCGCATCAAAATCCGTTGCGTAGTTTTAAAGATCTAAGCATACATAGGGACAGGCAGGCAGCGGGAAGCGACTTTGTTTTATACTATAAATAAATAATAAATATCGCCAGACTGACACACCAACTGTATGGTCCCAAACTAAGCAAAGCTTGTACTATGGGTACCGTACAATGGACTGGGGGCGATCCCAGTTACACCCAGACCTGGGCAAATTACGAAAAGGGCATTTCCGAAATTTGCCCCGGCGGGAATCGAACCCGCAACCACCCGGTGCAGTGAGCCGAGCTGCCTACGCTCAAACCACTGCGTCAAGCAGTCATCAAACTATGTAGTGATACTTACTTAATATTATACATAACTAGCTGTGCCCACGGACTTCGTCCGCGTAGTATTTAACGTAACAAAAATTTCGGGATTATCGGGATAAAAAGTATCCTATATATTAATCCCGGTTATAAACTATCTGTGTTCCAAATTTCATCCAATTCCGTTCAGTAGTTTTTGCGTGAAGGAGTAACAAACATACATACATACATCCACACTCACAAACTTTCACATTTATAATAATTATGATATAAGTAGGATATAATGCTAACCGTGGTAGAGCCAAGGTTTAGCTTAACTGCAACTCTTATAAGGGCTGGTTCGATAGGTGTAATGCCAACCTTTTAACGCTTAAAAGGCTATTATAGCTACGTTTCGTACGTTAAGTGAGGGAGCCAGAAGCCATACCCCTCCCTTCCCCTCCCTCTGTGCCACTCCCCTTTAGGTCGTCGACTTGCGAGCAATACCTAAGGCATTGCATGCTTAACATCAGGTGGGTCGAACGCTTTTTTGCCGTGATTATCCTACTAATATTATAAATGCGAAAGTTTGAGTGTGGATGTATGTTTCTTACTCTTTCACGCAAAAACTACTGAACGGATTTAGATAAAATCTGGAATACAGATGGTTTTTAACCTGGATTAACACATAGAATATTTACTTAGGCACACTTACTTTAGTCTACGCGGACGAAGTCGCGGGCACAAACTAGTACGTATATAAAAATAGTTTGAGTACCGTTATTTAATAACTTAAATAATAATATTAATTTCATTTTATATGATGAGTTTCCATAACACCTCAACACTTCCATAACACGTATAAAGAGAAGGCAATTAAGGGAATGTACTGTACCTTTTTAGAATTATTATAATAGTGAACGTAATCTTATACGTGGCATGGAGTACCATGAGTTCTCGAGTTAAGATAATATCCGATCATATAATAAATATAAATATCGCCAGACTGACACACCAACTGTATGGTCCCAAACTAAGCAACGCTTGTACTATGGGTACCTTACAATGGACTGGGGCGATCCCAGTGACACCCAGACAAGGGCAAATTATGAAAAGGCCATTTCCAAAATTTGCCCTGGCGGGAATCGAACCCGCAATCACCATGTGCAGTGAGCCGAGCGGCCTACGCTCGAACCACTGCGCTAAGCGGTCGTCAAGCCATATTCTGTAATGTGTAGAATTGTCATTATAATTTATATTATTTTCAGTAAGGAATTAACATTGTTTTTTTTTTCTTTATACCCGATTCGATCATAATCTTCCTTTGCCTGAGTTTTGTCTGTCAGGTTGGATGAAGGAGAGAACGAGATTTGAGAACAATCAATTACCTATATTTATAAATATGTACATCAAAAAATGAGAACTCCATTTTACGCATACTCACTTTTTATCCACCACATAAAACACGTGACAACTGAATCCCTTAGTAGGTGCCCTACACAGGCATATATTCATCCCAACCACTGAGTAATATAATAATTGCGTCTATGTTTTATTTAGTTGTGGTTAGAAGTTTCATGGGCTTACGAATATAATATAGGTAGGTTTTAGGTACTGAACATTTTTATTTGGTTTAGTTTATTGGTGTTAAGCGCGACGAGTTTGCAATCCATCCTTTATTAGTTGCAACTATTTATTGCAAAGCATCAAAACATTCTATAAACAGTATACACAGCTTCAGAAACTGATTTGGTACTTACCTACAAATTTAAATTAGTTTTTACTTAACCAATTTAGGACTTCGTTGAGTACCTAACTAGGTAGATAGAGCCATAGATTTATGTAAAACAGTATTTAGTAATTTAGCTAAAACTGTGCATATTCAAGGAACTAATTCACTACGTACAGCTGTTATTTGTAGTAAAAAAAGTGTTTAATGTTTAGGGAATAATATCGAAGCATAATTAAATAACAAATTATTATTAACGACTATTGTAACAATATTTCCCAATTTTATTTCAATTAAGCGCGAATAAATTTAACTGAAAACACGTTTTTATTTGTACCAAAAAATTAATATTGACAGTTCAAAGGCACGTTTCGGTTTATTCATAATTGGTGCGAAATGTGTTTTTTTTATAAACACCTCTGGCTATTTACAACTACCTATTTTACAAGCTTGTTATAGTGGTATCATAAAAGTTTTATATTGTCGCGTAGGTGGAATCGAATATGGGTGTAAACTAGTTTAAACACACAGTTTGGTCTTAGTTTAGATATTTTACAAGCTCGAAATATACTCGTAAGTAGATCGGAGTAACGGTGATAAAAATAATGAAAAAAAAAACAGAGGTAAGTTTAACTCCAATCTCTAAGTTGATCTTAAATAAAAGATAAGTACCACAGCCATTTTATACTCACGCATTAAAATAAATTATATCGAAAATTAGTTACCTAAACTTAAAATATAATCTATTACAAAGTAGCAGCAGTATAAGCAAAAAAAATACAATACACTTTACAAAACTTTTTAGTATTATTTTATTCATAGTTCTCACTTAATAATCAAACGGAATTATTACAACCGAAACGTGTCTTACGATTTATGATCCAATTATTTGGATAAAAATTTACATGCTGTATAATAACATCGCATCAATCACGGTTGAATCGGACTCCTATTTTGGTATTCTCTAATGTCATTAAAAATCATTTGAAGTTGTATTATTATTATACAAATGAATGAATAAATATCGCCAGACTAATACCGACCTTCCAGCAACGACTTTGAAGCAGTGATAGCCGATTGGTTAAGCACGCGTCTTGCGGGCTACCAGGTCTAGGGTTCAAACCCCGGCTCGAACCTCAGGATTTTTCGAAATCTATGTGCGAATCATAATTTCTGTATGATTATCACTTGCTTACGGTGAAGGAAAACATCGTGATGAAACCTGCATGTCTTAGAAGATTTAACTAATTTTCGAAAGATATGTGAAATCCGCCAACCCGCACTAGGCCAGCGTGGTGGATTATGGCCTGGATCCACCTCGTGTTGAGGGGAGGCCCGTGCCCAGGAGTGGGACGTCAAAAAGGGCTAAAATTATAATACCGACTTTATGGTTTGAAATTAAGCAACCCTTGTCCTATGGGTATCTAAGAAAATAGTGATTTTCCCAGGGGTCCAACTCTGTTAACCATTGTTGCTCGACTCAACTTACACTCGACTCACACTCACACTCGACGCAATACGTCAAAAAGGACGTATTTCAACTTATTTTCAAGCTTATGATAGTTTCAAACATTTTTATTTTAGTACCGTCGATTATCACCCAATAACAATAAAATGAGTGTGGATATATATACAAAAGCTATTTTCCCGATTGCCAATGCCTTTCAATTGCACTTACCGTAAATTTATTATCATTCGAACTATAATTTAATTTAATATGAATTTCAGCATTATTTGCTGTTCTTTGGTCAAATTAGTATAACTTTTCAGCAACATATTTTATACTCTATCTAGTTAAGTTAGAGCTGCATTTCGGGTGTTTTAATAAAACGTATATTCATTTGTTTGTTCCCGTGTCCACCCTTTCTGGTCACATAGTTGATATGTAAATAACAACAAATTACACCTCATTTGAAGTCGTTTAATTGCATATTCGGTAATTTAATTCATTAATGGCTTCCACGTTTCCTACGTATTCTGAGCCCTTTGTATGATATCGTAAATTGCATTGTTATCTAACCGTCAAGATAAAGCGCGTCCAAATTAGGACTGTCGGTAATTAAACTTTTATTATAATGCATTAGTTGATTAAAGATTAGGAAATTAATTGGTAAAGGGTTCTTACAAGCCACCGGAGACTTGCAAGCCAATTACGGTATATGGTTGATTCGTCGAACAGACAAAATGTTTTATTTATTCTTCATATTTTCGTGCGGGTTCCAAAACAATTAAAATTTTCCTCTGGACTCCTCGTAGGTCAAACCTCGACGTCATTATTGTTCAATATTGTCGATCTTGGTTTACAGGAGTAATAGTGGTGGAGTGTGTGGCGGGACCAGTCCCATTAAATTCTTCATATTTTTTAATAATAAACAGTCTTCTTTCTTGATAGCTAGGTACATACAATATTTCTCATACTTAAAGTAGCGTGAAAAACTTGATTCTCGAATAAAAAAAAAAAACTGTTTGTTATTTTACCACACTGAGCTGCGCCCTTTTGTTCTGACCCTTCATTTTGCAGCAGGCCCTACAGAAGCGTGTTGTCAACTCTAAAAAAATAAAAAAAGAAAAAAAGAAATTAAAAACCGAGACTAGCGTCCGAGCCATTCAAGCGCGAATAAAAGTGTTTAATTAAACTGTTGTTATTGATGGGGTCCCCGCTAGATGGCGTTTAATCAACAGCTGGTACAGTACTGTTCGGGTTTCTTTGGACTTTATTTTTAATTCGACTTAATTGCGAGAGTTACGACGCCGTTCGTCGGAAGGACCCGTACGCTTTATGTTGGAAACTTTATTTGTGAAAGTCTCGATCTTAATTACAAGAATGTATCGCCGGTTTCTATGTGTACTGTTTGTTCGGGCTCAGACGCTGGGACAATACTTGCACAAGAGTGTAATTGAAATGTCTGCTTTAATTTGTAACGACCCTTTTAAGAGTGCGCTATAATAGGAAACTGAGTAAGAACGCTTTTCAATCTTCATTGAGCATTTTACGAAGTGCCTTAGCGCTTTTCTACTGATGCCATATTTTGCAAAAACTAAGCAAACTAACATGCTTTGAAATATTGTTGTTTGATTGCTTTGGTAGAATGTCATGCAAAGTCCCTATAACTCCAAACTAAACTATTTTTACGGATTTGTATCTAGGCCGCTTGATTGACTGCATGAGCGTTAGGTTGCGAGTTTAATTCCTTTTAGGTCCAATTTCAGAAATCACCTTTTCGAAACAATTCCCAATAGTCTAAGAGTCATTGACATCGCCCCCGCAACCGCCCATTCATTGTCCGGACCCATAGTAAAGGCATTGCTTAGTTTAGAACCATGCAGATTATACGTCTGGCGATGTCGGTTTATTTAATTATTATTATTTCATAAACTATGATTCTTGCAAACAAGAATGAAGTTTGTGACAAACCGGTTATTCAAATTATTTTCGCGCCGCGCAATTTGTTGCGATTTTTGTCTCAATTTACACCTTCCGAGTTTAATTTGAAACGTGACTTGTATTCGTAATGCAATTAAGGAAAGTTAACGGTACATTATTTGATGCATGGTCTACTTACGAGCAATTAGCTTGAGCAGTTAATTATAGGGCCGCCTCTCGCACTTAAAGAACTGATGTGTAATTATAATTTTTCAATAATTTTATGTGAGTAGTCTCTGTAAATATTTGTAGAATGAAAACATAATAATATGGCTACAATGATCATGTGTACCATACCTTTTAATTTGGGATTTGTCCAACCCCACCCGCTCGCCATGGTACTGTTAGCCTGGATGCTGTGTATGCGTAATATTTTAGTTGAACTAGGATTGTATGAACAGACAATATATTTTTTTAAATAATTGAATTTTTTAAGGTATTTTTAATTCATAGTATATTTTTGTCTTGAAATAGACAAGTATAAATTAGCCAATCATATTGATGTTATTTAAATATTAAGAGAAAATTAAATTTAATAATTGAAAATATTGCTGTCTATCTAGAGAAAGACAGCCTTCTTATTAGCTAAAAAAATTGCACCAATGATAACTTTAGTTTTTGTTTTGTAATTGTCTGCGGCAGATACAGGCGCAGAGATAATGTGGGCATGCGTTCGGACATTCATTAAGTAATTAAGTGAACGATTCAATCAATGGGTAAAATTCGTTTGCGGTTCCATTTCGTGTTTTGATTGCCGGAACCGGATTTTGAACATCGAGTATCTATTAATGTATCCTGCCTACATGTTTGGGTCGCAAAATCAACCGCCCGATTCAATATTCTAATACAACATGGTTTAGTGGTTTTAAATAGTTTAGGGTTAGTGGTTTGCAACTTGTAAATCTATGGTTTACGTTGCGTATTGAATTTAGTCAAGACACTATTTATTGGATAAATTAAATAATAGAAGCGTTTACTTACTTGGCCGAACAATTGTATCTATATTTAGTTTCAGTACCTGCTTTCTTACTTAGGTACACTAAGAAAAAAAAAATCAACAGAAAAATATGTTTGTAGTTTTTAGTAGCCCTGTTAATACATTTATTTTTTAAACGTTCTGTAATTACAAAATGTTTACTTAAATGAATAGGTACTTACTAGGAATTACAAAAATCATATTATTTTGTTTTCGTAATGTTCACATATTAACCTAAAATACGCTACGCATCTTCGAAATTACTAAACTGACCCAAGTCAAATTATAACCAAACAATGTGAAATTAGAAAGTGTTATTAAATTTAATTTTCACCACATCGAAGATAATGACAGCCAAACACAACATGCAAATGTTTGAGCGATGCACGATCGCGTATTATGTTTTGGTATTGTCAGTTTTGTATTTACAGATACCAAACTTATTTGAGAAGTAATATGAGCTTTACTGTTATAAAATTAAGAGCATTATACAGTGCAACGACTGCAAAATACCGTGGTATTAATCCAAGTAACGTAATAACTACGTACATATGCACTTGATCTCGCGTCTACGAAAATGGTACCCTATTACAAACACCAATCAAATGCCAAAATACGGTAATGTTAGAAATTGTAGCACAGAAACCTTTGAACTATGGTTTTTGTGCTTTGTCCGGTTTACTTTAATATTATGGAATGCATTATAATATCAATATAAGCCATGTAAAATGTTACTTTGCTTTTGGATAAACTTTTTAAATAACGGACGCAACTATTGCACGCACTGTATTTAAATTTCGACTGGGGGCCAAATCTGATAATTTTAAACTAATTAAAAACCATTGGTCGTTATACTATCTTCGTGAATTCTTTTGTTTATTCTTGGCGGTCAACATGTCGTCAGCCAGAGGATTTCTAACCGATGGCCAACAACAAGTAGACCGCCTAGAATTTGTGATGAACAAATTCACAAAAAATATATTAAGCATCAATGGTTAAGACCAAGATGTGGAGTCTTACATTTGAGGCCTTACATTTCAAGTGCACCAACTAACAAGCACTACATTCCCATAATAGACCTTTAGCTTAATAAACAGGCCTTAAGCCTAGTGCACACGTGTACAGCGAACACAGGCGGTGTAACGTTGCATGGCGACAATAATTTAACGTCAACGGCGCTTGCATTGAAACCGCACTACAATTTAAGAGCTGAGCAATAAGGGAGCCAGCATTGTCTGGCACGGCTCAGGTTACTGGCATTCATGTGCTACGCTTTATGCGCTCCTTAATCTAGTTCCTGCGAAGTTCGCTTGTTCTGTCTGATTACATCGTACCTAAAGGGAGACCTACCGCGTGAATTGTGCGTATCCCTCACGCATGCTGTGATCTCTTTAAGTTTATTAAAAACCAGATTTTACCCGCAGCTTCGCTTGATAATATCCCGCCCATGAATAGAAATATTGAAATTTAAAGTGCAATACTTAAAAAATATGCAATATAACTAGTAGTTCCATGACGACCGCTTGGCACAGTGGTTCGAGCGTAGGCCGCTAGGTTCACTGCACATGGTGGTTGCGGGTTCGATTCCCGCCGGGGCAGATTTCGGAAATGGCCTTTTCGTAATTTGCCCAGGTCTGGGTGTCACTGGGATCGCCCCCAGTCCATTGTATGGTACCCATAGTACAAGCGTTGCTTAGTTTGGGACCATAGTTGGTGTGCCAGTCTGGCGTATTTATTTATTAATTTACTAAACCCCCCCCCCCCAACCACTCTCTAAGGCCCGTATTAATAAATCTCAAGTCTGAGAGCGATCTTAAGTAGAATTAAGACAAGTCATTTTGTACTGGTATGACATAAGCTGTGATAGCCGATTGGTTAAAGCACGCGTCTTGCTGGCACCAGGTCTTGGGTCAAACCCCGGCTCGCACCTCTGGATAGTTCAAAATCTATAAGCGAATCATAATTTCTATATGATTATCACTTGCTTACGGTGAAGGAAAACATCGTCAGGAAACGTGCATGTCTTAGAAGATCTAACCAATTTTCGAAAGACATGTGAAATCCGCCAACCCGCACTGGGCCAGCGTGGTGGATTATGGCCTGAACCCCCCTCGTGTGGAGGGGAGGCCCGTGCCAAGGATTGGGACGTCATAAGGGCTAAATTATTATTATTTTTATTTTTATGACATAAGAATGACATTTCCAAGATTGATCTCAGACGTGAGATTGATTCATTAATACGGGCTTAAGATGTATTCATATTGTATTTTAAGTCACTAATTTGGAAGTTATGATACGGTAAGGTGATGTAACTGCAAAATTAAAATGTCTGTGACATCATCACCATCTAATATTTCAAGTAAAATTGTAGTGCCAAGATATAAGTTACATCACAAACGAGGGTAATTGAACCTCTGTCAGCTACAATATAAGTTAATTGTGCAATTAGTAGCGGTTGCTCGTTACGTAATCGGAGTCACGATGATGGCCAAGCTTGGAGAAATGCGGTCAAGAACAAATTGTCTTTTCTTAATCGAATGCTTTTGAATTAGAGCAGTTTAATTGGTCTATAGATGGGATTAATGCGTTCGGAGTGAATTCTTTGCATTCGGTCCCGCTAGAGATAAGCCAATCGATTCATCTCATAGCGTCATTGGCTGAATTGGGTCAAACATTTGTTTTCATTGCCGTTTTTATCTCAAAAATAAGTAGCTCCGAGCTCGTTTTCAATTCACGGAATGTTGCTTATCAACGATATAGTAGGCGATTCTGTTTATGTTTATTAAGCTTATTCTGTCGTCTCAAAAGTATATAGATAAACATTTTGGGACCATTCACTTTTGCATGCTCTATAAAAGTGTGTTTCTTACAAACTGCTGCCTAACCTATAACAAATTTCACATAATATATAAGTACCGCTAACTATTTACGACTCACGAAATTTCACGTTTGCCTACGAATATGAAATCGTTATTTGGGTAAATAGTTTAAATAGCTATGGGAATAGAACAGATAACACTAAAAGAAGGAACAACATTTGCTAATTCAATAGATAAATGCAGCATCTTCCACTTTAAAATATTCTGACTTCTATAACCATATTGTTAAGATAAATTTTCTGGTGAACGCGAAAGCAAGTAAATAAACTTTTGCTCTCTACACGGCGGTCCTTAGACGAGCTTGCAATGATTTTTCTGCAGGCAGACACTTTCTTGCATGCATCTGCCATATTATACATTAATATATCATTATTTTGTTTCTGTACCTGATATTTGACGAGTCAAGCTGAACCAATTCGGACTATTTATAACGTGTCTTTGTAAAACAAAACAAACCAAAAATGGTAAAAAACTATCCCGCGGCCAACAAAAATGTTAGGTAATTAATATTATACAATTTCTGACACAAAATAAAGCATAATTTATAAAAATAGCCGCCCAAATATTGGCGAGACCGGCGTTCAACTATTAAACTCGAACATTATTACCATTTCATATGGCTTATCGTGACCCGTCCTATTGGCAAAAGATGACTGTAGACAACGTGACAGTAACCGCGTAAAATTGTAGGTACATTTTTATAATTTTTTTTGCAATATCACCCAGATAAGCTCATACGCAAGGATCTCTCAATAAGGATATCGGAACAGATTGCCTGTAATTTGGCCATTCATTCTCACGCGCAGATCTCACTAGATCTCGCGGTAGGGATACTGCGGTTTACAACTCACGAGCTCTGGGTCTTGTTCGAGAAAATTGCTTATTTGATACCATACTTTACTTCCTGCTGCTCCGGCGTTTCCGTGGGTCATATTCCTTAAATGTAAATCATGATGCCAGGGCACATTTTCACAAAATGTTGATACCAGCGGTGTGGAACAATCAGAATATTCGTAGTCCCGTTAGCCAACTAAATTAAATGCGCTTGCTAAGAGTGTGATTAAGTCAATAGTGTAATAGTTCGTAATGAAATTACAACCCCATATGACGTGTGCGACCTTATAACAGCTAAACTGTACTGTTAACAAGGATTTTAAAAACTTGGATATGATGTAGCTTGGAGCAAATAAGTATATAAGTACAAAAATGGTTACCCTATCTACTGAAACCTCCGAATGAATAACAAAGTATAATCAAATTGGTTACCTACTTAAGTAGGTAACAACTTATTCATGTGAACGATTGATTACTTGCTCATAATTAACTACTAACCCATTCATTGTTTGAGATTAAGACAAATATAACAATGAAGAAATAATGTAACGGGCGTTACAGATAGTTAATATACGGTGGTTTGACTCGGGGCTAAGTGAAATTAAATAATGATTAGTTAGTTGTACTTACTATATGTAACAAATGAATGAGTAATTGTACAGATAACAATTTATACAATTACACATTCCCTTGAGCGAACAAAATGATAATCGGTCAGAAATAACAGTCGATTGGAATTGAAATTTCTAATGTGCCCATTTTAATACCGACTTTGAATGAATCTTTAGTATTGAAGGAATTCCTTATCCAGTTTTACCAACACAAATTTAGACTCTATCACTGCGAGAGAGGTTTCAATTATAAAAAGCAGGACACTAAGAACAAAGTTTTGACGGTACTCTTAGGTTGGTGCAACGTTTACCCGCTTTCGAAGCTTTCTTATTTCTTCCTGATAATTTCTACGCCGGAAATTAAACATTACAGACCACAGCTAAACGGGAAACTTTAAAATTAAAACTCTTAACTTCCAACCCCTCATTTCTTGACGGATTTTATCATTATCCTGTAATCTTCTACGGCTGGGTAGCAACTCCTTAGTAATCCCCCTATTTGATTGTGCTTTTTATTAAACTTTTGAGGTTTGAGTCGTGAAATAGAGTTTCTGGGGTTGGACTGATAACGATCTCCATTTGATTAGAAGACTATTTATTATTGTGATTTGACAAAAAAGTTGTGTGAAATGGGATATGTCCAACGGATTTATAACGTGAAAGGTGAAAGGCCGCGACAGACTAGATTGACGTAGATACTACTTACACAATAATAAATAAGCTACAGACAAAAATATAGGATCCATAGTTAAAAATGCTAACATTACAATCTATTTGACCTTTCCAAATAAAATAATGTGTGCTACATATTTAATTCATAAATAATAGAGAACACAGGTCGGTAGCTTCCTGATATTATTTAATTCGAAAAATTCCATCTGAACTTATGTTCAAAAGAAACAAGAGCCTTGTAAATTTGAAACGGTTACCAATAGCAGGCTTTATTGTAAGTACAAAACGAACTCTCAGAGTAAAGATGTGTTCAGATCCAACTTCAAAATGATGTAGGTTGTTTCTTTAGTATATTTTATTATACCTAGGGCTGATTTTCGTCTTCATATTAGGTTTCATATTTAACATTGTAGACCTAGCAAATATTATTTTTTCCGCAATATCTTCTTTACTTATAATATTATGAATATGTTCTAAAAACTTAAAAATATATCTTATTTTGTTATTTGCCACTATATGTGTACTTTGTTTTTTCACTTCAGAATTCGAGCTTCTCATTTTGCCGGTTGTCATAGTAATATTGGAAATTTCCATTTTAGCGCTTACTACGTAACAACAGGATTTCACAGTAAAACATAACATATATTTATTCCTGCAGCAACGGTATGGTAAAGACAAGCTGTAGTAACTTGACTCATTTACAAGCTGGCTCTACTCGGGTAGTACCACTCTCTCACACAAAATTGACGTAAACGATGGTACGGTCGCTGATCACGAAGAAATTCGTACAATGACCTGTTATTACCTGTCTCTGTCACTCCCTCTGGCGCACACATAGTTGCCGTGAACTGCGTGTGACCGGCAACTGTGTGAGCGAGACGTATTAGATTTACGCGGGAGTGACAGAGACAGGTAATAACAGGTCATTGTACGAATTTCTTCGTGATCAGCGACCGTGCCATAGCTATTATATCTGTATGTCGTGTGATGAGTGAGACAGTCGGAAGACCCAAATCAAAGTTGTTGCCAATCTCAGCAAAAGTGACTGCACTCCCATCTGAAATGGTCTTTACTCCAAGTTTATATGTGAGTTGAGTAATTGCTGCCGTCATAGTAATGCACAATAAACTTGCTAAGGTACACTGCACACAATAAATTCCTGTTTTACGTCTTTGATTAGCTGGGGCTCGGGTTACTTCATGACCCTGCGTTCATACGCCAGAGAGACTTTACCTCCATTCGGAATGGCCCGACCCAATGTAATGTTAGACCACCCTTTTACGCAGATGTTTGTAAATGGGATTTATTTTTGAACCAATAAATTGCGCTTGTACAGTCAACGGCAGAAGTGTGCAATAGTGAAACACTTTTGAGTGCTGTTGTACTATCACGTGCAGTATGTCATTCCAAGTTTATGTACTCTCGGACATTGTCAAAAGTGACTATTAGTGCAAGTAAAATAACACGAAAGATTTGTTGCTTTAACGTTTACGCTACGTCTGACGTTAACTGGACCTACTTGGTTAACCTATAGGACTCTTGGATAGTTAAATCAAATGAGAGGTATTTTATAGGTATAAAACAAATAAGTACCTAATATATTATATTTAAAATGGTCTGCGCTATATGAAACCACATTGTGTATTAATGAGTTCAAAAAAAGTTATTGTAGCAAATTATTTTTCAAAATTCGTTTCGCCTCACGACTTGACGTCTCTACGCTATAACAAATGATCTAAAAATTCCTGTACAATTCGACACCGGCTTTTGTATTAATACTATTAACAATTTGGCAAGCTTTAATACGATTACTATAATAATATGACCAAGTAGCGTCTTTTTTATTCTTGTTCGTATGTTAATGACCTCAATGTTGTCTGATAATCAAATTATTGTTTTTTTGTTTTTTTTACCGCAACATTAAAATTAAAATGGAAAGAAATAGATGGATGGTCTATATATGATTGGATGATTATTAATTTGCATGTTTAATGATAATCAATCATCGATTATTTAATCTCACATTATAATTAATATTGGCCACGGTTTATACGATACCAACATTTATAACTAGGTATACGTTTAAATAAAGGAATAAAATTTATTACTGACTGATTTCTCCCCTGTTTTCACACCGCCGCATACCATCCCGGACTCTACCCTATCTGTCTATACAATCAGCGTATCACTCCACAATTTTACCCCGCAAATGTAAAACGCAGAAAAAAGGCTACAATAAATACGTGTGGCGTGTTTTCGGCGCGGCCAGTCTGCCGGATGACACTGCTATACTTTGATTAATTGTCGCTACGATTGAAACCGTCTCACCCCCCACTGGTGCACGAAATGGAATACGGTACGACGAATAGGACCTTTTTAATATCGGCCGCCAAACGGAAACTAATTTATGTGTGTACGTACTTTTTATGGTACGTTTGAATTTGGAATGGGTTGCGTAATTTTTAAGGCCAGTATCAATAAGTCGATCTCAATTTTGAGGGCGATCTTAAGTACGCTATTGACATGTCATTTTGTACTGGAATTAAATTTCCAAGATCGCTCTCAGAATTGAGATCGATTTATTAATACGATCCTAAATTAGCGATTACAATCCTGAATTGATACTTATTTTGATTATAAAATACGTAAAATACTCATAGAGAAGTTGCATTGCTTTTAAAAAGTTGAGTTATGTCGCAATCTCGTGAAATAAATTTGTGGCTTGAACTTTAAATTTCTAGATAATTAAATACATTTAACAATACAATACTGTTAACTAATAAATGCACTATAGGTAATGGTAATTTGATTTACAAATTGTATTACTTAAATAATAAAATTAAGCCGAACAATCGAATTTATTTCGCATTTAATGGATAATTTTAATGGAAACGGACGAATCAAATTATAATTAGCCATCCGATCCGTCTTCGCACACGGTTTTATTAGTCGTAACTACCGTGAAATGAAAAAAATATACATGAAAAATATCGCAAAATATCAAGTACCTACTTGATGCGATATTTTCATGTATATTTTTTTCATTTCACGGTAGTTACGACTAATAAAACCGTACCTACTTTAAATGAGTTTAAATGCAATATGACATGCAAATATCTTTAACTCAGCATGCAATCCCACAAACGAGCCTTGAAATTGGCGCTTCGCATCTTTATTTGACATGTTAACATCTCTTTAAGCCACAGTGCCGTCTGTTTTTATCTTATAAAAATATTAAATGCCTTCAATAAAGTGCCGCGCCGCCGGCTCGCGTTGTTAGGGGTCAATATAAAATGATGTTGGAAGCGCACAGTCATCTATATCGAGTTTTTTATGCTAATGTTAAAGTTAAACGATGGCTAAAGAGTAAACGTATTCCTATTATAAGATAATATGTTTGGAATTTTCGGCAGTTCATGGATGTTAGAAATTTTCAGTTTAAAGAACGTCCGTCAACAGAACAACCGTCACATGCTCTATTAGTTATTTGGTTAGATATAAACGAATTTGTCATTTTTCCCCTTTGAGATAATCTATAGCGTAGTAAACTTAAATAACTTGAAATAAATAAGAAGGTAAACACTTAACCTATAACAATGTCCACGGAGTAAAATTTACACTTCACGGAGTAACAGTAACAATACATTTCTAATAAAATATCACCTCAGGCGCCCTTTCGATATGATTTTCTTATAAAAAATATAAAAAGTTAGAAACTACATTAGGTTTTTTATACTTATTGTATGTTCGTAGATATATCAAATTTTCTATACATTACATAAATCTTAAACATTTAAATCTGTATACGGAACACTGATACTCGTATGATACTTCACACTCAGCCCGTTCCATTCTTATTTATGATACAGGTGGGTATAAATTAGTTCACTTAACAGAAACCCGCTCTTTAGGGGTCCACGAGAACAGGTTCAATCGGTTAATTTGTATCATTTTTTTCATCTCATTGTGTACGGAATGAGTTTTGGAGTCCTTGACTCAACGAGGTGTAACTAAATGATCGTATTTGTAACGAATCGATGTCCGGCGTTCGTTCGTCGTGATCTTTGATGACTACACCTGCGCTGGTTATCGACCAAATCTCTAATTAAGTAATTGACTTTTTAAGTATGGATATTTTTTTTTTTTACGTATTACATTGTGAATTTTATTCCTTGTTGATTCATAGAATTCGTTGTGCATTGTGCGTTTTTGTTACTATTTCTGATGGCCAAGGCGATAAGGTTTGTGGCGAAATCGATATTATAAAGCACGGTTTTGTGCGAGTTATCAAGCTCCGACTTATCATTGCTTTATCGACTAATAGAGACGTATTGGTGATTGTACGGCAAAAAAGCTTTTCTTTTCAACTGCATTACTATAATTTAACTTACATTATTCATAGTCTAGCTATCCATGATCAGCACCCCTTTTTAAAATCATATTAAAATAATATTTCGTAAAAACTTCGTAAAATAAATAACTTATCTCTATTATTACAAGGCTTCTTTTGCAGCTAACTATACCTATACTAGCTGTGCCCACGGACTTCGTCCGCGTAGTATTTAACGTAACAAAAATTTCGGGATTATCTGGATAAAAAATATCCTATATGTTAATCCCGGTTATAAACTATCTGTGTTCCAAATTTCATTCAAATCCGTTCAGTAGTTTTTGCGTGAAGGAGTAACAAACATACATACATACATACATCCACACTCACAAACTTTCACATTTATAATATTAGTACGATTTACATTCTAGGTGTATACTATTTTATGCTTACCGTTCCTTTAGTATTATCACCAAATGAAATAAATAGCAGTAAAATCGAGGATCGAACAAGAGCACGCTATAAACATTTAACCTACATAATCAACACACGTACTAAATTCACACAGGTCCATAAACCCATCAAAGGTCATGCTGCCAAGCAAAATACCTCCAGAACTTTCATTCCACATTGAAAACCATTCAACAGAAAAGTATTTAATAATCGAAACTTTATTTTAATTACGCACGAATCCGGTTCCCTTGTTTTAGACAAGCGCTGGCCGTGTTCCACGGAGTTATCAAATAATCGACCTTATTGATGTATGGGCTACCGGCGGGCCGTGATTTATAATGGCTTCCGTCTAGGACACAGTACCTCTGCGATGATTTTCAATCATATCCGACGGTTCGTTAGCGCTCGTATCTACGATCGTCGGCTGTGAGCGTATGTTGATGGATGTGGCATCTATATTTTGTTTTGTTAGTTCCATTTCGTACGATGAAGCAGCCGTACCAGAAGCTTAAGCTGTTCCCTTTGCCTCCCTCCATCCCATTCCCGTTCAGGTTGGCAACATGCGAACAATGTCTTTGGTATTGCAAACATCTATATCCTACGATAACTGCTTTTCATCAAGCGGTTCATACGCGTGTTTGCTGCAAAAAGATTGGAAAACATTCGAAGAGGTTACCAATATTTTCTTGGTTGGGGGTAAATGTGTTCTACGCCCACATTACGTCCAATATAATTGAGGGCATAGGAAATCTAATTTCCAAAGTCTAAATTTATTTTTTAATACCTTTCAGAGATCTAGGTAAAAAATAAAAACTCTGCATAAAACCCCCGATGCGACGATTTTAAACTACAAAAGAGCTGATAATTTTCAAACGGCTGAACCGAATTTCATGAAACATAGCATACTAAGAGCGCTCTCAATCAGAATACCGTTCTATAAAAAAAATAAAAATAATCAAAATTGGTTCATCCACTTGGGCCATAGACGCAACAGACATGTTAAACTTATAACACCCCTTTTTTTCATCGGGGTTAAAACTGTACAAAGTGTTTGTAAATTCTACAGAAAATTTGTACAATTGATATTTAGTATCGCACTTTTCTAAATCTAAAATTAAAAAGAATTCCAAAAAATAAAATACATGCCAATAATTAAAGTAGAAGGGATTTTACTTGTCCAAAAGCACATCCAATTTCGCTCAACTCCATGCACTGAAGCCCGTCTTACACCGTTGGCAACATCAACAAGTGATACCAACACATGTAAATAAATTGAGATGAGCATTCCCGCAGTTGGCAGCGCCATCTATCAGTAATTCACATAGCATTATCAATCACACAATATATGATTGATGGAATATTTTCATCGGTAGCCAGATAACTTGTCCGGTCTGTTGTTAATTAAGACTTCTCTATACGTCGTGTGCGTTATACTTTTTGTGCTTGTACCGTAATAGTAATCTATCGTTTTGATATAGTGACGTATATGCATTCCATTGAAACAAAGGCTTCAGAGATGTACTTGGTTGTTTTTGTAGAGACTTGGTTATTATTTATCAATCCTCACAAACTTATCAATACATAGTATAAAACAGGGTCGCTTCCTGCTGTCTGTATGTCCCTATGTATGCTTAGATCTTTAAAACTACGCAACGGATTTTGATGCGGGTTTTTTAAATACATAGAGTGATTCAAGACAAAGGTTTTTATGTATAATGCTTGCATAATATAATAGAGAAACACTCATCAAAAATACCCGTGCGAAGCCGGGGCGGGTCGCTAGTATTATATATATCAAAATCGAGCAAACGAGCGTAGTACCCGCCTTATGTTAAGCAGTTATCGTTACCTAAGATGCTTGCAATACCAAAAGCATTTTTTTTTTTTTTTTTTTAACATTTATTTGTGATTCATTGTGAGCATTGCTCGTACTTTGCTGATCTGAAGGGGAGCGAAACAGAGGTATGGAAAGGAAGCTAATGTCGGGCTTGTGACTCTCTTACTGGTCGTAAAAAACGCAACTATAATAGCTTTGCGTAGATCTTCTGTGAGAGGGTGGTACTACTGTGGTTAAGCCAGCTCGTATACGAATGTAGTCAATGGAATCCAACTCGGCTCTACCACCGTAAAAAAGTCTGAATATACGTGCATTATAATTACGAATATAAGTACTGGGCCCTAACCACGCTAGCTGCTCAAATCGTAATAGAAAAACAAACACTCGCGATTACGTTTCAAACGCTTCGCTTTTGACGTTTTGCTGACACGAGCTTCACGATTTCTACTGACATTGATGTGGTATGGTGTCAGCAAAACGTCAAAAGCGGAGCGTTTGAAACGTAATTGCGAGCGTTTGCTTTTCTATTACGATTTGAGTAGCTAGCGTGGTTAGGGCCCAGATAGCTAACGCTTGGATTCTCTCCACTTTGCACTTGGTATTTATGCAGTCTGAGCTTACACTTAATTATCCTTAACTTGCTTTTATATTACTATAAATTTATTATTAAATACATAATCTACTATTAAACTTCAGTTTTTTTTAAAGGAGTAACAATGAAATTCGAATTCTAAATAACAAGTGACGCTCACCAAACCGCTCTACTAGCTTTCTTGTTACAAAAATAAATTAGTAGCTCTGTAGGTGCAATCAGAACATTTTTTCTAATCATATTTTATAGCTACATGCACGCGTCCGAAGATTCTATCTCTGTTATCTACCGAAGCCAGTTTGAGATCGCGCCCAAAAGAATGTCGTTTCATTTAATGTTTAATTCTAACTAACAATATTTTGATCGTATCGTTGTCCGCGAATTAGAGAAATTGGAGAATTTTAATGTGATCTGTATCTGCGGTCGTTAACTTTATTTATAATAATTAGTTTTGATCCACTGTGTTGCCGCCCTGCCCAAATATAGGTGTGAATGTTGTATGTAATAGTAGCGGTATCCAATTACATAATACACTAATATAATTTTTATTCAAATTATTAAATGAAAATTAAGCCCTTTTAATGTCACATTCCTGGGCACGGGCCTCCTCACAATACGAGGCCATAATCCACGACGCAGGCCCAGTGCGGGTTGTCGGATTTCCTTCGAAAATTGGTTAGATTTTCTAGGGCATGCAGGTTTCTTCACGATGTTTTCCTTCAACATCAAGTGATAATCATATAGAAATCATCATTTGCACATATATTTCGAAAACACAGATGTGCGAGCCAGTGTTTGAACCCGGGACCTGGTGCCCGCAAGACGCGTGCTTAACCAATCGGCTATCACTGCTTATTATTATTAAAATTATGCTCTTAATATTTATGCGTACTTTAAAATATATAGGTACATGAAGTAGGTTGAAAATGGAAGGCATTCAACTCAATACTAAGTCTGGACAAGCAAGGCAGGTTCGCGTCGCCTCACGGACGCACAAAAGCTCCGAATCGAATCGGACTGTTACCCATTGTGCTGACAGTATCGACTTCTCACTATTTGTACACGGATTCTTTCGAAAGATTCCATTAGATACTTCCTGACTGGGTGTTAAAATAGTACTGCTTTAATAAAATCCCTACGACCCAATGTTAGGTAATGAAAGTACTGATTGAATGGGTGTATACGTTCCGTAATAACAAAATGATACAAAGTAAAACAAAGTTAGTAATGTCACTCAAACAGCCCTCATATTTATGTTATGACGTATGTTAAAGAGGTAAATATACTATTTTTAATACTCGTTATATTTCATAATATAAGGTTATGTATCTTGCATTATCATATTACTCGTATTATGTTTGAAGTGTTTTTGTTTGTTCTGACTTGCATGTCAGTGGTGTGTAAATTGAGATCGCAATTTTCTATTAGAATTTAATCGTAATAGGATTATTGCGAGATTGATGCGGACCTTTATCAGATAAAATTAACGTTACGAATGGAAAGTTGTGACTTTGATGACTAAAGGTAAGTATTGCCGTGTCAATCTGTCGCGTATAGCGGTATGCCATTTATCCTTTGCCAGCTTCGTTATTCTGTAGCTACAAATTCATCGCTATCGGATGCGTGAATCCGAGGATGAGATGTCAAATTTTGTATTGAAATTTGACATTTCACCCGCAGATTTGCTGGTGAAATATGAGTTTTTCGTTACAGCATAGCACTGAAACAGGGCAAAATAAATAAGTACCTACTTAATTATATATATAAAAATCTCGTGTCACGGTGTTTGTGGTCGCACTCCTCCGCAACGACCGACCGACCGATTTTTATGAATCCTTTATGTAAGTATATATATTTAGTAGTTATGAAAATAGCTCGTAAAGTATAGTTCATACCTAGAAATAATTTACATGGCAGAACGACGTTTGCCGGGTCAGCTAGTAGTTAATATTAAACAATCCGCAACAATATCCTCCGAGAACATAATAAGTACTCTACGAGCCATAAAACTTTCTTCCTTCATCATAAACGTTCACTACACGGTTATCAAACATAACAAGTTCGCACACTAACTAACAGACTTCTGTAATTACAAACTGCTAGACGGTACAGTTCAGCAAATATATTATAGCGAATACGGTGTGGTGTATGCGGTCGGAACTAGTGTACAGTCCGCCCAAGGGTCTTGGACTCGCTCGCCCTCTGAACTTCACTTTTCATCCCGGTAGGCAGGTTTAATTACAATGTAAACGGGACAACTTTTAAAATTAGAATAACTAATCAAATGCCCTGATTTGAGCAGTGTGGAAAAGAAAAATATGTCTATGCCCAGGTGTGGAAGAGTCCTAACGGATAAAATTATATTTTTGCCGTGTCAATACCTTGCACATTTTGCTATCCGCCTATAGATAGATATTAGTCAATAGATGCTTACAATATCAAAAGCAATGGGACAATGACAAGAAATGCAAAAAATATTTAAAAAATGTGCTGGCACAAGTAGGCACAACAAATTATTGGAGGGGTGTGCGGGGTGGGGTGTTAATAATATTTTGGGGTCAGATTTTAGAGGTCGAGTGGGTCCCAGATTTGCCCTAGGATGGCTCATGGCGACTACTTCCCGCAACTTTCACACAGCTGATCCGCAACTTGTAACCATTAGTAGACCTGTTAAATGCTGAGAGATGCGATTATGCAAACTGTTATGTACAGTACTTAGTTTGGAACATAATAGCTATTAAGTTTGATGATAATATGCTATTTTGATTAAGTTGCCCTATCGTTAACTGCGTAATTTGAGTTCCAAGTTATGTTTGTTGACTGAGATAGTTTAGGGTCAACCACACAGTGAGTTTCATGATGTTATAATGGAATGAATATACCCCTTATATAAGTGTGCGCTTTGCAGCAAATGTTGCTTCAAAATTAATTTAGGCCTAGAGGTTAGAAGAGCCGCCTTCGTTGCCGAGAGGTTCCGGGTTCGATCCCCATCCTGGCCATTAAACTATTGACGTTGGCCCAGTCCTCACACAATCATTAGTTTAGCTAGAGGGGCTAACGGGAAATACTAGTAATGTGATAAAACATTGCAAATAATATTAAAAAAAAAAGCTGATCAAACATCGCAGGAGAACAAAAAAAGTCTTTTCACGCTACCTGATTGTAAGTACTTTTAAAATATTTATTGGATCCTGGTAGAATTATTTTATTGAGGAACTCGGTTAATTTATATTACACTTTTAATCAATTCGAAGTTCGACGACAAAAAATAGTAAAAAAAAACTACATTACCGTAATAGTTACAAAAAACACTCATTAAACTAATCCGAGTAATGATCAAAACTAACAGCGCTTACGAAAACGTCTTCATTATAATTAATAAACTATTTATGCGAGGCATTAA
Source organism: Notodonta ziczac (assembly GCA_918843915.1). Lineage (NCBI taxonomy): Eukaryota > Metazoa > Arthropoda > Insecta > Lepidoptera > Notodontidae > Notodonta > Notodonta ziczac. The sequence goes on from OU974047.1 coordinate 5,022,858, forward strand.
TCAAGATTTAAGCCGATTCGGTTACAGAATTTCAAACTTTAAAGTCAACGACTGAAGTTTTTTAATTATGCTCCAATACTGACGCAGTGCTCAGCAAGACTTAATTTCCAATAACCTAGAAGTTTTACATGTCTAGAAAGTTTTAATGTTACAATTTAGGGATTAGATGTGAAGAAATTAGTAAATAATATATTTATAATAATAATATGAAATGTAACACGTCTTTGAAATACGCTTGATATGTTGAAATAATTAATTAATTAACACGCGTTCCCAAAGCTACGTACAAGTTCTTTAAGGGAACTGTTTGATGTTAGTATGTATAAAAATAATATATAAAAAGGTTAAAAGTGTAAGAAATATATAATGGACGTACCTATGTAACAATTTTTATTGGAAGATAAATTTTATTGCCTAGTATGCTTTTGAAGCTTAAATACATTATTACGTCAAAATCGTTTTTATTTAAACCTCTTAACCATTGAAATGTATTCCGTAATCTCGTAATGCTAATTCAATCTCTGTCAGTCCGCTGTATTGTCTTTTATATTAACTGGGATAATCTCTGCTTCGGAAGATTGGTTCCCCAATCTACCTGCTTACCTTTTGTAATTTTAACAAGTTTATCTCAACAAAAGCGCAACAAATTAGCTTATTGTACTTTTCGGTTATGATCGCGGCATTTGCCTTTCATCAGAATTCTATCATGAATAGGAATTCATTCAATTTTTTTTTCCTAACAAATTCAGCACATTAGTGTGCGACCCGCCTGATGCTTGCATTACCAAAGGTATTGCCCACGCGAGGGCAACCTAAAGGGGAGGGATACAAAGGGGGAGGGGAAGAGGGTTGAGCTTCCGGCTCTCTAGCTCATCGTACGATCTTCTGTGAGAGAGTGATACTACCCAGACGATACAGCCTGTAAATGAGCTATGGCCAATGGCTACAGTTTAACTCTACCACTCATATATTTGATAAACATTTTCTTCAAGACGGTTAATTTGCTTTGATCAAAGGTACAAATAAAATTTGTCAATAAAGATTAAGATAAGATATTTAGTGCATACTTACACGTTTTATAACACACGAAGTCGTCACATAAGATCTGTGAAGATTTCTATTAATTAGAATTAACATCGATTTTATGACCGTCATTCTAACTTCTGATATTATAGAATCTACTAAGATTCTTGCGTAAATTAAACAATCATAAATTTAGGAATGTATATTTTACAATAGAACATCGTTTTAGGTAGAAGAGTAAAAAATACTAGATATCCTTTTTAAAAAAATGTATGGGGAATATGATTATTCAAATTAAATACCATACAGAATTTATGTCTTTAAAATATATTTTGTTCATAGAACACGCCGTTTGTAAATCAGTTTAAAAAACGAGTAAAAAATCTGAACTGTTTAAATCATCGATCTACGATCGATAAATCGTTAAGTGAGTGAGCGGTATTCCATATATCGCGCTAAGCAGGTCTCGGTGCCCCGCTGAGAGTGGTATAATTTGCCTGCCGAGTTCGATACGAACCTTTACTCATAAACGACACACAATATAGTTACAACACAACCTGTACGTTATACTTTGCGCTATCCCTTAGCGTCTTCAGTAAAAATTGGGGATTAAAAAACGCAATGTATAGTGAAATACGGGGTGGTATTTTGCGTATTAAGTTTTCATGGGAATACCCTTTGAGCTACACCAGGTTAGGACATCCGTGCACTAAATGAAATTCCATAGCTAACGTCGCATCGCCTGTGAGGTAGACAAAGCAAAGGGGATGTGCAATTGAAAAATTCCTTTGTCTTAAATTGTATGAAAATGTTATGTTACACTATCTCTGCGACATTAAATATAGCTTTATATGGCGTTTTTTTATAAAACCCTTTGATATTTTACTGGCTCAATTTAAAATCGATAGGTACCTAGATCTGATTTATACAAGAATATATTATAAAATAGAATATAATAACTCTTTATTATAACTACACTAGCTGTGCCCACGGACTTCGTCCGCGTAGTACTTAACGTAATAAAAATTTCGGGATTATCGGGATAAAAAGTATCCTATATGTTAATCCCGGTTATAAACTATCTGTGTTCCAAATTTCATCCAAATCCGTTCAGTAGTTTTTGCGTGAAGGAGTAACAAACATACACACATACATACATCCACACTCACAAACTTTCACATTTATAATATTATAGTAGGATCAGAGTGATAGAAGATTGCTTAAACAAATTGTAGATCGATGTACGAATCATAATTTCAATGTGATTACCACTTGCTTACGGTGAAGAAAGTCATTGTCACCTGCATGTAATATAATAAAGTTTTGAAAGACATTCACATTTTCACAATCCGCCAACCCGCACTAGGCCAGATTATGACCTGAATCCCCTCTCAATGAGGGAAAGCTCATGCCCACGAGCGAAAAATTAACAAAAGAGCTAATTATTATACTAGTTGTTACAAATTTTCGCTTGCTGACTTCTATAATCATTTCACAAAATCCTTTCTGTATTTATATTCTTATGTCCGGATTAATAAAAAACAGTGATACCTAGTTTATTTGACGTTTTTACGTTTTTGTAACATGTCCGAAAATAATATTATTATAAAATAAACATTTGCATATAAATAGTTTCCATATTGTGTCCGTCATCGTTAGGGACTTTTGCATTTTATGATATCAATGACTTGCTTAATAAAATTTTACATATTTTAAACTTATGTACAACGGAATAAATCTTTATTTAAAAATATGTAATTAATGCATATAGTTTTTTTTAAAAACCCACTTAAATAAAAATAAGACAGAATTCAAATATAAACCTAGGTTACATAATACATTCATTTAAAATAAAAAGCTTTAAAAACAATGCCAAAAAAAGAATACTTACATTATTGTAAGGTAAGTACTCGTATTCTTTTTATGTTTTTTTAGATGTGCATCATATAAATGATGCACAATTAAAAAATATATATTTATTCTTATTTGGGACTATATAACCTAAATACAGATTTAACATATTGAAATGATCCCTCATACACTTCCATTAATTATAAAACTAAAATAAATTATTTTCTCAGAGTCCATAAATGGATTCCATTTAGTCCTACAATATAAAACTTGACACAGTGGAGTATTGCCTTTACCGTCATAGCTGCCTATTGAAAGTATACGTGAACCTATCACCATCGAGTTAGATCGTTCTGTATAATATACGTGAATGTGCGCTAAAAAGATTTTTGTTATATGGTAATAATAGAGAAACATTTCGCTAGTCTGCCCAAAATTGATGTATTTTTAAAGAAATAGCTGTGTTATTAAAAGACTTAAACACCTAATATTTAAAATAAGGAGCACGCTTTATTTAAAGCGCAAAATAGATAATAAATAAAGAACATATTTGTTTCTTAAACGGTTATCCTACTAGATATTTTTGTTTTAAATTCATAAAAAATAAGAATCTTTGTATCTATACTTGTCCACAAATTCCCTCCCACCGTTGACATTCGGTTTTTTGAATCAAAGGAAAAAAATCGTTGAAAACAGCCTTATAATTGGCACAAAGACAGCATATCGCAGAAAAGATCGCCCGAACACAGAGCTCTTTATCTTTTTTGAGATTAACATTTTTGTTAGTCATTTTTTATTCGCAGTTCGAAGTTTATTTTTTTATGCTGTCCGTAGTTTCGTCGACGATTTGGAATAGAAAAACCAATGGAGTTCGTTTTTGGTTATATTTAAATTTACATGACCTGCTGCTATTTAGCAAATACATTAGTGCTTATAAATATTGCATTAAAACCAGAAAAATCACAAGTTTCATGAAAAAAAATATTATTTTATACTAGGTGAAACAGAAAGGGTATACTATTTTTTTGCAACTTTACGTTGTTAATCTAAAACTATTGGCTTTATGGGACAGTTTAAGTAGGTACTAAAGGTTTTGTAGACTTGTGAAATCTATCAACAGCTGTATTCCTTTAATAACTTTTGTTCTTCAAGTTTCCGCCATAGCTGATAGTTTTAGACTTACACAGGTAAGATTTGAAAAAAAAGGAAACCCTTTCTGTTTCGACCTGTATATATTTATTGTTTTGTTTAATGATCGCTACGATATATGATTAAAAGTAATAATTGTAATAGCACTTTCTATTTGTAAGTTGCCCCCCACTAGATGGACCGACGATCTGGTGAGAGTAACGGGGAGCCGTTGGATACGGATAGCGGGCAACCGTCCATTGTGGCATTCCATGGGGGAGGCCTATGTCCAGCAGTGGACGTCTTCCGGCTGATGATGGTGATGATGATGATGATTTGTAAGTTATAATATAATTCATTTAGTTCATCTCGACGATATTTCAGAAATAATATTGAGTAATTATTTGAATATATCTTACATATCGACTCTACATCGTTGCTAATCATTTTTTAAAAGGCCATATTTTTTAGTTATGAGCGCTCATAGTGATAGTGTTTGCTACCTGCTCTTGGGTGATTTTGGATCTCGGCACGTGAAATATTGCGCGCCAACCCCTGTCACATATCTGCCTTATAAAAATTTAAAAATCTTCTCAAGAAAAGGACAGAATATTTACAATTATGTATGAAAGAATGAGATGAACCTACACAGCGGAAAGAAAAAAGCGTTCTTAATTGCTTTGATTAGATTTCAAGGATATTAATTCTGTGATTCATTCTGTCAAGTTCCATATATCGTGATTATGTACGGTGTGAATTTTATGAAATACGGAATTTCTTATTCAATAGCCGTGTTTACCCTTCTCGGGGTTGGGTCATTGTGTGTTATAGCCGATGTAGCATTGTCGGCGGCCGTGACTGTCAACACTGAGGTCAAATAAAAAAATGTTAAGAAGGAAATATTTCGCACCTAGCACACTTCCTTTAGGAAGTTTACTTTGTCACTTTTTTAATGTAGCCACCATGCATTTTATTCGTTGTTTATTTAGATTTATGGGGGTGCGTTTAGCTACTGTTGAAAAGTTTGTATTCCGAATCGAATTTGGATGTACATTTTTTGACTTGCTACGTTTTATTTCCTAAAAATATATCTTGGGATTATTTTTTAATCCTTGAGATCCGGAATGACTTCTGTTTGCAGCTTTTACAGGACCTACCTATAAAAAAAACTTATTTATTTCATTTTTCTTAATATTTTAATTGAGATTTAATTCAATAGAAATGATAGTATGAATAATCATAATCAATATAACTACGCTGATAGCACAATATCCAAATTTCCCACAAATGATCAGATGACAGATCCTACTAATATTATAAATGTGAAAGTTTGTGAGTGTGGATGTATGTATGTATGTTTGTTACTCCTTCACGCAAAAACTACTGAACGGATTTGGATGAAATTTGGAACACAGATAGTTTATAACCGGGATTAACATATAGGATACTTTTATCCCAATAATCCCGAAATTTTTGTTACGTTAAAAACTACGCGGACGAGTTCCGTGGGCACAGCTAGTATATAATGAAACGCAATTTCTATGCTACCTAACAACTATATTTGGTCTTATTTTAATAATGCACGATATTTCGCATGACGCCTTAGTGAAAGCTTAAAAAAATGTACCTACCACGATGAAATAACCTGGTGGGTTTGTTTCTAACAGCTGATCATTTGTTAAATCATAAACATAAATGTTCATACCATCAGATCATTTTTGTCGTAGCTAAATCACCAACTTTAGCATGCAAAATATCGTGCATTATTAAAATAAGACCTTATATACACATGTCAACGTATTTGTACCGCCATCTCGGTGCAAAACACACGGGGTGAATATTTTACGCATTTTGTTTTACGTCCCCACGCATTCACGGTAAATAAACATCGTCTAAAGATTTTATTTGCGATATTTTTTTATGTGGAGTGACGAAAAATACTCCGAGAACATTTCGAGTGCTCTAACAAGGCTCCTGAGGCTCGGTTATAGAGTTCAGCCGATAACGAATTGTGATAACAAAATAGATTTGTGCGGAAATATTCATATTTGTTGAAATAATATAAAAGAAACCGATAACAGTCATATCTATTGGTCTTGAAAATATGATTTGCTTTATTTTCGTATGTGTGTAACCCCTATCCTCTTCGATCCTTATGCTTTACTAGCTGAGCCCGCGACTTCGCCCGCGTGGAATTTAACTTAACAATAAAGCCCGGTCCCGCGTTCTGAGCCCGCGCGACATGACCCATTTTTTTATTTTGTTTTTCTAAAATAAAAGTAGCCTCAGTTACTGCTCATAACATCAGCTATCTAACAGTGAAAGTCCCGTCAAAATCGGTCCAGCCGTTTCGGAGATACTCTTTGATTTCAAGTGTTTTTATTTTTTTACGCGGAACCCTAATTGTTTTTCTAAAATCAAAGTAGCCTAAGTTACCCGCTATAAGATCAGCTATCTGCCAGTGAAAGTCCCGTCGAAATCGGTCCAGCCGTTTCGGAGATTACCCGGAACAAACACACAGACAGACAGACAGACAGACAGACAGACAGACAGACAGACAGACAAAAAATTTTTAATTCGCGTTTTTGCTATAGGTATCGTATGTACTTTCATATGCATTTAGTGAAAAGATGTTATTTTGATATTACAAACAGACACTCCAATTTTATTTATTTGTATAGATGAGTACTTCCACTTCGCATTCTACCGGGTGTTTAAAAGTCCGAAACAATAATCGAGGGTTCGTTGTTGGGCATATAATTAAATGGTATACAAGTTAAAATGAAATTCGAACAATATTATTACAATTTCTTTTCCCGTCAGATAATAATTTTATTCGAACATATGTTTAAATATAAAGATAGATATTATTTAAATATTACTTACCTATTCAATTTATAAATCGTGTATAGGTATATACTTCAATATGTTTGCTCTATTCGGCTAGACATTTAAGATTTTGAACACAAAATTTCGCCTAACTAATTTGATGTCTCGTCTTCGTATCACATTACCTATTCAAATGTTTTGGCATTAAGTCTGCAGATTGTTTCTTGCAAACTTGCGTCCCATGTACGTTCAGAGACGCAACTCGTGCGTTAATTTTATCCTCACGCAGTATATATTCTGATAAGCGAATTTACATTCCGAGCGGTATCATCTTATAATATAAATAAAGCATTTAAATTGTAATAAAGTTTCAAACAAATTGCGAGCGCAATCTTTGGATAGCAAAATGTTACTTTACGTCGCCAAAGTCTGCCTTTGATCTTATATTTTATTTGAAGGCGTATGTTAAGTTCTTAGAAATTATTTTCGTTTGGAGTTTAATTTATTTGCTTATAAGTTTGTTGATTCCCAATTATCTTAATTATTTAGGCAATTATTTTAAGGTATAAAGTCATAGCTACGAATAGTGATTTATGGGACCTAACGGGACTAAGCTGTAAATCCATTGTTTTAGATCTCGATAAATTTGGATATGTAATATTTATGAGTTAAATATTCTTATTTTGTATCGTAGGGCAGCTTTAGTAATAACTTCTATCAAAACAACTTTCAAAGCAACAGTTTATGAGAACGCACAAAAAGTCGGTTACCTATTTATACCTTGATAGATACTCTCATTTTAGGGCGATCGTAAAATGGTTCAGCCCTTACAATTTCCATCGATCGACGTGCGCATTCATCAAAAACATAAATACCTACGTGGGTAAACAGATACCCCTACGGCGAATGTAAGCGAAAAAGATTGATCATTATTCATTCCTTCAGCTGACAGATTGTGATGTGAAATACTTCGATGTAATAACGTTAACACGTAGCGGCGTCTCCTTGATAGATGTTTTGTAAAACAACAAAACGTTAACATGTGTTTTTTAGCGTTCCGCGGCGAAATAACGAATGTCCAAAGTATTTATAATAAGGCGGAATGGCGTCTCGGTAATACGAACTCTCGTAACAGTTCGATTGATGTACGCACATTTGTTTGTTATACATTTCGCACCGTTTGAAGCTTAAATCTTATAATTATTTAATTAGGTATATAGTATAATTATTTAAGTACCTACATCAAAATAGATATATACGATACGGAACCATTGTGAATTGTGACTCGCACTTGTGGGCGGTAAATCCGTCATCACTGTTACGTAAATTTCTTAGATCAATGAATCATTTATTACCAATGTTTTGGCAGTCTGGTGAACATACATTGTTTTTTTAACTACCCTATACTGTAAGTCTCTACAAATTGAATTACTGATACTAGACTTAGGGAGTCTAGACTTATGAATAACTTATAGGTCAACGAGGCCAAATCAAGTCGCGTATTTTTAAGACAAACGAAGCTGCATGAAAACTGATAAAGACTTAAAAGCTAGTTTATATTGATATATTTTATTGTTTTCTTATATTTACGCAAATACTACACATTGAAATATAACTATTTTTACGGATTATATCGCGTTTATTTACTTTTTTATGTTCCCGACGTTTCGGTTACTTTACAGCAACCGTAGTCACGGGGGGACTGAGGTGTTAGACGTCCTGATGTCATAGTTAAAAACTGGGTACCCTCAAAATTTAGATGGCGTTTGCGGTCCGATCTGCGTGGATGCTGTAAAGCAACCGAAACGTCGGGAACATAAAAAAGTAAATAAACGCGATATAATCCGTAAAAATTAGTTTTATTTTGATTGTTTTTTTACTTATCCAAAATAATTGCGAAAAATTTCTGGTATCGGACGAGATGCGTCTATTGCGGTGCTAGAGACAAGTTGTGGTCAGTGCACTACAGCTTAGATATATACTGGCTGGCTCGACAGGGGTAGTAGGTACCGGAATGCCCAGACGATAGGCATAAAGTAACTATTATAGCTGCTTTTCGTACGACGAGTGAAAGAGCCTTCAACTGAACCCTCATCCCTTCCGTTCTTCTGTCACAATCATGCCTTCAATATTGCAAGCATCTATAGGCTATGGTAACTGCTTAAAATCAGGCGAGTGGTAAGCTTGTCGGCCGACTTTGTTATATAAAAAAAATCTTATATGATGACCCGGCAAACATTGTTTTCCATATAAATTATTTAGGGGTGGACCAAACTTAACATTTAGGGGTATGAAAAACAGATGTTGACCGATTCTCGGACCTATACGATACGCACACAAAATTTCATGAAAATCGGCACAGCCATTTCGGAGGAGTTTGGCAACAAACACCGCGACACGAGAATTCTAGATATTAGATTTAAATGAATATCATTCACTCAGTAAAAGCATTTAGCATAGCTGAAGAGATATAGATGAATATAACTCTTCAGCTATGCAAAACGCTTTTCTTTTTCAGATGTCTCATATAGATGAGACAGATATAGATGACCCACAGAGTTGTCCTATATGGGACAACTCTAGGTACTCTTCAGTTATGCTAAATGCTTTTACTGAGTGAATTCACGCCAAGCAAACCTAACTACCTACTAGAGCGTTCTTTCTTCCACTGGGCTGTTGACACCTTAACTATCTATCTGGTTATCTTAACCAATAACCAACTATTAATTTATCTCCCGTCAACCATTAAGAGTCAGCTAAGTGACAAAAGAAAAACACGGATGCCGGCAAGGCATCTGTCTTTTCATAGTCAACTTAACTAAAAGGATTAAAATGATATCTTCCGTCGTCTGACAGCCAGTGTGGTCCGCTAACCGTTAACAGAGAACCTCTTTGGTTAAAGAATTTTGTTACCTTAAGCTTTTAATACTTTTATGCCATTGCTTTTTAATTTCAGCATTTTATAAAAGGGTTGATTTTAATCCCTATTACGTGTACTACGTTGAAATCGCTTAGGCTCTACTTTTGTTGAAGCTTTTTTAGTTTCTATTCACGTTGCGGTAATTTAATTTCATTTTCTTTGAGGATTTTTTTTATTGAATTAAGAAGGTTTGATATATTTGAAAATCCTATTGGGTCCTTTTTAAATCCGTTTATTTTTTTTTCAATATATTTGTAGTTTAGCCGTTTATAAAACGACATAAAGCGAAACAAGCTTAAGAACTGCTTTTCTTATATACGAGTAGAAACCTACAGGTCTTCGCTTAAGTATTTAATTTAAATGTCCACTTTATAATGTTTATAAGTTACAGAAACCACAATATCCTTTTTTACAGCCGTTAAGTGTCACATCCTTATGAGTTTTTTTTTCACAAAGTCCGTGAAGTCTTAGGTCTTAGTCAAAACATTCCAAAACTTACAAGGTTTCGGCGGATTGAACACAGAATTTCTCACAGTGCCAGGAATTCAACGCAAAAAAGCTTTGTAAAGTAACACTATCGATTGACAGATTTTTCATAATAATTTTCATATTTTTTATAATTTTTTAGAGCTTCAAGGATCTGGCTTAAGTAATGCTGACCTAATTCCATTATTCATGATCTAGATATAAAACCAAATCAGATTATGATAGATTCAAATTCAGTTCAACTCCCAAAAGCAGCTGATGCCTGTTTTCATTCAAACTTTGCGGTTTGGGATACGAAGAGCCGATAGCTCCGAAAAAATAATTTATTGTAATAAGTCGTCGTGAACATTCGCCACCGCTCGGCTCATCCCGCCCCGCGCTCTACCCCGCTTCCCTCTACGGAGTGTATACTCTACTCAACTGCAATGCCCCTACTCGGACTCAGTCGTCTTGTAGCAGCGTCTGGGCACGGTCGCGCCGCACGACGCTCCGAACGGATTTACGTTTCGGTGAAAACACGCTTATCACGAACGCGACACAATAATAAACTTCAGGAGTTAACCTATTATAATCAATATTAACTAATAAGAACAATTTAATAATACATCAGTGCTTCGAGGACGTTTTTAAAATTTAATGTGGACAGTTTATGTGAAAATTTAGTTTATCTCCAGAGACGTTGTAAATTATCGTATTGTGAATTGAAATCATCGCATCATGACCATTATCATAACAAGGACTATTTGTTGAATTGAAACCGAAATAGAGATAATAAATTGATGGATACTACACATCCGGCAAGGGGACGAAACACACGAACGCCGACGGAAAAAACATGACACTGAGCCTATCGTGTCCTGTTTTCTTTCTTCCTTGGTATTTGATTCCCCCCATGATGGCTCTCCAGCAAACTTCTTCGAGCAAAGGACTTTGCCAAATCTTATTTTGGTTTGTCATCGGCCTAAATGTCGCCGATCAGAGTTCGCTGCCGCTAAAATACGAGGCTCCTGACGATTGCCAGTGGTGGTTGAGAGGTCCAAACGATGCGCACGAAGTTTCCCTCACGTGTAAACTACGGACAATAAACAGTGAGTTCGACACGACCAACTTCAGTGTCATCCCGTCAGAACACACCACATCCCTCCGAATAGAGTGCAATGAAGAAATGATGTACAAAAGCTCCCTAGACGATCGGAGTTTTGCTCATCTGGTGAAACTACGTGAACTTGTTTTAGATAACTGTAAAATTGGAAGATGGCCGCCCGGCGTGCTCTCCGGCCTTAGAGACCTCCGAAATTTAACGATTCGAACGAAAAATACAGAGTGGGCAGCTATGAGTTTGGAGATAGCATCAGATAGCTTTACGGCTGTACGACAGTTGGAAAAGTTGGTCTTGAGTTTTAACAACATTTGGTCGTTCCCCGAAAACTTGTTTTGCCCTCTGACAAATTTAGTGTATTTGAACGTGTCGTCGAACCGCCTCCAAGACGTGAGCGATTTGGGATTCAGAGAAAGAGCAATGCATCAAGCTCTTATCAGTGAACAAGACGGGCCGCCTCCCTCATCTCCATCTATGTCACACGCAACCTGCTCATTGGATATTGAAATGCTAGATGCTTCGAGCAACCACTTCGTGCTGATGCCAGAAAACGGTTTTATGGCACTCCGTAGACTCAAAGAGCTTCACATTCACGACAATGAAATTTCTATGGTTGCTGACAAAGCATTATCTGGATTGAAACAGCTGCAGATAATAGATCTTTCGAACAACAAAATCGTCGCACTTCCACAAGATCTGTTCAAAGATTGTAGACCAGTGATAAAAGAAATATACTTACAAAACAATTCTATAAGTGTGCTTTCACCAAGTCTATTCGCCAACTTAGATCAGCTGTTAGCACTGGATTTATCGAACAATCATTTAACAAGTACCTGGATTAATGAGAATACTTTCACTGGACTCATAAGAATGGTGCTGTTGAATTTATCTAACAATAGATTAACGAAACTGGAGCCGAAAATTTTCAAAGACTTGTACACTTTACAAATTCTGAACGTCCAACACAACATGTTGGAAAATATTGCTGCTGATACGTTTGCACCGATGAACAATCTGCATACTCTGATCTTGTCGTACAATAAGATATCTCACATCGACGCTTATGCCCTAAATGGACTTTACGTATTGTCTTTGCTATCTATAGACAATAACCATCTCGAAGATCTCCACCCGGAGGCATTCAGAAATACATCGTCTCTGCAAGATTTGAATTTAAATGGAAATCGTTTAAAGCAAGTGCCCATAGCGCTCAGAAATATGCGTTTACTGAGAACCCTTGATCTTGGAGAGAATCAGATAACATCATTGGAGGAACCCGGCTTCGTCGGCTTGCATAACGTATATGGCCTGCGTCTTATCGGAAATAAAATAGAAAACATAAGTAAAGACATCTTTTCAGATTTGCCATCACTGCAAATATTGAATCTTGCACGTAATAGATTGAGGCATATTGACACGAACGCATTTGAAACTTTGTCAAATTTACAAGCCATCAGATTAGATGCGAACCAATTAACAGAAGTACAAGGCCTATTTGTAAATATTCCGTCCCTCTTGTGGCTGAATGTTTCAGACAATCAAATAGAATGGTTTGATTACACCGTCATTCCCTCAGGACTTCAATGGCTGGATCTTCACAGTAACAACATAAAGGAATTAGGAAACAATTACCGCTTGGACAAGGAGCTGCGCTTGCAGACACTCGACGCGAGTTTCAACAAAATGACAAAAATATCGGCATTCTCTATTCCCAGCAGCGTAGAGTTGCTGTTCCTGAATGATAATCAAATTACACAAGTTGAAGCTCAAACTTTTGTTGGAAAAACCAATTTAACGAGAGTCGATTTGTATGCAAATCAGATAACTAGTATGGATCTCAATGCGCTTCGTCTAACTCCGGTCGATCCGGGGCGGCCGCTTCCCGAATTTTATATTGGTGGAAACCCGTTTCAGTGCGACTGTACAATGGAATGGTTACAACGTATCAATAAACTGGACCACCTCAGGCAGCACCCCCGCGTCATGGACTTAGAAAGCATATATTGCAAGCTGTTGTACAATCGCGAACGAACTTATATTCCGCTTATCGAAGCGGAGTCATCGCAGTTTTTGTGTACATATAAAACTCACTGTTTTACGCTGTGCCATTGTTGTGATTTTGACGCTTGTGATTGTGAAATGACGTGCCCCTCGAACTGTACGTGTTATCATGACCAGCCGTGGTCAGCTAATATTGTGGACTGTTCCGCTGCTGGGTATTCCGAAATACCTAGCAGTATACCTATGGACGCTACTGAACTATATTTAGACGGTAATAATTTTGGTGGTTTAACGAGTCACGCTTTTATTGGACGTAAGAATTTAAAAATATTGTACGCTAATAATTCGAATATTGACGCTCTGTATAATAATACGTTTAGTGGACTAAAACGCTTAACAATATTGCATTTAGAAAAGAATAATATAAAAGAGTTGTTAGGTTTCGAATTGTCGCCGTTGGAGAATTTACGTGAATTGCATCTACAGGACAATAAAATACACTATATCGATAATCGAACCTTCATGGAGTTGAGGCATTTAGAGGTGTTGCGCTTGGAAGGGAATAACATTTACGGATTTGCAGTGTGGCAATTCACGATGAATCCATATTTGGTAGAGATAAGCCTCTCTCGGAACCCTTGGTCGTGCGATTGCCAGTATATGCACAAATTCCGGAACTGGTTTAGAAACAACTTAGGAAAAGTGGAGGACGCTAATAAGATTACGTGTGTATTTGACAATGTTACAAACGCTATTGGACCACTCATGGCCGACTTTAATTCAACAATATGCACGAGACACGTGGGAGGAAGCTCATCGATAATAGAAAATCAAGTAATCAACGATTATCTCCCACTGCTACTAATTTCTCTCTGCGTGTTCATAATGAGCTCGGCACTAATATGCGGCGTATTTTATTGGAGGCGCGAGCTTCGAGTCTGGATTTACTATCACTGTGGCTTCAGAATGTGCTACAAAAGTACGGCATTCGACGATGAAGCCGATAAAGATCGTCTATTCGACGCCTACATAAGTTATAGCGTGAAAGACGAGGCGTTCGTCGCTCAGATGCTAGCGCCCGGCCTGGAATCCACGGACCCAAGTTTCCGGCTTTGTCTACATTACCGCGATTTTAACGCTTCGGCATACGTAGCGGATACGATAATAGAGGCCGTGGAGTCGTCCAAGAGGACGATTATAGTCCTCTCGAAAAATTTCATCAACAACGAATGGTGTCGTTTCGAATTCAAGACGGCGCTCCACGAAGTACTAAAAGAGAGACGAAGAAGACTGATAATAATATTGCTAGGAGAGCTACCGAATAGGGACATCGATCCGGAGCTCAGGTTATGTTTGAAGGCGAACACGTGTATAGAGTGGGGAGATAGACAGTTTTGGCAAAAGTTGAGGTTCGCGATGCCGGACTTGCGGAAGTGTCAATATCACCGGTCGACAGTGAATATTTACGCTTCGGTGTCCCCGGTGGGGGCCGGGCGGGCGCCGGCGCCGCCTCCTCCGCCGCCGCCGGGCAAGCTCCCCCCTCTGCTGGGCGACGGGCTGGCCCTGGCTGCGCACGCGCGCGACGTGCACCCCCACCGCATGCCGCCGCAAGCGCAGCTCTGGGCGTAGCGTATGCTCCAACGCAGGTAAACAGATACTGACATTACTTGCAACGCTTAAGCGTATTAGTCCAATAAATTGGTGATAATTAATTTAGGTTGTTCCATATTATTATATTTATTATTGTATAGCGTATAACCTAAGGAGTACAAGACGCCAGATAAGAGTTTGCATTTAATTTGTACAATTTAACGGCTAGGTTTTATTTTAAGTTGTTACGGATTAATTTCCCGATTTCTGCGATAATAATTTTATTGATAACGATAAACCGATGTAAATATTAATCTATGTAAAACACATTTCATTGAATATTAATAATTATTCGGATCGCTTAAATCTTATAATGCCAAAGTTTAAAACTTATAACTATAATGTACAAATGCATTTATATAACTAAGTATAATTATGTTACAAGCAATGATAGTTTTGTCATTGAAAAGTATGTAAATATAACAATACCTACTGTATATACAAACACTGTAAATACCCAAATGACATTATAAAAAATGAGAAATACACCATTTTTTAATTTGATTTCGTTTTGTTTCATTTCTTGTGTTACCTTTATTATATTGTTCTTCCTTAGGTGAGGTATCTTATTTGATTTTGTATTTAGTTGCATTATTTTAGTTTACAAAATGCTACAAGTGCATCTTTACATACAAAAGCTTCTAAACTGGTAAAATTATAGAAAATGTACACACCCACAGTCTAAAGTACGCGTTGAGTTACGCAAACATTGGAAATTGAAAGTCACCATACCATACTCAAAGGTACACTTGAATGTGTGTTAAATTCACATAAACGTGTTCCAAATCATTTCAGCCCAAATCTAAATGGAGTGGAGTTATAATAGCTAATGGTAGAGGTGTAACATATGGTAGAGTCATGTCCTAAAATCGTTTTATGTGAGTATTTGTTTTTATGCTAAGTACATGTTACTTAGCATTAAAACTAGAAAACATAAAGTACACGTATATATTCTAATAGCTGTGCCCGCGACTTTGTCCGCGTGGAATTTAATTGACAAAGTTTCATACAAACTTTTATCCCCTATTTTATCCCCTTGGGGGTAGAATTAATCAAAATCCTTTCTTAGCGGATGCCTACGTCATAACATCTACCTGCTTGCCAAATTTCAGCCCGATCCGTCCAGTGGTTTGGGCTGTGCGTTGATAGATCACTATGTCAGTCAGTCAGTCAGTCACCTTTGAGTTATATATATTTAGATAATCTAATTAAATTTGAATTTAACTCCACCAATCAGGGAATATGAAAGTTAGACGACAAGTCGAATTAAGTTATGTAATGGGTTTAGGTAATGTTGTCAAAACATTACGACAAATAAATAAATTTGCCACAGCTAAAATTTTTGCAGTCTTGCTTGTTACGACTATACCGTAATAAACTTGGTAAATTTTAGTTTGATTTATGTAGGTATTAACAGAATTAGAACCAATGTCGTTGTCAACTTAAATAATTGAGAATAAATAATAACACTATCCATTGTTTTCATTGTGAGCAGGCACCTCTATTAGAAAAATAGGTACCTACGTGGTTATAAAAATGTTAGAAATGACTTCATTCCTGTGGTTAAGTTATAAACACGTCTCTTGAACATTTACACTAAGAAACAACTGATTAAACTGCGCATTGAATTTAATAGAATGGTTTCTCATGAAAAATAAACAATTCACAGGTCATTTTCAAAAATAATTTAACTACCTATTATTATGTATTCCTAAAAAGATTATTTATGAACACTATTCTTCGTTACTTTATAGTGATAGGTAAACAGTCGCTGCCGTCACCAAATTCTCATCTTTGACCCACCATCCTGCCCTTTGACTCGTCACAAAATTATCTCGCCATTACCGACACATGTGTAGTGGTAAATTCTCATATTTTCACCCCACAACACCAAATTGTATCCCCTTATACGACCAGTACCGCCATCTAGCCGTCACTCATGAAACTCACATTATCTCTGCAAACGAATCAAAACGAAATCAACATCAGTTATTTTTGTCATTCACACCCATATCAAAAAGGAGCGTTTGGAGGAACCATGTTTTATGAATTTCATGGGACTATCATAAGGTTAACAGTGGGTACCACCAATGATTACATTAGGGTTATATTCTTAATTTATTCATAACACATCGATCCTGTTCTTAAAAATAATGTTCACATTGACTAACAAACATACAAACATCTTACAAACTGGATTTTGATATCATCAACTAAGCTTCAATCCTGTATACACCAGGGACTCATGATTGCAAGCAGCACTATTAGGACCAGTTGATGAACAAGACAATTTCAAAATTAAATAGAAAAACAAAACAGCAAAAATGTGAATTATTGAGGTGTTGAAAAGGAAAGTAAGATTGTTGTAAGTTTGTCCATCATTGTCACAAAAATCTGGCAATCCTACTCTTATAGAAGTAATGGGAAAACTTGTTTGCTACTGTGGCCAATGTCCCAATCGGATTTATGAGAAGTAGAACTCTCCGTGACAGGTTTATGCGAACTCAACTACCATGCGAGGGTCACAGTTGTTGATTTAAGGTTGATCTTCCGAGCATTTAAGAGTTTTAATCCGGGTAAATATATTCTGATGTAGCTTTGTTTTTTTGTAAAAGATTACTAATGGTTTGAGCTTATCACATTACTAGTATTCCCGTTGGCCCCTCAAGCTTATCAGTTGCTTGTTAGGAATGGGCCCACGTCAATAGTTTAATGGCCAGAATGGGGATTGAACCCGGTACCTCTCAACTACGTCGGCGGCCCCTCTAACCACTAGGCTATAGACGCATTAAACAGGTAAAAAATAAACATTAAAAAGTTGTCGTTTCTGATATGATCTCACTCAAAATATTCTGTATAATTGTAACATTTATATAAAAACTAAAACTAGGCTATTATAAAATGCAGAGTCGCCGTCAAAGCGACGACGCCTTCGTAAGTCGGGTTGGTAGAACCATAAAACAATGATTACGCGGGTAACAAGGGAGCAACCATGGTTCTAACAATCAATCCAATTAAAAGCTGTTAAAATCAAACGTAATAACATTATATTACTTCATATAATTTTCGATTGGATACGCAAAATGTAAGATTATACCTGGAAGATAATACTCTATCCGTACCGCGTGGGAGGTGCGCTAGCCGCATCCAATGTACGAGTTTCAATGATTAATAGGTGACTGTATACATTACTAATTTAAAATTCTTGAAAAATAAAATATCTGTGCTGATTTTCTAAGTACATGAGATAAACTAACCGTATGTCCACCCTTCTCATAGTAATAATGCATAAGAATGCCAAAAATAATAATTATTGTGCCAAATTTAATAAGGTCATAAATCTCTAAATAGAATTAGCACCCACATTATATTTTTTTCCTAATTATGATTAAATAATGAAACTTGATTATAAAAACGTGGCAAAACTTTCAGTTTTATAAGGTCAATTCGCTAACCAATTTGAGGATGATCATCATCTAAGAACAAACTATTTGACATTTAATAAATAAATAAATATCGCCAGACTGAAACACCAACTGTATGGTCCCAAACTAAGCAATTCTTGTACTATGGGTACCGTACAATGGACTGGGAACGATCCCAGTGACGCCCAAACCGAGGTGAATTACGAAAATTTCCCTTGCGGGAATCGAACCCGCAACCGCCACATGCAGTGAGCCGAAAGGCTTACGCTAGAACCACTGCACCAAACGGTCGTCGAAATAGCAATACTAATCATCTAATAAAATTACCCCTTTATTAATAAAATATCTACATACATACAAGCGACAAGAGCTCATGGACATGTCAAAGAAGTAACATAACACATAATATTAAACAATAATCATTTAATCCAATATTTTGGGGCCAGCTCCGGTCACCGTTATAATGGAATTAGTTCGGTAATTAACTTAGTTTATCGTTAAAAGCGGATCGTGTGATCGTTGAAAATTTTAGTTGCGTACGTAGAAATGGAAATTGCGGAACCACAGCAGCAGTATTTACTGAAGTTAAGGGACGAAGGTTTAATCTGTTTGCGGTACTATTAGACATAAATACGAGTCGACATTATCGTATGAAGGGTCGGTTGCCGCTATGTGGGGTCTAGATAACTACAGTTTGCTGTTTTTAAGAGTTTGAAATTGTTAATTTGCGAAAGCGTCTGACGTTTATTGTTGAGTGAAAACTAATTTAGCACTTTATTTTATTAAATGAATACTTACACATTTATTATTTACAACGAACTAAAAGTCAAACTGAAACATGAAATTCAAAATAATAATCGCAATCTCTATCCTAATTAGGTTAGTTGCCACAGATAGTGTTTCATTTCGAACTATTATATGTAGATAATTTAGCATCTCTGCAAAAACTCTAAATCATCCAGGTATGCTATTGTGGTAAGAGCAAGTAATAAAAAAAAACGTTTATCTTGAATTTATTGTCAAAAACAATACTTTTGAATGGAAATCTTGTTTTAACACACCTAAATATGTTTGTCCAAATTCTATTACCCACACATAGACAATAAACACACACCTCGGTAATACTAAATCATTCACGCTAGAACTTTTTTAAACAATTCCAAGAAGATATATTCCATTGGTTTATGGAACGCGACCATGAAAAGAACAAGACGGAATACCATTAAAATAGAACTTTAGAGGAGGACACAGATACCACTGTCTTCCATTTGCGTCGATGTGTTGATGAATTATTTTCCGTTAAATACCATTGACTAGAGTTTGTTTCTTTTTCTATATTTTTTCGATAAGCATAATTAAATCTGAAAGGTTTAATTAAATAACTAATTATAAGTTTGCAAATCAAATGTTAGTATCAAAGACATTCCATCGTCAAACATTAAGCGCGATCTTTTGTAAGCCCGAAGATGTCATTTCAAATTGGATTTCTAAATACTTTAAGATATTAGCTTACTTAAACATGTAGGCTTAACAAAAGAGCCATCTGCTGGAAAATGCCATATGGCACGACAAAGGACGTATGCGCAATTTAATAGCATCCTAGCAAAAGCAACGGGTCCCTTTGAATACCGTCTAAATACACAAGTATGGAAAAAAATCTTCAATGTCATTCGATAATCCTTTACGCACTAGAGATGTCACCGTAAGAGATCAGCTTTCGTCTAGGCACCGGTGGGTTTGCGTAACTCAATACATTTATAATGCACGACGGTTCGTCCCAAACATAAATCTTAATGAGATCGTAATAAGATCCATTATTGGTTGTTGATGAAATGTCAACCACAGACCGCAGAACGGGGACAATCGAGGACAAAAAGCATCAGATAATATCCCATCCCTTAATCACATGCACCGATGCCCCCGAAAAAATATTTGGTAGTCCGTAGCGAGTATTTGTCCGTTCACAAATCTATTTTGGAACGTCTATTTGTGCATTTACAACCGGCTTACAACATACACTAGAGTAGAATTTGTTGTCAAAATGTTAAAACTTCGCGTCCTGGGTTGTAAACGTTTGAAAGTCGTGTTCTAAATTTAATTGTTCCAAAGAATGTTTAGGGCGCGTTCTGTGATACAATAGATCTCTGGTACTGTTAATTTCACTGAGAATTCCGTGACTCCCTGCACTTTTGAGTGTCGTTAATTCAATCTGGAACTTGGTAGAGAATGTGACGGTCATGAGAAATTTTGGGGTACAGTAAATAGCTCCACAGTGGGACTGTCATTACGGTGAGTTCATTTCGAGTCTCCCAACATTATTAGTGTTGGATGACAATTTATTATCCTTGCTTACGACCGCTCTCATGGCCGGTGTTAAAAACGTTCATGAAGTATCCTGTGAAACTAAGCAATAGTGATTAAACTGAAGTTACTACTGGTGTAATTTTATTTTATTTGCAATTGGTGGCGTCCAAAGAATTTGTAATAAATGTCTTATTATTACAAATTCTTTGGTGGCGTCTAATGGATATCACGCACGGCAAGTGAAGTATATATAGTATTCAGTTTAGGTACAAAAATATTTTCATTAAAAAAAATGAGTTTTTTTATAAATATCGCCACGCGGGCATACCAACTGTATGGTCCCTGACTAAGCAACGTTTGTACTATGGGTACCGCAATGGATTGGAGGCGATTCCAGTGACACTCAGATCTGGGAAAATTACGAAAAAGCCATTTCCGAAATTTGCCCCGATGGGAATCGAACCCGCAACCACCCGGTGCAGTGAGCCCAGCGGCCTACGTTCAAACCATTGCGCTAAGCGGTCGTCAAATTTACAATTAATGTGTTATTTATATAAAACTATTATTCCCGTTATGATGGCCGAAATTCGTCAGTAATCCTACTAATATTATAAATGTGAAAGTTTGTGAGTGTGGATGTATGTATGTTTGTTACTCCTTCACGCAAAAACTACTGAACGGATTTGGATGAAATTTGGAACACAGATAGTTTATAACCGGGATTAACATATAGGATACTTTTTATCCCGATAATCCCGAAATTTTTGTTACGTTAAATACTACGCGGACGAAGTCCGTGGGCACAGCTAGTTCATTATAATTTTAATTTTAAACGTCACTAAGGTTTTATTGTCAAAGACTATTTTATACTAGAACGTAGAGTGCACTAAGGAAGTCCCGCCCTCCAAAAATTGTCACCGTTTGTCAGTCAGACAGTCAGTCGGTGTGGAGGTTATAAATGTGTGTGTGTCATTTATTGATTTCCACATATTTCTTAGTATTATAATATAAAACTATTAGCATTCTGCCCTTCTTCGCTAAACTATAAAATGTGCCAAATTTCATACTCCTCCGCAATTTTCGTATTAAGTGTTTGAAAGTTTTTGCTTCACGTATTAATATAGATGATATATTTTACATTCCACGGTTACATACAGGAACTATTTAAACAAACCTACAATTCCAGCCTTCCGAATATTAATTGACTCAACTCAACCGAAACCGTATTAAATTTACACTTACGTGTATTATCAAATTAGACTATGAATCAAATCTCCCTCTAGTGTATTTCGACCTTTATTCGCATACCAGTGGGCTTATGAATAGCATATTACTGGAGGCCTATCCCGAGCGAGGGTATAATATGGTTTAGATAACCAGCGACGGCGCTTAGAGTACCGAGTGCCAATAATTGACTATCAAACTTGATATATAGCTTTCTCGGCAGCTTGACGGCGGTAGTGGGATGAGTTATAGGCGGTCTAGTCCTAAGGGAACGCGGGATAGTCAGTTTTAACTATGACGGTAATCATAACATTTGTTGCTGAGTGACCGGCATTTATAAACGACTTCAGACATGTTAAAAATAATATATTATAACGCCTATTATGTGTTAATAGGTAGAAGAATATTGGTACACTTTTCGATGTCTTTATAGGACTCGACTTAATTGATAAATGTCAATTTGTTACAAAACTATGTTCTATGTTCAAATAATGGATTTTATGATACTCGTTTACGTACTTTTATATGGCCAATATCACTGCCTGATAGCTAATAGTTTAATAATAAAAAAATACTTTATTAATATTATAAAAATAAATAAATATCGCGAGAATGACACACCAACCGTATGGTCCCAAACTAAGTAAAGCTTGTACTATGGGTACCGAACAATGGACTGGGGGCATTCCCAGTGACACCCAGACCTGGGAAAATTACGTAAAGGCCATTATCAAGATTTGCCCCGGCGGGAATCGAACCCACAACTACCATGTGCAGTGAATAATTCATAATTTTGGAAATAAATCTTTATAATGAGGAGAAAATAATAAAATGTTTAGCAGAATTATCATTTGTAAAAATAATAACTAGGTATACCGCCTCGCAATTATAACCAATTTGCATTGGTGTGAATAATGTTTACATAGGTTTGTTCATTAAACATTGAAGATGGCGCCATGATTTACCGGCCACGATGCTTATGCCTCACGTTATGAAATTTTAATCAAAGTTCGTGGCCCCAAGAGTATCAGTACGGATACAGTTTAATAGGTTCCGCAGCGGTTCTGCGCTGGTTATTCGCATCGCCAACTTGTTTTGATCACCAAACTTTGTTACATTGCTGTTTGATTTGAAAATATAGATTGCTATTTCATGAAAAAAGAAAACAATTTCAGATATATTTTTCATGTCCCATACAATACGCTTCGGTATTCGTAGTTTAATTATAAATCCAGATAGATAATTTAAATACATAAAAAGCCAACTGACAGAGATGTTGCATTTTGTATAGAAGATGTTGTTTAATTTTAGGCCTTAATTTTAGATTTTCTAGTACGTTTACGACCTATAATATTCGAAACATTTAACGACATTTGATTTTTATTTTCCTCTTGAATATTATCTATGGTCTAAATGTGTGAACTTTTAAAGAGAGAAGTAACTGCAGTAAGATAAACAAAAAAATAATTTTATGCAGGTCTGAGTGTCTGTAATGATATAACAGGTAGGTAAGTACCTACCTCATAAAAAGTAGGTACTTAATGTAATTATTCGTTAATTGCAAGACAGAATTCGATTTACATTTCATGGACTTAAATCATAAAATAATAAAACGTATGCTCTGAATAGGTATCGTATAGATGATTCACAAGCAACATTAATCAGCTTTTTTGTAAGTCTCCTAAGAACGAATTTCAAATAATTAGCCTGCCAAGTCTTCATACAAGTACAATGACCCCAGACGCGTCTAAAAGGACGAAAATAAAGAAATATGCGTCACATTTCCAGAGATCCGACATCTGCTCCATCATTAGCCGCACAGGGCCAAAAAATGCCTTGAGCAACGAAAGATCCATTAATTTTTGTTTGTCATACGCTACTAATTTGTAAAATTTACTGCGGCCCACTAATAGCTTTGTATCCGGAAACATATCGCGGTTATATTAAACGACTTTGAGTTTTTCGTGTATATGGAACCTGCGGACGTATTTATGTGTCAGTTAACACCAATAATCTTTGAGAAGTCGTGAGCACGGAGCTAAAACAGTTAATTATTATTTATGTCGCGAGCTCATTGTGCCGACATCGTCAGGTGTGGTCCACTAATTTGAGACGTTCTGAATTTGTCTTAATATTACGATACGATAAATAATAGATAAATTAAAATTATACGAATAGAACCTTTAGTCGCTTGTAAATGGTTTCCGTGCCTAGTATGGGAACCTTTTAGAATATTAATCCAAATTTTAAAATATTTAAATGCACTCCAATTAACAAACGACAAAAATAATTACAAAAATACTAATTTGACTATATACGTGGTTTAATTTATGTTTCCATTTATTATTAATATGTTGAATCATTAAGGTTTATTTTTTATTCCATATAAGACAGTGTTTAATTAGAAAAATATAAATATATTTATTGTAAAGTTATATATTGTATGTTAGTAGTCATACGTAGTCATACGAGTCAGTGCACGCGTCTTCATAAAAAACAAACCATCCTTACTTTAAAATTTATTATTAATACTAATATAAAATTATCATAAAATGTTTAAAAATTTATAAAGTGCTTGCTTAAACTAAGACACTTTAAATAACTTTTAGATTTGAAATATAAATAAAGCAAATTTTCAATCGACTTCACTCTCACGTTTCAATCTATTTCTGCAAATAAAAAGATAGAGGCGCAAAGCTTTGGTAAATATAAATCGCATTTTTTAAAAAAAAAACACGACTATTCGCGTTAAATAAACATTTAAATGTTGATTTTGGTTGTACAAGTCTAGAATTTTGTAAGTAATTGAATATTGATTGAATTTGATTGCTTTATGAAATATAAAGATTGAGCATGACCTGCGTGGTAGACGAGATCTAATATCTTAAGTATTCTAAATGTGTTTAGTTTATTTTAATCAGGCAATATGATTATGTATTAAATGTCGGCAAATAAGTATACGACCCGCCTCATGTTAAGCAGTTACCGTGGCCAATAGATGCTTTAATACCAAAGGCATTGCTCACACGTTGCTGAACTGAAGGATAGCGGAACAGAGGGAGAGTAAAGGATAGCTAGATTTCCGACTCTCTCACTCAGTGTACGCAACATAGCTACTTTCAGACGAACTTCTGTGAGAGGTTTGTACTACCCTGTTCAAGCCATCATGTATATGTGCTGTAGTTTGGCTACAGCTTGTCTCCATCACCGTTAAATAACGGTATTTATTGCCAGATTTAAAAAAGGCCTTTCAAAGTCTACTCAAAGGTTTTTCGTTGAGATTGTTAATTATTTTCATATGATGCTCCAACCATATAAAGGATAACTAATAAGTGGTAGTGTCTTGTGAAAATATTTTAAAATCTGTTAGTACACAGATGTACAGTCAATAAACTCGACGCTTGATCACCTTAAGGTTGCATTTTGTGGACAGTGACCAGCAGCCACCTGCGGCTAGTATGGTCATAAAAACAATTAAAACAAATGGCTTTCCAAAAAAAGGGATTTTGTCTCATCGGACGCTTTACATCTCAGTGGACAACAATATAATGGGCGAGGCAACCTATGATTACTGCATGCAAGCGAAAAGTGTCAAAAACTGATCAAGCGTCAACTTTGTTGATGGTACCTAATTCTATTTTTTACAGCTTTAAGCTCTTTAAAGCGATACAAACAACTATTATTTTTACGTTTATCTACGTTTTTTGTATTACAACGGCACTTGTTTACTTTCCTCTAACTATTATCGTCTGTCTCTTACAATAAAAGTGTTCAAATAACTTTCTCTAGCGCGTTCCCAGCGCGATAATCCCCAACTGATTATGCAGCGTTAAAAATATTTACCACTAAATCTGGAAATATGTTAGCACCTGGCGGCTCGATGTGTCAAGTGATGGTCGATGCGGTCATAAATACAAAGCAAAAGTCGTATCTTCTACCGCTCGAGGTCAAATTTAATTATCATGTATATGAAAAATATTCTCGTACATTTCGTTATGACGCCTACAGACGTTTATAAATCAACCGGTACCCGGCACAATATTTCAACGGCTAACTTAAACAATAGTTAAAATAATGGTGTCGATGCTCAAGTGTAATTATTTAGGAACATTTAAGATAAATCAATGAATAAATTAGAGGCTGCTATTACGCTTGATTTAGATGACAGCTCATCTGTTACGGACAAATTGCGTTTGAAGTTTTTAAATTTAATCTGGGGAATATTTTATTTTCGAAACATAAGGATTTATTTTAGCGGTGCCTAGCTAAATGGCCCTTGTGAAGTTGATTGTACAGATATTTAGTCTTTGTAGCAGAAGTTATCAGCCTATCTACGTTATGTTTGCTTATTTATATACCTAAAAAGTCGGCAAACAAGCGCACGATCTGCTTAATGTTAAGCAGTTACCGAAGTCGAAGATAATTGAAATACCAAACAAAAACTTTGCTCGAACGATGTCAACTTTAAGGGGAGTGGGATGGGAATAGGAATGGCTTCCAGCTGTCTCACTCATTGAATGAAATGCAGCTATAATAGTTAATTAACGCAGATCTTCTGTGAGAGGTTGGTACTAGCTCGGTCGATCCAGCCTGATATATGAGCTGCCGTAATTAGCTGCAGCTTCATTCTACTATCGTATATTCTTCTAGGTAGAAGTAGCTCATTAAAAATTCTGAGTAACAGATTATTTTTCGTATTTATTTATAAACTAGCTGAGCCCGCAACTTTGTCCGCGTGGAGTTTAACTTAACAAACTTTCATCCCCTATTTTATCCCCTTGGGGGTAGAATTAATCAAAATCCTTTCGTAGCGGATGCCTACGTCATAACATCTACCTGCATGCCAAATTTCAGCCCGATCCGTCCAGTGGTCTGGGCTGTGCGTTGATAGATCACTATGTCAGTCAGTCAGTCAGTCAGTCACCTTTGAGTTATATATATTTAGATACATTTATCAAATAAGTTTAATATAAAA
Source organism: Notodonta ziczac (assembly GCA_918843915.1). Classification (NCBI taxonomy): domain Eukaryota; kingdom Metazoa; phylum Arthropoda; class Insecta; order Lepidoptera; family Notodontidae; genus Notodonta; species Notodonta ziczac. Next base: position 5,049,773 of record OU974047.1, read on the forward strand.
ACCTTTTCAATTTATTCCTTGGCTATGTTAATCCGAGCGAACTCGCAAGGCATTTCTTATCCGAAGATAATAGTGCCGCTTTTAGTTCATGATACCTGCCTTTATCATTCAGAAAATTTATGCCCCTTTTTGCGAAACACTGGAGCAGTACAATTTTCAAAAAAAGAATACTTGAAAATCCTACTAATATTATAAATGTGAAAGTTTGTGAGTGTGGATGTATGTATGTATGTATGTATGTTTGTTACTCCTTCACGCAAAAACTACTGAACGGATTTGGATGAAATTTGGAACACAGATAGTTTATAACCGGGATTAACATATAGGATACTTTTTATCCCGATAATCCCGAAATTTTTGTTACGTTAAATACTACGCGGACGAAGTCCGTGGGCACAGCTAGTTCTTTTATAGAAACGTAGTGGTGAAATTGTAATTTATCTTGAAAACCTTATAGCTCGTAAAAGTGAGAATTCTATTTCAGTCTAGATGGTACTTAAGCGTTAACTACAAAATGGGTTTAAATATTTTGTAGTAAATAACCGCTTCATAAATTATAAATTCCACTAGACAACGTATTAAACTGTAACGCTCAAAAGGATGGCCCCTTAATTCATTGAGTCTGGTATCAAATAAAAATAAAACGAAGACCGAGGAACGAGACCCACAAAAAGCGCTAGCGACTGTTTTAACTTTTTTATTCCACGGTAAGGGATGGTAATTAAGAAGAGGTCTGCTAGTTCCGTCGTAGTGGCTTCTAAATGTCTGGACATTAAAACAGAGGGAATAGTGCTGTGATACGAGGAATTAAAGAGAACACTAGAAGCGTCATAATAACGGTTAGGGCGAACGAACTCCAGCGCAGACACCGTGAAAACTTTTTATGTTCCTAATGATTGTTACGCACGTGTTTATACTTATGCTTTCCTGGTCTATAATTTTGCGTAATAGACGGGTGTTTTTACAAGATCGTGTCGGATAAGGAATTGAGTGCACTGATTGAGATATTATGACTAGTAATACCGTAAGAAAAAGACGAGATGTACAATCGAATGAATCAAATATAATTAGTGCATGTTTTGTTAGTTTAGAGCAGAACAACCCAATAGGTACTTAATTTCGTTATTTAAAATTAGCTACGCAACGTGGTTTTAGCCGTGTGGAAGTTTCCTAACCATCATTAATAGCAAACAACACTATACCACACGGGGATAGTGTTGTTTGCTATTAATGAAATAATTTTATAAATTAGTAGTGTCGGCAACTATACGTCCCAAAAACAAACTTACCTCTTTATATAACTAGCATATATTTATAAATATTCAGATTGGAATATTAAAATATTGTGTTCCTAAAATGAAGCGCATCCAGCAATTTGATATCCATGTTTTATCCTCCGGGACTTCAACCGAATAAGGATTAGGAATTCGTGCGGATTTGCTTAAAGGGGAAGGCGGGGAAAATTGAGAATTGTTTTCTCTACCACACTGTGAGCAAAGCGCTCTCACAGAGCGAAATGCTTCAGAGACATTCGGACTTTTAATGAAATTTCCCTCCTTTCAGTGTATTTATAACTCCAACTTAAGGTGAGGTGACGAAGACAATAACTTCTAAGAGAGTTAAAAAAATATTGTAATATTTATTTATTATTATTAAGTTCTATAGTAAAAAAAAAACCGGTCAAGTGCGAGTAGAACTCGCGCCCTGAGGGTTCCGTACAATATTTTATTATGATTTTAGATAGTTTTTCCATTCCTGGATTCCAATATCGATACCGGCAAGATATCTTAATAATATTATATAGTTCCCAAAAATGCTTAAACAAATTCAGGAACCGAATACAAACTGCAACCAAACTGAATACAAACCAGGGTTGTTACAAAAAAATCATTTTGTATTAATCACCTTGTTGAAAACATGTTTAAATCATTTTGGAAAAAAATCATTGATTTTTTCCTCCTGATTTAAATCAATGTTTTAAACAACGTTTTAAACATGATTTAATCAGTACTTGATAGTCAAATAAAACATGTACATGACGCTGTTTTATTAGTAAGTACATGTAGAAAATAAACATTTTATTATTTTAAATATTTTATATTATCAAGCCTGCATCAGAATCGTCAGATAAAATTTATCAACCAAATAAATAAACGTTTTGACATGATTTTCTAAGGAAAAACTGTCATGACGCCATATTTTATGGATAAAAGTTGGGACGATTTTAAACGTATTTAATCACGTGAGTTGTCTGATATTGTGGTGGCCGTATGGTATTATTTTCAATACTTATGCAATTTGATCATGTGACTTCATTCTTGCCACTAGCTTATGACCTCCTTGTTACATATTTTGCACTAGCTGTACGCGCGAATTCGTCCGCGTGGAATAGTGTCTTTGGGTAGCAATTTTAATTATTTCACAAATAAGACACATACGTATAAATACTTTAATGAGCTATTTGCAGTGTTTAAGTAGGTAGGTAGTAGGTAAGTTTGTAAGAGCTATATTTCTATGCAGACTTTCATCCCCTATTCACTTTTGTTATTTTACACCCTTGAGGGTAAAACTTTTACCCTCATGGTTGTCACTTTAAATGTCATAATATTTATTAATGGCGTACAATCAACACCCTAAAAAATAAATTTAAAGCTTCTAGGCCTAAAAATGACGATATTTTTATACAAGTTTTCATCCCCCCTTACAGCCTTTTTCGCATTAAAAAGTAGCCTATGTTATTTCTCAGGCTCTGGTCTATCTGTTTACCAAATTTCATTTAAATTAGTTCAGTAGTTTTGGCGTGAAAGACCGATAGACATACAGACAGAGTTACTTTCGCATTTATAATATTAGTAAGGATTTAACTCTACTAGATTTTAGCAGCCTCACATCCGGAACTTCAATGTAGTGCTTCCAAATATTGTATTCTTTCTTCCACCAGTGGGGATGGAAGGTGCAGAGGTTACATACATGTTGATATAAGGAAATAAAGAATACAGGTCAAAAACATAAATAAAGCGGTATAGCTTGGAAAAATAACAAAATCACTTTTAAACATTATAGGTTTTTGTCACTCAAAAATCTAAATAAACAATTTAAATCAGTGTTTTAAACATGAATACATCATAGTAAAAGCATGTGAAAAAAAACATGAATTAAACATCAAATCTTTGATTAAAACGAATAAAACAATAAAATCATTTATTATTTCAATTTCCCTGATTTTTTTGCAACCCTGATACAAACCCCTATTTTACACACTTAGGGATGAAATTTTACAAAACGCTGAAATTAATATTTTTTATTTGTAATAAGTAGCCTCAATACTTATTTTCATGACTCTAGGTTAATTAAATTTTTTTACCCCATAAAAACTTTCACCCCCTATTTTATGTACTTAGGGGTGGAATTTTCCAAAATCCTTTCTTAGTGGATACTTGTGGTATATAAGGTACTTACTGTCAAAATTTCATGATTCTGACACCAGCGGTTTCGGCTGTGCGTTGATTCCTTTGTTTTGACTAGTGAATTTGCAAAAAGTACCAAAATATGCGACATTAATGCCCGTATCTTTTGATTGCGTTGTCTTAGAAGCCTATTTTTTTAAAACCTGCAAGGGACCATAGCCTTTCATATTTGATATTAATTTCAACTTGATATCTCTATCCGTTTCTGAGAAAAAAATTCTTGACAGACCGACAGACAGACAGACAGACGGACAACAAAGTGATCCTATAAGGGTTCCGTTTTTCCTTTTAAGGTCCGAAACCCTAAAAACAACAACTACTATATTATTTAAAAAAAAAAACGAAAAGAAGCGTACGGCCCTGCTTGATGTTAAGCAGATAGATAGGTGTAGATAGATGCTCGGAGTAGAATAGAGAAATTGGACTTCTGGTTCTTTAAGTGAATGTACGAAACGCAGCTATCATCGTTCTTTACCCTGATTTCCTTTGAGAGGGTTTTGCTACCCCAGTCGAACCACCCCGTATACCTATGAGCTGGAGTCAGGCTACAGCTTGCTCTACACCATCATATATTTTTATGATACAAAATTGGGCATAAGTTGCTTATATCAACATTACAGTTTAGTTATCTATATCGTTTTTTAACAGACCAAAGTTAATAGGTATATTAATGCCTAGGGAGATACGATAATGCCGTTCATTACTTAGCGGAATATGCTTATAATATTTTTTGCCGTAATATGAAACAGAAAATATGTGGAAATTATTTTCACATTGTTTTAATTAGAACATTTTCCATGAACAATGATTTTCAACAAACGTATCTTGTTGCGTCATTAATTAAAGGTTTTCCTTTTGTAATAAAATCCGTTATGTCCGACTAAAGTTCCTAATGTGATTAAGCGTATAACAAACATTTTATGGGCACATTACATAAGTCGTGAAGTGTAACCCGGAGTCGTAAAACGAAGATGTGCCGGTAAAGACGGACAAGTGAGGATTTCCAAAAGAATTCCTGCTAATTGGCTCGCACTACATAAACGACCCTATGCACTAGATAATAAGGGTAAAAATTAAGAAATAGTTATCCATATTAAGCCAATGACAATACTTATTTTGAATCAAACAATGATGTTAATTCAGTCATCCACATATAACGACAAGTTTAATTTGATACAACTAAAATTATCGTTTTCTCACTCATACGTTAAGACCATGAGAGAAAAAGCACTAAAACTACACTTAATTTATCCCTTTTTAGTTGGCATCTACGAACAGAATTAGCACAAACATCCACGCGAACAAAATAATAAAATAAAACTAACCCATCTCGTAGATCTTCTCAGGCACACCTGGAACAACAGAAAAGTTGGTGATTTAGAAAAATTGAATAAGTTTACTAACATCTTACTAGCTTACGGTACGTACAGTCGAAATTGCTTGAACATTTGAGTTGCTTAGCAAAGCATGCTTTATACAACTTGAAAAAACATTCCTTACCAGGGTCTAGTATAAAACATTCATCCAATCAGTGTCGTTTGCTTTTCAAGCATAGTTCTAACCACAGATATAGATTTACATAGATAACGCAAATGCATGTACTTCGCGTGTAAGAAACCCCGACGAAACGTCAAGGTTGGTTGCCACTAACTTACAGTCCGCTCGAATACAGATATAAAAAATATGAGTATGAGCGAGATAATCACTCGAGAGAATCGTAGCGAGCCGAGGGGCATCAGTGGCATCGGTGTCTTTGAAGCGGTTTGGATTTAATTTCGGCTCTGACGTCACAGTAGGTGTAAAAAAATCGGCACGCTTGGTTTCAATACAAATCGTGATACTTGCGTTATCTATGTAAATCTATATCTGTGGTTCTAACAATCGAAATTGCTTGCCAGACATGTGGAAATTTATAATATGCTTTACAAGCAATCTTGACTGTATGGTGAGGGCCTTACGAGCCACAGTCGGAACAACATGCCAATTCTAATTAACTTTGTTTTATTGTAACTGTGGGTAGATCAGCCGTCGCGGGCTAATGGGATTTATTTGTGGGTTACGTTAAATATATCGTGGCTTAAATAACTCTAGTGTTATTTAGTTTAGTTATCTGTGAACCGATGTGAGAGGATTTTTGAAGATGACAAAGTAACAGTGCTGCGCTCTTAAATGGAATTTTATTCGCTTTTTGCATACAAAATATGTGCAATAACAAGGTACTTACATTCCAATTTATAAAATTACTAAATAATCTTACGGTTTTAATTTCAGGCAAAATGCTTCTGCGGCAGCTGAAAAAATTCTTAAGCCGTTTTGTTTTGAAAGCAAGTGCATAAATAAGTATAACGACCGATAGAAGTGTTTTTTTTTAATTTGGTGCCTCTATTTTACACTAGGTTAGGACTTCTTACGTAAACATTCCAAATCTGACGTAGAAATCGGTCAACATATATAAAAAAAATATACATAGGTACGTTCGAACATAGAACCTGCTTTTTTGACGTCGGTTAAAAATACAATTGCTTCAACTTTCACTACATCTGGTTCTATCCTATTCCTATTATTTATGTTGTCAACAGCAAACGAAAGGACGAAATCGAGAGTAATTTACATAGAAGGGCGAAACAAGGAGACCTTTGTTCATCCAAGGCTATTCAATTCATAGTGGTTTTTTCTGTCTTCGTTACAATTTTAATGGTGCTAGTTTAGAATTGAATTGCAGGATGTTTTGGGGGCTGTTACCTGTCACTTTTAATATGACGTCATTGTTCGGGGCGTACAGACGAAAAAATAATAATGAGGGTTTTTTTTCGGACCAAGTTCTGTGAACACTATGAAAAAAATATGTACAGAGCATTAATAATTATAGTAGGCAATACTTATATTTAATTTAATTTAGTCGACATTTGTTGATAACCGAATTTACAACATGACGTATTACTTCTATGAACTGTCTGAAAAAATAAAATTCATTTAAATATCAGGCTGATTTAAAAATAAAATCCATTTAAAAATCTGGCTGATTTAAAAATAAAATCCATTTAAATTCTAAAATCTTCTACCGGTTATAAATAACTGAAATATACCTGTTTATTATATTTTAATCCTTTAAAAGTAACTTTGGTTCTTCGATTGTTATAGTCAACATCAAAAGGTTCGGGTTATAAACGAAAGTTTCGACGTCCGATATTAATATTTATTGCCTCCCAATGTTGTATGAAACACTTTCTTTGGCAGGTTATAAATAGTTTTTATTTTATACCGGCCACCCGTCAAACAATACAACAAAAAAGTTGGAAGGTTTACGATCCCCGTTAGTCAACTGAAGGCGCCACATTCGACCGTTTACGGGCAATATTATTGGTAGTTACCAAAGATTGTTGGCCCCTGCACACGTTTAAGGCACCGCTGTAAATATTAATTTCCTAATTAATAACAGCTGTGTAGCCACTGCACGATTTTACGAGCGTTTAAAATAGCTAATTATCATAACGCAAGTGAACGTGAAGTAACACGTTCGGGTAATTTTCATTACTATTCACGCCGCTTTTATTGACCAAATTATTTTCTCCCAGCCTCGAATTATATTAAAATGTGGTTTGTTATTAAGAAAGCAAAAATGCTTACAAAAAAAAACATTTTCCGAACCTCTAATGGCGGGACATTATCTGAAAACCGTTTTTGTGCGACGAGTGAAATTTACTGGGAAATTTTTGGAAAACCCACAAGGACTTATCTTTATTAACATTTTTATGTATTTTTCAACAAAACGTTATCGGCCAACAGAGGTCTTTAATGTGCGGCATATTTCTGTGTTATCGCCAGAAGTACTTATATAAAAGTCATTTTGAAGAATTATGAATACGTCCGCGCTCGACGGTTTCAGGCGAGAATATAAACAAAAAAAACTTTGACGCGAATACCGTACACGTTCCTAGATTTATTGCGGCATTATTTCGAAAAAGTTTACGAGTTATGTAATCTCGACAGAGGAATTTGTGACGATGCTTGAATGACAAAACTTTCACGCTCTAAGAATTTCCTGTAAACATACACGGGACCCATATAAAGTGAAAAGTTGGTCAAACAAAGCTATAAACTCGTAAAAATATAAAATATAGCGTACCTACGTTATCTTACTGAATAGCGTCGCGCGTTTCTCACAAAAATCGTTTAGGCAATTTGTTTAAATCACTTTCCTATGCTAATCTGCTTCGTGTTGCGAATATACACTCCAAGAAAAATAAACGGCATGTAGGCGTTTGCGATAGCCGAATCTCAGCGCCTCAAATGACGCATGTTGTGGAAGCTGGATCTCACTGAGAAAAACAAGATAACTGCAACCTACTACGCGCCTTACATCGTAAATAATCGTCTTAGCTTGGTAAATAAATAAGTGTTATAGGCTTCGCTGGGCCGCTATCTGATGAGAGGCTGGAACGCTGCAAAGCCGGGAAAGTAGTGTTTAAAAGGCGCGATAGGGAACGACGGCGGGGAGCATAAGTTTTGCGGCGTGTTAAAAGATAATGAGTTTGGATACGCTATAAGAAAGATATTGCGTACAGCCTTTGTAAGGGGACATTATTTTCTTATCGCGCAGCTAAGTCTTCGTATATTTTAACGCACCTAGGAAGGACGCGAGGATTCTCAGTTTATATTCACCCGGGAATGAGTTTGAGACAAAAGATTTATCTTCTGTTACTTTTGTCGATAGCGGGTTGTTAAAGGCCAAATACGGATAGGATTATAAAGTACTTACTTAAGATTGAGCTTAGAAGTTTACCCAAAGAAACGCAATTCTCTGATTAAATTGCGCAGATTAGTACCTAGTCTTTTAATAACAATTTGTTAGACAAATTGTGTATCGGTAGGTACTTATTCTGTTGGAACACAACTAGACTTAACTAATTGTATTGTCATGATGTTCGTAATGCATAATAAGCAAGAGATATAAAATATATAGGGATGTTGCCAAATTTAGTTTAGGTGTGATTTAACGATAACAGAGTTGGCATTATTATATAAGTACTCGTACCTACCTTCCTAACTTAAAAAAAATGTAAATGAATCAGAGTAGGTACTTACAAATACATTTCATACGTAACCAATTTGCATACAAATACAAAATGGGAACATGAAATATCACAATCAATCACGCCACAGTACGTGCAGTTAAAGGTTTTCAATTTAACTTCACATCGATATCGATGAGCCAACATGTTCCTTTGAAACGGACACCCACACTACGTCACACACACTTTGTTACTTGCACGTCGAACTTATTGCGTTGGCGGACAAGTAAATAAACTTAATCATTCATATGATTGCCCCATCATTGTTACAAAGTGAACCCACTGGGCAATTTTCGTTGGCAATGCAACTTTGATATTGGGTCGAATTATCAAACTTATCAGTGGTAGCTTAAGTAGTGATCACATTCTTTTTATATCACGCCCTATTTTAACGGAAGCCTAGTAATTGAAGCCTACGACAATGCACCCACATTTCACGGACGTAGGTATCCTCCTGTTATGAAAATTTTAATTGAGTATATTATAGTATTTTCGTCTAGCAGAATGGTAAAGCTCTGTGATGATGGAAAGAAGAAGTTCATTACTGCAAGACCTGTTACCTGTTTCCAAATGTAAATAATCACGCCGAGAGGCTACAGCTTTTAATCAGATGTTCAACATATTGTTTTCTTATATTTACGCGAATACTACACATTGAAATAAAACTATTTTTCGGATTTTATCGCGTTTATTTAAACGCAAACAACAACTTAATATGAGGGTACCCAGTTACTAACTATGACATCAGGACGTCTACCACCTCAGTCCCCCCGTGACCATGGCTGCTGTAAAGCAGCCGAAACGTCGGGAACATAAATTAAATAAACGCGATAAAATCCGAAAAATAGTTTTATTTCAGATGTTCAACCTTAAAAATTTAATAAAATCTCTCATTCTGTACCAGAAAAACCTATATCTAACCAATGGATGGACAGATGGGTTCACAAAACAGAGGGTTTCCATTATTCTATAGTCTCGATTTAGGCTATCGAACGGTCCAGGGCTGTCAATGTGTAATTGACCCTTTTGTCTCGTGGAGTCAAAGCCCAGCGAAAGGCTTTTTTAGGTTGACACACACAATATACGTCTGACCTAATTGTTCGTTTTTGCTTGTATAGGATTCCATCAAAAAGCTCGGTGATTAGTAAGACACAGTAAGTACATTATATTTAATTATTTGTTTTCCCTCGACACCTGGCATAAGCTGAAAATCTTTAACGACCTATTGAAAATATTTTTTGTAAGAACATCAATTATTTAAATTAAAATTCGATGGTGAGAGTTTGAATGCCACGGGACGCTCAAATTATAATATCGATTATTTCAAACGTTATGATCGTTATGTTATGAGATGTTATCTGCCATACTTCGTACTTTACAGTTGAATGAAAAATAATAAAAACAGTTATACATATAAAATATTAGATTCAATAAAATATTGTTAAAATATTACACGAAATACAGCTCACATCGTGAGTTTGAGTACAGTTAAGCAATAAAATTATGGTATCGCCGTCAATCTGGGACTTTTATAGAAGAAATTGATAGATGGACATTTTTGTGGGACAAATAACTGCTTAACGGTTATCTTGGTCACACAATTCACACGTATATTCGAAGAGAGTAAATAAAATCGACAATGGATACGACCAATACGAAATAAATAAACGTTAATCTAAATTTACATTTTCCAATCTCAAGAGAAAAGTACCTACTGCCTACAAGATGAATCACAGGAGCAAACAAATCCAGGCAAGTCAAAGCAGTTTGCGCTGGAACGGACGCGATCTAATCTCGGGTCTAGCGATTGGGGAGCGAACTTGGCAATGCATCACCTGGCTTATGTTGCTGCAACGATCTTGATTCCCTCCAAATGTACCTCCCACATACACGCGTGAGTGATGCCGCCATTCATAATAGACCTCTTCCACCTTTAAACGCCTTTCTAAAGTTTTTGCGTTTGTAGGAATGTGTCAGGCGCTTGGAGTTCTAGGTCTGCTGGTTTATACGCGGCTTCGGCTAGACGCTTGACGTTCTACTGATAAGATGGAGCACTGTCCGCTGACAGCTATTTCGGCTTCTGTATTTTGTAATTGTAGATAATAATCAGTTTTGTATTTTTTGTTTAACCTTTAAGCCACTGAGGAATTGTATGCAATTAACATTTAAAAGCTACAGAAACCAATATTATGTCCGAGGTCTGAAATAGTCCTGGCAACCAGTCTAACCCTATGGTTACCCTATGGGCTCATTTATAGGTAGGGTTACGAAGAGTAGCTGGCAGTGGCTTTTAAATTTGATTTATTTCAATGAAGTCAGGAAAAAGCTGGAAAATTGGAAACTATATTTTTCATTGGTATACTCATTATTTTTACACCGTGGTGTGTCTCCTGTAATTGTACGTAAAAATAATGATTATACCAATGTATTCAAAATATAGTTTCCAATTTTCCACAAAGATTCCATTACTAAAACACTATTATATCAAAACGCCAATACGGCGCCTATTTTCGGATTTTATCGCGTTTATTAACTTTATGTTCCCGACGTTTCGGTTGCTTTACAGCAGCCATGGTCACGGGGGGACTGAGGTGTTAGACGTCCTGATGTCATAGTTATTAACTGGGTACCCTCATATTAAGTTGTTTTTAGCGGTCCGATCCACGCAGAAAGTGCTCACAGTGTCTCGAGGTCTTGCGATGGTACACTTGGTTTTGGATTTAATTATATGTATTAATTACTAGATCCCAAGTTGGTGTAGTATTCGCGTAAATATAAGAAAACAATAATAGTGCTTTATATATTCCCGCTATCGATACAATTCCAAGACCCGAACCTCGCCATGAGAAGATAATAGATAATTTAGATAAGAGAGACAGCCATTCGAGAGCGCTACTACCAAATAAATGGTGAATAATACTAACACATTTAGGATACGTAGAGTTCTTTTCGCGTTATAGTACTGACTGAATTGTATACCGTCTCTATGTTTCCGCTATTTACTTTGAATGTTGCTATCATGTTGCGTCCATACTAAATAATTTTGTCAGTATTCATAATATAATACTACACACGGCCTGATGGTCCGCAGACAAGCGTAAGAATAAAAAAGCGTCCCAAATTTTTTTTTAAGTATCATTCAGCATAACTCTATGATATTAAAATAAAGTGCAGTTACGAACAATTTAAGGGCTGTTTATTTACATAAATTATGCATATAAATTGTTGCCATAAATTTCCAGAAAAACTGCTTTAGTAAGCTTTTCTAATGTTATACTCAATGTGACTATCATGATTTATCTATACTTTTAACCCACCCATAAAACTCAATTAACTACCCTAACTTACCTGTACAAAAACTCCCTCAAATGGAAAGCCATTCAATCGCATGTTATAATATTGAACTAATAATGACAGTTATTATTTTTTATGAGTAAACCATACACAATAGCGTCCGGAACTACAATAATGTATAAGAATAAAAAAGCGCATTGTTGCCAATATTTCTGCCATCACATGTGGACTCGCCATTAGACGCTACCCTTGCCAATTTGGTCGCCAACTCGAGCGATATTAAAGTACGCCATTTGGCAAGTGGCACAGTCGTTCAAAATATCTTATACATAACTAAAAGCAGTAACGATTTTTCTAATTTTGTAATATATCGAATGTAAAACATACCTACGGTAATCTAACTCTCTCGTATGTTAGAATCTTGAATTAATGCAAAGTACCTTGAACTAAAATGTTTTTCTTTGACAAAACAATGTGAAGTATCAGACGTGGCGCCGGAATCGATAGGTACGGGAAATAAGATTTTGAATTCTCATAATATTTTGTTTGGGAAAAAGTGTTATAAGTTTCGGATTGAATTTAAACTGTGGGACTTCTTTTCCGCTACGGGTAAAGTAAGTTTTCTGATACAGCCAATTGTTTTTGTTACTTTTTCTTTGAGTTTATCAGTTCTATTTTGTTTTCGTGTTCTCTCAGAGAGTATTTGAATTAGCATATACTTTCGAAATAGATTTTGACTGTATCGTCTGTTGTAATGCTGTTGATTCTCTTAAACCTACATGTATTGCTATTCCTCTCATGGTGATACTTCTAGATGTGTCAAATTTAGTTTGATTAGTCGTGATTTGACCATAATTGATATATCTATCTATATATAATTACAGTATATACTCATGGGTATGTATTATTTTAATTAACTATCTAAAAATCTAACTATGGCTCACTTACCTACAGCTTCAAAAGCTACAATGAAGCTCTTTTCATATTCTGTGCTCCAACTCTTTGTAGAGACCTACCTTCAATACATTATGCATATTATGAATAGGAGTCAGCTTCTGCAATAAGCATAAAATAACACTCTCTGTCTTCATCGATAAACAATATTTTACGTAAACATCCAAGGTATTCATACGATATTGTGAATGTAAAATAGGCGTTCGTCTCTACAGAGCCTCTCGCTTGGCCGGGCAACGTGAGAGGCATATTTACATTTTTTTCTCAATTCATTGCCCGACATGTATGTTGGATGGATGAGCCCACGCCGACATTTTGTGACATTAGGCTCCATTGATTTTGAATGTGGTGTACCCCGAACCAACCCGCTCTTTTAAATAGATAAGCAAATGAATTGGAAGGCCTTTGTGTTCGTTAACGTTTAGATATAAAAGGTAAAATGTTTTGGGATCGTATAATTTTAACATAATGTCGAGTGTTTGGAGTTGAGTGAATTTTAATAGGGTTTGAATTATTTGGTTAGTGGGGAAACGAGGTAAACCAAACGTAGAGTCGTTAGCAGCTGTTTGGAACGATATGGCATAAATGTCTTCAGGGGAAATTTTGAATTACGGTAGGTATAGAGAAAGAAATAAAAATGTTGATCAGGTTAGAGTTGCTGTATAAAAATTGACTAGAGTGAATGAAATAGACAGAGCATCTTTTGTCTTGCTTCGGATTTTTAGTTGGATCGGTATAATTATTTAGAGCCAATCAAAATTAGTTTCAATGGTGGTGGCAGATTATATGCATAATAATATCCAGAGTCAGGAGTGTTTAACGTAGACGTATGGTTATGTGCTGTTAAAGTCATTGAATATTTCAAAATAGTTAGCTTTGATGAAAATGGTATTTCTGTGTACAGCTGCTAAGTTGTACGCATTACTGCACTACTATTTACAATATTATTTTTCTATGACGGTAATTTATACCGTTGTGTATTCAGTTATTTCGTTATGTGGTGATTATAAAATGTTTCCATGATTGCGAAACGAACTCAATACAAAAATGAATATTCTTTTGGATCATTTCAAATTAAAAAGTAAAATTATCTTATAACATCTACTTTCAGTTAATAAATGGATTTCACGTCGCTAATTAAATACATCTTAATGTTTCCCCCTCTGCACGTAAAAGGATTGTGAAATATTTTGGCAATTAAGCCTCCGGTATTATTAAAGAAGTCCGTGGAGTGAAAAATTAATTAAAATTTAAGCCTTTCTCCCTACGCGCCAGTCGCAGGGCTGCAGCCACACATCTCAGTGAGCAACTAAAGATCAGCCATGTTTGATAATTTGAATGGGCTTATGCGGTATAGACGGATTAGAATTCAATTTTTGTTCAGGTGTATCCGTAATTTATTCGCTCTCTTTAATCAATGTAAAACGGTTACGCAGTACGTATTTCGCACGTTTCAACTTATAAATTATTTTATTATGGGACATATTGTTCATTTCCTGATATACACGCTTTTTCCTAATATTTCCCAGTTTCTTTGATAATTTTGTACTACTATATATTGGTTTGGCCCTTTAATTTTAGTGGTGAAAAAACATTTTTTTTATTTTCCAGTTACTGATACGATATCTAAAATCAAATATTTTGGCTTTTTTAATTTAAGGAATAAATCCGTGATAGTTACTTACCAACTGTTGCCTTATCATAATAAAATACTTATTTAAAAAAAAAAATATTTTCTTAGTATTTTCAACATAAACACCTCCCAATTGCGACGCAAATTTACTGGCGCCATCGCGTCGAACAGAGTCCCTTTATCACGAGAACAATAATTGCATTCAAAATCAAAGATGTGCGCACAGATAGGCGTCGGGTATTTTCACTAATTAAGGGCCCCAACATGCACCAAGCTACAATTAAGAGGACCGATTGTTGATAAGCTCGAATCGAGTTGATAGTCAGGTCCCCGGTTGAGATAGAGCGTTCACACCTCATTAGCAGCTAAAATATACTTACTACATTTTGCTTATAGGTACACTATTGTGCGTATAAGTATTACTTTTATGTACGTCGATATAAAATTCCAGGCACGTTATTCATTTAATGAAATTTCTTTTGATAGATAGATGTAACTACTTCATGAACAAACAATCTTAGTCAAATATTGTGGCAAGTAATTTATGTTATTTATGTCAGCGAACGAGCTGTAGTTTGTGCTAATATTTTAATGGATGCCTTAAGGGTGACAGTCCATTGGCTGTGCTATGAAGCAGGCCCACCTGCTTCAACCAATAGGATAGCTTCATTTCCTCAGCTTCACCCAGCTTAGGTCACTTCGATAGGAAATCAAGCGATCCTTTTGGTTGCGGGTGATCCTGCTTCATAGCCCAGCCAAGTGGACGGTCATCCTAAAGGTTATTTGCCAGTTAATGTTTCCGTTTATAGGTTAAATTTATTTTCTTCTTATACTGTACTGTATTAGAAAAGAACTTTAACTTACGTTTCCCCATGTTTTATTACAAAGTAGAATATACTTAGAATGTTGTGATTTCGTCATTATTAATTACGAACACAAAGAAGTCAATTAAATCGCAGAGCGTACGCGCTCTGCGATTTAATTGAATAAGAGCTCCCTGCGAGAACCGCAGTTGATGAACCACAACTTACTTAACCACGAAATGTACGAAGCGAAGTCTGCAGCATAACAAATGATTGATTCAATATAAGTCATAATTATCAGGTAACGCAGACAAATTTCCTTTTATTTTTATTAAGATAATATTTTATCGAATTATTGAATTACTGAAGCAGGTATGATACTTCTTTTTAGATATATTTCTTTTAATTTCCCAACACTACAGAAGAGTATTAAAGGGTCGTAAAATTATTTGAAATTTTGCAACAAGAATGGTTTTAATGACTAGAAAAATATATGTGTTGTTCATCGAATTTGATGAAGTAGTTTAAAGTTATATGCAAAAAAAAATATGGATTCGTTGCTTTGGTGCAAGTGTCACACACTTTGATGTAACACATCATTATAACAGTTTTTGGTTTCACTTTGACAGTCAGGGTTATCTATCCTAGTATTATCATGTTAATTATTGTCTCAGCTCCATAGATAGTGTTTGCAGTCTCAAATTACCTCTATGTTGAGTAGAGCTCGTAAGTAGTGACGTCATCTTTTATGAGGCAAGTATACGTATATATATACGAGTATACATATTGGGTTGACTAGTGTCTCTGAAAAGTGATATGTCATATCAAAAAGGCAGATGCCAAAGCAGATGTTTATTAATGTTCTTGTAACGCGGTGAAATTCTAAAATCAGGGCACGCAAAAATTAGAATAATGATAAAACACGGTATATTTTCTTCCCCACAAATTAGAAGGCACATTAATTGCATTCCTCTCGGAGGTTATCAAGAAATCCACCCTCATTAGTATTACCTACACCGAAGTAATATCCATTACGCAAGCGCTACCGAACTCTACCATCTGAATCTAAAACAAAAGAGCGAACCAAGCAGTTTACGATTAAGGCAAAGCTTAACCCTTCACTCCCTTCAGAAGTTTAACGAAAAAGTCGACGGTTAAACGCGCTATTTAACCCTCTCTGTAATCGCAGCACAAACAATGGCGGACTGAAATAATGTCGAATTCCGTCCGACAAATTAGGCAACCTTTTTAGGCGGCGGCGGTGGGTGCTTACAATAACAAAAAGAACTTTTATACGGATGTTATTTCTGGCGTCGAGTTGTAGAATTTCGCTTCGTAGATATGAGAAAAGTCAAATTTATTCTGAGCGTTTCCCCCTTTATGAGTTTTGGCTAAGTTCTTACGGCACCGCAATTTCGGTTAAGACAAATCTTTTGCGGGAAAATAATTTTCTTTTTACTTTTAGGTAGGTATTTAGTTACATAAATAGCGTACTTTTTATGCTAGTCCAATGGAAATTATGGAAAATAGGATATGTATTGTTCAGAGTAGTTACAGTATCTATGTAGTTAACAACAAACTAGTATCACTTTGAAGGATATATTTTTTTTTCTTCCATTCAACATATTCAATCAATGACAACTTTACAACGTACAATTTCCGAAAACTAGTAGCTGGATATAAGTCCACACGTATATAATATACAAATATTTCCAGGAAATACCCAAATTTATCTTTCAATATATTACATGGAATACGTACATAATACGCTGTGTAAACACGAATACCTAAAATAAATTTGCTTACCTATATATATCCATATTCATATTTTGTGTGATAAAACATTGAGTCCAATAGGATATGAGTAGGTAATTACTTATTTGGGGCGAAATAAATAAATGACATATCCCGGAACATGGACGCACGTGAAGAAATCGCGTATTATATAATATAATAATAATTTTAGCCTTTTTTGACGTCCCACTCCTGGGCACGGGCCTCCCCTCAACACGAGGGGGATTCAGGCCATAATCCACCACGCTGGCCCAGTGCGGGTTGGCGGATTTCACATGTCTTTCGAAAATTGGTTAAATCTTCTAAGACATGCAGGTTTAATCACGATGTTGTCCTTCACCGTAAGCAAGTGATAATCATATAGAAATTATGATTCGCACATAGATTTAGAAAAATCCAGAGGTTCGAGCCGGGGTTTGAACCCGAGACCTGGTAGCCCGCAAGACGCGTGCTTAACCAATCGGCTATCACTGCTTTTTTTGTGTTTCATTCAACATGTTTCAATTTAGATTCGTTATAAATTTGAATTAAGTAGCTCAGAATATTAGTTCAAAGTACCCAACTTTTTTCGTTAACTTCCTTTAACTGGTCTTTTTTTTCTTAAAATACGAAAAAGATTTTCCTCGCCCGATTCTTTTTTATAAACACCCTTTTCCATAAAAAAAATAATCTAATTATTGGCGCACTCTTGACAATGTAGCAAGAAACTCTTCGATAAAAAATACATTGAACGTTTCTTTTTAAAAAATCTGAAGCGTAAAAATTGTAGAGTCCGTTATGAACACAATATTGGCGGTAATATCCAGCGATACTCCAACTTTATCGGTTAGATATGAAGGTCGAAAACCATTTTTCAGATATTAATTCCTAACAATCGTAAAAGTTAGCTCTAAAAAGTTATTGCCGTTTTCGTTTGATAATATACTCGTACTTTCTGTGGACTTTATCTGGTATTCGGTTTCTGCTACAGTGATTTAGATCGCTATAACAATAAAGAAGTAACCGTTTTGGGAGAGTGGATTTATGTTCTGTTTTGAAGTCGTATTATTGATAGGCCTATGAGTAATAAACCTTAAATATAGTATCCTCTTAGAACAAGCACCGCCCATAACGTAATCAACTGACTACCTACATTTTGGAATAGGTACATTTCTTTGTCGCTACTTTTTAATCATGCTTTTTTCTACATATCATATACGGGCTCACTCAACCGGTGTAGTCATATTATTCTCTTACAGAAGATGGGCGGGCGTGAAGAAGCTAACACAGCTGCGATTCGATTATGCGAATAACCAAGAACTCCCCTCCCATCTCATCTCCGTCCCACTTTCCTTCAGATCGGAAACGTGCAACCAATGCCTCTGGTATTGTAAGCATCTACAGGCTACGGTAACTCCTTAACATCAGGCGAGTCGTCCGCTTGTTTGCCGACTTTGTAGTATAAAAAAACACCTATTCATATGCACCTGTACTATGGGAATATATTAGGCGTCACAGAAAGGAAACTTTAATGTAATAAACACAGACCCCGGGAGTACGGAACGCGAGAATCCGAGTAATGTAATCAGATATGTGGACAAAGGTTGCAGTTGTTTCGCCCCTACCGTAATATACAGAGGTAAAGGTTAAACACATAAGGATAGTAATTCCTTGGCTCTACGGTAATCGAGAATATATCCTCTGAGGAAATAAACTATTACATTGCTGAATACGATTAACTCCTGATGTTCGAAAATAGAACTTGTAGGTTAGGGAAGGGCCATAACAAATATAATTAGCGACGGATCCGGCTGATATACGGCTGTGTTGCTTTTTATATTACCCTCATACTGACCTACTTCATACTACGCTACGACAAAAAATAATTGAAGGTTTTATAAGCCGATATCGCCGATCTTTTTTCTGATGAGTGCCAACACTAGAACAACTTAGGGTCTTCTAACTATATAATAATAATTGTCAATATTGCGTTCCTTGCAATTGCTACACAAGTATCGTTATCCTAATCATAATTAGATACACGCAAATGTCATAGATCGGTAAAACTCCCTGTCTGGAACAGCCTACAAAAGATCAATTCAACTTAAGACCCAGCCGACAATGTACAACCCTTTGCCTTAGTTTCAATATACCTACAACCAACACAACCAAACTGATTATATGCCGACTTTTTCCCGACGCGCGCCCGAGACGGTTGCGTGATGTTGTATAATTCAACTTTGATGATATCTTTTTATTTTTTATTTCATTCGTAACAAGTCGACAACAAGCCGACTCGAGACAATAAAGCATCTTTCAAGGCTGATGAGTCCGGAGTAATGATTATTGCTTACGGTTGTTGATCCGACCGCTTCTGGCCATTTGTGCCTGTAATTTCGGGAGTACAATGGAGTTTCGATACTTCTTTTTCTGCTAGCGCTATCGGCTGGATATGGACAGTGTTATGCAAAGAATGTGTTTGTTTATAATATATGTCAGTGTTCGTGCGTGTGCCTCTGCGTCGATGTTTGATTACAATGGTCTCGAGTCATGTTAATTTTATAATAATTAACGTAGTCAGCATTCAGCTTTCAAAAGTAAGGTTAATATAACATCTACGTATATATAAAACTTCAAATTTTAATACGATGTAGGCTAATTATTACGGAGACTTATGTATGGTAAAAAGCTCAACAAAGATTCAAATTATTTCTATTAATGTTCATTGATTTTATTTAATGTGAAATTTTTTAAACATTAATTATCACGCACGCGGTCCAAGTTGAATGAATATTCCGTACCAGCTACCTGCGCAAACGCATATATTCGTACGGAACGTAGTAATGCTGTGGTTGGTTGTTACGCTTTATTACTTTAATCGTCATCAACATGTAACGTCAGACGAAATAGACTTAAATATTTTAGGCCAGCTGTGTTTTTTCGGTTATTAAAAAAATAAATTTTAGTTCCGTTAAAACATATTTCACTAAAACAAAAATACTTTACTTCCTCATTGTTTTTTACATAATTAATCCTAATAATAATGGTACTAATCTACTGCCTATCTGAGTATAAAATATACTAAATAAAAAATACTCTTGATAAATAACTTAAAATAATCATAATGTGTAAAAACATAAATCTTCAAATCATACTAATCCGTCTTGCTGACGCTACCCCAGTCAACGTCCGCGTCAAAAGTTACAGATGATTACGTAACATAAGTCATCATCATCATCAAATTTTGTGAATCTGTCGTAAGGACGGGACCGCACCGTTATTGGGGTTCCGTAATTGATATGGTAATGACCGTGAACCCTTGTAGAATCCCTATTGCCGCCAGTACTGTCGCTACGCCTGCCGACAATGGTTATTGTGACCGAGGTATTTCGTTTATTATTATTAAGAAACCAAAATGAAAAAGAGGTAGGTGTTTGTATTTTGTTTTCATAATTACATTTGTTCATGGATTGTATAATGTACCATATATACAGAACCTAATCTATATATATAAAACTCAAAGGTGACTGACTGATCTATCAACGCACAGCCCAAACCACTGGACGGATCGGGCTGAAATTTGGCATGCAGGTAGATGTTATGACGTAGGCGTCCGCTAAGAAAGGATTTTGATTAATTCTACCCCCAAGGGGGTAAAATAGGGGATGAAAGTTTGTTAAGTTAACCTCTACGCGGACAAAGTCGCGGGCTCAGCTAGTTATTTCATAAGTTAGTTTAGTCATGTTTGTGCGTTTCATGTAGACGCGTGCTGTGACTCTTATGACTCTGGCATATGGGTCAATTTGCAATAACTTTCGCCTGATTTAACACTGATTACTTACGCAAGTTCTGCCTTGAGGGTCTTACTTTATTATTTGAACGAAAAAGCAATCCATCATAAGCAAAAAATAACCCGCTGCTGCTCTGAATTAAATACAACCCTTGAAAAACTGCTGTTCTCCCTACAGATTGGTATATATCAATATTTCCGTCTATCACACAAAAACTGTTGCGCAGAACCCTTCCCTGTTTCAATTTTCTTGGCTCAACTTGTTCCTATCCGAAGTGGACCTTGATTGATGTTCTGCCGGCGACGAGCGTCATAATGTTACTAAAATTAGAACTCTGCTTAGTTTGCTATAGTTCTCGACTGATGAGTTTCAAATACACAAACTACCTTCGAAAATCCCCTTCGGGCAATTTTACTTAGTTCTTGGAAAGTCGTTCCTTTAGACTTTGTTGTTCTAAATTAAATTTATATTCATGCGCAATTTTGGTATTTATGGAAAATAATAAATAATGAGAAAAGCTGCAGCCAATCTACTATGGCATCGTGCAACCAATGCCTTTGGTATTACATCTAAAAGCTACGTACGCTATCTATTGACTTCGTCATATATAAAATATTCTGATGGAATTATTCATTCGTTGCCCCTTTTTATTCTTTTTCAAACGTTAATGTGAATCTTCAAAGATTGCGCGCCTCCAGGCAAATCGTAGTGGCAAACTACGTGGAACCCACTACGGCAGCGATGATTACAGTTGAGATTCCAACTTTTTTGCATTTTATACCCTCCAATTTAGCGAACTAACGGCGTGATTGATACAAGGGAAGCGGCCCGCGTGGTTAAACTGCAATAATTGAGAGGTTTATTCCAACGATCTTTACTTTTTGTTGATAATGCCAACACGCTTTCTGCATTCTCTGAAAACGGACAAAAACTTCTAAAACGTATATAACCAACGATTTTAGAACTTATTGTTTATTTATAAGTATGGGTCGCCAATATGGAGGCTCTTTATACATGATGAGGAAGTTGGCGAAACATAAATTGTAACCAAAAAGGTTGAAGTCATAATACACCCAGATACAGGCTGTATTACAAGTCGGAAATAATACACAGGGTGTTTTAATCTAATAAGGCCGGCAAACAAGCGTGCGAATTGCCTGATGCTAAGCAGGTACCATAGCCTATAGATGCAAAGCCATTGCTCGCACGACCTGAAGGGGAGTGGAACGAGGGAAGGAAAGGAAGAGGGATTAGGTTTCCGTCTCCTCCGAGGGTATGGATAAGTATCAGGCATAGAATAATAATTTTTGGGTTTTGTTTTATTCTGATAACCGACAAAACCTAGCTAGCCAAAAATACATTATAATTTCCTTATGGAAATGAATACGGAACCCTTCATTGTGCATGGCCTGACATACACTTGGCCAATTTTTCAATATTTTTTTCAGGGCCAACATACATATAAAAATATGCACATTTCAAGTACAGTGCGAAATTTTTACAAACAATTTCTTGAATATGTTGGGATGGTACCTAAATTAATATTTTGAACTTTAATTTTGAAACAGCCTGTAATGGAATCGTAACTCTCTCTTTTTCACTGTCGCTAACCTCACACAATAAACTCCATCCATCAATGACCGGAACTGCAAAACATTGAATGCAACAGCCAGAACTCACACAATGTATTCAAAACCATAGAAAGACCCACTCGACGTGGGTTGTAAAAAAATCTATTACACCGCGGAATCGTAAAAATGTCACTATACAATAAGATATCAATCATAGAGACAAGGTCCCTTAAGAAGTGGCTGGATGTGAGAATTAATATACAGAGTGACCCACTTCGAGACATTTGCATTCAGGGTGAGTTTGTGTGTAATTTGTCATCCATTACATGTCAGCAAAAAAAATTTGAAAATGTATGGAAAATGTTGGGCTTAGCTTATCCTAAGCCATAGCTTACCTATACTGTAATGATAAATAAATAAATATAAATATCACCAGACTGACACACCAACTGCATGGCGCAGTGGTTCGAGCGTAGGCCGCTCGGCTCACTGCACTTGGTGGTTGCGGGTTCGATTTCCGTCAAGGTAAATTTCAGTAATGGCCTTTTCGTAATTTGCCCTGGTCTGGGTGTCACTGGGGTCGCCCCCAGTCCATTGTACGGTACTAAAAGTACAAGCGTTTCTTATTTTGGAATCATACAGTTGGTGTGTTCATCTGGCAATATTTATTATTATCTATTTATGAAATGCTACTTTTGATAAAATGAGACTTAATAATATTGTTGCCTCATATTAATTTTTTTGCGAGCTAATATTGGACATACTATCCATTGGACATATATCTTCACAAAAATAACCTGTCATGCTTCACGCAAATAAAAACTTTCGTTCTTGGATATTTTTCGTGTGGTTATTGTACAAAAACCTGATGAAATCAGATGAATCTTTGACGTCCACAGTATTTTGCTACAGTTCAAAAGTATTCAAACTGGATTTAAATAAAATGAATATTTTAATAATTTAAACAATTCAAATGTTTCACCTCCTATTATGTAAATTGGCTTAAATTTGATATTTGAGCCGATTTACATTCATTATTGTATCGAATTTTCTGTCCAAGTTATTACACGCGACGCCATTAGCATTATTTCTAACGATTCTTCTGTGAATACGAGTGTCAGAGGTCGATAAACGACCAATAAATAACAAAGAAATAAAATAATAATTTTACACATATTTTAACAAAACATATTTATCATAATTTATCCTTCTATAATCACGAACAATCGACCGGATTCGATTTTTAAAGCTCATTAGTAAATCAGTATTTACGATGTCTGAAGAGATCAATAAATTAATATTTAACAATGCACGGTATTATCTTCGTGTTCATTTTGTAATAAATAATTCATAAATTAATGTTTTTATTAATTAATAATGAAGTCGCCATCCGAGCTATGTTGCCGAAAAAGTATTTTGATATCAGTATGGTATACGGCTTAATTCTTATGATTTTCATATTTCTTATGTGGCTATTGTTTGGGATTCCATTCGGCGGATGCATGATATTGGACTAAGAATTTAATAATTGGATCCCGGGACAAATTTCTGGGGGCTATGAGAAAAACAAATTGGTGTATTTGAGGTCATCCCTCAGGGCGGGAGTTAATATGAATGATGACGGTACCGATTTCAGAAGATTCTGTCCACAATCAATTTTGTTTTAAATTACTTCGAATTCATTTGAACTAACTGGAAGATCATAGCATTATAAATCAATGGATACTTACCTGTTTTTATTCTGATAATTTTTATAATTTTGATTACACTGAGATTGTTTTGAATAAAAATATTTCACATACAAACTGTCATCTATCTGTTAACTTACCGCGACGATTTTCATAGTTGTTATCAGACGACATTTTATTCTCTGAGGTTGCTTAGTTTTGTTTCCACATTTTGTCACGTTCCTTATTAACCCACTATTCTGCAGATTACGCGAATGAGTGTGCTATGTAGAAAGCTAGGTACGACTTGTTCGTGGGTGAAAATAGTTAGGTATACTAGGTAGGTAGGGTCCTACAGTATTAAAGTAACTGTACCAAAATTATATTTTGAAAATGCAAGAGATAATAAATAACCCATAATCGTAATAATGTATCTTTAGTACGTAGGTACCTACTGTGTAATGCCTACAGATATTTCCCTAGTTATATTAATAATAATAATAAAGTAATATTAATGTGAACTTTTTTAAAGGATTTTACCTTTTTGTTATATGTAAGTTATGTTTTTGAATTAAGAGTGACGTATCTAAGTTTGCTTTTAAATAAATTACTGCCCAGCTACTTAAATATAATCGATTTATTAATCGATATATTCCGAGACAGGCATCACCAAATCCCAGCACTAGTCCATCGGCACGCTCCGATCGATCCAATATAATCAGGCTCACGTATCGTCCGGGCCATTTGCTGATTCATAGAAACACATAATATCGGGCCCGGATAAAATCGTACGCGAAAGTTATGGAAAGGCGCACAGAAACGTAATTGACCCCTTATGCGGACCCGATAATCTGATATCGTTACTGTTTCAGTGTCAGGCACGTGATCGAGATTGTAAGTTTAATGAACGCTAGATAGTCATGTTTTTGCTTCTTACGCTGGTACCATAAATCTATCACAACTATGTAGGCGAATTCGGAAATATTATTTCAAAATCGGATCGAAATTCTTTATTTAAATCGCCGAAACGGCACATACAATATACCGTTTTTTTATTTATACAAAAAGTCGGCAAAAAAGCGTACGATCTGCTTGATGTTAAGTAGTTCGCGTAGTCTATAGATAATGGCAATACTAAAGGCATTGCTCGCTCGCACGTCGCAGACCTGGGCCTAAACACGCTAGCCACTCAAATCGTAATAGAGAAGCAAACGCTCGCGATTACGTTTCAAACGCTCCGCTTTTGACGTTTTACTGACACCATACCATATCAATGTCAGTAGAAATCGTGAAGCTCGTGTCAGCAAAGCGTCAAAAGCGGAGCGTTTGAAAGGTAATCGCGAGCGTTTGCTTTTCTATTACGATTTGAGTAGCTAGCGTGGTTAGGGCCCTGAAGGCCAGTGCGACAAAGGGAAGGCTTCCGGCTGTCTCACTCATCGTACTTACTCAGTGATTTCAAAGTAATTTTAATTCAACTACATATTTAAGAAACTAATTTACCTAGACAAAGTAGTGTGGTATGACAAGAGTAACAAGTATGTTCACGTTACTTTAACGTCACATGCCAAGGTTATCTATAGAGAAAATCTGTACCTACGTTTAAAAATAAAGTAGATTAAGGACGTGTAGACCAGAGTGTACACATACCTACCACAGAAATATTTTACTGACTAGCTTATTCATTTGGTTCTAGGAGAATTAAAGAGTATAGTGAAATAAAATAAAATTAAAATATCTGCAGTGGGTAATTTCATATTTTTTAGCAAAATCAATTTTTAATGGCAAATATATTTTTATTTAATAGCCATATAAGGAAGTAAATTACGTCAATTTTAACGTAGGTTTCGCTAATGGAATCACGAAAGGAAGTGAGCCATAATAAAATAAATATTATAAGGTATTTCCGTTTACATTTATACTGTAGTAAATGTATTTTTTAAATTTAAATTTGCATGTTTTTATTATTCACAAGACGTAATCATCTCTTCATGTTTTAAGAAAATAAATAATTTAGATTAATCCACAAAACGTTTTTAAACTATACAATAGTATGAGCCAATGGAGCAAGGACCTTGTAATGTGTGAACCACACAAGAACGTGAGATAATATACTGATAAATCTCGAGTCCAACATTATGTTTGTAAAATTTAAATATTACTTTTGACGCGAGTATTTTTTTAAAGCAATGGAAAAAAACTCACACAATATTTTTAAAAAAGAACGCAATCTATGATTGGAATAAATTGTTTATCCGCGGATCACTCAAATAAAATGTTATAGGTCCCTACTACAAAAAAAAAACAAATGAACAAAAACACATCACAGATAAAAAACAAAAGCATAGGCGATCAATACAAACCGCAACATGCTCCAAGCTATCCCAATCCCGAAGCTCTCACCAAAAACAAACTGAAAATAACAGTATATATTTTTTTAAACAAAATCACTGCAATCAGTCGGCGCCGGGGCGTCGTTTTAAGACCACGTATGTATAAATTTCCAGTCAAATTATCCACACAATCAACAAGAATCACGTAGAGCACTCGACGATGTAAATCTGGCCAGTTAGTGCTACACACTAGGGGCTAATAGGGATGACTATAACAACATATTTCTTATTCGTTCTTCTTCTTCGTTCAAAGTCACAAGCGTTGGTATACTCATTTTAAAAATCTCAAGTTTCAAGGTCAAACCTAACCATCATGATGAAAAATTCCTTCTTCCTTCCTTCGTCAATTTTGATCTATATAAGACTTTAAGCAGTCTTCAATAATTCATTGCATTACCATTGAACTAGTCTTAGCTTACAAAGCTTTCAACTGACTGTGCTACATATTCGCACATAATATTAACCAGCTTGTGATCCAACAGTCATAACAGCCTGCCTACAAACAAAGTTACATATTATAATACTTGCCTCTATTTATCTGGTCTTGCACTATTTTTCGATGGGAAGTAGGTTTATCCTAAGATTTAACGTCATTTGATTGTCACTTCTGTCTATAAGCTGTCCTTGAAGTTTTATGTTGCTTTAAATTTTATAGATTAAAACTAGCTGTGCCCGCGACTTCGTCCGCGTGGAATTTAATTGACAAAGTTTCATACAAACTTTCATCCCCTATTTTATCCCCTTGGGGGTAGAATTAATCAAAATCCTTTCTTAGCGGATGCCTACGTCATAACATCTACCTGCATGCCAAATTTCAGCCCGATCCGTCCAGTGGTTTGGGCTGTGCGTTGATAGATCACTATGTCAGTCAGTCACCTTTGAGTTATATATATATAGATAGATTATTTATGAAGTTCAAACGGGACAACCCTAAATAGAGATGCTAAAATAACGGTCATAGCAACCATGTGCAATCTCGTCGTGAAATATGAGAGACCTGTTAGTTTTATTGTGTACTCAGATTCAGATCTACGCGGCGTGATGTCTAGTTTTGCTAATTAATGTTTATTATAAACTTGTCCACTGTATCTTACGCGTAAATTTTACTGTTTCATTCCATGCAATCTTGTAATTTTTGCCATTTAGTGCTTCAAGTTTTAAAAACAGTCACGTGAATTCTCGTCTCTATCTTTAGAAGAATAAAGTTCCTATTGGCTGTTGAGCAGATTTTCACGAATCAAGTCTATGTACATATTGTTAGAAAAACGAATCGCCCTTGAAAATTTGAGTATAATCAAAATGAAACTTAGGTAAGAACCAGACGATCGTTTAAATATATCCACCTTTAAACAAAACAAGTTCGTGCAACAAAAATATGTCTGATCCCCATAATTTACTCCGCAGTTGTCTCTTCATAACTCCTGAACAATATAGTTTCTTTGTCAACCGCCTCTCTATCGTTTTCATTAATCCTTTATTTTATGTTCATATTAGACACAATAAATAAATCTGGAAGTCTTTGTTCTGCAACCGTGCCAACTGGATGCAGGATTTAAATACTTCAAAGATATTATAAATTCTCATGAACGACAACCCTTTGTTTGGAATCAGAGGCTTAGGCTCTAAGAATAAATGTTGCTACAGTCAGAAAATTCCGAAGAGCATGAAGCGTACCTAGCTAAATATTTCAATGATTTTATTGTGAGTAGTGACACAAAAATCAAACTCGTGAGTTTGATCACAACATCAACTGTGGTTGACATAATTATTTTGATAACGACCAAGCAAGTGATACTGAACAGAACACTCACTTAACAAATTTAACACTGTCCAATAGGCTTAACCGTTGCTAAGCTGAAAATCACCAGACACCTTATAACACAGAACATCAAAGTACTGAAAAGACCGATCCATCCACAACCAACAAATTAATACGTAAGTACCTGAGGCTGCTAAGCTAAAAATACAGGAATCAAAGGGGCTGGAACGGGCAACCGAAGATTATTCTATTTATGTTAATGTCACGGGCGTGAGGAAGCGTTTAAATCCAGTCATTAATTATTGTCACGGGTAAGACAAAATAGATAATACATTCTCTATTTGTTGCCCTCTACGTGCTCCTTAAAGAGCAGGACGAAAGAAGTAACAAGGAAATAAGTAGAGCTCAAGACCAACAGATTGATGATGGCGCAGCGTTGAAAAAACGTGTCCTTAAAATTATGGATGGATTCCTTAAGGGTATTCGTCCCCAAATGAGTTTTTCGGTAATGACGTAACTCTCACACGTGATAGAATGAAGGGGCATTAAATATCATTTTGTCAAGCTCCATAATTTATGGAGTAAAGTTTTTATTTGAAAGCACTATGGTAGTTATTTACAAAGTTTTATTACTCATTAGAAAATGTATTATTATTATTTATGCTTCCTGTGAATATGAATACTATTTTAAAAAAAAATTACCGTATTCAATTATCATCAGCAAAAAAGCAGTAAGTATACCCTTCTTTGTTTTGTTGTGGTGAAATCTTCATGGATACCCTGGACGCCGTGGACTAGCGAGCGGTTATGCTGGATTCTTATCCGGCTAAAACCTCAAGGACCTTTTCCCGACTTGTGATGAAACCACGGACAGACCGTTACCCCACCAGAGGTTGGCGAGCGTACAGCTCCATCTCACGAATGTTCCTCTGTCTAACCTAAGTCTTGCACAATTTGAATCAACATTATTATTTTCAACCGCAAGTAATATAATACATACAAGTC
This sequence comes from Notodonta ziczac, assembly GCA_918843915.1. Lineage (NCBI taxonomy): Eukaryota > Metazoa > Arthropoda > Insecta > Lepidoptera > Notodontidae > Notodonta > Notodonta ziczac. The sequence continues at coordinate 5,078,952 of OU974047.1, forward strand.
ATCGACAGTAATTGTATATACACATCGATACCTTGGACAATACAACTATTCTAAAAAGTTTCGACAATATACGTGTGCTATTCATATCGATGTCAGTACACAGTATGAATAAATGAGATGATATCTATCATTTCATTTTTAATAAGCCTTTTTGTGAGAGTGTGACGTAAGCTCCAGAAGTAAAATAATTTGACTGGAATATTATCAATTAATCCAGCCTTTAACCAAAGCAGGTAGATAATTCAAGTTCTCCGATAGCAACGTGAAACGGAACAGCTTAAAATGGATTGTAATCATCATAAATGTAATTAAAGACGGGGGGCGGCCTGTTTCTTTGTGAATTAAGGGTAATCAATTAAAACAAATTTATTGCTACCCGTTAACATAAGTTGAGGTTCAAATAAAAACTCAGACCGTCTTGTTATAGTTTCCATGATAAATATTATGTTTCGGTAACCAGTTTCTCCAATCTGACTGTTAATTACATTCGTTATAAGTAATTGGTATATTAATGATATAGTTTATTTCGATAATGAGTATGCATTGAAAATATTGTAATACTAGTTGCTGCCCGCGACTTCGTCCGCGTAGACGTAAAGTATTCTATGTGTTAATCCAGGTCATAAACTGTTAAACGTTCTTGAACGTTATAAACTTATCTGGGTTCGAAATTCCATCCAAATCCGATCAGAAGTATTTGCGTGAATGAGTAACAAACATACATCCACACTCACAAACTTTCGCATTTAAATTATTAGTAGGATATTTAGTTCGGCGAACAGAACAAATTTCTTTGTATTATTTTCATAGTTTTTGCAGAGAGTTCGTACGATAAAAGAAATAAATTTGATAAAATTACTAAACCGAATACAGTCGATACCAAAAACACATTAGCCCGAGATCATCCAGTGATTAAGCGTGGAGGGAATGAAACAAAAAGTCAAGCAACACTTACTAACCGACTCGGCAAGATCGCAATAAATCTTTCCCCTTCCCATACAGTCATACAATCACGTCGGTCCCTATAGACAGTGTTATAATTAAGTTAAACTCAAATTGCCTACACATTGTGTTTTCGATCAGCGTTCTTTTTGTTTTCATTTCAATGTCGTTCTATTTCGTTTTTGTTAGTAACTAGAGCATCAACTGTTTCATTTTGGTTATTGAACTTTTGATGCAAGTTTACGTGAATTTATGTTTGTATTAATCAATTGTATTTAATCAAAAATTGTTGAATGAAAGGTTGATATTTAAATTATTCGTCTGTTATCCTATCTGATTGACATTGAGTTGAGCCGTATCCGAAAACAGATGGTGCTTTAGCGCGGGTGGTTAGCAAAATAACAAAAAAACGAAAGCATTGCCGACCAGCTAATAATGCAGCTTGTACTGACTCGCATCTGCTGTTTTTGTGAACCGTACCGCGGAACTTGGCTAATTAATTTCTGCTACCATACAATACACCGTTAATTGATTCTTCATACTAATTTGCGGCTAATAACAAATCAATTGTACTCGGGAAACGAGATGTTATGAGTACGCGTTATTAAACAAATTATTATGTGTTTTGTTTTCTGAAACATTTGCGTGAATTTTATGATTATTATTATTTTATAAAATTATCTGTATTTTAAATACGGAATACGAAATTGCATTGCCTCAAAGACGACAGTCACTAAACGATCCAATAAGTTGATAGAACGTGGTATGGTTTGAATAAATTATTTCCTCTCCATGCTAAGTGGTTAGTATACAATGAGGTATAATAGACGACACATCTTTGCTGAATGGACTACCATCATGTTGTATATTATTATTTGTAAGAGCTCCCTGGTGCTTTGAAGTTGAGTATTTTGGTCTATCAATGTAATTGCTATCGTCTTTCACTGTAGTACCTACAATCACTTTGCTAGACACCATTATCATCTACATTATCCTGTATAAACATTTCATATTTATAGGTTCGTGCTTACATACATTTAGAATTATTGTCATATGCTATTAGGTTTGATGTAGGTATAATATTTTGGTTTGATAATTATTAAAAATGTTACCAATGAATAAAAGAACGAAAGTCACCGACATAGCTCACAGAATCAGCAAGCTGAAGTGGCAATGGGCAAGCCACATCGCTCGTAGAACCGACAACCGTTGGGGAAGAAAGGTTCTCGAGTGGCGACCTCGAACCGGAAGACGCAGAGTTGGACGGCCCCCCACTAGATGGACCGACGATCTGGTGAAAGCCGCGGGGAGCCGTTGGATGCAGATAGCGGGCAACCGTCACTTGTGGCGTTCTATGGGGGAGGCCTTTATTCAGCAGTGGACGTCTTCCGGCTGATGATGATGATGATGATGAATAAAATAATATATAATAAATGGGGAAAAAATATATTTTTGTGCGTCAGTTCATGAGATGAATCATTTATATTGACCTAAATTATAGCAAGCATCAAGTCCTTCATTGAAAATGTTGCAAAAAATATCCAAAATTTAGATTATGTATGAGATCATAAAGAAAACGAACGATGCCTACACATTTTGCGAGCGCTACCAACCTTCATAAATAGTTATCTCCGCGTTTCATTTTATTGCCTACGTCATCGGCATCCGAAATGATTTATGGACTCCGAATTCCTCGGCATACCGTCCCCCAAACTGCGGAATCTTTTATTTTTTTTGCTCTACACCGCGGTAACTCTGTGAGCATTTAACGCTGATTAAACTGTAAAATTACAAACGCAACGGCCTTTGTGACAGATGCGGCTCCGAATAATAACATTATACACACACGTACCAGGTTTCCCTGAGGTAGCAGTGTCATGCGGCCGGTCCTTTGTAGGCAACAGAATCCACTTAAAATACAATGGATACAATGGAGATCTTTGGCAAATTGTAAAATATACACCTAATTATTTGCATTGAAGTGTGACGATGCGTTACGATCTTCGATCCCAAAGCGGCCCTTGAGGCTTATGAAAACATGTTACAATGAGATTCACTGTTATTATGATAGGTGCTGGCGTTTTTGTAAGATTCTTGAACTGCTGGACGTTTTGTTAAGTATCATTAGTATTCTGTTTTTACTTATGAATTCTACGGTTTTCAGATTGTGAATTTTGTAGCTGAACTACTTATTGGTCGAATACTAATAATATCCTTAGGAAACCAGCCCTAAATAAGATAAGAGGGGAGAAACAATGTTATGTTATTCTGGCTTCTCTATGGCTTTATGAGTGTTAAAAAAACGTTAGAAAAGTTGTTACTAAAGGTTACAAGGAGGAGGTCTAATCATCACCGAACAAAGAAACCGGTGCAATACAATCAATTATAATTTTTGATAGCCCCACCCATTCTACACATCCCTAAGTAGTTAATATTATGAAATATTACCCAGCTATCGCATCCACACCACCTCGCTTGAACTTTGATTTTTTTAAATAAGATTTCGCTTTTTATTTTGTTGCATTTTATAAAATTTTATGAATGGCCCCTCCGCCCCTTTCTCGCTCGAGAGCCGATTGTTTTGTCAGCGCAACACCTGGACGCAAACAAATGCGCGCGCGCATAACGGTCGGTGATTCCAAGATGGCGACCGACAGCGGGCTTTTGATATATATTTTATTTTATACAACTTTCTTTTTCAAAACCTTAAAAATAGCATTGTTTTGTTGGTAATAGTAACATATAAAACGATATAATTGTTGAAACTGTACTCATTATTTCACTTTCACACATACAAATTTGATTCCTTGCCAGCCCATTATAACGTAACAAGTAATAATAATAACGTAACACTAACAGGTAATTAGCTATATAAATACCCAGGGTAATCTTCCAGAAGTGAAAATCGCCTAATTGACATTAGATATTACCAGGTCTCATCTTGGTACTGACAACACACGCAATAAACCCCTGACCTCGGCAAAATCTGAATTTACATTTGAATTATAGGGAGCTTCGTAATTAAGTCGTAAATCAGATGTTTATCACCCCTGGAATTAACGGTACGATACAAAAGGCAAAATATAAGCGGCTCATTAAGATCTACAGATGTGTTTTATAATAATATCCAGCATCCTAGATGAGAAGTTATTTTCCAAGCATTTATAAAGAGCTAAAGACACTAAGTAAAAGAGCAAAACATTGTCGTTTACCCAAAATATCGATAAGATTGTTATAGCTGTATTGTCTAAACATGAAAAAGTATTGACTATGTACTTTTTTTAAAACCTATATAGGTTCATATTATAATGTTGGTACAACGTAAAACCAAAGTTAATTACTTATGTGATGCCTTAACCATTAATTTCATAACTAATAACATTAATTTTCTGTCATTTTCATATTATTTCAAATTTTACAGCGTTGGAATCTTTAACTTTAATCTTAGCGTAATTAGGATTCTCATTTCATAATTTATTGTTATTCTAATAAACATTATTATTGTACCAGTAATGTTTAGAATGTATTACTAAATCGCTGGTTAACTAAACTTGCATCAAAAAACGTATTTATTAACTTTTAGTGATAGTCAACAAGCATAGTAAACAATTGATAATCATATTATATAATTGAAATAAAACTATTTTTACGGATTATATCGCGTTTATTTTTACTTTTTAACTATGACATCAGGACGTCTAACACCTCAGTCCCCCCGTGACCACGGTTGCTGTAAAGCAACCGAAACGTCGGGAACATAAAAAGTAAAAATAAACGCGATATAATCCGTAAAAATAGTTTTATTTCAATGTGTAGTATTCGCGTAAATATAAGAAATCAACATATTATATAAATTATGATTTGCACATAGATTTGGAAAAATCCAGAGGGCGAGCCGGGGTTTGTACCTAAGACCTCAGTCGAGGTCGCGTTCCGATCCAGTTGTAGATATAAGAAAAAAAATGTAAAATTGACAATTTGTAAGTGCCCCCGTAGGCCTAAACAAAATAAACGATTTTAATTTGAATTTGAATTTGACCTGGTACCCGCAAAACGCGTGCTTTTTAACCAATCGCCTATCACTTAACCAATCGGCTATCACAGATTGTATTTAAGTAATAAAACTATTTTTATCATAAAAGTATATTATATTATTTGTTTCATACTAAAGAAATCTAGCAATATTGTGGACTGCATTTGAAATGTTTATAACAGCATTATTTCAGATCTAAATCAGTCAGTATGCTAATTCATTCGTTGTCATTACAAAGAAATACCAATTCTTATACATAATGGTTGGTTCCATCTCAGTATTGTGTGTGAAATCGGTTGAACGTAAGAATGAAAATTTATTCGATCTCACCAGACAGGTGTTTTAAATTTGTATTAATTCCGTGGTCCGTCCGTGGCATTACTTAGTCAAAAACGACGCGTCACCACTCGTTAAGATATCCGTTAATGCATTCTCGGACCAGAATTATTAATTATAATAGGGTCGTTTTACATAATTTTCTTATTAGAAATGAGTTAAATTATTGCTCAGGCACTATGTTTTAGCGGCATCGTAAATTCGACTCTGTTAACGTCAAGTTCGGACGATACGTTTTTAATTAACTCCCCGATTCGTTAGTTTGATTGGAATGCGTCCGTAAATCTCTAAACGTTGATTGGTGCTTTGACATTACCAGCCAACACGATACCTAACGATACATAAATTGTTTTTTCCTCGTCTTACGGAAGCTGACATCGTAAAACAAGCAATCGACTTAATCAGCTTTCAATTACACTATCACGATTCCGAAATTATATTTCCATATAAATGTTAATACGGTGTATACGTTCGTTTTAGTGGGATTGAGCGTGCGTACGTAAACTTGTTTTGTACTAATCAACCACAAGTATCAATAAAATAAGTACTTTCCTACGAACGATGTTAGTGGATTCACTCTTGGCCGTGTTTGGCTGGGCGTACAAAGACGTCTATTGCAAGGTCATATTTTAATAATGCACGATATATTTTGCATAGCGCCTAAGTAAATGCGCAAAAATAATGTACCAACCCTTGGGTTTCTTTCTAACAGCGGGCTTTAGATTAAATCACTTGTACATACAAAACATTGTAAATAATTAAATATGACCTTATATTAGGTATAGATAGAATATATTAGCTCCACCAATTGCTCCAGCAATTGCAGTGATAGCCGATTGGTTAAGCACGCGTCTTGCGGGCTACCAGGTCTCGGGTTCAAACCCCGGCTCGAACCTCTGGATTTTAGAAATCTATGTGCGAATCATAATTTCTATATGATTATCACTTGCTTACGGTGAAGGAAAACATCGTGATGAAACCTGCATGTCTTAGAAGATTTAACCAATTTTCGAAGAAAATGTGAAATCCGCCAACCCGCAGTGGGCCAGCGTGGTGGATTATGGCCTGAATCCCACTCGTGTTGAGGGGAGGCCCGTGCCCAGTAGTGGGACGTCAAAAGGGCTACAATTATAATTGTTATTAATTATGATAAATTTGACTACAGCTAAATTCACGAGCATAAAGAAGAATGTTTATAAAGTCGTGACGTCAATACTAAGGATTACAAAATATATAAGTATTTACATGCATAATAAAATAATATAGTATACACATCAAAACACTAATTAATTTAATCATTTTATATTTACATTATACAACATTTTATATATTTATTCAAGTGAATTACATGTTGAAATGTATTACAAAATCGCTTATAGAAATGTTAAACATTAAAATTTACGAACTAGTCTAGTAAAGAATATAACTGCCCCTTGGGTTGAGGAGAATAAAATGTACCCTGTGCCCAAGAAAATGTTAGTAAACGTGGCAATTGGTGCATAAGCAAGTATTATCACGAATCGACCTCCGGCGATCGAGGACCCAATATGCGCTGTTCCAAATATAGAGGCATATAATACGCCCCCTCACGTACTCTTTATGTGCGCACGTGGTACATGATACCTAAGCATTTGAAGGTTCATATTGAGAAAGGTCAAGTTGAAAGCGGTGATCTGCAAAAGTTGGGTGGATGTTTTATTTTGTGTTATTTTGTAAAGAAAATGTATATTTAGAATGGTAACGATGATAAATCGTTATGACTATGACGTACTAATTGGAGGGTTTATAGATGAGTGTGATGAAAGTGGTCTCCATCAAAAATATTTTTCCAAGACATTTTCATTTATTTCTACAATTAACGAAATATCATTAATACAATAAATAAAATAATAAATGAAATCGATATCGAATAAAATAATAAATTAAATCGATAGCTTGCATGCAACATGTGACCAACTTTTGGTCGAAAATGTAAACATATTTTATGACAATTATACTTGCGAAAAGAAAAAGTTTTCCAAGAAAAACTTGTGGATTTTGGAAGTATAAATCACTTTAAGCAAGATTTCATATTATTGTTCTATAAGTGCTTAGCCAATTTAGCTGACTACACCAACCTATAAAAAGTACAGTAATTTAGCATCACACGTGTTGTCAACGTTGATGAGTTGAGTGACATAATAAAGTACAGTAAGTAGCCTAACAACCCTCAGCTTTTTGTGACGACGCCCCTACGGCTGCTTATTTTTATCTTTCAACACATGCGACGTGGACTACTGTCAAATTAGCTTTTTATTGTAATGTCCTAATCCCTTAATAAATCCGAACAGACGGCGTACAAGCAGCTTCTTAGTTTCAGTTTGGTTTCATGTCATCATATCTTTTGAGTTTAAGACTTTCAATTAGTCAGTTTGGTGCTTCCCCGTAATCTTTTTATTTTAAAGAAAGTACAGTTTGGAGTTACTAATACTATGTTATAATAATAAGAAACCTTACTCAATATAAACTATTCATCTATATATAAAAATGAATCTCTATTTCCTTGGTCATCGCATCACGCGTGAACGGATGGAACGATTTCGCTAATTATTTTATTCTTGTGTTTATTATTTATTATTGTCACGAGAAGGTTCTTATGAAAGAAAAAAATAACAAAGTTGAGTGGAACAATTCGAATTCAATATTAAAAGTTAAGACAGGACAACGTCTGTCGAGTCAGCTAGTAAAGTTTAAAAGCAGTGCCTGGTTGTATATTATTTTATTTATAATTACACATTATCCAGTATGGATCCTCCAGTTGTCTTATCTGACTTGTTTAGGCAACCAAGAGCCAAATAAATTTACAGTAATTAGTGAATTAATTTATGGCTTTTGTCAGCGACTATCCATCTTTCACAATACAACAAATTACAGTAGAATATTGGAAAAAAATGAAATCGAAATACTTGGAACAAACAAAATATTATGTTACAGACCATAAGTATGGATAAAATACAACAAAATTTACCAAACACTATAAACGAACTATTGAAGGTACTATCGAAAACAGCGTTCGATAACCTCAAGCCATTACTTACATCTGTTCGGACACTGGCGATCTTCGGCGACCCTTTCATCTCCGTGACCAAGGTAATGACGTTAAATTCGACAAGTGCACGTTTCTAATGGGTACTAACTCTAATGCCTCTGAGAGGCTTATCTAGTTATTTAATTAATATTACTGAGTGCCTAATCTAATTCGCGCATACTAAAATAGTTGAATCTTCTGCTCGGTTCTATCGCATTAGCTATTTGCATTCATCATGCTTAACCCTGTTAATTAAATAAATAAGCTATCCTACTAATAGATATTATAAATGCGAAAGTTTGTGAGTGTGGATGTTTGTTACTCTTTCAGGCAAAACTACTGAACGGATTTGGATGAAATTTGGAAAACAGATAGTTTATAACCGGGATTAACACATAGGATACTTTTTATCCCGATAATCCCGAAATTTGTGTTAAGTTAAATACTACGCGGATGAAGTCGCGGGCACAGGCTAGCATTTATATAAATCCCTGAAGTATGTTGACTCAATTTTTGGAGCTAAAAAATTACCATCGTTTGTTTTGTTTATTTTCAACATACCTACCGTTCTGTATTTTTATTTTTTTATACTCTATGATATCAATCGACATAAGCTTGATCTTGCGCACGCGATGCACCAAAATTTGTTCCGGTGAAACACAAAGGCGTCGACCTGCCCATAACTTACAATAATACCGAAAGCCTTGAAGCGTCCTCTCGCGGCGACAAATAAACGCATTATAATGATTCTTTGTGCTTATTAATTCATATTACACGGCCGTTTAGAACTCTTGACGGGGTGACAAAAGATCGTCTCTGGACGACCACAAAAGTCAATGGATCGCAGCGAACTGAATATAATAAATTACTACGTCTATGCTTTAAGATGTGTATAGATAGTACCTACGTAGATGTATAGGTAACGTTTTTGTTCCTTTTCCTCTCGTACACCGCGTTTATTTGTGTGCCAGAGCAATTTATCTTGCGATACGAGCGCGGTATGAATGAGTAAGCTTACGGTTATCGAAATGTATGAATTGTCACCGAAGTGTGCGAGAATTTTTTGTTTAGTAAGTATTTCAGCGTTAAAAATCTTATTGTATTCAATAAATAAATATCGCCAGACTGACACAACAACTGTATGGTCCCAAACTAAGCAACGCTTGTACTATGGGTACCGTAAAATGGACTGAGGGTGATCCCAGTGATAACGCCATTTCTGAAATTTTCCCCGGCGGGAATCGAACCCGCAACCACCATGTGCAGTGAGCCGCACGGCCTACGCTCGAAACACTTCGGCAAGCGGTCGTCAATATTGAGCGTAATAGCGTATTGAGTATATACCTAACCTACTTGCGTGATTCATACAATACAACGGAGTTCCTCTTTAAAAATAATCACCGATCAGCAGTTTAAAATACATTGGCAATCTGAAACACATGAGGAAATGACATGAGGAAAATTGTGTCCATTCTTTGATATTTTGTTTCCCTTGTCAAACCTATTTTCTCATACGAAATTGACACTGACCTGAATAAGTTCTTTACGGAACATCTTCGAAGATATCGCTCGCAAATCAAACTAAGGAAAATTCGGATCACGAGTCGAGAATTTTCGTGTACTTCAATAGCTCACATCAAAGTTTCTTCATGTCTCTTCTACCCTCGTCAATTGTCTATTCCGTGCGATATCTTTCCTCTTATTTAAAGAATTCTGAGCGTATACTGCCAGAATTTTTGATAATGACAAAGGCTACAAAGGAAAACGGTAAACTATACAATATTATTTTCAATTGTCGTATGAGAAATCAAGATTTAATTCCACGCCACAATCTAAAGAACATAGTGACTTTGATATCAAAGTTTACTAAATGTACAGGTACTAAAATCAGACAGCAGTGATAGCCGATTGATTAAAGCACGCGTCTTGTGGGCACCACCAGGTTTTGGGTTCAAACCCCGGCTCGCACCTCTGGATTTTTCAAAATCTATGTGCGAATCATAATTTCTATAATGATTATCACTTGCTTACGGTGAAGGAAAACATCGTAAGGAAACCTGCATGTCTTAGAAGATCTAACCAATTTCCGAAAGACATGTGAAATCCGCCAACCCGCACTAGGCCACCGTGGTGGATTATGGCCTGAATCCCCCTCGTGTTGAGGGGAGGCCCGTGCTCAGGAGTGGGACGTCAAAAGGGCTAAATTATAATTATATTATAAAATCTGACTGGTTGAACTTAAGTTAATTACGGAAAATTTGGATCATAATAAGAGCAGCAGTGTTCTTGATACTGTATTTGATACTTATGCCTATAAATAAATCATAATCGAAATAAATAAATATTATTATATTATTATTATATTATAATAATAATAACAAAATGCTACCGAATAACATTTGGTGGCTAGTAATGTGGTTAGGGTTAAATAAAAATTCTGAGACCGTTTTATTTCAATCGTAAACGTCATCCACGTACAATATTAGTTCCGTTACGATGGGGTTGACATATCCTTTCGGATAAAAATACCTAATAAATAAAGATTAAAAAAAATAAAAAATATATTAGTTTCAAATAGTAAATCTGCCAATAAACAGGTTTTGGTTACCACTCTGATTTATTGGGCAGTAAATATTGCGTTTTGACATGTTACTAAATCGAATATACTGAGAAAAAGTTTACCTCACTAAATGATTTCACATCACATTATTAGATTCCATCAACATTGTAGAGGCTTGTAAAAAAAATTTATTATCCATTTTTGAGAAGTTCTACATCCATCTATAGTTATTACCTACTGAAAATATAATATAATATAATATAAAGAAATAAATATTGTTAAGTTTAACTTACAACTTTAACTTTATGAAATAATAAAACTTTTTAACCCCCGACGAAAAACGAGGGGTGTTATAAGTTTAACATGTGTATCTGTGTATCTGTGTGTCTGTCTGTGGCAACGTAGCGCCCAAGCTGATGAACCGATTTCAATTTTGTTTCTTTTGTTAGATAGGTATTCTGATCGAGAGTGTTCTTAGCTATGTTTCATGAAAATTGGTTCAGCCGTTTGAAGATCATCAGCTCTTTTGTAGGTTAAAAAAGCCACATTCACGGCCAAAACCAATTCCGTCGGCTCGAATCCATTCGAAATTTGAGATGATTGGATTTAGATTTATTATATTTTTAAATGATCGTAATAGTCTGAACTGGCTTTTTACAATATTATAAATTTGAAAAGTTTCCCTGATTCTGAAAAAAATGAATATTTTATCAATTTTATTGAGATTTGTGTATGAACTAAAGACGTTCCATAAGTCACGTTTCAAATGATGGATACGCGCATGCTTTAAATTTTGTTTGTTTTGTTAATGGTCATGGAATATTACGCTATAATAATTCTAGAGGGCGCTGCTCCGCCATTGACAAAAAATATAAAAAAACAAATCTAATTTAAAATAATTTTTGCGTTATTGAAAATTCTTCCCCTAGGCTGCTCCCGTCTACCTCAACCAGAGTTATTACATCAAATTGAATCATAATTGATAATATTTTACTAGGAATAAAACCTCCGTGACATCAATATTCTATTCTAATGTCAATTATTATAATGTCATTGTTGAGTCATCCACTCACCAGGACGACAGATGCGGGGGCCCAAGAGGAGTGGGACGCAGGCAGCGGGCGACCGGTCGAAGACGGCCGCCCGCGCCATATAAGGCAGTCAGCTGTTACGAGCCTGGACGTAAACACGCGCTCGCGCATATCAATTTAAATTACCATTTTATATTTTCTTATCTAACCGTAGACGCGACTACAATTGTTACAATCTCCTTGCACTCATTATAATTTATAGTATACAGTCCACTAGTTTTATTACCGCTCCAGCAACAAGCCATCGAAGCCCCATCATTGGTCCATCACCCGTTATTTTTTGAACGGCGACAAACGGAGCTACAAGGAGCCTTGCTAAGGATTTTAGTCGTCTTCATCTGTGTTCGTCGACATTTTCTTCACGTCGTGCATTGGAGGTCAAGAAAGTCAGCACGGTTTCAAAATAACCGTCTTTGCCGATTTTTTTTTTCTCATCCAAAACCACAAGAAGAGGCGATCTACAGGACTACGGATACCTAAAGAACAGCATAACAACGGATTTTTCGAAGCTCAAATTTGGAGGCGAACACACAAATCTTCAGTTGTGGTCGTGCATCGAGAACCTCAAAAGACGAAACTCGACGTCACAGCTGTTGTCATCAGTGGTTTGCTTGCACCAAAAACAGTGAGATCGATCCATTTCCTATACTTATTCGTTATTCCATATCCACTTCATTCTAATAATCAGTCATATACACATTTGGTTTCCATTTTTGCAATTTCATTTGAATAAAATTGCAAATCATCACGGGTTAACCTCACATTTGTTTTATACTGTTTTCATCTCTTCATATTATGTTAATTAGTTAGCTAGTTTACCAATAATTTTTGCGATCACTTTTAAACGCTTTTATTTCTCATATGCATTCACTCAAATCAGTTACAACCAAATACGCTGCCAACTTTTTTCGCAAAGCGCAACGCCTGGCTCATTTGAATAGCAATTACACGATTCGTAGTAAGGTGGCAATAAGTTTATCGGGCGCATAGCTATCTTTGCTCGCTTCATTTTTGCACTGTTTTTGTTCACATTAGCGCATTTTCTTGATTCCTTAAAATATCAATATGGCTGATGTTAAAGCTTTAATTAAAAAGCGAGCTTCAATCAAGGCCAAGCTTACGCAATTTTCATCTTATATAAAAATGTCAAAATCTTGTGAAAAGTTGAGCGAATTGCAATTCATTGAAGTCGAGTACAGGCTTAATACGTTCGAAGGCTTATACGAAAAATATGATCAATTACAGAACGACTTGGAAGCAATGGTGGACGACCCCAGCGAGCAATATGCAGAACGCGAAGAATTTGAAAAGCTATACTACGGCTTAGTAGCTGTTGCGCGTCAGCTGATCAGCAGCGCTCGCGGACAGCCTACGGTGGACGCCGCGTCTGGGGTGGATACATGTTCTAATCACACACACAAGCATAACCTAAACACAGTTCGATTACCTAAAATTGATTTGCCAACATTTTCAGGAAGCTATCATGATTGGCTAGAGTTTAGGGACACATTTAAATCTATTATACACAGCAACGATAACTTAGATAAAATCAACAAATTGCATTATCTTCGCGCTTCCCTGAAGGGTAGTGCTTCTCTTGTCATAGATAGCCTTGACTTCAAATCGGTTAACTACGACGCTGCCTGGAAGTTACTCTGTGAGAGGTATGACAATAAGAGATTGCTTGTCAACAACCATGTGCAGGCTCTCTTTAATATTCAACCTATCAACAAAGAGTCAAGTAAGTCATTACGTCATGTCATCGATACCACTAATAAGAACCTTAGGGCTTTGGCAACTCTTGATCAACCAGTCCAACACTGGGATACACTTGTGATTTATATCATGTCTATTAAGTTAGATCAGATAACTAATCGTGAATGGGAAGAACATAGGAACTCTTTGTCTGAACCTCCAACATTAAGTGTTTTTATTACATTTCTTAGCAATAGAGCTGATTTATTAGAGACACTAGAGGAATCTAAGTCTGTAAAAGAAGACAAGAGTAAATTTAATAAGAGTTTTGTGGCACAAACTGAAAATAAAACTAAAAGGTTAGCATGCCCTATGTGTCATCAAGATCACTTCGTATTTGCCTGCGATATGTTCAAAAATCTTCCAGTGCAAGTTCGCATCAAAAAGGTTCATGGTTTCAACGTCTGTCTCAACTGTCTTCGTCCAGGTCACGAAGTTTTGAAATGTAAACTAGGACATTGCAAGTATTGTCGTGAGAAACACAACACGTTGTTGCATGTTGATAGTGACACAGACTTTTCCAACACACAAAACATCGCACTGTCAATAAATCACTGCACTACATCTAAGGTCATTTTACTGTCCACAGCGCTCGTGCAGGTGATGGACTCTCAAGGCAACTGTCACACTGCGCGAGTCTTGCTGGATAATGGGAGTACAGCAAACTTCGTTTCTGAGGAGTTTGTACGTAACCTTCGCATGCCTACCTACACTGCCAAATCTAAGGTAATAGGTATCAATCATCTTTCTTCTCATTGTTCGCAAGGCTGTTCAATCAAATTTAAATCCTTCAATAGTGATTATGAGGTCAACATTGAATGCTTCGTCTTGTCAAAGGTATCTTCATCGACTCCAAATTCTCTTGTTGATGCTAGCAACATTCGTATACCCGATAATGTTCGTCTTGCCGACCCTACATATAATATTCCGTCTGCGATCGACATACTTGTCGGCGCGGAAGTATTTTGGGACATTATAGGCGCGAATAGTATCACATTAGGGAAAAATATGCCCGCCTTACACGAGTCAAAACTTGGTTGGCTTATTTCGGGTGTCATCTACCAAAGAAATTCATCTCATCATTTATGTATGCACGCTGACAGTGTACAGTCGGATCTTATTATCGGTTATCTACTTAACCAACACAACTTAAGACATTTGTTCGTCATCGTGTGTCCGAAATTCAGGATTCTGTGGGGGGAAGTACGTGGCGCTACGTTCCGTCATCTGAAAACCCCGCAGACCTCGCTTCGCGTGGACTCAGAGCGGACAAACTATTGTCTTCCTCGTTATGGTGGTCAGGACCGCAATTTCTTTGTAAAGATTCAGCTTTATGGCCTCTATTTCCTGAATCTCGTCATGAATCCTTACCAGAAACGGTCACTGTCTATCATGCGGATATTTCACAACATATTGACAATCCCATTTCATTATTATGCACTAAAATTTCTAATTTCAATAAACTACAGCGCGTGATAGCATATATCCTGCGATTTGTAAACAAGTGCAGAAAACAATCTCACGAGGCGGGTACACTCACAAATATAGAGTTGACCACTTCTCTTAACTTACTATTGAAACTCAGCCAGCGAGAATCGTTTCCTGAGGAATATCAAGCGTTAATGTCAGGAAAACCATTGTCAGTCAAAAATAAACTTATATCCTTATCACCGTTCTTAGACACGTCCTCTCACTTAATACGTGTAGGTGGTAGGTTGAGCAATTCATTTTATGATTACAACGTAAAACATCCCATTATCTTAGCTAGTTCTCACATTATTTGCAAATTAATATTCAACATGTATCATCTACAACTGATGCATGCTGGCCCTCAGCTCTTACTCGCTACGATTCGTCATAACTACTATCCCATCGGCGGTAGAAACTTAGCTAAACGGGTCACACAACAGTGTGTGAGATGTTGTAGGATCAAGGCTCACACTGTCCAACCTATAATGGGTAACCTCCCAGAGCAGCGTCTACACTTAGAGTTTCCCTTCTTAGATACAGGGGTGGACTATGCTGGCCCTATCATGATAGCTGACCGCAAAGGTAGAGGGTGTAGACTCATTAAATGTTTTATTTGTGTCTTTGTGTGCTTAGCTACACGAGCTATTCACCTCGAACTCGTGTCGGACCTTACAAAGGAAGCTTTCATAGCTGCAATGCAACGCTTTATTGCTCGACGGGGGAAACCCCGTAACATGTTCTCCGACAATGGCACTACATTCGTCGGTGCCTTTAATGAATTGGCTAGCTTGCTCTCGCAAGATTTTGATTTTAGCCAAATTGATTCCGGGATCAACTTTTCGTTTATTCCTGCATACACTCCACCTTTTGGTGGCTTATGGGAATCTGCAGTAAAGTCAACCAAACACCATCTAAGGCGCGTTTTGGGCTTAACAAACCTTACATTTGAAGAGATGGCTACATGTTTGATCCAAGTGGAGGCCATCCTAAATTCAAGGCCTTTGACGCCTCTATCCAACGATCCTTTAGACCTTACTCCACTGACCCCGGCCCACTTCCTAATTGGACGTTCACTCGTTATGCTGCCACATCCACAGATCCAGAACCTCAACGTCACCAGCCTACAACGGTTTCGCCGCATAGAATACCTCAAACAACATTTTTGGAGTCGTTTCACTCATGAATATGTTCTATGGCTTCAGGAACGAACCAAATGGTGCCGCTCTGCAGGTGAACTCAAGACGGGAACACTCGTCGTCGTCAAGGACAAAGGCTCACCTCCCTTGATGTGGCTCCTTGGACGCATCACCCAAGTGTTACCCGGCAGAGATGGGGTCGCGAGGGTCGCAGACATCCGTACACGCAAGGGTGTCATTCGGCGAGCCTTTAACACAATCTGCCCTCTTCCAGTCACTGCTGTATCTGCTGTTGAAGACACTTCAACCGGGGGAGCATGTTGAGTCATCCACTCACCAGGACGACAGATGCGGGGGCCCAAGAGGAGTGGGACGCAGGCAGCGGGCGACCGGTCGAAGACGGCCGCCCGCGCCATATAAGGCAGTCAGCTGTTACGAGCCTGGACGTAAACACGCGCTCGCGCATATCAATTTAAATTACCATTTTATATTTTCTTATCTAACCGTAGACGCGACTACAATTGTTACAATCTCCTTGCACTCATTATAATTTATAGTATACAGTCCACTAGTTTTATTACCGCTCCAGCAACAAGCCATCGAAGCCCAAACAGTCATAACAAAATAATGTCTCATACTTTTACACAGATTTTCTGTTGATTATTGTACATCTTAGATTATAAATGAGGAAGCCAAAACAAATGATTTAATGGTGCTTTCATAATCTGGCATCGAAACTAGTTGTACCAGATGAGTTTGCGAGATGAGGTATGGATACTGAGCTACGGGAGCTACGCAAATCGCGCTAAGATCATTATTTGGAAGAACTAGGTAAATTATACATTTGATGAACAGGTCATCGCATCGGGGGTTTTTAAATTTTCAATTTAGAGTTATTCAAATATTGCTTGTCTCAAAACGGTATTGATCACTGACTGAGCCAACCATTTCAAGACTCATTAGTATTTCAGAGCCAGGATCATGCATACCTAATGTATTTTTCCAGACTTAATATTCTAAGCAGGCCACGATTTTTTACCTCTTGCGTCTCTACAATAAAAGCGCACGACGTAGCTTTCATATTACGTGTGCCTTTTGTCTTCTCTGTCTAAGTAATTCAACAATAGTAACGTATTTGTCAAAGCCAGAGTGAAGCACTTAGAACACATTGGAACAGGTACCGCTGCGCTCTTTATATTTTTTTTATTTGAGACACATTCCGTATTCAAAAATGTATTCATTACGTCAAAAATGGTATACAAAACGATTTTGGTTGTATTCTTTTTATAGTGAAAATGGTTCGTTAAAAACAGTACAATTATATTATTTTATAAATCAATCTACTAATAAAATATTTTAGGTGAATCGGGTTTGATAAATATGTTATCAATATAATTGGCTAAAACTCGACAAACTTAATAAAGTATAAATAAATGTATCAGTTCAAACTTAGAACGATACGACAGTCACATCATTTTTACTTGTCAAAACAATAAAGTGACCTATTTATTGGTGGAAAGATAACATAAATATTTCAGGTCATTAACACTTGACGATAAGCGTGTATAATAGTGTTACTCCAATCTAAGGTTGAGATTTCGTGTAAGGAAAACGTTAACTTATGAATATTCATAACGTAAACTCGTGTAGTCAGCTTATTATTACGCTTAGAGATTTCATCGTGAAAATAATAAGCCCTTCTAGACAAGATTACTGTCGAATCGCGTCCCTTCAAATCGTTTCCCTAAAATTAGGTATATCAAATGTATTGTAATTAAATTACATAATATAATTGTCATACAATTTATGAACGATTGGTGCAGCATCAGCAGATTTTTAAACCGTTTTTTACAAACACCTATGTCAGTGATTTTTGGCATTTATATTTGTACTAATGTATTATTATTAACTGAATATTTTTATTGACGTAACCTTAAATATATTATGTGAGTACCAAAGAAGTGAATGGTTAGAACCTAATTCATCATAAATATTTTCTGTATACGTTCCAACGCAACCAAACTATGTATTTTAAAATTTTAACTTTATCTGTATCCTCGACCCCGCTCACCTACCTATCTAAATTACTGAAGTGTCACCCTTCAAGCGCAGTGGTACAGTAGCCACGACACCTCGATATCGAGCCGGTCCCCACGATTTTGATAAAATACAAGAACATACATCACCAAACGAGTTACGATCACAATATTTCTCGTCGTAATCTCTGTGATCACGGATACTCGTATTCTAGTATAGACGTGGCGCAACATTAATCAAAAATTTTCGGATAAGAAACCCAACTAGACGTCCCGGTGGTATTTCTGAGACACACTAATAAAATGATATACGACTATATTAGGTTGTTAGTCATTACCATAACATGACAAGTCCATTAAGGCATGGACACACGTATGGTGTAACCGGGTAAAATGTATTTCTATGTAATATTATTCATGACGTCATCCTTAGTAAGACTTCGGCAGCGTAATCGCAGAGTCATCGCTTGAAAATTTGTTTTACTTGAAGCGCTTGGCTGAATTTCGATTTTGTGATAAGTCTCCTAATAACGTGTTATGCATTTATATACGTGTCAAATAATATTACCTACTTTATTACCCCTCGTTTACACTGACACCATACTTGTATCGATTAATGCTGTTGTCTTATTTTGAACTGCCAAAAATAGAGGACAGCTACATAAATCAATAGAAATATTGCGTCAGTGTGAATGCGGTTTTGGAGTATATTCTGGCTTAGGAACATTTGGTATAGAATAATGCAAGTGCCAGAAGCTCTATGGACGTAGTATAAAATATACTTAAAAAAAGAAAACATTATGAGAATTCTAGATAATAAATAAAAAAATAATGATGATTGTATATTCTAATTTCTAATTTTACAACTTCAAACATTATGGATACTTAAAAACCCGCGCAATGGCAATTTCAGATACCTAGAAAATCACATAAAGTTATTTTTACACCAGTTTCAGAATGGCATAATTCTCAATAATCCAATAACTACCTATGTTTAAAAAAAAGGATGCCGGCTTTGAAGTTATTCTAACTCAATCGCTCAATAGGGTGGTCTGTTTTTGTTGAAATAAAATTTAAATTAGTTTAAATCTGGAAACAACAAGAAATTTATCCGCAATTACACGCTTACCGATACTAGAAAGAAAAAGTCATTTCCTCCATTTTAAGCTCGTCGCTACCGTATCTAACACGTATTAAGATTTTAACTTTTTACAGTGTAACAGAAATATCGAGAAAAAATATTTAAGATTATCCTTAAAGCTTATCGCGAGCGGATGACGGACAGTATTATTATCGTTACAAATATAACATAACATCTTCCATACTAAAATTGATCCTACCACTAAAATTAGCAACTAAATGTGTCAAAAACATCTGGGACCCATGTCCGTAGCTCATTTATTAAGTATACTTAGGTACCTAAAAGTATATCTTCTACATTATATCAAAAAGATAGAATATGTAGTGATTTTATAGAGACTGGAAAATTCAATTTACTATCTTTTTAAGGACACATTTCATGCGAATATTCAAGGGGCATCTCATCTCGCCAACTTCTCTCATTTATCGTCTTTTTTCGCGAACGATAAAAGTAAATTGAATCATTTGTAACCTGAAAACTTTTAGAGGTAGGGACAGAAGATTTTCATAAAAAAAGAAGTATATTGAAACAAATTCTGCTCAAGAGGGGGAGCACTATTACTGTTACTGGGATATTTCTTCATCTAAATTTCAGCATAATTACTTAAATCTATCAGCTCTGCCTATTTCACAAAGGTAAACGGGTGAGTGATAACATCGTGGAAAATGTGCCTAAACGCTAAGCCTCAAGCTAAGCTCAACAATCATGGTTAATAGCAACATTGTGGCAAACGTAATTTTAAATTATCCTCTTTATTGCTCATTTAATCCATGGAGCGCGAATCTGCCCGTATATTAGCTCTGGCTTGGATCATAAAGGCCCGCCACGCGAAACCGTATATCTCTCTTAAGGATGTGTTTTTTTCGTTTGTTTTTACGCAATAACATCACATTACGTGTTATCTCGCGGCCGGTTTACGCACCGGCTTCTCTCATTTATTGTATTATAAATTTAGTGGGAGGAGCCATCGCCCGCGCCACCGACCTTCCCACTGCGCGATGCGCACTCGTCCGCAGGAACAAGACGGCGATACCGCAATGAACCATAAATAAAAAGAATGAAAGAGACCCTTCATTTAAATTTTGACTAGGATAGAAAAATAGGGGCGATCGATGGCTTCCCTTCATTAATAAGCTATTAGATTACGTGATGTCGCTTCGGCCGATTGGTAGGCCGTAGGGAATCCCAATAAACGCTCCCCCCACTTCCACTTGGATGGTTGATCGAGATTCAAAGGAAGCCCCGCATTGAACACGCGCGAAACAAAACCGGCGCTCGAAAAAGACCCCGCTCTAATTCTCTTTACCATCTCCAATTTCAATTGCTCCTTCAGAAATTTGAATGTAGGGAGGGACAAAGTTTTGTCACGTAGGGTCGCCGTATAGAAATCTCTACATACAAAGGTTCGACCTCATATGTAGGTACCCCATTAACGAGAGTACCCAAGAGGCGAGGACGATATCACATCTAAGATCAAACTGACAATAGTAAAGAAAAATAAAGCTAGTTTTACGAGCCGCTCCGTTATTAAACATTTTATAAAATACGTTTTCTGTTGTGACCGTTTTTTACCACTTCCATTCAGCCTACAGGAGCCTATAGGTCCAAACCCTTTAGTTGGAGCACGCACACAAGTTAACAACCAAAGTTTTTGTCACCAGATGGGCCGGTGTGTGTTTTGTTGATATTTTTGTCCCCTTTACTGACGCTTTTTGATACCGATCATTTTTTGTGCGCCCATTATTACCGGGCATTGTGCGAAGGTTTAGTTCGGATAAGATCTCTGATATGTCACCGAAGTCTCTACTGAGTTTTATTATTTATCAAAAGGAGTAACCTTTTTAGTAGATTACAAAAAAATCCGTGAGAAACATTTGGTATATTTTAACGTCCAGGAGTACGAGAAGTCTATAAAAAAGGAATAAATCAAACCATCGCTTTATTGGACGAATTCAAGTGGCGAATCGATCAAAAAGGCAAACGTCTGATCTTAACAAGTGGGAGTCCCTTGCAAGAGTTATTCACTCGATATTGCAAGAGTCACATCGACCATCAATCACTTTGGATTATGTCACAAATTGAGCCAATTTCACGGACAACCTTAAAATTGCATACTCAGCTCGTCCTAAGATAATATTCAGAGTAGGTGGCGCAGAAACATTTGCAACGCACCTCGAACCTTTTCAGCTGTAGCATAAAAATTGCGATACTCAAGACAAAAGATAGGTATTCAATGTCGTTACCACGATAGCGTTTGCACTAAAGGGCGAGTCCAGAGACAAAATATAAAAGGCAACTAGACAAAAACGTTTTGTGACTACAGTATTTCTGAGATCTTTTATTTGAAAAGTATCAAAAATTGCTGAGTTGTCACTGAGAGCACTGGAAGAGGCTAATACTATTTACTCGTTCATTTCAGTCTCAGATTTTATTTGATGGATTCGCCATTATATGGTTTGTGATGATAACATTATCGTAAATTTTATTCAATGCCACTCACATTACGTTCGATACGAGCGCCGGTATATTAGTTTTTATCTTATAGCTTCATAAAAATTATATTCTACTTTCGTTACTTATTATTTTACTACGATCTCTGAGTATTTTCTTTTATGCGATATTTTAAGAGACTTAAACTGCCACAGTGGCTGTTAAAAGTGTTACGTGCAGTAAAATAATGGTGCAGTAGCGGCAGTTTCCTACTGAATCCTATAACATCAGTTAAAGCTCATACGAAATGTTACCTTGTTTCTCCTGTATTTCAATTATAGGAAGAAAACAGGACTTTCCTATTGAATGTCCAGTTTTATCGGCCCACTGGGGAAATGTTGTTATTTGATGTAATTTCCTTTGGAGAGCGGCTACCGTGTGTTGAGTCTTCACAGTCTTGAGTGGTACCGAGGACCATTTTGTATCCGATTACACGTCCGCGAAGGCTGGTTGATTGTTTGTCGTTGCGTCGCTTTATTTACTCACTCCGGTCTTTTCCCTTTAGTAGCTTGGGCATCTCGAATGACTACATACAGAAGCATGGCAAACAAGGATTTGTCGATTGAGTTTAAGCATTCGAAAATAATATAAAGTCAATTTGGCTATGATCGTTAATTACTGGGAATGTATGTGTACGTATTTGAATAGGTAACATTTGCATAAATAATGAGATTACTAAAGAATGTAGACACAGTTCTGTGTATTTTCAACGTGGGAAAATCCTCAAGAATATCGAGGCAGGCGTGTTATAAGGGACTCCTTGCAAAATATCGACTAAAACCCCATGGCAGTCAGACTGGCAGGCAGACGGACCAACCCCCACTTTGTACTGGGGTTACGGAAACACTTTCACACTCATTTTTAACAGAATAAAGGCACTCAATCAACCTTTGCAGTAAAAAAAACATTTTTGTCCTTAACAAGTAATTATTGATGGACACAAAGTGACTTCTCAAGTTCGTTTTGGTATACAATGAAAGCACAGCATAACTTTTTAACCGAGGCACAATATAAAATAGAAAGGCGATATATCACTCAATATACTCTATGCATGAACCCGCCGTAGGTATATTTATTATTGTCATATGGTAATATTGAACTCCTGTATTGTTTTTTAAGCACGACTTTGACACCGGGATTTTATTGAAAACTGATGTTATGGGCCTCGTAAAACCTGGCATCCCAGGCACCCAAGATAAACATGAAACATCACCATACGTTGTTGTGTTTCGGTAATGGAAATTTTATAGGGCAATTTTCTCTTTATAATATTGTCGTTACTTCAAGAATGTTCGGAGCTAGTTATAAATACTAGTAACGCTACATAATATTCGGGAAGGAACAATTCTCCAAGATTCTGATGAACTATTATAGATCCATTGTTTTGGTTTCGTCATTGTTCTCGTCGATCGATCAAAGTTTCGGATTCTGCCAAGTTATTACTTTATCTCAATTATTTCATTGAGATCGTTGAAGTTTATCTTGCCTTTCCCTGAATCTCATCACATCAATGGTTGGCAAAATTTTTGGTAACAGCTGTCGATCGCGCCTGTAGATTGTGCAAAATTTAATCCGCATTGCAGTGCCATATTGAATTTCTTTTGCGCTCGATTGAAAGTGTTTTTTTAGTGTCCCAGTCGACTGTCGCCTTAGTTTCCTTTAGATCTCAAATTACACGGTAGCCTCTTTGTAGTGTAACTTTAGAGAGCCGACGGTAGGTGGCGTTTATTCATATCGGTTTACCGCCATTTTTTGTTTAGTTTTCGAAAATACTACTTAGTAATTGTTGGTGGGAGGATCTCCGGGCGTGTTTGAGTCAAGTTTATGGTGTCTAAAGTCAAGGAGCTATAAATTTTGGTAACTGGGACGTAACTTTGTCTAAAGCATGACGCCTTTTGTCTGTTTTATTCTTTAAGAATGTTGCAACCATTAAACTTTGATATACTATGTAATAAATTCACTGCATCGTATCGGATTTTTTCATAAATACCTATGTATAAACATAAACACATACTAATAGTCGACGCTATAAGACTTATATTTACTTGCAATCTTATCCTTCCCGCGCAGTCTAACGGAAATAATCATTCTATAGTTCGCAGTATAAACAAAATGAAGATCAAACATATAGACGCTAAATTAACTTTTGGAAATTCGGCTCAAATAACGATCGCTCCTGTAGGTAAGACAGCTGATGCATTCAGAAACAATATTTGAACGACGATACACAATAAAAGATTGTAAACACGGTGAGCAATTACTACCGCCGTAACATGTTTACTTAGGACTAAGGATTGGAGTGTCTTCGGCCGTGCCGATATATTTGAAGTATTCTTAAGAGGAAGTCGCCCCGCTCATTGGAGGCGGTAGTCGGACGAGTAATCTACCGGCTATAAGTCGTGTTTCAGTTTGTTCTTAGATCAACAGTACCTATTGGGCGGATAAAGAAAATTAAGTTTTGCCTACCTGGTAATAGATACATTAATAAAATATTAACGAAATAGATTTTTGCTGACCGCTTCGCGCAGTGGTTTTAGGCGTAGGCCGCTTAGCTCAATGCACCGGTGGTGGCGGGTTCGATTCACGCCGTGGCGAGTTTCGGAAATGACCTTTTCGTAATTCTCAGGTCTGGGTGTCACTGGGATCGCCCCTAGTGCATTGTATGGTACCCATATTATATTTACTAAGTTTAATATTAAGTCATACTCTTATAATATTAAAATAATATAGAACTAGTAGCACTTAACTGGGAAGGAACTGTCTCCTAGGCCACAGCTTGCGCTAATCTAGGAGGCAGGATTCTGCATGTTTTATGTAAACATAATTTTGGTCCAATAAATAAATTATTATTATTATTATTATATTACAAATGTTCCTTAGATTGGGACCATACGGTTGGTGTATCAGTCTGGCGATATTTATTTATTTATTATTACGTATTCGTAATAAGCCAATACTTATAACTGATTGAACCAAAAAATGTTTACAGTGGAATACGGCTTAAGTTAACTGGCACGTTAGAAGTCTAGTCCGTGGTACAGCTAATAAGGATTATAATAATAGCGGTTAGCTCGCCTGAATTGTCTTTAGGAATTTGACCATTGAATTTTTATAATGCAAGAAAATATATAAATAGTATAACATAATACTATAATACGAGTATTACAGGACAACACTCGATATACCACGCGCGATGTCGCATTGTAACAGCTTCAGCGAGAATGTCGTCTACACGCCCACCGTGCGTCTGTGTAAATAAAGGTGGTTATTGATGTGAGACAATAACGTATCGTAACAATCGTTGGAATATAATGTGTTTGATTTATTAAGCGGTGCTCCCGGCTCCCGATAGATAGGTATCGTATGGAATACCGTTCCGAATTGATGGGCGTATATTGTTATTGTTTTAGAATTTATTTATGATACGTAGGTAGGTACATGTAGCCCGGTAATTTTATACAGCGTGTTTCATAAGTCCGAGATAACACTTAGTGGTATCAAAACTAAAATTATTACAATATATTTTTGTCCGATCATTTTTAAAAATCGAGTCACGTAATTTTCAAAATGTTTGACTTTTTTATTCTGTATTGATATCTGCTTAGATGTGGGTTACACTGTTTTCTTGACTATTGGATGTTTTCTAAGGCCGCAACGGGAAAACTGTGACAAATACTCAAAGGCGCGTTACTTAGAAAATATGATGGTTACGCACCTATATCATTGTATTATTTACTGTTTTAATAACATTAGTAAAAGTATTGTTAATAACGTGAGCAACTTGAACCAATATATTCTCGCACAAAAAGTACTGCAAATGAGGCAAAGGGGAAACAAAAGGATATTAAAACTTTTTTATTTGATCTCAGCCGCGTTACCGCGCAATCCTTTTACCCTAACTTTGTTCAATCCGGTAGCTGTACATATACCTATGTATACCTAAGGCAAACAAATAAAACTACTTAAGGCTAAAGCGCCCATCTAGCCCGCGAAGTTCAAATTTTTTGAGGTTTTTTAGACATTTCTCAAAATCTGACAATTATTTTAAGGCACATTTTGTAATTCGCGACAAAGACCGTGTGCAGTGCATTTATTAATATATCCAACTTACTCTAAAACATTTCAAGAACGACAGCTATCCAGATAATCTGGCAATTTTTGTATATTTAGTGATTAACTAGTATCATATCCACCGTGATAATATTTAGAGTAAAATAAATGTATGAATAAACGCATTGCATACTATGTTTGTCGCAAATCATAAAATGTTGTCTTAAATTATTTCAGATTTTGGATAAACTATAAAAATACTCGACAATTTGAATTTCGCGGGCTAGACAGGCGCCTTAATCGCCTTAATGAATTTTTTAAATAGTTAAGGATATAATTCAATATGTTATGATCTCATCAAATACTCCAAAATGTTCACTAGAGTAGGTAGCTACTATGGACATTTTATGTATACTATATGGTAATACAGTGTACCTACTTAATTTTAATAAATAGATAATAAATGTCGCCCGATTGACACACCAAATATATGGCCCCAAACTAAGCAACGCTTGTACTATGGGTGCCGGTACCGTACAAGGGACTGGGGGCGATTTTGTATTTTATGTTTGTCAAAAAAGGGCCTAGACACAATTTGATCTAAAGAACTCGTAAAATGTTACGAACAAACCAACAAAACGTACGTCTGCGAGACATCGGCACACATCCATTATGCTATGTCATAGTCATTTTTGCGTTTTCATTTCGCAAAATTGTTCCCAAGGAAATCGAGTTTGCGTCTGTGCCCGCAATCCGCATCTGTACGAAATAGCTCGATAGTACCGAAACAGGAGACAACAGATTGAATCTGTCTCCGGAACGTGAAGGCCGTAAGCACCAGCAAATTTCGAGCCTTATTATCGTGCGAAAAACATTCTTAACAATACAACGTAGGGGCGGTTTTGGCGTGAACACGGTATATTAGTTAACAAAAGTAGACAAAATGCAATCTGCGAGTATTCTGGTAGAAGGTACACGCCAGATGTTGTGGTCTGCGAATTTCTACGTAACTAAAAGCTTCGTTTGGAGTTAAAGGGTGGAATACGCTGTATATTAATGTGTGTTTAGATTATTATGGGTAGGGTTGTAATGCTTAACTTTCTATACATTTATACCTTAGCTCTACCATGTATGTTACGTTTGTTTTACACACTAGTCGTTGCCGTCTATGTAAAATATTTGTGTGGCAAGTCTAATGGAATACAGATTGGAACTGCTTTGATCTAAAACTTGCCTTTAATTAGAACTATATAGGAAGGTACCATGGACATAACGTGGTTATCTAATATTGGGGAATATCTCCAGGAATTTGATATTTTATAAGACCATTTATAATGTGACATTTTAACTTGGTCGAAAAAAGGCAAGCAGAGCGACTCGCCAAATTTGAAAGCTTCGTTCGTCACCCGGCTTAGTCCACATACATTCTATTAAAGTCAATTGTTTACATTCGTTGGAGTGCGGGCTAGCCTAGTCTCGACCAACATGTAAAAAGAGAAATCGTCACTATTCCTCCATTGTGTCAAATTCAAAGCATTTATATTATATTAGCACTAACAAATTGTCATTTTTACATATTATTGTTACAAATGTAACAATAAAGTAAACGAACATTAAAATGTAAATAAACGCGATAAAATCTGTAAAATAGTTTTATTTCAATGTGTAGTATTCGCGTAAATATAAGAAAACAATATATTATTGTTCTTAAATCTACAACCGGATCGGAACGCGATCTCAACTGAGACAATCCGGAAAGAAACTAAGCGGGCTTGTCTTTTACATTTTTTTGCTTGTATAATTATTAATTACAAGTAGCAGTAGATATTAATGTTAACATAATAGCTCCAGCGTGTTGCTTCCTGCGTCCCTTTGAGATTATCAGGAATTACATAAAGTAATTAATACGGACAAGTAGAACTAGTAGTTCGGACACGTTACACTTTGACATTATTATTGACTGTAGAAATACTTCAGCTGCTCAGTCCTAACCTACTATTATCTCACGATATTTACCATTATCTAACTTTTTATTATTTTCTTTTCATGTCCAACGCGAACGTCCGCGTCGCTCTGAAAATGAAAACAGGTCAGTAAAACATTTTCCATTCATAGTGTACTGGAGGTATTTTTAAGAGATTTGAGGAAATATTGCGCTTCAATTTTCTTTTATCTGTACCTATTTTTAATTTACTTTGAACATTCATTCTTTTTGATGACCCGTTCAGACCCGGCCCGAATTCGCTCCTGCTTGCGCAACCCTACAGGCAAGATCTCTATGGTAAATGACCAAGAGCCGCTTAGATCAATATTACATCAACGAAAGACGATATAAGCCGTATTGTTTAAACAGTGAAAATAACGAATACCTACATTCATCTTGTCTAAAAGGTCAGTTCTGTAAGTATATAAAAATAAGGGCTATATTTGAATAGAGCTTTATAATTCGCATTACTTATTCAGATTTGGGATATTTTCATTAATTTTTCTAATCCTTCATCCACGCGCTTGAGCCTTCGAAGATTTATTCTTATTTTTCCGTGGAGGTTTAAGATAATAAGCGATCATTTACACGAAGAAGTCGACACCGTTCTATACATAAATTTTTGACCGTATTTGACATATGGAAATTGAAAAATTTATAGAAGTTATCGGTGCCGGGTTAACCGTGTGAAGGACCGCTAAGTAACATAAATAGGGGCTTACTTTTACAGCTAAATCATAACGCCTATATAATAATGGTTTTAAACAATTATGTATTTGTACCAACAAAAAACCGTAATGGCACGCAATCAAATCCCGTAGCCACTATGCTCATTACACAAGATATTCAATGAGCAAATTACTTTGATATTCAATTCCCTATGTCCCTTTGTAAACCAATAGTATTGTCAAATAACAAAACCAACATACCCAGGTAACCAACCCACCAATTACTGGGTATTGTCAAAAAAATCTCGGAGACATTTTTGAACATGTCATTCACATAACCGTTTACCGTTATGCCGGTGTCAAACAACTCTATCATTTGAATTTCACCTTTAAAACCCTAATAATAAAGGGCTGTGTGTTGGGATTCGACGGAAAACGTATCTTAGTGGAGGTACTCAAAAACTTTTGTGCGTGAGTCCTCTAGTCTGTCACATATCCTTGCTATTGTGAATTTCACTTCAATAGCGTGGCATCTATGGGTATTTTTTTACAATATTCCTCTTTATTAAAGAGTTCAGTTCACCTGCTTTATATTTAGTAGTGTTTACTTAGGATTTAAAATTTACAAGTAATCTGGAGTAATAAAAGTTAATATCACAAGTTAAATAATTTCCTTCTTAGTTTGTGACGTTAATCTATTTCAAAGTGCATATTAAAAGAAATAGTTACAAAGCAAATACTACTTTAACAGTACTTATTAAAAGTCCTAAATCAAATACACTTTAGAACCCGACGTCTGATGAGGGTTTGTATAAAGTTCAAGGCTTCGTTACAACCAAGGGAAGGCGTTGTTTACTATCTGATATCGCTAGCATTGATTAAACCCAGCAAATTGATGGTGCAGATTCTAGACAATCTTTAGAATCAACGGACCCTTATCAAAACTGGTAGATCCGAGCAAATTTGATTATAGATACCCATCATTTGTTAGATAGAACGTTATTAAATGGTTAAAGGGGCAAATGTTCGATTCGCATAAAATTTATGAAAAATAATGATAAAAATACAAATAACACACCAGATGCATGGATCCATCTCAAGTCTGAAAGCGGTCTTGAGTATGCTTTTTTGTACTGTAATGACACAGGAATGACATGTTGTTTCCTTATATTTACGCGAATAGTACACATTGAAATAAAACTATTTTACGGATTATATCGCGTTTATTTACAAACAACAACTAAATTTGAGGGTACCCAGTTATTAACTATGACATCAGCACGTCTAACACCTCAGTCCCCCCGTGACCACGGTTGCTGTAAAGCAGCCGAAACGTCGGGAACATAAAAAAGTAAATAAACGCGATATAATCCGTAATAGTACATTGTTACACGAGTGGTGAAAGTTACTTGTGGAGCTAATATGTCGAGGGACAAAATAAGTCTTTCACCCGAGGTAAACACTGTGCTTTTCATTACGAATACAAGGAAAATAAAAATATAAACAAAATTGGCTAAAGAAATAATACAAGGAAGTATGAACAATACTCTACAACTCGAAAAAAAAAATAAAGATCGGATTGCCGCCTATTTTATTTTTTTTTCGTTGGCCGGCCAGCTTCATTATTAAGCCATTATTTTTCATTTTCATCTTTAAATATTTTGCCCAAATCTATGTTATTTTAAAGAAATTGTTGAAACTAAATTAAGTCATTTAAAAATATATATTCTTTAATTAATACTTAACTTTATGTTATTTCAATTTTACATCGTGCTGTAATTGAGTGACTGTAGAAAAAGTTTGAACATGGTTCCATAGAAATGTGAAAATGGAACTAGTTTTTTTTTTTATAAATTGACAGCTGTCAGTTCAAAGTGATTCTCCCGGGCCGGAAAAGTATTACTTTCAACCCGCTCCTCAGGCAACTTCCGACCTACTTTCAGAGTATGAGTAATGAAAAATAGTTTTATTTCAATAAGAATTACATTTCCAGATCGCTCAGACTAGAGATCGATCTATTAATACGGGGCTTAGCAATGTTTGTAATATTATGGTACCGTGAAATGGACAGGGGCGATCCCAGTGACACTCGCAGCAGCGCAAATCACAAAAAGGCAATTTCTGAAATATGCCCATGGGAATCATACCGTCAACAAGCGCTGACA
The DNA here is from genome assembly GCA_918843915.1 of Notodonta ziczac. Classification (NCBI taxonomy): domain Eukaryota; kingdom Metazoa; phylum Arthropoda; class Insecta; order Lepidoptera; family Notodontidae; genus Notodonta; species Notodonta ziczac. The sequence goes on from OU974047.1 coordinate 5,109,876, forward strand.
TGCAAGAGTGGCAACAACCAGATAAGAGCTTAATATTCTTCACAACAGATTTTGGAACTTATTTCAATGTCAATAAAATGAAGTGTACCAATAGTTATTTCTACACTGTCTAGATAAAGTAATAACCTAAAAGTGCATATCACACAAAGGCAATTTCTGAAATATGCCCATGGGAATCATACCGTCAACAAGCGCTGACATGCAAGAGTGGCAACAACCAGATAAGAGCTTAATATTCTTCACAACAGATTTTGGAACTTATTTCAATGTCAATAAAATGAAGTGTACCAATAGTTATTTCTACACTGTCTAGATAAAGTAATAACCTAAAAGTGCAAATAACACAAAGGCAATTTCTGAAATATGCCCATGGGAATCATACCGTCAACAAGCGCTGACATGCAAGAGTGGCAACAACCAGATAAGAGCTTAATATTCTTCACAACAGATTTTGGAACTTATTTCAATGTCAATAAAATGAAGTGTACCAATAGTTATTTCTACACTGTCTAGATAAAGTAATAACCTAAAAGTGCAAATCACACAAAGGCAACTTCTGAAATATGCCCATGGGAATCATACCGTCAACAAGCGCTGACATGCAAGAGTGGCAACAACCAGATAAGAACTTAATATTCTTCACAACAGATTTTGGAACTTATTTTAATGTAAATAAAATGAAGTGTACCAATAGTTATATCTACACTGTCTAGATAAAGTAATAACCTAAAAGTGCAAATCACACAAAGGCAATTTCTGAAATATGCCCATGGGAATCATACCGTCAACAAGCGCTGACATGCAAGAGTGGCAACAACCAGATAAGAACTTAATATTCTTCACAACAGATTTTGGAACTTATTTTAATGTAAATAAAATGAAGTGTACCAATACTTATTTCTCCACTGTCTAGATAAAGTAATAACCTAAAAGCGCAAATCACACAAAGGCAATTTCTGTAATATGCCCATGGGAATCGTACCGTCAACAAGCGCTGACATGCAAGAGTGGCAACAACCAGATAAGAGTTTAATCTTCTTCACAACAATTTTGCACTTATTTTAATATTAAATAAAAAGAAGTGTACCAATAGTTATATCTACACTGTCTAGATAAAGCAATAACCTAGTAATATCGTAAAAGTAAAACATTTTTAAACGTCTTCCCACGAGAATGGTATCGTAAAGGAACCCTAGTGCTACTGTAAACATAATCATTACATTTTACTTTTATACTGGCTTATAAAAGTGAAACATTCATAGACGGTATCTAGTACAATAGAGAAAAGAACCTCTTGCAGTAAAAAAAAACTATTTTCTTTCATTCCCACCGAGGAACAAAGAAAAAGTAGCCAGTTAAAGTGATCGTTTGTCCCCCGCGGTCCGCGCCATTACCATTCCTTTAAATAATACACTTTGCGCAAACTGTAGAAAACGCAACCCACAATTTGGAATGAGAAAATGATCTAACCCCTCTGTAATTACGACTTGATTAACATGACTAATCATTTTGTTTACTCTGTGAGTGCGAATCGACGATTCCTCGGAGAAACGAATTATACGGTGTTAACCTTTATTTAATTTATGCAAATTATTAAGTAGAGTTCGAAATTAATGTTTTATTGCAAAATGAAAATTTGCTATCTCTCTTGTTAATAGTATTTCAACTACCATGTTGAAAAAGTTTGGTAATCAAACAAATATAAGTAAAAATAAATTCCTAATTTCTCCGGTACATTCAAAATGCAGGTGTCCTGTTTTTAAGACATTAGGGAAACTTACATTAGCATGGCCGGCCCACGCGCGAACCCAAGATTTAGTAAGTACAGCTCAAATTTGAGATCTTACAAAAAGTGATGCATAGCGACGTCTCAAACAGGTAAGTGGGACTCAAACTTGAGTAGCGTTTCAGTTTTAATTCGCCAGTTTTAAAATGGCAGATAAAGTCCTTTCCTTTCCTTGGAAAAGGTCAACCTATCCTGAGAACTCTACATAATAATAAAAATAATCGTTGATACCTCTAGCGAAGTTATCTACTTTTACTATTGAGAATATGACACTATTCACACGATACCTCTAAACGGAACGACCGAGGTATATTATAGTGAAGTAAAACGAGTTTAGTGTGGAGCTGGAACCGCTATCACACTTATAACTTCTCAGTGTGATAATCAAATTATTATGGACTAGACGTGTATCTGATGGGATTTCCAAGACTTTCACCCCTATAATAACGCTTTTGAGATAAATTTAAAAAAAAATACTCATCTACGTTATCTAAGAAACTCCTATGCAAAACTATGATTTAAGGCCCAATGGATTAGGCCCTGTCAATACGTAGAATGTTATAATTACTAGTGACTCGACCCAGTTTCACACGGCTTTTATCTACTATTTATAAATTAATCAAACATATAAATCTTCCGGAAGAAATTATCTTAATGATACTGAAAACCCCATCGAAATCCGTCGCGTAGCTTAGAAGAACCAAGCGAACAAACAGACAGACGTGGATAATGATTTTGTTTTATAGTATTTAATGTAGCTATTTTTAAATCCTCCAAGTCTAATTTCTGAGTTTGATAATTATTATAGCTTATGAGATATTATCTTTAGTACCATAATATATTAAATTAAGGTACTTATAATTTAAAAAACACAGAAAATAGTGTATCCCTATCTGATATAGAACTAGTATCATATTCCTAAATACAAATTTTCATAACAGATGTACGAGATGTACCGTCAAGCGAATGATTATAAAATAAAGCAAGACCAAAGCATCTTCTGACATTTCTTTTATATCAGTCCTCAATATCTATGTGCTGCTAGCGCGGTCATTTGTACATGTCGTATTTATTCACCATACAATGGCTTCCACCTTGGTTCACATGTCGGACCCCTCACTAATTAAAAAAACACTGACGAATAAGACCGGCGATTTTTATCGCTCGCCGAATCATACATTCAAAGAAACCACGTAGGCGTTGTCTATCTCACATCCTCTTCACCCTTTCTTTAATTACACATCCTCCATCTCTCTCTAATAAATTCTGTGTACCTAATACTGTATTCCATCCATTCATTAAATCAGCCAGTAATTGTTAATAATTATAATTCATTTAAATTTAGAAGATTCCCGTTGCCGCTTCTTCATTCTGATACTGTAATGGGCCTGTGAGAATTTGATACTTTATCTCACAAATTTGAAGTTAAAGTTAACAAATTTAATAGTGCGGTTCATATTAAAACTAACATATCCAACCTAAACTATAAACCTATGAAAATGTGTTCTTAACAATATTTGTTCCAAGCAAGTGTAACTTGGCGTTAGTCCAATGGTTAGAAGTCGTAAATCGAAATCAAGAACTCTACGGCGACAGTGTTTTTGTTTGAACATTACTGGTTTTTGAGATAACACTTTTTATAGGCTTAATTATTGTTATGGCCATGTTGAAGAGCATCGCGGCGGAGCAGTGATAATTATCATAATTGTTATTCATTTCCAAGAATACATCGTATTTATGTTAGCTGCCGTCTTCATCGGCAGCGATGTATGTTGAACATTAAAATTAGACAAATATTAGTTTAGTCGTTCGCTGTGTAATTTGTTACCCGGCTCTCATTTGTAATTACTCGTCTAAAATGTGACGTGAAAGGGTTTTAAGAACAAACTGTTGGCTGTTGGCAGTTGGCTTCATAGGTACTCCTGACTGAACTTAAATGAAGAGACCAATTAATGTTGGTGAAAATTTAACCGTGTCTATGTTAATTTTAAAATTATAGTCTTATTACGAATTCTAAGCAGACAAATCTTAGAACGCCACGGTTATCTAGTTGTTATAAAGCTCGCCCAGTACAGCACTTCTAAGCAAAGTTAATGTTACCGAAGGGCTTAGAAACCTAATTTTCTTTTTAAGGATATTTTAATAGATCCTACTAATATTATAAATGCGAAGTTTGTGAGTGTAGATGTATGTTTGTTACTCCTTCACGCAAAAATACTGAACGGATTTGGATGAAATTTGGAACACAGATAGTTTATAACCTGGATTAACACATAGAATACTTTACATAAGTTTACGCCGACGAAGTCGCGGGCAGCAACTAGTTCATTATGAATTTGAATAAAATCTTGAATTTTACACAACTTCTAATAACACGAAAAATGATAAAGCAATTTAGCCCTGCCCTGCCATTGTTTTGTGTGCATTTCACATTCTTTGAAATGTTTTAAAGAATTTTTCATTACTCATACTCTGAAAGTAGGTCTGAAGTTGCCTGAGGAGCGAAAGTAATACTTTTCCGGCCCGGGAGAATCGCTTTCAACTGACAGCTGTCAAATTATAAAAAAAAACTAGTTCCATTTTCACATTTCTATGGAACCATGTTCAAACTTTTTCTACAGTCACTCAATTACAGCACGATGTAAAAATGAAATAACAAAGTTAAGTATTAATTAAAGAATATATATTTTTAAATGACTTAATTATAATTTAGTTTCAACAATTTCTTTAAAATAACATAGATTTGGGAAAAATATTTAAAGATGAAAATGAAAAATAATGGCTAAATAATGAAGTTGGCCGGCCAACGAAAAAAAAACAAAATAGGCGGCAATCCGATCTTTATTTCTTTTTTTCGAGTTGTAGAGTATTGTTCATACTTCCTTGTATTATTTCTTTAGCCAATTCCTGTTTTTATTTTTACTTTCCTTGTATTCGTAGTGAAAAGCACAGTGCTTACCTCGGGTGAAAGACTTATTTTGTCCCTCGAACTATTAGCGCCCTCGCCACGCTCGGGCGCCAAACCCCACCTCGGGACTAAATAAGTCACTTTCACCACTCGTGTAACAATGTACTATTGCTATAACAATGTACTAACCAGCTAAATACCTATTTCAGGTCAAGCCTTGTAGATTAGCTGTAAACAGCCTAAAAGGATTAAGTTATTTGCAATTTTTTTTTTGCTGCATAAAATTCGACGTGAACGTATCAATCAGGCTAATTTATGATGCTTCAGCTAGTTTATAGAAGGACCGTAAACCAAGGATCCCCGTAACACATCGCCCTAATAACATGCAACTCATTACTATGCATAACATAGGGATGGATCTCGGGCCAACCATAGCCAATAGAGACGAGGGTAATTTTAGTCACTAACTTCTTAATGAATTCGGTATCTTGGTGAACGTTTTATTACGTCGACATGATGGTTAGGTTAATTTATACGAGGTTTCTGAGATGGTGATCAAAATGTCAGATCACTAGTGAATATAACATAAGCTCAGCTAAGTTTTATCGGCGGTTTATTTTAGGCCTGATAAGTACATCGGTCCGCTATTGAAGCATGGTTAATCTAATTTGGATTTGTATGAGTTAACGAACTGTAACACCAGGATCACCTCTATTCTTTAGAAGGCATGACACGCTAGCCTTCCTTTGAGATCCAACTAATAAGCTTCTAATAGCAGATGGACTAGAATTCAAGGTAGACGAGAACCCAAACTCAAATAATAAAAAGTATGTTTATCTATCTCAGTTAAAACTCAACTAAAGGGTGTTTTGCCGCTGGATTGTTTTATCTTAATACCGCCATCGCCATAAAATTTCCATCTTCTTCAATTCTACGCATTCCAAACAAAACGATTTTCACTATGTTTCAAACAAAATTATGAATCTCACTAGATGCCCCAGTAAAAATAACGTGGTTGAACCACAACTAGCACTCAAATTGAATTAAGATATTGAAGTGCCATAATTTGCAACTGTTTACATTGAATTCATTCAGCTTGCTTTGTTTGTTCAATAATAGGCTTGAGTTTCACCATATTTACATTTGATGTTAGGCAAATATTTGATTTTGGTTCTAGCTGTCTAAAAACCATTACTGGAAGACAAGATGCTCACAAAAATAACTAACTGATGATACTGAAACCAAACAGCATGTGGTCGCATATGGGCTGGTTCTGGTTTGCAGAAATACCTACTTGTACCTTCAATTTGTAAAAACTACGTTCAATTTCAAACTCTTCCTATTTTTTTGTCGATTTTTTTTTATCTCAACATCCGTATTACGTGCAGCAGTGATAGCCGATTGGTTAAGCACGCGTCTTACGGGCTACCAGGTCTCGGGTTCAAACCCCGGCTCGAACCTCTGGATTTTTCGAAATCTATGTGCGAATCATAATTTCTATATGATTATCACTTGCTTACGGTGAAGGAAAACATCGTGAGGAAACCTGCATATCTTAGAAGATTAAACCAATTTTCGAAAGACATGTGAAATCCGCCAACCCGCACTGTACATTTTATAAGTATTACGTAGATTCTGTAGTGAAATTATATCGATGACCGCTGAGGCCATTTTTATGGAAGGTTTTTCAGGCTACTACCCGTAATGACTGTGAAATGCGACGACCTCGTAGACTAGGTCGTAATAGTACATTGTTACACGAGTGGTGAAAGTGACTTATTTTTCCCGAGATGGGGTTTGGCTAATGGTTCGAGGGACAAAATAAGTCTTTCACCCGAGGTAAACACTGTGCTTTTCATTCCGAATACAAGGACAGTAAAAATAAAAACAGGAATTGGCTAAAGAAATAATACAAGGAACTATGAACATTACTCTACAACTCGAAAAAAAAAGATCGGAATGCCGCCTATTTTTTTTTTTTCGTTGGCCGGCCAACTTCATTATTTAGCCATTATTTTTCATTTTCATCTTTAAATATTTTGCCCAAATCGTTGTTATTTTAAAGAAATTGTTGAAACTAAATTATAATTAAGTCAATTAAAAATATATATTCTTTAATTAATACTTAACTTTGTTATTCAATTTTACATCGTGCTGTAATTGAGTGACTGTAGAAAAAGTTTGAACATGGTTCCATAGAAAAGTGAAAATGGAACTAGTTTTTTTTTTATAATTTGACATCTGTCAGTTGAAAGCGATTCTCCCGGGCCGGAAAAGTATTACTTTCAACCTACTTCTCAGGCAACTTCAGACCTACTTTCAGAGTATGAGTAATGAAAAATAATAATATTATTTAATTAATATTGCAAGAAGTTTCATTTTAAGTCACAGGAACCGTTCGCAAAGCAATATTATGGGTATATAATTGAAAAACGATAATCTCTAAACAGTTACCTATGTCATAGCACATGGCGTAGGAACATAAAATAAAATTGCCCTGAAGCTTGTTTGTTGTTCTTCCAAGCTATAATTAGGCGGCGCCTTGTTAGTCCGATCCTGCTCAGGGTTACAAATTAAAAGGGAATCGTCAGCTCGCTCCGACTGCCTTTGACCACAACATCCAGTTATTAACAATTCCGGTTGGTACTTTTATAAAATATTTTACTTCCACATTCTAAAAACTTGTTTTTCGGCCCATTCTGTTCCATGTTAACGTAACGTTGCGAGCGTAGTGTGGATATGAATATTTATATTTTTAGAGCACTAACTTTAAATATATGAGTGCAAGTCATAAGGTCGAAAATAAAGATACGTTTAATAATTAGATTAAACTTCATTATAAAACTAGAACACTATTCAAATAATAAATCGCAAGTACTCACGTACCCACTTTGTTTATGTCCTACTAATATTATAAATGTGAAAGTTTGTGAGTGTGGATGTATGTATGTATGTATGTATGTTTGTTACTCCTTCACGCAAAAACTACTGAACGGATTTGAATGAAATTTGGAATACAGATAGTTTATAACCGGGATTAACATATAGGATACTTTTTATCCGGATAATCCCGAAATTTTTGTTACGTTAAATACTACGCGGACGAAGTCCGTGGGCACAGCTAGTTTATAAATAAATATCGACAGACTGACACACCAACTGTCTGGTCCCAAACTCCAAACTAAGCAACACTCGTACTATGGGTACCGTACAATGGACTGGGAGCGATCCCAGTGACACCTAGACCTGGGCAAATTACGAAAAGGTCATATCCGAAATTTGCCCCGGCGGGAATCGAACCCGCAACCACTATGTGCAGTGAGCCGAGCGGCCTACGCTCGAACGCGATTGCGCCAAGCGGTCGTCAAAAAATGTAGGTATTTAACTTTATTTCAATTGTCCGCACGAAATGCGAAATCTTTACAAAAAAATCATATGAAAACAAAAACCATAGTCGTATCCATCCAAAGACTAACGTCAATGTATAATTTAAGTTTTTGGTCTCTGGCTAACCCATATTCGTGCGGCGTCCGGGTCGTTACCGCGGCGCGTCGGCCCTGGCGCACAATTATGTAATTACGTGTTAGAAGATCTGTTTTTATCACGTCCACCCTTGTCTATCGGATGATTATTGAGCTCTTGTTTTGTAATTCCGCACCATTATGGGCAAAGTATGAGAAAAAAACTGTTGCCATATGTCGGCCAAGTTGTGGTAAGTTTCGGGGATTAGGAAGGATATCTTGAGTTTGCTTTGGATTAGTTTTATTATTAGTCTTGGCTTGTGGCCAGTATCTATCAGGCTTCTTTGATATTTGTTTGTAAGCTGCATGCCTACTTAAAATAAGTTTGCCCAGGTCTGTAGAGATCAATACGTAAGTGTAAATTGAGAGTGTGAATCTGAACTGTCCCGTTTAAATTTCCATAATAATCTTAATCACACTTTTAACTAAACTACATAATTACTATGATGTATGTATACGTTATGTTCTTCTGTACAACAGTGTTTAAAATTTAAAATCGCAGAAGATATCATAAAACTCACCATAACCTAACCTTACATAAAATATGTATGTAGGTATATTTTACAAGCATATGTTATGTTAATCAAAATACAACCCAAAATAAAATACGCAAAAATGAACAAGACTCGTTAACTCGAAAATTGGAAATCGAACGTCTTTCAACACCATGACCGTTTTAAAGGTTATTTTCGCTAATTCGCATCAGGGCACGAGGTAATTTCGGTTACCATATGGCGGTAACAATAGGGCAGGGTCAATAACACGGGTAACCATTCCGACAGTGGGACGTCCCACTTGGTTCCGATGACCTAACGATCTGTGGACGAATTCTATAGAGCTGTTGTGAATGTGACAATAGTATTTGGGGGTGATGACATCAATTTAGGTTGACATACGCTTTTTCATTCTATCTTGTCCACTTTGATTCCTGTGAGCTCCGGAATTTAATCTGATGTTGAATGAAAATGCAGTGTCACATCCTCGTTTATTCGTTGCATAGAGTATGGAGAGTGTCTCTTAGAAAATTAAATGGCCCCTTCGTAATGGCTTTTACGTAGTCTGGGTATCGCCAAAATTGTTTACAGTCACTCCCAGTCCATTGTTAGGTACCCACAGTACATGCGTTGCTTAGTTTTGGACCATATTTTTGGTGAATACACCAGACTAACAAGTTTGGCGATATTAATTTAGGTACTTTAAAATAAATCAGTGAGTTGGCTGGTTCTCCAAACTTGACTGATACACTACCGTGTATCTATTTGAAAACTATTAATATGCATGACAAAATAACCAGTATTCAAATTGTCCGAGTACTTAACTTAAAACAACTAAAATCTATCAACAAATAGTACATTGTTACCCAACGGGTGAAAGTAACCCGTCATTCGTAAGTCATTCACCCAAGGTAAATACTGTGCTTTTCATTACGAATACAAGAAAAGTAAAAATAAAAACAGCTCTACAACTCGAAAAAACGAATGAAGGTCGGATTGCTATTTGCCGCCAGATTTTTCCGTTGTCAAAAGTATTTTATCGACCAAGCAGCGTTAAAATAATAACTGAACAGGTATTAACAGCTCTTACTAAATAATGACTCCTTACAAACTCCATTACAGCAGGTCCAATCAAAAAATCATTTTTTATCGTATAAATTCGACCGGACACGGCTCATACTCGAATTTAAATGACGTACAAAGTTGTTATAATAATAGATGATCGTCCGTATAAGATATTGTATTGTTTATTACGTAGTTTGTTCCGGCTATGTCCAGTTACAATTCTTATTAATTCAATATAAGACGCACACCGTGACAACCTTTCAGATATATAAATTCTACTATCTACTGGTTGCATACAGGATGCTCATGATGTCAAAGTCCAAAATAACAATAGTTGGATGAGTATTTGGGCGGAGAATTAAGTAAGTGATATATTTTTTTTATAAAAAATACAACGCTTTTCAATATTGTTTTTTTTTTCAATTTTAAGGTGATATAGGTAGGTTGTAGTAGTAAGTCGCTCAAATACCTACTTTGCAACATTTTTGCTACTCTTTTTACATTGTCCCCTAGGCCATTGGATGCGTGGCCTTTCGTGTTAGGCCCTAACACGAAAGTTGTGAAAAATATTCAAATGTAACTCAGAAAATATTATTGCCAAATCTGTCTTCAATAGAAATCAAAAAATCAACTAGGTACCGCATATAAATTAATTATTTTCTTAAATTATTATTTATATTTTTGAGAAACCTTGTCTTACTTAGTAATATTATGTAGGTGTATTTCATATAGCTATGTATATCGTTATGTATAGTAGGTATATCACCATAATAATACCTTGAAGAATGTTGTCATAGTTTCCTAAACTTCGTCGTTAACTGTCAATATATTTCTTATGACATACAATAGGCATTGGCTTTATGCCAATGTGCGGTGGCCGGGATTCTTTACCTTCCCCATTTTCTTGCGGTTATATCTACTTAATATCAACTTATTGTGAACCACGCGTGATACGAAGTATAATAAACTCGTGAAATATCTACTTTTAATATCTTTAAACGAAAATAATTATAGACCAAAAAAGTCGAAGGCTACGCAAACACCAATAAAATACGAAAATACACAAAAACACAAAATCCCTATTTAAAAATGGAACCTCGGCGTCTTACTTGAATAAATCCCTTCTAACAAGAACAAAAGACAAACCTCAGGGAGGGAGGACACCCGCGTAATCCAGCGTCTTTACAAAAATAATGCAACCACGATATTATTGAGCTAGGTTAGATGTAAGGTTATATTCACACAACGCCACTTAGCTACGCGACATGCGATTTTTTACTTTGTTAACACATTTCTGGGATTCAATTTTATACTACATACGACGGCATCGCAGTTATTCTATAAGTAAGTAGGTACATAATTAAAAATATTGGATATTTTTAATCAACCAATCTGCTCTGGGCCAGTCTGGTGGGTTATGTTCTGAATTCCTCTCCCATTGCGGGAAGGCCTGTGCCCAAGAGTGGGACGTAAAAGGGCTAGTTATTATTCTTATATGTATGTAAAGAAATCGTTATTTAATATCTGCAACACTTAGAATTACTACACCTTTACTTTCAGATAAACAAAATATGCTTACTTCGTTCTAAATTCGTTACTTCTGTAGGTATTTGACACAAATACACAAAATAGACGCCGTAATCGCATCGCATGTCGCTCCGATTAAGCGTCATCGTGTGAAATCCGTCTTATCCGTCCTGGGGTCCTGTTACAAGTGAAGGAGGAAAGAATATGGAATATCTTCTGTGGTTACAACACAAATTCGTATAACTCAAAATATTCATAGAGCTTATTCTCCCGAGGAATCGGCGCGGCCTGATGAAATGTACACAAAGAGCTATATTTATGAAAATGTTTGTGTTTTTGTCTTTTATTTCTGTGTCCTGCGAGAGTTACAACTGTTACGCTTTTATGTGATTTAAGAGACGTATCTGGTGTGTTATTAAGTAATACAATGGCGTCACGTCTTTGATTAAAAATTAGCGAATCTAAAAACAATGGCGTTTAAATATCATTTTGTTATATTTAAAGGAAGTTTGTAAATAATATTTACCGTGTATATTGGATATTGTGGGCTCTATCTATATTGCTGTAGGTATACCAAATGAGGTACACCAAGATTATTTATTTAATTTCGGTAGAGATTTGTGAAATTTTGATGTGTACCTGCATGCTCTTTGCGACAGCATGCTCTTTTCTAGAGCATGCTGCCGCTATATAAAAATTATACCTGTCGCTATCACACTAACTATTTTGTCGCAAACAAGCCACAACAGTTTTGAAAGCTATATTTTAAAATTCGAACACGCCTAAAACATGGTTCCTCCACGCCATGCGCAAGGATTTTGCGTGTCAAGAATTTGAAGCATTATTTTTGCATTAGCAAGTGTATATTTTTTTAAAAGCAAAAGTACGATTTATAAAATAGACGTTGTCTGGCTACTAGGCACGGAGGTCAGGGGTCCGGATCGGTCCAAACGTGTAGGCACGCATAATTTATTGCGCCTTCCAACGCTATAAATATTGAAGGGATTTTTTACGTTGCCCAGAATAATCTTTGATGCTGTGTGTTGATGAATAAATTATACATAAACTTCATGACAAATTGGATGCTCCAATGACGGGATTAATGGTGAAAATGGTCTAAAAATACATTAACTATTCACATAGAACAAAAACACACAAGAACTATAATTTAATTCTTGTGAAAAAAAATATTTATAACTACATGATGACAGATGATGGTATTTAATAATAATAATATTATAAGTAATAATTTAGCCCTTTTGACGTCCCAATCCCTGGGCACGGGCCTCCTCTCTCCACGAAGGGGATTCAGGCCGTTATGCACACCGGATTTCACATGTCTTCCGAAAATCCGTTAGATTATCTAAGAAATGCAAGTTTCCTCACGATGTTTTTTCCTTTACCGTAAACAAATGATAATCATATAGAAATTCACATAGATTTCGAATAACCCAGAGGTGCGAGCCGGGGTTTGAACCCAGGACGTGCCTTCGAAACCCGTGCTTAACCAATCGGCTATTACCTACAGCGTCTTATTATTTTATAAATATGTATAACTGTTTCTCAATCCTATGCAAAATTATGTTAAGCTCTAGCTTCGTTCATTCAAAATGGAAGTGACAAAATTCAGCCGGTAATTTTCCCCTAATCTTCCCACATAAATCCAAGTCAACCGTCTCGGAATCTCATAAAATTCTCGTTTAATTTACCACCAAAGATAATTATACAATTGCAAATTATCTCAGCCATACTAGGCCTCACGTTGGCACAGAACCGTTGTTTATCTTTAATCACCCTTTACTTTTTCCCTTTCACCCCTAGCTGGTACCCTGTAACGCGGGATTAGGGTACCTAAATTACGGTCGGGTCGTCGGATAAAAAAGGGAAAATAAAAACTGACAAGCAAAAATAAATTGCTGGTTGTTTAATTAAATTAGGGGATACTTAATTGTTGGTGCTAAGTATGGTCGGGGATGCTGTTATCTGGACCGAGTTTCAGTTTAAATTATATTTTACGCTATTCTGGGTTTATAAACCTTATGTACTTAGCATATGGAGCTTCATGTAAGTAATTACCAGACCCGAGCTTTTAGGCAAGTTTTTAAAAGCGGTCATTTTATGTAATTTACGGTTATACTTATTTATTATCTATCTAAGAAAGTATAAATAAAGTGCGTATCTTTATGTAACCAATGTATACTTAGGTACAATCAATACTAAAAGTAGCTTGGAATCTGAAATAAAACTACGTTGTGAAAGACGTTGTAATATAATGATAGTGACACCAGAACATGTCTAAAGCAAATAATCGCATTACGAATATTTTACGATCAGAAATACTTCAGAAAACTTTTTGGTGTCATACTATTATGACGTGGTTAACAAAGTGCTTATTTCGGACATTTCAGATACTGAGATACTTTTGATGTTGACTGTACCACTAAGTTTGTAATAAATAAAACGCAAAAAGTTGGTCGTATGGTTAACATTTTTTTCCTGTTCCAATTTCAAAAATACTGTTCCAAAACACGCCGTTCCCATAGCCCAACCCAACAATAGTAGCACATACCCGTAATGGCGAGCGACACCCAACATTCCTATAACAAGCAAACATCCAAAGATCCCACGATAAAACCTTCGTATTTGCAAACGTTTTAAAGAAAATTTTCCCAGCTAAACACTCCGAAGAGGCTACCCATTCAAGATCGAGATATCTCCGTCAACACCAAAAGCGTGGACACCCCTCTGGAGACGGAATTATGCGGGCTCACGCTGCAAGATTCTATAACCCTTCCAACCTAACTCATGATTTTGCTTATCTCGTGTCGGGATCGTTGAATTTAAATACGATTTTGGCGGGCACACCCCGACATTACGCGTTTTGCTTGTACACGCAAATTTAGGGGCCCCACGGTAATGTCTTGAGGTGTTTCCAATTGTTTGAGTTTCTTTCCAAAGGATTTTTATTCGGATAGGAATGGATTTATTTTCTTTAGTGAATGTACCTATATAAAATAGATAGGGGCTTTCGTTTTGAATATAATTAAGACTTCTGCGTTAGGATATTTTATGTGGCAGTCGATATGTACATGAACATAATAAAAACAATTAACGCGATTCCCTGGAAACAATAGCTAAGAGTAATAGAAGCTTCAAGCTCGTTGGATTTTTAGTTCTGGAGTTTTGATGATGATTGTACTTGAATGAGCGTACGGCAGTACGCTACTTAGTTTTGTTGGAACTGTCTATTCTGTGGTAGGTATCATCGGCAAGAAAAGCATGTAATAAAATATACCATAGCGGCTTATTATTAGCCATTATTAAATTTTAAAAGCACAGCGCAGTCTTCGCGTTAATTGCGGCATGTAATAAAATTTTAATGAACCCATTGAAAAATGCAATCGCTTCGTTGTTATTATTTCATTATCGCCCGTATGAATTTTATCCTTGCCTTCAACGCCATGACGCAACGAAAATAAAGCTATATAAAATGCCCCTTTTAATGGTCCATTATTTCGTCTTTACACGCATGTTACAATTAATTTGTGGTATAGGTATTTGTGTGTAAGTAACATGGATAGATTCTTTGTGTGGGTATATTTCAATCCTGTAAGAAATTAAAATTCACAAAAGTGGAAAAACTTACCTACGTAACTAACATTTTGAAATCGCAACTATCTAATAAATATCGCCAGACGAACACACGGACTGTATGGTCCCAAACTAAGCAACGCTTGTACTATGGGTACCGTACAATGGACTGGGGGCGATTTCAGTGACACCCAGACCAGGGAAAATTACGAAAAGGCCATTTCCGAAATTTTACCTGACGGGAATCGAACCCGCAACCACCCGATGCAGTGAGCCGAGCGGCCTACGCTCGAACCGCTGCGCCAAGCGGCCGTCAAATTTCTTACGTAATTTGGTGTATTTTTATTGATTCTATCACCACTTCAGGCTACTTTCTTTTTAGTACTGACGCAATATTTTATACATTATTTGTAGTCCCTTTTCGGTTTTATTTTGTAATTATAATTTAGAATCTGAGGTCCCTATAGCTACTGTTTATCAAAACAAATTAGCCACCATCTTATTTGTTGAAACCATTACCATCCTCATTCTATTTTCCGCGAAATTTCCATTACCTCTTGTCGCAACGTAATACGGAACAAATTTCCTCAACTTTGTGGCAAAATTAATTTGTTGCTGAATATTTTGGGAACATTTTGAAGATTATGAAGCAAATGTGTTAGAATACATTTAAACTGTTTATGACAAGACAAAGGGGATCTTCTAAGAAACACAGGCGCCTTTTATGGTAGTTAAGTTTTATCGAGTGTCATAGCAGTAGTGGTTTATGTGAGTTTAGGCGCGTCTTATTTATAGGTCAACAATATATGCGTTTAAAAATAAAATTAACTGCTTTGTTTCGTGTATCTTTTTGAAGGTTATAAATTTTTACTGAAAATATAATTATGTAGTCACTAATTATTTCGTCAAAAATAAGTTTTGCCTACTTCGTGGACGTTTATAAAATTCTTCTGTCATATATTATAGTATTTGCTTCAAAGCTACACTTAAATTAAGATGTCGTGGATTTATGATCGTCACGTAACTAAGTATCTACTTGTAAATATTCTCTTGTAAGTATCATTTGCATTTCATAAAATGAACTACCTACTAATTTAATTACCTACGATACATATTTATCAAGGATCTGAACGCCTGACAATTACAGAAAATAATGTACACAATAATAACATAATATAGATTTTTTTTTATCCTCATAGACATAGCCACACTTTTGTCTGGGTGTCACTGGGATCGCCCTCTGTTAATTGTACGGTACTAATAGTACAAGCCATACCATAGACCATAGAGTCGGTGTGTTAGTCTGGCAATATTTATATTCAGTTAAACGATGACAAATGATCTTGTCACTCGATGTGTTCAAACAAAAATGTATTATAAAAATATATTACGGTTTTTCCAGGTCTAGGCTAGGACTTAGTAGGATTATCTTGACGTGTACTAGACGACGTCTGCCTACGCTACTATTTGTTTGATGTGTGAACCTATCATTTGGGATAGGATCTTTTGAAATAAACCATCTCAAGTAGCAATACCTACAAATATAAAATAAAATAATAAACCAACAATTTTTGTTGTTGTTATGTCTATAATAAAAATAGAGTTCTGTGTTTTAAATGTATGGCCCTCTTTTGTATTATATCAAATGAAAATGCAGTTCTTTTTATCTTAATAGATACCTTCTGGCTTTTGCTCGCAGCTTCGATAGCGTATATTTTATTTTATAGATGTAAACAACGACGCAACCTGCCGGGTCTAACTTTAGCTAACAACCATGCAAGTCACTTGCATACACCCATAATACAAATAAAAAAACATGCGAATCGGTCAAGCCGAGAAGTAGAATAACGAACACATAAGTGCACACTGGAATATTAGAGGTAATCAAGAAAGGTCAATACTGTTTAACTTAACGACATAACATAGGCACTTTTTTATTATTAAAAAAAAAATTTAAACTCCTGTATGTCCCCGTGTTCATTTCCATCATAAGTGTATGTTCCCATAAAACGATTTGTCTCGTCAGGGGCGCGTTTTGTACCGGTTATAATTAAGGGGTAATATACCGCACTTGACAATTTACATGTTATATTAATTTAAATTGCCGCCAGCCTGCCGAACTCCGCCGAGCATGCTTAAATTATGTGTGTACTATTGAAAATTTAATATGAATAATGTATTGTGTACGATGGTTGATAATACATGTAAAAAATATAACTTCAATGTTTATTTTGTGATAAAACCTATATATATGTCGCCGCCAAATAGCTTAATTCGCCGTTCAATTAACAGCCTAGGCACTTAACTAAACGGCGCCGTTCAACTAACGGCCTGAATGATATTCAGCCGTATCGTCTATTACAACATTTAATAAACTGGCTGGCTAATGCTTAGGCAACTGGTTGACATTTAAGTACTACAAAACTTTTTCAAAATACTACCCAAGCAGAACGACATGGATGGGTTTAGGTTAGGGTTATTTTTTTTATGACCCCACAGAAACCCCACCCGGCAAATAGATTCGGTGGATCTAAAAAAAATCTTAAAAAACCTAAGTACCTAATAAAATTATACCATCAAAGTTGTTTTTTTCCGACGCCATATTGACCAAAGAGAATATGGAATATAGAGATATTGACAGTTTGGTGAGTTTCGGCGCTAGGTGGCAGAAACTAGAACTAAATTGAAATGAACAGGCTAGGCAGGTAATTAAACGGCTAGGCAAGTAGTTAAACGTCATCGATCCAAGTCATTTGCCTAGCTGTTTGATCAAATGGCTGAATATCATTCAGGCCGTTAGTTGAACGGCGCTGTTTAGTTAAATGCCTAGGCTGTTAATTGAACGGCGAATTAAGCTATTTGGCGGCGACATATATAATAAGACATTATTACAAATTCTTTGGTATAATTTAATATATATGTTGAAATTAAATTAATTGTGGTTCATACTTGTGACATTCATCGTTCTCAAAAGTTATTGCAATCAATGGTATTCGAAGATCACAATTTATATTATACTAGCTGTGCCCGCGACTTCGTCCGCGTGGAATTTAATTGACAAAGTTTCATACAAACTTTCATCCCGTATTATATCCCCTTGGGAGTAGAATTAATCAAAATCCTTTCTTAGTGGATGCCTACGTCATAACATCTACCTGCATGCCAAATTTAGCCCCATCCGTCCAGTGGTTTGGGCTGTGCGTTGATAGATCACTATGTCAGTCAGTCAGTCAGTCACCTTTGAGTTATATATATTTAGATTTATATTTTAGTACAACCACATTAAAGTCAATGGCCCGAGCCTAATAAAATCACCGTTCTGCATCAGTACACCATATAGCATAAGATTAATGAAACTAAAATATCAATATATCACACTTTACCAATAATTGAAACATAGAAAGCATTTTACGTGCATCACTTAGTACCAACCTGCCACTATGCCGGTTGCAAGTAACGCTCCGGCCATTACAACCGCATCAATATTTGTCAAATGGACGGGAATAATAAAAAATACAATTTAGTGGTTAGTATGAATTTAGATACAGGGAGGAGGGTTCTGTACACAAAAAAATGTTTATCCATAGACTATTGTAATTTCGATCGCCTATCGCCTATCGCAAAATACCAAGCGGTTTTGTTATTCATTTATAAATATTTAATAGAGTATCAATTAAAACATTGTTAGTTTTTTTACTGAACCTATTTTCTTTATTATTTAAAAACAGTAGATACTTATTACGTATACTCGTGCTATTTTTACACAGTATATTTAAAATAAATATTTGACTTTAGGTCTAGAAAATAATGTGCTTTAAACACTGTAATTATTATTTTACTAGCTGAGCCCGCGACTTCGTCCGCGTGGAATTTAACTTAACAAAAAAGCCCGCTCCCGCGATCAGAGCCCGCGCGACACAAAAACAAAATTAATAAAAATTGGTCCTGTCCGGCGGGCACAGATCGCGGGAGCGGGCTTATTCCACGCGGACGAAGTCGCAGGCTCAGCTAGTCTGAAATAAAAGTAGCCTAAGTTACTCCTTATCACATTAGCTATCTGCCAGTGAAAGTCCCGTCAAAATCGGTCCAGCCGTTTTGGAGATTACCCGGAACAAACACACAGACAGACAGACAAAACATTTTTAAGTCGCGTTTTTGCTATAGGTGTTGTATGTACTTTCATATGCATTTAAGAAAATATGTTATTTTAATATTACAAACAGACACTCCAATTTTATTTATTTGTATAGATTAGTTGGTACGGTACCCTGGAAATCCATGCACCAGTATGACATGCGGTCTCCATTGAGAATCGGAATACGGTAAATGATGCCATTAAGTTCAATAATATACCGCAAGGGAATAACAATGTAGGAAGTTACGATATATTTATAGGGAGCAGCGCCATTAATTTGTTTCTTTTTGGCGCGAGTAGTGGGGTGATTTTGCACTTTTTATAAATTATTTTTCTTCCTGTTGTATAAAACTACCTAAACTACTACTAAAAACTATTAAAAAATAATTATCAGTAATCATAGTTTTTGTGTACCAATAAAAATATTGGTAATATTATTTTATAAGTACCTACTCCTACTCTTAAAACATTTACTTAATTAATTGTATGCGTATTTAAAAAGACTACAGACCTACATATTATGGAAATATGATGACATCTTTATTTTGCATCTTGTCGGATTTTTTAACAGCAATAAATTAATTAATGGATTCCTAAAATAATAGCTGCCTACACAACACTTACAATAAAAACAGTTGTTGTTTTATTACCCTAATTGTTGTTAACTATCTATAAAGGTTATGCAACATACATAAGTTATAAGGTACCAAGATCGTCGTTTTAACAGTACCTGGGTACTAGCCATCCATTAACCAGGTAGCCTTTAGCACTCGGAAAAATAAGAGAACAGGGCTGGTTCTTCATAATGGACTCAGTATATAATATATTTTCAAGAAATATATTATTATTATTATATAATCGTTGATATTTTCAAGAACGCTCTTGAAATGTGTTAATGTAATTTTTTTATTCGCTTTTAATAGCGAGCGGTTACCTTATCGTAGGTATATACTTAAGTACCGGTTATTATTAATTAATTACGACTGTTACACGGTTCCCAATTTATTATGTTCAATACTTATAAAGTACTTTCTTATAAATATTCCAATCTCTATAAATAAGGTATTAAATGAATGCAATAGGTAAATAGTGAAATTGTAAACGTGTTATTAGAAATTCTGCAATACTTACTACTTAAACATTTCTATAAAAAAAACAATCGGATAATTTCTCTAAGTTTTCTTCAGTTAATAATCAGAAAACTTCGCAAAATCGAATAAAGAAAATTTTGCACATCACGAAATCTTCATATTCTTTTAAATTGAAGCCACTCAATGCTGACTTTAACATGGCATTCGTCTGATAGGATCGTAGACATATAATAGCAAGGACGTAACCCTCGTTCTAGCTTGAGCCGATAGAAAGAGTAAACCAAAGTTTTTGGAGGGTTTACCTTCGAAAACACTTCGACATTGTTTGATCTACGACCTTTTTCGACCATAAAAGCCAGCATAACTTTTGTATTGAAGTTTCTCTAAATGGATGATTTTCTTAATCTCAGTTTTGATTACTTGTTACAAATTAGTTTGTTTCATACAACATACTCTGCAAATATGAGAACAAATACTCAACTACATCGACACGATTAGCTAAGTAACGGAATACGATTAGCAGACTCCAATAATACAAATCTATTTACCGAAATAACAAGCAAACAAGAGGCGAAATATAAAACAATATTTGCGGGTCCCGCACGTTCCTATTACAAACAGCGGCCTGTTATGACAAAAAGCTCTTTACTACAAAATAAATAAAGACCCAAATTAACTAGTGTATTTTATCATTATTACAATATATTTAAAGTAAGGTTCGGGGCCACTAGTCACAGTTAAGCTTAAGCCGGTTACGTCCCTCCCTATTTTCTGATGGAGATTTATGTCAGGGG
Source organism: Notodonta ziczac (assembly GCA_918843915.1). NCBI lineage: Eukaryota > Metazoa > Arthropoda > Insecta > Lepidoptera > Notodontidae > Notodonta > Notodonta ziczac. The sequence goes on from OU974047.1 coordinate 5,130,788, forward strand.
ATCAAAAGTTTCCAGCCCGCACACTATGAAACCTCGTTTGCATGTGTGCGCGCGCGTTCGCGATGTACGCTCGCCTGCAGAATTTGTTCGAAAATATTCCGCTATTTATGGACAATACGCTGTCAGTTCTAATAAATAAATAGCCGTCCATATTAAGGTAGTAACGTCCACGGTTGAGATAATAAAAACATATGTAACCTATGTAGTGGTCGTAACATTTCATAAGTGTTTGTAATTCATTTTCTCATTAAATGTTCAATTTTAGTGATACGCGCGCGGTTTACGAGTCGCGATTTACGATGGTACGGAGTGTTGTGCGCGACAGTACCTACGTACGAAGCAATGTAGTACGTGCTTGCCAAGGCACATTAATAATATTACTGGAAGGCGCCCAAGCGCGTATCACTGCCAAACAACGGGCATAAGTTCCCATTATAGCATATCTAGAGAAGATTTTTGACTGTGAACTTCCCCGTTTTCACGATATGATAGTTTTCGAGTGGAATAAATTATATTTTTTTTTTAATAAACTCATAACGACTAGTAATTAAATTAAAAATATTTCATGACATTTAATTTCACACCGATGCCAAATTGTCCGTGATTACCTTAGGTACCTTAAATTAGTAGGCACTTATTTTTATTATTAGATGCCATTATCATGCGTACTAATAAATTGCGCCTTTAATTAAAATAATTACTTTTCTAAAGGATTAACAATTTTCACTTTAAGTCATTTAAAATTAAGTTGATGGCCATAGGTTTTTAATTACCCTAGGTTCACACTGACCGAACTATTACACCGTAACATGTTGTTGTCTCTGCTTTATGACTACTAAAAAAAGACACATTATGTTTTTGTACGAATATGTCGTCAGTGCAAACCAAGCTTGGAATATTCCGAAGGCACATCCAGCAAATCTATTAATTGAGGTTAATACCGAGTTTTTTGCGCGTATCCCGACCTCGCTGTACATCCCCATGTATTTATCTACACTCTCTGTTTGGTGCTATTTATTTATTTATGTGCGTTGTTTAATGATTGGGGGCGCTTTGATTCCGGCGTATTAAAACGACACGTACCCCACCGCGACACGATATTATTGTTTTTTACTTAGCCCGTTAAAGCCACGGATTCTTTTTTTTTGTTTGTAAATTTATATATTCAAAAGAACGCGATTATTTATTTATTTATTTTCTCAATACATACAAATATATTTACAGGCTAGACCCAATGCGATATTGTTGCAAACTTAAAAATTCAAAATAATTTAACTGTTTTTATTTAACATAGCAAATTCTATATGTACCTAGCTGTTCTTGTAAATTCACCCAAAGTTCAACAGAATAAGTCCAAGTCTTCAGCAATGAGGTTGAGAATGCGGAGTGCGCTTGATTATATTGTGTTATCTGCAGTAAAATTGGGTTTCAGTATTTTTAGGTTAGTTACGGCTGTGTTTTACTGAAAGAATGGGCAAAAATAACCTCATCACATTAACAACGTTAAAATACAAAAATATTAACTCATTCCGTCTATTTTCGTACTCATCACATACGGAACCAAGCAATTCAAAACTCGAAAATGTTTTCACCAAATTACTTTTTGACAGTTCCAAATGTTATTCTTTCGGCTAGTTAGCGAGGTAACGAAAACACGCTCCCGTCGACAACATTCGGAAACTTTACACTGAAAAGTTGCAGAGACGTTCACCAACGAATTTATTACCTACGTACGAAAATAGAATAAACTGCCGCAGAGGTATGTGTAGACGAGCCACTTATTATCATAGCAGCTACTACTAGGTGAAACCGAAAGGGTGTACAATTTTTCTTGCAACTTTACTTTGTAAATCTAAAACTATCGGCTTTGTGGGACAGTTGAAGTACTAAAGGTTTTGTAGACTTATGAAATCTGTCAACAGCTGTATCCTTTTCTGTTTCAACCTGTATAATAATTGTGGATTTATTTATATAATGACAATCTGCGTATCTTTATAAATACAAACATAGAATCAGGACAAATTAATAATTACTTACCACAATTGACAGTAGGCAGATTATGAAATGCGATTGGCCCAAAATTATATAATAATATTATAACCGTACTGTCAGTAATATAATACCAATGAATGACCATTGGAATCTTGTAGTCACGTAGTCATGTTGTCTAGATTAATAAAAAAAAACATAACATGAAGAGTCCAGTTAGGTACCTACTAAAACGGTTTGTGACAAAGTGCGCAACATTTTAGTCGCCGGCTGTTGTTGCCTGTTGCCGGTCTGCTACAACCTTAACCTCAGTGTTGTTTTGAATGATGCGCTGTGTGTGATTTAGCATACGCGACATAAATCTTCATCAAAACGTTGTCTCAGAAACGGTTCCTACTATGTATGTTTCCATTTTACAGGACGATACGGCATTTCGACTTTGATATCATGATTAGAAAATTATGAAGTAACAAAATGATTTCAATATTTATTTATTTACATTCTCCTACAGAGGCATTTAATGAGCTTTTACAAGAAGTTTGAAAGCTTTAACAAATAAGTAGTTTTGTTTTAGATTTAATTCATAATCTTCTAAAATATTAGCTAAAGTAGGATTATCAATAATTTTATCGCTTGCGATCAATTAAAGAATAATAGGCAAAATAGACTTCATTATCACGAGCTACACCTATATAAAGATTTGCAATGAGACTAACATTGACAAATAAAATACATTTTCGTATCGCATGCAACAATGCAAACGCCGGTAGACGAGTAAGGACATAACTCAACAATACAGCTAGTTATGGCCTAATAAATTTATTAGGTCAGTTAGCTCGAATTTGTGGTATTACCGACAATGTGACGTACCTACCTACGGAAAAGAAAGAAGGAACATTTTTCCAGAAGAGTACATCATAATGAACATGATTGTTAAGAATAAGCATTGTGTATAAGCAGTATTTTAGATTTTCCTTCTGCTTTATACAATTATAGCATAACTTCCTAGTAGAAATAAGTTTTTGACATGGCAATATTCTGGGCCTATTACTTCTTTATTTGTGATGCCTTATGCGTTAACCTACATTGTCCTCACATCTCTTAATACCTACTGTAAATAAACAAACATAATTTTAAAAAAGAGAATAGAAAAAATCTATCCATGGAGTTTCTTGCATGGTCTTCTCCATAGGACTTTGTTTTGGAACATGCACCTAGTTCTTGACTTTTTAAAAGTGCCAGTTAATCTGGCCTATTTGAAATAAAAATATTTGAATTTGAATTAATTAAATAAAATTAGACCTGATTAGCAAAATGTTCGTTTTAGATAATATAATTCTTGGAAAACAAAACACTGTAAGTTTGGTGTCTCTGCGGTTGGCATATATAGACATAAAAATTATGATGAGGACTTTCAAGTTTCAACAACATACCTTCTACCTAGGTGTACCTTCGTTAGCATTTCAAAAAAAACATAAAATGAAAATTCATTTCTGAGATGTAACTATATCTCCTTGATTAATAATGTCCAGTAGGGCTGGCCGTTTCACATTGTTTCACAGCTTATCGATTATCGACGGGCTACACCTATACATATTTAATACGTGGACGTGGGTCCACAAGGCTCACAATCCAGGATTAAGCCAATACACAAAGCCACTACAGCGCTATCGACACTATTTCTCTGCGACTTAATCTGTGTTGACAAAAGCCTATTTTTATCGATAAATCCTTTGGACAGTTATTCTTTTTTGAGATGATTATGTTGAGTATTTTGGAGGTTTTGTTCCAATATTAAGATAATGCATAGTAAATAGGTATTTTACAATAAGATACGTACCAAAATAAATTCGTCCGTAGGTCCACCAAACCGGCCCAGTGTAGTTTGGTACACGTCACACGTATTCCTGAAACATTAGGACTCCTTAGGCATCTATCACAATAAAGGCTTTTAATTAATTCATCGCTATCATTAATCTATTGTAGTATTGTATAACTATTTGTATCAGATTCCAGCGCTACGAATTTCCCTTACAACGTCGACTGGTACCTACTCGACTCAGTGCGGCGGCGTAATTGAATCACAATATGCTGGCGACAGCTTGTACTGTATATGTATAATAGATTGTCAACGATAGATCTAAATTGTGATACACCGGTTCTATTAGATAGAGTATGAGTACCAAAGGGATAGAACCAGCAATATTCACTATATTATGCTTCATTTCAGGAAATAATTAGATACCCAGATTGGCAAATGAATCGAAACATTAAAATAGTTAAACCTTCAAAGTACTTAAAAGGCTCTTACTTATTTTAGGTACTTTTACCTACTTTTTACCTCTATCATAAAATTAAATGTCTTATTAACCTGTACAATAAAGCAATAATTACAGTCTATTTCACATACCAAGTCCTGTAGATGAGGCGCTGTAGTATCATGTCGGCAATATAATTTACACTGCGTACAATATAGTTGCCGTACAATATAGTGAAGCAGTGATAGCCAATTGGTTAAGCACGCGTCTTGCGGGCTACCCGGTCTCGGGTTCAAACCCCGGCTCGAACCTCTGGATTTTTCGAAATTTATGTGCGAATCATAATTTCTATATGATTATCACATGCTTACGGTGAAGGAAAACATCGTGATGAAACCTGCATGTCTTAGAAGATTTTACCAATTTTCGAAAGACATGTGAAATGCGCCAACCCGCACTGGGCCAGCGTGGTGGATTATGGCCTGAATCCCCCTCGTGTTGAGGGGAGGCCCGTGCCCAGGAGTGGGACGTCAAAAGAGTTAAAATTATTAATTAATTTATTATTTATACAATATAGTTCCGTATTTTTCTGCGCTTCTTCCTTTGCGAAATGGACTGTTGTAGGTTGGTATAAGAGGCAACACTAACAAGGTGGATATCCAACTCGGCAACCTAATCACGCTACTACAAAGATTGTATCTCAATAATTGTTGTTGTATGCAAGCGGTTGCATGATATAAAGCTTAATTTCAATTCCGTATGCATTAAGTATAGGTAGGGACAACTTGTATGGAGCATTGCCAATAAACTTCGATACAGATCGTTACGGCAACATCTACTCTGTGCTTTACTGGGGTGCATCGATAACTCCGATGTATTGATTATGCTAATTTTATTATCGAAATTTCATTCGTCACGCTTGCATCGCTCGGCATTTTCGTACATACAACTGGTGTTGCCTGACTATCGATTGCCTATCGATAGGTTGTCGATACTATCGTGACCTCGAAAAATAGTCAGAATATCTATAGCGATGAAATTTTACAATACTATCGATACTATTGATAGTATCTATCCAAGAAATTGAGCAAAACTATTGATAAAGTGCAATACTATCGATAGTATCGATACTATTGGGTATAAATACTATTGATAGTATCGATACTATCACTATTATGGCGTATTTTACTGCAATCACTGTCGATACTATCGATAGTATCGACTATGCCTAACTAGGCAACACTAAATATAACAGTGGAGTATCTCGATATTAACATACTGTTTGGCAATAAAACCGAATCAGTTCGTGGACTGCGATACTTATGGTTAATTTTTTCATAGGGTAGTGAGAAAGGTTTTTTTTAATATGAACAAAGTCGGAAAACAAGATTACGACCTGCCTGATGTTACGCAGTTAACGCACCCTACAGATGCTTGCAATACCAACGGCATTGCTGGCACGTTGCCAGCCTAGAGTTTAGAAATTGGGATAGAGAGGAAAAGGGGAGGTTGGGCTACCGGCTCTCTAACTTATGGTACGAAACGCAGCTTTTATAGCTACTTAAGGCTAAAGCGCCCATCTAGCCCGCGAAGTACAAATTTTTGAGGTTCTTCAGAATTTTTTTCAAAACCTGACAATAATAAAAGGCACATTTTGTAATTCGCGACAAAGACCGTGTGCAGTACATTTATTAATATATCCAACTTACTCTAAAACATTTCAAGAACGACAGCTATCCAGATAATCTGGCAATTTTTGTATGTTTAGTGTTAACTAGAATCCTATCCACCGTGATAATATTTAGAGTAAAATAAATGTATTAATATACGCACTGCATACTGCGTTTGTCGCAAATCACAAAATGTTGTCTTAAATGTTTTCAGATTTTGGATAAACTATAAATATACTCGAAAATTTTGAATTTCGCGGGCTTGACAGGCGCCTTCACCTTAACGCTAATCTTCTGTGAGCGGGTGGTACCTACAACCCCGGTACATGAGCCAGTACATGAGCGTTAGTCAAGTGGCTACAGCTTGGGTCTACTACCGTTGACTAGGGATTGCAATCCGGAAAACCGGATCCGGTAATCCGGCTGATCCGGCATCATTTTACGTCTACCGGATCCGGCACCAATTTGCCGGATTCGGTGACCGGATCCGGAAAATTGCTAAACTACAACTTAAACATTTAGCTATTACTACCACTTTAATATATTCCAAACAGTTAATATTTGAAGGCAAAGTACCACTATGTACCACAAGTACTGTACCAATCCGGCCGCATCCGACCGGATTGAAATTGGTGCCGGATTGCAATCCCTACCGTTGACGTATCAAAAGTCAAAAATCAAAGTGTTTTTTGTTTAGGCCTACGGAAGCACTTACAAATCGTCATTTTTACTTTATTTTTCTACAACCCGATCGGAATGCGACTTCATCACGAGGTTTGTACGATTTAGGAGCTGACTTCATGTTTATTTTGAGAATAAATCATAAGATTGTATCAAGATGCGAACTTAACGTGGCGAAAGTAGCGAACATTTTGATTTTATGCAGAATTCCTGTTACCGCGAACGCTGCCGTACTAAAATTTACAATCATGTTTACCTTACTCGTACGTAAGTTTGTTTATCATAGAAAATCGAGGAAATCGCGCATCCCCGGGCAATGAAAGCGGATAATTCTGTTTGTACACCATACGGCGGTAAAACTTGAACGTGAAATGAAATTCCGTTTAGTAATAATGAGTTAATAAAACATACACACGACTGGCGGCGATGTTTGCCATCCATATAATTTTCCCAGTTAATAATCTCTTTCCGTTTAATGTTAGCCGAAGTGTACACTGATTGTTGTCATAAGGAATTATCTTCATACCTTTTTGTAAACTCATCTTTGTCTACCTACTACTGTTGTCAAAAAAAACGTTTGATGTCAGGTTATAATTGATAATAATAATAAATAATTATGGCCAGACTGACACACATACTGTATGGTCCCAAAATAAGCAACGCTTGTAGTATAGTACAATGGACTGGGGGCGATCCCAGTGACACCCAGACCTGGGAAAATTACGAAGAGGCCATTTCAGTAATTTGCCCCGGCGGGAATCGGACCCGCAACCACCATGTGCAGTGAGCCGAGCGGCCTACACTCGGACCACTGCGCCAAGCCGTCGTGATCGGTATTCTATGTCTTAAACTAAGTTTTTATAAAACACTATTAACTCTTTACTATCTAATCAACTTGTGTATGGCTCAATATAGAGTTATACTCCCATCGAAACTAACGTGGCAATGATGAAGATAAATTTACACTTATGTCACGGGCTAACCGACGTTAATTTCAAACGTAGTTGCGTGTAGCCCGCTCCTTAATCTGTGCTCCATTAACAGGAACCATTAATCATAGTTTTAATAACAATTTAACCCCAACTAGATTAATATATCTTCATTTATCCGGATGCTCGAGCTCGGCGGGCTGAACTTTTCAAACTTTTATCATTCAAATTTGACTGAACATGTTTTATAGAAAATCAAAGCCGCAGCAAATACGTCCATTCTACATACATGTCACATTATTGTAATGAATTCGAGAGCAACTGTTACAATGTAGGACTCGGCTTTTGTTGTTTACCCATTGTGTACAATTAAATGTGGAAAGATGTAATAATCTCGAATGTCTCATTGTATTTTTTAACTGAACAGAGACACATGCGGGGCTGTAATAAATAATAAGTGCGGTGCGAACATTTTGTGCTTTATAATGAATTGAATGTCAACTTTAAGCGTAGGGTTGTACCGAACTTAGTTAAGCGCGTGTCGTGTGCGCAACGACGACTAAAATTCGGGGTGTACCATTATTTATTACACTATAATATTTTGCTGTAGTCCACCGTTTATGGCGCGACTTTTTTGTAAATTATATTTTATTAACGACCATAACGGGTCATTATATCGCATTGATGGGGTTGTTATTCATTACATGTTTGCGATTCTCACGACCATGTTTATTTTGTGTGAACAACGAATGAGTAATGTCGCTGGGTTTATTTTATTATTACAAATCAAACGTTTATAACATCCTTATTACCTATGTATTAATAATGGAAAAAATATGTTCAATTGCGGCAATTTATGTATCGTTTGCAGCTGTTACTTCACATGTACCTATATTCATAAAAAAATACGAACTTCCTACAATTATCGCTAAGTATAACCAGTAACGGCACATAATTAACTAGCGATCACAGGCCCCGCTTAATCGCACTCAATAATGTAACAGTAAATTGACCGGACAACCTCACGTAGCAAATTACTATTCTAAAATTACCACAGATTCCATAGGAAGGGGAATATCACAGCATGTAAATCGATTGTATCGAAATATTCCGAATAGCGTCTCCAGGGGCCCGCGCCCTAAATTATAGGTTCGCCTCGGAGCTATTTAGCTATATGTAACTATCGCTAATAAGTCGTGTCAATTGTCGAATTGAATTCTCACAATCGATTTCGCCATATGTGCGAATACGCCTAAAGCGTTCACTGATTTTAGTATTATTCATTCATTGGTACTTAGTTTAACGTTTTTATTTCCCCGTGCATAAATGCCTTGGGCGTTTTAGTTAGAAGGTATATAATATTGATATTGCAAGGTTTAATTATTTTTGGTACATATACTAAGCTAGAATTATAAGACGGTAGGTCTCAAATTTTAAAAAAATATTTCAACAGATACGTATAATATGAAATACTTATAGCCAAAATAAATTAACACAAAATCAAGATAAATTTACAAACGAAACCTAAAGCAAAAAGTTCAAATTCGCAAAATTACCTTCTAAGAAAGTACTTCTAAGACAGTTTAACTTGTAATTTTATTTATATAGGGAAGTAGGTATACCTAACATTCGGTACTGACGTTACAACTTTGTACATGTTCAACATCGAGTTTGCTAACAACTTCCTTTATAAACTGTCGGTAATCATAATTGAGAAAGTTCGGAGTTGAAGAGAGGTACTAAATTAACCTACTCGAATTTACTCAATCAACGTTTGTTTTGGATCCTCGATATGTTAGAAGCTTTGTGAAATATTTATATAGATATTTTAAACTCGAATAAATATTATATACAAAAGTAAGATTTATATTAATATCAACTCTGTAATTATTAATTAGATAAGCTACTGGCGATTAAAAGAAAGACAAACAAAATGTAAAAAGACAAGCCCGCTGAGTTTCTTGCCGGATTTTCTCAGTCTAGGTCGCGTTCTGACCCGGTTGTAGATATAAGAAAAAAAATGTAAAATTGACAATTTGAAAGTGCCCCCGTAGGCCTAAACAAACTAAAGGATTTGAATTTTATAGCAGTCGAATATCACTGCTTTTATTAATAAGAAAATAATGCCATCTTAAAATGAGAATTAAAATAAAAGTCAAGTAAGTTTTTTTAAAGCTTCAAATAGAACACCAACTAGGGTTGTCTAAGCAGACGATAGAACAAACGATACGCTAAAGAGCGCCGCTACGGATGTTTTCAACAAAACCCGTGTATATCTTCCATTATTTAATTTTCAAAGCAATAATATCTGGCTAATAATTATAATAATTATAATAATTATATATAATAATTTATTGTTTTCTTATATTTACGCGAATACTACACATTGAAATAAAACTATTTTTCGGATTTTATCGCGTTTATTTAATTTATGTTCCCGACGTTTCGGCTGCTTTACAGCAGCCATGGTCACGGGGGGACTGAGGTGTTAGACGTCCTGATGTCATAGTTAGTAACTAGGTACCCTCATATTAAGTTGTTGTTTGCGGTCCGATCCACGCAGAAAGTGCTCACAGTGTCTCGAGGTCTTGCAATGGTACGGAATGGTAATGGAGTTAGAGGCCAACAACACTCTAGCATTCTTAGATGTTTTAGTAATCCGTAATCCTGATAACACCTTAGGCCACACCGTGTATAGGAAAAAGACCCATACTGATAGGTACTTAAACGGTGAATCTCACCACCATCCAACACAGTTAGCTACCGTGGGTAAATCTTTGTTTCAGAGAGCACAAGGGATCTGTGATGAGCAACACCTGGCTGCCGAGATCCGTCACGTCAAGCAAGTATTGCATGACAACAAGCTTCGGATCCCGCGCCTCCATCACAGTGACCGAGTGAAACCAGCCACAGTCGAGCGTCTACCTGCTGTACTACCATATATAAGAGGTGTCACAGACAAGATTGGCTACATCTTGAAACGTGCTTCAATCAAAACTTATTTCAAGCCACCAAAGAAGATTAGTCAGTTCTTACCACCTGTCAAGTGTCACATTCCTCTACAAGATGCAGGGGTATACAAACTCGACTGTGAATGTGGGCTCTCCTACATAGGGCAAACTAAAAGATCAGTTAAAACCCGCGTAAAAGAACATATAGCTGACGTGAAACACCGGCGCTCCACGAAGTCTGCAATCTGTGAACATGTACAGGACCGCACCCGCCATTATATCAGATTTGATAATCCACAGATCCTCGCAAAAGAACACCGATTCCGACCAAGGATGATACGTGAGGCCATTGAAATTAAAAAACATCCTAATTTCAATAGGGAAGATGGCTGGGTGCTACCACCAACTTGGGATCCAGTAATTAATATAATTAAATCCAAAACCAAGTGTACCATTGCAAGACCTCGAGACACTGTGAGCACTTTCTGCGTGGATCGGACCGCAAACAACAACTTAATATGAGGGTACCTAGTTACTAACTATGACATCAGGACGTCTAACACCTCAGTCCCCCCGTGACCATGGCTGCTGTAAAGCAGCCGAAACGTCGGGAACATAAATTAAATAAACGCGATAAAATCCGAAAAATAGTTTTATTTCAATATAATAATTTAATTATTTTTATTAATACCTGGCTCCGTCTAATATCTAAATTATAAGGTGTATTAAACCTCAGTTCTGCAGTCACGCACGCACTCTAGTACGAGTATACAAATGCTTGTATTAAAGTAAAGTAAGGCGTGTATGTGTGTAATAGTGCCCCACGCGCGGCGCGCACCCCTTACGTTTCATTAAATACGTTTCCGCATATCACGCACAATGTCATTTCCTCTTCTAGGCATGTGCTATAGTTTTATGTCGACATCGATGACAGTATGCTTGAGTTTTTTCGATTTTCTTATCAATCTGAACTTAATGACTAAGTAATTTACTATCACTGAGGTCATTTAGATTTTTGGATTTATTAAGTACTAAGAATATAATGATTTGCAGGTTTGACATACTTAGATAATACCTTCTTTCACATTTTTCTAATCGTTGTAAGGTTCTGCCATTGGTACTTATTTATTAAAGGCCCCTGTGTGATAGGGTCGTGATCCCTTTAATATTTGTCATGTACACTTAAAGCTGTAGGCGTCTTAACATTACTTAGCAAAAGAATATCTATAACATTAAACTATATGATCGTACAAACAAATTTATCGATACTTTTTAATTTGATTAACTTCCAAACACTCCAACACTCTCGTGCAGTCATGGGAACCTATTTGCGGATTCAATCAAATCCACAGAATGGTAATATTATTGGCTCAAAACATTTATTTGCCGTCGGAGTTAACCCGTTACGGCCAACTTTGTTAATGAAAACCAAACGCCTGACTTTAGTTACTGAACCTGTAAGAGCCTTTTGGGATTTTATGTTTGTACTCTATCCCGTTCCTCATTGGGAAATAAGAAGACCGTGAATTTTACATTAAAAAAGTTTCTTGTTAAGGGAAAGGTTGGTACCTGCCAAATTTTATAATCATTTAATGGTCTTTGTTGGTACACTAGATCAATAACAAGCTAAACATAAGTTACAAGACTTTTTTAACAATGAAGTCTATTAAAAACTAACCACCAATCAACAAATAGATAAGAAAGAGCCTATTATAATACACCAATCCGATTGTCAGTAAGAAAAAATACCGAATCATTTTCACATTATTTGTTTTTCGAATGCGTCACTCGAATTTTAAATAACGAACAAAATTAAATAGGTATTCCCCGCAAAAACCAGTAACCATAGCGATTGCACAAGCCCAAACAACACTATCAACCCTATATCTGTAACGTGACCGTTCTTGCGTATACCAAGTGGGGTTAGATCATACCGCAATGGTTTCCTACAATGCGTTTGTCTATCCAGTAAATGGGTTGCTATACAGATTTCGGGAATTGTTTAAAATCGTGTTCCCAGGCCGGTGATTGCGATGGGCTGGTCGGAAAGCCATTTCACTCCCCATTTTCGACAACCCTATATTGACCGTGTGAGGATTACGTACCGTCGAACGCGTTTAATTCGTAATTACATTTTCGCTTAATGATTTCTCTTAGTTTCGTTCCGCACGAGGTACCGTACCCAGTAATTGAAAAGTTTTAATTGGTTACTTTGGCGTTCGGCCCACCTGATGTTAAGCAGTTACCGTAGCCTATTAGACCGTAGTCTATTAGATGCTTGCAAAACTAAAGGCCTTGCTTGCCGTTGCCAACTTGCCAGAAAGTGGTATAGAGATTGGGGTTTGCGCTTCCGGCTCTCTTACCAATCGTTCGAAATGCATCCGTGAAGCTACTTTGCGCCGAGTTTCTGTGAGAAGGTGGTACTACCCCGGACGAACCAGCTCGTATATGAGCTGTTGTCAATTGGACCTACTTTTGCAAAATGGAACCAACCCACATGCACTACTGTGGACCAAAACCAACCTTATGTTAGTGGTTCTAGGTTGGTTTCAGTTTGCAGAAGTGTGTGTGGGTTGGTTCCAATTTGCTAAATTAGGACCAATTGACTACAGCTTGCCTCTACTATCGTTAAATTGTGCATTTTATTAATGTACTTCCGATTATTTTATTTCCAAACTCACCTACAACGACTCAACAAAATAACGTCTCAATTCATAAACCACGTAATAAAACTTAACCTACCATAATTAACCTTTTTAATAGTACATCTATTTAAATAACAATAACACACTTAACTACAATAAATATTACACAAATAACTCGTTCCTTAATACGATATTGGACATTACTGCGGATAATAAGAAATTAATTCAGATGTTTGAATTGCCTTAAATTCCAGTTTACGATCTATAAAATACGTTGTGATAATTAATAAATTTTATAACGTCGACGTAACAATGTACGATGTGGAAATCATAGAAAGTTGTACTTGTATTGGAACGGATCGTAAAAACGTTGGGACCCGTTTTATGGCTTCATAATATGAAAATGTATGAGGCGTCAGATGCTAATTGGATCGAAAGACCACCAAAGGAGTTTAATCTTAATATCTGAATTCAGTTGTTTAATTTGTAAGACATAAAATATGTAATTATTTGATGACAGATACAATGGTATATACGGAACAGTTGATAAAGGCGTATGCATTATTAATTTGCTTACTATCCGTATTTAATGTTACATTACATTATTATGTTCACTAGTTATTCCATTAGCCTGTCCAACTAAACTAAATGCGTGTGCAATAAGGCTCAGCTTTAGCGCAATGAAAAAAAAATAGCGAAGTAAATTATTTTTGAATGCCGTACTACTTATTCTATTTAGTATTTTAACTAAAAATCATACGAAGAAGCCGACAGATATAAATTTAAACAGTTAAATGTGTTGAAATAAGCGATACACGTATTACCCGCGTGAATAACCACTGACGTAATATATTAAAAAGATTTGCATTGTCAAAATACGTTTACAGTACGCTGATACACTTATTTCTTCATTAATAATTAATAATCTGATATCTTGTCATGGAACGACCAAAAGAAGTGATAAATGTCACAAAATCTATCAATAGGTAGTTATATCTTGTAACACCACATAACACATAAATTATGCTCACTGTCACAAAGTCTCGACAACACTGCAGTTTTCAATATAACTAAGATTAAGATTTTATTACTTTTGAATGTTCATCTATCGTTGGCCTCTAGTTGATGACAAATTATGACATCGTCGGTTAATAAATATAGTGTCATGGATATCATTTTATTTCGTCAAAAAATTAATGCTAAACTTAATGTCATTTGAATGATTAATTAAATAAATAAATAATGAACTGAAATTGACAAAAATTATAATTAATATTCAATTTTGGTACGGAAAATGTATTGTACATGTATTGTATTTGCTTGTACGTAACTGAAAAGTAAAATATACCTTTTATGTACCTATAACACTTTTCACTTAGGTAGATCTTTTTTGTACATCACTCTATCACTAAGACCAAAGGAAGATCATACTTAGGATTTACTAGACAATGAAGTGGCTTTCTAATTCAAATCAAAAGCAGCTTCGGGAAACACAAACGACGGCTTTAAAGGCTTATTTAGTTAGGCATTGGATTAGTGAAAGTTGACTGCTGTCGACTTTTCAATTCCCAGAATTTTATGGCCATTTTATGCGCGTTTACTCTCCATTGCTGGATAATGTACCTTTCCATAATCGGCCTCGATGGATGGTCCATTCCCCATCACAGAATCACTTAACAACTCTTATGGTAACAGGAAAACATAATTTCGGTTCTTACCCTAAACTAGTTTTCTGTTCTCATCTCAAAGAATAACTAAACAAACTAGGACTGCGGTAGCGATGCAATCCAATTCACGTTAGAGATCACCTTCGAGTGGATGACTTCTTAAAATACGACCAAAGTGTAGGTAATTTTAATCATGAGATAGCTCTGGCGCTGTAACTCGCGTCGGTTCAATATTTACATGCAGGAAACGAGTTCCGTACAGTCAATATTAGGCTTGCCATACAAATGAATACATTCTGACACAATGGGCTTCCATTTTGACCGCTGCGTTTATGTTTGCACAGACAATTCTCGCATCGCCGGCTTATACCACCGCAGTATTAATGTGGATGCAGTTTCTTTATTTTATGATAGCCTGGTACCATCGGATAGCCATCCGTATAGTTTTTACTGCACTTCATAATAGTAAAAAATATGTTTCATCGATAGCTTCCAAAAATTAGGTAAGGTAGGTATTTAACAATAAATTTTAAACGAATATTAATTATTATTATACGAAAAATAAAACACTGTTTAGTTTCCAAATAATAACTAATATGTTTTGATATTCTCATTCAATACATTTTCTTAATGTAGTAATCATCTACGTACGTAAAGATTTATTTGTTGACGCCAATTTAATTATTCATGACGTTGTAACAAACAGAAAATGTGCTATAAGCTTGACAAATAGAAACGCATCCAATGAGTTTCTATGACCTATATTTATAGCTATAATGATGTGTATGTCAACATAGACATTTCATATCTAGGTATTATATAATTATTAATAATTGCAGTAAACTCGTCATGATACAAAATATACCAATCCAAAATAAAGTTGGTATTGACTCTAAACATAAAAATTGTTATTGACAACGCTAATCCGGGAAAGAAAAGCGTTATTGAAAAAATCAACATTACTTATAGTCATAATCATGTCAAACCGGCGACTAAAATATGCCAACCAAATATAAAAATAAACTAAGTAGTTACCGAAGAAATAAAACTTTAACTGAGCGCACAAACTGTAACTCAATAATCCGAAGTCATAAATGTTCACGCGAGCGTTAAGATGAGGTGTTAACTGATCTAGTTTGAAGTTTAACTAAAGCAGGTGCCGGTAAGTACCAAGTTGTTGGTACAAGCAATCATATTCCAGTGACACGAGTTATACCACGCTTAACTGCACTCTAATTAGTTGATAATTTATGAATATTGAAACTTCCGAATTTGTTAACACCTATTCGAGTTTTGAATACATGATAAGATGGACAAAGTACATGCATTTTGTTTTCCTGTTTATAAAATGTTAGGTACTGAATTCCACTGTTTAAGATACACTTACTATGGTAATTGAATTTATATTTAAATAAAATAGAGCTACAATTTTAAATCAGTTGGCCCGTGCCCGGTAATGGGTTATTAAAGGGGTCATTACTATTATTAATTATCATAACGCAAACAGCTCTTATTAATTGGGGTATTGCAATGAATACCTATTACGAAAAATTGCATACACATTTCCCGAAACCATAATAAGCCAGAACAATCAGCAATAATAACAACGCTTACGGCAAGTTCGTTAAAATATTCATTCGAATTTATAATTAGACAAATTTTGAAATTCGTTATGCATTTAGTATATATTAACATTATTGTAATTGCTATGATTGGACTTAATTTTGTTGTGAGTATTTTTAACCTACGTATTTCCTTAAACATGCATATTTTTCAAGATTATTGTGAGAATGGATGTGTCAGGGGTTCTCCCTAGCCAATATCACTTTCCTTGTGTTGATACTGACGCAGTCGGATTAAAAAAGGTTTCCATCATATGAGGATAATATTATTATTCCTCACAGTTCCTCAGACCTCAGGGCGAGGCTATTACTCATCTTTTTCCCGCGTCGAGGGCTCGTTTTTATTGCTAGACGTGAAAAATACCAGAAATTTCATCCGGTCCGCTCAAAGTGGCCGGATTAATTCAGAAGGCACTTATTTCAAATTGGATTCCGCTTGGCCCGCGACTCTGAAGTCTGCCTCGCGTCGCTCCCATTTCCTTTTAATAGTGACCGAATTGTTCTCCTCAAGTCTCCTTTCGATCTCAATTATATACCTATCAATAATCGCCACAAAGCATTGCAATAATATTATATAACGAATACAAATTACCAGGATAATAAATGCTTGAATCTGTCACAGACATCTTTTAGAATTCAGGGCACCTTGAGTATGAATGAAAATGGATAGACAATTCTTATCGTGATTGATACACACTGTATTGGTGTATTGTATCGATAATATCGAATCGGTCCAGTCAAGTAAGACGAAATTGTTGAATGATACGAGCATCGGTCTGTCTGTGGGCAGTGGACCGCAATAGCCGAGTATAACTTAAGGCGTGAAGGGTAATTGGTCAACAGGTACGCATCTATCCTAATTAATCTCACTAATAATAAATAGTCCTCTCATTCTTTATTCGCCTTATACCTACTTATATTTACCATACAGGAATTCTGAGAAGAAAGTGAAAAATAAATATACCTGAACTATTAGAGTTACGAAATGTTCATTCTCTTTTCTCTAAGAACATAGACTAACAAAATAAACAATACGTTGCTCGAAGCCTCCATAGAGTGTGTCAAGAGCGTTGACCTCAGCAACAGGGGTTCTCTTTAAAACAACATGCTTTACCTAAGGCAAAGGTAAATAGTGCTTCTGTTTATTCAAGTGCTGGTGGGTGCCACTTGAAGACGCGAATACATTAAACTTTTCATTGCATTTCATAGTTAATAATTCAAGTCCTTTGAAGCCGGTGGCTTCTTTAATGCCTGTGTTACTGTGACCAACCAAATCGACTACAGCGAGATACGCAAGTGGATCAGTACAATGCGTTACTTAGTTGGGCCATGCCTTTGTTTTGTCCAAACATGTTTCAATTGTTTCTCCATGTAAATGTTGTTCTCGATTACCATTAAAAGCACGCACAGCAACCATGTTCAAAGTCAAGCTTTGAACACTGCGAACGTTAATTGAAAGTGAAACAAAGCACAACTTAAACTGATTCATTATATTATATTGTCACACAAAGAGTCTATAGCGGATATTTCGAAAGTTTTCCACTTATTGAATTGACAGCTATTTGATGTTTCCGCATAGTTCTTACAAGGCAATATAACTTGACATCTCGTAGTCATCATAACTTGATTTTCACATAACGTAAATGGAGTCAATTTACAGCGCTCTGTTTGTCGACAATAACGTATAGAAGATATTGTTCTAAAATTAACTTGTACGTTTTTCATTGATAACAAAGTCGGGTAACAAGTGTACGACCTGCCTGATGTTGAGCAGTTACCGTAGCCTATAGATGCGTGCAAGACCAATGGCATTGCTCGCACGATGCCGACCGGAAAGGAAGGGTTTCCGGATCTCGTACACATCGTACGAAACGCAGCTATAAGAGCTACGTTTCGTACACATCGTACGAAACGCAGCTATAATAGCTACGTTTCGTACACATCGTACGAAACGCAGCTATAATAGCTACGTTTCGCCGATCTTCAGTGAGGGCCAGCCTGTACACGAGCTTTAGTTAACTGGCTACAGTTTGGCACTAACCGCCGTAACGTTTGACTGAAACAAACCAAAAAGGTTTGATAAGTGTCGTAACTATAACCAACTGTAACTGACCTATAATTTATTGTTTTGGTACATTTATTGTATAATTAATTTTTTATATAAAATAACATACATAAATTATGCACATTGATAAAAAAGTATTTTTTAACTAGTTAGAAATATAACAACTACTTGAATGAAACTAAAAAATAACATTTCCTTTTGACGTCCTACTCCTGGGCATGGGCCTCCCCTCACTACGAGGGGATTCAGGCCGTAATCCACCACGCTGGCCCATTGCGGGTTGGCGGTTTTCACGTCTTTCGAAAACTGTTTAGATTTTCTAAGAAATGTACTTAGGTCTCCACACGATGTTTTCCTTCACCGTAAGCAAGTGATAAACATATAGAAATTATGATTTGCACATAGATTTTGAAAAACCCAGTGGTGCGAGCCGGGGTTTGACCTAGGACCTGGTGGCCGCAAGACGCGTGTTTACCAATCAGCTATCACTGTTTAGCCTAACGAAACTAAAATAAATAATTTAATATTATTTTATGTTTGTTTCAGTGCATCCTCGGAGCGCACTGCGTACACCTGGCTCCCGGATACCAGGATCGAGTTCAGCTCGCCTTACAGCCGGCGTAAGAGCTCCAACTCTACCGTCTACGAAAGCGACTGATGGTACGAGGGCTTCGACCAACTCGAAGAAGCTTTGCTTTGATCTCGGACACTTAAAGTGTGAACCTTTGTACTATGAAACTGTTTAGTGAAGCAAGTATCGCTTGTACACAAGTACCCAAAATACTCTTGTATATTCTTCAGTTAATAAATACTTACCTAGTAATTGTAAATATTATTGTATTATTATAAAAATAACTGCACTGTGCAACTTAATAGCAAACAAAAAAATAAGATTCTGGTAATTAAAATTGAAAATGGTTCTATTTCTATTGGCTAAAAATTACGATGCAACTAAATTTGAGACGATTTAAAATATCTTGCTCAGGCATGAGAAGAAAGGAAATTCATTTGATTAAGTCAAGATTTAGTTTTTGTACTAACAGACCTATCACCCATTTTGTCGTTTGTCAGACGTTTGCGTACTTATCACCAATGGCAAAATATGTGAAGATTTTAAAATTCAGAACGTATTGCACTTTCAAAGTTTTATTTTCTACCGAAGTTTCCACGTATATGCGAGTCGATATCAGTGAGATTCTGCAACAGATAAGGGCGCTCCGAAGTTCGTCTCACCGAAATCTTTGCGGAGTTCGGAATATTTTTGCTCATAAATTCCCTAATATTCCCTCTTCTCGGTTTGGGCCCAATGAGGAAGCGTGAAAACTTCGTCCAGCTTGTCGAAAATGAATATTTATGACGGGCAACGAGTAATGCGTCATTTATGGACAAAGTTAGAATGTTTTACCGATTTATTGAACAAAACTGGATCACCTAACTGGAAATAGGTACGAAATATTATCATAAATAAAAATAATAAAGCTAATATACCAAGAAATAAAATTATTTAGTGTACCTATTTGAAACCTTTTTTTTTATCATCAATTAAATTATATAGTTAAATACGTTTAAAATGTACTTAATTTTGACACAATGTCGACAACATTTCAATCAATTGTATACCTATTAATTTATGAAATATTCCTATATCTAAAAATACGAATTTTCATAATGTAACTATAAATATAATATGTAAGATACAATATCTTATAAAAGTTAATATAAGATTGACACCATCGATTGTTACCAAAGATAGTAATACAATGTATAGATGTAGATAGGTAATTAAGATTTGCTGTGATTGTTTATATTTATTTGCATATCTAAATATATTTTATTTCGTACATTAAGCAGTTAGGCGTATAAAATTAATGATAAGATTTATTTTTGTAATGTAGCCCCAGGTTTCAAAACATACGATCCAATTTATCGAATAAATTGTATAAACATTTTATGTAAATATCCCATAGAAGTAATAAATTTCGCATTTAAGGATATTGATTTAGATATTCATAAGCTAAGTAAGTATATTTTGTCACGGAATGATGAAAAATGAGACTAAAGCAATCATTCACACGACGAAGCCGAACCCGGAACCGTTCTGCCTATACACTGACCACTCATGACATCTGGATTCAGTTAAATGTAAGTGTATATAAATTATCGGTGCCGGGTTAACCGTGTGAATGACTACAAACATTTACGAATGGAACATTGGTATGTTAGTAAATGTAATAACTATTAATCGATTTCGATAATTTGTTAGACTGTACTTACTGTCTATTTCGAAAGTTACATTTTATATTTCGAGGCTAGGATTATTTTATCATTTGCGTAATTTTATACGAGTCCATCCAGTTGTTCACTTTATATCTACATCATCATAAATCGATCTCAAGTCTGAGACCGATCTTGGAAATGTCATATTACTGTCAAGTGAATTTAAGATCGCTGTCAGACTTGGGATAAATTTATTAATTAGAGATGTTGTACCTACCTACTCATTATTTACACAGTATTGTTTAGATACATACATCGATGTAACTGTATTTTATATTCCCTCACAATTACTAGTTCTAACTCTGTCTTATCTACGTTTACTTGTTGTACTACCTATAAGATCTACGTACTTATCAATTTAGTTGTAACGCGGCAAAATCAATCGGCTTACTATTAAACTAGGATTAAGAATCACCATGAAACATTACATTTTCAAAAAATAAATTCAATAAAACAAAAAAGTTTTAATACCTAGATTCTCCTTAAAAGGATTGTTATAAAATTATTTTATGACCCTTCTCGATTGCAAGTAACACAATAAAATATACGTGGGACGAAATAAAGTAAAAAAAGTATTATTTTTCACTGCCATACAAACAAAAATAACCTTTGCAGTAATATTTTAGCTACGAATTATACTGAAAATAAATTAATGAACTTTTGATATTGTCGCGAACATATACCCATTGTAAATAATGCACAAATTATACTGCAATTTACTCATTTGTTTTCACCATTTAATACTGATCAGTTAAATTGTATTTAATGATTTCGTAATGAAACACTGTATCCATTGACCGAGTTGTATCATTTTGAAATAAAATCGAAATCTATATTATCCTGCAATTTAATTAATATCATATTCAGGTACCTACTGTTTATATATTCCTTTTTATTTTTGATTAATAAATTAGTCTTGAAATGTCTATAATAATATAATAATTTTAGCCCTTTTGACGTCCCACTCCTGGGCACGGGCCTCCCCTCAACACGAGGGGGATTCAGGCCATAATCCACCACGCTGGCCCAGTGCGGGTTGGCGGATTTCACATGTCTTTCGAAAATTGGTTCAATCTTCTAAGACATGTAGGTTTCCTCACGATGTTTTCCTTCACCGTAAGCAAGTGATAATCATATATAAATTATGATTCGCACATAGATTTCGAAAAACCCAGAGGTTCGAGCCGGGGTTTGAACCCGAGACCTGGTAGCCCGCAAGACGCGTGCTTAACCAATCGGCTATCACTGCTTGAAATGTCTAAGAAAGTCAAATCAATTTTCAAAAGACGTGAATTCTAGGTGCCAACTTGCACTGGGCCAGCGTAGTGGATTATGGCCTGAATCCCCATCACATTAAGTGGGGGCTCCCGTGCCTAGAAGTGGGACATTTAAAATAGGTTAACTTTTATATTTTATTTTCTGTACCTAAAATATAATCCTGTCTTATTTTCTCCTAAAAAATAATAAAAAAATGCCCTTTTGACGTCCCACTCCTGGGCACGGGCCTTCCCTCTACACGAGGGGGATTTTCTCCTGTTATAATAAAATTGGTCTCAATTACAATCGTCTGTAAAAAAGGCATTGAAATTGGTGTAGCACTGGATATATAAGAACGCAGTGTGTTAGAGAAGATGCATAATATATAAAGAGATGCATGTTTAAAAGAAGAAGTAGGTAGGTGAGAACAGTAAGGATTAAACATCAACGTCGGAATATTCCCGGGTATTCTCGGAGGAGTACACTGAATCCACTGCAGTGCCCATTTCTCGCTGATGCTATTTCTGTACCAATGTAGAAGGGAGTAAGCCTAATGCCATTACACAGGACACACTGCTCCACATTGTAACTCCTCACATAGTAGTGTAAGTGTAACATGTGTGTATCGTTCTGGGGTTGCAGCTGAAAACCAGCGTCAGGTGGTATGCATCACGCATGCACCCTGGCATATGCTGAGCTGTTGACCCTTTGGCCTGGTATGATAGTACATAACTAGCTAGATATGTCTATTTATATGCCTAAGCTGTGTATGTATAGTTAGTTAGTTTTGTATAGCTCTGCCATGGTACCAATAAAAATATATTTCTTTCTTTCTTTCTATGTAACATTGAGGAGAAGCGTGCCTCCGCTTCGGGCCATAGTTCACCACGCTGGCCTAGTCCGGGTTGGCAAACATCTCACGTTATTCCAAAGACATAGAAGTTTACTCCCAATCATTCAAGCAATGGTACACTTCACTTGGATTTTGGTCATGAAATTAATTGCTAAAGTATCCACCTCACGTTACTACCAACAGTAGCTGCATTTAATCTAAGAAAAAGTTGGTTCCCAAGGAAATCGGATTAAGTACGAGTTCAAGACCAACCACAGAGCAGAGGATTACATCACTAATTACCGCGACTTCCTTCGCTATTCAATTTTATTCGAAACTAACTCCTCGTTAATCATTTCACACCTTAACTGGGCGCGTAAGTATTAACTAGGTTTCCAACTAACAGACACAGTAAAACACTGAGCTGTTATTCGAATATTTTTTGAAGTCCTTTAGATATGTTGTATACAGAGTCGCTTGTGCCTTAATTGGAAGCCGAGGAAGTTTTTGTGATGTGCCATACAAGGCGCAAGTTCGGAACGAATCGTTCTACGTGTTTCGTATTATAGAAGCTGCGATTCGGTGAATTGGATGTGTTTATGCTGTAAGTAGTAAATAATAATATAGGCCTCTTTAACAAATAGCCTCAAACATAATCAACATTTTGTATAAACCATGAGTTATATTCATTAATCGAATGTGAATTAGGAAATTATATTTCAGACAAGGCATTTGCATTTTAATCCTATTAATATTATAAATATGATAGTTTACATTTTTCAATGATTGTTACTCAATCACACAAAAACAGCTGAACGGATTTGGATGAAATTTGGGACACAGATATTATATAATCTGAAACTATACTTTACTTAAGTCCACGTGGAAGAAGTCGCGAGCAGAAGCTAGTTATAAATAAAACTCGTTTGTAAGCTGCAGTTTGAATTGTTTTAAAGATAAATAATACTAATTGTTATAGTAAACGATATTTGGTGTTTCATTTCACCGATGAAATACAGCATAACGCGTTTCAATCGTAAGCGTCATGGTCACGAAGTGTATTAAACAGTTCCACCTGAGTTTATTTGAGTTATTTGATTACAGAGGTCGCGGCCAGTCACTCAGAAAATCCAAATATGGGATTAATGCCGCAGATTTCGGTAGGACACTGACAAATATAGTTTTTAGAAAGTCAATCAAAATATATATATAACTCAAAGGTGACTGACTGACTGACATAGTGATCTATCAACGCACAGTCCAAACCACTGGACGGATCGGGCTGAAATTTGGCATGCAGGTAGATGTTATGACGTAGGAATCCGCTAAGAAAAGATTTTGATTAATTCTACCCCTAAGGGGATAAAATAGGGGATGAAAGTTTGTATGAAATTTTGTCAATTAAACTCCACGCGGACGAAGTCGCGGGCACAGCTAGTAAAATATAGAACCGTGAAGTGTGGGCATTAGCAAGTGCATGGAATATGAAATTAAAACAGCAGTATGTTATATATATAGCCTAAATGAATTATTTTTTTTACGTAAATACACAGGAAATGCACGAATGGATCTGCAAAGGTGGGCAAATTGTTTCGCACTTGGGCGCCTAAAGATGGCCAACGACTTCGTGTCGAGCCAGGTCAAGGCGAAAGGAGTCAATAAGGGGGGGAGCGAGCAGTGGGATATAAATAGGCTATAATACCTGTTTCTTAAGTCCTCACTGCTATCAGCAGCCTATTGATGGCTTACCAATATCTAATAAACAAGAAGATACTACTTTATAATAGTATTTAGTAATATCAAGCCGCAGGCAACATAATGAATATTAAACTGTTAATTGGCTCATATCTGTATCAAAGTCTGAAGGTAATTAGCCTGCCAGATAATATGCAGATATTGCATATACCAAAGCAATATAACATTAGGTACATCTCTTCACTAGAAGCACTATATGAGACGTTTCAAAACTACTGCTCGCTCACATGCTAATTTAAATTCACGGTAGCTGCAAAATTAAACTGTTTGAACCAATATAAATGTGTTCGCTATTAGATATATTGTTAAAAATGAATAATTGCACTAGTACTGGTTGATTAAAGATTGCTGAGTACAACATAAAAAGTAACAGTTAGACCTGTTACTTTTTATGTCAACAAATATTTATTAGGTTAATACCTGAATAGGCCACGCGATACTAAAAAAGTATTCTAATTATTTTTATTCTAGGTTCCCATAAATTGCCAGTGGTATTGGTGGCCTGAATGTTTTGCTGAAACAGCTATGTATAACTAAACTTATTGTGGTCTATCCCACCCTAAAACCATTCAGATCTCTCTCGTGTTTTTTATTAACCTTTGATCTCATGTGCTTTGTTACTAGAGAAACTTGAAGTAAGGAAAGGCTATATTAGAATCGTTTAAATGTTCGCTTCGTGCATGCGTAACCGTATTTACATACTTATGCGCCTTAAAAATGCTTAACAGTAGTATGTTAGATATTTGATCGATAAGACCTACCAGGGTTACGGACGTTAGAAACCAATTCTCACGCCAAAGTCAATAATTCGAAATTCTGTAAACAAATTTCAACAATAGAGTGGCGTGTGGATCTTCATTTCATAATGGATAGTCGGCGAAGGATTTTAAACTTTAATCAACCAGTTTAAGGTCGCAAATGACGAAGAAGGCTGCGTTAACATTTCTGACCTCCATACGTATTGACTTTGCCTTTGTAAACACTAATAGGAAATTCAAAAGTGGGAACCAGTTGAGATGAAACAGTGAATATGTTAATTTTGTTAGTAGAATTTGAGGGAGGAATTTTTGATATTACCACATCCTCTGATACCAGTTTATTTTGATAAATTATAAAACATAGATTTATCAAAATATCCGCAACAAAACATAAAATTTGTTCAACGACCATATTACGAGGGCATAAAGAGGGGCTTTGCAAATCTCTGATATAAATTTGGATTATCGTACCATAAGATGATAATCCAGTTTTTATTCTTGACATACACCTACGGTTTATATTTTATGGAATTTTAAGTGTATTTTGAAAGGCTTTTTTGGCGCAAGTAAAGCAGTAAATAAACATCTTACCCGTCATGTTTATTTAATAAGTGTACTTACTGCGCTTCAACATAAAGAACCACTCGGAACACTCATTGATATTCCACTTTATCTTATCAATACCGTGCAAATAGCCAGATTATATAGAAAATCCATATAACTAGTCTTTGTTACCTTGTCCTCTTGCTCCGGGACTAGTAATATCATTTTAAATTCAAATTTCTTGAGCAATATCATAAATCTGGGTCCACACTTGGTAGTGACAAAACCGAACCAGATGCGGCCCACGGTGAATGGGTTTTCAATGAATGATATCATAAATGGCCATGTTACTTGAAATGTATACTTTAATCCAATTGTACTCGGGCTGCTATAGAGTCTGCATCCTAACAGAGTGGAGACCACAGGCTGTGCCAACTTTCTGTCATAAATGCAGTAATCTAAGAATAACCCTTTTTATTTAGTACATAGTAAACGTAAAAAGTATAGATGATGAAAGAGTTTTAACTTAAGATGGGACGGATGGGATTATGATTGGTTACAATAAAATGTGTAATTATTAAAAAACTAGGTTCTGGGTTCTAGCCCCGGCTCGCACCTTTGGGTTTTTCGAAATCTATGTGCGAATCATAATTTCTATATATATAATCACTTGCTTATGGTAAAGGAAAACACCAATGGGAAATCTGTATGTCTTAAAAAATCTAACCAATTTTCGAAAGACATGTGAAATCCGCCAACCCGGACTGGGCCAGAGTGGTAGAACACTGCTTGAATCCCCTCGTAGTGAGGGGAGGTCAGTGCCCAGGAGTGGGACGTCAAAAGATCTATATTATATTATTATATAAAAAGAACCTATGATTTATGTAGATTTTTATAGAAAACGACGCAAAGTGGGAGTTACCAAATTAAAAGAACTATTCTTGACAAGAGACTCATCTCGCTCACCAGATGGGGGGGGTGGGTTACGATTCCCATGGTTAACAGTGCATAGTTAATTTTAGCCCATCTTAGAAACCTACCTCAGGATCTAGTAGCTTTAAAACATATTTTGCAATACTGGAGCAGTTCAATACAAAAGGTATGTTAACTTTTATAGCATACAAACTCGCATCGTTCAGGAATGCGCTCGATTCTATACTATAAAAGGCAGATATAGGGTCCACTTAGAGCACCAACAAGCAGTACTAACAACCCTGGTTTACGTCACAAGCTACTATTGCCACCTTCCGATGTTGATAGTCGTTAAATGCGTGCCATTGCCGGCGCCGGCGCATTCACTTGTGGAATAATCAAGGGATAAATCACATTGCCAGGATATGTTAACGCAATATGATATATAGGATTGTATGTTTGTGCCTAAATAAAAAGTAAAGTAAACAATGATCAGTCTGAACATTGGAAGAAGAACATCAAAGAAAAGATGTTGATGTGCGATGATTGTGAGATGACTACTATTCGACCCCAAATACCAAAAGACGATGACGACTTCAGCTGGTACAATATTCTGAGGTAAGTAACTTTAAAAGTGCCAACACTTTATTTTTAAACGGTTTTATTTAGCTCGACCCGTACGGAATTTATTTTAAGTTATTTATAGAAACTGCCCTGTCGTACAACTGGTCAATACTTAAATAATTTAAGAAACTGTATAGATGAATTAAAATGGCATTTGAAAAATTGGGCCCAAGCATAACCCCTGAGGAAGTCTAGTCTCAGTTAAATGCTAGTTCTGTACAATACGCCCACAGCGCATTGTATGTAAAGTTGTATGCACATGTTGGTTCAGAGTCGTTGTAACTCGATCGCGCGTACATGGTCTGGGACGTACCGCTTTTGGATAGGGCGGTTTATTGAATCCGTGACATCATAGAAACAGTGGTTTGCATTATACAAGGTCCAACACTCAAATATTTTTATTTCAAATAGGCCAGATTAACTGGCACTTTAAAAAAATTAAGAGCTAGGTGCATGTTCCAAAACAAACGAACCCGGAACCTCTCAGCTACGAGGACGGCCCCTCTAACCACTAGGCTATTGACGCTTCGTTTGCGTTTACAGTAGGTATAATTAGAGGTGTGAGGACAATGGAGGTTAATGCATAAGGCATCACAAATAATAAATTAATAGGCCCAGAATATTGCCATGTCATAAACTTATTTCTACTAGGCAGCTATGCCATATTGATGCATCAGTGCTTACATGGTGCTCACATGGTCCTTTGAATTAATCACTTACCATACTCCAGCTGTACCCACTAACAGAAAATAATAACACGTACCTGTCAATGATGTTATATAGATACCATGCAAATTAACGCGTGGCTTCTTAAGTAATAGTTATTACTTATTTTACCTTCTATTTCTCTTTTTTTATTTGTTATTGGTCATTTGCCACTTTCGATAAGATTAGTTGGTTAATGTACCGTAACTTTGTCCCGAAATGGACAATATCTAACTAATAGTAAGCTCGTAAATGCCAGATTGTCGATAATAATAAAACATCAATTCCGATTCCGATAAAATAATTTAATTGCCTCAATACCGTACCTATAGCAAGCGGTTTTATTGAATCAGAAAAACCAAGTGTATTCGGTTATCTCATTGAAATCCAATAAAAAACTGAGGTTGTTTTATTTATTGATAAGCAGTTGGGACAAACTTAGATAAAGTGCTTTGCTGACCTAAGACGAACTTTCCCAGAATAAAACTTATATCGAAGATAATTGATTTTGTTTAATATATTTAATGTTCGATTTAACAAAAAAACATTGGTATTTCTTAAGATTACATGCAAGCTCTTTCATTGCTCGTTTACTTTACACACAAATGCTACTACTTATCTTTAACTCGTAATGTAAGTCAATTGAAAACAAACACAATATACATTTATCTGCAAATTTACTTTGCTTTCCCACTTTTAAAAGCAATAGACGTTGTTCCTTTATCCTCATTACATAACTTTGGTGGGGTTTGCCATTCAAGAACTTATGATAATCAGAATTAACCACTGGTTCAAAATGCTAATTCCACTGAAAAGATCCCGCAAGAAACTCAATTTGTTTGATTTTTTCAATAGAAATTGGTGTACATTACCAGGAACGGCAACAGAATGTGAGTAGGGCAACCAATATCACTAAAAAAGTACTATTAAAAAAATACACTAGATTATTTACCAAGGTAATTAAGCCTCACTCACGATTTGGGTATATTCAGACTTAGGTAAATTCAAAAACTAACTTAGTGTCCATGACTAGTCCCACATTACAGTAAATTTAATGTTACTTACTTTAACGCTGTGAACTGTATTCCTATAGCAAAGTTTAGAAGTATCGATGCACTTACTAAGTAAGGGAAGTATGAAATAGTGTTCTTCATCGATAAGTGTAGTGAGTGCACTTCGGCACTTAAAACTAATACTGCATGTTTAAAACTGTCTTCTTGTTACAACAAACAAAGTCCCAAAGCATAAATTCCTTCTTTGTTACGCAAAGTTTTCATATTTGGAATAACATTATGTACTGTATTGTGTGTGGCTTTATAAAATATACAATAATAATAATAATATAATTTAGCCCTTTTTTTTAACGTCCCACTCCTGGGCACGGGCCTCCCCTCAACACGAGGAGGATTCAGGCCATAATCCACCACGCTGGCCCAGTGCGGGTTGGCGGATTTCACATGTCTTTCGAAAATTGGTTAGATCTTCTAAGACATGCAGGTTTCCTCACGATGTTTTCCTTCACCGTAAGCAAGTGATAATCATGTAGAAATTATGATACGCACATAGATTTCGAAAAATCCAGAGGTGCGAGCCGGGATTTGAACCCAAGACCTGGTGCCCGCAAGGCGCGTGCTTTAACCAATCAGCTATCACTGCTTTTATAAAATATATAGTGGCTACTTAATCATAGAAGTAACCATGAAGCAAATGCTTACATTAACTGGTCTTTGAAATAGTGGAGTAGAAATTTAAATTTGGTAATCGATTTTATCTATCCTTAGTTTAAAATTTGTAATGTTTATAATAGTCTAAATTGAATAGTCCTCTTCAAGAACCATTCCAATTTTATTGACCTCCAGTATCAAAACCTATCAGAGCAGATAGCCATATGACAAATACAGCGTCTTCACGGTGTCAAAGGTGCACTACATGTACAAGTGAACAGTTTTCGAACTAAATAACATTACCATATCAAACACATTCCCTAGATAAAATAAACATAAAATCATCTATCTCTATTCTATACTGTTCTCTTGAGTAGTCAAGTGATCTCGTCGATGCGAGTAGTTTATACCTTGCATACAATGGTATCCTAGTTTGAGATTTGCATAGAAGCGTAAGAATGACGTTTCGGTCACTGCTAAATATATTAGCATAAAGCTTAGCACTGTAATTCAAAGTGAAAATGTTGCCCTATTGAAAAATCCCAAATGATTTCTTAGGACAAAGTTATTTTAATTAAAACTCCTTTGAGAAAAATTGAAATGTCTGATAGTTAAGCAGCTGGAATGAAATGGTAAATCACAGATTATTTTTCTATTGGTTATGATTAAAAAATTTTGGTGTACTGATTGATGAGATTCAATTGTCATTTTAACATTTATGATTGGGAATTTTTTTTATTTTAAATCATTGTGATAGACAAATAAAATATAGCATTCAACTTTTTTATGTTTCTTTTTTTATCAGATATCCTACTAATATTATAAATGTGAAAGTTTGTGAGTGTGGATGTATGTATGTATGTATGTATGTATGTATGTTTGTTACTCCTTCACGCAAAAACTACTGAACGGATTTGGATGAAATTTGGAACACAGATAGTTTATAACCGGGATTAACATATAGGATACTTTTTATCCCGATAATCCCGGAATTTTTGTTACTTTAAATACTACGCGGACGAAGTCGGGGGGCACAGCTAGTCATCTATATATTATACTAGGTGAAACAGAAAGGGTATACAACATTTTTTGCAACTTAACTTTGTAAATCTAAAACTATTGGCTTTGTGGGACAGTTGAAGTACTGAAAATTTGGTAGACTTATGAAATCTGTCAACAGATGTATCCCTATAACACTTTTTGTTTTTCAAGTTTCCTCCAAAGCTGATAGTTTTAGAATTACCAAGTTAAGTTTAAAAAAAATATACCCTTTCTGTTTCAACCTGTATAAAAATGAATCTCTATTTCCTTGGTCATCGCATCAAGCGTGAACGGATAGAACGATTTCGCTTATTATTTTTGTTGTGTTTATTATCGTCAGGAGAAGTTTATTATGAAATAAAAAATAAGGACGTTAAGCGAAACAAATCAAATTCAATATTCAAAGTTAAGACAGGAAACGTCTGTTGGGTTAGCTAGTTGATAATAAAATATGAATTGCACCTGCACTAGTGTGGTCATTCTCGCCAAAAAAACTGCTTTGTTTTATTTCATCGCCTAGACGTACCATAATACGATTTTCCTCATTCTGATCAAGTCTATTATGAATAATCGCATCCTCGGTACATCGTAAGCCACTAACGGGCGGCCTCGGGTCACGCATCACTCACGCGCCGCCAGCCTCGTACGTCATCTGTCAAAACTCCACGTTATGGTTTAATGGATTATTGAATACGCCTATTTTCAATCAACAGCATGAAGCGATTTTTTGCTTTGGATCATGTCACATTCTAGTTCTATGATTTGTTTTCTCAGGGACGTGTGGGCGGTGTTTTATGCTTAATTGTTTTGATTGATGGCTCGTTTAGGTGTATTGGAATCTTCGTAATTGCCGTGTCAAGTAACTTTGTTATGCACAAAGTCAAAGTCAAATCGTTTATTCTGTTTAGGCCTACGGGGGCACTTACTAATTGTCATTTTTATGTAAGGACATATTTTTCTTAAATCTACAACCGGATTGGAACGTGACCTCGACTGAGAAGAATCGGCAAGGTACTCAGGGTGAATTTCGTTTTACATTTTTTTTTATCGAGTCAATAAATTTGTCTGCATAATAACAACAAGCTTCAACTGACCAAGCAACGATTATCTATATACAACTTTTCTTTCTCTATTCTTTCCTTATTTTTTAATTTGCATATATATAATGTAAGTATGTACTTTTCGAAATATGAGGATATCATCAAAATTTATTTACTGGGCTTCTGTAACGTGCGCTTTTATCAAGTGGATTGCAGATTATAAAGAATTAATACTATTAATTAGGTGCCTACTAGGTATTTACCAAAGCAAGTAGATAACCTTTTACCAAAGAAACAAGAAAATTCTTAACATTTTGTTGCACATTCAGTTCATTCCTTAATAATGATAACTTGAGACAGTAATTTTCAAACCCACTCGATACTTATTCCACTAAAGGCAGTTCCACATTATTGCAACATAGTTTAAAGCATTTAAATAGTTCAACTGCAATAATGGCCGCGACAACTTTGCTCCAGAAATGGACTTATTTTATTAAAATAATGGCTCCCACAAACCGTGCGTACGCCGCTCAATCGCCACCTACAACGCATACTTAACCACTTTAAGATGATACGGTCACACGTGAATATGTTCAATATAGTAATATTATATATTATTCATTATATATAACATGTATTCTTCATTACGATGAACTTGCCCCAATTGTTGCCCCTAAAATTTTATGGAAAAAGATTTACAAGTTTTTGTTTATAGGGTCATTAAGCAAGACAATAACTATGCTTTATCTCCAACGAATTGTGTGAGACCTTGAGTGAAACCTGACATAAGAACGACACGTCGCTTTATCTACGTGTCAATATATATTAAATTTACTTTAATATTATGTATGTTTGTCTGTAAGGTATTAAGGTAAATAAATCGATCACAAGTCTGAGAGCGATCTTTGAAATGTCATTCTTATGTCATTCCAGTAAAAAATTATATATCAAAGGCGTTCTTAAAACGGGCCTATGGTACTTATAACATTGGCCGTGAATTTCTAGGTCAGCAAATTTTGTTTGGTTACCTAAAATAAATAAATAAAAATAATAAGCGGCGGGTGAATCCGGGCCAAACAATCGCTTCCGTATAGTCATAGAAACGTAGAACTCTACTGAATTGATTAATGAGCTTTGAACCACATCACTCCGATAAGTAACTCCAGTATCTACATATTTACCGTATTACAGACGCACTTACCAAACTCATACAATTCTACAGGTCCACAGAAAACATTACCTTATCTTAGTCATATCCAACTTAAAAATTAATATGTTAATAAATGGTTCGTGCACACCCAGAGACCGTGTAACACTGGTTGTGTTAACCAACCCACGCGTGCAGCTTTATTGGTCGAAATTGCCCCTAAACGTTACCAATGAGGCGTTTGTTGTAGTATATTTACGGCTCTTGTATGGTAAGGGACCTGGCATCGATGCCATAAAGTCTCAGAAATATTGGGGTCCAGACCGCATGATTGTTGTGTAATCAACAAATTGAGAGTCAAACTTACTTTAGTCAAAGTATACCTATATATTTTATTAATACTTGTAATCTCAGTATAAATTGGGTAATACGATCCGTTTCAGTAAAAATAAGTAAAGAGCTCAAACTTCAAAGCGTTTTGTTCATCAGTATTTTTTATGAAATTAGGTACTTTTTGATAAATATTTTGTTCACTAATCGTGTTGTATCTAAATGCTGGATGCAACAATTATTTTTTAGGTACCTAACGTATTGAGTAATAAAAATATTAATGAAGGATAAATTTGGAATTAATTTAGGCTATGAGTGAATTGGGGCTAACATATTTAAAAAAAACATGATTTTATTTATGTGGGATAATAATAATAAGGTTTTATTAATGATAACATAACTGTAGATTGAGAGAATTTGCAGTATATGGTATGGAATGAGAAGTGATTATTTATACGTAGATACTTAGGTACTATCTAAATTAAAGTTTGTCATATTTTAGAAGTTAACACTGAATCGATATCCAAAGAACGGCAGAATAGCAAGAAAGATCCTCAGACGGTTGCCCTAAAATCTAATTTGAATAAATAACAAGAAACGTGCCGAGCCTAGGCCTAAGTTGCGTGAAAGTTTGTTTGTTAAGCCTACGACATCTAACTTGGACAAGAAATGAGGTTTGCGAAAACTTCGGTTAGAGTTAATTTTGGGCCTAGCTGATTAGTTTTGAAATTAAACCTTTGCCACCAAAACCCGTCCGAGGTTGGACTTCAGTGACATCGTAGTATGATTACTCTGGGGTATTATATGAGGGATAAACGATGGAGTATTTTTTTTGATTACGACTGGCAAATTGAAATGATATTGAAAAATATAATAGGGTGACATCGAATTGCCAATGCTTTTAGCGATGGTTCTAGATATTAATCAAATTATTTTTGTACCATTAGCAATAACATAAATTAATAAAAAACAATTGCCCAGTAAGCAAATAACTTATCTGAAGTACCTGGTCAATTATTATTATATCTGAATCAGATCCAGCCAGAGTCGTACTTTAAAGTATTGTCAAAGATTTTGATGTATGTCACCCTGTATGTAATATGGACTAAATTAAGGAATTATTAAAATATAAAATAATTTATAAAGTGATAAATTTTTTGTTGCAGAATTCATAATCACTTAGAAAGTTTTCTGAATATGGCTATCATGACAGCATTTTGTAAAAAAACGGTTCAT
Source organism: Notodonta ziczac (assembly GCA_918843915.1). Lineage (NCBI taxonomy): Eukaryota > Metazoa > Arthropoda > Insecta > Lepidoptera > Notodontidae > Notodonta > Notodonta ziczac. Next base: position 5,165,386 of record OU974047.1, read on the forward strand.
CGGTACTTAGTGATTCTGATTTGAAGTGTATTTTTAGGAACCAACAATTAAGGGAGTACAACCCTATTTCGGAACTGAGCATATTAACTCGAAGATTATCAATAAAAAAATAAACAATGGATATTATGATTTATAACCACACTACTAAAAACCCAACACGAACCAGTAGGTACAGCTATATTTAGTGTCGTCTAAATCGATAATCATAAAATCGGATGGCATGCATGTCGCTTCCAATGTTTACCAATACATAAAAGGGCATATTAAAATTTATTAGGGAACACGTCGTGAAGAAACTATAAACAGAAAAAGGGGATGTTAATGTAAAACTATTTGATGTTAGTACTCGGCCTTTGAGCGGCAATATTTGTTTATGTATTTCACAGTATATATTTTGGAGTCCTTTGTTTGAAGGCTTCTGGGGGCCGTGAGTTGTTTGCACAATTTAGTGTGTTTATTATTCCCTTCGGTGTTTGTGCGAATAGGGATGAAGACTGATAATAATAGATATTCGAATATAATGTTTTGAAAACAACTCCAACTCGTCCGTCCTATTCGTTCTTTTGATTTAATTCGTGCGGGTTCTAAGATAATTTAACTTTTCCACGGAACCACGTTAAGGGTCTAACCTAAGCATCATTGGTCACCATTGTCGATCCTGGCTCACAGGAGTATGAGTGGTGGGAGGGAATGGCTGTTATAGTCCCATAAAAAATTGAGTAGTTTATTAGAATCACCCGAAGTAGGTATTCGAAACGTTATAGAGAAGACAAGTCTTAACTGCTCAAACCCCAGATATTTTTGCATGATATTCAATATGAGTCAGGTACAAAATCAAAGCGGTTAACTGAATTTCTGGACACCCAAAAAATCTAATTTGTGAACAACACCATATTATGTTTTAACGTCGATACCTAGATTATAGTCGAGTTTCTGATCTATAATTTTGTTTTAAATCTTGCTAGATCATGATTATTTTTTTCTTATTCTGTATACATTTCCTTTGATAGGTTTTACTATTATAAAATCAGATTAAACTCGAAATTAAAACATCCTAATTTTATTTATGCCTGTTAGTCAATCCGCTTTAACTGCCCACAATACTAGCAAATTTTCCACATCGCGAACACCGGCTCTTCTGATTCCCACCCCAGCCCCAGCGTGTTTACATTTACCGTTGCCATGGTTACATTGTTTACTAATTGTTCTCGGCAGCGATCGTTAAACATCGGATATAGGGAGGTGGTTCGCTCGTGCAGGTATGTGTGTAACACGTATAAACTGCCGGATTCCCAAATTTGCGAGATGTTTTGGATATTTCGTTGTTGAGGGCTGTGCTGTGTGCATGTAAGTTAGGGTTTTTTTTAGTAAATCACATCTTAGAAAACATTAATTAATCCCTCTACGCTGTCCTTTGTGTACAGGACGATAAACTATAATTATTGATAGAAAAGTAGTAAATGTAATAAAATTATTCATCAAATGGATTCCGGACCGGTTCCAATTTCAAATCAAAGAACGAGATTCACTCGGAGCTGTTCAATTACACGAGCACAAGAACGAAATTGGAATCTATTTCATTCAGAAGCTGCACTAATTATCTGAGTGTGCATCGGGCCGCCAGCTGTTTTTTTGCAGGGGCTATTTCTTTTTTTTAATTTTCGCGACAGACCCGTCCGATGTCGATGTGTCAGTGAGATGCGCCGCCGCGCCGTGACGATCGGCTGCGCTTTGATGTGGCAGCGGCGCGTAGCAAAGAGGATAAGTACGGTTTTAAAAAAGTTTTATTTATTTTTCAGTGTACATTTTTAAAACAATTTTGTATGCTCGTGATTGGTTTTTGTTGAGGATAGGAGTAATTGGCGTATATTGGTATAAAATTGTGTGAATGTTTATTTTTTCAGATTTTAGTAGTAATCCCCAAGTTTTGAGAGCAATATTGTTTAGTCGCCCGTAGTTATAAAAATACATTTATTCTGCATCTATTAACAAAGCTATGCAACCAAGTACCTAATTCTAGTAAATTGTGTTATTATTAAAAGTATTAAAATTTCAAATAAAATAATATTATTAATTCAAGATTGGCATAATAATTGTATTCCTTACCTACCTATTTAGCGATATGAAACTATACGACAGGGTACAATAACTATAGCGTAAAAAAAAATCTATGGTATTTACAATATCCAATTGGTATGCGATAATCACACATAACCCACTGAAATAGAGTCCTCAAAGACCGCAATGAGAAAAATGCCTAAAGCGCACCTCAGCATGCACACAGCTCGTTAAAGAAGAATGTCCGAATCGCCCCAGCTGCGGGACGAAATGCAATAATTGTGGGAAAAACGCACTGAAATATTGTGTAATTATATTCGGACTGTATTCGGACGGTGACGATTTATCTTGAATCGCAAAAACTTATCTGGTGTAAGGATTGACAGCGCATTGGCGTCATTTTGTTGCGTTTTTCTTTTGTTTCGCCGACAGCCGTCTCAAATAGTTATCGCTCTGAGCCCAGTCGAATAATTTGTTTTCTTTAAAAATTCTTTAGTAAGTAGTATTTACTACTTTAAGTTCATTGATAATAATATGGAAGGTAGCTTTAGAAGATTTCGAAACGACGTTCAATTAAATTCAAATATTTGAGGTTATCAAATCGCAACGAAATTCTATTCAAAATAAGCGCAGTGGAAATTATTTTTAAAAGGAGACATTTTGTAAACACAATCTTACTAAGAAATTTATAATATTCCCTAAAGTCAAGCTACAACATAATAAAACGTAAAACAATGTTACGTTGGTTGTAACAACATAGCAAGTTTACGCAACAGCAAATACCTAGGCAAATTCCTACAATACCAGAAAACATATCGACTTTCATCACAAACTGAAACGACCATGCTTTCCACCAACTCTCAGAGATTTGGGCACTAAAATGGTTGATTAACTGCCTATTTATGTGATGTTTTGTTACATGGTGTGTTCATGTGACATGTTGCATCCGTCAAATGTTCAGGCGGACGCCCACCGCTGCGGGGCAGGCGGCGGCGCGCGCGCTCCGCGTCGATTCCAGCAATAAAATCCCCAAATCGGATAATAAAAATTTAACATTATTGACTATGCCTCGTTTGATGTGTGGAGTATATTAAAAATGTTGCGTGTCAGATGCTTTGCCATCCATTGTGACACTGAGCATTGCTAATTTGGCTATACAAATAAATAAGTTTGGAGTGTCTGTTTGTAACATCAAAATAAGGCCTTTTTACTAAATGCATATGAAAGTACATACGACACCTGTAGCAAAAGGGCGATTTAATTATTTTTTGTCTGTCTGTCTGTCTGTCTGTGTGTTTGTTCCGGGTAATCATAAAATCTCTGAAACGGCTGGACCGATTTTGACGGGACTTTCACTGGCAGATAGCTGATGTTATAAGGAGTAACTTAGGCTAATTTTGTATTAGAAAAACAAAATTAAAAAAAAATGGGTCCTGTCGCGCGGGCTCAGAACGCGGGAGCGGGCTTTTTTGTTAAGTTAAATTCCACGCGGACGAGCTCACGGGCTCAGCTAGTTTACATTAAAAAAATAAGGACAACAAATGATATCTGCACTTTCTAGTATTCTGTACTATTTATTAGGTACTACTTAGACGTTTTCCAATTATAACAAAGCTTAATGCCTCTATTTTTATATTGTTTGCTGTAATTACAAAACGTTTAGTAAAAATACAAAGCATTACAACAATATTTTTTGGCGTTACACATTAAAAAAAAACAATGCAAAAATTTAAAATATTTTCTTCTATAACTGCTCACACATTGGAAGCTTTGTTTGGGGCCATACTATAGTTCACTGGTGTAGCGATAATAATATATTTACTTCTATTTTCTTCGCTTATACTATAATAGTCAGTACTTAAGTGTAGTAAAATTCTCTAATAGCCAAATCAAATGTATCTAACGGTGAGAGTATTCTAATTTTATTTATTAAACGCCATAGTGGCACTCGCAATGGCCGCTCAGTGGAATTTAATTGAAGTCCATCTTATAGACACCACTGGAGGGTAAATTTGGTAGTTGTTAGATAATTTATGTGTTAGTAAGTTCTTCGGACGGTGTTGCGGTAATATACTACGTGTCAGCAGTCACAATGTTTCTATCATTTTACTTAATTAATGACATGATATTCGTATCTATACATCTATACAAATTAAATAAAATTGAAGTGTCTGTTTGTAATATCAAAATAACATCTTTTCACAAAGTGGATATGGAAGTACAAACAACACCTATAGCAAAAATGCGATTTAAACATTTTTTGTCTGTCTGTCTGTGTGTTTGTTCCGGGTAATCTCCGAAACGGCTGGACCGATTTTGACGGGACTTTCACTGGCAGATAGCTGATGTTATAAGGAGTAACTTAGGCGACTTTTATTTTAGAAAAACAAAATTTAAAAAAATGGGTCCTGTCGCGCGGTCTCAGAACGTGGGAGCGGGCTTTTTTGTTATATTAAATTCCACGCGGACGAAGTCGCGGGCTCAGCTAGTTTTTAATAAATTTGATTGCATACCTTGGCTTCTGATGAACACAAAATTTGTATTGTTGAACTTTTTACTATGTTATACTTTCCAACTTACGTTTTGGCATAATTATCAAGGGAAAAACCTAGATATCCACTTGATAACCAACAGTAAAACATAAAAAGAAGTAACGCGTGTGACCGCGAAAAAACTAATGAACTTGGTTTAGGGTTGCCGGGAACTGTTTTTATTTACACTGTAATTCTGTAGAATACGAGTAGTGAGAGATAAATAAAAAAAGAAGGTAACCGTTTTATACAAGGTGAAACAGGAAGGGTATACGTTTTTTTTCAAACTTTGTAAATCGAACACTATCAGCTTTGTAGGGAACTTGAAAAACAAAAGGTGTTATAGGAATACAGCTGTTGACCGATTTCACAAGTCTACAAAACCTTTAGTACTTCGACTGTCCCACAAAGCCGTTTGAGATTTACAAAGTTAAGTTGCAAAAAATAGTATACCCTCTTTGTTTCACCTAGTATGTATAACAAAGTCGACAAGCAAGTGTACGACCAGCCTGATGTTAAGCTGTTACCGTAGCCTATAGATGCTTGCAATCCCAAAGGCATTGCTCGGACGTTGCCAACTTAAAGTCGATTGGGACCGAGGGAGGAGTAAGAAGGGAGAATAGACTTCCAGCTCTCTCAATTTACGCCGATATAAAAATCTATACAAATAAATAAAATTGGAGAGACTGTTGGTAATATATAAATAACACCTTTTCACTAAATGCATATGAAAGTACATAAGACACCTATAGCAAAAATGCGATTTTTTTTGTCTGTCTGTCTGTCTCCGAAACGACTGGACCGATTTGGACGGGATTTTCACTGGCACATAGCTGATGTTATGAGGAGTAACTTAAGCTACTTTAATTTTAGAAAAACAATTAGGGTTACGCGTAAAAAATTAAAAACACATGAAATCAAAGAGTATCTTCGAAACGGCTGGACCGATTTTGACGAGACTTTCACACACTTAGGCTTAATTTTATTTAAAAAAAACAAAAAAGTTTCGTGCGGGCTCAGAAGGCGGGAGCGGGCTTTTTTGTTAAGTTAAATTCCACGCGGACGAAGTCGCGGGCTCAGCTAGTCTATAAATAAATATCGCCAGGCTGACACACCAACTGTACGGTCCCAAACTAAGCAACGCTTGTACTATGGGTACCGTACAATGGACTGGGGGCGATCGAAGTGACACCCAGACCTGGGCAAATTTCTAAAATACCAGGTAGGTACCTAATGTAAGAAACCAAGTATTAAACAGTAGTACTTAAGGCTAAAGCGCCCATCTAGCCCGCGAAGTTCAAATTTTTTGAGGTTTTTTAGAATTTTTTCAAAATCTGACAATAATAAAAGGCACATTTAGTAATTCGCGACAAATACCGTGTGCAGTGCATTTATTAATATATCCAACTTACTCTAAAACATTTCAAGAACGACAGCTATCCAGATAATCTGGCAATTTTTGTATATTTAGTGATTTACTAGTATCATATCCACCGTGATAATATTTAGAGTAAAATAAATGTATTAATAAACGCACTGCATACTGTGTTTGTCGCAAATCACAAAATGTTGTCTTAAATGTTTTCAGATTTTGGATAAACTATAAAAATACTCGAAAATTTTGAATTTCGCGGGCTAGACAGGCGCCTTCACCTTAACTGAAGGATTAAATACCAACAGTTACCTATTCCGAAATTCGTGTAGCAAACTGCATATATGATGAGATATACGTATTAAGCCATCGCCGCGTATTAGCAAGCATTAGCAAGTTAAATCCATCAGCAGTTTGGCCTATGCCTCTTTGCGAAAGGCCCCCAACGTCTTTGGTTAACCCAGTTCGTTGTGTTAAAACTGCTATTCATTACCACTACTACGATGCTTTGAAACTCGAACGCGCAAAGGTTTGCCGCGACTTGTCGCTTAGGGTGCACTGCCCAGTTAAAGTAAGTATCGATATATATTTTACGATGGTAGAGTAGAGAACCTGAAGCCAACTGGGGTAGTGCCAGCCTCTCACGGAAAAAGTAACGTAATCAGCGTGAAGTAACTTTTATTGCTGCGTTTTATATGATCAGTAAGAGTGCCGGAAGCCAAACGACAAGTATAGAAGCGATGATACTTCTTGATTTTCCATGCATTATATTAATGGAGAAAAAAACGTTGACGATCTTGACGCATTCAAGAAGAACTGGCACGAAGTCGCTGAGGGCAGAGATCAATGAAGGAAACCTTGGCCCAGCAGTGAGACAAGTCTAAATAAAAATAGAAGCCATAAGGTTATTTAAATACACATAAACAATATTGAACCTGTCATCTGTTTGACGACCGCTTGGTGCAGTGGTTCGAGCGTAGGCCGCTAGGCTTACTGCACCGGGTGGTTGCAGGTTCGATCCCCGTCAGGGTTTATTTCGGAAATGGCCATTTCGCAAATTGCCTTAGTCTGTGTGTCACTGGGACGCACCCATTCCATTGTATGGTACCCATAGTACAAGAATTGCATAGTTTTGGACAGTTTGGACTGCAGTTGGTGTGTCAGTCTGGCGATATTTATTTATTTTATCTAAAACGAATCCACAGTGTTACGTTTGGTTGAACCAATAGTAGTAGCTCCGAATGCTAACACCCGCCCGCAAACGGGTCAATGGAGGCCTTTGATCCAAGCTCTCACCTGTCTTCGTTGAGTGCCCTGGTCTTTCGCAGACTAGACACTTTACCCACTACTCGAGCCAGACTCGGGGATGCACGTTGTTTACTTTATCCCTATACAAGCATAGATACAATAGCCCTGACGTAAGCTGGCTTGATATAGGTTGACCTAGATTGAAAAGCCATCGGCATTATGAACATTGGTTGTGTTCTAGTAAATTGAAATACGTGCTAAGAAAAGACTGGTTCAGACTTAGTTAGTACGTTATTGTTGCGAGTTTTTAATCATTATTAATATCTACAAACGCAAATAAATGAGAACAATTTAGTTTGTTTAATATTTTAGATAAATTTAGTAACTTATTCAACATAATTTAATTGATAGTTTAACTAGTTCAAAACCTACGAAAAATTGTTGTGTTATTTTAGATTATTCGATGTTATTTTGGGTACAGTTTAATATATATAAACTACTTTGAAACTCTAAAATGTCATCGTATTGAGTAATGATAGCAGATGTTACATAAAATATTAGGATACTCTAATAGAACGTCATAAAAATAAAAGCGTACACCTCTATGAATCTCTGTAATCCGCTATGAAAGGGAAATCATAACAGTTTCGTTATAATTTATTAATCAAGAGTGTCGAATACAAACGTGACTATATAGAGAACATCAAAAGTCCAACAACGTTATTTCTGTAAAGGAGTTTTTTTAAAAAAAATATTTTGTGAATATCACCATTGGGAGTTCGATAAAAAGGGGTGTTCGTATTTTGTGGGTCCGGTCCCGATTTGAATCATAATAGTTGTTTGAAATTTATTTGCTCGTAAAACGGGAGTGTTGCCGGGTTGGTTTGTGACAAAGGCGGTTTTATCGCAGCCAGTGAGCGCTCGTAAATTTTACTTCGGCTGTCAAAACATAGTGTGGCGCGGGCCTTAGCCGAGAGTGGTCTAATATACGGCCAGTCAGTAATATTAAATACTTGGGCCTTACGGCTTAGCTGTAAGTCATTTAGTCATTTCGCGTTTAGATTATCTGTACCTAACGCTGAAATGATAAATTGGGAAGCAGCCGAATAATAAATTAAAATCTTTATGAAGTTAATATTTACAGACGATCACCATTTTATGATACCGAGATAGGACTTGTTTGTACTTTGAATAAGTATTATAATAGGGAGAACGAGATCCGAGGACATTATCAAATTAAATTTCATTTTTTTATGAGCAACTGGGACTGTAAAATGAGCGGGCTATGCTCAACCAAATTCTAGTGATTAACTGAAAACTATAAAAAATATGGTAGCCGTAAGTATATTGTTACTTAAAACTGTTGATGACAATCTTCATGCATTTATCCAAAATCCCGTGATTTAAGCATCGTAAAATAGATTTTATAGTGTTCGATATTGAAATTAGCCACGAGATGACAAGACTAACATGGCCATAAAATGCGATACTTATCTAACTTACTAGTTAACAGGCGATACGAATTCGATACGACCGATCGGTTATAGAGATTTTGCATACATGGGTTTTTATTAACACTTAAAAAGCTATAAAACTTGATACTACTAGATTGGATTTTTATAAACGGTTGGCAGTAAATCATTAAATATGACACAACAGGTATCGCTTTCATACGGGCGTTATAAGGAAACGGGGCACAATAAGCAATTTGAGTCAGCGTAAAAGGTACGTTGTTGTCCTAATTTAGTACACTCATTATGCATATTACATGCCTCAGTTGCCTTTGTTTCTCGATAAACAGTGGCCATTTTCCCGGAGTTTTCCCTCTTCCCGCTTTTTTATTATTAAGAGGCCGCATTTACCTGCGGATGTAAGTTGCCACTGTACATTCGGCACCACAAAAGCTGTTCCGCTCTGAGAATCTGTTTTCTTTTTTTATAATTCTTTGCTAGTTCCATGCATATAAGCAAAATGTTTTATTAATTATGAAAATTTATTTGCTGTACGTTAAATATTAAATGATTCTTGTTATTAGTATTTTATTTATTAATAATTACGTATTATATTTAATCTAAATAACCTTAATGTAACTACAGGTACTCATGATTCAACAGACGTTTTTGGAATTATTTTTATTAGTGATATCTAAATGGTAGCTTACTTTTAAATAAAAATACTTACCTACACAAAGTCAAAAATAAAAAAGAACCTAAACACAGAAACGAGCATCCTTAATATTCCTTTCACGCGTTCACAAAAAGTGTTCAGGATTCCTATTCCCCTACTTAAACAAACAAATTATTCCGTTTTTGATTGTACAAAGATCCTGTGAAGCTGGGGCATCCTTCACAATATTGTCTTCGTAATCGGCGAGACGCGCACAGCCATATTCTGGAACCCACCGAAATAAAATTAGCCTTAGGGCGATAAATTCAAATCACAGCCCACGGTAATTTCAACCTCCTTTTTTCGCGAGATATTCGTTGTGGAATCCTTAATTTGGTTTCGTTTCGGCATTGTGGTTACTTGAATTGTTATTTCTCGTTTAACACCTTTTTCCTCAACACGCGTTAGGGATTAATCTCGAATACGTTTCTCTCTCACTTTCTCATTCTAGATATATTTTTTTTCAGGCATGTGGTCTAATTGTTATTTCATACTCTTAAAGTCTAAGGCAAATTAAAATTTTAATATGGGCATGGGAAGAAACGCGGATAGGCAGACACCAAGACATAATCGTTTGATGACATTAAAATTATGTAAATGACATTAAAATTAAAATACAAAAACAAACGTCGTTGACGCGCACTGTTAAATATTACCTACTAGCAGTACGGTTTACAGACAACACCGTGTTAAGGCTTTCCTCATAGCAACCAAAATATGTTGATATATTTTGAGGCTATGACGACGATTTTACAATAGGAAAAGAGCGTAATTTTTTTGTATTAATAAATTGTTTTAAAGCTTGGAAATATTTAAATCAACCACCTATTAACAAAAGCCACAATTAAAAATGTCTAATATAGACACTATGAATCATAACTCCTTATACCGATTATCCGACAATCCAAGTTTCAGCGCTCGCGCAGTCACTACAGCGCCATCTAGGCAGTTTTGATGCATTAATCATTTGGTCTATCCATTATCGTCTGTTTGTTTTAACTTGGCAACCACGGAACTCCATACTGGATTGTACCTATCAGCTATGGGTTCCGTTTGAGTTTACATATTGCGGCGTAGGCTGTTATTAAGTGAGTGAGTGTTTGCGTATGTGGTGCGTTGAATTTGGATTGAAATGGGCGTCTAAGTTGATCTATAGATTAGAACTTCGTAATATTTCTGAGGAAACCGTATCAGTATTTTAATTTTAAAATAAGTTCGTCTTATATTCAAGACATCTAAATTGAGATAGGCAAATTTTGTACAGGTTGCTCAATTCATAGAATTATTTAAATTCCACAAACTGGAATTTTGAAATTGTACACTGACAGTCTGAAATCTGAAACCTGACGAGCCAAATAAACCTACCTCGGCTTCAAAATTTTTTTCAAGCCAACAATGCATGTATCTTAGGTATAAACTTATATAATTACAACTCTGTGGTAACAGAAAAATAAGATTCCAATTATCAACGAAACCTAATCGATTCATATGTTTTTGACCAACGAATCATAACACAAACAGACAGGAAATGGCGTCAAAACTATAATACCCATCTGTGTTGCGACAGGGGTTAAATATTCCGTGATAAAAGCCAAAAAAGCGTCAAAACATCAAGGCTCGTGCGAGTATAGATTTATGTACATACTTATGTACTTATACGGTACACTATACACGAGGGATGGGCAACACGTGACAAGCATGATAAATGAGGAGTTCGGGATCATGCCTCTGGGGACTCCCTTTGGCTGAGAGAGGCGATTCGGGAAGAAAACCTAACAACGTCACGACATTATTTTCAATAAAAAATAAACTCTATCGTGAACAGAATACAAGCCTTTTTCAAACACAACATAGCCGAAGTTAAAACTCCATAAAAATTCTGGAGCTACTACGAATTAGTGTTGTAAAAAGTAACTAAAGTGTGTGCGAGTGAAGCTGAAACGGTTTTAGTAGTTTTCGGGTTAAGGTTTGAATTTGCTTGTGCGATTCGCGTGAATTGTTGGCCAAGGGAGATCAGGAGGCGAAATGTAGAATCTAAAGCAGAGGCAAGTCAAAGGCGAGCGTGAGTGTAAGCACAGAATATTTTTAGTAACCCCGAACTAAGTGGACCAGGGAATAAATCATAAGATTTCGTCTGTATCCTATTGAAAAATAATAATAATATATATTTGATTTTGGTATGTGTCTTTGACCAACCTTTTGGGGATTGTGAACGTGAGTCAGTTATTCAATTTGTCAATTAATTTTCACTACGTTAGAGTATAAACTTCATTGATCTATAGACTCAAACTTTAAAACCATATTAAAACCTAATGAAAATATATCCGTATTCTATTACCTTTTTACGGCATATCCTAAAACCATTTGAAAAATAAACAAGTGATGCTCTTGCGCAGTTCAATGCACCACACCACCAACCCTCAATGTTTGTTTAGATGTTATGTCTGAACAAACCTATAAACTGCAGTGGACTTGACAGATACACCTCGTGAACATTGCAGATATGTAAAGACATAAAACGGTGTTATTTGTAGGTTTGGTATTAAAACTGGGGCCCAACTCTATTAACCGCTGGCATCTCGATCGACTCGCAATACGTCAAAACTGACGTATCGTGTATCTGAATAGTTAGTATCGTCAGTTTTTCTACAGAAAATCTGTCAAAACTAACGTACTCATTCAGATTCGCTATACGTCAGTTTTTATATAGAAAATATGTCAAAATTGACGTACTCGCATACTCGAGCGATCGAGATGCCAGCAGTTAACAGAGTTGTATTTGTATGCACTTGCAAGTATCTCAGAAGTCGCAATCAGGTGTGCATTATACAGAATCCTTCCGTAAAATGGTAATTTAATTAATGGGCTCTTCAGTATTGTTGTTTTCGATATGACAATTATGAATATTGTATTAGATTTTCTACACGATGCCCTATCGGAACACACCTCAGGGAATTCCAAAATTAAATTTTCTCGAAACAACTGACGATCGGTGCATACCTACGCTGATGTTGTGGGCACACTTCTATAAACCAAGCAGAGACTACAGCTGCATTTAGTGCGTGCTGACGAATAATTTGACGCGTAGACCTAACTTTTAGGGTAATCTACATCTTGGCTGTGCTTGAAGACGGGCCCGCCTGCTTCGATCAATATAATCGCTTCAATGCCTGTCAACTTGAGCTAAACTGGGTGAATTTTATACATATGAATGGCATTCTACTGGCGAATTCATTTTTTTTTAAAGAAAAGAAGTTTGGTAATAAAAATCACCACCAAAGAGAAAACACAACAGACGTTGTTATTAAAGTTATCCAAGACATTTTGGTCATTTCATGGATAACCCTCCGAACATAATTTCGATTCCAAACGCGTAGCGGTCTCGAGGCTTGAAAATATTGGCCCTGCAAGCAATAAGCTGAATAGCAGCAGAATACTGGACGGCCGTTACAAGAACTTTATGCGACCGTTTTGGAAATCGAAGCCTCTGTGAGAGCCTGTAGTTTTCAGAACATATTGCCGAAGTTCCTATCGGGAATAAATTAAATCAGTGGTTGTAAATAAAATATTTGAGTTCAAACATTTAAAAAATATAGAATGATATTAATAAATTATAGATACGTACGATTATAAAATTATTACGTGTTTGAAAAACATTTTTTGGTAGTAACATAAATATTTATAAATATTTGTACTTATAAAAAATACCTGATTTTATTAAAAATCTCAATATCAGAAATCTACTAAAGTATTTGTTTTCTAGTTAATGTTGTTACACGAAATATTTTATTATTTTCTATTGCAAACTATTACATAACGTGTAATGTTCGAATAGTTTCCACAAAATTGCGTACAGATAGGTGATCACAAAAAGGTATCGAACACAAAGGCGACCGTTGTGTATTGAAAAAGAAATAATCTCTCTTAATTGCGGCTCGGTTTTTGATCCATGACTCCGGTAATCGAAAAGGGTCCGTCGATTTTTCCCCCATAAGACGTACCCTTTGAAAATGACCCGCATTTGGCAAAAAATATCTTTGCATTCAGAGGCGTCGCGTCCGGAGTCCGGTCCATCCTCTCGCCGTCCGCGGTTGATTGCGTCGAACCGTGAATAATACGCACTTTGTGCCCAATAAAAGTTTTCCTCCCGTAGATATTGGAAACAATGACTTTGACTCACAATTCTTCTGAAGCTGTCTGGAGCGGCAGCGGAAACGGGATGGATTTTTCTTTTGATTGGACACAACAGTGATATCTTTTTGCATAAACCATCCTCGGTTATTTCTGACCATTCACTTATTATGATGCTATAATTCTTTTTTACTCCAGCAGTATACTCATACATCTTGTTATAACGATAAAATATTTAGACAGAAAATTATAATTTTGTGGAAAAGTCCACTCACTGCACTGGAATAATATAAATTAAAAAAATCTTGATCAAAGTAATTTAATGTCGGTACATATCTTAATTGTTACTATACATAGCGTGTCTATTTCAGCTCGTGAATGGTAGAACAACCAGCGCGAAAAAATCCACAAAACAAATACCCAACATAGAAAGACAATGTTAATGCCGAAGGACATAAATTTTTACCGGTCGATTAAACAGTGGCCGAGGCGAAGCATCCTCAAATTAGACAAAGGCGGTATTAATACGGAAGCCATTAAATTGAGATAAGCGCGAGGCAGATTGGGCCGCGCCCTTCGGGTGGTATTAGCCCGTGAGTCCTGATAAGTGAGAGACGGGGGTTTGTGGGAAACATCAAAGATCAATGGGGTCGGAATAGAATCGATAGGTGTCTGTGTTTAATATGTAGGTAGTAAACCGTGTCGAAGATTTAGTGATCGGATAGAAGAGGCCAGTACGAGTATAGGTAGCTTTTCTCATCAAACTCTATTATTTCGAACTAAAATGTAAATCCTAGACCCGTAACATAAGCGTGATCGTAGTTATTAACGTACGTAATGCGAACATCTTGTTTTTTATCACCTATACATAAGTAATACAAGTTTACATCTTGACTTTTATCAAAATAGGAAGGTAAGATTGTATGTTTTTGTCGCCCATTGTGATCTTGACCATAGCTTATGAGAAAAAATTTACGACCGAAAAATGATTTTTGAAGTTGCTAGTATAATCTTTTATATTTTTGACTATTTTTATTTAAAGGAGCCGAACAGTTTTGGATTTTCTGCCGGTAATAGTTCGCTCTATGGTTAGAGTATTGCAGGCATGGTGGTGTCTATATCGGCAGTAATTGGAACGCCGGCGGGCGCCCGTTTGTCGTTCGACAATCAACGCGACGTGATGCGAAATCCGATGCGTTCGCCTCAGATTACCGCGCGGTAATCATTGTCTTCGACCAATCGTGGGGACGATTCCGTTTGGTGTAAATATGATTTTTCATTACTCATACTCTGAAAGTAGGTCTGAAGTTGCCTGAGAAGCGGGTTGAAAGTAATACTTTTCAGGCCCGGGAGTTTCGCTTTCAACTGACAGCTGCCAAATTATAAAAAAAAAACAAGTTCCATTTTCACATTTCTATGGAACCATGTTCAAACTTTTTCTACAGTCACTCAATTACAGCACGATGTAAAATTGAAATAACATAAAGTTAAGTATTAATTCAAGAATATATTTTTATAAATGACTTAATTATAATTTAGTTTCAACAATTTCTTTAAAATAACATCGATTTGGGCAAAATATTTAAAGATGAAAATGAAAAATAATGGCTAAATAATGAAGTTGGCCGGCCAACGAAAAAAAAAAACAAAATAGGCGGCAATCCGATTTTTTTTTTTCGAGTTGTAGAGTATTGTTTATACTTCCTTGTATTATTTCTTTACCCAATTCCTGTTTTTATTTTTATTTTCCTTGTATTCGTAATGAAAAGCACAGTGTTTACCTCGGGTGAAAGATTTATTTTGTCCCTCGAACTATTAGCGCCCTCGCTACGCTCGGGCGCCAAACCCCGTCTCGGGACAAAATAAGTAGCTTTCACCACTCATGTAACAATGTACTATTACGCCCCTTGTTAGGCACAATGTTTATATACCTTCTTATTTATAATATTATACCTGTTTACTTATGGGGTCAACCGGACGGTAATTAGCTAACGTTGGACCCGGCAGGTGGCGCTATTGTCGGCATCCGGAAAATAAAATTGGGAAGCCGAGGGAAAATCGATTAAGTAAGTAATTTTACAATTGATTAAGATTAATTGATTCAATTAAGGCTAAAGCGCCCATCTAGCACGCGAAATTCAAAATTTTCGAGTATTTTTATAGTTTATCCAAAATCTGAAAACATTTAAGTCAACATTTTGTGATTTGCGACAAACACAGTATGCAGTGCGTTTATTAATACATTTATTTTACTCTAAAACATTTCAAGAACGACAGATAACCAGAAAAACTGCCAAGTTTTGTATATTTAGTGATTTACTAGTATCATATCCACCGTGATAATATTTAGAATTGTCTTAAATGTTTTCACATTTTGGATAAACTATAAAAATACTTGAAAATTTTGAATTTCGCGGGCTAGATGGGCGCCTTCACCTTAAGTAAGATTAATTGTTACAATTTGAATCTCCAAAACATACACACGAGATACGAAATATTTTTAATTTCTCCAAAAGCCCATTTAATTTACGCAGGTAATATGTGGTCCCCAAAACAGTAGGTATACGTCTAAAAATTAATAGCGCATTAAATCGTTTTGTTAGGATAACATTTTATTAAATTCAAAATTACGACCCTCGTTATTGCCCTCAAGTACCGGGGGACTCGTATTTTTTTAAATAATTTATTTGATACTTGAAATTAAAATTGTTTAATTTTTGTTTTAATTGCCTATGTTTTATGAGCTTACATTCCTATTTAGCAAGAAAAAATGGACGATAAACAAGATCAAATGTTATTTTGCCAAATTACGGAGGTTCAGTGTTATTTACAAAGGCAAACATAACTCTAAAATAGTATTATATTCCACTTACTAATATAACGAAACTCAACATGAATAAGAAGGCCACGAAGTCACGGAGTCGCAATTCGTTGAAGCTGAAGCTCATCTTATTATTTTCTGATTTTCCTTCTTACATAACATTATTATATCCCGGATCACAATTTACAATCTACACAGGATAAGGATGGGATAATTAAAAAGCTGAAAAACATTCTTGTTTTTCTTTAATTTTCAGAACAGACTGGAGATTTATCTCACCCACCTCATATTAATTTTTATATTGTATTCATGTTACAAGCTCTCTATAAATAGCAGAATAATATTAGGTACGTTTTCTATTAATATATAGGTAATAGTTCCTATTTCTCGTATCCTCAATGTTTTTAATAAAATTTCGACCCTGCATTAATTTTATTCCTAAGCTCCGGTCAACATTTGACCTCAATCTCACCTGATGGAAAGTGACGATGAGACCAAAGATGAGCCTGTTTGCTCTAGAATTGAAGAGACCTGTATTAAAAGGTAACACAGACGGCGCATTAGTCTGAAAACCTGTCCCATTGTCGTGAACCCAATAGTCATGTCTTGATCACGATACAACCTGTTTGGATGTGACCGAAACCCAATATTTGCCCACTACCTGTAACTTAGAAGCTATGTTATTAATAACGCAGTCACCCATAGCGTGGGGGTTGCGCAGTGTCAACAAATCGCACGCACAGAGTTTTGTATCCGACCACCCGTATCTGGTCCGCCTGTTTGTTTACATTGCCCCCTCGGTACGATGAACCGGTTTTATAGTCTTTAGAAATAACTGAAGCCGACGGCTACGAATTTTCTATTTAGCGTCACGACTTCCTGAATCGATTTAATGTATTTTTTGTTTCACGTTGAGGAGAAAGAACTAATTGTCAAATGCATGTTTACACAATTCAGAGAGCACAGAGATGTGATGTGTGATTAAACCTTAACATAAATATTGGTCAATTTTATTCCTAGTCATGCAACAACGTACAAAATGCTCTGTAGAACATTGTGTCCGAATAAAAGGCCTAGATACTGACACCGGAATCTGTTCTGATAGAGTTTCCGAACTCTACAATTAACGTTATTCATGTATGTTTGCCCCGCCCGCATGTAAAACTACACAGCCGAATTTTCCAGTCTACCGGGCACTTTGTGATTTTATTTAATCGTAAATCTATTTATAACTAACTGTTAACAAACTTAACAAACACTCTGATTACCATTTATTTAGAAAATACGGGATTTATGGGGCCAAATGAACGTCCATTGTTCTACAGCCAGTGTAATTAATTTAAATTAGACTAGGGCACACTGTGTAATTGAATTTTTGACGAGAGAGAAATTTAAAGGAAAAATGAAACTCTATTTCAGAGTTAGTTTGCAAATAAAATTACTACTAATGAATGTAATAAAGTGATTACATCGGATTAAGCAATTCATATTAGTTTTAAAGGTATATATTTCATTAGATTTATCTATGTGTTGTATGTTTTAAACAAATAAATAAATAAAAATAAATGAATAAATAAATATCGCCAGACTGACTGTACGGTCCCAAACTAAGCAACGCTTATACTATGGATAGCGTACAATGGACTGGGGGCGATTCCAGTGACACCAAAACCTAAGAAAATTACGAAAGGTAATTTCCGAAATTTGGCCCAGCGGGAATAGAACCCGCAACCACCATGTGCAGTGAGCAGAGCGGCCTACGCTCATACCACTGCGCGAAGCGGTCGTCAAAAATATTAAATCATATTATTTTTTTTTAATTATTTCGTTCTTTATAACATCTCACTCCTCGGAACGGGCATCCTATCAAAATGAGGGGAATTCAGGCTACAATCTACCACGCTGTGCCAGTGCAGGTAATTAATATTATTGAAATTATGATTCGCATGCAGATTTAGAAAAACCCAGAGCTCCTAGCCAGGGTTTGAACTCAGGATCTTGTGCCCGCTTAACCTTAACAAGACGCGTGCTTAACCAATTGGTTATCGCTGCTTTTATAATCAGATAATTAAATCGCAAAATTTCATTTTACTTTGCTAGACCTAATTAGATGTTTTTACGTTTACAATATAGGTCACTTAGCACAAAGTTTGATAGATTAGACATTTCAATGAAATAAGTACGTTTCCGAAAAAAATATCGTGTTAGTATTTATAATTTCATGAGGCAGTCCCCTATCTAAGATATATTACACATCTCCGGTCTTTGTAATAGGATTGTATTGGCAGGATACAAGCGCGTAGGATCGCAAATAGGCCATTTGTCTCAGTTGACTTGACTATAACAATTTATGTGGGAAAATGGCATCTGATTCACTTTAGGTTCAAACTCCTTTTTAAACTAAGAAAGTGGGGGTTCTTATGATCAATAATGTACAGCATGCACAGTATAAGGCAAGCTCCGAATCACAAATAGCCGCGTGCCGACTGAGCGAGTTGCATTACGAGGCAGCCTCGAGCACATTCCGAGCACGACAGTCTCAGTTTTGACGCGAGCAGTCAGTTTCAGGCAATTTTGACATGCTACAGACAACAACAAGAGCAATGATAGACGTTTTTGTATGTTATTGCTATTAATTGTTTGTAATTGCTATTTATTACTTGACACTGGCGAAATTATTGATAAACGATGGAAGCCATAAACTAAATAATAATAATAATAAGAGCAATGATAGCGTTTGGAGGAGGCAGCATGAGTGTTTGCCTTAGACGAGACACGTGCTGACTGGACTTGGCGAGTAGCCGTGCAAGGCGGCTCGGTCGGTCAGTACACGGCTATAATATGTCGATGTATTTATAAAGCAATTATTTTCGTTATCAGTTTTTTTTTTAATAATAATATGTGGTTAACTGTACAGTCAGTTCATTTCACAAAGACGCGATTGCAAAATGAACCTTGTTGCAGTGTCATAAGAGTGATATAATAAGTCTTCTTGAAATTGCCGAACTATTAAAGGGCAATGCTCGGTGAAAAGAAAGATACCTATAATCATTTGTCATCAATATTTTAGTCAGGGTACTAAGTGGAAGAAGAAAAATTGAATAAACTTAGTCACTGACTTTTGGATTAACCTTACCACTCTTTTGAAAATGCCTGATAATGTCAGTCATACCTTTTGTGACCTGATGATATAGGTATTTAGGACAACCTAGCTAGACCCTATCCGCCCTATAAATTTTGACAGTGGAAAATTGATAGCCTACGAAAGTAGCCGAACCCATCTAGCAAAACACGGACCAAATAGACGAGAGTGAGGCAAACGCTAGAGCATATAATAATTGTCGTAGGGTATATCAGAAAAGTTTTTAATCGATTTTAATACAATAACTAGTGCGCTTTTAAATCACATTTTACTATATTTGCAAGGTTAAGGTATTTTATATTTGTAGGGTTAAGGGTATGCTGCATCATTGGTAACTTTGATGAATGGGTGCTTTTGATCAATCAGTACAAAAAAATGCTCGCGAATTTTCAGCAGCAGTGTGTTCAGCATTTTGTCAATCTCATCATTTTTGTTTTCTTTTTCCATATAATCCGCAATTTTATCGAACTTTCCCAGTTCCAAGAAGTGTTTTGAAATCTTAGAAAATCTGGCTGGGCGAGAACTCCCTTATCCGAACTTCACAGTTCTCGGCTCGTACCTGCGACGAATTTGAGTTTCGGAGTTTTAAGTCTTCCTGTTTACTCGTCCTTTCACTTCGTTAATGTTTTCCCGTGATTAAATTGAAAGTCTTATTTTGAATCAACAGGATTCAATGATCATCTTGTGACGAGTTTTATCAACTCTTTCGTTTGAATCAAACTTGGTTTCGCTTATTTACTTATTTGAAACATTAAATTCACTTTGAAATAAACAGTTACTTTCCAAGGACAGTACCAAAGAGGAACACGGTAATATGGTTAATAAATCCACATGCTTAACTGATTTAAGTGGAACCTCACCGACAAAAAATATAATTTCATGAAATATTTTATGTTTTAATTCCTAGGATATATATATATTTTTACAAAACATTTTAAATTACGGGAAATCTTTATGTAATGAAGCGTTGACTACGTGCCAGTACATTATTGTCTGTAATTTCACTTTTTTGCTCGATGATATCGAAACGGAATTATCACACAAATTTCCATCCCCTATTTCACCCCCTTAGGGTCCGTTCAGTAACCAACCGAATCTTCGTTTTATCTTCAAATCTTTTAATCCTACTAACAAAACAAGATGCCAAATGTATTCCAAAATAAATCTTATCTCGGCTTACCTAAATGCAAAATAGTATTAACTTGGTATAATTTCGAGTTTCTTATCTACCCAGACGATGTAGTCACTGGCGACAATCTCAGCGTATTCAAATCTTAGAGACGTTACAGACGGGAAAAAGGACTTCAATTAAAACAACGTCAACGTTGTCTAAATAAAATATATTTTGTTTTAGAGATCAATACGCTACATGTACCGTAATTATGTGACAAAAAAACCAATAGCATTTAAATATAAGCCCACAGTTTTAGAAAATTTAAATCTTTTTTCAGATTAATTTCTAATGTAGGTACACATTTTATACGGAATTGAGGTTACGATTGTCGAAAATGAGTTTTACATTCACGATAAAGGTCATTTGAAAATTCACATCCGTCCGTTCGCCGCGGTCACGCAATGTCAAGTCTAGTCGCCCCTTTAAGTTCAAACAGACTGGTCGTCTCCATTGTTTGACCGTGGAATTTTTGTGAAGATTTCCCATGGGGCGGGGTCGCGGTGGACGCTCCACATCACTCTCTTGTTTCCAACGCTGAAAGGAATATGCAAACAGATTTGCGAAGGGAATTTTCTTTTTGTAGGGAAATTATTAATGGTTTTGCCTTGTAAGTTTGGGGTGTAGTATCTTTTTTGGTAGGTAAGTACTTTTCAATTGACGATATTATTAAGGAGTCCGTTCAACATGAACTTTCCTTATTTTCCTTTGCGTTGGGAGGTAGTGGTAGCTATAGATACGAAGGTTTGACAATTTTAAGTGAATTACTATTTCACTATGTATCTTTGTATTTTTATTTGTTTTGTTTCAAGTTAATTTACTTACTTTTGAAAGTTCAATTTCGGTAACAAATTTTGTAAAGGCTCAATAATAACAATCACTATCACCACTCACAAATTAGCGTAACAATACAATGCAAAAAAATCGTAACTCAATACCTACAGCAGCATGGGAACCGCTAAGATAATCGCCGATACATAAACAAGGGACAATTAACGAAGCATCTAATGAATAGACGTTGTACGTCACTCGTGAATGAGCGGCGAGCACAAAGAGACGGCCCGAGTTACGTGCGTTCCGATACACCTCGTAATAATTGCGCTCGACTCGGAACAATTAGCGCATTTCCTCAGCGATTACAAGGAGCTAAAGAAACAGACGATAGGTATCTTGAAGAATAAGGCCTGTATTAATAAATCGATCTCAAGTCTGAGACTGATTTTGAGTACGCTTTTGACATGTAATTTTTTATTGGTATGGTAGAATGAGATTTCCAAGATCGATCTCAGCCTTGAGATTGATTTATTCATACGGGCCCTAGCTGTCATAATATACTCAAACGTCGGTTTAAAACATTATTTATATTAAACCATTTAGGTATAGAAAATTTTATCGATTTGCACTAGCTTTACAAAGTATTTTCTGAAAGTGTTTTATAATCACCTAGTAAATCAATTACCAAGTTTTAGGTATGGGGTAAAAAAGCGATGCAAATAATACATAGGTACTAAAGGTTACCATTATTATTATTATTTAGTAATAATATTACTTATTTAGTGACAATGGTGTTGCCTGCTCATATTGTGTTGCTGTTCCTAAGTATCTTTTATTCATTGAAAAGAGTAATGAGTTTCTTGCCGGATTTTCTCAGTGGAAGCAGCATTCCGAACCGGTGGTAGATTCTGACTATTCATAAATGCGTTGTTGTATTACATGAATACAAACAATTGTTTGTTTAAGTTTAAGTTACCTATATCCTCCTGTTACCTCTTGTTTGTTATTTATATTAAATTCGTGCGGGTTTCAAGACAATTTAGCTTTTCCCCGGGACGCGTCGAGGGTCAAACCTTGACGTCATCATTGGAGACCATTATCGATCCTGGCTTACAAGAGTAAAAGTGGTGGTGGGAGTGTGTGGCGGGACTAGTCCCATAAAAAATACGTAATTATTACACCTCAACAATGTTTCAAAGATACATCTATGTTTACTGTGTTTAAACTACTTATCAATACCCAGGCACACATCCATTTATCGCTGTAATACATTTATTATATATATTCCATTAGGTACCTGTGTATGGTTTCATAATCCATATTTTCCGAATGAATATAGACATTTACGATGGAACCAATCAATCAAATGTCGGCGCAATTTCCAATCCGAATTTCAGGATCAAAATTGCGTAAGATAGTATGAAATATGAATGCTATCTTTATAAATTTCGCTTTACGTAGGTATTCTTGAGTCATCATCAATTCAGATTTTTATCTTTGAAACTAACTAGGGTCTGAGTCCATCGTGGATTTCGATTAATTTCAATACTAGTGGTATAAATATATATGACTAGCTGTGCCCGCGACTTCGTTCGCATGGAATTTAATTGACAAAGTTTCATACAAACTTTCATCCCCTATTTTATCCCCTTGGGAGTAGAATTAAACAAAATCCTTTCCTAGCGGATGCCTACATCATAACATCTACCTGCATGCCAAATTTCAGCGCGATCCGTCCGGTGGTTTGGGCTTTGCGTTGATAGATCACTATGTCAGTCAGTCAGTCAGTCACCTTTGAGTTACATATGTTTAGATTTTTCTTTGAATTAAATCCTCAGTTCGTTTATTTCTAAACCAAAATACAACTTACGATGGTTCAAGTTTTTTATGGTATTTATTTCCTAGTTATTTTTAAATACTTAATTAAATATTGTACAGGTGGTAGAGACAAACTGTAACCAATCGACAACAGCTCATATAGGGGCTGGGTAGACTAGGGTGTACCACCCTGTCACGGAAGATCAGCATAATTAGCTACGGTACGGCCGCTGATCACGAAGAAATTCGTACAATAACCTGTTATTACGTCTCGCTCACACATTTGTCGTGAACTGCGTGTCACCGCCAACTGTGTGAGCGAGACGTATTAGATTTACGCGTGAGTGACAGAGACAGGTAATAACAGGTCATTGTACGAATTTCTTCGTGATCAGCGACCGTGCCATATTATGTTATAGATGCGTTTAGTACGATATATTCTTATATATCGTACTAAAGACATTAGGAAGCCCAACGCCTCCGTCCATTCTCCTCCATCTTTCCCAATCCACTTCAGGTCAACAACGTGCAAACAATGCTTTTGGTATTGCTAGAATGTATGGCTACAATAACTGCTTAACATCAGGCGGATCGCACGCCTAAATTTTGCCATAGCTTTGCCATAGCAAAAAAATAAATGAAACACTCCTTGAGAATAACAAAAAAAATGACCTGAAAATAAATTGTGGACTTGAGAATACTTGAACCAATTCACGTCTGGTTTATTTAAGTATTATATTAAACTACAGTTTCGATTAGAGAACCACGCATAGTGTTTCTAGTAGAGTCCCTACATCCAAAGACAATCAATGGGCAATTATTTGTCTAGCAGCTACACGGTGTCCAGTCAGGCCACCTAGCATTAACGTGCTTGCTCGCTGCAGTTTTTATTGCCGGCTGTACCTTTTAAGGATAGTTGCCTTCCATTAGGTCAGACGTGGTCTTATTATTGGCTGGCGACAAAATGTTTCGGATCACTGAAATAAACGACGATAATCGGTTTATTCGCTAAAAACTCCTGCTTATTTTAAATGTAATTAAAAAAAACAGAAAGCTTGAGCATAATTTGTGTGATGTATCTACTAAAAGAAAATAAATATTCTTGCTATTGTTAAAGACTCAATGTTTTAAGAGAGTCGATGAAATAGTACTCCCAAGATTATCAACCATACAAAACATGGATTCTACGAGGCTATCTTTGTAAGAAACCGACAAAAATAAAAGTTGGAAATCACGAAAAAGCAACGAAAAGTACTGCGAAACTAAATGTAACTTTAGATCGTACAAACGATGGTACTAGTCAATTGAAAACGCATTTCCACCCGGAAGTGGTGCCAGCTATATCGTCGCATCGTTTCCTTCTTTGCAAATGTTCTCACAAATATCCTATACTATCAGCCATATACGTAATACTGTCTTAATGTGTGGATCTAAACGTTTTTACACTGAAAACTGTGTCATTCTAATGTGAACTTTATCCTATTTGAATACGGTTAGAAATAATTTGCGTAAAAGAGGTTCTATTACGTTTCGTGGAGTGCGTGCCAAAAGACTCTACCAACACTGAGCTGTGGACTATTCCTGGAATTTGTTTGACGTTACCATCGGGTTTCCTGTATTTTTTACTGCTCTTTTTACTATGGGATCCTCAGAGGCTCCAACACTGAGTCTTTATTGCGATTTGTTTAAACAGAGGATAATTAAAGCGCTGAATGAATGACTAAGCACTTTTAATCCGGACGATTCTTTGCAACTTATTGTCCTTTTTTGCGGGAGTTCTTTTTATGAGAAGACAATGGTATCCGCTTGTTAAATAGTTTAAAAGCGACTTCTTAATCAAGTCTGTCATTTAATTCGCATCTGGGGATGCTAAAAAGTTTTCTCAAAGGGTAGTAGAATTTTTTATAAGAGAGCTTTTGTTCAAAGCGGGTTTATGATGTGAATCTGGTTTTAAAATTTGATACCAAGTGATAATAAAAAAATTATAGGTATTATAATATTTTCTGGTTCAATCTTAAGGTGTCACAGGATTTGTGTATTTCAATACATTTCTCAGAATACACTAATAATAGAATAGGGTTTCCGTTATAGAACTTCCCCAAATTACCCAAAATCTTAAATCAACTACACAGCACAATATAATCCTAGATTTATGATAATATCTAGTATAATATACATAATAACACTATATACTCATTACATATCCTGCAGAAATAACTACCTACAAGTTATTGAAGAAAATCCAAATTAAGAATAAATCTAGGTAAGTATAGTATAAAATAATAAAGTGCATAAGTAGGTACTAAAGTTGAATAAAGAGGCTGAATAAATGACGTTTCTTTAAATTAATTAATCCGTCTAAACAGCCAGACAGTTACTCTTTCACAATTACTCAACCGCCCTTACTTAAAGAATCAAAGCAGCCCCAGATGATCATAAATCTTGTTTTGCTGTAGCTAAACGCTTTAACTGCAGCAGTAAGTCAGGTGGAGCCATGAAATATTTACTAGCCGAGTGGAACTAAAGTATTTAGTGGGCCAAGGAGAGTACCTGTGTCGGATTTCTTACAGCCCCCACGTACCTACATTTATCTTTTGCCCCAGTTGTTAGTGCTTTGAAATTTTAAAGGGGCAAAAGTGTGTTCGTCTCGAGGCAGAAAATGTGTTGCAAACGTGCAAACCTTTATAATTTGACTTGACTTAGTAATGGTTAGCTCTCCGTGACTTTATATTTGAAATTGATGAAGTAAATTATACCATGGCCAACGAGGAGCGATACGAAATGTGCACGCTAAAGTCTGGCCCTAACATTCGACCGGTCATTTCATAAATTCGTGGTTAATTCTTGTGACGGCCGCTTGGCGTACTGGGTTGAGCGTAGACCGCTCGGGTCACAGCACCGGGTAGTTGCGGGTTCGATTCCCGTCTGAGTAAATTTGGGAATTGGCTTTTTTGTAATTTCCCAGGTCTGGGTGTCACTAGGATCGCCTCCAGTGCATTGTACGGTACCCATAGTACAAGTGTGTTAGTCTGGCCATATATTTTTTTTATTCTGTTTGTCCGGAAATCGTGTGTTAATTAAAAATAAATGAAGGAGTAACATATACCGCGTTGGAACATGAAAATACATGAAAGAAATAGATTGACTGTATTGTTTGCTCTAAGACCGTTCCTAAGAATCTATTGCTTATTTGAATAGCTAAATTGTAATCTCCAAGAAATAAAAACAAATTCATGGAAGCCTCTTACTCTTTAATTACACACGCTTCCTTTATTTGCTGCATCCGTAATAGGTATGTAACATTTATATTTTCGTGGAGTTTCGACTAGATTTTATAAGGCACAAATTTTAAAATCCAAAGTCATAATTTCAAATTCATAACACGCAACAAGTAAAAAGTGGTTTTTCGAAGCCATGGGTGGTCACGCTATGATACCGAGAAACGATTTTACAAATCACAGCGTTTGTAGATAACTATTCAGCCGAAGTTAAAAATGGTAAGCTAACAATTACTTAATATGGATGAAACGGAACGGATAATACAAATCTTCGAGACCATACTTGAAAAATAATAACGATGTTGTGTTCTTTGGATTAAACTATGCGGACAAATGTACTGAGAACATAATATGTATTCATTATTATACTTTCAAAATGAAACTGATAAATTTTTTGTGTGTGTGTGAAAAGCTACTCAGAATATAAATACTTACTCAAGATATCTAAATGAATTATCCCAAATCACAAATCGCGCTTATTCTAAAACATACTTTCCTTTGCTTCCAGAATGTTCCCATTACAAAGTTGCCAAGTGAATGATTGTGTAAAATAATGCAGATTAACTAAGGAATGTGTAATAGTCGTTATTTACGCGAGTGAATAATCGCACATTGAAGGCGAAGGCCCGCGAGCGCGTATACCTACGCGACGACATCCAGCCCTTGTTGGCATCGCCCTTAATATTGTGGCCTCTAGTTTCTTGTGTAGAATTAGTTTTAGTCTAGATGGTATTAGTAAGTTAATTAATTTGTGTAACACGTGAAGATTAATTTCTGGGATGTCACCTACACACAGTCAGGGGTCGCTTGTAATGACTGTAAACACACACACACACACACACGCACACCACCAAACACACACACACACTCTTTTTATGAGCTTATTATTAATGATAACAGCGTTTTATGAGAATAAGCACGCGTCAACAGTCACTTGTTTTGATCAAAGGAAATAATACCTATGCCAAATACTTCGCGTGCCGTGAATGCGTAATGACTGGACTTTGAAGCGTCACGATTGGTTTTTCAGACTCATCTAGGAATCCTAGCATGCTCCTATACCACGACACACTCATTTATTATCGGCGTGCCCTGCGGTAGATTCCAATCAAGCGGAGTTAGTGCACCAACGCCACGAAGCGGCGGCGGCGGCCGCGGAGCGCCCGAAGCTATATATTTCACGCACTGTGTACGCTCATACTCAGGTACGCACAAATCTTTGAGGGGATCGCAAACATTTAATTGTTAATGCGTTATAAATTTCAAACATATATTTTTGTTGTGTTGATATTATGACTTTTGTGGAGATGCAACTTTAATAAGAAACCGTGGAAGTAACAAACCATATAAATATTTATTTAAGTATGTTAAATGTTTAAAAACTACAAACGTACCTACGGTTTGTAGATACATTGAAAGTTATGCAAGTAATAAAAACTAAGGATGTTCTCAAGTTTAGTACACGTACATTTATTTCGAAATAAGTTTCAGTGCGGAGTATTCATATTATTCTAGTCGTCATAAAAGTTTCAGCCTTTTCAAACTTTATAAACAGGTACCAGTTTAAAGCTTCATAAAACTAAGACAGTCCACTTTAATACTCTTTAATAATTATCCATGAAACGAACCGTTACCTGCCACCAACTAAGAGGTACCAGTAAGTACCGAAAAGCCGAATAAATGTTCGTTTTACTAACTAACGTTGCAAAAGCAAACTTCACATATTTATTTTCTCTTCCGTTTTTAATACTTAATGCATTTTATTTTTTAATGATTGCGTCAGTAGCCGATGATATTTCCAATATTCTCGATGTTTTAGGTAAATCCCATATTTTCTCCAGGATTTATTAAATTGCTCAACTATGATAGTCAATAAATCTTAAAGTTAGTATAATATTACATGGAATAAACTATACACCGATCAAAATGTTGTGCACCCACGACCGAAGCGCATCGAACGAGAGTGCGACAGTCGATAATTAACTACTTATTACCGCGTTTTAATAATGTCCCGGCAATGTTAACAAAGCGAAATTGTTCGGCACGCACCGGTGCAGCCCCTGGCCCCTGTATTTATGAGAGCAAGATAAAACCTAACACGCCCGCAAGCTTTTGCTTTTTATTGCAGTTCGGTGTTCTGTTACGCGAAACTATGGCGATTATAACCATGTAAATAGTACTTATTGCTCGTTTTGTAAACTAAATAGATCGCTGTGCGGTATGAGCGGATTAAATTGCGTTGGAAAATGTATTTTTATAAACAGCGTCCTCTGTTATTTGTACTGATTTCATTTTGTATAATACCTATACCTAGAGGCCCTTAGTGTTAATTTAAAACCTATTGTATGAACATTTATGAAGATATTATTAATGACTAATGGTTTTCAATTGGTTTAAAGTTAGCAGATTTGGGCCCTGTCCTGTTGTAGTATAAATACGAGTATGATCTTTATCTAGTAGAACTTAAGGTGATTTTTGTAAATAGCAAACGCTTTGTTTATTTATTAAATGTTACTAAGTAGGGATGTTCCTAATTAAAAAGGAACCTTTTCATTAATTACTTCACAGGAAATGATTACAATTAACAAACTTTTATACAGTGGAGAAAAGCGACGAAATTTTAATGAAAGCGTAAAACTCGCATTCACGAGTGTTTTATGTCGCTCTAAAAAAAAACAGATTCGTAGTAACTCTCTAAAGGCCTTAAATTAGGCGGTGCTAATTAGGGGAATGTACGAAAATAGGTGTTCTAAAAATGATGTCCAACTTTCAAAACTATTTTCAACTTTATATTGTTCACCGTAAAGTACACTCCAGCGTGTCAGAATTTAGTATAAGAGACAAAATGAGGTAGTGTACCGAGAGCGCAAAGCTCCAAAGAAACTTCTTAGTTTTAATTAAAAGAGCATCGCGATTACTGTTTTATTAGTTGAGTAGGTACTAGGTACATTACTGTCGTAAACCTGAGGTGTAACCAATTGACTAAAACTCACATTCGGACTGGTTTCACCGGTGTAGTACAACCCTTTTTTTTTACGTTGGAAAACTCTTTATGGGTCCTCTCACGCCTTGGGGGAGACGAGAGGGGTATGTGGGAGTCCCTGCACCTGAAGGGCGCAGTATACCCACTAAAAACCAACGGTGTACCACCCTCCGCCATGCAGAGGGGCGCCCCGGGACCATGGGAAATGCTCCGAGACGCCCCGGCGGACGGCCCGGTAGTAGCATGCCGGGCCACAGGCGCTAAAAGGGGGACGACCTGGTACCACCCCAGTCATCCCCCAGACGGCCGAAATCGTGCAATAGGTAGTGGGTCCCCCGACCCACCACCTGATTTCGGCTAGTGGGGAGGATGTAGTACCACCCTGTCACAGAAGATAAATAAATATAAATATAAATATCGCCAGACAGACACACCACCTGTACGGTCCCAAACTAAGCAAAGCTTGTACTATAGGTACTGTACAATGGACTGGGGGCGATCCCAGTGACACCCAGACTAGGGTAAATTACGAAAAGGCCATTTCCCAAATTTGCCCGGGCGGGAATCGAAGCCGCGACCACCATGTGCAGTGAGCCGAGCGGCCTACGCTCGAACCACTGCGCCAAGCGGTCGTCAAAAAGATAGGCGTAAAGTAGCTATTATAGCTGTGTTTCGTACGATGAGTGAGAGAACCGGAAGTCCAACCACTCGACTTCTGATCGGCAACGTGCGAGCAATGCCAGTGGCATTGCAAGGAACTATAGGCTGCGGTAACTGCTTAATATCAGACGGATTTGAAGCTTATTTGCAGACATTCATATTTAACCATTTATATTGCAGAAGGGATTCAATCGTTTAGAAAAATAAGTAGTACTGATATATAATATACAACTAGCGGGACGCCCCGGCTTCGCACGGGTACATTGCGGTTGCATTATTCGAGTTTTAGTAAGGATCCCAAATTTTTTTGAAAATATATTATAGCCTATGTCACCCGGGGATAGTGTAGCTTCCCAACAGTGAAAGAATTTTTCAAATCGGTTCAGTAGTTTCGGAGCCTATTCATTACAATCAAACAAACAAAGTTTTCCTCTTTATAATATTAGTATGAAAACAGAAACGTTTAAACAAGATAGGCTCATGAACCAGCATATTAGTCTCAAAATAACATTTTTGGTACATATGTATTTTCTTCGCTTTGCCGATGACATAGTGCTATTTTCATCCACGTCCTCAGAACTGCAACAAATGCTCCAAGATCTGAGTACGGCAAGCCTTGAGTTTGGACTTTCTATGAACAGAGCGAAAACGCAAATCATGACCAACTGCACGGAACGTAGGGTCGAGGTAGATGGGCAAGTAATACAGTATGTCGACGAGTATACCTACTTGGGCCAGATAGTTTCGTTTGAAAACCGGCAAGAGAAAGAAGTCTCAAGACGTATTGAAAACGCCTGGAAGAGCTACTGGTCCATGAAGGGTCTCATGAAGGGCAACCTTCCGATATCCTTAAAGCGTAAACTCGTCGACATGTGTATATTGCCTGTCCTAACCTATGGTGCACAAACATGGTCATTGACGAAAAAACAAAAGTCCAAACTCATGGTCTGCCAGAGAGCTATGGAACGCAGCATACTAGGTGTGAAACGGACCGATCGGGTAAGAAACACTATTCTGCGCGATAAAACTCGCATCGCGGACGTGGGAAAAAAGGCTGCAAAGCTGAAGTGGGAGTGGGCCGGACATGTCGCGCGCATGGACCCGCGGAGGTGGGCCAATATCAGCACTAGCTGGATACCTGCCAATAGCCGCCGCCGTCGGGGTAGACCAAGAAGACGGTGGCGAGATGACTTAGACACCTTTGCGGGAAAGACGTGGCCGGAAATTGCCCTGGACAGAGCAGCGTGGAAGGTAAAAGGGGAGGCCTTTGCCCAGGAGTGGGACAGCATTACAGGCTAATAAAAAAAAAAAAAAAAAAAAAAAAAATGTATTTTCTCATTAATCAGGTAATGCACACCGAATCTGGCACCGAAAATTCTATCAATTTTACTGTTTTCTTTCAGATTCCAGATCAAATACGTTCTTTATCTAGCAAAACTGTCAAAACGTGTGTGATTATTCGTGTGTATGACCCCTTACAGCTTAATAAGCGCCTAAAGTGCTATCAGAATATGTGGGGCTGGGCACTAATGTCGCAAAATTTACGCTAAATATTTTTCGATATCGTTCCACTTCAACGCTGCAAGTCTGAATCAACCAAACATAAATAAAAATAACGATACACTTTAATGTGTCTGTAACTATTAGTCTCTTTCTGCAATTGATGAAGATACCTTTTCGTTCCTAAATTATATTAAAAAGCATCATCTCCACAGATTCGCTGTCGGCCCATCGGCGAACGGATCAGATATTAATGGGCCTGTCAACAGTATGATGTAATTATTATAAATGTTCTGAGATCCGAGATAAAATGTTATTATTACCACGCACAGCACTTGCTCATTGCGTACTAGAATTCGCCTCATCTTAATTGCACGTGGTAGATACCACAGATATAGATTACATAGATAGCGCAAATGCATGTACTTCGCGTGTACGAAAGTCCGACCAAGCGTCAAGGTTGGTCGCCGATAACTTGCAGTCCACGCGGCTACAGATTTAAAAAATATTAGTATGAGCGTGATAATCACTCGTGTGAATCGTAGCGGGCGGAGGGCATCGGCGGCATCGGTGTCTTTGAATCGGTTTGAATTTCCCGTCACTAATGACGCCACAGTAGGTGTTAAAACTTCGGCACGCTTGGTTTCTAATCTATGTTATCTATATCTGTGGTAGGTACATTTTGATTTATATGCAGCAGTTCGCAGGCGATAAAGTATTCTTGCATGCTACCTACCTACTACTTAGTTTCGTTTACTCTTAAACTTTTTATAACAAAGTGTAAAGCGATCGAGATTACGTCGCTTTTCGTCATAATGTGACATTGATAAGAAAACGTCAGAAAAGTTTTTTCGCAAGTTTTCTTTGTTCTCTCCCTATGTCACCATCTGTCATATTATGGTTGTCTACTCTTTAATTTATCTCTTTATTTGTCAGATAAGTCTAAAACTCTTTAAAAATTATCCCCACATACTATTAAGTTAGAGCTCAATTTGATATAGCATAAGTAAATGCTGAATAATATTTTTTTTCATTGGTGGCTATTATACGTAGTATTTAATTTTCTGAATCAAGTTCTTCTTCTTTCTTTACAAATATGGCCCTGTTTAATAGGTATTTAGCCAGTGTCAAGTAACACATAGCAATAACAAACACAATTGTGACCGTCAATTTTGGTAAAACAAAATGAAGAAAAAAAAACAAAGATTTATCTCGCTCATAACTTTTATGCCGAATCATGTTGAAATCGTATATAAGTCCTAAAAATCTCACGTCAAATTTGATTGTTCTCTTACGTATACCTTTGTACTACCTGCTCCATCATGGATGGATTCCATCGCCACAGCATTATGGACATCCATACACTGTACGACTATTGATTTATATTAACTGCAGTTTAATGTACCGAAGTCAGGTAGGCCATAATTTCCGATCGTACGTTTATAATTAACAAATTAACATCGAAGCTTTTAATACCAGGATTCAGATGACGTTGAAAAATAATCCCTACATGATACTCGTATGGGTAATTGTAATCGTGATGAGTTATGGGTAATAAGAATTATATTGATAATATTACCCATTTATTATCAACTTACCACATTCAATCGTATGTAGGTACCTTCTTGTGTTAGTAATGTAATAACCAATAAATTGATTACCGACTGTAAACGTTTGTTTTTACTATTACCGTCGAATAAACTTTTCAATAAATCGGACTGTGGTCGTATTTCGTAATAGAATTGTCAACTCACTATTGAGTTGACAATGTGAAACCTCTCAGTTTCTATCAACTGAGAGGTTTCACATTCCGTACGTATACTAGTTCCTAGTTAAATTTACCTCCGACGGCGAAATGTATTCCATGCATCAAATTTTCGCCGGTAAAATATACGAGAAATTTGTTGTTGTCTTTGACGTTTGAATGACGCCTTAGCTAAATGCTTGTGCTAGGAGTGTTTTATGATTATAATGTAATCAGCGGTTAGGTTTGAACCCGCAAACTTGTGTTTTGTTTGTCCGGCGTTGCTATAGGCTCTTAGATGACCAGGATAATACAAATAAAGATACTTAGTCTGTTGATACCTTAAAAGGTTGCTCACTTAAATCGTCAGGGGCGTCGTGACGGCAATGACCGATCCTTAGCGGCCATTTAATTACTGTTATTTAAAAGTGCCCCGCGTCAATCAACATAGGCGTCCTCGTAGGCACATTCTGTAAACACGCTCACACGAACGAGGAAGATTGAACGCTTTCATTTCGTTGGCAAGAATGTTGAAAGATGTTTTAGAAAATTCGGTGCGATGAGTCACGGTATTCTCCTATATCGGGTGTAGTAGGTACTTAACTCCTTGGCTTAGTACGGCTACATAAAAATTTAATTGTTATTCGTAGTTATCACTTTAGTTTTTTATGTATCAAAGTCATCAAACAAGTGTTCGCCCCGCCTTATTATAAGCAGTTACCGTAGCCTCTAAATGCTTGCAAGCCCAATGGCATCTCGCACGTTGCTTGCCGATTTAAAGGGGAGTGGGATAGAGGAATGGGAAGGAGGGGGGTTAGGCTTCCGGCTCTCTCACTCATCGTACAAAACGCAGCTATAATAGCTACTACCACAGATATAGATTTACATAGATAACGCAAGTATCACAATTTGTATTGAAACCAAGCGTGCCAAATGTTTAACACCTACTGTGACGTCACCGATGGCGGGAAATCCAAACCGATTCAAAGACACCGATGCCGCCGATGCCCCTCCGCCCGCTACGATTCTCTCGAATGATTATCTCGCTCATACTCATATTTTTATATCTGTAGTCGCGAGGACTTTAAGTTATCGGCGACCAACCTTGACGCTTGGTCGGGGTTTTCGGACACGCTAAGTACATACGATTTGCGTTATCTATGTAAATCTATATCTGTGGCTACTACTTTACGCTGATCTTCTGTGAGAAGGTTACTGCCCAGGTCGATAATAATAATAATAATAATAATAATCATTTATTTGCACGGAATGTAGGTAATTTTTACAAAGGTGTTGACAATATAAAATGAATCCCTGTACACTCTGCCATTAAGGGCATACAAACATTAAATACTTATACTACTTAAAGCTATACACTAAAAACTAGTATCATTTAAAAAGTCTAACACTGAGTAATAGCACCTTTCCAATAATAAACAAGTTAGTTGTTTTTTAAAAATTCTTATAGGTTGCTCTTTAATAGAATTCGGAATTTTGTTATAAATAGAAGGTGCCATACAAATAACACTTTTTTTTAATAAAGCAGTTTTATATTCACCAG
The DNA here is from genome assembly GCA_918843915.1 of Notodonta ziczac. Lineage (NCBI taxonomy): Eukaryota > Metazoa > Arthropoda > Insecta > Lepidoptera > Notodontidae > Notodonta > Notodonta ziczac. The sequence goes on from OU974047.1 coordinate 5,200,344, forward strand.
TATATAACAAGTTTTGGTATTGAGATCTCATAGTTACAGTTCTAAGTCGTGTTTCATTTAGTGTAGTAAAAAGATGTTGATTACTTTTGACAAATATAGCTGTTTCTAAAATATAAAGGCATGGAAATGTTAACAATTTGTGAGCTTTAAAAATAGGTACGCAACTGTCTCTTGTTTTTAAATTGAAGATCGCTCTTATACAGCGTTTTTGGGCCTTGAATATGCTTTCTTTTTCATCCCGCCCGTATTCATCATATTGTCTATGATCATAAAGTGATATAAAGAAAACTTTTAACATAGGTAGCGCGGCACTTAATATAATATAATTCATGAACAATTCTAATTTCCAATAACGTCTGGAGAGTTTGCGAACTAACCTCACAATAGTTTGCCGCCAAACCCACTAATCCTGTGGAGTGCTCTTTGATAACTTTCCTCTGACAACAGATAAGTGTCGCACAATTAATTAACAGAAGATATTTTTTCTGAGTTAAGTCACTTTTATGAAGTTTTGATACGAGTAATGTGTTACTTGACACTGGGAATACCTATTAACTTGGGTGGGCCATATTTTTAAAGAAAGAAGAAGTACAGATTAAAAATTGGTTGGTTTACCTAGTTTCGTTATAAAGTACTAGTTGCTGCACGCGACTTCGTCCTCGTAGACTTAAGCAAAGTATTCTATGTGTTAATCCAGGTTATAAACTGTCTGTGTTCCAAATTTCATCCCAATCCGTCCAGTAGTTTTTGCGTGAAGGAGTAACAAACATACATCCACACTCACAAACTTTCACATTTATAATATTACTAGCTGTGCCCCCCGACTTCGTCCGCGTAGTATTTAACGTAACAAAAATTTCGGGATTATCGGGATAAAAAGTAACCTATATGTTAATCCCGGTTATAAACTATCTGTGTTCCAAATTTCATCCAAATCCGTTCAGTAGTTTCTGCGTGAAGGAGTAACAAACATACATACATACATACATACATTCACACTCACAAACTTTCACATTTATAATATTAGTAGGATATATATATTTAAGTAGGATTTTGGAAATCCCGTATTTAAGGTACATCGTAAAAACAGAGAATTTTAAACAAGTATCATACGAGTGTGATTTTAGTATCACTATGACACTCGTTTAAAATTCTCTCGCTTTTCGCTTATTATGTTTAGAGCAAAAATTTAATATCCAAAAATTTCGACAAGTCTGCATTCTGTCAAGACCTGTTTCTACTAATCGATGGTACTTGAATCGATGAATACGATATTAGATATTTAATTTTAAATATTACAACAAAATATTTCCAAAGTAAAATGTTTCGTTTATAAACTAAGACGATAGGTACGAAGTGATTTTAAATAAAAACACAATAAATACTATACTAGATATATTGACGCACATAAACTTTCAAGGAACTTTGTTAACAACTGGAATATGTCACTGGAAATAAAACAAAACGAAATAAGGAGTCTAAATTGTGTTTTTATTTTATAAGCGACGAAAAAGTTCAAAAAAGAAAAATATAAGAATTGACGACCGAACTTCGGTGCACGCATAGTTTGAATTATTTTTGACGTTCGTATTTGTCATTGTTGCAATTATTAGAATGAGGCCAATTTTGAAATATATTTTTCTCAGATGTAAGTAATGCCTACTATGAAAAAAAACTAAACTAAACCTATAACATCAGGTGAGATAATAAGGATCGAAGATCTTATGGGATTTATTTCCGCAATCAATTAGTAGCAACATGTAGTATAAGCAATAAAAATCAAAAACGTTTAGTTTCTTGCGAAACCAACAAGTTTTCAGCGAAAAATATTGTTTCACTTGGGAATTTTACTATCAGCCATATTAATTTCTCTTTTGTGTATTCTCTTATCCGGCACGGTCGTTGTATGCCAAGCCTTTTTTAATAATATAATATACCCGTTTTATATCGTACCTCCGTCTCGAGGAAAATGTCAGCAATCTGTGGCGAAATCCTACTTTATTGTTATTGTACCGCATTTATTCGGAGCTCGAGCGAAATAGATATAAACCAGGGAATCGGTTGAGAGTAAATAAAGTCAACGGAACACACTCGGAGCCTTTGTAGACTCGTGGATTGCGGAGATAACAATTATCGGGGTCCTTATTCTGCGGTTGCTGATAGTCTATAAAATGCGACTTGAGCGAATAGAACGCATATTTGCATACACAAAACTGTTTGTAATAAATGTGATTTGAACTTAAATTGCAATTGAGCTTAAACGTAGGATCCGTTGTAGAGGCTCACAGTATCTAATAGGTACGTTAAAAACCGCTTTCGGGAGATTTCAGGAAGCTAAATAAAATATTTATTTATGACGACCGCTTGGCGCAGTGGTTCAAGCGTAGGCCGCTCGGCTCACTGCACATGGTGGTCGCGGGTTCGATACCCGCCGGGGCAAATTTCGGAAATGGCCTTTTCGTAATTTACCCTGGTCTGGGTGTCACTGGGATCGCCCCCAGTCCATTGTACGGTACCCATAGCACAAGCTTTGCTTAGTTTGGGACCGTACAGTTGGTGTGTATATCTGGCGATATTTATTTATTATTTTAATAATTTATTTATTTTCTCAATACATACAAACATCTTTACAGGCTAGACCCAATGCGATATTGTTGCAAACTTAAAAATTCAAAATAATATAATAATATGCTTCAAGGTTTATTTACCGTGCTCACGGTAGGCCGTACGAAACGAAGCAACATTGAAAATATTTTCGAATTTTAGAAAAAAGTTAGTTCCTCCAAAGAGATTTAGCGGTATCGTATTATGCATTGATAATGAAGCCGTACTTTAATATAAAAAATGTCGCGCAATAAACTTAACAACGCCCTCCTAAAAGAAACACGCACTTTTCCTCAAGATGTTGTAATTAAATTGGACTCAAAGTACGCTATCTACGCGAAGGCCTTCGATCTTTCATGTTGAAATCTAATTTGCCTTTTCCGCATCTAATGAAAACACAGACGTTACTCTGAGTAAGTCAACTCGAAAATCGTATAAAGCAAAACTTCAAAGATGCAAGAGAGCGCCTTAAAAAGCTAATAGGTATCATATTAGAGGGAATTTTAATACTCTATCTACTTACGAAAATAAGTAGGTAATTGAATATAATGTTGGCCGTGTAGATATAAAATTTAAATACAAATATTATATCGGGCTGGCAAACATATAATTTTCTATACGGAATTTTGTTTTCATTTCAGTCCATTGAAAACTATGCAAAGAGCCCTAACTATGCAAAGAGGGTCGGCTATTCTATAGTCCACTCTTTATGAATAATTCAAAAATATAAAAGTAAAAAAGATAGTTTCAGCGAGGTTTTCATGTAATAAAATCCTTATGATGAATTATAAATTTCTTCTGAAGAGAACCTAAAATTTTATTCACCGTTTGGCCGGGCTCTCGAGACGTGAACGAGGGCCGATGCTCACTGCAGGTTTTTCTCTGACATAAGTGGTTGTAGACGTAAAATTTACTAGACATGTTACCAAGTCCAACGATCTTTTTGCACAGACAATTTTTAGACGTTCGACATTATTTATATGTTGTGTTAATTTATTGAACATACACTGAGAAAAAAATTACGATAATAATTATTTTTGTAAAAAATTAAATTTGAAATAATTACATTAATTTTTGCAGTATTTACAAAATCTGAAATAAAAAAATAATAGAGTGATGTCCTAGGTGAGCACAAAAAATATTGGCTCTGTATACAGCACTTAACTAGGAAAACCTACCTTCCTTTTACCCCACAATATAAGAACAACACAACCTAGATTATAATTAATTAATTTTAGCGCGTTACGTTGATTTTTCAAACTATCCCTTTGGTCAGTTCTATATCAATGTTCCTTAGTAGGTAACCCTCGCACGTCTCTTAAAGATTTTCATATTCAATTACAAATAGACAGTCACAAGTGCCATCTCGAGTATCGCCTTTGACGTCTTCACGGTTTAAAGGATATTAGGCCCCCTTATCCGGAGGGGGCGAATTAGCCGGAGAAGCGCCAGTAATGAATTTTATATTTGCACGTGCCCTTTTGAAGAGGTCCTTTCGTTAGCCTTTGATTGACGCCGCCCTTGAAATTATACTTTGCTAATGCAGAAAATTGACTTAACTCCGCCTGAAAGTAATTTTCGGATGTCCGTGAAAATGATTTACAGTGAATGATCCAGAAGTGTTATGGTTGGCTGCACTCGCGTGATTACTGTTTTAAGAGATTAGATTTTTTCCGCCTTTTTACTGGACAAGCCTTCTGAGGAACGAGAAAATTATGTAGATAGTAGTTTTAGATCTTAAAACCTGTATAATTTAGTATAGAGGTTTTGGGGCAGACTCTCTATATTCTTGAAAGCGTTGCCTAAACGACATTGCTCTTCGCGGCTTGTTAGTCAGTCATACCTTCGTTATATAGGTAAAATTTCCGAGAAGTAGAGTCTAGATCTCTTTCTGCTATTGATTCAGAATATTGTCTACCAAAAAAACCGCAATTAGTTTAATTTCTAGGTAACTTACATGTGAATAAGTATATGGAATGTTGAACAGACAACAGTTCAAATTCAAATCTTTCAATATTTTAATAAACTATTTTAGAAATACAACCAAATTGAGAGCCTCCTCCTTTTTGAAGTCGGTAAAAAATAGTTTTTTAGCATTTTCCATAAACTCTACTTTTAGAAACGGTATTTAAGAAGTCAGCAATATAAAAGTGTACACTATATTTTTAATGTAGACTTCACCGTGGGACGTCGCTAATAGTTAATAAAAACACATTTCACCTTCACAGTATTAGATACGACCTGCTCTACTTGCTCGGCGGAAGATCAAACAAATATTCCAACAAAGGGGAACAACCCAGAATGAGCTCTTATTATGTGCATATAGAGGGGATGTTATAACGTCAAAATATAAGCGCTGCGCAATGTTTTATATAATTAGCTTAAGCGGTTTAACGAGGGGGAGAACTCCGGGCGGAATTTAAAAAAACTCTAATGAATGTTTAGATTGGACATACAAATTTCATCGAGGTTATATTTGAATTTAAATTGCAAGGGTTGTAGTGTAGTTCTTCGATAACGCCGACATGTGTCCAAATAATGGGACTTTGACTGGGCAATGATTTATTTAATGTCCCCACAGAGTAGGTACCTCCTTTGAGGATAGTAATTTCATAATATTGATGAAAAGTTGATTTCTATACCTACTAGTACCAAAGTTACTCAATAATTATTCTAATTTCGAACCACTAATATAAGAAATCAAAAGCTAAAAACCCTTTCAATTCGATCTAATTTGGCAAAAAACTCCATTCATCGCACAATTGTTCAAATATCCTATGCAGTAAGTACCTAATTCTTTTAAAATAAATATTCTTTAATTTTAGATCAATAAAATCTATTCGGAACGCCGCGCCGCGTCGTCATCGTTGGGAGTCTGTTTTTACCTGTAGGAACGTATCTATTGTAACCCTTTAATCCATTTTCGGTGAGTCACATGTATAGAAACCAGATTAAGATAACAATGCAACACAAAGAAGCTTTTTCTACATCTGTCAACCGAATGTCAAATTAGTACAAAACCGATTTGCTCAAAGAAAACACAGCTGAATATATTAAGAGTGTATACGCACTGCGACATAATAAACGCTACGGCTTGCTCGCCGAGTTCTGAAATCCTACTAATATTATAAATGTGAAAGTTTGTGAGTGTGGATGTGTGTTTGTTACTCCTTCACGCAAAAACTACTGAACGGATTTGGATGAAATGTGGAACACAGATAGTTTATAACCGGGATTAACATATAGGATACTTTTTATCCCGATAATCCCGACATTTTTGTTACGTTAAATACTACGCGGACGAAGTCGGGGGGCACAGCTAGTGTGTAAATATATACGTCACGTGATGGTATGTTTTTTCTATAATACATATTTGATAATGGCCGTATTCGGAACCCATTTACAGTAAAATGTATGGATATTATCGGTGTCGGGTTAGCCGTATGAATGACCGCTGTGTCGCTGTATGGAACATAATCTGGAATAGAATATTTCATAGTATTTCAGAAACCTGGAACCCAAATAATTGATAGTTATTTTTTGCGTTTGTTGAAGTCGTCGCCTAGGAACTAGGTAGGTACTGCCTACTTTACTTTGTAAGTCCTAAAGCATGTGATAAATAAAATATCATTAATTACAATAAAGATTGAGTTTCAGACAAGAAACGTGCTTGAATATTTATAATAATAAAATCAGCCGACTCTTCACGCCGCGATCCACGGTTTAGTAAGTACGGTCCCTAAGAAATCTGACAAAGTTGTTGCGATAAAGGGTTCCAGTCGTCGGGGTGTTAATTTTTTTGACAGCCGCATTGTTGCAATATGAAATGTGGATTTAAAATTTAAAAGCAACGTCATTTCTGCGTGCGACAGTTAACTAAAGTTACAATGAGCTGTCAGTTATTGTAAGTTCCGGATGCAGACATGAAGGGTAAGCGCGAATTTGATTGTGGAAATCCTTTAACATTGCTGTTCCAATTTACCCAAATATGTCCTATCTTTGTTACTTATACAAACCTAAGTAAAAAAAAAAATAACTTCCAAGTAGACGAACTCGTCTATTACTATTTTTAAATTTTTCTACCTTATTTTTTTCTTAATGCAATTACCCTCTTATAGGTACGTGTTAGGTACGTGTTAATTAAATATATCTGATCGCGAAATAGGTACTGTTGCCTAGTGATGGTAGTGTACCTACCATAATAATCAAATTTAGATATTTTATTATTACAGGTATTCTAAAGGAAGAATTCACAATAATGATTCCCATTTTCAAAAAACGAAATATGAATCCAAAAAATTGGTACTTAATCATCTTTTAAAAATAGTATTCACAAGACGCCTATTGAGAATACCGGCGACGCCTACGCACGAAATTCTATTGCTATTACACAATGCTCAGGCGCCTCGATGAAAATACATTAATTTTATATCGGTTTATTTAAATGTAATATTATTTGAATATACACAAGGGCAATTGGTACATAAAAGGTACATAAAAGCCTTTGAGTTATTTCTTCTTTGCTAATATCAACTGTCTGTCAAATGGTTAGGTACCCATATCTATCCATTAGTGGAATTGATCGTTAGAGGGTAAATAAAACATTCAATTGAGTTGCTATAATTTGAACTTTACAGCAATGAAATCATAGCTCGACATTTGTTAATTCATGTCCTTTTTGTCAAAGACTTACCTAAAGCAACGAAAACATAGATCTGTTATTCAAGTGCTATTTCTGACTCTAAAAAAGCTTATCTGTATTGTCGCTGTCCTTAGTCTCAGCTCTGAATAGTTCATGCAGGATCTAAAATCCGAACCTCAGCCGCGTGATGCATTAACCTACGTCACAGAGCTTGGAATAAGAATAGTGTTACCACAAAAGATGTGTTATTATATAAACTATTCTACAACAATTCTCGCTACCGCGGCAGCCTCCTCCGCGGATTTGTTAACAAATGTTTAGGTCTCGATTCGTACAAGAATACATAAAGTGCTCGTCTAACGACCGATTACTAAAACGCTACTCAAATTTAAGTCCCACGACGCTGTTTGAGACGTAAAATTTGAGTTCATTCGACTACCTTTTTGATGATTAGTAGGTATGTTCCGCGTGGCATTAATGAAATCCGCCCCAAGTCGGCAGCTGTAACCGATTGTTTATTAAACTGGTAGATAACTGTTTACTGTTCTAACGGTCCGTTAATGTGCTGGTTAAATCAGCCCTCAATATTGTAGATATGTCTCCCATCACTAAAAATAGCTGTAGATAATACACATAAGTACATAACTTTAACCTATTTTACAAACAATAGTATACCTACCTAATGGAGTACTTCCCCTTATCCATATAACGCGTAACTACTATCTTCAATTTTAAGCTAGGTACTATGGGCTTCCAAAGAGATCAGCTACTTAATGTACCTTTCCAGCGTTCATAAAAATGGATAATATTCCTTATACACAGGTTTAGTTGGTCACCGTACCGCTCGCCGCTTGGCTGCCATGCGACAGAGGATAATATGGGGATTTTTACTGAAACCGCCCTAAGCTGGCACTAAAATTTAAATTAAAAAGTCGCTTTAAAAACGGCTGTGTTTTGATAGTAATGCCCGTAATTCAGGTTTCGGTTTCTTTATATTTCAGGAGACAATACGCGGTGCTGATTGATTAAAAAAGTGTTTCACTGCCTATCTTCCATAATATCATTTTAAGCTACATAAGGTACCTACCTAATTCTAAATAAATTTCATTATTTATTTTATAAAATAAATTCGGCGAATAAACATAGAAACACCTGCCCGATGTTAAGCAGTTACCGTAGGCTAGGCTTGCAATACAAAAGGCATTCCTCGCATGTCGCCCACATGAAGGCGAGTGGGACTTAGGGAGGGGGACAGGAGGAGCAGGGCTTAGTACGAAACGCAGTTGTAATAATAATAATAATAATAAGATAGTTGGATAATACTGATTATGGCAGGTGTCCGGTTTCTTGGCAATAGCCCAATCCCCAGTCCATCCAAACTCCATCAATAGAACCTTTTTTCTCTTTCCATATTTGCAATAGTTCCTGCACCTGTTGGGGTCAAGTCGCTCTATATGTCCCATTATTTGCAGCGGTTGACCTAAACATATGCCTCACATGACAATAAACTTCTCACAAAGGGCCTCTACATGTTGGACCCATGTCCCCATGCAAGCCTTCCAAAGGTCCGGGCAGATCCAGTGATACAGAGAGACTTCCTTATCTAATTACAGTTTTTCACTGGCACCCAAACTAGGACAGCATGTATTTCAGGTGCCACTTTAGCCACTTTACGCCGATTTTCTGTAATACCCCATCAGTCGAGCAAGATCTAATGTAAACTGTAGGCAATTAAAAAAATAAAAAAAAATAATACATATCGCCAGACCAACACACCAACTGCATGGTCCTAAACTAAGCAACGCTTGTAATATGGGTACCGTACAATGGACTGGGGGCGATCCCAGTGACACCCATATCAGGGAAAATTACGAAAAGGCCATTTCAATAATTTTGCCTGACGGGAATCGAACCCGCAGCCACCCGGTGCAGTGAGCCGAGCGGCCTACACTCGAACCACTGCGCCAAGCGGTCGTCATACGGTTGGCTTATGGTTCTACCATCGTAAAATATATCAAATTCATATCATTACCTCGGCTTATTAATTAGGTACCTAACTATTACAGAATTTGTAGGCACAGGCACAACGAAACAAACACTTTTTATGCGGCATTTAGCCCAAATAATATTTCAGTGGAACAGATATCCGATGAAACAAACAGTGGCCCATAAAAGATACGGCAAATATGACAGCGCCGTTTTCCATCGACCCCATAACTCACAGCCTACTTGCCTGTAGCCTACTTGCGTTTTATTGTTTTGTTTGCATAGATAACCGTACATTGTTTTTATTTAGTAAAAATATAAGTACCTATATATTATATATACAGGTCCATATGCTTATAGGTTGCCTCAATTTATCATCATTTTGTCAGATTTCTATAGAGAATCTGTCAAATATGACGTATTCAAATACGTCAGTGTTGACGTAGTGCGAGTCGATCGAGATGCAATCGGTTAACGGCGTAAGGCCCCAGGTCGGAAACATACAAATGTGTTGCCTTTAGTAGCGTTTTATGCGCCCGGTGCGAGCTCCTATACCTGTGTCCTTGAAAACTCGAAAACTGGGTCCAGTTCTAAACATTTCTACGCCCTGTTCTAAGACACCGCTGGCACTGCACTAGTTGCGGCATTTCGCCATCATTGTTATTATGTAGCCTACGAAAGATTGTATGACTCTCGATGGAGCCAAGACAGCCAAAGTGATTCTCGATACGTTCAAACAACGTTGAGTACTTGTAAACGATACTTTTTACCAGACAACACTCGATACCGTGAGAATCCTTCAACGTGTCCACCGCAATGGCCATTGCTAGATAGCGACACGTATATATATATATATATATATATATATATGCATGTTTATAAATCAGTTTGTACTTATGTCTGTCTGTTCACATTTTAGGTATCAAAATTATATTGTCATTTATTTTACCTAACTTGTCGTAGTGAGTAAACTTACTTGCATGTCGTTTAATGATATTTGTCATTTTAAAGTATGTGTTATTAAAAGTCATTATAATAATTACGAATAAACACTTCCTAACCATGTTACGTGAGGGCATCGGTATATTCAAAATATTGATTTCAAAATTAAACATCAAAAAACATGATCATAAGATTGTTTCCTAAATACGACAGGTAAAAAATACACTATTTTAAACAATCAAAACCTATTCCCGGAGGGATTATCATATTCCACAATTTAAAAGTAATGTATGCCTAAGTAAGTACCTAAATTAAATGATACATCAAAATAAAGGACTCTCAATAGACTTCATTAAAATAACTCCCTTTTGGAAACATGAAAACAAAATTTTGGAGCACTTAAAAGCTTTATTGTTATTTAAATCGGCACCCAGAGAGCTGTAGTGTATCAAGTTAATGGACTCGCAAGATAACTTTTTCATGATAAACACAATTATGCAATTACTGAATAGCTTCTTTTGTTACTGATTAGATAATTGAATTAGGTACACATTGTTTCTATTTGCTGCTGAGACTCTATTAGAATAAGTAACCATTAGGTATCTATAAAGGCCCAAAATGTCTAAACCAGCTTATTCTTTGAGAAAAAAGTGGCCCTCTTACAAAAGTCGCTCTACATAACGCGGTTAACAAAAACTAAAACGTTTAGAGCTGAATTAAGTCTACCGCCTTTTACAGCTAAGGAATTTTGCGTCTGTGGACTAGATTTTAGACGGACGGTCATTCCTTAGCCGACATGCCATATAGTTTCGTTGGGACTTCAAAAAACTGTGTAGGTACCGACCTACTTACCTACGTATAGGTAACTCCTCGTTCTGGGGTTGCAGCTGAAAACCAGCGTCAGGTGGTATGCATCACGCATGCACCCTGGCATATGCTGAGCTGTTGACCCTTTGGCCTGGTATGGTAGTAGTAACTAGCTAGATGTGTCCATTTATATTCCTAAGCTGTGTATGTTTAGTTAGTTAGTTTTGTATAGCTCTGCCATGGTACCAATAAAAATATATTTCTTTCTTTCTTTCTTTTACTCCTGACTCCTGTTTGTTTATCATGATATATAAACAAGTTGTTTAGTAAACTAACTGATAAGCATAATTCTTTTGCTACTTTTATTAGATGCAACTTTAACTACCTACTATAAATACATCTTACAATCAATAAACTTCTACAGTAGCGTTGATTGCCAGGACCCTGTCCATTTTTAATTGTGACAATTGACTCCTTTGTGCTGCCAATTATGGGGCATTGTCCACAAAATCGTGACTGCCCTTCAGGTTTGTACGTAAAAAGAATCCCGACGCTTTTAAAGTCCCTTTAAACTAGACGTGGGCAGTTACCTCCCACATGGTATTTAAGACCAATTTAAGAGTTTTAATTTGAATTTTATGAGTCGTAAAAAACAGTAAACGAAATTAATTTAAGTACATATATCGCAACATGGAATGCAATTAGGGTAAGTGCGTGGAATTGGAGCGAATACAATAACGCTATGAGTACTCTAATATTTATTCGCAAATATTGGAACGATTGAAATAAATATTCTGAGTAAATAGTAGACGCAAATGATAAACGAAGCACTTAAATAATAGACGATACTTAGCAAATTTTCTGCGATAAATTTCTGAGATTGCACAAATAGACGCACTTCAGTTAATTTATCTGCGAAAATACCTTTTGAAATGTTTCTTCTTCAAATAATATTTATCTTTACTTTTAATTCCAAAATTCTCTTCAATATTCTTCGTCAAAGCCTGAATCGACTCTAAATTCCTTGCTTCTACGACCGGTGTTGGTAACCTGGCCCTTGTCAGTAAGCCTTGAAGTGCTTGGAGTAAGAACGAGAGAAGAGACATCGATACCACGATGTTTATTGGATCAAATCCTATTGAGTGATGGTGATATGTTGCTGTTCCATAATTGGCGTTGCCGCTTGCTCCATAACTTGTAGTTGCATAGTGATTATTGAAGCTTCTGGACTCTACATTAGTGCTGTCAATAATTTCGTTGCTTCTCTTCATTAGAGGTGATTCAATTTGATGGGCGTCTTTAATAATAATATCACTTTTCTTCTTAAATGCTCTCGAATCTTGTTTTATGTTTTCTATTCTCTTCAGCACCGATTGTGCGTTCGTCTGAATCTTTTTCAGCAGCGTTTGAATTTTAAAACTCTGTTCTTTGACCATATTCGCCACGAATTCTTTGAAATTTTGCACTGAAGGTGTCGGAGATCCCTGTTTTTGCACTTCAGCATTACTTGTAGTTAGTATTACAATTACTACGAACACGGCAATAGATAGAATCGACATTGTCACTAATATCGTTCTAAGATTATCAAATAGTTTGAAAAGACATGGACCCCGCGTGAAATTCAAAAATAAAGTGGGATTTATATTTTGTTTACTTTTTTATAAGAGATGATTTGAGCTCCGTTGCGTCTAGTAATAACATGTCACATACGGTCGTATTAAAGTTTCTTACCTTGACATTTGACCTAGCTGATCATAAGCAGATCACATTGTGTTTTAGAATGACAACAGAGTAACTGAACCATATTATGTGCAACTACAAATTTCACCCAGAAAGAAAGCAACATCAATAAAATAATAAGTTACTTTCCACATTCGCTGGCATCAACACCAAGCAGGTCCTTAAGCCACCGTGTTTAAAATATGTACCCTAAGTACAGAATTTTTTGCATGCCTAAGCACTGCTGAATTGATTGCCCTAACCGGATATACGTAGCTACTGATAATAATACCATAAGATTTCACTCTGTTATAAATAAACAGATACCTATATTTTTCATGTTGTAGTTATTATTAAATATAGTGCCATCTACGTAAAAATATAAGTTACGCGTTGGGTATTTAAAACAAAATTGGTAACGTACTACCAGAGTTTACTTTTGTACAACAGATGGCAGTAAAATGCAGCGCTTACGCAAGTTGGGAGCGCGCCATCTTTCTCATACCACACGAACTTCGCTCGCAAGCTCTACCGATAAGCTCTACTAAAGAACTCTACCATTCATTTATTTTTACCATGGAATGGATAGATGGCGTGGAAGCAATTGCGCAGTCGCATTTGGGAAAGTGGCATCTATCGAAACAATTCAAAGGAAATATGACCCATAATAACTATTTGGAACATACTTGGACCTTAATCCTATCGTCGCCAGAGGTCGACGTTGCTCCAAGCAAAGCCGAGACCAAAGAATTTTAAAATTAAAAATTCTTAGCCCGTGACCATACACGGCTGTTCCCAAAAAATCTACTTAGATTTAAAATATCACGGTTTGGATTCTATATTTTATAGATGTAGGTACATAGCAACATATACAACAAAAAATATTTTCGGAATTTTGTCTAGTCTGTCTATATTTACTTATCGAATCAATTACTTACTTATATGTTTTACCTTTAATTTAGTATATTTATATATATACCTATTTTATTATTTAGACGTAAGTACCTACCACTTAAAGTAAAGTTCACTTAAACAAATATCTTTTCATTACTCATACTCTGAAAGTAGGTCTGAAGTTGCCAGAGAAGCGGGTTGAAAGTAATACTTTTCAGGCCCGGGAGTTTCGCTTTCAACTGACAGCTGTCAAATTATAAAAAAAAACTAGTTCCATTTTCACATTTCTGTGGAATCATGTTCAAACTTTTTCTACAGTCACTCAATTACAGCACGATGTAAAATTGAAATAACATAAAGTTAAGTATTAATTCAAGAATATATTTTTTTTAAATGACTTAATTATAATTTAGTTTCAACAATTTCTTTAAAATAACATAGATTTGGGCAAAATATTTAAAGATGAAAATGAAAAATAATGGCTAAATAATGAAGTGGGCCGGCCAACGAAAAAAAAAAACAAAATAGGCGGCAATCCGATTTTTTTTTTCGAGTTGTAGAGTATTGTTTATACTTCCTTGTATTATTTCTTTAGCCAATTCCTGTTTTTATTTTTATTTTCCTTGTATTAGTAATGAAAAGCACAGTGTTTACCTCGGGTGAAAGACTTATTTTGTCCCTCGAACTATTAGCGCCCTCGCTACGCTCGGGCGCCAAACCCCGTCTCGGGACAAAATAAGTAACTTTCACCACTCATGTAACAATGTACTATTCCTATTTCAAAAAAAAGTTGCAGAACAGAAAGAGTAACATTTCATGCAAATGAATCCACATTACGGCGGTAGTAGACATTAATAAGGAGAAATAAAGTAAACGCGGTAGCCGGCTCAAAGCACAAAGTAATTATTCATCGGCCGAACAAATCTTGAGCAAACAATACAGTGGTGATGCATAATTACGACGAGATAAAGGGCCGGTGCAAGTACAAAGTGGTAAGTGGGAGCTCAAAATAAATGGCTCCGGACTACGATATTAATTCCTCGTTTGTCGGAGTGGCTGCGGAGGAATTTTTTAAAATTCACCGTAGGGTTAATTGTAACGAAGCGGTGTTGGGACAGGGAAATGAATTGAGCGGCTTTGGATTTATAATGATGTACATCAAATATTTGACATTAAGTATCAAATTAGGTATTAAAATTATGTCATTGATTGACAATTTATTTCTTTTGATTTTTTATTAACGTAATTAATACAACCTTACCCAGTTAAAAATACAAAAGGAAACTTCTTGACTTAGGCGGCGACGGCCCAATTTTTTTTTCGGTAAGTTTAACTTGTAGGGAATTTAGGTTAGTAGATATTTATATCTTTACCTTATTACGAGTAGCAGGTACATGATAGTGAAGGAAATCAAATCATTCAACATTACAGAATTAAATTTTACATAAATGAATGCGGTGTAGGTGGTAATATAAGTAAGCATGTACCTTTAATTGGACTCCTTCCTTTGTCACCCTAAAACATAATGAATAGCAACTCCACAAAGACCTGTTCCAAAACTCCCTGTCAGCTAACAATGTGAAAAAATGCTAAGTATAAAATACTTAATTAAACTAACTTTTATCAGCCGTGTTAATCAATGGGCGTGGGCTAGTAAAATCTGATAGGGGGATTGAAAAATGCGGTATATGATACCCAAATATGATCAAAATGTACCCAAACTCAGATATCACAAGGTTGAGTTTAGGTTGTTTTTATAGATGATACACATTGATTGTTACAAGCAAAACATCAGTCTTAGCAAACTGGTGTTTTATAATAACGACTGTGGATTTATTGGTACATCCTAACGCAATTAATTCGGTACCTATTAAGTTGTTAGTATATTGATAATGGTTTCTTGTGAAATGCGGCCGTAGGCATCGTTTTTCCTGTCGTCATTTCAATTATTATTTTCACTCCATACATGTTTTTGTATGTCGCTTGTTTATTGGTGTATAAGAGTCAAGGTTTTGAAACGTCGTGGGTTCAAATCGCGATAGCAGACGTGCACCAATGAAATTCCCACACGAAAAATCATACCTATCACGTTCACAAAACAGAAGCGTTCGATGCGGTAAACACCTGGATGGGTGACCGCTAGTGACATTAACAACCAAGCGCTACTTTTCATACTTCAAAGAGAACATTAAGCTGTCGTTCCCGGCTATCACAGTCGTTAAGCCATGTCGGAGAACTTCAGGCGGCTTGAAAACTCCGACATACAATAAGAAATAAATACTATAACCCGTGCAGATAACTAAGTATAACCTTCCTATCATAGATACTATCTATCACAGAGTTAAGTCAAGTAAAAAGGTAAAGTAAGTTAGAAATAAAATTGGTCATTGTGTAGCCTTAGGGGCGCTATGACTTAGGTTAGGTTAGGTTTAGGTTTAGGTTAGGTTAGAACAGTTATCAGAATTCACTAATCCACCGAAACCGTAATATAAGTACTATTATATTATTTTTAATTGCACTATATATTACACACGAAATATCCGGGACATTGTTTTTAGATGCACCTAGGTACACGAGATAAGATCGCAACACAACTCAGTCCGATTCAATTTGCCGGCAGCGCAGTTGTTGAAAAATAATTGAAAATGCAATTAAAGTTCACCATAAATCCTTCAGCGCCACGCCCAGCGTGTAAACAAACTCAAATTAAAACCAAACTATAAATAAATGCGTCGTTACGTTGTTTTAATGTAATCGTATATCGACGCTCCCGGATTTTAATGGTTTCGTTATTGTGACACCTAATCACACCGTATTGAATGTCTAATGGAATCACCGCCTACCGTCAATATATAAAACAATTTTGTTTTAAGATTGACGGTGGGTTTGATACAGTTTTCTGCCGCTTTTGTATTTTTTTTACACTTAGTGTTGCCAATTTATTCATATCATCCATCGATTAATAAGTAGGTATCGATGAATTATTTTGGGGTTTCGATGTTAGCTACAAAATGTAAAGGCGTTATGTAAATAATATTTGTTTTACAATTTCAAGTTACAGTGATCTAATTACTAACATGTCCTGTCGATGGGCTTCGATTTACTGTTAAAACACAATATCAATGTCGTGAGGGTTAAAAATCGAGTAATTTTATAGACATCTATTAGTACCTAGGTATCTCGATTCCAGAGGTACCTAATGATATTTTTATAGTAGGATCATTCGTTTGCGAAAGCGGATATTATAGCAACACCAATCAATATATTCTTTATCACAGTTTTCTATCTCTTTCTGCCCACATAGGTGTGAAAAAGACGCTAAATGAACCGAGATATGCATCAAACAGGTGCGCTTTTATGACAGGCAGGTGTATTTATTTAAAGTATTAGATCGCCCAATTAATACGTTTACAAAAGGCGTCCTATTGTGTTGATACCAATAATCTTATGGCACATTGTATAAGGTTTTGTTGTGTAATTGACCAATCAAGGGCTATCAACGTGGAACGAAATAATACAATCAAGTTAGAAAAAACATTTTATTGTTACAAAATTAATCAAACTCTTACAAAGTAAGACACGCAAGCATTTGGAAGTGTTTTTATGAGGTGAAATTTGAGTATTTGTGGAGTGTTCTTCATTTATTTCTCGAGAACTGAGAGCTACTTCTGAATACACTGTAAAAGTAAATCCTGTTGAAATAATTAAATTCCACCCCTTAAGTAGCTACCCCTACCTACCTACAATTTAATTTTTAAGTCAGCACATACTGTTTTTAGAAACATTTTTAATTTGTATTTCATCGTCAATATTTTTTTATGTGTTAATTAATACTGTTGTTTGTGTCATGTCTTTTACGAGGAGGTTTTCCCATAAATCAATTTGGTAATATTTCTTTCCTCATGCTTAAATTTTCAGAAAAATACATTTTCGTTACCTAAACTAACAAATGTGACATGCATTCATAAATAATTACCCTAAAGCATGGAAAGACAATTGTCTACAAGCCTAAACAAGATTTCCAAAGAAGCAACTTTGGGGAGGTGGTGCCAACTTTAGAAATAATACTTAAAAAAACATTTGAAACTTAAAATTAAAATTACAGACTTATAGCAAGGATGCGTGATTGGCCGCGGCAATCGAATACTTCAATCTAAGACGCCTGATTGGCCGCGGCAGTCGCTGCTGCGACGCTTGCGTTCGTGATTGGTGGCAACGGAGTCAGAAGATCGGCGAGCCGACCTGCCTCACGTAAACCTGACAGGAAAGCGCCGTGTACCGTCGCTGGATAGTTGCGCATTGTGTGCTCACCTACATAAGATAATAAAAGTAGGTAAATAAAATCACCAAATATATGTTATTAAATACACGCCGAGGAAAATTACGAAATTGGTATAATTTTCGCAATTTTTGAAGCGAAGCTTCTTTACGGACGTTCGGGGCGCTCGCTACCCGGGCACTAAAACGGTGAAAAGCGTAACGCGTAACACGTAACGCGTGACGCGTGACGCGTAACGCGTGACGCGTGACGCGTAACGCGTTACGCGTTAATATAATATATCTAATATCTACTGCAAAGCTTCGCTTCTTTCGGGCGTCCCTAGACGGCACTGATTTTTTTCCGTCACAGGACTCTCATCCTCAATCGCATAATCAAATCTATCTCAAGGAATTTTTGAAATGTTTAGGTAATCTTTGGTAGTAACTCAACTCAAACAAGAGCTTGGAACTACCCCATTGAGACATTACGCGGGCCAAACAACAAAAAAGAATTATAGCGATCTAAAAAAAATTTCCCACCAAGAAGAGTTTAATTTATGTGATGAGTACAGCAGTAAAAAGTCGTAAGATCTAATGACCAAAGTCAAACTATAAGTATTCGTTTCTCGATATAGTTTTGTCTAAGATTCTTTTTTGTTATTTTTATTAGCAGAAGTGGGACAGTCATACCGGCCAATAAAAAAAGTTTGCCCTTAAATAAATTGTCATACTTAGCTACTAGATGGCATTGATCTTGAACGCTTTAAAATATACTTACCAGCGAAGAACAGTCTATTCTCTCCAGGGGCGCCAGGGACGGGAGCCGCCAATAAGTCGTAGTCCGTGCCGGAGGAGCCGACAGCTACGAAGCTGTAGGAACCACGAGCGAACGGGTCAGCGCGCCATCTATATTGCAAAATACAAAGCTATGTAAATCGATTGTGAAATTGATGATATGAGTGGCGTAGCAGTTTCCTTTGACTCCACAAATGAAGATAAGTTGCCCTTTTTACTAGTCTAACGTTTACATTTTATTGGAATCAATTGACTTATCTTTCCGAGTACTGATCGCTAAAGATCAATCTCTCAATTAAGTTTATTGTCAGAATTGATGGAACAATTGGATTGTCAAGAAAGTTCTCTAAAATTAAGCAACTAAAGTAACGTCGGTCATGAATTCTATGATACATGCTAAAGTATACCTACTTCGCCCCCCATAAGATAGTAGATTTTAGGTCGTATCTTGGATGTAAGGAAAGATAGTGCACGTATATCATGCAACTGCAAGGCAATAATATTACTTAGAGCACCACTACTCTATTTTATGCCGTGGTATGATAGATAACTCCATAAAATAGTGATGCTCTGAAGCATTTTGCTCTGTGACGTAATTCTAAATGTAACAGTTACTACCTAGTAACCACGCACTCCTTAGGCTGTGGTACGGCGGCGTGACCGAAAATGCTCTTCAACACGGCGATACACCTGCCCACAATGACGTCATCAGTGACGTTCTCCATCACGGCCGCCGCTTCACCCGCCACTAGGGCCAACAACACTGGAGCGCTGTACAAGTTCCAGAACAGGAACAATTCACCTAGGAGAAGCAACGTGTTTAGGGAGGGACTTTGAAATGTTGTGTACCTATTAGGTACCTAGACAACCTAATAGTTTTTTAACGAATTCAAAGAAGGAGGAGGTTCTCTATTTTTTATGTGTGTTACCTTAAAACTCTGTCATTTATTAATCGATTTGAAAATTATTTTGCCATTGGAATGGATGCTCTTGCATATTGGTCTACTATCTTTACACTTCAGGACAAATTCTTAGTCACCTACCTACCCCTACTTACTTGAATTGGCACCGACTCCAAATAAAAAAAAAAATAAGGTCCATAGTTATTCCTAGCTTTTTATTGCACCCAGGTTTTTTTGAAGTCAGTTCAATATTTTTAATTTTTTTTTTCTGAGTTGGTTAGGATGGTTTCAGTCTTTCAATATTTGTCACTACTTTCGTATTGAGGTCTTAAAATATATTCAACTGGCTTGAAAACAGTCGCAAGAATCACTCATACTTAATTCAAGTAACAGTTAGTAAAAGTATCCAACATATTAGGTACAGTTTTAAAAACTGCCGTGTTTTTTGTTTGAGTTTAGATTATTTTCGTAGGTAATACCATTTTAATCCATACTCGGTACCTACTCATCCAGACCTCCAAGGATTATTTTGGACTTTTGAAACAGCCTGTATAATTAATTAAGACGTAATGGTGCTGACCCCGTTGGTTAAACAATGAGGGTTGATTTGCTCCAAATAGGAATGAACGCTGGAATTTCTAATATACACAAATACACGGTCAACAGCTTAAGGCCATTAGGGCCGATTAGTTAATATTGTGAACTTTGCAACAATAACTTTGAATCGAAGTTTGAAGTCACTCGCTTCTACACAGTTCACAATAGTTATATACAGAACATTCTGCAGGCACCAGCTTGCCGCTGGCCTCAATATAATTTCGCATGAAATGGAGGTACCATTAAAATAAATCAATAGCAGACAATAATCCGTAAATTGACTGCTAGTTACGTAAATTAGATGTTTCACTGAGAAAATAATTGCGACATCATTTTACTAAACGTTTTGTAATTAGGTATTTACAGCAAGTAATTTATGAATACATTCTATTATAAATATTTGGTGTAATTACAAAACATTTCATAAAAAACTATTAAGCATTATTTAGAAACTACATAAATAATTTCCTATAGAAATAGTTTGGTTTTACAGTAAATTATCACTATAAACTATAGAATTAAATCCAGCTTGTTTGGTAAAACATAATAAAACACCACATCTAACGGAGACACATTCTCACATAACTCTTGTTAGGGCATTCAAAGATACGAGACGTTAGATATAAGACCTCCTGAAACTGTACAAGGGCAAAAAACGTTAATTTGGGCGCGATTAAAAAATCACAAGGCCTACATTGTGCTCGCATTCCCAGATCAAACGTAGGGGCCGTAATGAAGTTAGGAGAACACAACAAAGAGCTCACGAGGTGAACTAAAGAATAACATAAAAAAGCTTGTCTTGCCTCGTTGCTGTGATTTATCGCGAGCGCCGACCCCTTAGAGTTCCTCAGCAGCGTTAAATTATTCAGCTTTTAATTCTTGAACGGCGCTAGCTACTGCCTCTACTATGTCATGAACTATCTAAAACCGGGTATAAAGTTTGCGCTAGTCAACAATTTTTCTGTGAAGAAAACTTCGCACCATTAAAAGTTTTAGCATAGGGCTCAACTTATACAAAGATCAAAGATGTAGCGTCCGTATGTAACATCACAATAGTTACTGGCTAGGGATCCTACCGTACAGATTTTTTTTATTTTTAAAGTTTACTAGAATTGTTAGATCATCACATTACTAGTATTCCCGTTAGCCCCTCCAGCTAAGCTAATGCTTGTGTTAGGAGTGGGCTCACGTCAATAGTTTAATGGCCAGGATGGGGATCGAATCCGAAACCTCTCTATTACGACGGCAGCCCCTCTAACCACTAGGCTATTGACGCTTATAATTTTATTTATTTTTTAATCTAGCTATATCAGATTCATAACACGTAACATAAAATCATGTCCACTTGATTAACACCGATATACGGTGCATGTCATATAAACCTTGATCGAATAAACTACTAGCTCTCTCTGTGAAATACGGGCCGACGATGATGGAAGTTTACGTAGAGCGTACTCTATTACATTTATGAGCTGTATGCACGCAAACTGAGAAATAATTTTCCCGCTAACAACGTGGCGAAACTAAATTAACTTGTTAATACCAAACCTCGACTCGCTGTGGTCGTCCCGACGTGGCCGAAGAGATTTGCGCTGGGATCCCAGAATGTACGCTCGAAGCATAGCACCACTTTGTTTAGGTTTCCATAGCCAAGACGCTTAATGGCTGCCACCTGTAATATTATTGTATTGTGTATATTTATTATAAGACCAATTAGGTATGTATTACGATTTTAGTTGAAGTGTTATGCGACGTTTCTTTTTTTACAGAAACTATTATGGTTTTTTTTCTGTTTACTTTGTTTTCCTTATATTCCTCCTTTTATGTATTCCTTAGAGGAAGGTTTTGGTTAATTAACGTTTAAGTAAGTTAAACTCATATATAGTGGACTTCCAGTTATGTTGAGTGAAATCTACAAACCTTCCAATCAGGCAAAGGTGGATCAAACTTGACGAAGTTCTGTTGATTCTGGCCGTTGTTGGCGACAGCCACTTTGAGCACGCCCAAAGGCAACGTGCATAATATCACATCTCCTGCAAAAAGTAATCTTATTATTATAATAATAATAACTAACAATTGTCTTGTACAAGATTTTACATATAGAAATCAAATTTAGAGGCTTCTGTTTGAATGGTATAATCAGTGCTGATGGGACAAAATTCACCAGTGTAAATAAATTTGCCAGTTCAATTTTCATTTATAAAATTTCATATATAGTCATGTTTTACTGTCTCATTTGATCAAGATATTTTCATTATGTGCAATATATATAAAATCTCGTGAGACCAATAAATACTAATGCATCAAAGAATCTACAGCTCCCATAAATGCCACCGCTGTTTAAAACCTGCAGTCTAATTGTCATAACATTTAAAACTATTTTACTGCCTAGTTCACCCATAATCATTTGACTGAAATTAAATAATCAACCATCTGGAAATATGAGTTAAATGCCAACTCAGTTTTATTCAAAGACGCTAATAGGTCGATAATCTTCACAATCTATCTCATATTGGCAGCCACTGAAATAGGGTTCGTAGGGGGGAGGTGAAACTAATCAATGTGAAAGCTAAGGCTTGACCCAAACAATGCTTCGCCCTGCCAATGAAAATTCTAAATATATTTACTGTTACACACGTGAACAAAGAATGTTGATTCTGTCAACCTATCAATATTTTCCTCAATAAGACCTACTTACTTACATTCAAAATGACAACGCAAAGCTACGAAAACCCAACTTTATGCAACGATAAATGCCAGAAATTGCAATCACTTTTTCAAACAATACATTACCATTCCCGGAAACTTCTAAGCTAATAATTATTTTACTTCTTCTGTTCGTACGCTAACGATGCTCATTTAAAAAAAAAATATTAAGTTTTCTAAGAAAATGGTTTATAAAGGAAAATATGATTCCTCGTGCAATCATCTTATATAATGTTCATTAAGTAAAAAAACCCGTTGTATCCTACTCTGGGGCTTAAGGGTAACAGCTTTTAAAAGGCGTAATGGAAATAATTAATCAGGAAAATGTATCTAGCTTTTAATAAAAATAGATGATCTCTGAAGACCTATACGTAATATTTCTCAATTCTATATAACAAATTAATGTAATAATTGAAGACAAACGAAAAGTAACCCTTAATTTTGGCACTTTTTATAGAGTCTGCCTCTTAACAAAGCTAAACCAACACCTACGATGAAGATTCAACTCGTTTTGGAATGACGTAAGTGACGATGAACTATTATTATTTTTGTACACAATAAATCTATTGTTACAACGAAACTGGACACCATATATTTTCGAAGTGTAAACGACGCAAAAACGGCTAGATACCGACCAAGTACCGCCTCTTAAACATCTAACTGCCTCGTCTACGATAGACTCCGCCTGTATGCAAATGTGGCGGAAGCGCCTTCGGCAAGGCGTGTAGGGGGGGAGATGAGGCGGTGAGGCGGGCGGCGAGGCACACAGACCGCCGGGTCAACACAGGCCCGACCGTATTTTTGCGCCTCGTCAAAGTAAAATTAACGCGTTAGAATTGCAAATCATTCCGCGACAAAGAAATGACAAGGAGCCACGCCGACGGGGCGCGGCGCTCTGTGGATTTTTCTCATAACGCTCATTACTTGGCTTTTTCATTTATTTTCGATGTGGGGCACGTGAATATCATAACCTAAGATATTAATGGAACAGGATATGTGGAATTTACGCATCTCGTTACAGATGCCAGACTGCTTAATACGAGAATAGGTACGTGTTCTAGCGTGATCGCGTTTTTACGCGAATTTTATATAAGTAGGTGACTTGTACATAGCAGGTCGAAATCGTATCAGTCATCAAACCTTTATGGAAACAACAATTTGTTCAATGTTATTGTCTAAACTTGACTTCAGCGGAGGTATTGCAAATGTTAGTTTGAGTAATTATATGTGTTGTAAGGTGGCCTAATATTAATGTTTGCTTTTAGGAAGACAATGTAAAAATCACCTTTGAATGTTTGTGTCTGGCTCGCATTTCTAGTGTTGACAGTCTTGACGGTAACTCCTGGTCCTCCATATTGAATGTCGGTGACGGCGGTCCCCAGCCTGATGTCCAGGCCCTCAGCCAGTGCGACTGGCACGCAAGAGTATCCATTGCGTACTGAAACAAAGAAAATGTTGGGATTTTTAAGAAAGGTATCATGTGGAAGATTGTTTCCTGGTATAATGGCGTGTTCCTTAAAATCAAATAAATATGTATAAAAAGTAACATTAATTAAGTTATTATTGCAAGTACATACAATAAAAATCAAAACACGTCAAATAATATACTTAATACAAACATTGTCAAGTGCGAGAATACACGCGAGAATATTCTGCGCTTAACAGCTTTTTACGCATATTATTTTATTACTTGGACAGCGCCCTAAGCGGAAGTGGTAGTGGTGGAACTTGGTTGTCGCGTAAATACATAAGTTCCATATTTTCGCACAAGCGGCTCTGATTCGTAAGTATTTCAGGTCCCCCATATTATTATTATTTTTATTTAGATATATGCAAGTATTTGACCACAATCTCACCTGATGGTAAGTGACGATGTGGTCTACTGGTGCATACTTGAAGTGTACATCCTAGAAGGTACCTGTTCACTCTCGACTTGAAAACATCCAGGTTATAGTCAACCGGGAACAAAGACGCCGGCAAGGTGTTCCATTCCTTGGCAGTTCGCACACTAAAAGTGGATTACACGTAGTGAATACACTTTACCAACTAAATAATTACAAATACAATTAGAAAGGATACCTAAGGTTAATAATTAATATGGCGGCACTATTCCAAAACAACTTAATGGCCCTCTTTTTATCGGTCACACGTAGGGTCCGATAAACCGACACTACTTCGTCGACCACAATGTTCACAATGCAGTTTTCAATTAGTCTGATAGCGCGCCAGAGTCGGCGCTCTATTGTGTTTTAATAACTTTAAGTGGGTTTCTTACTTCATTATGTTGCATTGTAGTGCAGAGTTATGTAATGCGTTGGTTTGGGCATTTAAAATATTTTAAGGTTAATTTACAATTCGGACTAGATACAATGGTGCTGATTCTGTTGCCACACAACTGAAATTTACTAAACTAAACTAACTGTGTTGCTATCCTTATCATGTTCCTAACGTAACTTATTTTTCTCAAGCTCACTAGTGAAATTTTTATATAGTGCCTGTAAGTACAAAATTTGTTAAAAAATATGTGTGATTTATAAGAATTATAATTAACAATGATATGAGTAAAGCTGTACAAAGGTTTAAGTCCTCTGACCTTCAATATCAGATCAAGAAAAAAATATCAAGACAGTAATAATTTTAGATGTGTCAAATTTATTTAAGTCGTTTGACGTCAACAGAACTAGTGTTTGTATCAATGAATTTTCTTGTGTAGGCACACATTATTATTATTTATTTTATTTTATGGTAAGGTTCTAAAATGACAGCCTAGAGATGGATAACATGGCTAAAGGATATCCCAAACAAGGTGGGCCGCTGACACTACACGACAAGACTACATACCTATAGATGCGAGTGACGTAGGACCACGATTTGTAAGTCATTGTACATCAATTAACGTCTTCTGGCGTATAGATAGAGAGAAAGACGTACGCCACCATACATATAACTTGTTGGTATTGTATATACTTGACGTAACAAATGACGTAAACGCCATTACCTGTTCTAAAACATTGTCACTCTATGGGCAATGTTTGGTACACGGGACAACTTTCGGTATATGCACTTGCAACAGTGTACCATTTAACGATATTAGCCCGGTTTGCTGTCGCAGCCGGTCGTGTCGTACGGACCAATTGCCCGAAACTAAAGTATATTTACCATAAAAGGAGACCGCGAAACTGTCGAATGGCGAAATGCGCTATAAAGTGCGAATAGATGTACATTCACGTAACTATTGCGAATGTTGTTTTGGTACTGAGATCTCAATTCGCCGGCTCGCTCTAGGTAAGTAGGTACTGAAAGAAAAATGGATACTTCTTTATACTAATATGGGTAAAATTCCGCTGTGCGTGTATTCGTCATTTTTCTCCTTCAAAACCACTTGTTCGATTATGATATTTTTTTAGTTTTTCCGAGATATGGGGACACCTGAATGATTCTTAGTTTTAGTTGGAACCGGTAGATGGTGTTGTTGCTGACATCCAGAAAATAAAATTTACGATAGCGATGTCGCGGGCAAAATTTAGTCTACAATAAAAATATAGCTTTAAAATCAAGATATCATTCATTTTGTTCAGTATTTTTTTTGTTATTGGTTGCCTTACTAGAACGTATCAGAATTATATTATAATTAAATTCCAAATTTCCAATGCCTTTGAGACACAGGAAAATTGAAGCTCCCAATCCTAATTAAAACGTTATGTAAGTTTAATTATACTTATTAGTCTGTAATATAGTACCTAATTATATGAAGATGCTACACAGGTTACATTATAAGCACATACATAGAGGTAGGTAGGAGGTACCTGACCACGTTTGATAGCTAGAATTCCTAATTTATTATAATTTAAAAACCATTGCAGAAGAAAAATATCGAGCCACTGTAAAATAAAACCAAAGCCAATTTCTTATTTTCGTTGCTCCCAAAACCTCGTCTCGTGTCCGCTTATTACCAATTTTAGTATGTGTTTAATGTCTGTCGAAAAGATCTAAAGGTTTAAAGCCCACAAAAAATATTTCAATAACATTGTTAACCGCTAACTGGACTAACCGCTTGCCCATTACCTCGGCAATTTACCCCGACACATATTGAACGGCTCCTCAAAAAAGGCATGTGAAGTGCACATCAAAAGTCTTTGGGTTCCGTCAGGTTCATAAAAGGCAATGAAGAAAAACATTATGCCTCGTAATTTATTTCATTGAATACGTTTATTAATTAAATGAAAAGAAATACAAATAGTTAATTACAACACAAAAAAATAGTCCCCCTATCCAAGGAGATTTGTCTACAATCGTCTCTACAAATCGTTACGCTGCAATGTATGGAAAATACATAAGTCATGATCTATACGAGTATATATAAACAGTCGAGATTACTCGAGATCTACTATAGATAACTATGTAATTTTGATACATTTAAGCATAAAAAACATGTGGAAACCCTTGAAGACACACTCACTCGGCTAGAAGTGCTGATGAAAACTGAGAACAAAATGTTGTTTTTCTTTTGACACTAATTTGTAATTCCTTGTTAATCACAGTCAAAGCGATACAACTGCACTAGCAAAAGAGTTCTGCGTTAGATTTTCTTTTTAACCCTAACAGGCCTCTAATCATTGGCAATCAAGGGTGATTAACAAAGTGACCGAACAGGACCGTATCATAGGAGCTGTGTGTAGCGTAATATTCCTTAGAGCTGTACAGTATACGAGTAGGCATTATAGCATGATAATTAAAAAAAAAAAAATTTAACTGCGCTCTCCTGCGCACGGGTTTAATACGAGGGGGATTCAGGCCAGGCAAAGAACAGAGATAGCCGATTAGTTAAGCACGCGTCTTGCGGGCACAAAACGGGCCAAATTAAACTTGCGGGTCCTGGGTGCGAAAAACCCAGAGGAGCCAGCCGGGGTTCAAACCCTGGCTTGCACAAGACATGTGAAATCCGCCAACTTGCAATGGGCCAGTGTGGTGGATCATTTAGCATATCACAATATTATAATAAATGTCGAAGTATTTAAAGTACCTAAGTAGCAAAAGGCCAAGTGCTTATAATAACTGAAAACGGATTTGACCACGGCCAAAAAGACGTTGCCGTTCGAAAACTCCATGCACTAGTAGAATAATAAAATCCACGAGCAAAGAAGTGTTAACGCGCTTTGGGTACCAGTGAATGGGACAGTAAAAATAATTCAAGGTTCTCATATGGACTCAACCCCAAAAACAATCCATCTGCCTGTCACAAAAGTGGAATTAACAAGGAGACCGCGTTGTGTTGTGCCGAAAGAGATGCCAATTTAGTGTCCACCTGGGGATACCAGCAACATTGTAGCGTTTAACGTCGTTACTGCGGTTGGTCGCCACATATGAACCGGGCGTCACATGGCTCAGACTACCCGTACGTGGAAAATATTCAGGAACTCACATCCAATGGAACTGTAAATCAAGTAAATTTTTGTGAATATATCTTGAACTAATTATAATTTATTTACGTGAGTTTTGTATTTAAATACAGTAGGTAACGCTGTGTTAAAAAATAGTGTTGTTTTGTTAATACCGGCAGATTCTTAATTTCTACTTATATTTCTTTAGAAAATATAAGACACAACTCTTAACAACACCACCGGAAATAAATTTGAAAAACCACACTACAACGCCGACGATAGATGGCGCTAAATGAGACGCCTCAATACACATCGCTCATCCGGTGCAAGACAGTCACAATTGCAAAAACCCACTTTTTCAGGACAGCCATTTTAAACTTTTTTGAACTTTCTACTCATGACTGTGACTTTGTTACAATGAGTAAGTAGTTGAAACTGAGTTTATTGCAAACTACTGATAGTAAGGCTTGATTACATAATGCTAAATAAAAAGATAAAGTAGAACTGATATTAAAAAAAAACTCTTAACAATGATTGATGACCTGTAGTTCTGTCATTGTGGCACTAGAACTAACAAAAATAGTATAATTATAGTATATTATAGTCATAACCCCAGAGTAAATTGTAAGGGTTCTCATAGATCACCTCAATATCTTAACTTTATTAAGATTATTAGTACTTAATTAAGTAAGCAACTAAGCTGCCTATATATACTTCGGGAAAGATTTTGAAAATTAAATGTTACAGGACGGAAAAATCATTAAAATACATTTGTGTCATTGTAGTTACTACAAACGCACAAGATCAAATTTGTAACTAATAGAAATTGTATGTCATAACTTACTTTAACGTCGTTGTGCTCCTAGCATACAGCACAGTGACTATTCAGTCAATGTTGCTACGGGATCGCGAAAAAAAGGCGATAATGTAACAACGACATGTGCTTTATGGGATCCTTGAATCACGATATTAGAGTTTGCAAGCATCATATTATCTATGTAAGACCCTGAAAACAAACATTACGGTATAGCGCCGCGTCGCCAGGCAAAACACCCTGAAAATATAAAAACATGCACTTCAACAAAATCCCCCCTGCGAAACATCAGTAGGGATTGTTTATTTTATCCAAAATAAAAACTATAAATCTTCTTTTATCTAATTAAGTACACGTTTTCTAAACTAATCACTTACAACGCTCTCCTTTGATGTGAACAAAATTGACGTAAAACAGGGAGACATGAACAGTAATTTATTCCGGTACAATCTTGTACTAGTGTCGGTCACATCGAGTTGATCTATTTCTCCGGCGTGAATCTCGATCACGGTGCGCTTGCAGTCAACGTGATTTGTTGGTTCAACAGAGAGCAACGGGACGCACTAAACAACGTTGGGTATCTGCCTTTGTCCAATATACCGTCAATATTTGGTCCGACGCTTTGTGTGCGCCATACATCTTTAAAGTGAAACGGTAATTATGTTGATTCATAAACGCGTATCTTTACCGTCTTGTTTAAATTGGTTGGATTAAACGGACCAGGATCGACAGAAAGTTTCCGTATCGGAAACAACAGAACGAAGGACGGAAGATCGGAAACATTCCCTCAATTTTAAAACCTCTACCTGTACAATTTTTGTTTTTTTTTTCTTTCATGGACATCAGTATGACGTCTTTTCAATTGACAAATCTTCTATAGGTACTCACGACAAAACGTGTTCGTTCTGTACCAATAGATGAGTCACTTACAAATTATTACCAAACCCTCCGGTATGAATGAATCATTTGAGTAGGTAATAGATATCTGTATTCAAATGGACCACCTGCGAAACTTCAAGTAATAACAACTAGAATACCAAACCTCAAATATCGACACATAGGAATTACTGCTTTACTTATAGGTATGACAAGAAACAAGTACTTATAAACAATAATAATACTCCCTATCTACTGTGAAAGTGGTTACCCGTACGCGACAAAATGGTATAAGAAGCCTTATTTATGGACAATAACATTTACATGTTCACGTACAATGAATACAGGACACTGTAAGCGTTTCCCGCTATGCGGAATTCACGAATGTTAACCGTCGATCGTACATATTTGGGATGAGGCATTTACACAGCTTACACGCACGAAACGAACTTACAATTGTAACATTCTAAATACGTCCCACACTACTTCCGCGGGTTAGTAGTTACTGCGCAGCTCTGTGAAATATCAGAAGCGACGATATCCTACTATACATCCTACTAATATTAAAAATGCGAAAGTTTGTGAGTGTGGATGTATGTTTGTTACTCTCGCGCAAAAACTACTGAACGGATTTGGATGAAATTTGTAACACATGTTGTTTATAACCAGGATTAACACATAGGATACTTTTTATCCTGATAATCCCGAATTTTTTGCTAAGTTATATAAATACTACGCGGACAAAGTCGCGGGCACAGTCTAGTAAGGTTATATGGCAAAAGTTCGCCATTTGTGTGCATGGTATGGGATCTTGCATTCCGGACCGGCCATCGGGGGGTGGGTACAGAATTAAAATTGGCGATAGCGGAGCGGTGCGGAATATGCTCTGAAAATCGGTGCCCTCGGGCAACCGACTGGCGACCGCTCATCACAGATGTATCTCGTGCAATTACTGGAAGTGATAGTATGGGATTTAGACGACAATGTTACAAAAATAACCAATGAAGTTTTTTGTCGCATAGTATATAATAAATATTTATGTGTCTTTTATATGACTTTTTGGACGACCGCTTGGCGCAGTGGTTTGAGCGTACTACACATGTACTACACATGGTGGTTGCGGGTTCGATTCCCGCAGGGGTAAATTATGGAAATGGCCTTTTCGTAATTTGCCCAGATCTGGGTGTCACTGGTACGGTACCCATAGCACAAGCGTTGCCATTCGGACCATACATATGGTGTGTCTCTTTGTCAATATTTATTTAATTTATTTATTTTTATCATGTACTTTTTATACTGCAAGTATTTTAAATTTTAACCTCATTACTGTGCGATATTTCTTTAAGTAAGTACTCATATCGACATTTGACCATTCTTATACTTATAATTTTGATGACCTTATTCGACTATTCCACGGTTGGAAATACCTTTAGTATCTACCTTGTAATAAAAGTAAATACAATAAATAACGGCAATTTATTTTATTGATGACGCTTCCCGTGTAAACGTTATTGATCTATGTAAGCGACCACGTTATGCATGTTATGTTACTACATACATACACCCCTATGGAAGTTCTCATTGTCGACAGTTTAGGACCGCTTCAGCAATTCAGCTTTGTGGCCTTGTCTGGAATTTTTGCTTTATATTCTGAGC
Source organism: Notodonta ziczac (assembly GCA_918843915.1). NCBI lineage: Eukaryota > Metazoa > Arthropoda > Insecta > Lepidoptera > Notodontidae > Notodonta > Notodonta ziczac. The sequence goes on from OU974047.1 coordinate 5,231,925, forward strand.
TTTAAACTCGCTTTTGAATATGGAAACATGGTTATCATGTCTCTCTCTGGCTCATATCTCTAAGTTATCTATACAAATAGATAAAAGTGAAGTGTCTGTTTGTAATATCAAAATAATAGCCTTTCCATGAAACACTTAAATCTAACTCAGATTGAACTTAAGTATTTTTAATAAGATATAAAATATTCTGCTAAACCAATCCCTAAATCAATGTATTACATGATAAATTTGATATCAACCCAACTAAGTTATAATAAGATCTGATATGAAATTGATTGTCTAATTGCCCTCTTAATATTCACATCGTTTCGAATTAGTCTAATTTCGTCGTATTACTGAACCTCACAATAGGTAGTTATACCTATTAACTTTGCTTCAAGGAACAGCATAAAACAAACTGTGGTAGATACCTAGAGTTTTTTTTATTTTCAGTATTTCCTTAAAGTTATGTCTCACTAGTTTACAAACATCTTCAAAAGAAGATTGTCTATCGCATCATCGCATCCTCATTTCACTGTTACAAGATATAAATGAACAAAATATCGTAAGATAGCTAGATATTTCGTTTTATTGCGAGAATTTTAACCAGCAAGATAAGAAATAAATGTGTGACGTGGTGTTTGCGTGAAATGAAATTGTAATTCAACGGGCGGACCGTAAACTGTTGAAGATAATAAGTTTTGTTTATATAACACTAGCACGTGCCGACGATTCCGCTTATGAGGGGAAGAAATTAAATATTTTTGGGAATCTCACGTCTGCGATTCATAATTGTATTATTAGTTTTCATAATTTGCGCTTTTAAATACCCAATTCTGGGTAATAAGCCTCTCCTCAATGTGAAAGGGGTTTAGGTCAAAATTAACTACACTGATTTCACTTTTGTTTCACCATGAGCATGATATAACATTGAAATAACAATAATTCGTACTTAGATTTTGAAAATGCAGAGTAATAATACTAATAATAATGATTGAGTACCTAATTATAATTTTAGTATTTTAAATATTAGTTTTGTCAAAATCTTAATTATTCTGAATAAATCCCTTATGGATTATGCCATAATCTATTATTTTCTTCCATCTTATAAAACATTTATTGCAGTATTCGGTAAAATTTGGCATAAAACTTTGAACACAACGTCGTTTAAAATGTTCAACAAAAGTGCTCAATTTACAAACACGACTGTACTGTTTTATGGATTGTGTTCTCTTGAATTTACAATTGGCGATTTTAATTCGGGAATCGGCCCATTAACGCGACGGTCGGGGAAAAAATACGCAGCAATTCGTTGCTTCAAGAACATTAAATTAGGCATAATTTGAATAATTTTACGTGGCGGTGAACACAAATAGCTGCAATTAAAGGTGTATTATGTACGCAAAATGTACGTGTTTCACGAATTGTACCAAATGAAAACAATAGGACGGGCAATATTATATAACCAGCATTCTTTAATGGTTTTATTCCTATTATAAATGAGATCATTATAAAAAAAGAATTCAGAGAATCATCAGTAAAAGCTATATATTTATTTAAATTCATTATGTGATATTAAAATAAAAATGTCCTCAATAAAATTACAAATAAAACCTGCCATGGGACAAAACAAATATAATGAAAATAATTCAATTCAGGTTTTAAGTTTAAAACGGATAAATTAAAATAACAATTTATGACATGACATTCGAATGATAAATTAATTTTTATTTCATACTATTTTACATACTATTTACAGTATTAAAACTACTTATCAACTAACTTACAGTAAATCAGTGGCGTGCACTCCATAGAGGCATAAAGGCACTGCCTACCCTGAGATTTTATGGTAAAATTATAATAAATAATAAAATGAAACAGAAAAAATATTTAAAAGTAAATAATCATTTTAATTAGATATTTGAAAAAGCGCGCGCATAATGCTGTCATGTGGAGACCATTGACCGCCCGCTCCTTTCGCGCCGCCCCGTGTCGGTGGCAAAAGCACGTACTAAATGTGCCTCATTCTTCGTGTAAGAAACGTTCATTCCTTGAATGAAATACGCACAATTTACTATATTTCTACGAATTAAAATGTTCGGGCTAGAGGCACTGCCTGGTTTGGTAATCCGACGAAGTCTAGTAGGTTGAATCGCAATGTAATTTGTTTGTTTAAAGTTTACAATGCGTTTTTGTCACTTAATATTTAGTATTAAATTTGATTGTGTTTTTTTTAGACGCCATTATTATTAGTTGATGTTGATGTTCTGTGTTTGTTTGGTTTGTTTACATGCGTGCTAAATAATTTGAATAATTATTAAATCCTCGTTGTTATGGATAAATATTACTTGTGAAATTAGTGACGTGTGTGATAAGCAGGAACTTAAATTATAAATAAAAGTGTTTTCTCATTGCCCTATGCAGAAAAAGTGAACTTTATTTTAAACTGTCGATGCGTAAAGAACTTGGATTTGTCCCAGAAGAAAGGTAGGTAATATCACGAGACAATTAATGCTAAATTTTATGAATCATTTCCTTGGATGACAGGATACTGGGATATTTTTCAGCGCTAAAGCGTATACCAACATAGGTACCTAGACTACGTAAAATAGATATTTACGATAACAACGCGAGCGCCTTGCTGAGTTGTCTAAAATTTTGATAAAAAACAACTTAGGTACTTACGGATTTAAAACGAACGGGGTCTTTTACGATATCGTAAATAGGTATTCAATTCTTATTTAAAATGGTTTATGCGGTTAGATTTCATTTATAAATTAGTAAACAAGTTTGATAATTTTATTTAGTTTGGGTACCTAGGTAGGTACTTTTATTAGTCTATCTATGTATCTGTCCTTGTGAATAACTGCATGAATAGATCTAGGTACTTAACTAACGGCGAAGGACCCATTCAGGGACTGACTTGTCTTAAAATCTATGTAGGTACCTAAGTATATCAATGTCTATGAACATCAACCAATCACCTTAGATATCTGATACGGCTAAATACCTACTTACTCACAACAAAAGACGTCTAACACATGCAAACCTGGACTAAGCTCACGAGCAATAATTCAAGGTACCTAGGTAGGTACTTATGCCTAATTTTAATTTATTTTTATGCTAAACTCTGCCTACCCTGTTTCAAAACCCTATGCACGCCACTGCAGTAAATATATATAAAAACAGAAACAAAATAATAATTAAAATTATATATACAAAAGTGCCTCCACATCGTCGTCGATGCCAAAAGTGCCCAGCAGGCTGGCTGCATTTCCGCGCTGAATACCGAGGCTTATTCTTTGCGCGAAAAAGAGACCAGCCCGCCGGTCACGTGATGCGGCGAACAGACGCGCCGTTATCTCCTTGTAGAGGAGACGCGCGTTAGGGCCCCATGAGCCTAATGTTTCGACCCCAAAAGGCTCAAACAAATAGCCTCCAGGAAGGCTACTATATTTGCGCCTCTTGAGGTTTTCAGCCTCTGCAGCAGCAGCGCCAGAACGCATAGACGTGCTTGGAAGATGTGACGGCGCCAGGGTATCAACACAAGTTGCATCCCATACCAGGGGCCGTCCCATCCTCCAAGGCACCAAGGACATACCATCGGGCCTCTTGCCATCGTCGCGCGCCAAACCATTAGGTTCCAATACGGCGGGCACGTCGGCGGAGACAAGGGCCCGACGAATTATGTCATTGATGCTAGCATGACGCGACAAGCGGCCCGCGCTCCTGCCGCAGGATAACCCATGGTGGCCCAAGCTGTCCACCGCCTCACCGCACCGACAGCGATGTGGGGCATTACATGAGGCACCTAATCGGAGAGAGGTGGCAAGACGAAACGTCGTGTCATCTAGAAGTGTGCCGATGTTAGGCGAAGGCAATGCCTGCAAGGCGAAGGCAATGCCTGCAGGGCAAATGATAAATTAAAAATTGAATTGGCAAACACAAGATAATTGAATTCGTCGATCCATTCGATCAGAGTAGGTGGGAAATATTATAAATTGATTGATTTTATTTTCGAGCGCAAAGTAGTGAATTTTGAAAATTTGAAACAGACATTATGGTATATCGAATTGTTTATTCGGAGCCTTAAATTAATAAAAAATTTGTTACCTATATTTTTAGCAATCATTTTTAAAATAAATAACAACCTGTATAAATTTTAAGTGCGTAAAGAAGCTTTCGATGATTCGATGAGAGTAAAACATAAAATTTACTACACGATATCATATCATATAATAAGATATAATAAGATACATTGGAACCTCCAATACGGCGGGCACGTCGGCGGAGACAAGGGCCCGACGAATTATGTCATTGATGCTAGCATGACGCGACAAGCGGCCCGCGCTCCTGCCGCAGGATAACCCATGGTGGCCCAAGCTGTCCACCGCCTCACCGCACCGACAGCGATGTGGGGCATTACATGAGGCACCTAATCGGAGAGAGGTGGCAAGACGAAACGTCGTGTCATCTAGAAGTGTGCCGATGTTAGGCGAAGGCAATGCCTGCAAGGCGAAGGCAATGCCTGCAGGGCAAATGATAAATTAAAAATTGAATTGGCAAACACAAGATAATTGAATTCGTCGATCCATTCGATCAGAGTAGGTGGGAAATATTATAAATTGATTGATTTTATTTTCGAGCGCAAAGTAGTGAATTTTGAAAATTTGAAACAGACATTATGGTATATCGAATTGTTTATTCGGAGCCTTAAATTAATAAAAAAATTGTTACCTATATTTTTAGCAATCATTTTTAAAATAAATAACAACCTGTATAAATTTTAAGTGCGTAAAGAAGCTTTCGATGATTCGATGAGAGTAAAACATAAAATTTACTACACGATATCATATCATATAATAAGATATAATAAGATACACCATATCTTATTGTTATTTTTATGGATATAAGTCTTAAACTAGTGTCCAAAAATCGAGCCAACAGCTTATAGTATTACGTCCAGTAAACACTTCTTTCCAGTGTATAATTTGTCCATTATTGTGACTTTATGACTGTAGACTGCGACAAAATCCAGCGATTTGTCACTTAATAACAGGCGGTCTGTTTTACGAGCCTTTCGTACTCCGACAGTTATAAATTTCGTTTTCACAAAAACGAATTAGGTCTAAATTTTTATTATCAGCCTTTATTGTCAAATTTATCAAACGGGATTACATTGAAATAACAAGAGGGCGAACGTCGTAAACTTCCTGTGTTATACAACAGTAGGAGTTTTAATAGCGCGGAAGATTGTACGCTTTAATTTATACAGTCATATTTTCCTATTATTGTTATTTCAGTATTAGCTTCTAAGTAGTTGATAAGTCAATAGACAGGTGACTAAATAAATAATTTTGAACGTTTTATATCAAGACACTTTTATTTTTTTTAATCAAAAATTATTCAGTAATATATAATTATATTACCTACTGCCAAATAACTGTATAGTCTTAATACAAATACTTTTTTATTAGTCTCACAACTTTTAGATTTGAATGTTAATAAATCGAACGATTAATCCATATCTTAATATATTGATACATCATTACGAATTAATTAGCGTTTCATACCGCTTAATAACCAGAATGTCATGTCCCACTGACACATACATCCTGAGTTAGGCTCGTGCTAAAGATTACCGCCTACAGGCCCCCGAGACGCACCCGTATCGTAAACCAACGACTTATATCAAACTATAAATTAACAAATAGTCTCTACAAGAGTAGCTGTTGACACGTGACACATTAGGAAATTCAAATTCAATTTCAACGGTTTCTGTGCGTGGGTGAAGCATACTGACGATGTCAGTCTCGTGATTGAAAAAAAAAAATCGGTGTAAGTATACAGATAAAATATTGTACAAAAATATAATTAGTGTACACGGGTTAGGCTAATCGAGCGTTTGACGAGGGTCAGGCGAGGTCGAAGTGCAGCGCGCGTTACCGGGTGTCTGGCGCGGGGCGGGCGCTACAACTCGGCTCATTATTCGGACAGACGCGCTCCGACGCCTTTTAGCTCTTTGACATGGAAAAGCCCCATTAGAATTGAGCAGCTTGTTGATCTCGCCTGATTACTGACCTCCACTTTAACGTTTAACTAGCCTGTCTAGGTGACGATTGTCAATCCAGGTAGACGTCATAATTGAGAAAAAAATGCAGTAGATACCAACCCTGTGGTTTTAGGAATAAAATCTCATCACTGCTTCTCTTGAAATAAAGTCTCCTTTTACATCACAACGTACTGTCTAAAAAGATGGTGTCATTATTCACGTTTGCGGTTCTTTTGCATTATTTTTATTTTTAAAAGAATACTAGTATTCCCATTAGCCCCTCCAGCTAAGCTAATGCTTGTGTTAGGAGTGGGCTTACGTCAATAGTTTAATGGCCAGGATGTGGATTGAACTCGTAACCTCTTAGCTACGAGGGCGGCGTCTCAAATGGAGTTTTAAAATCTGTTTAAACTGTGCAGATTGTTAACAACCATTCGAATGGTTGTGATTTTATGTTACTATAAGTAGAACATGTTATGTTAAACTAAATGAACACTGATTTCTCGGGCATATTGGATTAAATGACCGTTAACACAGAATGCAAAGCGAAAGATATTCAAATGAAGAACGAGCCTCGTTGACAAGGATGAAGACCGAAATCAAGGCAGCGGAATCGAGGAATACGAGGAACTGTTGATTACGTATCGCGCAAAGTTACGCTCCGTCGCTCGGAATTTTATTTACTCGCTCGTTCCAAAAACAAATACACCTATATGATGGCTTTTAATTTATGATCACGTCGTCCGCGCCTGCATAGCCCGCTTACAAGCCTCGTAGTCGCTCAAATTCGTTATACACACACATATTTTTATTGGAGCTTTTTATTTGTGTCGTGACGACGGTGCGCGAGCTAATGGAGATATCGTATCTGTCATATCAGGAATATACCATTTGACAGTTTTATTGCGATCGCATAATATGATGTTCAGATAAAAGTCGGGTTATTCACGAAGAAGCTGTTTAGTTGTTTCTTTGTTTAGGTACCTACATTGGGTTTTACATAGAAAATCACTTTGACATTTTAAATTTAATATGGTGTTATCAAAATCCTCATGAGATCAGACTTAATGCAAAAAACCTGAGTGATGAAGCAATCTCCATAGCATATTGTCTTCCCGTTAGGTATACTCATTACCGGTTCCAAGACAATTAAGCTTATCTCCGGGAGCGTCAAATCTTGTGTCTTCGTTAGAGGCACTTGCAGATCCCAGATTACAATCCCACATGACTATAAAGTCACAGCATTCCTACTGCAGAATATGTTTCTAAGCGGGTTTTAAGAACATGATCTTAATTTCCTTACTCAATGAGTCACTTTCCCACAAAGCTAGTACCCCTCTTACGACAATGATGCCGATAGTATACAATACAACCTCAATTCAATGACTGATTGCTACCGGCCGCCGCCCGTCCGTACATAGCCATGCATTAACTTTTTCCCTTTTACGTCAAAGGGGCAATTGCGAGTGGTATTTTGAGAAACGCCTCGGCTCACGAAACCGGTGAATGCCAATAAAACTAGCCGTAACCCAACCCAGTTCTAAACGAACAACACGGCGGACTGTAATCGCTACCAGGCAAAAACTTGACTGAAGATATTGTTTTCTTAAATTTACGCGAATACTACACATTGAAATAAAACTATTTTTAATTACTCATACTCTGAAAGTAGGTCTGAAGTTGCCTGAGGAGCGGGTTGAAAGTAAATCTTTTCCGGCCCGGGAGAATCGCTTTCAACTGACAGCTGTCAAATTATAAAAAAAAAAAATTGTTCCATTTTCACATTTCTATGGAACCATGTTCAAACTTTTCTACAGTCACTCAATTACAGCACGATGTAAAATTGAAAGAACATAAAGTTAAGTCTTAATTAAAGAATATATATTTTTAAATGACTTAATTATAATTTAGTTTCAACAATTTCTTTAAAATAACATGGATTTAGGCAAAATATTTAAAGATGAAAATGAAAAATAATGGCTAAATAATGAAGTTGGCCGGCCAACGAAAAAAAACAAAATAGGCGGCAATCCAATCTTTATTTTTTTTCGAGTTGTAGAGTATTGTTCATACTTGCTTGTATTTTTTCTTTAGCCAATTCCTGTTTTTAACCCCCGACGAAAAACGAGGGGTGTTATAAGTTTAACATGTGTATCTGTGTATCTGTGGATCTGTGTGTCTGTCTGTGGCAACGTAGCGCCCAAGCTGATGAACCGATTTCAATTTTGTTTCTTTTGTTAGATAGGTATTCTGATCGTGAGTGTTCTTAGCTATGTTTCATGAAAATCGGTTCAGCCGTTTGAAGATCATCAGCTCTTTTGTAGGTTAAAAAAGCCACATTCACGGCCAAAACCAATTCCCTCGGCACGAATTCATTCGAAATTTGAGATGATTGTATTTAGATTTATTATATTTTTAAATGATCGTAATAGTCTGAACTGGCTTTTTACAATATTATAAATTTGAAAAGTTTCCCTGATTCTGAAAAAAAATAATATTTTATCAATTTTATTGAGATTTGTGTATGAACTAAAGTCGTTCCATAAGTCACGTTTCAAATGATGGATACGCGCATGCGTTAAATTTTGTTTGTTTTGTTAATGGTCATGGAATATTACGCTATAATAATTCTAGAGGGCGCTGCTTCGCCATTGACAAAGAATATAAAAAAACTAATCTAATTTAAAATAATTTTAGCGTTATTGAAAATTCTTCCCCTAGGCTGCTCCCGTCTACCTCAACCAGAGTTATTACATCAACTTGAATCATAATTGATAATATTTTACTAGGAATAAAACCTCCGTGACATCAATATTTAGATTCGTTGTCTATTCTAATGTCAATTATTATAATGTCATAACAAAATAATGTCTCATACTTTTACACAGATTTTCTGTTGATTATTGTACATCTTAGATTATAAATGAGTAAGCCAAAACAAATGATTTAATGGTGCTTTCATAATCTGGCATCGAAACTAGTGTATGGATACTGAGCTACGGGAGCTACGCAAATCGCGCTAACATCATTATTTGGAAGAACTAGGTAAATTATACATTTGATGAACAGGTCATCGCATCGGAGGTTTTTAAATTTTCAATTTAGAGTTATTATTTGTACTTTCCCTGTATACGTAATGAAAAGTACAGTGTTTACCTCGGGTGAAGAACTTATTTTGTCCCTCGAACTATAAGCGCCCTCGCTACGCTCGGGCGCCAAACCCCGTCTCGGGAATAAATAACTCACTTTCACGTCACGTCACTTTCACCACTCGGGTAACAATGTACCTACTATTACGGATTCTATCGCGTTTATTTACTTTTTTATGACGTTTCGGCTGCATTACAGCAACCATGGTCACGGGGGGACTGAGGTGTTAGACGTCCTGATGTCATAGTTAATAACTGGGTACTCTCAAATTTAACTCAAACGTCGGGAACATAAAAAAGTAAATACACGCGATAGAATCCGTAAAATAGTTTTATTTGACTGAAGATGAGAAGAACGTAATTGGAATTTGAAAGTATTTTCTATCCCTATAAATTTATTTTTTAAGGAATAAATAATCCCATCAAAAACAAAACTTGTAAAAAAACCAAGTCTCGCAACTCTGTTCTTCTACCGTAAAAAGTTGTGAGATCTATGTAATACCAAGTCAGTTACTATATTAAGTCCCCAATTAAGGGACCTTTTGTCTTAAGTTATTTTAAGTAGGTAATTAGCTTACCTAACAACATCTTATAGTGACAATATCAATATTGAAAACATTTTATGTTTTAAATTAAATAGATTGGCTTGGCCATCCCTTAATTGGGGACTTAATATAGTAACTGACTTGGTATTACATAGATCTCACAACTTTTTACGGTAGAAGAACAGAGTTGCGAGACTTGGTTTTTTTACAAGTTTTGTTTTTGATGGGATCTCATTTCTTTTTGTAGATATTGTTCTTTCTTTCATAGAAATTTCGGGCAATTTAGTCTACTTAATACTTTATTGAGGGATTTTGGCAGAATTCATATCATAAGTAAGACATGTCCCATTCTTGCTTTTTCATTCCGTTGACCATTTTACTAGTTACTTTTCAACATAATTATATCTAGGTACCTATTATGGCATTCCATTATTATAATATAGGTACATAATATGTACAGGTACACCGATACAATAACTGCATATGTAAATTTGTTATCCTATATATTTATATAGGATTACAAAGTTATTTATGCAGTTGGTGTAACTAGAAAACTGGACCGAAATTATAAAATATTTTAGTTTTCCCTTGATTTATACACTAAACACTAACTGTATTCTAAATTTGAAGCTTCTATGTCTGCTAGAAGTGCCTTAGAGTTTTGATGATCGGTCAGTCAGTCAGTGAGTGAGTGACAAAATTAAGAATATTGACTAGTTATAATTCTTAAACTACTGGTTCAATTTGAATGAAATTTGAAATATACCGTGTTTATACAATGCCTGCTTGGTTACTGAAAATTCAGGGTTCTAGTTTTATCCACAACGAAGTTATAGGGGGTCGAAAATGGCCCGAAGTGCTTCGAGAAAAGATGGTACGGCCGTGCCGCCCTCGACGTGCCGTGCTCGACTTGGGGGGGCACTGCCGTGCCCCCAGATGTATGCAGCCCGAAAATGGAGGGTTAGAAATATTTAATCGAGAGTTACTTAATTTATTAATTATTTTAAATCTCTAAAAATATATTACTTAGGTACCTACTTTCTTACATTATTCTTTAAAAAGAAAGGTATATAAAAGGTTAAAAGAAATTAATTACTCTGGTCAAGACTCAAAAGAAGAGTAATAAGGATAAGTGCCGTCCTAACTAATGAAGGGAAAATATTTTCCGTAATAAAACGTTTTCATTAGCTGTATTAAAAGTAAATACAATTGCTAAACGACGTGAAAGCGTAAACAATTATTTTATTTTGTATAAGACTTAATTATATATTTTAGAATAAATTTGTCTTACTAGCTTTGTTCATCTAATGCGTTTCCTCTCAAAACCAATATACATTAAGATTGACCACCCACTTGCCTGTACTATGAAGCGGACTCACCCGCTTCGACTAATAGTATGGCTTAGCTCAAGTTGCCACTTAATGAAGCGATCCTATTGGTCGAAGCAGTTAGGGCTGCTTCATAACACAGCCAAGTAGACGGTCACTCTAAGGCAGCTATCACCGAACGTTGCGCGGTTTTTTAAAATCGAAATCCAACAATGCAATTTTTTGTGACCATTGTATAGGTAACAAATATTTTAGGGTGAGATGAACACGGCCTCTAGTTAGTCAGATGCATGAAGTGGCAGCAGTGATAGCCGATTGGTAAAGCACGCGTCTTGCGGGCTACCAGGTCTCGGGTTCAAACCCCGGCTCGAACCTCTGGATTTTTCGTAATCTATGTGCGAATCATAATTTTTATATGATTATCACTTGCTTACGGTGAAGGAAAACATCGTTATGAAACCTACATATCTTAGAAGATTTAACCAATTTTCGAAAGACATGTGAAATCCACCAACACGCACTGGGCCAGCGTGGTGGATTATGGCCTGAATCCCCCTCGTGTTGAGGGGAGGCCTAGGAGTGGGACGTCAAAAGGGCTAACAGTAACAGTGATGAAGTGGAAGCTGCCGTTTTTTCTTTTAGTCATTTGTTTGCGGTCGGTATAAGTGGCCACTTATAAGGGCGAGTAACCATCAATGAAAACATTATCTTACAAAATGCAGAGCATAAAAAACGGTGGCTCTTATCGTACGAGGTTATAGTCAGTAAATTTGGCAAAGACGTGAATTATTGTAAATTGATTGATTATTGATTGATTAATGTCAGTGTCGTATGAGTCATAGCAAACGTTTTCATTAAATAAACGAACTATGACAGTATTTGTCTTGTAACGACCAAGACCTTCATACATACACGTCTCGGACCACTCTTAATGAAGTGCACGGCTGTCAATCAAATAAAATAGGTAGGACCTTCATTGTTGTCTTCTATTTCTTATTATACGAGATATCGCTTCATACATTATTTTCTTTGATAAATATTTAGGAACGGACACGTTTCTTTCGAATCTGCATCGTCTATTTGTAGAACTGGTGTCTCAGTTTTGAGCCTTAAAATCTTAAGCCAGTGTATTGTGGTTCCCCCTTTAGTAGATCGCTCTTCCGCGGCCCGCGCCGCGCGGCGAATACACGCCAATGATTTTATTCAACGTGACACTACTTAAGAGATATCAGATAATAAAAGCACCGCAGACACACATCTCGTTGCCATTTAGTGCTCAAAGTGACCGCGTAGCCAGTAACGTTGCTATTTAATTGGCTTGCGTACAATGTAAAAAATGTTGAGACAGTATTTTACTTCAGTGGTCGACAGTATCATTTAGTTAGTGGGTCGTTATCGTTAATCAAGTTAAAGTTCAAGTGACATTTTTGGCAGGCTAAAAGTTTGTTTTATTTTGCAGAGATTTTGTGACACAATTAAGTACCTACTTGGTTTAGTCATGAACTATCCCAACTATTGACCCCTGCGTAACTCAAAACCTCTTTTCTTTCTTAATCACTGCATCACTACCAGATGAAAACAAAATGAGTAAAATTATCCTCGAATGCACCGACAAATAAAAAACAAAGTGGTCCAGATTAAAGTAAAAAAGAAACAGTAATCTAATTAAAGGCAACGAGTGGACATTCGCGTAGGTAAATGGGTAGCAAGTAGGCAATTACCATTGTATCTCAATCCGATAATCGCGCTCAGCACAATTAACACAGCATCGTCGACATTGGACATTGTTTACTTAATCAGTTCATCCACTTGACTGTAAATTGATTAGCAATTAGTGCAAATGCTGAGAGGCTTTCATAACATGTGAATTGTAGCAACATTATGCACGTTTGGAGAGCTTTTAGAGTAATTCAATTAATACGATTCTTATTATAGATATTATCTATATTATGACCTAACTATATAGGTAAATATAGGTACATAAGTATCTAGTCTTCTAGGTAATAAACTAAGTTTAAAAGTGTGTCATTTCTAGTTAAGAACATTGAAACGACAATATGTTGTTATGCCCGAGTAGGTCCTAAAAAAAGCTTTTGCAAGCCATAACTTTGGGAATCTGTCGTTTTGTACATTTTCACCCAAACCTCAATTACTTCCTTAAACAATTTAATGCTTTTTATTAAGACTTTTAAAAACATAAACTTCACAACTAGGTATATTATAGCTAAATGAGTTAGGGACGTATTTAACTGACAGCAATTGCACTCAAGATAGCGTACACCAATAATACATATTTGTACTTAGTCTTAAGTTTTGTATATCTCGTTAAGTTAATTTTAATTTCCTATGAGATTTATTTTATTTTACTCGACTTAATGTTTTTTAAATATAAATGCGAAGATCCAAATAATAGGCATAATAATGTTCTAGCGATCTAAAGAGCCTATTGTTAAATCTGCCTCCAGTTAAACAATAGTACTACTAACTAGATTTGTGAACTCGTACCACTTGATTTGTAGTGAAGTTTTACAGCTATTTGAAACAATTAACGGCGATAAAATGCGCAGAGAATAAAGCATTCTCTATCTTGTTTCCGGCACGGCTAGGTTTAAATTTCTACTAGGGCATTCTATTAAAACGGCTTCTATTTTTGCGCGGCTACCATTCTTATGTCGTACCGCTTACGTGCGGATTCATGACGTGTGAAAGGACGGCCGAAGGGTTTAAAAAGATGCCGAAATCAGATCACCGCATCGGTCCGGACGTCTCCATCGTGTGACGGGTGTCATGAAAGACAAAAAAAGGGTTTTTGCCTTGTAAATCAGCGCGTCAGGCGGACGTCAGGCCGGAGCGACCGGATCGCGGCTCTCACGCAAATCGAACACTTGACGATGGGTGCACCAATAAAGCGACGGCGACTGTCGAGTAAGGGTTATCGTTTATTCTACAGTTAACGTTATCTGATCTCAAGGATTTTATTTCTGTTTTAATAGATTTGTGACAATACTGAATAGGTATGAACTAGTAAAATAAAGTAACAAAAACAGTTTAATAAAAAAAACCTAAATTAAAATCAGTTCATCTGTTTGAGAGCTACGCACAGACAGACAAACACAACGTTAAATGTATGAAAAGAGTAACGATTGAGTTTCTTGCCGGATCTTCTAAGTGGAAGCAGCATTCCGAACCGGTGATAGATTCTGACTATTCATAAATGCTGTATTGGCTTACATAAATAAAAACAATGTTGAGTTTGAGTTTATGACATCGCTCTGTTTTCATAGGGGGTTAAAAATGGCATCATCTTCATTATCATTATTTTGGGACCACCATTGACGAAACAACGATGTATGAACATTGAAGCTTGTGCTTCTAAGTAGAGAAAACAATAATACCTATATGTCCAGAGACATCTAGGTCTACTAGGTATAGGTTAAATTAGGTCACAGATATAGATTTACATAGATAACGCAAGTATCACGATTTGTATTGAAACCTAGCGTGCCGAATTTTTAACACCTACTGTGACGTTATTAGTGACGCGAAATCCAAACCGATTCAAAGACACCGATGCTGCTGATGCCCCTCCGCCCGCTAAGATTCTCTCAAGTCATTATCTCGCTCATACTCATATTTTTTATATCGGCAGTCGCGCGGACTGTAATTTAGCGGCGACCAACCTTGACGCTTGGTCGGGGTTTCGGACACGCGAAGTACATGCATTTGCGTTATCTATGTAAATCTATATCTGTGGGTTAGGTATGCCAAATGATAATAACGGTTCTGAATACCTAATAAGGCAAGAGTTGTAAGCGTAGGCACTAATTAAACATTACACGGGTAGGTACCTACTTTACATGTAAATTAATATGTCGCATGTTTGATCAAGGAAACTCGTACGTTATTAAACGTTGTCAGACAACGCATTTCACAGTAGAGTCTCCGCAAATATTTGCCACTCCATGGGTAAGGGATGATGTTGAACAAAAGCTAACAGGGAAGACGATTATTACTTACTTTAAGACTCTGAAGGGTATAATATCCTTGCATGAAGGGATACGACTATATATTGTTATCTATTTTCCATTATATCTATCCATTCCATCGCTAAAAATAATGTATACAAATATTCAAAATATCCTTAATGTAAAATACTAGACAGTTTGTATTTTCCATCATTTAGGTATCTCATAAATTCAAGAGCTAAATAAAACAAAGAGAAGAGAATATTGAAAGGTACCTAAGATACCTACTGTATAATATTCAAACATTTTTCCTACAAGCAAATAAAAACTTCACGAATATTGAATGTAAATGAACAATATTCACAAACTCGATACATTATTCCTCAGACGGTTAACTTCGCGGAACAAAAGTAAGGGCTTCCAATAAGTGTTGTTAAGAGCGAATCTGTGCTAGCAAAGAGCCATAGTATGTACGGGTAAAGATATAATGTAGGCGGCGTCTTTTGAGGCATTTTCCTAGGCGGTGGCTAATCGAGCTAATCTGGTTTTTACATACTACCGTTTTGCACGGAGGTCGACAGAAATGGAAGAGGCTTTTGTAATTCACACACATCTACACACCTTTGTTAAATGGATCTACTAACATAAACTAAACCGAACAAAAATATGTATAAGTAGATTAATTAATTTCAGTCAGGCCTTTTATGTTAGTTTACTTTACTACTTATTTCACTCATAAAAACCTACATAGAATTTAGATTTAATGAAAATGGGAATCGCTTCCCATTCCAACATTACTTCAAACGAATTCCATCCAATATAGTTTACTTTTAGTTTGAATTTGTGGCTAACCGCCATCCAGACGGAAGTCTGAACGTTAATTTATAAAAGTAATTTATTGTAACCGCCAGCGTTATCACACGGAACGGCGGCGGCCGGGGTTGTTGTTAGCGAAACAATCATAAACCACAATTTACTTTAGATTTTCCAATAACCTCATATAAGTATATAATAACTCTAAATTGAAAATTTAAAAACCCCCGATGCGACGACCTTTTCATCAAATGTATACAATAATCAACAGGAAATCTGTGTAAAAGTATGAGACATTATTTTGTTATGACATTATAATAATTGACATTAGAATAAACAACGAATCTTAATATTGATGCCACGGAGGTTTCATTCCTAGTAAAATATTATCAATTATGATTCAATTTGATGTAATAACTCTGGTTGAGGTGGACGGGAGCAGGCCAACGCTAAATTTATTTTAAATTATATTTGTTCTTTTATATTTTTTCGCAATGGCGGAACAGCGCCCTCTAGAATTATTATAGCGTAATATTCCATGACCATTAACAAAATTTAACGCATGCGCGTATCCATCATTTGAAACGTGACTTATGGAACGTCTTTAGTTCATACACAAATCTCATTATAAAAATTGATAAAATATACTATTTTCCAGAAACAGGGAATCTTTTCAAATTTATAATATTGTAAAAAGCCAGTTCAGACTATTACGATCATTTAAAAATATAATAAATCTAAATCCAATCATCTCAAATTTTGAATGGATTCGAGCCGTGGAAGTTGGTTTTGGCCTAGAATGTGGCTTTTTTACCTACAAAAGAGCTGATGATCTTCAAACGGCTGAACCGATTTTTATGAAACATAGCTAAGAACACTCTCGATCAGAATACCTATCTAACAAATTAAACTAAATTGAAATCGGTTCATCAGCTTGGGCGCTACGTTGCCACAGACAGACACACAGATACACAGATACACAGATACACAGATACACAGATACACAGATACACAGATACACAGACACACAGATACACATGTTAAACTTATAACACCCCTCGTTTTTCGTCGGGGGTTAAAAAATATAGAATCATAGTATTAAAAAAAACAGAAAACCTATAAAGAACATGAAATGAGGACAACACGTTATTGTTGTTAACTTAGACAAGTATAGCTACGAAACTAGAAGCAAATTTAAATTTGTTGGGAACAAAATATTTGAAAAATGTATTCGAATTTTAACCAAATTGAATTCTACGCTCAATATTCATCCAACCTTCCCAAGTGTTATTTTGAACTTTTTAAACATCTTTTATTATTTTACTTTTGATGTCTCCAATAAGCATCTTAATTGATTGTTTGTTCTCGTACACAAGCATTAATTAAGACCAATATGTATTATGTCATAATTATACGCTTTCTGAATGTTATTATTTGTGCAAGGTATGGTGCTTATAGGAAAGGTAGCTAATCTGGGAAGTGCGTTAATAAACCACTTCATATCACAATTTTACATAAACATGTCGCATGCAAGTCTGTATCGGCCACAAAGTGCTTTAGCAGTGCTAGTTATTGGGCTTTATGACATTCATAAATAGAATTAACGTATGATATACGGCAGGCGAGCTTTTAGCTATTGACAATGCTAATTTATCCTATTACGTTGGTATCATGTCACCACGGAGGTGAAAGAGGCTGCTCGGTGGAGGGAGCTACATTTCCTACGTCGATAATAGCCGCATATTGTTAATGTAAATAATATGTGTGTGTGATATTTGGATTGATGAATGGATGATTTATTCTCATTTAAGAATCAATCATTGGTACGAATCGCCATCAAGTTTTGTAGAAATACAAAAAAAAAGGATTCACCATGTTGAGCAAACGTGCAATATTAACCTTTTTTAACCTGTTTTTTATGTCCCACTCCTGAGCAAAGGCCTCTCCCTGAATACTCCAGAAAATAAGGATCTGTGCTGTTTTGGGCCACGTATCCTATTCGATTATGGGCTAATATTTACCTATTAGATATTTAATTCAGAATACGGAAGGAAGTCTACACATTGGAGTAGCTAACCAATTGCAACGTATCTTCTTCATTGATTGAATCTGGTAGAGTCCGCTTCTAAGATACGACAGACAGCCTTAGAACCCCAGAAGTGCAGTATAGTTGCTTATTGTTGTGTAAATCGCGTGCTAAGTCCGCGGAAGTCTAGCGTTTGTGTGTCGTAAATCAGTGGGCTTATCGTTATACGAGACCGTGCGGCTCCATCGCGGTAGAGTCGCGTCGTATCGCGCACAAAATACGCAACGCAGACGTTTATGATTTGACTGCAGCAATTGATTATTGATAAGATTTTCTTAACGCCAGTATACTGAACTAAATAAATTTTATTTACATATTAAAAAAAACTACACCGACCACCAGAAGTAGATATATAGAAGACGTCTTGTCAAAAAAAATGGTATCTGCTAGAAGAATTGGAGGGTTATTCCATAATAATTTTATACCAATTTATAAGAAAATAGTAGTAATAATTTGCAGTTATTATTATACATCATTAATTGTATTGCCAAATGGCTTACATATTTTTGAGTTTCCGGTTCGATGCTACAGATCAAGCATTAAAAATCCTCAAAAAATAAATTGCCAAAAAGCCAACGAATAGTCGCAGCTCATAATTTACCAAACATACATTCATGCACCATTTTAACTGCTTGCAAAATGGTCCCCAAAGAGTTATGTCCTGGTGACGTCAGCACGACAAATTGTCTGGCCGTTCTGAATTTGTGGTCCCGGTACGATATCACATCTGTATTGTAACCAAAGTAAACAGCCGGGCTTTTAATATATACTCATTTGTAAGTACTAAGTATTCATTCATAATTGTTAATCTCATTTATATACAGTACCAGTAACTTAACTGTACAAGTGGCTAAAACTGAAACCAGCGACGTCATTAGAAAACGTTACTTTTTCAATTTCTTTGTACAAATAGTAGCGACAAATAATATTCATATTTTTCCGGAATATTAATAAGAAAATAGGTATGTAAAAGTTTTCTATATTATTGCTTAAGTATCTGCCTATTTTATTCTATTCACAGCTATCTACTGGACTATCAATTACCTAAGAGGTGTATGTATGAAGGACTAGATTGTTACAAGACCAAATACTCGAGTCTCGTACCTCTACAATCCTCTTGTAAAATACGATGGCCCAAGTTTCCAGCATTGCAAGCAGCAAAATCAGACAATCGAGCTGGGGGCCCGTCAAAACTTCAATATGGTGAAGTGGCTCGCAGTTTACGATGCCGCATTAGTCAAACAATATCCGAGTGATGTCCGGTATTGAGTGAGCAGCGGATGGGTTCCCGGCGGACGTAACTTGCAAGCCCAGGCAGAAAATACCTCGTGCTTCACACCTATCACATCTATATTTTTTTTAAATAGTACTAGTCCCGCCACACACTCCCATCACTGTAACTCCTGTAAGCCAGGATCGACAATGGTGACCAATAATGACGTCGAGGTTTGACCCTCGACGAGTCCCGGGGAAAAGTTAAATTGTCTTGGTACCCGCACGAATTTAATCATAAGAAATAATAGGAGGAGTTGGATGAAAAAAAATCCACTTCCCTCCGGTGCAAAGCGGGAGACATAATAGCTGGTATGGGCTCATTGCCATGGAAAAAAGAGTGTTCCAGCGGATTGAAGACCAGTTGTAAGGCACCACGGATCGTAATATGACTAATTGGACCTAAACTCGTGAGCTTATACTTGATTCCAATAACAGGAATCATCTATACACTACCACATTTAAAAACATATAATAATAATAATAATATTTTTTTTTTTTTAATAATAAGCTGTCTCTAAAGGTTGCAGCCAGCACTCATAATAGTATTAAACTGTGCTATGAGTGCTGGCTTCCATCAAGATATTGTACGTACAGGTTTTCTATACAAATAAATAAAATTGGAGTGTCTGTTTGTAATATCAAACTAACACCTTTTCACTATGTAGAACTTGCATTTATGAACACAAATCGGAAATCCCTAGTTGGTAAGTACATTTTGCTCAATGATGCCACAAAAATATTTTATTTAAGTGATACTTTGGTCCTTCATCATATAAATCTGAATCTACAAAGACCTGATTAGATATTTGAGACAAAGAACGACAATGTCATATATTGCGTTTACTAAATAGCACCCTCAATAAGGTGATATAGAGTTATCTTCATACTGCTTGTAGAGCCGACTAGCTGAGCCCGCGACTTCGTCCGCGTGGAATTTTGATCCTTTTTAGGGGATGTCTACGTCATAGTAGCTTTATGCATGCAAAGTCTCAGCCCGATCGGCTTAAAATTGTCAAAGTTTCATACAAACTTTCATCCCCTATTTTATCCCCTTGGGGGTAGAATTAATCAAAATCCTTTCTTAGCGGATGCCTACGTCATAACATCTACCTGCATGCCAAATTTCAGCCCAATCCGTCCAGTGGTTTGGGCTGTGCGTTGATAGATCACTATGTTAGTCAGTCACAGAGTAAGTCAGTCGGTCAGTCAGTCAGTCAGTCACCTTTGAGCTATATATATAGATTACACATACATTTAAGCGTCAATAGCCCAGTGGTTAGAGGTGCCGCCCTCGTAGCTGAGAGGTTCCGGTTTCGATCCCCATCACGGCCATAAACCCTTGACGTGAGCCCACTCATAACACAAGCATTAGCTGAGCTGGAGAGGCTAACGGGAATGCAAGTAATGTGACAAACTCACATTGCTAGTACCTAATATTTTTAATAAAAATAATAAAAAAAAACATAATAGGTACCTAACATTAAGTAGATGCATAATTACCGATAATTTAAAGAAGTTCATCAAACATTCCCATCGCGAATATCACCAAAACTACAGCTACATACTGATGTAGATCTACTGACCACTGATCCAGAACATGTTACTCTCTCGGAGGCCTGTCAAGGCAATGATTGACAGCCGTCCGTCGATTAGATATGCCACGCTATCTCCGGACCGGTCATGGCTACGGTTTTGTATGTAAATGCACACGTCACTCGGCAGACACGAGAAGGATTTTTTCTCTAGCGAATCCACCTCAAAATCATCAGGAAAGGAATAAATGTATGGAAAACGTGACGCCCTTTGCAAGTCTGTACGCGTTGACTGGTGAATTCAAAAACGAGTGCTGCATCTGAACGTATAAAACTGTGAGAATCTGTGGGTTTATGGCGAGATAAAAAAACCCTTTAGATAGTTTGAATATAACATGATCTCTTTGAATATCATTTGAATAAATTCAAATCGACATTTCTGAATTGGATTCATCTTACAAGCAATATTCGGAATCATATAACATATTGCTGCTTATATCTTTTACAATCCGGATTAAGTTAACCAGATCGCGTATTGTCGGCTATAAGAAGATATGATAGCGGTTATTAACTTAAGTATTTATTTTATTTTTATTCTGATGAGTAAAAGAGGCGATAATAAAATGGAATTATCATAATTTAATTAAAAATAAATTAATAGCCTTATGTGACGAGCATGATATTTAGACGATAAATTTCGAACGCGGAAAACCAACAAGAACCTCAATTTAAATTCCTAAACAAGTCACATAGAACACTAGTCAAAAACTAAAGTTTATACTTTATTTCAAAGTTTATACGTTACATTTCACATAACACGTTCGTAATTTCAACAGGCATTGTAAAAGTCAAATAAAAACGTCGACAGCACGTTGAAAAAGAAATAAAACCGTTGATAACATGCTTTAACCGATAAAGATATATCGCACGGTCATCACTGCGCAGAATTTATAGATTCGGCGTTTGCACCGGCCACTGAAACTGCCAATTAATTGGCAGCCGGACGGACTACACATTCTCAGTATGGGCATTAGGTATGTGTAGCAGCGAAACCAGTCTCGCCTTATAAGGTATTGCAATTACACGTAGATAGGTGAACACTGAGCCCTAGGCGTCACTACGCGCAGACGATCGCAGATTGATATCGCTCTGGACACAAAAGAAGAAACGTTCAGTGAATATTAAGAATAGGGCTGCGAAAATAGCGTTATTAATACACAGTAAAATAATATTTCCCTAATAGACAAGTATTTACTTACATTTATTAAATTGGTTTTGTACATTAACTTGTCCCATAAACTTGTCTTTGGCAGAATCATCAGTAGTCGATGAGGCCATAAACTATTATTGTAATTGGAATTGGAATGTATCTGTAGGATTTTTTCATCTAATAGGAATTAATCTTGCATCTTGCATACGTATAAATTCTGGTCCTGGTGAAATTGCGACGAACGCTATAATATCGAATGTCTTCCTTTTATGATTTCTCAATAATAAAATATTTAATAAGGCTGTTATTAATAAATTATGATTAGGTATTCTGTTAATTAGACGCTATTTCCCGCAGTGCAGTGCGTCACTGCTGCGTGCGTTCCGATCATAAGAAAATCGTGTTTCGGAGCCCGACATAAAGGATCCAAGAGAAGTGAAATGATCTGCCGTAAATGTATCGACTAAAGATATTCGCTTTGAAGCTACGATCACAGCTAAGAGCCTCGAATAACTGCATAAAATGAATCCACATTGGCATTTCTCGATTATTTTCGATGGGTTTTATTCGTTCAAGCTGAAATCGGAAAACCTTACCAAGGATTCCTACTGGCAAATAGCGAAAATACAGACTAATATATTCTAAGACTATACGTGTGTTATTTAAATAAAACATTTTAAGAGTCCCCAATTAGGTAAGTACCTATAACTATAATATAAAAATTAAATCATAATTTGGACGATATTTCAAGCACAAATAAATTACATCAAAGTCTTGAGTAACACGGGCACATTGAGGTAATTGTACCTGATAACCTTGGTAGCTTCACTAACATTTCTTAGGATAATTTCCAACTCGGTTCGAGCTCTTGATAAAGGTTCGAGCACAGTACCTACGCGAGAAATCGGGTAAGTAAATCGGAAGACTAATCGTCTATAATTCACAATTTGCACCACAGTAAGCGTCCGTGTAGTAAGAAGTATCGACGTCATAAATTTTCATTATACTATAAACGTCGTTTGATGAAAATTTAAGAATGTGACAACAGGATAGTGCATTACATTTTGACTCAAGTGTAAGGCAGTGATGAAGGAGTAAGTAGGTAGTTGTAGAGTTGTTTTATAAGTATTGTATCATACAAACCTAATCTAAATATATATAACTCAAATGTGACTGACTGACTGACTGACTGACATAGTGATCTATCAACGCACAGCCCCAACCACTGGACGGATCGGGCTGAAATTTGGCATGCAGGTAGATGTTATGACGTAGGCATCCGCTAAGAAAGGATTTTGATTAATTCTACCCCCAAGGGGATAAAATAGGGGATAAAAGTTTGTATGAAACTTTGTCAATTAAATTCCACGCGGACGAAGTCGCGGGCACAGCTAGTTGTCAATATATAGACACGGCAAACCAGGGGCGTGTGTGGAAAAATCGAGCAATTTTCCGGATGCCGTTATAGCTAATACGACCTTCTCAGGCAGCGGTCGATTAATCTCTGTCGACCGCGACGGGCCAGAGCCGACTGCACAGTATTAAAGAACCAATGAAATGGGAACTCTGACACTTCAGATACAACCATCATTAGCTTCCTCGTAAGCGAGACACGAGAGAGGGACGGCGGGTCAATAAATGTTGGTCGGAGAACGTGATGGATCCCTTTGAGCGAGGAACGCGAGGATGATCAAACCGTTACACACTGCTCGCAGAAATTATGAGTGCACTCGAACGTGTAAAGATAAGACGATATGGAGCAAGGGCACAACATTTTTTTCAAATACAAAGTACAGCCAGCAACACAAGTAGCTGAAAATTCTCAATATTCTTAATTTTTAAAACGTTGGTAAACATAGTCAAAACACAACGTAGGCAACTTATTTGAATATTGCTTACATTAAAAAAACTAATGGATTTGAGGGTAAACAAAAATTTGCATTAAAGAGAATAACTGCTGACAATGTTGAGCGACTGATGTCGTTGACCGTATATTAAAATAATATTTTTTCTTTGCGTTATTGAAAAACATATAAGCACTTAAATTTGGATGAATTCAAATGAAATCTGACAAATGTAATTACATAGGTAGTCAGAAGTCATTCTGATGTTAAAAGCCAACCGTTTGATAGTCTAATTGGCAATTCAGGAGACAAAAGAGCAATTTAGCTTTCAACTACGATCCGCAACGGATTCTAATCGAGAAACGAATTCGTCGACCTTTCAAATTGGCTTTTATGTACTGAAACTGAATTTGTTTTACAATAATATAAGCGATCGGGTAGGCAGTCCGGCGACCGCATTCCTGGCCGTTTGAATACGGGACGAGGAAAGCAATGCACCAGAACATGTTCCGATGCAAATAAGAGCGTTTACGTTGGTGCCTACAATGGTCATTACCGCGTTTCAGTTCGCAGAGAATGGCCGGGGCTCTAAACAGCTAAATGGCGTAAAACGAAACACACGAGTATGTTGCATATGAGGAATATTCATGACTCAGCCGGTAAATGGAGTAGCTGAGCCAATTCAATAACGCGCAACTTGAGACGCATTTCAACTTAAGGCTAAAGCGCCCATCTGGCCCGCGAAGTTGAATTTTTTGAGGTTTTTTACAAATTTTACAAAATCTGACAATAATAAAAGGCACATTTTGTAATTCGCGACAAATACCGTGTGCAGTGCATTTATTAATATATCCAACTTACTCTAAAACATTTCAAGAACGACAGTTATCCAGATAATCTGGCAATTTTTGTATATTTAGTGATTAACTAGTATCATATCTACCGAGATAATATTTAGAGTAAAATAAATGTATTAATAAACGCACTGCATACTGTTTGTCGCAAATCACAAAATGTTGTCTTAAATGTTTTCAGATTTTGGATAAACTATAAACATACTCGAAAATTTTGAATTTCGCGGGCTAGACAGGCGCCTTCACCTTAATGGAAACTTTGTACTGACCGAGGAAAAGCATTTTGAAATATTAATAATAAATAAATAAATATCTCCAGACGATCACACCAACTGTATGGTCCCAAACTAAGCAACGCTTATACTATGGGTACCGTACAATGGACTGGGGGCGATCCCAGTGACACCCTGACCTGGGCAAATTACGAAATGGCCATTTCCGAAATTTGCCCCGGCGGGAATCGAACTCGCAACTACCATGTGCAGTGACCCGAGCGGCCTACGCTCGAACCACTGCGCCAAGCGGTCGTCAAGATAATATAACGGCAGATTGTGCAGGTGGTGAGTGCAAATCGTTAGATTAATGCGGTTAAACTTGAAAGATCTATTCATGCGTATTAGGAGTTGATTGGTGATTGATTTAGAATAAGTAACTGGACGCCTTGTAAAGAACATTAAGTTATTCGTCCCGGCTCTTGTCACAGATAATCAATAGTGGTATTCATGTCTTTGGAAGACGCTAAGTACTTTTTTAGATTACATATAAAAAAGGCGTTTATACAGGTTGAAACAGAAAGGGTTTAATTCGCCGTTCAATTAACAATTAACAGCCTAGCCACTTTATTAAACAGCGCCGTTCAACTAGTGGCCTGAATGATATTCAGCCATTTGATCAAACAGCTAGGCAAATGACTTGGATCGATGACGTTTAATTACTTGCCTAGCCTGTTCATTTCAATTAAGTTCCACTTTCTGCCACCTAGCGCCGAAACTCACCAAATTGTCAATATGGCGTGTCGGCAAAAAACAACTTTGATGGAATAATTTTATTAGATACTTAGGTATTTTACGATTTTTTTTAAATCCACCGAACCTACTTACCGGGTCGTATTTCTGTAGGGTCATAAAAAAATTACCCTAACCTAAACCCATCCGGGTGATCCGGGTCGCTCTGCTTGGATAGTATTTTGAAAAAGTTTTGTAGTACTTATATGTCAACCAGTTGCCTAAGCATTAGCTAGCCAGTTTATTAAATGTTGTAACAGACGATACGGCTGAATATCATTTAGCCCTCTAGTTGAACGGCGCTGTTTAGTAAAGTGGCTAGGGTGTTGATTGAACGGCGAATTAAGCTAATTCGCTGCGACATATACATAAATTTATAAAAATCCAGTAGAATCAACAATTTAGGTATAGCCAATTCATGAATTGCTGGCGTTTTAATTAAATGTCGCCACTCCTAGAATTACATATATGAGCACAACACAAAGAGAATATGAAACGAATAATAGGATAATGTTTTCGACGCTCGAAACACAGGTCACATCGCGCGAAACACAGATGCTCTCTCCCAGAGGAATTAAGTTATTAGCCAAAACGCTCGGTTCCAATACACGGCCGGACACTGTCCGGTGTCCGGACATTTTACTCTTCAATTTGAATTCAATGGACGGAATTAGAGAACGTGAGCTCCATGGCGTGTTCTAGTTTTGCAACGACTATCAAGGTGGCTGATGAATCAAGATTAGTGAACTAAGTCGCACACGATTTGCAATAGATTTCTATTGATTAGATATTTTCATAGAACTATTGGCAACTTTGTAGAAGATTGTGGTGTGGGTTTTTGTTATTTCTAATCGTACCCAATAATATCGGCGAGTATAATGTATACATAATGTGCGAGTCTGTGTAATCCAATTTGCGTTGACGCTTCTGACAATACCGTTTTGTATTTTAATGAAAAACTTTTATTTGTCTTTTGATAGGTATATCGTTGGAATGGTCGTTGTTTTCTGAATTTTTAAGCAGATGCTGTCACAAAATATTTTCACATTTAATCTCCACATTTCGGCGCGCCAATGACATTTTATTGAACTGTTGATACCCATTAAACCTCCAGGTGTTTTTAATTTAGTTAATTCAACTGTTTGATTTCCTGCACCGAAGATATCGGCTAACGGCTGGTATAAATAGGCACTTAATCGGCTCTACATCAGGTCGCGTCCCCCTGGCCAGATACAGCAGTATCGACGACGAACGTAAATCTGCGAGTTGATTACCTTAATTGAAGTCATTAATCGGGGCGATCGCGACGACGGGCGTATCGTGTTTAATTAACTAACGACTGGACGGACATTCGATTATCTTAATGCCGATGCATCGAGCGAGCCGCGGACAATCCACCCCGATGGACACTTAGCCTAATGTTGCATTCGCTAAATTACATCTTTGTAATTTAGCGAAGCGCGCGAATTTAGCGTTTTTTTTCTGTTCACACTAACAATATTTGTTGAATTTAATTTCAATTTTATTACTTAAATGTATATGTACTGCGGATGTTAAAACAACTGCAAAGAGTTTTAAAATTCTCAAAACTTCTTAATATCTTTCAAAATGCATATAAGTACCAGCTTGCAATACTTATCATTATTGAAATTTTAATTCATTTTTATTTCTTTCATTTAATTAAGTGCATATACTTGAATGAATACAAACCGCAATAGAGTGTGGAAACACCAGTTATTATCGATGTCGTGGTTACCAAGCCTCAACCCTCCCATGCGATTGACAGTTTCGAATAGCATTCGGATTATTGTAACCAATTTTGGTACTCCTTCGCAACTGGTTTAATGAATTAATGTGACACATTAATACTTAAATTGATTCTACTGCGCTCACTAACATTTGAGAAAAGATCCATTCAATTTAGCGTGTTATCGATGCATGGATATTGACTATACACCTTTAAGTTCGGCCGATTTTGTTAATGCGTTCAGTTGTACCGTAAGCACATTATCGTCAACCAGAATCTGCAGAAAACGGAATGCTCTTATTAAATCCGGAGCCAGTACACTCGCGAACTAAGCCACAACTAATTAAATTTAAAGGCTGTCCTAATTGTTGTTTGTGCTTTAATCCCGTAAGCTACTACACATAACTTTCTCGCGTCGTGTGCGTAAACTGACAGAATATTTTAAGCTTTCCCGCGAAACTCTAAAATCCCAGAGTCGGGGGTTCGTTGTCAACGCGTTATCATGCATGTACAATTAAACAAACAGCAGTTTGTGGCGACGCAGCTTTTGTTTATCGTTTAACTCAACGCACAGCTGAATCTCTTAATCCTAAACAAATATCGCCGGGTGAGTGTTCCCCCTTATAAATTTTCTATCTGCCGCATGGCTGAGGCCGTGGAAAGCCGCTACCATTCAGATACAATGAGAAACGGTAAACGTACGATTAAATCGCCCGGTCTCAGGCAATAATATAAACAACTGATTAAACCGGCCTGCGGTCACAAAAGGAGACATTAGTTAAGGGGCCAAGTTTCGCTGCGTAGCAAACCGATAGTAGTAGGAAGTGATAGCGGGTCGATACACGATGCTTCACCAAAACTGTTACAATAGTCTGTGCGACCGGAGTGATTATTAGTTGACTCTAGGTTTCAGGATCCTAAGTCTGCTAATTTAAAACCAATTGAAAATAATTAGTACCTAATTAATTTTATTTTCGTGAATTCGTCATTATAACTGTTAGCAGTCCTCTGGCCGTATGTAACGACCGCAAAGTATTTACCGTTTACGAAGATAATATTAATGACCAAGTTTTCAATAGAGTGTGAATTTGCCGACTTGAGATCCAGGTCCTTTATTATGTTAGTAGTTACATTACGTGTCCCTTACGACTTAATCACAATCACAAGACTTAGACACAATCGAGTCAGTGGTCTCAAATCTTGTTGTGAAAGAAATAAAATAACATATATTTGACACAGCTCTAAAGACACAATATATATATATATATAACTCAAAGGTGACTGACTGACTGACATAGTGATCTATCAACGCACAGCCCAAACCACTGGACGGATCGGGCTGAATTTTGGCATGCAGGTAGATGTTATGACGTAGGCATCCGCTAAGAAAGGATTTTGATTAATTCTACCCCCAAGGGGATAAAATAGGGGATGAAAGTTTGTATGAAACTTTGTCAATTAAATTCCACGCGGACGAAGTCGCGGGCACAGCTAGTAAGTGTATAAACAGTAAATAAAAACAATCAGTACAATTCAAAATAAAACAAGATAAATAATGTTAATGCGACTCAACTTTATACAGGTACTTATAGAAAATTTACTGAATTATCACGTTGTTCATGTTTTCCCAATGGGCCTTGGTTCTACGGATCTAAAAATAGGTAATCTATATCAACATTCAGTAAGCAATTCGATGTTGTTACCCTGAATATTAAATGAGCAAAGAAGGGTTGAAAGGGCAATTACAGCTATCCGGGGTGGATAATTACTATCAAACATTGCAGCGGGTGGCGCGTATCGGTGCGAGGGAGACGGCTTCAGTCGATTTACATAGTTTCGTCTCTGTCTTCGGTCTTAAGCTGCACGACTAGAGGAGTTTATATTACATCCTCAGGCTTTGTGGGGCGGGTGCTGATAATTAGAGCGAAAGATGCGCGGCCACGCGACTCGAACCTTAATCTGTGGTTTAAACTACGAGAAGTTTAACAAAATTATATTGTGTGCCCGGTATGTACATAATGTAAGGTTAGTTACAGCACAGCCGCTGTGTACACAGATTAAAATTCCGTTCTTGCAGGACGATAGCCAGTCCTGCATAAATAAACTAAAATTATTATTGAAATATATTAAAACATGTGGGCTTTTTGCATAATTTCTTCGCAAATATACTTAACTAAGCTTGCTTGCTTATTAAAATACTAGCTGAGCCCGCGACTTCGCCCGCGTGGAATTTAACTTAACAATAAAGCCCGGTCCCGCGTTCTGAGCCCGCGCGACAGGACCCATTTTTTTAATTGTTTTTCTAAAATAAAAGAAGCCTCAGTTACTGCTTACCATCAGCTATCTAACAGTGAAAGTCCCGTCAAAATCGGTCCAGCCGTTTCGGAGATACTCTTTGATTTCAAGTGTTTTTATTTTTTTACGCGGAACCCTAATTGTTTTTCTAAAATTAAAGTAGCCTAAGTTACCCGCTATAAGATCAGCTATCTGCCAGTGAAAGTCCCGTCGAAATCGGTCCAGCCGTTTCGGAGATTACCCGGAACAAACACACAGACAGACAGACAGACAGACAGACAGACAGACAGACAAAAATTTTTTAATTCGCGTTTTTGCTATAGGTATCGTATGTACTTTCATATGCATTTAGTGAAAAGGTGTTATTTTGATATTACAAACAGACACTCCGATTTTATTTATTTGTATGTATAGATAAAGTTTAGAAAACCGTAATTTTAATAAAAAATAATAAAAATAAAGCTCATCATATACGCTGTGAAACTGAAAAGGTTTATTATTTAAAACTGTCTATGCGGGAAAGTTGAAAAACAAATTATTGGTATTGTAGGGGATTCAACTTGTATAGCTGTATATCTCAAAATTGTTGAGTACCCATAGTAAAAGCGTTGA
The DNA here is from genome assembly GCA_918843915.1 of Notodonta ziczac. Lineage (NCBI taxonomy): Eukaryota > Metazoa > Arthropoda > Insecta > Lepidoptera > Notodontidae > Notodonta > Notodonta ziczac. The sequence continues at coordinate 5,262,215 of OU974047.1, forward strand.
TTGGTTTGGGACCATACAGTTGGTGTGTCAGTCTGTCGATATTTATTTTATTTACAAAGCCCGCACTACTGATAAGTTTATGGAAATAAATGTAGGTAATTAAGCGCTATTATTCGCCAATTAAGGTGGAATATCACCCGCCTGTGATTGTTGACATTGCAGTGGTAATGCATGCACATCTTAAGTGCATTATTCCTTATCGGGCCCTCGTCAATGCTATCAGCTCCTCACTTAGACCAGCCCTGTGTGTACAAACAGCGCTATCGCGGCGCGCACTCGCTAATTTGCGCGGACTCTGCGACGACCATCCGACAAGTTTTCAAGTCTGGGCGCGATTAGCCAGTCACTGGATGATTTATTTATAGTCCGCTCGGTGTTACCAGAGTTTGGGTTTAAATATACGTAGAAATTTAGCTCAAGTCACATTTTTCTTTAATACCGTTTATTATTTATCAAATAAACTACCGGTAAAGTCTGAAGATAAAGTAAGTAAATAAGATTTTTTTTAAAGCATAATTTGTCGTATTGGGCGTTTGATGAGAGTACTGCTTAATTAGAGTCAATGATTTGAAACTCTGAAAGTTTTTACTCTCTGACATGTCCCTATTTTAAATACATAGCCGAACTATTGACTACAACACGACACTTTTACACTTAAGAAAGTAATGGAAATACAAAAAAAAAACCTCTTTAGACAGGAAATTAAAGAATGACAACACTGAAAGTCGTTTAACTATAAGTAATTCAAAGATAGTGTAAAATAGACTATATCGCTTGTCTTATCGTCCAGTTAATTAAAATAACCAATGTTAATGTCACTTCATCTTCCAGTAGTTATCGTCTGAACGCATTTTTATCTCGCCAAACCAGACCGTAGGAAACATAATTTAATATGAATTGCATGCGTGTGTATCAGTACAAGTATGCAAATGTTAAGAACATTCATATTTATGAAGCAATCCATTAAAAGTGATTACAAATGATTACATGTTTTTGAGACACAGTGCTATCTGTTCCCAAAACTTATCTACGACTTTTTGCATTAAATGTTTGTATAATATCCAATTTAAATATTTTAAAACCCACGTTAAATGTTAGTCTATTTTCAAAATGTCACAACTGTATAATAGTAGAGATTAAGGATGTGTAAGTTAAGGTATTTTCCTTATAAATATAGCTACGTACCGAATTTAGACATAACAAAAATATTGGAGTGTAGGGACCAATACCGAGAAGCCTCGATGGACTGGCACTAGGCTCGCAATACGCCAATACTGATGTATCGCGTATCTGAATACATTAGTTTTGACACATTTCCAATAGAAAATCTGTCCAAACTGACGAGTGCAAGTCGATCAAGTTGCCAGGGGTTCACAGAGTTGGGCCACTGGACATCCTACTGAAAGTTTGTGAGTGTGGATGTATGTATGTATGTATGTATGTATGTTTGTTACTCCTTCACGCAAAAACTACTGAACGGATTTGGATGAAATTTGGAACACAGATAGTTTATAACCGGGATTAACATATAGGATACTTATTATCCCGATAATCCCGAAAATTTTGTTACGTTAAATACTACGCGGACGAAGTCGGGGGGCACAGCTAGTATAAACATAAAGTATATCATAGGCAAGAGAGAAATTAACGTGTAACTTTCCAACGCTTCTATACTTACTCCTTTGGCTGGCGCAGTTAGACCTCCTTACATCAAAGTACACCTATACCAAACATGGTTTCTTGGAAAGCAATAAAAATCGTAATGTTGAACTGGCAACCCATCGCAGCATGCGAGCTGTATCTGTTCTCTTTCACTCAATTGACGTTTATTACTCTCAGATAAAGTTTAAGCTAGGACACCTTATAACTACTTTTTTCCACAGCTATGAGCACTGAATGGAAACCGATTAAACGTAATAAGATTAAAAATATTTTATGTTTTGCATAATTGGTGAGAAATAATTAGATCAGTCTCTTTTATATGGTCAACGCTGGACTAGTTTGGTTATTTTTCACTTAAGTTTTAATCCATTTTCAGTGGATTTAACTACAGATATATATTTACATAGATAACGCAAGTATCACGATTTGTATTGAAACCATGCGTGCCGAATTTTTAACACCTACGGTGACGTCATTAGTGACGGGAAATCCAAACCGCTTCAAAGACACCGATGCCGCCGATGCCCCTCCGCCCGCTACGATTCCCTCGAGTGATTATCACGCTCATACTCATATTATTATATCTGTAGTCGCGAGGACTGTAAGTTATCGGCGACCAACCTCGACGCTTGGTCGGGGTTTTCGGACACGCTAAGTACATAAATTTGCGTTATCTATGTATATCTATATCTTTGGATTTAACCTACTATGACAAGTTCGTTGCCGCTATCTGTGGTCAATTCGTCTTTAATCGAATGCCGAAAACTATTAGTATAGTAATTATTATATTATTCCCGATCGAATAAGTGCGAAACATCGGTTACTGTACATACATACATTATAAAGGGTTTGTTCCACATTCATCCTATGATGTATCAACCCAAATAAATAGGTACCAGCTACACTTCCCTATAGGTACTCAAATTTTCTCCGTCCAATCATACCAACATCCGCTCGTCTCCAAACCACCTCATTTTAACCTACAAAAACATCTCGTACAAGAAGACCAAGACCGCTCCACTAAGTGACAAAGAGACCGCGACAAAAGCACGTACAAACCGTATCAACCGCCACGGTACTTAGCAGAACAAACAATGGGGATCAGTAGCAATCATACGGAATACCATAGCTGGCCTTGTTTTTGTTGGCTCCAACCGTAGCCCGCTGAGCGGCGGACATGTCAAATCAATTAAGGATAACATTTGGGCCAACAGTTAGACATGTGTCGGTGGTTTTGACGTGCCTATGCGTTCGGGAGGGTTAAACCTAGTTGCGGATTTGTTACATCTTAATTTGTATCTACAGATGTCTCAAAAGTCCGAAACAAGGTCACACTTGAGGATGAGTAGAGGTATGAATGAGTATTGGACAAAAGATTTACTTAGTCGAATAATTTAGTATCGAAATTCCAGCATGTTTTCCAATATTTTCCATATTTACCTAGGCGCCGCTACATATCTGCTGCACCAAATACTCATGTACATACCTACCTAAATTCTAGTTTTTTAACCCCCGACGAAAAACGAGGGGTGTTATAAGTTTAACATGTGTATCTGTGTATCTGTGTGTCTGTGTATCTGTGTATCTGTGTATCTGTGTATCTGTGTATCTGTGGATCTGTGTGTCTGTCTGTGGCAACGTAGCGCCCAAGCTGATGAACCGATTTCAATTTTGTTTCTTTTGTTAGATAGGTATTCTGATCGAGAGTGTTCTTAGCTATGTGTCATGAAAATCGGTTCAGCCGTTTGAAGATCATCAGCGCTTTTGTAGGTTAAAAAAGCCACATTCACGGCCAAAACCAATTCCCTCGGCTCGAATCCATTCGAAATTTGGGATGATTGGATTTAGATTTATTATATTTTAAAATGATCGTAATAGTCTGAACTGGCTTTTTACAATATTATAAATTTGAAAAGTTTCCCTGATTCTGAAAAAAATGAATATTTTATCAATTTTATTGAGATTTGTGTATGAACTAAAGACGTTCCACAAGTCACGTTTCAAATGATGGATACGCGCATGCGTTAAATTTTGTTTGTTCTGTTAATGGTCATGGAATATTACGCTATAATAATTCTAGAGGGCGCTGCTCCGCCATCGACAAAGAATATAAAAAACTAATCTAATTTAATATAATTTTAGCGTTATTGAAAATTCTTCCCCTAGGCTGCTCCCGTCTACCTCAACCAGAGTTATTACATCAAATTGAATAATAATTGATAATATTTTACTAGGAATAAAACCTCCGTGACATCAATATTTAGATTCGTTGTCTATTCGAATGTCAATTATTATAATGTCATAACAAAATAATGTCTCATACTTTTACACAGATTTTCTGTCGATTATTGTACATCTTAGATTATAAATGAGGAAGCCAAAACAAATGATTTAATGGTGCTTTCATAATCTGGCATCGAAACTAGTTGTACCAGATAAATTTGCGAGATGAGCTATGGATACTGATCTACGGGAGCTACGCAAATCGCGCTAACATCATTATTTGGAAGAACTAGGTAAATTATACATTTGATGAACAGGTCATCGCATCGGGGGTTTTTAAATTTTCAATTTAGAGTTATAGCGGAGTCGACTTTACTTAGGCAAAACTAAGTAGGTACGTTTTAATGCAAGAGCTATAATGTCCCGAATCCAGCCAAATACAAGACGATACCGCAGAAAACGAAGTTCTTCAAGTAAACAGTGCACAAAGTCCCATCAATTCTCGTACTAAGCCAACGATTCACAAAACAAAATTAAAAGTTACACAATTTACAAAGGATAACCGAGGAATCTCCTATTTGTTAGCAAACTCCTTCATTTCTTATTAAGACGGTATAGTTCCGAAGTCGAAACAAAAAAACTCCAAAGGAGCGTTAGTTCGCAGACGCAACTTAATAACAAAGAAGGAAAAACGTGTATAGAGTAGTGCTACGTGTTGATAATCCTGGCAGACGTTCCGGTACATCCGGGGGACGACGGCGCGGCGCTACAGGATCCGATCTGTGAGTCCGGAATAAGATCCGCCGATCCCGGGAAGATTGTCGGCGCTGATTTCCTGGGACAATGGACGGTGGAGATCTGTGCGTTTATGTGCAATATACTGACAGCTTTTGTATAAAATCTCTTCCATTTTGTAACTATAAATGTAGAGCTACTTTTCTGCGACACAATACAACAGACACGGCACGGTAACAGTACAAAGCTGCTTGGATGTTATCAAGTAACATTACGGTTGTATAGTTACACCATGCTTTACCTTCTTCTTTCGAATGTCAAATTACTGATGACAGAAAGAGATAGTTAACTATTCGCCCGCTTATCCTCGTTTATTAATAAAAAATAAAAGCCTTTTATTTTTTAATTTAATTGAATATATATTTTTAAATGACTTAATTATAATTACTTCTTATTTCTAAATACTAAGAACAGAACCACTTTAAAACACTAGAAACACTTTTATTTCCAGTAAATCTACATTTCTTAAGATCTATGTATATTGTATTCTGTATATTGTATTCTTTATCTATGTATTCTGTTCTTAGTATTTAGAAATAAGAAGTAATTATATACATGTGAGTTAAGTTCAGTTTATTCTATGTTATTTATTTGTCTCTTACTTAATATACTTTTATGTGTATCCTATGTATTATATCATAGTATTTATAGTTACTTAATTTTTATTTAATCTACCGGAACCCCAGAATGGATGAAGGCCTCCTCCAGTGATGCCCATTTGACTCTGTCTTCAGCTACTTTTCTCCAGTTTGGACCAGCTATTGCTTTAATATCATCTTCCCATCTTGTAATACGTCTACCTCTTGTTCTTTTGCCGATTATTAATAAGGGGGTAAAATAATATTACAAGGCCTAATTTTGTTGCAATGCCTGCAATGTCGTAAATTAATTCCATCTTTAAAGCAGCAACATCGCGTGGCATGTCGCATTTTACACAAACGATTACAAAACAAGGGCGCACGTCGAGACTCGCGGCCGCTAGCCAAGCTGGCTAGCAAAAACCGCACCATCACACGCGCCGGGGCCTCTCGCGGCGAGGCCTCTTTATATTCGGCTTCAGTCCACTTTTTTCAACGTCCCAATAAACGACGCCTGACAGGAGAAAAACACCGACACCAACACGACTCTTTAATAACTATACAGACGGTATTATTAAATTTGTCATCTATCCGTGTATTTTGCAACTTTCAGAGAGAATTAGTTTCGGCACTTTATCACGCAGCCCCGATTTGGTATTTGCCATCCCTGTCGTCGGTGCCGGAGGGTATAAGTGCACGCTTCTTGTTGTTATTTGCAAACAATAGCATGTCGGCCACCGTGTCGCTGTCCGTGGACATCTGAGGTGCCGAAGCTATCGGCGTTAAACTAAACGCGAGACTTTGAAAGAGAAAAATGTACCAACATTTTTCTTCTACTCGACCAGCGATCACAGGCTCTGGTTCAAGCATGTACCGGCTACAGTTTTTGCTGTACAGTTAAACAATGCTTATAAAGGTATTGGTTAACATACCAATGCAGATACCGCAAATGAATTTGGGTTATCTTAACATACAAGAATGTATCAAGCAGTGACATTCTATGTATGATTTCAATAGCACCGATTTGAGATTACAATGATTATTTGATAATATGTTTTAGGTAGGTTATGTTACACCTAACATATCGCATTCATTCAACACGAGTACTTTTCATTCGCGCGAGTAAACATTTTAACAATAAGCTTTGTATATGTTAGGATTTGCATAATCCCTTGTTTTCAAATTAGCGCAAGCGGATTCTACCTATCGCTCTGAAAAATAAAGTATGAAGGATTACACGTTCATCAAAAATTTGTTCAGTGCAAAAGAGAAGTGTTATTTTTTGTTATAAAAGTAGTACCCAGTATAGGTACCTACATAAAATGAAATTGTATTTTGAAGGGAATATAGTTTTAATTCATAACACGATTAGTTTGTTATTAGAAGGCTGTACATAAAGAGAATTGCAAGATAAGATCGTATGGGTAATTAAAATTCGAATTCATATATCTGCATTTAAAAACAAAATCTTAGTTGTACCTAACTTTGTCTCATGCCGATATCGGCCCATTAATAATGGCAGCACATCTTTTAAGGCACCAGACTTGAGCACTCATTTTAAGGTCTTGTACGCCGTCGCCCATTGTGGCGTGAACAATAATTTGCAACTGAGCCTCCACTAAGACTAGAAAGGATCAAATAACGGCGGTGTTAGAAGCGTACGAGGAATTAGGCATTTAGATGTAATCCTTTCTTCCCTAAGCTGGATTACCTGGCCTACCTATTCCCTCGCATTAAGCTCCTTCAGGTCGGCTGACATCGTCTTTGTCCCTGATATTCACCGCATGTTAGTTAGATTTATACACCCCACCCACCCAAAAGCTTGGCTGAGCTGTTGCGGGCGGGATCAAGTCCACCTTATAAATTGGGAATAGAATGTAATTTTCTACCGCAATCGTGTGTTATGTTAAACGTGCCAATATGGTCGCTCGTTGTGATTTCCTAGTAGAGAAAGGGCTATTGTACACTTATCAAAGGTAAAGGCCAATAATAACATCAAACGCGTCCACTTCTATGCTCAGGTACATAATCATTATCATGGCGAAAAGTGGTCAGTTTTGAATTAAGATTGACAGGCTTCCAGTTAAGGACGTTCAAATAGGAAACATGCTTTCATAACCGATTTCCTTTTGAAATTAATAACAATAATGTATGATTGATTACCTATTGAAATTGAAAAGTGTGTTGGTAAGCGATAGGTATCGACATATAATGTAATTTCTTTATAAAAACAGCTCGAAAAGTAAGTAATTAAAATATATTAGCTGTCATATTTTTTCACCTAATGGGCTCAGATATTTTACCAGTGCATTCCATTATACATATATTATGATAACGACTGTATTAATTGAAATATAGCGTTTAAATAAATGCGCTACGATTGCACTTTAAATTCACATTTCCCTGTTATGCGAACAGATGGGCTCGTTATTTTACAAAATGATACATTTTTAACAAACCCAGCCGCGGGCGCGAGTTCGCGGAATAATGGAGTTCAATTAGACTTACTTCTGGAAAAACCGTTTTTCCATTTGAATGAGATTTATTGCACATGTAATTTTACGCATAATAGCACAAAGAACCCCAGATATTGTTACTACAGGGGAAGTATTAATAATTGACGGTAAGTTTCCGATGTCGCAAATGACAGCTTCCATCCTTATTTTACAAATGTATTAGAATAAAGATGGAAGCTATCTTTTCCGATACGAAAACTTTCCGTGGACTTGGTGAAATAAAGTTAGCAAGACATAAATTGTTTGCCTCTCCCCACGCATATCGTAAAATAAATAAATAGTGTCACTACACTTGTTAGAGATAAGCTTGTAACCCACCACTTGATACTAACACATAAATCCCTAGTACCAACATGTTGTCGTTAAAAACATAAGCCAACACGCCTGCTCGACAACTCCGCACAAATTTCCGCCTTCACTTTTTTCCGGAAAACCAGACGTCACTATTTTCCGTACCGTAGTTCGGGAAACAGGGTCCAATATTGTCTTAAATCTGTGGCCTTATCTGTTGTACGATCGGCTTCGCTCATTATGATTTATGAGAGGTACGGAACCACGGAGACTGTGAGGCGACGTCGTGCGATGCGATATTTACGGCGACAAGATTGGCAAGATACAGTGGATACTGTGCCTTATGGAATCGACACTGATAATTAAAAAGTTTGTAAAAACGACGTAGCAGGCTATATCGTCGTTGTTTAAGATTCAAGATAGAAGAAAATAATGCGGGTTGCGGGACTATATATCTAGATTTATAAATAATAAATGCAGAACGCTGTAGTAAAGTTCTATCAAAACCTACGTGTATCCAGCGCAGCAGCTTTTATTGCTGTGAACAGACTCCGCCTGCCATCATAAATATCAAGTTAAGTATTTATTTTTTAAAACATTAAAACTGTATTCCTGTTACGATATAAGTGAGTATACGTAATTAAATAAGAGTTGTAAGGTTTATGTTACCAATGAAGATCTAAATACACAAATATATTAGTTTTCGTATGGAAGTCAGATGAGCAACCTTCACTGTCGTTCTATATACTATATTATAAAGACAACCTCAGGAATTAAAACGATGAACATTATTTATTCTCTAACGATGTTTAAAAGAGTTGATTTCTGCAGCGATGGCAATGAGCTCTTTGACAGTCACAATTAATGTGATTTTAAAGAAAATTATTTCTTATTCAAAAACGATTACGACCAAATATCCAAGACCCACCCTCAGAGGATAGCCGGTAGTGATGTTACATGCATGAATCCGAACTATCTACTCAACAACTTCAAACAATTCCAATGTTTATAGACAATATTCCAAGACGGGAATGATTTTAGTATCCCGAGCGGGTATGTCTTGGTGGATAATCTTGATAGATAGAGGTCGGAACTGGTCCGAATGGTTCTGCCCGCGTATCGGCCGCGAGTTCGTGCACGCCACTACGGAGCCGCGTATCGCTGCGCCTGTAATCCGATAATAATGAATAGAAAATAGTGCGGGCTTCGTGGCCCAGTTGGGAGTTGCCCGTAACTGGAGGCACGAGGGGGTTTTATCGCGGGACATAATTCGGCCGCGGCGTCACGCGCGGTATATTTATTTTATTATTATTAACAGACAGACTTTAAATGTGTCTGGCAAGATGTAAAAGCCATTAAAACTGTCCGGCTGACGAAGTAATATTTTTTTAGAGCTCCCCAAGTTACATATGTAAAACCCAGCTTTTATACTATGACGAAAGTATACTTATAATTTATTAAAGTTAGGGGTGTCTGGCAGGGGTTTGAAACCGCACTAAGTGTCCGTCAATGGATGCCGTGATTTCTAATGTTATTCCAAAGGAAATACAGGCTATTTAGCATAGTAGTCCGTTCGTTGTGCCAGCGACTGCAGTCCCAAAGGATGTAGTTACAGTACAGGATATAGTTTTAGGGTTCTACACCTCAAAAGGAAAACACGGAACCCTTATAAGATCACTTTGTTGTCCGTCTGTCTGTTTATCAAGACCCTTTTTCTCGGAAACGGATAAAGTTATCAAGTAAAAATTAATATCAATTATCAAATGCTATGATCCCTTGGAGATGTAAAAAAATAGGCTTCTATTCAACGCAATCAAAAGATACGGCCATTTATGTCAGATATTATGGTGATATTTTGCAAATTGACTTATCAGTAAGTAAGATAGGGAGTTTAGTGTATCGAAATTGTTCAAGAAACCCAATGAAAAATAGTTTTATTGCGTTCATAATTGGATGATTAAATAACTATTTAAATGTGTCTGGCAAGATGTTAAAACCATTCAAACTGTCCGGCTGTTGAAGTAATATTTTTTTATGGGTTCCCAAGTAACATATGTAAAACCCAGCTTTTATACTATGACGAAAGTATACTCATAAATTATTAAAGTTTAGGGGTGTCTGGCAGGGGGTTGAAACCGCACTAAGTGTCCGTCAATGGATGGCGTGATTTCTAATGTTATTCCGAAGGATATATATAAAAATTAAGCTTTATACTATAACGAATTTGAGGTACTATTTTATACACCTTTACTACCTGTTAACTGCCCAAGTAACCACAATCCAAACTCCATACTCGATGATCGTTCTTACCTGTGTTGGGGACATGCTCTGAGAAATTGACAGCCTTTATAAAATATGGAATGTCTGGCTATCGCTAGCTCTTTCTCTATAGGTTCATTTATGACAGAACAAAATGAAAAAGTGCTAAAAAAACTATTTGAACCCAAATAAGAAAGACTTCAGTAATAATTTTCTCAGCAATGAAACGATGAACAAAATCCTTGAATCTTTTACGACGCATTTATAATAAACTTTCATTTTAATACGACTGTATACTGAGAACAAAACGCTTATTACTAAACAATAATCCGCATGCCGTAAATTATAGACATTTAACTGGAGAAATACTTATAAACTTCTGTAACGATCAGGCTTAAATTATAATGTGGGAAATATTACCCATTTGTTATTTTTAATATTTTGATGTATAGGTTTATTGTGTTCTCACATCACACATGTTAAGTATTGCCAGTTTATCAGTAAATGAATCCTATAGCTACCTTAACAGGCATGTATTCATCCAAGTTCAGGTCACGAATGCCGCACGAATCATATAACAAAACTTCGTATTATTAAAAAAAACATCACATGAGCCAAACGATACTGTAACTAAATAATAATAATAAATATCGCCAGACGAACACACCAACTGTATAAAACTAAGCAACGCTTGTACTATGGGTACCGTAAAATGGACTGGGGGCCATCCCGGTGACACCCAGACCAGGGCAAATTACGAAAAGGCGATTTCCGAAATTTACCCTGACGGGAATCGAACCCACAACCACCCGGTGCAGTGAGCCGAGTGGCCTACGCTCGAACCACTGCGCCAAGCGGTCGTCGACTATGACTTTGTAACTCACATCACGTACCCAAGTTTGAATTTAGAAAACGTAAAATCAGCGTCTGAATGAAAAATGAAGGAGTGCAGAGCGAGCACCGGTGCCTTAAGAGGGGGTTTCCGCGCACGTAGACCCTCCCTGTCACCTATCCACCGATTTAAAGAAAATTGACGTCTAACAGTGCCGACAAGACCTCGACACTTTATAGCGGAAACTTTATCTGTATTTATATCGACAAGATCGAGACTTCACTCTCAACTTTTAACGGAGATTCTGTCTGTGGCGAAAATAATTTGTCTTTATAAAAAGTTTTAGGGAGTTTCTGGTAGGTATTTGTATCGACAAAAGTTCGGTACTTGATGGGAATTTATATCCACTACTTGCATACTTACTCCAATAAACTATACTTGTACCTTTTAATGTTCCAAACTGCTACAGAATATAGTTATACAGATGGACCGTTTTGAACAGCTAGGTACAAAACCATACAGGTATGCATAAATTACAGAAAAACGTCGATAAAAAATTTGACCAGGTCATCGTCATCGTATTTTTTGACCATGCAACGGAAACGAGCGTACCCTCCGCTGGTTCTACGACCAATCGATTCCCTATATCAGCTTCCGTCAGAAAACAAGCCGGGCCCGTTCCGGCGCTTCTTTTGTTCCATTGTGGGCCGCCCTTTGTTCTACCGTCGCGGATAAATTATTTTCTACGATCCTCCTTAGCTCCTATCTCGTTCCATTTCTCCCGTATTAGTTCCAGCCGATGCGCAACAATTACGCCCTTTATGTCTGGATGACGCGAAAATCATCCCGGCTTGCCCTACAATTTTACGCCTCAGTATACCATCTTCTTCGGGTTAAATTAGAAATGCCGAAATCGGAGTAAAATGTTGAAGCGGATAAATCGACCGCAATAAGTAGGCCGCACTTAAAACTGAAATAATATTTATTGAGGGTCCGAATTTATAGTAGGTATAATATTTTTTCATGACGCATGGTGCGGCATATCCGAAAGTTGGTGGTATAAAATTAACGTATAAAAAATGTTCAAATAATAAACTGCGTGAACTCTTTCGGATATTTTATTATACATTTTATGCGGGACACATTTATTAATACTGCTTATTTAGGGTCAAATATAATTTTAAAAGGATACTCTCGTTAAAAAAATACATAAACATGAGTGATTAAGGTAGACATCGGGGTGCTCCGGGTTCATTCAGGAGAAATTATGTTTTACGACGAGATGCAAACAAAGTAACGTACGGACATAGCCGATTTTAATTGCATTTTACTACATACATACGGGCTCATTAAAGAAAGCTGTTGCCTGATTAACTTTTTATTTTATAGCAATGTTTCTTAAAGCAGTTACTCGAGTCATCGTTTGAATTCTTAAAAATCAACGCGCGTGCGTCAAATCATATGATAATTGTGCAATGTCGGCATCACGACAAAGTCTATAATATACAACCATCTTAAGATAGTCTTTAATTTGACATTTTTATTATGGTTCCCACAAAATAGTTCCCTAATATACCGTAATTAGTACGATAAGAGGTGGCGGTCGTGACGCGATCAATCGATGCCACTTTGTAGCGATAACTCGCCTTGTCGCCGGCCGCCGCTCGCCGTTGATTGATATAACCAACCTGCGTGCCACTTAGCCGCCAACTACGAGAAAATTAAGACACTCCCAGCGTTAATGGAAAATGTGATCCATCAAACGACCCGAAATTAAGATGAGGTACTATTTACATAGAAAGGCCTATATCTTGATCTGAACATGAACTGTTTTTTATGGAAACAATGAGAACAGTCACCCTTTACGGTGACGAACTTAAATGAGCGTTCGACGTCAACAGCGAAGGTGAAAGTGTATGTAGGGTGAAGGTGACAGTTTCCGTCCCCGCGTCGGTGGTTCAGATAATTAAGCGGCCGTACCCAAAGTCGCGCGGGGCCGCACCTCAGGGCGACGACAATGATCGTTGAGTTGGAGTGCTCTACAGTAAGACCGGCTTCAGAACAAGGATCTGATGTGTGGTGCAAGCGAAAGGAATCCGCGTTAGATGTCTACATATAGATATATGACATAGATATGTATACAGCCACCTGTTAGTCTAGTGATTTTATTTTGGGACTTGTGCTAGGTACCTACATATATTCCTTGCAGATTACTATATTTAATAATATAACGGAGCTAGTTTAAGGAATCCATATTTCCAGCAGTGTACGTCTTTCGACGGCATTTGCATATGTATATCATAGAAGAACATTCCTCGATTTAAAAAAACTGGGCCAGTGACAAAAATAACCGAATAAACTTTTCGGCTTGTCACTTTCACCAAACGTCATCTGTTGCGCCAGTCAGGTGAAAACGACTTCCATTTGTAAGGAAAAACAAATTGCCGCTCTCATTACGGGATTCGAAAAAGTTCTATGCGATTTCACAGTCCATTCAATTTTGACGACGATATTAGAGGCTCATTTGTAGGAACTGAGATAGGACTCGGCGTTTAGGAATTTGAGGAAATGTACCTGAAACAAAATAAGAAAAATTATTGTAGTCGTTCACCTCTTTTCAATGTTATTTTTCCAATAATAGTGGTGTCAAGCAATGGTTCTAGTACCATGGGTATTTGCCGCGCAACTATAATATATTTACAAAAGCTTATCTATTTGTATTCCGTGTGTTCTAGATATCAAATGAAATGGATCATTGCGGTTACTTGGCTTAATTCCACATAATCTATGACTCGTCCACAGACCGTTAGAATTTAACAAAAGAGGAGTATAGATATGTGTGTGTGCCTTCAGGAAGTCGGGCCGCAGTCATTTCACACTCGGTCGGCTTTCAATTTGCCGCGGCCACCCGTCCGCGTCTGTTTATTGACGGACCCCGCACTTTTTGATGCATCATACAACAAGGAATTGTGTGAGACCTCCGGAAATCAACAATTTTGTAGTAACCTACGCCTTGGATAAAGTTATGACAAATATATGCGAAGAGCGTGAACACTTTTCGTATTTTCAGTTGTGTTAGGTCGAACAAGCGTAGATGGATTGAAAATTAAGATTCATAATATATTCCTGAGTGCCTATTCAGGTTACTAAAAACAACAGGTTAATTATTGGGTACCTATTATTTAACCTCAGAGACATTCTGATAACGTGAAATAATAAAGAAGAATACGCGAAACATGAATATTATAATAAATCACTCAAATAAGAAATCATTAACCGAAGGCGATGTCCGGGCAGTCATTATTCTATATAATTGCGACGAGTCCGGCACTGGCAAATTGCAGTCATAAAAAATGAAATTCGAGAAGCGGCATGTAAATAAAAATAATAAGTATCACCTGGAGAAGGCGTAGCGGGCTGAATAATGTTTGACAAGCAGTAAATATTAAATTGGACGAAAGGATCACGGCCGAAGCAAAAAACTGACAGAACGCCGACAGTCATAACTGAACGGGCCGCCGAAGAAACGACGATTCATCGTATCTCTGTTAAACTCACAAGGTAAGGACGTGTTATCTTAGTGTTTTAACAATAGAACATTTTCATCGCATTGTATGATGTGGGACGGAAAAAATAGATAACGCATAGATATTGCGCCTCGCGCCGCGGGTCGATGCACTGACAGCTTTAATTAAATTCGCCGGCGGCGTACTGTTTTAATTTGTTTTAAAACAAATCTAATCAATAAACATTCAAAACGTCAGGCACGAAAACGCGTCGGCCATTCAAATATTGTTTCTCGAACGAACGCCGGGGGAATTATCACGATGATAAATAAGATACACGGGCGCTGGGACAAGGGAGCCAATCACCATACATCACCGGGAAACATCCAAATAAAACCGGTGAAACAAAAAGGTATCTGTTGTTGTGTCATGAACAGAGTGCCAAAGGAAAACAAATTGTAGCAAGGGAGAGATTGTATCATGCTAGGCGCCTTCAAAGACGTGAAAACTAATTAAGATCGGACGCTTTTCTTAGGCGATAACTTGCAACGGACGACCGCCGGACGTGTTTGTGTATTGGCAATCAAAACAATTAACTTTTTGCCGTGTTCACCACTATCTAAACAAAACGGATGTAAGCTACGTTTTTTCGTACGTTCAATGATCCACTCGTGAGATTTGGAGTCCAGTATCTTTGTGCTAATCTCTATTATAAAGAAGATGAGTCAACACGTCCAAATATAGACGATATTATTTCATAATAAAAAACAAAAAAATATAATTGCTTTGTGGAAAAACCTGTGTCAAATGAAGTATTATTTGCTTTGCTCATTCTAATATTGTATGTGTACAAACTAACCGGAAGTAAGAATACTAACCCAGGTATAAGGAGTAACATTTATGTGACAAATTACCTACTAAATTGTTTATGTACTTACATTTATCTAGACAAATATACATTGGTAATTTCCGGTACCTAATGTATGATTCTGCTTTTATATACAAGAAAATTCAAACATTAAAATTAAATATTAACAACAAATCCGCATTAAAACAACGAACGGTAACTACAAAAGTCGCTAACGAAAAAAAAATTGAAGCGCCAACTAAACGCCGCGCCTCGATCGAAGCGTGAAATAAATAAAATGGAAGCGCCTCGCAAACGAGAAAAAAGGGTGTAAAATTGTGGCGTTAATTTTCCAGCGAGATTTCCCAGCAGTCTCCGGGCGCGAGGGAAGGCTGTGCGTGCACTGGACACGTGAATTAAAAACGTTAACAATGCCATCGCGACGCGCTCCTTAATGAACCTGAGCTGAGCCCTAGGCGGCCCCGCATTACCACCGTCCGGCAGGCTCTACGTCTCTACAAAACGCGAGCAAATTACAAAAATATTACCAAAACAAACAATTACCTTTCAAAAATATTGATGTCTTATTTGCTAAACGTCACGGCATTTTATTCAGTACTAGCTGTGCCCGCGACTTCGTCCGCGAGCAATAGTGTTTGTGATGACTCCGTAAATGTTACATCAGAATAGCTCCAATATTTTGTCTCTTGTCGCAAACATATAAAACATTCACATAAACCTCACATATTTCCATGCAAACTTTCATCCCCCTATTCCCTATTTTACGCTCTTGATTATAATTTTTTACAAACTTTGAATTTCATATTAATTTATATCGAATCAACAGCCTAAAAAATAAGTTGCAAGCTGGCTCTAAAAATGACGATTCTTCTATACAACTTTTCATCCCCCCTTTCAACCCCTTACAACCCTTTTTTCGCATTAAAAAGTAGCCTATGTTCTTTCTCAGGCTCTAGACTATCTGTGTACCAAATTTCATTTAAATCAGTTCAGTAGTTTTGGCATGAAAGCGCGACAGACAGACAGACAGAGTTATTTTCGCTTTTATAATATTAAGTAAGGATATTATAGTGAAAAAATACTCTCCAGACAATGAAACATCCTTGGCGTGAGTGACAGAATTTTAAAACGAGCCTCACGTATGTAGCGAACGTGGCGCTTTTGAAATTACAAACGCTAATCATCGTATCGGTGAGAATTGTCACGTGGATAGGCAATTTGTCCCTTGGATATTCAGCATTATAGCCAGATAATTACCTTAGTAAATAACGAGCATAGCCCCCATGCCATAAAAGAGCAAAATTTCCGCTGCAAGAGGGAAAAAGCGTTATTGAAAAAAGAGGCGAGCTGATATATAAATAAAATACGGGTTCAGCTATCGGCGGCTTGTTATCGCATGCCTCGATCGTGGCTATTACGGCAAAGTATCGGTTATGCGAGGGGCCGTGGGCACAGTTTGCTTTGCACCTCGCCGACGCGCCGCTACCTCGTTATAATAATGTGAACTTCGGGAATTGCGACTTCTTTAGAGTAGCCCTGATAAAATATTTAACATTTTTGGTAACGCCCCAATAAAACAGAGCTATTAAATAAAATTAACTAGAAAAATCTACAATAATGTGCCAAAAACCTTTTGGTTAAAAATTGTATATTGCAAAGTATATAATATAATTTAAAGTATTCTCAGAGATCTTATTGGCGGGTAAATATGTTTAAGAATCATAAAAAACATGTATATAAAATCACGCGTGAATTAAAATAATAAAATACGTCTACTGCATATTTTTCTATGTTCCAACGCCAGAAAGAATTTCTTTTACATACATAATAATTGCGAGTTGTCTCGAGGCGTCACGATCCTGATGCATAATGACAAAGTGTACAGTGACGTGAAAATTGCTCTACGAACTGCTACAGTACGATTCATACTCAGGGAGGTAACTGCTCGCATGTAGTACATTTACAATTATGAATGTAATTATCCAATGAGAAACAACCCCGCTCGCTTAAGCAGCAAAAAATATTTTATTTTTTTCTTAAGCAAAATATAAAGATATTTATGATGCATTGAGACGGTAAGCTCGTGGTAATGTAGAAAATCAATATTAATTTTTATTTTTTTATATATTTTTTATTTATTTTAACATAATCAAAATATTAACTCAAAGTTTAACTTATTTCACCCAAAAAATCTGAACTAAATCGAATTCAGTATAGTTTATAAGCGCTACCATAATTACATGAAAATAGACTCATATAAAAGTAATTGCAAATTAAAAACGGCGCCTGATAACAAAGTACTAGACTTTAACGACGGCTTGCAAGATTGACAAGAACGGAATAAGAACGTTCACGCCTCGTGATGTGAAAAACAAGTTATTTACAAGGTGCCTTTTATAGAGGTTGCCGGTAGACCGGCAGCAGCTAACTTTGTAGTATAATTACGTATACCTATTTAAATACATAGTTATTCATAAAAAAATCTTCCTGCGTGTTAGTGTCGACGTATGGTTATACTGAAGTCGTTATTGGGTAAAGGTCAAAATATACAATTATTTTAATTAAATGGTCAGAAAAATAATGTGTCTTATGAGAAGTAGACATTGTCTATCCATATAGACAAGCTACATGTGTTTGTACCTGGATAGTTGTATAAGTTAAATAACCTAGCAATATGTCACTAATCTACATTGAGGATAATAAAATTGTCATCATTAACTTTAAGTAGTTAATATATTTCAAGTTCCGCGCGCTGGAGTGTTAACATAAAGTGCATGTAATAGTTGTCTACGGAGGAGTGTGTTACTCTCAGTAGCATAAAGTATAAACGACGTCACTCGAATTATTCTCTTCACAGAAGAATCTTAATGTGTAATGGCATATCCCAGCCACTATCCCGGAGCGGAGCCGGTTCCCTGGCGAGTGGCGCTCGCTCTACTAATTGTATGCTCGGCTTGTCGTCGTTCGCGCATCACAGATAACGTGACTAATTTGCAATATGTTATGTAGTTTTATGTTTTCCTTTAATTTAAGTAGTTTTTTAATCAATTATAATAAGGCGTATATAATACGGATTACAAACTTAATAAATTACATTAAAAATAACGTAATAATTGTATACTAGTTTGATTTTAGTGATATGGTTAATTCTGCTGTTATGTATTAATGCTCCTTTTCGTGTTGAAAATATTTAACACACATTCAAATAATAATCATCATACTACGGGCGAAACCACTTAAACAACGCTCAGACGTAATTCTATTTCGTTAACAATAACAGCTCGCTAACTAATTTCTTGAAAATCAAATTTGCTCACAAAAGCTACAACAGAAAAAGGCGAATAAAATTTGTATGTGTCAAGACGGTTAAATTCGAGGTAGGGAGATACTTTCCGAAAGCACTCGGGTGAAGGCTCAAAGCAATCTGCTGGTCCGCCGCGAATTCAAAGGAATATTTAGTATCGAGTGTTAGAATGGAAAAAAATGTTGAACGCAATTTTGTAAGAACACAGATTAAATTTGGCAAACAAGTCTGATTTCAACCGAAACTGTAGTTACAAAAATTACAAGATTTTTTATCGGTTTGCTCATGATTATTTAAATAAGTATTCATTATGTTTTATACATTCCCAGTAAAAACAGTTTTGTATACTTACTTAGCTTAAGCCTAAACCAAATTACACGGGTTATAATATCTTCTTTGTAGGTAAATCATAAAATCGACGTTTGCCTTGTTAAAATCCTACTAATATTATAAATGTGAAAGTTTGTGAGTGTGGATGTATGTATGTATGTTTGTTACTCCTTCACGCAAAAACTACTGAACGGATTTGGATGAAATTTGGAACACAGATAGTTTATAACCGGGATTAACATATAGAATACTTTTTATCCCGATAATCCCGAAATTTTTGTTACGTTAAATACTACGCGGACGAAGTCCGTGGGCACAGCTAGTAACGTATAGTTTCTTTAATGTTTGTAATTATAAGAGGATTTACGCAGGTGCTAATATATGCGTGTATTTATAACGCGAGTGATCTATGACAAAAACTGGTAAGTATTTCATCGTAGGCTACCTTTATGGGTTATAAATAAACTCGTTCAATACAATCCATCGGCGGCGCGGTAAATTACTAAATTGCCTTCGGTCCAAAAGATAATCACTCGCATCAAATCATTCATACATCGATGGTTCTTTGATGTTATAATCTCCACGGTTATCAACTATATCGTATATTACACGTGCTGATTATGCTATGATTAATTTGGTGTTTGTGAACACGTAACGGTAGACGACTTGTGATGAAGCTCTCCATGTGTTTCTATTATTGCAAAATAGTCTTTGTAAGATATATATTTAATCTAGCTGTGTCCGCGACTTCTTCCGCGTGGAATTTAATTGACAAAGTTTCATACAAACTTTCATCCCCTATTTTATCCCCTTGGGGGTAGAATTAATCAAAATCCTTTCCTAGCGGATGCCTACGTCATAACATCTACCTGCATGCCAAATTTCAGCCCGATTCGGCCAGTGGTTTGGGCTGTGCGTTGATAGATCACTATGTCAGTCAGTCAGTCAGTCACCTTTGAGTTATATATATTTAGATTACCAATTGGAATCGCAAGGCGGCATTTGTCTTGGAAAAGTGAAAATTGCAGAAAAGTGGTCATAGATATCTAGATAACTGGTTTGTTTCCTGCAATTCAATGTTACATATGCGTGTAACTACGACTCTTCAATATGCAAAGTGGTCATTGGCGTGGCACAGTGCAACTCTATTGCTGATACATATAATCAGGGCAATGGCTTTAATTCCCAGTTACATTACACTTTAGGTTTGCACGTAACATAACAGCAATTTAACTGTCAATGGTAAGCAAACAGCGCCAGGCTGGGGGTAAGTGATCCATCATGATCCTGTCACAACGTAACTGCTCTTATTTCACTCAAACTCTAACTACTAGGTACATTGACGTAATTATAAATTTGTAAACTATAGCATTTATTTTGAACGCGCTGTTTGCTTCTGTAGGTTGTAAAAACCTGGAATGTCTATACATATATGGCGCTGTTGAAAAGGGTAAGAAGAATAATAAAGATAATAGTACTGTAAATATAAAAGGCAATGTCTATTTATATGCTTATTATCATCACAAAAAGACGCTGGAGATGGAATCTGGTCTAATCAAAAGGGAAGGTAGCCCGCGTCTGTGGACGACGTTCAGTATGTAAACAGTCTGATTTTATTATCAAGCAAGGGTTCCTTTGAATAATTGCAACCAATGTATATGACGGCATTTGTAATTTCGCTTCAACCAATCAACTTTATGATGAGGTATGATTGTTTTCCATGAATTACTTTTTTACTGCTTCCAGTGGTCTTGCTCGCAAGTGCGGCTTCGATAAACAGCAATGTGCTATTGATTTGATGTATTTTTTAATTTTATGTTAGACACAAGAAGGCAGCAGGCACTTGCAGCGGTCGAAACAATGGGGGGAGGGGGAGTTCGAGCCAGGCTGCCAGCTCACAGTTCTGATTGCATATTATGATATTTAGACCTAGAGTTTCTCCAGCAACATTTAATTAAGTATATCTAGCTCAGAGCATCTCCTATGTACCTACCTATATAAATTCTTTGTCAATTACTAAGGAGCTAGAATGCAACAACTTTAACTCCACCCTTTTTTTAACCCCCGACGAAAAACGAGGGGTGTTATAAGTTTAACATGTGTATCTGTGTATCTGTGTATCTGTGTATCTGTGTATCTGTGTATCTGTGTATCTGTGTGTCTGTCTGTGGCAACGTAGCGCCCAAGCCGATGAACCGATTTCAATTGTGTTTCTTTTGTTAGATAGGTATTCTGATCGAGAGTGTTCTTAGCTATGTTTCATGAAAATCGGTTCAGCCGTTTGAAGATCATCAGCTATTTTGTAGGTTAAAAAGCCACATTCACGGCCAAAACCAACTTCCACGGCTCGAATCCGATCGAAATTTGAGATTATTGGATTTAGATTTATTATATTTTTAAATGATCGTAATAGTCTGAACTGGCTTTTTACAATATTATAAATATGAAAAGTTTCCCTGATTCTGGAAAAAATGTATATTTTATCAATTTTTATAAGAGATTTGTGTATGAACTAAAGACGTTCCATCAGTCACGTGTCAAATGATGGATACGCGCATGCGTAAATTTTGTTTGTTTTGTTAATGGTCATGGAATATTACGTTATAATTATTCTAGAGGGCGCTGCTCCGCCATTGAGAAAATATATAAAAAACAAATCAAATTTAAAATAATTTTAGCGTTATTGAAAATTCTTTCCCTGGGCTGCTCCCGTCCACCTCAACCAGAGTTATTACATGAAATTGAATCATAATTGATAATATTTTACTACGAATTAAACCTCTGTGGCATCAATATTTAGATTCTTTGTCTATTCTAATGTCAATTATTATACTGTCATAACAAAATAATGTCTCATACTTTTACACAGATTTTCTGTTGATTATTGTACATCTTAGAATATAAATGAGGAAGCCAAAACAAATGATTTAATGGCGCTTTCATAATCTGGCATCGAAACTAGTTGTACCAGATGAATTTGCGAGATGAGCTATGGATACTGAGCTACGGGAGCTACGCAAATCGCGCCAACATCATTATTTGGAAGAACTAGGTAAATTATACATTTGATGAACAGGTCATCGCATCGGGGGTTTTTAAATTTTCAATTTAGAGTTATTATACAACATTCATTATTTCTCTAGATTACTTATTACCCTAAACTACTTGTAGTAAACTAGAAAGTTATGAGTTAACAATAAGTCTATATTGAATTGAAAGTACTTAAATAAGTGTTGTTTTGCAATAACTATATCATTAACTCATATCTCAAGAATTACTAGATTTCGCGAAACATAAATGAGATCAGATTCGTTACATTTTACCTCCTCTATCACGCCCTCTAAGGTATACCTTGAATTACAAGTAACCCTGTATTATCCAGCATATATATATATAGCAGCGTCAAATGTTGGCACAGCAATTGAAATGAAACGATACATGAAAGCAAAGTGCGAATTGCATCGCCCACGGGCACGGTTACATTCGAGAATGCACTCTCATACCATCCTCGTCCTAGTGCGCGGTCGTAATTTAATTGGGTGCCTGACACTTAATCAATACGCTTGATTAAATTAATTGAACACTCGAAAGCGATGCACATGTATGGAACACCGTTGAGCGTTGGCTTTGGCGGCTCGAGGTACTTGCCCTTTTTCAGATCGCACTTGATAACGATCGAAGTGAGACTGTCAAGTTGATTGCATCTCTATATCCATGCGGCGGTGATTCATCTGATACCACGCAAGTGAAACTTCCTCTTATGTGATTGGACGCTGTTGAGCCAGAAACTAAATTAATAATAATAATAAACATCGTCAGACTGACACACCAACTGTATGGTCTCAAACTAAGCAATGCTTGCACTATGGTCACCGTACAATGGACTGGGGGCCAATCCAAGTGACATTCAGACCAGGGCAAATTACGAAAAGGCCATTTCCGAAATTTGCCCCGGCGGGAATCGCACCCGCAACCACCCGGTGCAGTGAGCCGAGCGGCCTACGCTCAAACCACTGCAGCAAGCGGTCGTCAAGAACCTCTGCAAGGTTTATTATTGCAAAATTGGATAGTGTACTTACATAATATTATAAAGTAGAACATTATATAAGCATTAAAAATGAAAGCCATTAGGCTTTGTATGGACACAAATGTGTATGAATCATTCATAGAACAACAAAAGAACATCAAAATTATAACCTAACGGCATATTACTGTCGTAAGTAACAAAAAATCAATGGACACATGAGTTACGTATTAGAATGAGGCGATTAGTGTCACTACAATTGTTCTGTAATGATATTTATACGAGTACGGTATAATTTGAGGTAGCTACGTAATAACCCGTAGTAATTTCGCTGCGTACTTAAGTTGGTAAGCCACAAAAAGCGACCGTGAGAGTAGTCCCCAAACTTAATATACTGTTCACTTTCTAAAACCGTCGGAGCATAGACGATTGGGTTATTTTTCTTTTGTATATTATTTTATAATACTTTTCTTTTGCTAAAACGTCAACAATAAACTGGACAATTTTATAGTGAGATTATTACGTTATTTAAAAGACAGCTTATGCGTAAAAAATAAACTTGGCCGACACGAATACAAACGTAAACAGTGCCTTAACATACCTCAGTGCCTCATAAAGTAAGAAGGAAAATTATTTTATTTCCAAAAGCATCTCCACAACACATATTAAGTAAGCACGTATAAGTCTTAGGATATACCATCGGGCGCAATATTTGTTGTGTTTGTACACACACATGATAGTTTAGGGTATTACCACAACAAACGATCGACCGCCGTTCGATCCATCGATCGATGTTGGAACGAGATGAGTCGACTTAGATAGAGTAGTTTTTACATTGAAGATTCGTTTGTTCGATCATCCATCAACCGAATGTCAATCGATCGTCGAAAGATTTGTATGGTAGCCCTCTAAATGCTCATGTAAGTATTATCTGTGTGCAAACATAATGAATATTGCGGGTTAGAAGGTAATGAGAAGTTAGGCCTAGGGCAGGGATGACGAACCAAAGGCACGCGTACCATTGTTGTCACGCGACAAAGTATATTAGGCACGACACCAATCGAAACGAGTTACAAAGTAATAATAATTAAATAATTGTTTCTGAGTAAGTTCAAAGTAACAAAGTTTGTACTTATTGACTACGTCTAAATTATTTGACAGCACGTCTAGGGTCTCATTGGACAATTTTTTAGAAAAAAAATGCACATTGATCTAAAATGGGTCGCCATCCCTGGCCTATGGAGTACAAAATATAACTTCGCTCCATAGAAAATTATTATGTGGGTACATCTTGAAACTGTAGCTTGAAGAAACATAGGTTTTTGCATTTCCCTACGCCTAAATGATGGTATTTCGCCATCTAAACTGTTCATTAAAACCAGTAAACGACGGGTCTAACACCTTGTCGACTGGGTAAATGCTAGTATTTTAGTCATACTTTCTCGATAAATACGGCATCGTCGCTCGGACGTAGCCTAACACCGAAGGCAGTACTTAGTTGATTTATGTATGTTACCACTATTATTTAGAAATCAGCAAATCTTAATACGCCTGTGAATAATGACAATTACTAGGAAAGCAGATACCTAAGTGCTGGTCCGCGTATATTATTAGTTTTAAAATTGTTTGTAAGGCACATCAATTGCAAACACACCTTTACGACACAAACTTGAGTAGGAATTTTGTAGAAACGTGACATCCGTATTAAATAAACAATACTGTGTCAAACAAAAACAATGTAATGATTTAGATACATTGATACAGGTTCTTTTCTAAAAAGCCATGTCATAAATAATCGCCGAATCACAACGCAGTACGAGATAGTACAAAAAGTGATACAAAGGCGAAGCATTCGATACCTTTTCGTAGAAGACGAGGAAAGAATCCAAATTTAAAAATGACTTTGAGACGCTAAATCTCAACAAAATAAAATAAAATGCGGCCAAAGATGACCGACTACCGACGCCATTTTAACTATGTGAGCCCGAGAAAATGCAACAAGAAATACTAAAAGAACTCAAATTAATCACATTCAGTGGAACAAGGCAACAAAAGTGGATCGCAGACTTCAAAGCTATGCCAATTAAGGTAATAAACATTCAGCAAATACAAAAGCGATAGAGCATAAAGACAAGCTCGAGCAGAAATGCAGATAGATAATGACAAATAAGATTTGATACCCGCTAACTGGAGCGTAAAATTTAAATCAACGACTACAAACAATTCCACGGCTATAATAGAAACGAATGCCAAACTTCAGAACTCCATTAAAGCGGCATCCAAACTTCGCATTCGGGGGCGAACAGGCGCGTTCAACGCAGAAATGTATATTTTATTCATCTGTACAAGATGCCGCGCCTTCGCGATTGGTATCCGATAAAGCTTCACTAAGAAAAAAATAAGCACCGCGAATGAATGTACCTGTCACTCGGACCTTGTTCTTGTTTCTAAAATTTGTATAAAATATTCCGATGTGGCAGAGTCCCGACAATGGTTTGTGTGCCGAATAATAAGGCTAACAGAAAACGAATATAAATCAGTCCCAAAGGAAATCTCGTTTGAATTCCAATTTGAATTTTATCTAATAACAAATCAAAAGAATTTGGTGTTACTGCTTTTTACCCGGCAATTGAAATACTTTTATTTTAAATCGGGTGTATGACATGATCTTTACACAAATAATGAACAACGGGATTATTTCATTTTTTCAGCAAAATAACGGAGAAATGAAATGTAAGGTAGGTAGTAAATCAAAGCAAAAGAAATCATTCGATTATTATATGAACTGTATTTAAAAAAAAACGAATATGAAACTTAGAACCAAACTCATCCTTAATTCCTTAAATTTTAAGACACACCACGTTTCTCCGAACGCGGTTCGACAATACGTGTCAGTCATTCCATTAATGTCTCGATTTCCTAAAACAACGCAACTCCTGGCATTTGACGAACTATCTGACGCTTCGGCCACAAACCCATCTTCTCACGTGATTCCAACCTAAATCGTGGGAACAAAATCCATAAAAAGGTTTATATTTGATATAATTAAACGTCGATTATCTATGATTACATTAATCGGTCGGTTTTTTTTACGGTGCATTAGCGATATCCAGATGTGCAAACGTGATATAAAAAGCGGTTTGTCTAGCGCAGTCGGTGTCGTTGCGGGCGGCGGACGATGTCTGCCGTCACAATAGCACAATTAAAATGCCAACAAGTCCAGTTGCCAGGCCAATCCAATTACGGTGGACACCGATTCCGAAGAGTAATTGGAACTGAGACTATACGGGAGCCGGCGTAATATGTTCATGGAAGGGAACGCGGCAGGAAGGATTCTTTCCACAATTACTGCTTAACCTGTGATCTGTTTACTTTCTAATACTGTTGTTAGACACTTTTCTTTTGTCTAATGCTTTTTAATAATTGAGTAACTAAGGTTATATTACAGACATAATTGAAGCACAACAGACATCTGTCCAAAGTTGTTTAAAATGATAAAACTATTGAAAAAGACAAGTTGGCTTTATCATTTTTATTCCGCTATAAAAGCAGCAACATTGAAAATCCTCTCAAAATGTATTGAGAATAGAAAACTTTATACCTACTCCTTTTCCACTTTAGTCCCAAAGTAACACAAAGGCGAATAACTTGAGCGGCCTGAGAGGCGATGCGGCCCAAAGCAGATGTTAGCCTCTACCTTGCTGATCGAAAAGGAAACAATGTTAAACTGTGAAACAAACTGCTCGCAGCGCTTTCAGAGTATGCAGTATGTACGTAAAACTATGGAGTAGGTAGGTGGACACAAAGGTCCGTCCAATTTGAAACAGAGGCGCATCGGGGCGGCACGTTCGGTGAAGTACCTACATACATAGAACACAATTGTTTGTAGTTCAAAGTCTTTGTGACATTATGGACTACAATAAGAAGTGCTATTACATTGCTGTGCGTTGCATTGCATTTATAAACAAAACAAAAGCAAGTGCAATCGTCAATCGTATGACATACGGTTTACATCACATCATACCGTAGTTGTTTGCAAACGAAAACTAAAACAGTTTTTATAATTCCAGATTAGTCCTTAAATGTAAATTTTTCGTTGGTGTAAATAAACATTCTTAAAACTTGAATAGGTATATGGAAGCGGTCCTGGGCAAGGACATGACTTTTAAATTAACGTTACAAATGAGTAAAGTGTTTCAAAAACGATTTATTGAACATTATCGTCACGAGATATGCCCCTTATCTACTCAATTACTTTAAATTATTTAAGCGTACCGTATTGTCCCGACCAAAGAAACGCCGACGACGATGGCACATTAAATAAGTTCAATTGAATTTACACGTTATCAGCTATGACTCTTAGCTTTATTTAAATTATAACATAAGACGTTCGACAGCTATTTATTAAGATATATTTGCTGACATTATTTGGGGAGCGGCGAGGTTACAAATTAAGATATGTTAATGGATATTAAGAGGCATGGGTCGGGACGTCAAATACAGGATCATCTTCTTATTATATTTTGTGATTTACGGGCCTTTTCTTGAATGTTTGTGTCAACTTTCGTGTTGCGGATTTAGACACAACCAATGCAATAAAACTACATTAACGTGCGTACAAGAAAACGCGTTGTTTTCGGTTTGTTTGAGTAAATATTTATTTTTAACTTGACAAGAATAAAATATTAAAAACTTGGTGCTCAACTATCGATTTAAATACGCGATACTGATCTAAATCCCCAAGCATTACTTCGGCCTTTTAAAACACCTACTATGTGAATTGAAGGCTTTTAACCTCACTTTACTTCCCTTTGATATTCAGTTTTGTATAAACTGCAAACCGGACAGGACCGCGGAGTCAGTAAGTAAATGCCAAAAAATAAATCTGACACCGAGTGCACGGAATACATACTGTCGGATTAAAATGGGACTTTAAAAAATACGAGACATCCGCGGTATTGTAGGCGTTGCATTAAATGTATTTGCGCATTGTTGGCAATTCTCGCGGGCACACGGTGCGTAACATAAATATCGGACACAGGGGGCACGCTCCCGAATGCAATCGGCGGTTAATAAATCGGTGCGCATCTTTTCACTCGGTCGACGTCGGCAGGCCCCCGGCGGCGCCGCGCAGTAAATTGCACCGAAAAAGAACGAGCCAATATGGCAGCCGTATCGACCGGCGGTAAGTTACGATCGGGTGCGACACGGGACGCTAAGTGGCCTATCGTGTTTTCAAAAATTCAAAAACCGGGATTGTCGTTTAGGGAAAAAAACAGTAGGATTCGACGGCCCCAGCCTCCCCCATTAATCAGGCTTAAAGGGGTCAGAACCGTTTACGTACAATGCCGTGGCGCCGAGACGTTTGGACGCCGACCGGTGGCTTCGCCTTCCGGCATTATCTCGCTATACGTTTTACCATACTTTATATAAAGGTACCTCACAAAAACCTCGTTATCTATGTATATTTCATGCTAAAGCTGCCTAAATGCCACTTTATTTTTGGAGCTACAAAATCGTTTTATTCGAATTAAGACATTATAAGCGGTAGTATGGCAAGAGGAAGGTAAACCTGGCAAGGAGAGGCCAAAGATGGGGGGACGAGACCCGTTTCCAGCAGCGTCTTAGTTTAGTTTAATTATAATAATTGTGCCTAATTTATGAATATCTAATTATATTTGCGTGACAGAGAGAATTGTAGGTAGGTACCTAATAACCAAATGTGAGTATGTATCACGAGCGTGTTCATTTCATCGCGTACGGCCTCCTCAGTTTAACTGAACCAGAAGTTCGTTAATCCGGCGAGGCTACATACAAAGGAAACTGCGGTGAGCCTGAAAATTAAGTTGGTTCGCTCTATTGCCTTTAAATTAAACCACGACTGTGTAGTCAAACTATACTTATTACAAGGTGAAACCTTTGATCTTTTTGAATGATTAATGTTGAATGTGTTTGATCTCCGTGGAATGCGAAATATTATTCTTAATTACGAGGATTTTCACAGAGTCATCGCAATGGTTTTTACTCCAATACAACCCTCATCCTGCGTTGGTCGCAGTCTCAACGTCGTGTCTTGCTACATTAATTTAGAGGCAACTTTTTCTCACCGCTTCCGCACCTCTCAAAGAGGTAACAGGCCGCGACTCGGTGATAATAAGATTCAGGACCGCTCTCAAATTGCTCGGACGTGTGCCTGATTTTGTCGAAAATTGCCGCCTTACAAAATTGGAGCATTAACTGTTGACCTTTTCTTATAATGACACCACCGCCGCGGTGCTCGCAATCCCTATTCCCATTAAACTGGGCCATTGAATTTTCAAATTAAGAAACAATTCGTCGCCACTTCGAAATTAGTGTTTGAATAATCGGATGAGAGTGGATTTCAACCCACTCGTAAATTCGCAAGTCGCGATGACGGCCCGAGGCCCGCGGCATATCGTGACCCGACTGTGTCTGCCTCGCTTGGCATTATTTACGATTTTTATTATGCCGTAAAAATGCGCGAATTCTTACCACGCCTCGGTCGCACGTGGATCCACGCGTCGATAGCCACTTCGTGCGCTCCATGTTACCGCTTATAAATCTGAGTATTGCGGCGATTTAAGAACAAAAGATCCTGAGCCTTTTTAGCACCTTAATTTTACCTTAATTTAATGCTATCGTAATATTATTTGTAATACTATGACAGCATAGTAGAAGCCTTGATTACGTCAGAAACTCCAAGCGAGAGTAAGACCTAAATATCACAATGACATTTGGGGTAATGCATTTTCAGCATTTAAAAGAAACGCGGATAAAGTGCCGCGTTGGCTCACGTTGCCTGTCTTATTATTATTACACAAAAGTTTAAGTTCTGTCTGCGACACGTTTAAAAATAAAAAAGATACTCCAGTTTCCTCACACAAATCTCGGATCCTGAAATTGGATGAAGATAGTTTTATTCAGCATCGCCCTTTTAAGCAATCCTGCCGGATACTGACTTCGTTTATAATTTAATTTTCGCAACAAACAAAGCTTTTACACTGTCACAATTCATTGTGGCAAACATTTCCAGTTAGTCGCTTTCCATATACCTTGCTTCTTTCATTTTATTGAAATATTTTGTTACCATTGAAAATGCAATTTGTAAGTTCCGTTATTTCGTTCAGAATTAAGATTTTCAAGCGCAGATATTTGCGCAGATTACCAGATCGCTCCGTCCAAAACTCTTCGGTATTTTTGGATAAGTGCGGGGATGTAATTCGACTTGCAAAAGGGATTTAATACCACTTAGCAATCGTCGCTAGAAAGTTAAATAAATTAAATTAAATGGCGCACGTCCTTTGCCTACTTAGGTAAAAAGCCTCAGCTCCCGTCGGGAAAAAATCGGATGAAGCCGTAAAACCTTACCCCTCTCTACTCGTATGAAAATCTGTGCGTACGGATAAAAGTTTTCTCACCGAGGCTCGGGCGCACGGTAAGACCTTTTCCCGGGCCGTCAATACGGCACGAAACGGCGAATAGAGAGCGTAACGATAGTTTGAATAGAGTACGCTGCTTGTTTACAATAGCTGCGGGTAGTTCGTGAGCCGCTCTCCATTTAGATGGGAAGCGCGTCGATACCGCGTGCGGCTGCGGCGGTCATGTGAACCACCGCCTTTATCTGAGCTCCCTCCCCCTGTTCGTCTGAATATTGAATGGGTAACTCGGGAGGCTCGAAAGAGTGTCAAGGGCTCTCGTTTGGTTGGCCGCTTCGCTGCCAACGCCTCTGTTATGGAACTTTATGGAATGAAGTGCGTTTTATACGGTCTTTGATGTTCGGTTTCGCGCTCTTAGCGTCTAGTGGCTCCCGAGAGGCGAGCAATAACAACATTGAGGGAAGTGCGCGCGGTCGTAACGCACGCTTAACGGTGTACGGATGTAAATGTGTTTTTGGTTATAGTTAGTGTTGCCCAAACTCGGTCTTGGTATAAGTTTATAGACGCTACGAGGCGTAACTTGTGTCTCCCAGAATCAGTCTTGTTCTTGCTCTAGTCTGCTTACTTGCCCTTGGACTTGCACTAAAATGCTGTTTTAAGCAACAATAGTTATGGTATTATGCTCCACATATAGCACTGAGCTGTGTTTGAGCGTAGCTCTATAAGGTCATTGCTTATATTGTAACGAGATGCGATATAAAAATAAGAAAATTTTAAGGTATTACCTGGCAACCTGACCAACTACAGCCTGACCAATTGAAATTTACACAAGATTACTAACCAAATAACTTAAATGCTTAAGATTAATTACTCAGGTAGTACCAACTAATTATCAATGTAATTTTATTACGGTACAGCACAATAAAACTAACATTTAATGGTTTCGTAAAACTACTCTAAAGTCGCACGCTTGATAATCCGATATAAATCTCACAGAATATAAACCGAGCACCATTACATTTAATGACCGAATTTCTTTTAATCTGTGCGGATGAAAAATGTCTTACAAATCACAGTTAAATAAATCTCTCGAGATGACCTATAAAACGTGCTGAAAGTAATCTCGTTAAAATCCTTCGCGGGTAGTTTCGAAACAAACGGCTGCGGGGAGGGTAGGAGCCGACGAGGGGAGCTGTATCCTTCGTGACGCAACTGACGGTGTGGCAGTCGTGCCTAATTAAATGGGACGTTCTTATTTCAACCGCGACAGTTTTATATGCAAAGTATTTAATGCTGCGCATAATAAAACTGGAGAATTTAGTGTCGAGCCTACCCACTGGGCCGGATAATTATTTATCTTGTGGTATCCTGTAATGATGAACAATAAATACTTTCGCTCATATCACAGGCGTTCACGCTTTGTCCTTTTTGTACAGTTTCCATTCACAATCTCATATTTCACACCATGGTCGTTTCTTGTTTTAAGCTCGTGAGTTATTATTTTGAAACTGAAATAGTTATTGCTAGCATTTACTAAATTGATTTTGTCTAGCAATCGTATTCTGTTATTTGCTAATGTGGACTTGCGATAGAATATGTGGGAGTTTCCTCCTTCACCGTTATAATCTTACCTAAATCTAATTACTTTGCATTCAGTTTCAGTACCACTATTTATGTCTTAATGGAGCTTTGGGGGGCGCTTTTGATGGGATTTGTATGTTTCAAAAAAATATGTATACGGTTTGCACCTAATTACTCAGGACTACGACATTAACAAACCCAACGCAACCATATTTATTTTTATAATTCAGTAATATTGTAATCAAAGACCTTCTCAATATTTTTGGAATGTTTGATTTTTTTATAAAACTGTATTATAAGTACCTACCATCTGTAGATATAGTTCATAACTTATGCAAGATGAACGACACAGAAACAACTCCCAACTATATATTGATGTCAACATCGCGCATCGTAGTGTTGATAAATGTTTGGCTATAAAAGCTATCATGTTTGCCAGCAGTTGTTTCTATCAAATAGGCCGACAGTTTAGCGGCATTCATCCAGCCATCAATATGTACCAACGCCTCTACTATTATCCAATTAACGGCTTCTATATCGGCTGTATCTTACTAAAACCAGTAAACTCTGCCGAAGGCTGTTAAAGTGTGAATTTAAACGCCTGGGTACTCGTTTGTTACAAAATCATTTAGTACGAGGGATGCCTTTTAAGTTTTGTCGTTTGAAGAAAAAAACACAACTAGAACCTTATAGTACTTTTTATTGTTTTTCAAAGTATTCACCACGTAGCTTAATACACTTTTCGATTCGCTCAAACCAGTTATTATAACATTTATTCCACTCTAAAGTGGGGGTGTTCAAAATGGCTGACTTGAAAGCGTCGACTGCTTCTTCACTGGACTGGAACCTTTGACCACGAAGACTTTTCTTAATTTTAGGAAATGTAAAAAAATCGTTAGGGCTTAGGTCAGGACTGTATGGAGGATGGTCAAGAATTTCTACTTTTTCCTGCTTCAAATACTCAATCGTTTGACGAGCGCTGTGTGAACTTGCATTGTCGTGGTGCAGGATGATGCGTCGCTTTGAGTTAGATTTTCGAAGTTCGGCGATGACTTGTGGTAAACAAACTGTGGTATACCACTCTGCGTTAACCGTTCTACGATCATCAAGTGCAATAGTCGCAACATGGCCGGTTTTTCTAACGAACGTGGCCACCATCTTCTTTGAAGTGCTTCGAGAACGAACAACTTTAGTCGGCTTTGGCTCGTCTTGAAAGACCCAGATTGTAGATTGTTGTTTGGAATCAGGATCGTAGGCATAGATCCAAGATTCGTCACCACTGATGATGTCGTAGACGTGATTTGACTCTCCTCGGTTGAACCTTTGCAGAGTTTTCTTACACCATCTGACGCGGGCCGCCTTGTGATCGTCGGAAAGCAGATGCGGTATCCAACGGCAAACTAGCTTTCTTACACCAAGCGCTTCATGCAAGATCTTCTGAATGGTTGTCCCTGAGATGCCTAATAGAGCCTCTATCTCTCGATACGTCACATGACGATCTTCGAGAATTAGTTGTCTCACTCCAATGATGTTATCTTCAGTGAATGCAGATTTTGGGCGACCTTCGCGAGATTTGTCACTAACACTAGTATGTCCACGCTGGAATTCTAAATACCAGCGTTCGACAGTCCGCAGACATGGGGCTTCATCCCTGAACACAGATATTAGCTCTTCAAAACACTGAAGCCGTGTCAGGCCTCTTCTAAAGTTGTAGAAAATTATTGCACGAACATTTTCCTTAGAAAGATTAATTTTCATACGTAACCTGACAGATTCTAATCGACGCTGTGACTAAACAATAACATTAATCCTAATACATTCAACTGTTTTGAGATTCGAAATTTAAACACATTCGAATATAGAACAGTTCCAAATTCAAAATTGCCGGGAATTATGGAAACGACAGAACTTAAAAGGCATGCCTCGTATTTCATGATGATAAGCGGCGACATCATTAAGTCAATATAAACTTGGTTATACAGTTAAATGGCTAATGAGACATCGAGAATTGTGGCTTCAGAGTTGGCGTAGTGTTTAGTGCCAGGTCTTTTAATTTTACGACTAAGCTCGGACGAGTCCTAGATAATATATTTTTATTGCACAATCTCAAGAGAACAAAGCCAATAACTCTGTCCTAGAAATAAACATAAAACAATATAACATGATGTATACGCACCAGATTCTAATTCATACCTGCTTAGCACTTTAGAAAACTATCCTAATCGAGTAAGAGATTATGAATTAATAAAATTGAAAGCTAAATTATCGAAATGGGTGAAATCTTTAACTGATGAAGCATTCATTAGTGACGTCATAGCATGGCATGTTAGGATGTATGACATCACATATGGACCTGCTTCGCCCTACAAACCAGTTATGCAACTTTTTAGACGTCTTCCGATTTAACCGCGGGCACCTTTATGAGGATGGTGCTATAATTTTTCATATAAAGAACACGTTGAACCAGTCAGAATGTGAATTAATAATACATAAATAATAATATCGCCAGACTGACACCCCAACTGTATGGTCCCAAACTAAGCAAAGCTTGTACTATGGGTACCGTACAATGGACTGAGGGCGATCCCAATGATACCCAGACGTTGGAAAATTTGCCCCGGCGGGAATCGAACCCGCAACCACCATGTGAAGTGAGCCGAGCGGCCTACTCTCGAACCACTGCGCTAAGCGGTCGTCACTGTTTAATATTTATGATTATTGAGTCAATCTCACTAGATTATGAACACCAGAAATGAATCGGAATTGATGTCAGATGTTACCTAGATTATAAAAGACCATACCATAATCCATAATTAAATTAAAAAATAAGTCTCTCTTTGACATTATTATGCATGAAAGCTTCTCTGACATGAAAATTGCAATTGATTTTTACACAGCAAGTGTTTGGCTACGGTTCGTTAGGGGCCTAATGCAGCGACGACAAACGCAGAATTAAAATAATAATGACTCTATTAAAACTGCCGGTATAATAGTAAAAATTCCAAGCGCAGGCAAATCCCAACTACAGCTGTTGTAAAATAAATTCAGAACATTATCACCAGTACTTAATCTAAGTTAAAATCTTCCGCTTTTACGATCAACATTAAACTTTATTTTGCTAGCGTTCAGATTCGAGATACTCGTACCTAGAAAGTCAAAGATAATCCAAAAGGCGTAGCCGCGAAAGCTCGAGAATTTATTGCGAACTTAAACAATTAACAGCTATCTTCAAAGGTTTTCACAATTGAAACGGTACGAAGTCCGGCATTCGCTTCTAGTTCATAACTATCCGAGCGCCGTTACAATGAGTGACCGAGGAAGCCGCATTCAGCATGGACGAGCGCGGGGCGGGGGTGAATGCAACGGGGGGTGGGGCCCAGCACGAACGCGCCACCTCGTAAATCTGAACAGCCCGAGGCACGGACCTGCCTCTGAGTACATCGCGGTGCGAAGCTACTTAGCGACCAGAGACAGTATCCAATAAATCCTCTATAGGTGAAAGTTATTATACCCGCCGTATAACGTGTAAGGAACTTGTTGTACACTAATCGCTCGATTGTGGATACGAGAGTTTGTTTCTTTAAGAAAAACTTGGCTAGATAAATATCTTGAACCACTCGCTGCGCGGCCGCCGGCTGGTTTTGTCTACTTAGTTACATTCCTACGTTCCAAAGGCTATTTTGGGTGGTTCTAATAGTTTTAGTAAGAAAAAAATCTCCTATTTGCCACATATGCTACTTAAACAAAGGACGAGCTCACCTTTTCAATAATTGAAATTATCAAAGACGAGTCATTGAAATACTTGCGGCTCAGATCCAGGGATTATGCTTCGTGTTTTTGACGTAAGCTTTATACCACCTGCCAACCGCAACACTATAGGAGCACTGTACTCACAATTAAATTGGAATAGTTTAATAATTTCTGCGAGTGGCTATCCATTCGCTACAAAGTTTCAACGTTAATTTATTAGGTCATGTTGGAAATACTAAATCCCATGACAAAAATGGCACTCGGTTTGGTCTGACGTATATTAATAAATAAACAATAATAAATATCGCCAGGCTGACACACCAACTGTATGGTCCCAAACTGAGCAACGATTTTACTATGGGTACCCTATAATGGACTGGGGACGATCCCAGAGACACCCAGACTAGGCAAATTATCGAAATTTTCCCCGGTGGGAAACAAACCAGCAACCACCTGGTGCAGTGACCCGAGCGGCCTACGCTCAAACCACCAAGCGGTCGTAATTGTATTGAACTTGACATTTCATGTGTAAGTTCCGGCGTACTTAAATAAATATCCGAATTGCATCAAATACAATATATATTATCACTGTGAAAACATCGGTTACACGCCATAAATAGGAGTTATGAAGAAATCTGACAAAGACCCCTAACTCCCGGAAGGATAAAGAAAATAGTTTCAGATGTGTTACAAACAAGGATGAGACGAAATTGGGTTCGGAATACGGAATCAAGGCAAAATCAAATTTCGTTTATATGACAAACATGTCTCGCAATGTTGGTGGCGTTTTATTAGCGCAGAACTCGTGTTTTCAGACATCAAAAGGAGGTGTCATCGCTCGCGCGACACTGTTTACGTGTGCTGAATATCATGCAGCAAGCCCTGCGTGATGCATGTAAACAAATTTTCCAAGTTTTGATTAGATGAAGGACAACTCGCACACGACTCAAATAAAATAGGCCTCACGCCCTCTACAGAAGCAACCCCATAGTTGGATACTTGTTTTTTATTATATTAAATTTATACATTTTTCATAGAAGAAATGAATAATTAATGTAATTTATATTTAATAGACATCTACAAAATAGAGCGGCTTACAGGAGCACCAGACGGTGGGAGAGTGTGACGGGACTAGTCCTAAAAAAATAAAACTATTGTAATCAACCTTTTTCTTTACAGAAGTAGTTTAAAACACAATGAGAAGCGTTGAACTATACATAATGTAGGCAATAAATTTGAGTATGTGGATAACTTGAACTTCAGAGTACAATTAAGATATACTGAAAATGTTTGATGTAAATAGAAACCGCAGATACTAAAATAACTGGAGTGGAAATGTCACAAAGGGCAATTGGGACACCACTATGTTTCCGAATCGGTCGCACGCCAGGACAGCTGACAAACACCGGACGCGCCGCCAGTCAAAGGAACAACTTTGTGCTAATTCGGAAGCCTGCCAGCAATTCACCTCCGTGCTATCTATACCATCAATATATATCTGAGCCGCCAGGGAGCTTCCGCCAATACCCGACTTTGCCAAATTGCAATAATTATCAACATTTGGCTCGGTACAAACGTGCTCAGGTCGAAAACTTCACCTGCCTCAAGTAATACGAAAATAAAAGCAAAACAGGATACGTTGCCCGTGTGCCTAGTTAAAATGCGAAAATACGGCAACATTTCAGATTGGGTACATTAAACTTTATACGGATGTCGCTAAATTGGACTGTTGGTTAGTTTGTTCTTTGCCAAGTTTTTTCCTGTCCAGTCGCCGAGGGCCGGGGGAAACGGTCGTGGACCGGGTAATTGTGTTAAAACTTTCATCGGGAAGTGTGAAATTTTGTGGAAGCACCGAGGCCAATGTAGCCACCGTCCCATCTACAAGTTTAATTTGTTACAAAATTGTGGGGAGACACAATGGTACAAGTAAAAGTCAAAGCTATCTATATCATAATAATCATAACAAGAACGGGAATGAACGTAATTATTGTACTTGTTATTCTGAACGTTCACAGCGAGATACTTGTATCACGGAGGGTAATGAATAAGCAATTACGCATGACAGACAACATCAACGACTCTTAACACTCAATTAAAAATGAAATAAATAATTCATTGTCGACATAAGTCGTATTACTTTTATTCAATGAGTAGGGCACTGGGAGATACAAAGGCTGAATACAAATATATTTGACACGTGACTTGACGTAACACAGCCGTGGGCCAGCGTGGCGCCACCTATCCCGCAGAATATAATATATGAACCTCATGTAAAGCAGTAAAAATGTTATTCGATATTGCAAACCAACATAGTATCTTTAGTTTCGGAATCTCGGTTTAAGTAAAAAAAATGAAGGCGTATTTAATTACTTTTCTAAAATATACGACTGTTTGGTAGATTTTCTGCAGCGAAGATTTTTTTATCGCACTTAGGTGGGAGCTTGTGGATATTAAAATACTCCTAAATAATAACAATCAAGAATGAATTATTGATGAAGCGTTAAATTCGTTGCCTCATTACAACGTATTATGGAAACGAGTTGCCGACATCCCATTATCGCTGAATATTAAAGATGCGGTCTCTGCGACCCAACGACATGACCCTCCGGAGACAGCCTTATTCGAAGAAAACTTAACAATATGGAAGCGTTGAGGATTCAGAAGCAAGAAAGCTCGATAGGAAGCGAGCTGCCAGAGATAGAACTCGTGACACGTCCTCAGGCGAACCAAACGGAAGTTGTTATTACGAAAATATATGCAAATTACCAGCTCACTGGAAATATCCCCTTTTTCAGTGTAGCGGTTTGTTCTCTGCGCCGCCGCTGGACTCGTCATTTGCATCTTATTATTGGAATGTTTTAGGGGATAACATGTCGAATTTGAATCGTGTTTACCACCGCCTCGAGGATATGCGGCCGGAATAAGAAGTGATTTCACACGGCACGAAGGTCCTATCCTCTTTAGGGATGTTTCTATTATTATTCAAAATGTAACTCCATTCGAACGAAAATTTTATTTCGATGCACCAAACACACAGGACGACATAGAAATATTAACTTTTAAATTAGAAACCTTAACCAGGATCAAATTGTAATACCCATATAACCGTTTAATCGAAGTTAAGCAACGGGCGCATTAACTTTCCGTTTTTGGTAAAGCGGACACAATCGTTAAGTCGACTAAAATAAATTTCGTGGGAAGCTTCCTAACTCCTACCGATTACGCTATCGTAAATGCAAATGATCTTTGTGCGGTGTGTTGAAGGTGTATATTGGTTTGTGTGGTATTTGTGTTAGTACACTCGATAATAAAGTTATTGAAAGTGGTAATAAGATTAACGGGTTGTTCGTTGCGCGTAAATCACGATGCATTACGTCGCCGACGACAGGAGCCTCGTATCGCATTACAGTGGATTAATTGCGGCTGAACCGGCTATGGCGACAACTGGGGCGGGACTTGCGCCCGCGCATACCACGCAATATACGCGGTGTGCCAGCCGTAAAACTACTTCTTTTTAATAGCTAACTTTAGGAAACATGATACGCCTAGATAAATATCAGCATTTATTATTTCTAACATATCTTAATATTGAATTAAGTTAATTAATAACATTCTAATCGGTTAGGACTTAATTACTCTTGCGGTACGTCAATCTGAATATTGTTTTAACTAATAAAATCTAGCAGTGAGAGTATTCTGAAACTTGTTAAAATTGTTGAGTGTGACTGTAAAATCTGCTTTTAATTTCACCAGACAGCTTTGCGAACGAGTGACTTCAGTTAAGCACGCGGGCTTAATTTTAGTCGAAATGTTGTGCACGGATGGCTGCCGAGAAATCTCGATAAGGCGCTGGAATTACAACCTTAGCTCTCGCGTTTGAGTAAATGGCATGCGTCATTATCGGGAAGTGTAACGAGCCCGGTCGGATCGCAACAAATCATCGCGAGGCAAGCCGCGCAACGCCGCGCCCTGTCGCTCACTGCCAAAATTAATTTCCCGTAAAATCGCTTAAACGATCTATCTTTTTCTGAGAAAAATAATATTCAGTGAGGCGCACTCAATAATTTCTCTCGTGAGGAACGCTTAATCTGCATTGTACGAGCCGAACCTGTTTATCTTGATACGAATTGAGACAGCCCACTCGCTTGTCCTCTTGAAGGAAACGGCCGGTGCGCAAACAAATTATTAACCTTCCGTATATGGAGCGGAGTATGCAGCAAGTAGCCGTCTCAGAGCCCTTGATAGACACTAGAGCTTTTTACACTAGAGACAGTTTCATTAATATATTCCCGTCACATACATAAATGGCTTAACCCTGTTTTTGCGCATGTTTATTATTCTCCTTATGGTAACAATGTAGTGACAAGAAACCAGTGTAAAAACTTATGGACAAAATCGTCAAGCGCAGACATGTAGTTAATTCGTTATTTTTGTAGTCGGCGACACTGTTTGACAGCTCTTGGTTATTAATGTATTTTTTATTGATATCGCGAAGCCAAATAAGAGATGATAATCCTACATTTTTAAAATTCATTTAGGTATAATCACACTGTTCCACCAGATGATAACATTTATTACTATCATCATTCTTAAATATAAATGAGGCGAATTAAAACAATTAACATAGGAACCGTTCATTTTGGTTGAAGCTAATTTTCATTGTCTAGGCAAATATGGCAAAAATTCCCTTCAAGTCAGCAGGGACGGTGTTGCCCGCTAACGAATGGAATGAAGGGAGAAAAAGTGTCCGATCGAGTATTCTTAGCTCACCGACACGCTGCCGCTCGATTAGTCGCTTAGCTACCGAGCACCTACAAATAAGATGGATGTGGCATAAATCATTAGAAATGTGTAAATTATTATAGTTTCTTAGCACGCGCGTTATAGGCAAACGAAATTAAAATAAACTCATAGAGTGGGAATAGTCAAAATATGGTAATTTTGTTCTGGTGTGATAGATGATGACATCTACTTAAGCTGAACTCATTCACACTAACCGACCGTTAATGTGTTGGCGAACTCATTCCTAAATCAATAAAATTCTTTTGTAGCCTGGTTACTGTTACTGTTACCGATTAAGCCATTTTGTCCAACATATACTACGACGTAAAATTATTTAATAAGTAAGTAAATAAACCATTTTTGTTATAAACCAGCTTATGGCGGCATGGCAATACCGTTATAATCGTGGGTAGTCAGCCATAGGTATAGGTAGCCATTTTGGGAGGTGGCACATTCATTTTTGCCGCATCTACATTTTCGCCATTCATGACTATCGAAGCTATTTCCTCCCGTCGATGTCCAAGTCACCCAGCGAGAACTTGAATGCAACAGAGGCCTGTACTTGGAAAAATAATTGCCCGAGTACTTACCGTTCAGCAAATGGCATTTCAACTAAAACTATTTGAAATACCCAAATGAATAGTCGACATTTAAACGAGTTGACTTTCGAAGTAATGAGATGCACAGGTCTATACATTTCACAGTAATTAAAGCAGGCAATTAAATTATTGTGTGAGAAACAAATTTAGCAATAGATATAGGTACATGTAATAAATGTATGAATGTCTATAACCTATTTCTAAGACTCCATTAGGCTATCATTTCGGCATGTTTAGTACCTGACCTTATATCTAGTTTCCACTAATTAAGATACAGTATTATAAAACCACTTTCTTCAATCTGTCACCATCAACCTGTCACCAATCTAAGTAAGTTTACCAGAACAGAAACCAATAGATCTGTCATGAGGTTATACGAGTCGTTAGTCGCTAGCTGCTACCTTCAATACTTATATAGCAAATTTTAAGTTGGGTGACTGAACAGGCGCTGTACAATTTGGCACTAAATATTCTACGCAAAACTCGTGGAGTGATCGTCTCAAGGCCCTAAAATAAAACCTTTCAATTAAATTGTCCTCGCATTTAAATTGTCAATCGAAAAATTCACATTGGCATCAGCAATCAATTTCATAACAACAGCATGGGTTACTTCCATAAATTTAGCCTAATTAAACGGGGTCAACATTTCGTCAGATAATTCATTGCACATTATCAGGTTTACCGGCCGGGCGTACCTGTAGATATCGGCGCGAGCGGCAGATGAGCGTGATTTATGTGCGCTGACGACATTAAATTACATCTAGATCGAGCAACGCCATAAATTATCTGTCCGTATTGTAAATCTGCCGTGAGTATCGATGGTCAAATCACCGAAGCCGAAGTGTATCGAGTATTGATCCGATCGAGGCGGACTAGATATGTCCGCTACAGGTTGTTTGATCACAGTAAATCAATCCTAACAAGGCTTTTCATGCTGTTAAAAATAAAATATACCCACCTAAGGGTAAGATGAAATTGACATGACTTAATAACATTAAGTTTGATTCTAAATATTAAGTTGGTATGGTTGCTCAAGATCAAGGCAGCCCCTTTAATTGCACAAATCTGTTTAATCTAAAATAAGACAAAGTCAACCATTGTTGACGAATGAATGAATTTACGATTTTTGTGGCGTATATTATAGGTGTTTAAAGCCCAGTGAATTTCTGTACTGTATTTAAATTCATAATTCGCTTTCATGTCCGGAACCTATATTTTGAATGTATATTTAATTTACGTATAAATTGGTTTTTTAAATTACACGAACCGTTAAAGGAGTAACAACCAGATCTGGTCTCATTGCATGTGATCTCGATTTCGCCCTGTTATCAAGCAATTTACACAAATTTGAACGGTAATTAACACGTAACCGCGCACCGTGCGGTACATGCGACCCGTGGGGCAATGATTTCTTATACTTAGTATAGGTATGTACCTGGATACAAATCGGTGACCGTTAAAAATAAATTATAAATAACAAGCGGGCAATAAACGAGCTGTTCGCAGGTCGGAGATGCAAGCAGATAAATCACGGCGGGACCGCCGCCCGGCCGGAACGACCTGCGTGTAATAGTGTAAGTGTTACGAATGAGAAATGTGATGATGTGCCCACATACATATTTAATAGTAAGTACTTAAATACATGTTGATTTAGACGTTGTTGATCGTTACCGCATCATATAGTTTAGGGTATTCCATAAAACTGTGATTCAGTATTTTTATAAACATACTTGCATGCTTATTTATTTTGTGACGTATACCTAATACCATATTCACTTGTGCACAGATTTTATTTTCCAGCACAAAGTTGTCTCTACTTATTTGCGAATCACAAACATGAACACAAACCACACGATCACCAAGTATTTAATATTCAGCCGGAAGTTTCTTAAAAATGTTATTTTGTCAGGCAGAGAAAAAGAATAATAAGATTTCGTAAGACTTGGTAGGTATATTTTTATTATTTTAAAATAGATTTTTGTGATAAACGATGACGAATTCTTAATGGATTTTTCATGCACCTGTCATTAGTTAAACAAGC
Organism: Notodonta ziczac; assembly: GCA_918843915.1. Taxonomy (NCBI): domain Eukaryota; kingdom Metazoa; phylum Arthropoda; class Insecta; order Lepidoptera; family Notodontidae; genus Notodonta; species Notodonta ziczac. Next base: position 5,305,553 of record OU974047.1, read on the forward strand.
TCAATATTGGCGTGTTTAACAAAACGGCGTTATTGCAAACATCGAGAGTCAACACGAGCCAAGGAGGTGTTAAATTTGTACTCGAGTGGTTTTCGACACGTACCAATTATCACCTGATATCAACGTAAAATATACCAGGACTAATATATGATTACTTTCTATATCATAAATTTAACAGCTCTATTTCACACATTCTTATCGAACATAAATACAAAAACAAAGATAGGTATATTAAAGTTTGAACCATTATCTATCATCATTGTGTCTATTATGTGTAACAATATTGTTTAGAAAACATTACACTTGAATATTAAAAAATATACATGAATAAATGTTCCACGCAAAGAACAAAAAATATAACGTCTTTTCAATAGCAGGTGCCGATATCACGACGAAGGATTATTGACACTATCAATTATCAAATTATCATCATTCGCAACTCGCTAATGGTGGGGTTCGAGCTTTACGCGTGACTTAAAAAATATCGGCGCTATTTGTTATAAGGCAACGCAAAAGTAGTGTAAATACAACGTGGCAGAACCGGTATTAATCACCTAGAGTTGTGTGTAATTTACGAGCGGTCGAGAAAAATATTTGTAGGTGCTATTTTTTATCATATGATATGAAACGGTCAATTTACATTTTCTTTCAACAAGTCTACGTACCTATGTCGAAATGTATAATCCGATTATCAATTACATATTCATGGGGCTCCTATTTTGTGCTTCTTGGAAATGCCAAGAAAGCAATTTAATTGTCATAATGTCAATATCGTGTTCGTTAGATATTTATTATGTTGTAGGCAAACAAAGCACAGGATTTGCGATAACTATCGATTGACTTATGGAGAAACTGACTCTAAATTTGAAAGTTATATACACATAAATGTCTCGTAGAAGTCCATGTTATTTATATCAAGTAATCATTTGCGATTTAGCATATTTTCATAAATGGAACTTCATCAGATGATGGGTTTGGTTCATCGAAGAGCGACTTCAACTAGCAGAATGACTTCCGAATGTAAATAATTGGCGCAACAGGTGCTATATAAATCTCATACAAACGAGCTGGTGATTAAGACGACCGTATATCAAGTGTTAAGGGCTCACCACACGCGATACGCGCCTATTCACAGGCGCCTCACTTTAATATAGATATTAATGAGAAATATCACATAGTAACCAGTAATCTTATTGATGTACAAGTACGACATCCGTTATTAAGTGTTGAAAAAGGCTATAAATGTAAAGGCTTCTTAAGCCCTGGTTTATGTGTGTTGACAAAAAATGTATATCCTCAGTTGCAGTAAGACCTCATGACTGAATCGAACAACTAGTTCTTGAATCATGCTTATGCTACGAATGCTATGGGATTTATTATCTAGCCTAATAAGAAACTGAATAGGGAACGTGTTAATCATTTTTAACTCTAATATAAAAAGACTATTCAGGTAAATTTAGTTAATTATCGTTTTTATGTTATATGTCGAATATAAACCAGGGGACTACATAAAAAAATCCAGAACCGCTAACTATATTCTAGTTATCGGTTCTGCTATTCGTGAATTTACATAAGAACACCTTTCAATAGATTTTGTATTAAAATCATAAAGCAATTTTAAGCTATCTGATCACTTTTAAGCCAAAGGAATGCACCACAAGGAAATAACTTTAAAGTAATTATTATTTTTATTACGTAAACCAACAAAACATTTATGAATAGTCAGAATCTACCACCGGTTCTGAATGCTGCTTCCACTGAGAAGATCCGGCAAGAAACTCAATGGTTACTCTTTTCAATAAATAAACGAACTCAAACTTAACTTCTAACGTTTTCTCTCCAAAATCCACAGCGAAATTATGCTCCGCGCTCAAGTCACGCCTGTTTTATTAAATCGTTCGCCCCGCCATAGGCGAACGTCAATCACACAACTCTTTAACATTACAATTAACAAATGAAGTTACAATCACTGGATTTAAACAATTTTAGGCATTACTATTTACAAAACAATGTTCGTTAAACAATAATGATTTAAGCAAGCTACTTTTAACATAGTCAATACTTATTCTTATAAACAGTTATTAAATTGGAGTCAAAATCATTACTAATTAAACCAGAGTTATTTATACAGAGGCATTAAACTTCTCTAAATATTGGCAATGATTTAACAAACTTATATTGAGATCTAGGGTAATTATTTTATGGTTACTAAATTATAATAAAATCAACATAATTAAAGGTCGAATAAATCTTCGCGGCGACATATATATAATTAAACCTTAAATTTCGTATAAAACTTCGTCGATTTTAGCAAGTAATAATTTATCTTTTGGCGCTTCACGACAGTTACTGTCAATACTAATAATAATATTATAGACGCTATTTTTATACCTTTATTTATACTAACCTACCCCGTTCACGCGAACACTCCTATGGAATTAATGAGCTGACCATAAAGTTACTCATTCAACACTAACGAGCTTTGATGTGGAGTGCGCAATACCAACAATTTCATAAAATACTTTATGATTTTATGATAAAAGGAATAAAGTGACGATGCAAATTCAATTTTCTATTTACACTCGTCGCTTAAGGGTGAAACAATATGTTAAACAACGGCACAAAATGATCGACTAGCGGACGAGAATCTCTTGCTTGTCTATTTGTTGAGCGAAAAGCGAGCTCTAACACTTTTTTCTCTAAGTTGGATGTGAGCAATTTATCGCCTGCAGCTGCGTTTTTTCCTCGAGCATGGACACCATAAATCGCGTTCGCTATGCATTTTAGAGCACCATGATTCGCGGAAATATTGCTGGAAAATGGGTTGCCCATTAATGCAGATTTTAACGTTCGCTGCAAAAATGTTGTACACCGTATGGAATATAGCTCTTTCCGGTGACACTCCAATTAAATGCCACTTGGTCGAAGGTTGTAAATAAATTTATTACTCGCGTTCGCCTTTATCTTGTATCTGTTGGATTGTTCTTTCCAAAACAATCGCGACTCGCTGTGTTTACACTTGACTCACGGGTGAAATATGTGCGAAGAGTTTTATAAGATCGTATTAAGAGTAACAAGCGAAAATATTTACATTGAAAAAGCTGATTAATTTTACTTTGGGCATATTTTTATTATTACTCATGCGTATGCGTACAATACAATGGTACTTAGTTCTAAAATATTTTGGACACTCGAGCTGTTGTAGGTCAAAAATATATATTTTCACTAACATTAAATACATGAGCGTGTACTGTTTAAAATTTATTGACGTTCAACTTGGAAATTGTATTTTCTGGAGAGGATACAATAAATATCCCAAAGGTCGCGTTAACGAGGCCCGACGCGAGACGCACGGAACAATAAAGAACGATTTTACTGAAGACTCGTGAATATAAAACACATGAGAATAAACAACATTCAATTTGGCAAACAGTGAAGAGGTTTCGCAGTGATATATCGAGGCAGGGCAAATCTCTAAGAATTTTATAATAAGACAAGTGAGATTCAATCACGGCGCTAGGGATTGGATTTCAGAATGCCTGTGCGCACATCGATCCGCTTACACAGACCTCCGCATATTCAAGCCCAGGTATATCTCGCGTAGATCTTGCAAAAAGCCGGTGCGATGCACCGAACTCGCCCGGCCCTGGTTAATGATTGGTCCCATATCGAACCGAAGAATCCCTTGTAAAATTACCGCCGCCTTATAATAGGTAGGTAGGTATGTATTTTCGGCAAGATTTCCGATTCTCTCCTTATCATCTCATTTCAATCTTTCGCTTGTTATGACTCGCTCACTTCGGTCAGGTACTGTGGAGTGATTGAACCACTTCATGTTTTTTTTACGTTGTCGGAGATTCCATTCTTTTACCTTTTTACGTTGTTCTTATTTATATTTAAATGAAGGCAGAACTTTGATATTATGTTGTGAGCGCTCCAAGTATTGCTTTTTGAAATCATTCATTTATCAACATTTTAAAGAAATAAAGTGAATGGAAAATTAATTTATGACATGGACAGAGATTTACTTTCTGTAGGTAATTTTTGTAAAAAAAGAAGATCTTTACAATTTTACTTAAGAATATAATATTAAATAACATTTTGGAATCTCTAGACATTCTCGTTTTTGCATCACATCATATTATATTTTAGCTACGTTTCGTTAAGAAAGATTTCTAAATAGGTAATTAAATCCATGTCTCATTAAGGAATTATTTTCCAACAAACCTGCGGCAAGATAATTGTATTATCATGTAAGCGTTAGACTTCGCATCCTGTCACTACTTACGCACTATTTCATTGACAAATAGGACACCGTGGTGTGGGCATAATTTTCTTTTCACACGTCTCTAGGTAATTTAAAGTATCGTTGTAATTACATGTGAAAGTTGGTTCTTGCATTAGTTGAATTGTCTCGCTTGACCCCATTATATTGAACATCTGCCTTAACAAACCAATAGAATCGCATCATTTTACTAAGCTGAGGAAAATGAAGCGATCGTATTGGTGGAAGCGAGCGGGCTAGCTAGCCTAGCCAGCCCGCCCAGCTCAAGTGGACGGGTACCGTAATGGTTATCAAGCCTTGCAAATACCTATTCACTGCAACTTTACGTGGGCATTTCAAAACTAATAACCTGCACCAAATAGTAAAACGGCTTACTTCATTTAAGAGTAAACTCACGTTGTTACGAGTAGCAATGAGAACGTTTCTACGAACTACCAGCTTTTAGCGTAACGGTTTAAGGCAATCAACGTAGTTGAGATTGAAATGTTATGTTATGTAGCAACTAGCACTCTGACCTACGGCGGAGTCTGAACGCTTGCCTCCACAGCCTTACTTAACTGATAATGCATCGTAATAAATTATACAAGAGCCCGTAAAGTTTTACACCATGAATTAAAGAGTGATAAATGTGTGGATAAAGCGATACATTAAATGCCCAAATATACGTGATACGAATTCATCTTTACTTTCTAACTCATAAAGTTCAATGATGTTGTGTTAAAAAATATTGGTACAACCCACTTGATGGTTAAGTGGTATCGTGTCCCAAATCTCGCCGAGGTTGGCCTTTAAGAAAATGCCTTTAAAAAATGTTATTACATTTTGCCGGCAGTATTAGGTCACTGAATATCGTGAATGTCGGCGAGATTTAGGTCCAAACTTGTATATTTATCATTTAAGCAGAAACCATGTCGAGCGTCCAACCAGTATAAAATTATTCGTGTACCAAATTCAGTTATTTGTACAAACACATACCTACCTACCACGTATCCTGAAGCAGCAGGACAATAGTTCAGCATCCTTAACAATGATATATTGACATTCAAAGACAATAAGTTGACACAAATAGGGTACATTATAATACACAACCCAACACAATACAACGCGTGGGTGACTCGGGGAATGTTGGTGCTACCTACCTATTGAGACAGCGAGCGATCGCACATAGGTAAGTACATTTAACTGATAATGTAACAGACGTAACAGAAGACAAAGCCTTGTGTAATTTTCTTCATATAAGATAAGATTTTATTTATTTATTTATTAGAACGGTCTAATTAACCAATTACACTAATAATACAATACAAAGCAACAACAATTAAGTATAAACAAATTAGAAATATAAAAACGATCAGGCATCTATCTCGCAGAACTTCAAGCATACCGACATAATCTTCACCCATTCATCCGCAAACAAATCTAAACTTGCGTCTGAATCCAGGAGTTCATTAAGCGCAGTGAGGGGGGGGATCGCTCGGGCAACGGTCCGACAAGCAGGTACAGCAAAAAGCTTATGCTTCCTGACACGACCGTAATTTTCAGGAGTGAAAAGTCGAAGCAGGACACTGAGCAAATCAGGTGCGTCGATCCTTCCAGATATTATTTTGCAAGAATTTGAAATTTGGGCGAATGCTCTCCTGACTTCAAGTGAGTTAAAGCCAGGAGAGCCAAGTAGGAACTTACCCCTATACCTAAAGCACACAATATACGAAGTTTAGGTATAAGTAATAGGGATCGTACTGGTCTGTTCATTGGAATTATTATCAACCAGCTGTTGCTCGCGGGACCGCCCGCATGATACTTTGGTAAAATAAGCCTAAGTTACTCCTCAAAACTTCAGCTATCTACCAGCGAAAATCCGGTCAAAATTGGTCTAGCCATTACGGAGATTAGCCGGAGTAAACAGACAGACATACAGACGGACAATTTTTTTTATAAATGTTTTTTGTTTACCCTATATAAGTTTACCCCTTTTACCAATTACTTGCATATACGTTTATTAAAAAGTTGTTATTTTGAAAGTACAAACAGAATGTTATTTATACCTATAGATTTGTATTTTTATGCTAAACTAGGGAAAATCGCACAAATGCCATACCTATATAAATATACTCCAAAGCGTGGATGCAATCGAATTGCAATGTTTTGATTGGATACCTAGGTAATACTTTTTTGATGTGTAATAAAAACTGTTGTTACGATAAACACAAATATCTTAATACCATACAATAAATTATATTTAACATAACATAATATAATGAAGCAATTAAATGTTATTCCTAAAATTTTTAGAACATACGGATCGTAAGTAATTCTATACTTAAGCATTATAATTCTGTAAATTATACGTTTTGTTGGTAAAATAAGGAGTAATTAAAAGTGGTCCAAAAATGACTGCATAATAAGTGTAGGGTATAGTCACGAGAAATGTCAGGTAAAACCGCATAAATACTACTTAATTCTGTCGAGCATTTCCCGGTAAAACACTATTAAGGCGAAAACATAATCTTGTAAGTATATTATTTTTATCTTCCTTATTTATCTACAAAAAAACGGTCGTTACAGTTACGCGAGGCACAGTAATATATCATGAAGTTTACTTTCAAAGTTATACTTTTAAATAAGTATGTACCTATACATTCCATTCCATTCCATTTAAAATAATAAACTAGTTATTGTTACACCTTCGCATTATATTATATACCTACACTAAATATACTTTTTGATGTAGATGTTATAACATCATTTCTAAACCTCAGTGGTTTTTTGTATGTTATGTACTTAGACAATATTACATACGTTTAAATAATAATATTTTTTTTTAAAAAACATATATTTTTGCACTACTTTGATGTTTGAAAGCTGCACAATTAATTTGCCAGTAATAAAAATCCTTTCTGAAACTCCGACTTGTTCTCATAAATCTAAAATAACAACAATGATTACGAAAGCCATGTCTTACTTGTGTATTAATAAATTCTTTGGTAAGTTATAAATATACCAACGAGTAGGACGATACTAAATAAATGTGTTAGATTTGTCCGGTGACAGTTAATAAGTGGGGAACAGTTACTGGTCAAAATAAATCCAACGATATTTAGGCGTCACCATAGTCAACATCCAGTGTGTACATGTGACCACGAACGTGGGAAACATTTATATAGCGTTGTCTGTCCATCCGTTGACCCTTTAACGGTACAACGCGACCGAACGATTGCGCAAGATGATTATGTACACTTGTAACAAAAAGTGAAATCAATAACGACGCAAGTACTACAACGAAAAACATGATAAAATAGTTTGAATAGTCAGTAAAAGATAAAATTGATAATAAAAACAAGCGCCCAACGTGGGGCTCGAACCCACGACCCTGAGATTAAGAGTCTCATGCTCTACCGACTGAGCTAGCCGGGCTTGTGAACACGCACCGAAATTAAGGTTCTGTTATCTCAAGTGCTACGTCAAGTACCTAATGTAAATTGTACCAAGCCCTTGTGATAATGAATAATTTATTTTGCCGTGGATGATTGCTTTACTTACATAAGACTAGTAGGTACTTATATCGCAGAGCTGTACTCAAAGATTATCAATAGACTGATTTATGACGGATAATTTGAATTTAACCTTTAAAATAGTTTAAACTTATTGTTATGAAAGAATAAATATTTGATTACACTACGAATTCAAGATACCTACTCTATTTTGTAAGTGTAGAGTTTCAAATCGGCTCAGACGGGGCGATGGGCGGTACGCAAACACTTCCGAGCCGTGTAATTTACTCGTTAGTTCGTATCGGCGTTCCTATAGAGGCTGTTATTTTATGTAAGAACTTGGCGACCGCCCGCGGCTAACTTCAATGGAATTCGGAAAATTGTGATTTCGAACACTTATATTATTTCTTGTGCGATACAATTTTATTGCAACAATCAGTAGGTATTAATAACAATAAAAACTGAAATGAATAACCGTAACCGTAAAACCGTATCTACTAAGTACCTACTAGCAAATTAATTTTAATAGGTCGGCCAGCATTAGGTACCTACCTACCTAATTATAAAGGTTGATAAATGTCTATCTTATAAATTAATGAAAATGCGATGTAACGGCTAATTTGATATACTTATTTAAAAAGATCATTAGCATTTATTATTATACTCGGGACCGAAGACATGAACAGCGCTTCACATACCTATTCCATAAGTTCAAAGCGATTATCGTTAGATTGCAAAATAAGTAAGATGATTCTTATAAGATTTGTTTGAAAGAAATTGATTTTTAGAGAAGATAAACACCTGTGCTTCACTATCTACAACTTCTTATAAGTTATCAGACAGTCCCCGAAATGTCGTAAAAATTATCAAGTCACATAGACCCAGATCCACTGTTTTACTCATGTAAGTCATAACGAGGTATCATTAAACTGACGCGAGTCTGTGAGCTAAACACGTCCATCCCAGCTGACGGGCCACTAAACTTTAGTCCGAGCTGTTTGTCGGCACCACTACACAACCGAGACGTCTCATTTGGCGCTGTCTCTTACTCGATTTATGAGATCGTAATGCGCACGCTACTAAGGACTCGAGTGCACTGCATCATATTAAAGAAATAGGAGACGTCCGTTAAAAAGACAGCGATGTAGATGACACTTTGAATGCCTTTAATATGGTAAGACGGACATTACAATACAGTTGACATTCGTGATTATTGATCAACTTAGAGTAATACATATTACATTGTTTTTGTTAATTGGAAGGAAGGCAAGTATGAAAGTCAAGTCCGTAAGCCTTGATAAAGTATGAGCCAAATACCCACTGCCACTATTCGACTCAGGCACTCACTATAAAATCTCCATTTATAGATAATGTTCTCGCTGAAGTAAAAGAAATACATTTATTTTTAATCCTGAAAAAAAAGGCAATACATTAATTAAATAGGTACTCAGGTTCATACTGATCGTGTGCACCATTCTTTTAGCATGAGTCCGAGATGCTTTGTAGGCCTTTCAGTTGTGGAGAATTAATATCGCATAGATATCTTATAAGAATATCATTGTCAGCAAAACATATTACTTGACTCAATCTAATTAGCGTACTAACTCTTAAAAGCAATCTTATTGGAGTATGAATGCATCTCATTTCTTTCCTACTTTTAAGACTGGAGTCGGTTTATGAACATATTTATTAAAACATATAGGTAAAACCATGGTTATGCATTCTCAAAAAAATATGTAAAATTGACAATTTGTAAGTGCCCCCGTAGGCCTAAATAAAGTAAACACTTTGAAATTGAATTTAATTCAAGATGACCTTAAAACCATTTTACTATTTAGAATAGATTTTATCTGAAATTATCTATTGTCTCCAGTTTGACTTACCTGCATTAGGGTAGTTACCACATAATGAAATTATTTAAGTACCTGAAACAAAAAGTTACACATTGAACGATAGTAGAATTTAAAATTTCCTACGAGTTAAATTTAATTATTTTCCTTATCAGACATCAATCGGGAAGCGTTGAAACTATCCCGCTACCAATAACCATTCGTATATGACATATCTTATAAGACAGTCCGCAGATAAACATATCCTCCGGTCGGCGAGCTATTCATCACTATGTATGTCCAGTTTAACAACAGTTAAATGGCCCGCGGATGACTGAGAACAATGGCTATCGATCGATAGGATCATTGATAAAAGCAAGGTACGGACGGCGCGCGCGCATTGGTCTGTGCAAGCTCCCGTAAGCATGCGCAATGGTAAATACCTACCAAATAAAATTACCATATTGTATGAACAAGTAGTAGGAAGTACCTACCTTCCGAACGAAAGTAGTTTTATTAAAATATCTTATCACAGTTTTTCTGTAAATATTTTTGTAAATATTTAAATGACGATCTGCGAAAGACTGCAGGCAGATGCTGGATGCGGCAAGCTGAAGACAGGGCGCTATGGCGCTCATTAGAGGAGGCCTATGTCCAGCAGTGGACTAATATAGGCTGATGATGATGATGAAACATTTAAATAAATAAAAATAATGTATGCAGGAGTTATCAATAAAACATTTCTAACACCACTAGATGGCGCTACATAAACTAGCGAACCAATGAATGTAACCGTTTTTAACCCCCGACGAAAAACGAGGGGTGTTATAAATTTAACATGTGTATCTGTGTATTTAACCCCCGACGAAAAACGAGGGGTGTTATAAGTTTAACATGTGTATCTGTGTATCTGTGGATCTGTGTGTCTGTCTGTGGCAACGTAGCGCCCAAGCTGATGAACCGAGTTCAATTTTGTTTCTTTTGTTAGATAGGTATTCTGGGCGAGAGTGTTCTTAGCTATGTTTCATGAAAATCGGTTCAGCCGTTTGAAGATCATCAGCTCTTTTGTAGGTTAAAAAAGCTACATTCACGGCCAAAACCAATTCCCTCGGCTCGAATCCATTCGAAATTTGAGATGATTGGATTTAGATTTATTATATTTTTAAATGATCGTAATAGTCTGAACTGGCTTTTTTCAATATTATAAATTTGAAAAGTTTCCATGATTCTGAAAAAAATGAATATTTTATCAATTTTATTGAGATTTGTGTATGAACTAAAGACGTTCCATAAGTCACGTTTCAAATGATGGATACGCGCATGCGTCAAATTTTGTTTGTTTTGTTAATGGTCATGGAATATTACGCTATAATAATTCTAGAGGGCGCTGCTCCGCCATTGACAAAGAATATAAAAAAAACTAATCTAATTTAAAATAATTTTAGCGTTATTGAAAATTCTTCCCCTAGGCTGCTCCCGTCTACCTCAACCAGAGTTATTACATCAAATTGAATCATAATTGATAATATTTTACTAGGAATAAAACCTCCGTGACATCAATATTTAGATTCGTTGTCTATTCTAATGTCAATTATTATAATGTCATAACAAAATAATGTCCCATACTTTTACACAGATTTTCTGTTGATTATTGTACATCTTAGATTATAAATGAGGAAGCCAAAACAAATGATTTAATGGTGCTTTCATAATCTGGCATCGAAACTAGTTGTACCAGATGAATTTGCGAGATGAGCTATGGATACTGAGCTACGGGAGCTACGCAAATCGCGCTAACATCATTATTTGGAAGAACTAGGTAAATTATACATTTGATGAACAGGTCATCGCATCGGGGGTTTTAAATTTTCAATTTAGAGTTATTATATAATTTCCTTAATCTGTTAATATATACCTTTTTTTGTATGTAGGTATATATATTTTATTTTCTCGGCGAGATGTCAATTCCACTGAAGATTAATTAGATTTACAGACAAAGTGCATTTTTTTTATATTCAGAAATAGGTACTTACTTATATTTGTGCTGTTTATGAACGCAGTTTGGTGTACCGGATTTTGGAGTTAATTTTACTTTGTGTAGATAAAAACATAATTTATTCAGAAAATAAGTACCTACGTATCAGTTCAGGTCATAAACTTATTTCAATAGTACTAGTTTTGAATTTACCTATTTTATTATCCATACTCAATTTTCAGTTTACGAGCCGCTCGAGGTGCGTTGCACTAACGACGGCATACATATACATTTATAAATCTAGACACCTGCATTACCCGCCTCAGTAAGTTATATTATCACTGCAAACGCATACATCTTTTCACAATGACTCTGTCTCATAACTTCTCGCGTTGTATGCGTATTATAAAGTAAGGTGTATACAATGCCGACGACTAGTGGCCAGGGTGACCAGTGGCCGACGCGCGCACGCACGGCCGATGATGATATCATTCCCGAGCCGCATATCGCGCGATTCGATCGCCGATACGCAACGTCGTCGGGATGCAGTGGACGCGAGATCTTAATATACAATTCATATAAAATTTTATTCGATATGTCATGCGTCAATTTTCGAGATAACAGAATCAGATAGTTTTCTTTACTCTTTTTTATTTTTAAAGTAGAGTCCCTACTCTATCGCACACGTATCATTTTGTATTCAAAATAATCCACATGCATTTTTGTTTATAATTAAAATTACGGAAAAAAATTAAATTACTGGCTATTTAAGTATGTAAATTCCTAAACAGAATGCATGCGTCAAGATGGCAAATTTAATAGCTTTAAATGAGAATATTAGATATTGTACTTCTAATATCTATAACTTTTCATGATTTATACATGCAATTAAATACAACGCATTCCACATCATACTTTTTGATGCAAACACATAACCATGAGAATGTTAGAATATTCTCATTACACGATGCTACAAGCTACAACTTTATATATTAGCTTCTTATCTTACACCTATGAAGTGGAAGGTTAATAATAGTTGCTCCGCACGAATTGTGGCGAGCAAAAAATATGTGTATAAAGGGACACGCGAGATCGGGCGACGCAATAACTAATGCCTCGATACCGCCGCGGCCATCGATTGCGAACGTTATCTCAATAAAGAGCAACAGAGTGCGTTCATTAGCACTCTGACACGGCGGAATCATAAATTATGGAACCCCGCCGCGACCCGCACGCCTACCCTTCTCTGCACCCCCGGTACCTGGCCCGTATACGACTTTTTGCCATTACCATTGTTTTTGGCAGGAACCCCATAAACCGTAACGGCCTGATCACTGATAGCGAACGCAGGTGTTACCCTACACGCATACCAACTCAATTACACACATTTTTAACAATATATTCCAATTTGTGCACAAGATAAGCGAGCAGCTGTGTTACCTAATAGCCAAAAACTTTGACAATATCATATCTATTACTTTTTAAAGTGAACCATCTACACATGGGATCAGACCGGCTGATGGCGGCGGCCTTCGTAACTCTATCAAATAGTTGATAATTTCGCAATTTCATCAACGTTTTACAACACCGATTCAGTGAATTTAATGTTTTATTCATGACAATGTCACGAGTTTAAAAAAAACACATAGAAAAAGAATAGTCGTAAATGTCAGTAGATACAGTCAAATACATAAAATATTAACCGAAACTTACAAACATGGGAAGTCATTAAAGCAACTAGCGTGGCACTTATCGAGCTCCTATGGCCGTCTGGCCGAGCATAAAGATCGATATCAGAGTGGCTCTCTGCCAAAATCTTTTTAATATCGTCCCAGAACCAACTGAAGAGTGGTTACGGCCGATAACAACAAAACTATTACGTGAGCAGTTCGCTCGCGAATTGGTCAGAGCGCTATCTATATAGTCAGCGGCCGCTAGTTTAATCTTATTGCACGGGACAATGGGGAATAATGGTCCGGACACAGCTCCCTTCGAGCAGTTTTGAGTTGGCTGATAAATTCCACAGTCCTCAGCCGAGTTTCGAGGGCTTTCGTGGTCATGGATAACTTTTAATGAGTGCAGTTTTAGTTTGGTTTCAAAGAACCCTGTACTTAATGTAAAGTGGTGTAAAATGAGCGGCAGTCGAGTGATACTTGCTCAGCTGTTGGGTCCTTGAAATAAACTACAAGACTTCGATTTCTGATACAAAGTACCTATTTTTAAATAGTCTTCTAACGTGTCTATGACGAAGGTAAGCCAACTGCCGCTTAGGGCTAAAAGGACGCTTATTTCACAAAAAAACCTTAAAGGTTACGGTTTTCACACGTCAATGCGTCAAGATATTCGATATTATGAAAACACAAAAACGGTTGATTGATCCTAACAGAATATAAAAAGTATCAACACAAAATGGTGGACAAGCGAAACCCTTAACACCCTGTAGTTATTATCATAAAAATCCGAAACTCGTTAAGCAGATGAAGTTATACGGTAGTAAAAAGCGAATTTCCACTGAGTCTATTAAAACGACATTGGCTCGCTAAATCAAGTGCCTCTATAAAAAGGAGCGTGAATGAAGGCGTTAGGTTTCACACCACATCGCACCCGCGCTCGAAGCGCGACGAAACGAACACCTATTATCATAAACCAAACAAAGAGGTAGGAAAAAATCAACAAACATAGGCTTTAATGATTTGGTAGTTCTCAGGATGAATACCAACGAAGCGGGAGAGGAAACAGCAATAAAATAGGGTTTTATTATGGGTCCATTCAGCGGTGTTGCCAGAAGAAAGGCTGATTTACTCAACGCATAGTAGTTAGCCGCATATCAGTAGGCTGACTTCGATCGGTAAGGTTAATAAACATCGATACCGACGTACGCGTGGTTAGAAGGTGTTATGATTTTAAATAGTGTTCTTTACTCATTAATTCCTAAATTTATTTGGTATAAGGCTTGTTATACCAACCCATAAAAGGTGCTTGCTGCTGGCACAGGTTATAAATTGAACATTTAGGTACACAAAATTTATTTTCGGGTTAACGACAGTTTGTGAGCAGCGTGAAAGACTTTCAACCAATGTCTGTTTGTCTATACATAACTGGGACCACAATTTATATAGGTACCTACATAATATTATGTAAACAGTAATATTCACAATTTCAGTAATTTTAAATTTTTACATCATAAAGGCTAAACTGAAGCACATGTTTTACATTGTCCATCTTGGATACCTGTATGTAAACTGATGTTTTTACAAATAAATGTTATTCTATTCGATGTCCTACATAAAACATACACCAAGAATCTGTAAATGTTTTCATTTCGTCTTCCTTCCTGTTACCTTGTCCAACTAAGTTAAATTAAGACATAAATGAATATTGAAAATGAACAAAATATTTGTGTGGTCCCGACCACATCAGTTGTTTCCGCCAAGCGTTTACATTCTCGGAAAAAATCGGCACGTGTTAGTACTCGGTAAACAAAGAGATGGGTCGATTTTCAAAAATATTAATGTGCTTTCATTTATATATTTTTCTAAAAACAACGGACTTTTAAACCGACGATAGTATACAAATAACCATTGAAACAGTAACATTAAAAAGTATTCAAAACGCATTTCAAACTATAAGGCCGGAATAGAAATGGGATGATCATGGGTGTGGAGGTGCTACCGTGCGCCAAGTTGATTCGGTAATAGAGTCACGTACGAAATTGCTGAAGGGGTTATTTATTTATATTTATATGTGTTTTATAACATCTCAAGACTACTGATTCGATACGACGCTGGTAGTCCGGCACGTTATTAAACATAATGTTGTTATAAAAGTTTACGATTCCGTAATGTCTTATTATTGTTTTAAATGTATATTTTATTGATGGTATCTTTTCTATACGGAAACGGATGCTGTAACAAATCTACAGCCACTAAACAAACATATCGGAAACTTTTATACCCACCTACGTAAAAAATATTTGTCGACATTGCATAGATACAAATATACGATATTATTTATAATAAGTCAAATTTATGGCTCTTTTTTAACGAAAACGATAAAGATATTAAAAAGGCAAACTAAACGGAGACAGGAAGTACTCTCTAACAAAAACTAGAAGCGCATCCGTTTAGAATAGAGACATGACGCGACGGAATGTAATAGGGAAAAAATGTCTATCGCTTCATTTACGTACAAAACGGCGCTGGACAAAGGCATCAAATATTTTACCCTGACTTTTATAGTAGCAAGGAGATGTTATTAAACAAACAATTCGCCCATTCGCCGACATGCCTTCGAACAGGGGGCTTTGTATAATTGATTCTTTCCGGAGGCGTAGCGGCCGGCCGCTTCTATTGTGTCCCCCCGCACACCGTTGACAAATAATATTCTTATTCCACTAGAGGTCTCTTTGGGAAATTCCTCATCATTTCCGTCCCTAAACGAAAGCTCACACGCCGACAATGTTGGCGACATCTCTCCAAAGTGAAATGAAATGGGATGTTATGACAATATGTCAGGGACATTATGTGCCGCCGCCACGACAAATATGCTGTGAAAATTATGTACCAACATTATGCATTCAAATTATCTTGCGAAAATAGACTTTTATTATGTTGCTTTAAGTGATCTATTTAGTTAGAAAATACTTACAATTATTATACATACTATAGAAGAAAAAATTAACAAGACACGACAGAAAAATGACAAGATAACCGTAGTAAATTACAAGTGCACCCATTGCTAACCTGATAATAATACATATGACATGTTCAGAACAGGTGACTGACAAAAGAATAAAATCGATCCTCCCATATAATATGCAAGCATTTAAAACGGTGTCATTATAGTCCCTCGCCAGAAACGAGCTGTTCGCTCCACAAACACGCACACAACCGATGCGAACCCAACTATCCCAATCCGTCATTATAAAATATTTAGCGATGTATCTAATTTCGTAAATGATACGGGGTTATTTCATTAGAATGGCCGTAATAACTAGGCACCCGGACGTAGCACGCCCCCCAGTTTTCGATAATGGCCGGGTCTGACGGACCCACGCGGGATTAATACATTCAAGGGATACGAATCATACACAATTTAAAACAAAAAACTAAACGGCTGATAAATGTTAGGGACTACCTGGACCTGAAGCCGATATGAGCGGTCTGAAGACATCATATAAAAGACGAAATAGATATATGCCCCAAATTTTCTCTAAAAACCCATTATTACAACAATTAATTAATTGCCAACAGCCTCAATTTTGGATAACAAACAAAATATTTTATCTTTCAAATTTAATAATAACTATCCTGTGTAAATAAAAAGAGTAAAAAACACCAATTATCTACTACCATAAGAGTTTTCTTTGTTAAAAATGCTGCATCAATAAACATTGATGCAGACTTTTTAACAAAGGTTTTAATAAACAAATACTTTAGAGACCTACGTTACATCGTAGTGGTAACGTTATGCAAACTTCCTTGTAGGCAAGGGTCAGCTGTAAAATAAATCAGTAATAAAGGAACACCCAAAACGAAAAAGGGGTTTAGGGATGCAAAAAAAAAACATTTAAAAAAGGCAAATAGACAATGGACCACAATGCATGCAGCAATAAAATAAATGAAAACGTCTCCCACCACCCAGATTACGCGTTCAAACCACACAATTGACGGAGAAAAAACAACAATGTTACTTTCCTTTTTACTTTTGCATTACCCTAAACACCATAATCTGTTTCTATTGTTTCATTCAAAAGCGTCGAAATTAATAAAAAAATACAATATAATGTTTTGTTTTTAAAACTGCTTTAATGTTAGCAACAACTAGGGATAAAAAATATGTTTATAATCCTATTCTTGGAACTGTTGTTAGGCAAAGAAACAAATTTTCAAATAAACAATCTACTTAAATTCCAAGAAAGACGGATTATTCGTTCTTTAACTAGTAATAAGTAGAAACCTACATAGCGAGTTATTTTAAATATCTTCACTTTAATACAGGCGTACTCATCCTATCATGTTTATGAAACAAATCGAATATTGTTTACAATTTATTTTCAACGCTTAATGAGCTTAGTAAAGACTTAATAATCCTTAGTTTTCTATGCTGAGACTCAATTAAAATAACAATTAATCGGCAAATTAAGTAGCTCAAGTAGTTAATCACGACAAATAGAGTATCTACTTCATTACTCGTATTAGGAGTTCGTGTATAAAGTTCCCTAGCAATGAGTCACAGTAATACAAAAGCCTGTTTACAATCTAACAATGACAAAGACAATAACAACTGTTCCAAATACCATACGTCAATTTTACATACAACAAAAGACAAATTGCACGTGCAACTGAACCGTCACTGGCCATAATGCAACCCTGAACTAATTGCCACAGTTTTATTAGTCCCAAGTAAAATGTCAAAGACAATATTTCTTTTTCAATTTTTTGTCTAAAGAGTAAGCTGTTAAACAATTAAGACGGATGACAAACTCGGCCCATTTGCCACAAAAAAAACAGGCCACACGTGACAGTAGGAATATGAGATCCACATCACACTGCTTCGGTCGCTTCGTCCCGAAATAAAAGTAAAGAAAGTATGAGACATAACTAGACTGTGATTGTGATTGCGATATGCGATTTTCGGAGATCGAGAACTTTTATATTTTGTCATATTATTTATTTAGATTTAGGTTAATTCACAGTTTATAAGTACATCCTAAATGAATACAAGGCGCTTACAATGATTTGTTAAATAAACAACTATTAACAACCAAACCGCGTATGCACAAATTAACTGACATAATTATTTATGAGTATGGCAGACAAATAACGATGCAACAATAACCAAATATTTACGCAAGGCCCATAACTGACTTATCCATAGATTTCCAACGTAACACGAGACAAAGCGGCAAAAAATAAACAGAAAAGCGGCTGAAAGTGAAAGGACGCAAGCTTTTATAAAGACAATAGAAAAATGATACTCAAACAAATTCTCGATGCCGCTTTGTCCTAGTTAAACAGCCTCATTCTGTTTTAAATGATGAAAAAACCTATTGTTTAAAACGAAATTGAGCATTCGAATATTTGGAATGTTGGTTTAGTCATCTGTTGACGTAAAATCGACACCGTGATTCGATAAAAGAGTGACGAGCGATAGAAAATAATGAAACATGATTTTTCAATCTCACGTTCAAAACGTAGCGCGCCATGCTATCAACCGCAAGATATTTGTTATCCGAGACAGTAACAGGCGCCAAAATGTTATGACTGGGTCTCAACCGCAGAACTATTCTAATGGTTCCATTAAAAAGTGATAGTAACAAATTGTTTCGTGAACCCGTGTTAGGAGTTGCTTTCCGTTCAGTTGATGATGCTACATTTGAGCAGGAAATGTCTTCATACCACAGCTGCTTATCGTAATTTAAATCAACGCCGATATTAGTTTGGATTTTTATGTCTTTGTCGGATGTATGATTGTTTGTATTATATCTACTAGTTTTCGTGCGGTGATTTTCTAATTTACACTCGTACAAAAGATTGGCGGTTGACTTAAAATGGTTTTGATTTAAGTTTCACTACCGCTACGTGATGTTATTTCAAAAATGTAAGTTTTCGAATTATAATAAGCGTTTGGGTTTTGTGAATATAAAAAAAAAAATGTTTCCATTGTATAATTAGGCCATTCTGACCGTTGGTACCTGTCACTTCCTACAACCGGAACACATCACTAATTGTACGAAATTATTTATAAACATCTCCAGTTATTTATAAACATCAAACATTCCATTACCGGTTACCACGTTGATGACGTAATTCAGATGACATTCAAAGTGTGGGGTCCCATTGGGCAATTCATTACAATTTGTTACCAAAACAGTGTGACGTAAAACAAGCGCCCACATCAATCCGTCATTAATTACTCCACTGGGACCACTTTAGCTCGCCCCCCGCGTTAAAGGAAATAAAAAAACAGGCGCCTTCGATGCTTACATTCAGTGGCGGGTTTTGCATTGCCCAACGTTCCGTCCTAACAAAACAATGTCGGAATAGCGCCATTGTCGGCTGCGACTATTAGAACGAATTGCCGTACGTGCCGGGGGATGGTTCGCTCCTAGCCTCTCTTTATTACCTTCAGTTTCGCACCACTTTTGTTTGCGTTACACGTCTCTGCCGCACTGACTACCGCTGGAATGCTAAACTACCGGCCGCCGCTGTATTGATTGATCACGATATAAAAACTGGTATATTTTTCCGATAAATACTTAAACAGTAATTAAATGGCAACCAATTATGACCACTTATATATAGATTTAATAGGTTGGCAGCAATAAAATGCAATTATATTATTATTATTTAATAAAAGAACATGTTATATTGTGATATTTTTAATTAAGTCAACAGGCAGTTAGAGGCTATGGTGCGAATAATAAAAACATTCATTATATTACTATTGATAGCCACTTTTACAGCAACGCCTCATTAAATAGCTCACATGCCCTTTGGCATTATACCTATAGTATTCAATTATACAATCATAAATAAATAAATATCAAACCCGCAACCACCATGTGCAAACCACTGCGCCAAGCGGGCGTCAATATAAATCATTATAAAAACACAGAAACGGAATAGTTACCGAGCCTTATTGTTTGCTGGAATTTGGGAATAACAAAAACATTTTAGCTTTATCTCTGAGCACACGATCTCTAATGGCAGATGTTTTTGTGATCTCTGTTATCTGTGGGACAAACTCTCGCTTCACTGAAGGATACGAAGATAACTCCTATCTACGTCTCTATTGGGACAGTAACGGGTTTAGAGAGCCCTGGTAGCCTTGGCGCCAACTGCTTAGTAATTGCCAGGCATTCTCTAGACATCGATTATAATTGTACCATACAGTAATTGGACACAGAGACCTACCTACCTTGTTAAATGAAGCTCATTTACATAATTTTGACGAGCGCTTGGCGCAGTGTTTCGATCGTAGGCCGTTCGGCTCATTGCACATGGTTGCGGGTTCGATTCCCGACGGCGTAAATTTCGGAAATGGCCTTTTCGTAATTTGCTTTAGGCTGGGTGTTACTGGGATCGCCCTCAGACCATTATACGGTACCCATAGTACAAGCGTTGCTAAGTTTGGGATCATACAGTTGGTGTATCAGTCTGGCGATATCTATATAAAAAAGCAATATGGAGAAGTGAGTACTGAGTGAAGTAGATACTTTACGAAATTAGATTTAAAAGCAAAACCTAGGCAAAGGAATAGGCTACCTCTTCCCAATGAACTTTTATGACATACTTACATTCATCATATTAAAATACGGCGCCGCCTGTCAACTTCATCGCTTTTCTGTCATAAAATTGATTGAACTATCCATCAATTATACAACAATTAACCAACTAGCAACTAACAAAAGGCACAGGTAATAAAATTAATTAATCCTATTCGAGTCAGCGAATTGCAATACACACAACTCGCAAAACCTTAATAACTGCGTTATTAAACAAAGCTTTGGATGGAGTATTCACTGATAATTCAACTGTTCGACAACAAAAGCTATGCTAAAAACAAGAGCGACCAACAGCCGGGCCGTAACACAAATTAGATTCGCATTAATGAAACGTGGGCGGACGGCCGGCTAATCTAACATCCCCGGGACAATGGCACAAAAAGAGCCAAACACTGAAAAATAGTTTTCGAGTTTAACGCCAAATTACACCGCATGGATGCTATCATGGCGAGAATGGCATAAAATAAAACCGGTCACGTAGCGTTAGGGCTGTGGGCGCGCTCGTCCAAACTTTGAAAGCGATGCACCTGTTATTAACGCATCACACGCCTTTGTTCCAACACAATAGACGCTAAATTGCAACTCGAATTTCTCATATCGAAGAATGGCCCGCGTGTGCAGGTAAAGTTTTTTTTTGTGACGGAATACAGAACTGTGATCCGTTTTTCCGTATTGCGTTCCTATTTTAAAGTCTTTTAAGGCAGTTTTGGCCCCAACACTTTCAAAAACTGCTGATTATATCATCAAACAAATGATTGGAATAGGTATTCACTTTGTAAAATAATTTCCTGTGTGCAGACGGATTTGTGGATTGATCTATCTAGTCTATACTAATAAAATAACATAATTGCCACCAAAGCTATATTATTGATAAACAAAACGAGCTATGTTAATTTTATCCTTTGTGAATCCTGAACTAGGTATGTCTTATTTATTAGTGATAAACCTTTCAATTTTACTACCTAGTCGAGTGACTACCACAAATAATAGAAACTGGATATAAAGATCGTATTAGATCAGTGTGAATAGTGATGGCCGGTTTATGGGCGCCATAAAGGCTCAAAAGGTATTTTGAGACACGACTATCACGCTGCGTGACACTCGCATTTATACCAACAGTTATAACTTTAACCTTTTCGCCTCTATGCTTTATTTATAACCACCATCAAATATCAATTAACGCAGTTTCCGAAATTTGCAAAACGATACTAAAATCTGTGATATCAAGACTGTTTGTTATATACTTAGTTTGGATTAAATTGTATTGGCTACATGACTGCACCGTTCAAGAGCCTTATAACATTCTACAGCGTTGATTTAATTAAAATAATTCTGCAATTTATTACTCCACCGGCGTTACCATTTGTCATGTTACAAACGACATTTGTGTTGAACAAAAAGCACAGCTACCTCGCCGTTACATTGAATCAATACGATTTGATTCCGCAAAAAGTAATATGTAACACGTTTCTAAGTCCAGGGTAAAAAGCGAACAGCCGTCTCCTGTGTTAGTCTTCGTTTCGCTTTCATAAATTATACATTTTATGGAGACAACAATCGTCTGATCTGCGATTATAATAAGGCCCAAGTCACGTTCGACGGACGACCGAACATATAGGGTAAGTATGTAAGTCATGTCGATAGAGCGCCCATTTGGTTAGGGGCGTGCCTGAGGTGCTAGTTTCTGAATGCTGCTGCATTGTAACGGTTAACTGAGTATGATTGCGTCAATATTACACAGAGTTCCTTTGGACTGGGCTAATGCACTGGTGTTAGTCTATCACAATGAGATTGGCGAGTCGCGTAGCAGATTGGCACCTCACAACGCCTACGAACTATAAACGACACATAAATCAAAGTCGTAATATGATTACGTTCAAATTGACCTGCGTTAGCTGAATCGATTTGAACAATGAATGTTGAACTAATTGATTAACTTTATCGTTCTGTGAATTCATTGGAATGTCATATTTTAGGCACTTAGAAAACGAACCTCTTAAAATACTTTCTTATCTCCAGCAGTAACACTGATATTATCTACCCTACAGACAACTTTGACTACAGTTACATTAAGCTGTCTGCCAACATGACCTAGCCTAACCCGTGGAGCATCGTCATTATGACGCGGCGGTGTACCGTGCGCCTGGGCAGACCCACAAAAACCGTAACGAATTGGCCACAATGTGGCCGCACAGAGGCGCCTTCAATATATCGATACCGCTTCAATGAGCATATGATGTCAGTTTTCACCACTTGATTCGCTATAGCGATTTTTATCTTGACATTACAAAATACATTAAAGGCATTTTATTAAAACAAAAATATCTGGCTAAGTTTTTGCAACCATAAAATTCCAAATTAAAACATTCTAGTCATAATAATAAAAGTGTAAATTGGATAGTTAATAAGAAGGACAGTCCCAATAGACACAATTAAGAATAAAATTTTGGCAGAACGTAGTGAAGATGTTAATAGGTACTTAATTCGTAAATCTCACCCCAATAAAAATAATAATACATGCTGGTTTAAAGCTTACCGGTTTATTATAGCATTGGTATCGGCTTCAAGCTCAGTTTGATATCTTAATAAATAAATTCTGTACACTTTTATTGTCGGAAGCAACTTTTGGCGCAAGATAAAGGAGCTGGAGCTCCTTGATAATGATGTTTATTATTCATACTATTGACGTCTCGTCCTTTTCACCTCGCCAACAGGGTAATGATATTCATTGTACTAGCTTTTGACACTCTCTACCTGACGTGCAGAGAAATGGCGTTCCGTCATAATTAATCGTTGATCATGGCAGTGGTTTCCAAAATTAGCTGGGTACATTGGGAAAAGCAAACTCACCTGTACCCCACACGACTGGATTGTGTTAATAATCACGATTTCACACGTACTTATAGACAGTGTGGACGTGTTAAACTGTCGGTCACGCCACAGTAATGTTTTTGTGTACATCAAACGGACCTAGCATACATGCATTTACGTTTCCTCCAAGCTCCCTTCAGTCTTCAGTGCCTTCACTTACCTATTCTGCTGCTTGACCATATTCAGACAGATATTCTGCGACTGATAACACACATATATTGATACAAGCTTACAACTATCTAACGACGATGCACCAGAAAGGTCCTGAGCTGGTAAACAACAAACAGAGAGTTTCAAAATACAAACATATAGATGCAATGTGGAAATGTCCATACGATAAGTTTGTGTCCAAAAGCGCGTCGCAGAAAGGAAATGATGAAACACAGTCATCTATGGAGGTCTTTGGTGAATACCCCCGGCTGTTGGAAGGATGGATATACATAATGATAGTCAATAAATCCAAAGGGTTAAATCATAAGCGAGTTCGTTTTGATCATAATAGTTGGGTCAGAAACTCGGAGCAAAAAATATCAAAAATCGTGATAATATGCAACTAACATGGCTAAGGAAGGTTGACTTGGTATGCCATTGTGTGAAACATCTGTAGATGCGCGGGCAGCGTGCGCGGTGTTATATAATTCTGAGGTAACTGTCAGTCGTTCAATTGCTCGCGCGAATTTCTTCATATACTGCCTATAGGCAGACTTTTACATCGACACCGACAGAGTATTATAATTGACCGTTACCGCTAACCGCCCCGTCTATCTGCTCACCTTTATTATGGGGCGTAGGCGCTGTGACACTCACTCCAGTTTTTTGCAATGTATATTATTATATCTCAGGATTACTATTATCGAAATTGCTTATAGAACAGGCAGTAAGACGATAAAAACTTATTCAATTATCGCTTGGATGATATATTATCATGATATTCCCATAAGTATACTCGTAAAATTGTCCCTATATTAAACCAGCTTTGATCGTCGACAGAAAAGTACTTGAAAATAATTATATATAATTGTTTATCCCTTTTGATGTGCCACTCCTGGGCACCCACACTCTTGATTGAAGATTAAATATTTTTCACGGATATGTTTATATTAAAGTAAATGATTTATAAATGAGTTGAACTCTATCGATTCCAGTCTATATCATAATATCGTGACCAATTAATGCCACTAACCTTAACTAGATGTGTCTAAAGTTACCGAGACAACATAAGCAAATGTCGCCCAGCGACAAGCTGTAATAATATTCGTGTCGGATTCGTAAAAGTCACATCGTAATATAGGAGGTAACGAGCAATACCAAGACGCGATTGTCTCTTCACCCCCACCGTGACAGCGGGAGCACGCAAGTGTTATCAGGAACGCGCGTGACACGACCACGCACCGCAACGCCGAACAAACGCCCCGTGAAGTCATAAAACCGAACCACGGTAATTTCCAAAGGACGCCTATAAATTCTTTATTTTATGATCGCGAGCATATATTTAATTCTAAGAGCGTTCTCGCCGTTTCCTTTTTTTGTTACATAAATAAATAATTTATAGTGCATTTTATACGTCCTGTAATCAGTGTATAACCGCTTAAACCTCTGTTCTGTATGGACATTAAAACGTTAATGAGCCGGGATATCTTGTGCCGCGGTGTAAATAAGGTTATCCCATTTAAAAGGCTGAATCAAATTTATAAATCATCGTTAACATAATGGTCCGGATGGATTCCATCATAATTTTGGATTATTTCATTGTAAGCGGCACGCCTCTTTTGAAAGGCTGACAACACAATATCTCGTGCTCTGATTGAATGCCCACACTTCCTACAGATATTAAACGACTCACAATAGATGGCCGGCAACCGACAATACAAAGAATATTTGTACCAAAAAATGCATGGAAGTATGGCTGTAAGCCATAGCTGTACTATAAACTACACCATAGTTTCATAGTACCGAACGCTCGATTGTTGGTAAGATGGACAAGAAGAATGAATTTCTTACATGTTTACTTTTCGAACAATGTGCGTAGGAGCTATAGTATGAGGCAGTGTTAAGTTATCTTGATACTTTTTTTGGACTATCATTTAGGCAAGGCATGTATTCATGTATTAAAATATATTCTAAATAATTACAATCAAATATATGATAAGACACTCCACTCTAAAGTTCATAAAATTACAAAGTAGATATCCCTGTGACGCGTATCTTTGTATCGTTAGCAAGTTTAAATGTAATTTAATGTAATAAATAATAAATTAAAATTAATGTAATAATAAATTTAGTGTAAATTTAATGTAATAATAGTATCAGAATGGAAATAAATTAATGGTTATTGTGGCTTTTAATATATTTAATGCTAACGACAATATTTAAATTGAAATTGAAATGAAGGTATATTATCTTAAATGCTATATTAAATGTCAAATTTCAAAGCCATTAAAACTATTAACTTGATTAGTTGCAAGGTAAGCAAACACAAAACTCTACATTATCATTTATTACACATAATCGTCAATTGATAGTATTATAAATAAGTATATTAAAAATTAATGACATCTAGTTTTAATTTTCTTTCTGTCAGCAACACTCTGGCATAAATTGTTCACAATAAATATTATATTTTTAGGGTCAGAAATAGAATAAAAATAAAAAAAATAACAAATAAACCTACCCTACTGATTAATCACAATTTATTCTTAAATTCTAAAACAAAAATAAAACACTCATCTAATTTCCAAACACAAATAATAAAGAACTTACATAAAATCAATTGCCGACAGAAATCACTGAATTTAATAACGCAAATCAAGACACCGTCTCTCCTAGATGTTCTCGCACCGAGCGCCCGATGTCAAATGGCCTGATAATGAATGCGCGGCGCTTTTTATAGGCGTATGCCGGTCATATATATTACACTGCGAGTTCTATATATTACACGGCCTCTCCTGACATGGAGTCGTCCTCGACGAGATTCTAAGAGCTTCCTTCAGCTTCGGTTGCCGAAGCGTCGATGACCATGGGATCGTCAGGGTCGAGTAACGGCATTGATGGCGCTTGACTAGGTCCTGCCGTAGGGGTCATTGGATTATCAACCGTCTCGTCCTCATCATCAACTGTAAAGATAAAATTGTTTGAGACAGCTTATCCTCTGTTTGTCACTGAACTCGTACGCGCTGACTCGATGCATGTGAGGCATCCAAGGCGCCATTGTATACCACACAGTCATCGTGCCCGCGCACACAATCCAAGCGACTCACAGTACGGCGACTAATGCCAACAGCAATGTTAGTTATAAGCATGTATTCAGATGACATATAAGCGACACATGCATAGATGAATAATACTAGCAACCAGCGCTAGACAAGCGACACACGCTTATGGTGACCTCCAGCGACTAACGCCAGGTAAGCGACACACGCTTATGGTGATCTCTAGCGACTAACGCTAGGTAAGCGACACACGCTTATGGTGATCTCTAGCGACTAACGCCAGGTAAGCGACACACGCTTATGGTGATCTCTAGCGACTAACGCTAGGTAAGCGACACACGCTTATGGTAATCTCTAGCGACTAACGCCAGGTAAGCGACACACGCTTATGGTAATCTCTAGCGACTAACGCCAGGTAAGCGACACACGCTTATGGTAATCTCTAGCGACTAACGCCAGGTAAGCGACACACGCTTAAACTGCACGACTAACGCGCATGAATTCGTTCCGACTCACGGATTGAATTCTCTTACTCACAATCGAAGAACGAAGAGCATGTCTGGGGGCACCATTCGCCCTTCCACGGCACCATGTACTGTGCCGCAGCTTGCGTGGTTTTCCCGTGGCCTCCAGCCAACAGCTTCAGCTCGTATCGGCTGCGGGGTGATACTTTCGTGACCTTATAAGGACCCCGGATCCCAGGATCCAGTTTACCTGTAGACTGGGAAAATTTAATCACGAAAGCACGGTCCCCGGTCTTGTATTGCTTGGGAGCTCGTCGATGCTGATTAACCCGGTTGTCTTATCGCCTTCTATTTTCAACGGCCAGATGACGAACAGCAGAACGTATTAAGGTCGTCATACCGTCCACTCCAACCAACAAGTTTAGCGGGAATGTCATGTTGAGAAGCTTGCGTACGTATCTCTCGACTTGCCCAATTGCGTGGTGCATCTCAGGGGTGATGTAATGTATTTCGGCGCCGAGTTCTTTAACCCAGTTTGAGAACTCACCAGATTCGAACATGCGCCCCCCCGATCCGTAACCAACAATTTCGGAGCACTGAAGAGAGTAACGGCGTTTGTCAGACACCGCATCAGCTCGGATGTATCCTGACGGTGAATTGTAGAGCAGGCAGAACTTGGTGAATGCGTCCACAATGAGCAAGATGAATTTGTGCCCCTCCGACATAGGTAGAGGATCGAGTGCGTCTATATAGATCGTATCAAAAGGTTCAAATAGTTTTTGCCACGGTGTTATGCTTTGCAAGGGTTGTCGGGGAAAACGTTTATTTTTAAACACATGTTAGACAGTGGGCAATGTATTTCTTAGCGAACTGACGCAAACCTGGGAACCAGAAGTGTCTCTGAATGAGATCGACTGTTTTCACGGCGTTAATGTGCTGACGCTTATCGTGAAATAATCTCAGAAGGCTTAATCCGTAACCTCTAGGAATATAGGCTAGTACTGGTGAACTAGTGAGGGTTTTGATAAGGTCTATGCGCACTCTCTTGTTCCGGCCACCAACTTAGTGTAGATTTCGATATATTTCAGAAAGTATCGCGCAAGACCCAATAACTGGCGTACCTGCTTTACGTTTTTAGGGCACGGGTGATTTGGTGAGCGCACCTTGCGCGGGCTCGGCTTCACCTGACTTTCACTAACTAAACATCCCAAACATTCTAACTCAGTTTTTTAAAAAAACGAACACTTACCTAGATTTATTGAATAACCGGCCAGAGTAAGAGTGTGTAAAACCTCATGAAGTAGATAAATTCCTTCCGTTACCGAGCGGCAGATATTGTTAATAGCTTTAGTGTTCGTAGACCGTGAAAGATACTGCTTATCCTTTGTTCTTAAATAGACCACTTCGTCTCGAATTAGGATGTCTGTTTCGATAACTATAGACATGTTCATACACGAAGACGGCACAACTATCAAGTCCACCTCAATAAAGATTTCACTAAGTTAAATTGTGACGGTTACGAAGGTCGTGGATATGATTTCACGGTCACTAATACCTTTCAAAACACGATAAGTTTGTTTCGGTTGACATGAAAGACAGCAGTTATTATGTCTCGAGAGAAAGAACCGCGGTGGTCCTAGCACAAGTTAACGTTACGTTGATTGCGCGAATCCGACCCATTTTTCGCAAAACAATTACTCTCAATATGACCTGCCTTTTTGCAGAACGAACAGTGAATGCGGTCTGGTTGATTAGGAGCACGATTTTGGTTGGTAGTTAAATTCGGTCGCGGGCAGTTGCGTCCAATGTGTCCTCTCATCCCGCAAGAGAAACAATTAACGTCCACATGCCTAGCGGAATTGTGTATTGGGCGTTTGGCAGTTGGGACACCAGCTCGTATTTCCTGCTTCCCTC
Source organism: Notodonta ziczac (assembly GCA_918843915.1). Classification (NCBI taxonomy): domain Eukaryota; kingdom Metazoa; phylum Arthropoda; class Insecta; order Lepidoptera; family Notodontidae; genus Notodonta; species Notodonta ziczac. The sequence goes on from OU974047.1 coordinate 5,334,880, forward strand.
GACCGGGTTTGACGTAGATAGAAAGGAATGTCACTATGCCTTCTGACGTTAGATTTGCATTAGCGGCTGCCGCGCGAATTTGGGGGTTGTCTATTCCGCGTATAACGATTAAAGTGCGTAGTTCATCGCTTAAGCCGTCGACAACCCTTAATCGCAACAAAGTACGCCGAGCATATTCTGCATAGGTCGTGTATTTATCGGACGTCGCGTGCATGGCATCGTAGAGGATATTTGCGTAATCTAATTTCTGTGGACAGAGTGGTTTAAATTCCTTTTTGAAGTTAGACCACGTTCGGTCATTAGTGACCCACTCAGACAACCATACGCGCGCGTCACCCTTTAGGCAAGAAGCTACCCGCGATAAACTTTCGGAATCGGACCAACCGTTCGCATCCTGAGCGCGATCCACCTCATCGCACCACGCGTCAATATTATTTATGGTTGGATCGAAATTAGAAACAAAGTAGTTGTTGTTTCTGATGGGTTTTAAGGTTTTAAGAACCTCTATCAGTTCCGATGTACTTGACTCGTGATTCCGAACGGTTATGTCTCTAGCATTCGACCTATTCTCGTCTACCTGCACTCGGTGCGGAACATCACTTTTTGGGGGGGAATCAATAGTTTCGGATGACAATAATTCGGATGGGCATGCCGTACCTTGACTATTCAATGGCACAGAGATTTCCGCTTGATTGTCAGGGATAACATTAATTGCGTTGGAACTATTCGCCACTAAATGCTCACTCGGGAGCTCGACAGAATGTTGACACAAAATATTATTGGGGGTAGTACCTACGTGGCATCGTATCACTATTCTCAATGGCACTCAGTCTGTTTAAAATTGTGTCTAAGGTATTTTGCAGTCTACCCTCATTAAATGTCGACGCACAATACTGGCGTGAGGGCGAGCGCGTCCTATGTCCATATTCATGATGCCGATTACCGCGTGCTGGAGTACGCGAGTAACGACGGTGGTGGCGCAAATCGTACCCTCGTGATCGATCCGAACGTATACTTCGATGGCGCGACCTATCGCGTGAATAACTACTCGACCTATCTCGAGATCGGTGCCGTGATCTACTATTACCGCGCGGCATATTTATTTACTCAAAGTTCGATTCACTTCACTTATGATTTAAAAAAACAGAAAATTGCGGGTACAAAAACAACAACGAAAATTTTAAACAGCGGGTAGAATAGCCGACAAATAAAGTTGGAAATTAGATTGTGGTAATGTGAGCTTAATTCTTTATCCCACTTCTGATTTTAGGGTCAGAAATAGAATAAAAATAAAAAAAATAACAAATAAACCTACCCTACTGATTAATCACAATTTATTCTTAAATTCTAAAACAAAAATAAAACACTCATCTAATTTCCAAACACAAATAATAAAGAACTTACATAAAATCAATTGCCGACAGAAATCACTGAATTTAATAACGCAAATCAAGACACCGTCTCTCCTAGATGTTCTCGCACCGAGCGCCCGATGTCAAATGGCCTGATAATGAATGCGCGGCGCTTTTTATAGGCGTATGCCGGTCATATATATTACACTGCGAGTTCTATATATTACAATATATATATATTATATTTAATATATTATAAGAAACTAAAAACCAGCCGGTACTAGTATGCTAATATAATTATCAAAATCATTAAAAAGTGACCCTCATACAACGTATTAGCTATTAATTATGTGATTATTAATTATTAATTCAATTATTTTAATTGAGATTGTTATTACTATCAGATTTGTGTTCTTAATTTGGTATAAAAAAGAAAGAGCATAAATGACCTATTAAAGTGATAAGTACAAGTATCGAGATCATTCAGGAATCGTATATTCCGAGTGAAGACATACAAAAGTATAGTGGAGAATGCATCAGAGCAAACGGCCCTCACCGGGCCGAACGATTTCAGGGACAATGGTCGGCGGGCCCTACACGTCACTGGCCGTCACATTGAGCAGAAATACAAACATTTAAAATATCATCAGCCACGATAATACTGGACAAAAAAATAAAATAAAAAAACACGTCGGACTACAATTATCGTACCCGGGAGCACAATAGTAAGCTTTACAAGATAAACAGTGACGACGCGGGCGAGTTTTAGGAATAAGGAGCGGTGTGCTATGAAAACACTCATCCCAAATACCATGACTCAGATACTTTTCACTTTTAGGACAAGCAACATGAAGAATTCTGCGTGCGGGGCGTTTTATCTCTTCGTGACAGGCGGCAGCGCCCTTTGAAGTGCATGGATGGACCACACATTGCATAATGTTGTGTTTTTACCACTGGCTGCGTATAGGAGACATAAACCTATTTTTTTTGGTCTAATGTTCTTAACTTTATAAATCCGTCAGCTTTAAACGTTAGACATCGTTATTGATAATCTAATAAAAAAAGTACACCCGCACCTTGGCAGATCGATCAGTTGTTAGCTCAGGTGTCAAGGTTGCAAAGCTATCATCATAAAGTCAATATTTGCAAAATATATACGTCAAAGATCATATTTCATGGCGAATAATGCGTTATGCAACTTCAAAGTTTACTTAGGACTATCTCAAAGACGGTTGAAATCATGTTCGATAATGGGTTCTGAAATTTTGTAAATTAATATCGAAGTCAGATGTACCTATGAGTCTTTATAAAAGTGTGCTTTCAAAAAAAAGGGTGAAATAATTATACTGCATTCTGACCAAATTTATAACACGTAAAATGTGCCCGTAAAGTCCAACACACCTCCCACAGGACCATGTAGATTCGAATTTGTTAACAATAATAAAAATCCATATCGGTCCGTCCCTCGGCGTGTAAGGGCCCGCCCACACCCCGCGTGGCACGGTGACTGAGCACTAATCATACAAGTGGAATAGTTTTCAATAAAGTTTGATTTATTCAACTTTTTTCATATATCGTGCGACAAGTTCTTCGAATATTGATCAGGACTGGTTTTGATCGATATTATAAAAATACTAGATGAGCCCGCGACTTTGTCCGCGTGGAATTTAACTTAACAAAAAAGCCGGCTCCCGCGTTCTGAGCCCACGCGACAGGACCCATGTTTTAAAATGTTGTTTTTCTAAAATTAAAGTAGCCTAAGTTACTGCTCATAACATCAGCTATCTACCAGTGAAAGTCCCGTCAAAATCGGTCCAGCCGTTTCGGAGATTACTCGGAACAAACACACAGACGAACAGACAGACAATTTTTTTTTAAATCGCATTTTTGCTATAGGTGTCGTATTACTTTCATACGCACTTTGTGAAAAGGTGTTATTTTGATATTACAAACAGACAGTCCAATTTTATTTATTTGTATAGATATTCTCTCGACCGGGGTAGTAACACCCTCTCACAGAAGATCGGCGTAAAGGTATTATAGCTGCGTTTATGATGAGCCGGAAGCCGATTCCCCCATTCTCTCCCTCTATCTCACTCTGTTTCAGGTCGGCAACGTGCAAACAATTCCTTTGGTATTGCAAACTTGCTTAACATGAGGCAGGCACTTGGTAGCCGACTTTATTAAATATTATTATTATTTTAGCCCTTTTTGACGTCCCACTCCTGGGCACGGGCCTCCCCTCAAGACAAGGGGGATTCAGGCCATAATCCACCACGCTGGCCCAGTGCGGGTTGGCGGATTTCACATGTCTTTCGAAAATTGGTTAAATCTTCTAAGACATGCAGGTTTCCTCACGATGTTTTCCTTCACCGTAAGCAAGTGATAATCATATAGAAATTATGATTCGCACATAGATTTCGAAAAATCTGGTAGCCCGCAAGACGCGTGCTTAACCCATCTCGATATTAAGATAAATCAAAATGATCAAACGGCAATAGAAAAATGGATAAGGACTTCAATTTAGGGCGGTACAGCGTTAAGAAGGCAGAACAAAACGTTCGTGTCGTAATTCCATGTTTCCTTAAGCCCCGAGTAATTCAGTATAAGCGTCCTCAATAGGCTATAACGAGGCAAATAAGTCGAAGAATGTTTAGAGAAAGGGGTCGATGGCAGCTATTCTCTGAACCGCTCGCTATTTTGTCGATCACAAGCTAAGTTAACAATGTATTTCTATGGACGCTAAAATTATCTTGCTGGACGGTTTTGCTTCCCTCGATCTAGTTTTCTAAGCATAGAAAATTCTACGTAGAAGATGAAATAAGAGAGCAATTAATAGTGTTAATTAGGTATATCTAGCCTCCATCAACTACAAACCCCTTTATGAGAGTAATGAATATAAATTAGACTAAATAAAAGTAGGTAAGTATCTATACTCCAAAGAGATGAGTAAATAGTATGTGCTATCACGTTCGTTATGTTCACAACTGCAGGTTTTCGATGTAAAAAATCATACTGGGCCCGAAGTTTGTTAATCAAATAGAACGTAAAAGTTTTTTTTGGACTTTCGAGAGTTTTGTTAGCCATAAAGAGGATAAGGAACCAAAACCAATCTGTTCGCAGGCCACTGGCCGACAACATGCCGATCGCAAAGTATATAACAGACTACCGATTAGTACCACGTAGATAATAATAACTAAGATCCACAATATTTTTCCGATGAAATTAAATAATCAAGGTACTAAAATGATTGCGTGGAAAATATCGAGTGACGGTATAATTGGTGGCGGTGGTTGGTGAGGCATGTCGGCACGACCGGCCGGTGGCAGGTGCCCTCGGTCACGTGCGGTCGCGACTTAATGACACCACATTTTTGGAACAAAACAACGATTCTATAAACGAAAGCAAGAAATAGGAAAGCAGCCTAGTTGCCAATGGAAATTCACTGGAAACTAATTTCTTGTGCGGTTCGCCCGCTGCGCAACCTAACCACCATGCTAATAAGGCTGGACCGCGTATGAAACATAATCTTTCATTAGCTCGGGTGTTTCAAAACTATCAAGTCAAGTACTTATAGTTATTTTGTATTTATTAAATACTGATTTTATTAATCTCATCTGTATGCGCGATATTTTAATGCTAAAAAAGCAAGAGCTTTTAACAAAAGCGAGTACGAACCTTCTTTTTTCAATACAAAAAAAAATCCAACACTTTTGAGGATTATAAAAAACACATCTCCCGTCTGAATTCTGCAGGCATCTATTTTAATCCGTTTCTTTGCGAATAAAGGATTACGCTACCAATACCTTTGGAGCGGTCGTTATAACGCTCGTTCTAATGTTACAGTGATAATGGCAAACAAAAGAGGACAATGAGCAATTATTATTTTAGTTGTTCGTTTATGGACTGCTGTTGTTGTGGCGTCTCGCTGTAAACGCAAAGATGCTAATTACGGACGTAAATGTAATCTCTTGATAATTTTTAGAGGCAACAAAGTCCGCACGCCTTATTGGTTAACAAAAGCTGGTACAATAGCGACGTTAAGATGAAGTATCTAATTATTACGTTATCAGTAATGCGTGAATATTAAAGGAGTTGTAAGATAAATAAAATATTTATTTTATTCCACCATCCTGGTACGGATTTACTGAAACAAAGGTGAAAATCTAAATACCTGAGGCCTTAATAAAAACTAGAACATAAATAGTTATTTCATTACTCATACTCTGGAAGTAGGTCTGAAGTTGCCTGAGAAGCGGGTTGAAAGTAATACTTTTCAGGCCCGGGAGTTTCGCTTTCAACTGACAGCTGTCAAAATATAAAAAAAACTAGTTCCATTTTCACATTTCCATGGAACCATGTTCAAACTTTTTCTACAGTCACTCAATTACAGCACGATGTAAAATTGAAATAACATAAAGTTAAGTATTAATTCAAGAATATATATTTTAAAATGACTTAATTATAATTTAGTTTCAACAATTTCTTTAAAATATCATAGATTTGGGCAAAATATTGAAAGATGAAAATGAAAAATAATGGCTAAATAATGAAGTTGGCCGGCCAACGAAAAAAAAAACAAAATAGGCGGCAATCCGATTTTTTTTTTTCGAGTTGTAGAGTATTGTTTATACTTCCTTGTATTATTTATTTAGCCAATTTCTGTTTTTATTTTTATTTTCCTTGTATTCGTAATGAAAAGCACAGTGTTTACCTCGGGTGAAAGATTTATTTTGTCCCTCGAACTATTAGCGCCCTCGCTACGCTCGGGCGCCAAACCCCGTCTCGGGACAAAATAAGTAACTTTCACCACTCATGTAACAATGTACTATTACCCATCTTGGTAAGTATGTAAGGATATGTCGATTCTAGCAAAACCAGCTTGGAAGATAGAGTTAATAAAATTATTCTAAATGCAAAAATATTACACTTTAATTGATATGAAATCCGTTTGAAAACGATTCGCAAATACACGATTCCAATAATCCAACTCATAGCATTAAAGTTGAATGGCCAGACTATAGATATATATACCTACAAGTAACATAAAATAACTGAGAGGATAAAACTCGTATGAGTATAAGCATCTACTTCAAACTGAATTATTATTAGATGGAATATCTTTGTTCAAACTTAGAAACATTTTGGGATAGAAACTAAGTCACACATACTGTCTATCAGCTTCAGTATGAAATATAATAGTTGATTTATTTAATCAGATCATTTTACAGTCAAAACTGGAAGATATATTCCAACTATACGCGAGATTTATGTCTAGCTAGAAGTGAATCGTATAATTTGTATTCTGACAATATTATTTAAATATTAACACTCGGCTTGATGTAGTGTGGAGCGAACGTAATCGATATAAATAATACGAATGTGTGAATTAAGCTATGTGATGCTGTGTACAGATCAAGCCTACTATTACATAAATTTCTCGAAAAGAGTTTACTGTACCATTTAATCAAATATAATGTATCTCTTTCTATGTTGGCAAAATAATACTTACACGATACATACTCAGAACTAGTTATTATAATTTTATGTAATTTTTTTTTAACTACTGGGTGTTATTTTGATATGGCATGGGTTTTTATGCGATGTACATACCAACCGATGTGACACGTACGATGCGTCTACGTATCAGATCCAGCGTAGATCAGTGTGGCGTCATACAAGCAACTGGATACAGCAACTTATATTATGAAAGTAGATATTTGTGCTTGACTAGCTGTATCACCATTTGTTCAGGAAACATTCGCCATACTATGAGCTTATGCGTTCTCGCTCGCAGAGATAGTTCCGAGAGTCAAGTTTGAATACCTTTATGGCAAATCGTGAGTTTGAATGAATAGAGGCGTTGTTGAAATATAGTTCGTTCGACACTGTTGGGTCGCGTTGTCTGTACATCGCATGAGGCACAAGTGGGGCGGAAGACGCTTCACGATCCGGTAGTTGTGTGCAATGGCCATATTAATCATACAGTTGACGCCTACGGGGCGTGGCCATCGCTTATTAATTCATGTCGAGTTATTAAATTCCACGCGGAAGGACTTTAGCCACGTGACGTCGATACGTGTCATTATAATTAGTTTCGATAAAAAATATCTAGCGATTATCGAGCTGATTTAGTTGGATAAATACGGTAAGATTAATACTAGTGAACGTTAGAGTCGTCATAGCAAAATTAATTTAAAAAATTAAGCAACGCTTCAAGTAGGAAAGTATAAGGTTATTCTACAAGATACAATAAGTATGATATGTATAGATGGAAGTATGTAGAGATCTGTAAATATAAACCGATGCAGAATCACCGCAGAAACATTTTATAGGTTCTCCGAAGGCAAACTAAGATTTAAATGCAAGATCTGAGATTAACATGAGAGCTATTCCCATTTCTGTATTAATTTATACAAATCACTATATAGAGAGCACGATGATACGTGTACTCGTAAAAGGCATAGAAATAAATTTGACTTAACATAAGCCATACAGAATATTACACTTAACCACGGACACCGCGAAGCGATACGAAAATAAACACGTCATTTTATGTGAGATTATGTTTTTTTTTCCAATTTTCGGTTTCTTTTACTTTTAATTAACATTATGCCCACAGAATGAACTACGAATTGATAAAATCGTCGCACTAATTTTGGCGAACCCGACGCGGTGACCGACTTGTGCTAGAATATTTTTACAATTCCGTATCCCTTCTCGTCGGTCATGGTATAGGCGATCAATAATAAATTTGTTGATGCAATGTAATCGATACGTAGTGTACAAGTTTAATTATAAAATAAGGGTCTATTTGTGCCGCGCGTAGCGCTCCTAGATCATCCTTATTAATGATTTATCAGGTGTCGAGCGAACTAAATGGCCTACGGTCTGGACGGAGCACGCGCTACCGTAACAGACGAAGGGCCGGTTGATTATTATCCAGCTGTAAAGCTGTTCTCTAGCGCTATTTATTGACGGCTAACTAAGGTTAATTGTTCGAGCCGGTGTTCTTAACGACATCGACTAATATAATTTCACTGGGGATATTAAAATTATTATATTGAAATTATATCTGTGATTACAATATATTTTATTATAAATAAAGTTCATTAGGTATCTTGCATATGAAGCACGTCATTATTTCTCACGTAGCTGCATTTTTTTTTTCATCTTGCCCTTATCCCACACTAGGTGGGGTCGGCGCAGCACGTTCTCTTCTTCCATTCAAGCCTATCATCCGTCATCTCTGCACTCACTCCCTTTTCGCTCATACCCTCTTCCACGCAGTTCATCCACGTCTTTTTAGGACGTCCCCTACCCCGACTACCGCTCACTATCATACCCATCGTCCTCTTGACCGCATGATCATCCTCTCTTCGCATAACATGTCCATACCACGCTAACCTTCCGCTCTTTATTTTATCTGTCACCGGCGCTACTTTCAGGCTTCCCCTTATATACTCATTTCTAATTTTATCCATCCTTGTTACACCACACATCCATCTCAACATTCGCATCTCTGCTACATGCACTCTTCTTTCATCTACCACTTTTGTAGCCCAACACTCTGATCCATACAATACGACAGGCCTTATAACCGACTTGTAAATTTGTCCCTTAAGTTTAAGGGGCATTCGCCGGTCGCAGGTTATTTGAATAGCTGCATAAAATATTCAAATGCTGCAAATATTTACTGTTAATCACATCCGTCAAAATCATACGTAAACGAGCGGCAATAACATTTATTACACCATGGTAATATCAACATAATCGGTACGGGGTACTCGATCAATAAATTACATAAAACTCACTAAAACAGGGGTCACAACGTCGACCATTCATCATAACAGCACACGTGTAAACCGCGAACACTACATCATCTTTATACTTATATTATGTGTATTTTTTGACTGGAGCGTAACGTTCAGTGTTTGTAAAAAACTCGCGCCGTCCGAACAAAGATTCGTTCGAATCGATCACAGTCACATACCTGAAATAATACTCTATCAAGCGGCGCAAAGAAAGCCTCCGACCAGAACCACTTCTTATGGAGATGAGACCGCCAGCCAACACCCTCGCGGGGCGTCCCGCAGCGACGGAGGTTACTGACGATATACAATCAAATACTTAATTCGTTTTCGCGATTGTAAAATATATATGCGACGACGTACACACGGAAAGTAATTTCGTTTAATGGGTTTCTGGAAGAAATATTAACAAAATACTACACTGCATAGAATTACCGTAGTCGTTGAAATTATTGTGTTATAATAGAAAATTGAATAACGAACAATATCGTTTTACTGCTAATGACAACGGAACACGTGCTTAGAATTTCAGCAACAATAGACTGTGTTTGAACCTCAGGATTTTATTTATTGTGTATTAAGCAGAGGCGAAGTCTGTGCCATAGAGATGGGAAGCAGTACCGTCCTCGCGAAAGTCGGATCGAGGGATTAGAAAGCTCCAAACGAACCTCGCCTCTTGGGAATAAATTATTTATGTAATTTTTTTCGACCGTTCGAAATTATATTTCAGCATCGACGTGATTAATGTTGACGGATTTTTCACTCGGCCTTCTCGTCCCTAACGAAACGATCAAACAAGTGACGTTGCAATTGGTAAGAACTCAGAGTAATGCCTTTTGGGAATAAATTAAAATCTCCTTCGGAATGAATGAAAGAGGATTTTACAGTGACTTTACAAACAGAATGTCATCGTTGTTGGAATATAAAAGATAATAATTTTCATTGTTAAAAATAAAGTTCATAGGAAAACAATAATAAATCCATACAAATATTTTTCGGTCACGAAACAGAATGAATTGCTGTCTTTTACGCGTATTCAAATTTTCAAAGGTTAGGTTTTTTATCAACCAGACTATGGATTCTTATTATGAGCACACCATAGTTAGTCGTTGCCCACTCTCGAGTGATATTTCCGACAGGGGTCGAGAAGCATGCGTTTAATGAAATCAAAAGGATTAAGCGCATCTGCCTGCTTGTTATTCAAATCGATTGGGAGCTCATTTATCATTTAAAATAAGCTACTGCTTAGATAAATGCGGGGTGTGGTTCATGTATAACAAAGGAAGCGGTCCTCGGTAGCTCAATTAACTAACCAGTTATTAATGAAATCGAGAATTTGTAAACCCTGTATGGTTTACGAGGCTTGATAGAACTAGTTGACAATTTGAAAAGCATTGTCAAAGTGGTAATTCAATGCATATTTATCTACGCTCATCAGTTTCATGATTCGCGACATGAATTTATACAAGGAAAGCAATTATTTTCGTCTTGGTGAACACAATCACAATCTATGTAAACATTAACAAAATAATGACAACATCGTTTAAGCTCCCTCAGAGTATTCAAATTACAATGATTACGGAGCGTTCGAGCAAATGAATATCGAATGCGAACAGATTCGAAATACAAAGCAGCTACCCTGAAGCTGCGCGATGACGTCGTGTTTTCCCAGAGCAAACAATCAAACAGCCAAGAGGATGGAACAAATTACGACAGCATTGTCGAGGTGTTTAGAAAATTGGGGAACAATCGCCGAGTCGAGTTAAATCTCTGATAATGTCTTTGGAGAAGTCGTATGACGGCGAGGGGATGGATAAATCTCTCTTAATTGGGACGCGCCGCGCCGCGCGACAACATAATGTGGACTCTTTGTTGCCGAACGTGCATTCTCCGCCTCGACGGACTGGATGCGACGAATCAACTGAGCTAATGACGATGGGAACTTTTGACAAGCTGTCCAGACAAAGTCAATCCGTTTCGAGCTCACAATGAATGTTACCGTACGAATGCAATTCAATAAGAAATTGTTAAGGTTACGAGATATTTCTGTTACGGTAAGGCGGGCTCCCGGTTTTCGTTGCGCTGTCTCTGGAAATATTCTTTGTGAAATTTTTCACTCATAATATAAGAATATCGGGCGTATGCTAACCCGCGCATTCGTTCCGAGAGCACTCACTTGTAAAACTGCTTACTTTATTGCTCCACCGCTCTGGAAATACGAACTTCGCTTTAGTTGGCCGCACAGTGTTGTGCTCAACTTTACACAAGGGTCGTTACATAGAAATAGTAGTTAAAGTTGGAAAGGTGACGCACATACATATTAAAGGGTTAAGGAACCGATCGGCAGATAAGGCTCCGACGCTAGTGTAATACAAACTTGTTTAATTCAAACGCCCAACCCAAAAAGAGGACAGCTTGTAAAACACAGGATGCGGCTATTGTTAAATATTTTACTGACCGCTGAGAAAGCTAGTATCGTTTGATTAATCTGTTTCCCATTTAAATTAGACATGAAATAGGTTACCGCTGTAATTGTTACAAGCCTGTCTTAATGTAAACAGTCGAAAGTTTAAAACCGATCTTATCACAATTAAATATACATATGTATTAGGACCGTCTTAATTTCTTTGCCCACATTAAAATCAGGAAACAATCGTGAATCGTGAATTATAAAGTTGATAATTTACACAACGCTATCTATACATTATAATCTATAGGCAGACACATCGAGTACCTTCAGGTAAGTTAGTGATAAATAATAATAGTATTATGGTAGTGAATTTTGATTGTAATTTGTTAGTACCCATACCTAGTATTTAATTAAGTTTCATTTGTCTGTTTATGTGCACATTATAATGTAAATCGTGGATAACTGTTATTAGCTCTGTTTATTATATTAAACTTCATGTTATTACTAAATATTTAAGCTGTTGTTATCCCAATAAATAAATAAATAATATAAGGCAAGGATGAAATTTAAAATAATAATACAGATGTGAGTGCAAACGAGATATGATAATTATATATATACACATTATTATTATATAAAATCTCATACTATTATGCGTCTATTTTAAGTAGGTATATATGTAAGTACATAACGAAATAAAAGACGTCATGATATTTGAATACAGCTTTATTTCCGCGGAACATATTTTAAAAACTAGGCAACAATGTGCAAATTGTCGTGCTGGTCTCGTAGATCAAATTCTCATGCATAACTTTGTATCGAGGGGATTGGGAACGTCTCCCTAACATGCTCGGACAGTCTGACGGTGGAGAAAAAACGAGCGCCCATCGCGATGCCGCCGGCAAATCGCTCGGCAAACATTAGCTAAGCGCGCGTGAAATTGTCTGTGCCAGACGGAACCGGCCGGCGTCCATTCTGCATACATTCGTTTATGGCACCGAAATGCAGCTTCCCATATTTAAAGAGGTCATACTTGTATGTTATACAGTAGCAGTCTGATCAGATGAAAAGCAAAAATCAGGTATGGTTTGGTGCAGCAAGGAACTTGATGTATTTAAGTAGGTATACAATGCTTCGTCGAAATCCTATATAAAGTGTTTGTAATAAGAAAGTAAAACACAACCTATAACAAAAGCATATGCTTTATTATTTAAAATCCATTTCTATACCTGCATTTCACGCTTCATAAAAAACCTCATAAGTAGCAAGGCTGAACCCAGAGCGTTTCGTTTTTACATTGTGTTTTTATTCAATAACCGCACCATTTAAATGAACGTTTCGGGTTACGTACACCTTTGTTATTTTCAAATGGAGTGAAGCTATGTATTAAATATATGCGTGCCGAATTCACGGTCACATTTCGTGGTACCTATTTATTATGTCTAGATTGGTCAATATATTATAACAGCAGATTAGATGTGTGTATTTATTCATGTTATCTATTGCCAAACATGCTTTAAACTAGCGCCAAACCGGCATCGATGGAGTAACTACAGCCTGTCATAGCTTTAGCTTTATCACTCGCCAAAAAAGCTGCCAGCTGAGCTACTTCCTCCGATTTTATATTCCTCTTGAGTGGGGAACGTGTATTATTCCAAAGTGCATTAGTTTCTTCTTGACCCGTTCCTGAACTTGACAAAATATTTGTCTTTGTTACACCTGGCAATATGGCGTTAACTCTGATCCCCTGAGAAGCCAAATCTAAAGCAACACAACTAGTAAAGTGATTGAGCGATCCTATAGCAATACTATATGGTACACTTGCAGCAGCCCCTGAAACACTTGATGCACTTGATATAATGATGATACATCCTTGTGATTCAGCAAGAGCAGAGGCCACACAATTAGTCATGCTTACTACAGATCTCAAATTTGAGGATATTATATTATCAAATACTTCAATCAATTCGGCATCCAATATTTTTGCGGGCATGTATATCCCAGCACAATTAACAACAACGTCGATCCTCCCATATTCTTTCTTTGTATTCTGTACCGCCTTTTTCACATGTTCGTCGTTACGTAAATCAGCAACTGTAACGAGCACCTTAGTTTTGCTTATCTTTTCACAGTTCTCCGCTGTCTTTTTCAAATTTTCTGCATGTATATCAACCAGAGATAATCTTGCCGATAATTTCGAAAAATGTATAGAAATTGCTTCACCAATTCCAGAACCCGCACCGGTTATTAAAACTACTTTATTAATGAAACTCATTGTGTTCTTCGATGACACACGCTCTACTGTAACGCAAGTCTTACTAATAAAACTATTATCTTCTTATACCTAATAAACGTTCAATTCGTTATCATAATCATGATTATAATTATCAGCACTTTTCATGTGGAATGATATAATTAACAGTAAGTCATTACAGATAACCAAATAAAAAAATATTTAGATAATGACGATTTCAAAATAGATAATAATACAAATCAGCGCAAAACATAAAAACTAACTAACGAAAATATAATGTATTGGTTACTAGTAACAAAGCACTCTTGGTCCTTATTATGTAATCATAAACAATTTGATAATAACAACGAACAACCAGACGTCATGATAGAAATACAAACAGTTTAAAAGTCATAATATAGCCGAAGGGTAGTCTGGAGAGTATGATTATAATCAAGTTAACGAGAAGAAATTACTAGCTTTTAAATCTGAGAATTTAATGATAAGCGATTTGTCTAAATTGAATCACATTATAAGACCATGATTGACACTGGGAATCAACATCAGTTGTATGTAGCTAGCAACCCTAATCAATCTTTGTCGTTTAAATTATATCTACTCAATTATAATGAAACGCAGGATTTTTAAAACGAAAAAGTCAATATTTGAACTGTTCATGAGAACTATCAATGCTAAGAGCCCTTCACCTACAAGTACGATGACAATACCTATTTAAAAAATCCGATTTCACGAACGCATCGATAAAAAATGCCGGCAATACGCAAAGGGAATTTCTCAGCCAATACCGATCGCTTGTACGAAATCGAGAAGAGTTCCTTTCAATCCTTTGTCGCAGCCATTTGATTAAAGTAAAGGAGCCGCAATCACATGCGAAGAGATTTTGCGAAGGAGGAAGTATCGCGTTTACAAACGGAGCACCGACTGCATTGTGACCGAAAGGCAGCCGCCGATCGAAGAAGACTTCTAGTCGAAGCCAATTGAAGCCGGATACCACTGGGGGACCGACGCTCACTTGTTCACGACACTCGACACCGCGCTAACGTAAATTGAAAACGACGACACGGATACCTTGAGACGAATAATCGAATAAGCTATTCTAGACGGTAGGCGTGTAAGGATATTATAGATTATCATCATAAAGCGAACCCAGGAAATTGACAGAAGCCAAGGTGCAAAGGTGTGGCGAGTACCGCCCTTATGATTAACCTTATGAGAGATAGCAACCGCTGTCGGTATCTTTGACCTGTGATGATAGAGATTCCTATCCTATAATTAGCGAAATTGGCAAAATCGAGGAAAGTAATAAACTCGACTATTGTTATTTTTGAGCCTAAGCTATAACGGGCTCTTATCTCATCCAAATTGATAGCAGCGAAACCAGAAAATCTTATATGATATGCACGGAGATAAAAGAGCTATTTAAAACACAGTCTTGCATACTTATTGAAACATAAATCGTGATGAACTCGAAAAACCACTTTAAGAGTTACAGTAACGATATATACGAAGCCCACGCTCACTAAAATTGGAAAAATATTTCGCGCAAAAAGTCAACAAGACTAAGCGGTAATTCATCGCGGAACAGCGTTCGGATCATTAACGAACTGGGGATTTACGATCACATGCGAGGTGGTTGAGACAACAGCGGGAGGGTGGGTCGAGGGCCCATCAGCGATGCAAGTAATTAAATCCTTAAACGAGTGTATAACAAGAATGTGTTTTTGAGCGTCGACGCAGCGGAGCGCTGTTCGAAGTCAACCGCGACACTTATTTACGATCAGTTTTCGCGGCAGGGGACACCGAGCCTAATTTCTCGGCGCGACGCGGTCTCGCGCGATTTATTTAAAATGAAATTCTTTTGTAATACGCCCCGCTGTGCAACAATCGATAATGGACCAACGGGCCTAGCTTGTAACGAACGCGCACCGATTAAGATACAAATACACCTTGCGATTCATGTTGTTAAGATAATTGTTATTGTTAATGGCATGCAATTAATAAAATTGAGTCTTTGAATTAAGATAAATTCTGATTATAACTTGAAATACTTAATGTTTTACTATAAATCACACTTATAATGAAATCAGAAGCAATTGGAACAATTTTACATCAGTATGAATTTAAAAGTGTATTAGAAAATAATGAACCAACAAAATGCATACTGAAAAGATGTAGTGTTTGAAAATTATAGTATCCATTTGCAGGCCGCTGAGTTTGTAAATACCTCGGCAAATACCCTTTTTTGCATTAAGTGTCATTTCATTTTAATTCAGTTTCAAATTTCAATTGCCAATATTAATTAGGTTTTTATATGAGACTTATTCCCAAATACAATAAAGATCAAATTTTATAGTAATTAACTTACAAATATGTCGAAATACTCATTAAGTGATGCCTGCTGAAAATTTGAAACTTATTGGATGGTTTTGACACACAAAAAGATAGCAACAGATAACGAATTGAAAATAACTTTTTTGACAGGCAGGTTATTGAACATTGTGAGGTATATTTCTGCTTTTTTTACGGTCCAGAGATAGGGTATCGCATCTCGAGAAAGGTTTATTATAAAAGCCATCAATTATCGAAATCGAAAGCGTCCGTATTATCTCCTGACAAGACGAATCAGCGGCGGTAGACAGTCGGTGGAGTAATTAAAATAACACTAATTCCTCACGAGTTTGTGTTGCGTCAACATGGACAGAATTAATTAGCGTCATGTAGAATCGTTCTCATCATCTCGAATCTAATTACCCGAGTGAACTTTGCAAGCCACAATCGAAGAGTAAACTGTCAAACTTAATCGATTCGCGCGTCAAGCCTTCAGGAGACGTCTGAGCGGGCCTCAGCCGATCCATCAACGCTAACGACTCGAAACTTCCTTATGCAGGGAAATATTCAACATAACCATTGGAAATTAGGCGGACAACACTCCTAGGCATTACGTGTAGGTTGACCAATACGGACACGTGATTAGAGTCGCATGTATGCAATTTCAAAATAAAAATACGTAAATACCCCAGACATAATCTTGCTTTGAACAAATTATTTGTCTTTTTCGAACTTGTATCAGAGACCACTTCCAGTCGTCTCCAATTTCTCCTCATAAATATATTCCACTTTATAGGCAAAACTATAATGCTAGAGGAAAGTTTAAAAATAACCTGACACTTAGTTGTTCATACTACAACACTTGTATAGTTACTTTAAGAAGTCTAGTTGTAATAGCAACAGGTAAGAACAGATGAAACAGATAGTGATGTATTGGATTACAATTATCATATCAACTCTAAGATCGGGAGGGTTTTATTGTGACGATAAAATGGCAGCTGACTGGAAAATATAAAGACACATTTTAAATGAGAAGGGCCGACTACAAATGTGAGAACCGTCCCGACGAATGAGTTTATGTTATCTGCATCGAAATCAAAGGGTTACTTCTAATTTCCTATAGTGCCGTAACAATTGTGAATGGTCTAATAAAACCTTTAGATAGTGAGTTACCGTGTTTATTTACTCACGGACAAAAATATTTGTACGCTAAATTTCTATTTACTTCTTTAAAGATTAATAGAATCTAATAATAATCTAGCTTCACACGGTTTATATTATCGTTTTATTTTTTTATTGATATGGCACTTTTGTTTTCACTAAAGAAGGAAGTATTCCACTGACAACGTAACTGGACATATCGCTGTTATATTTACAAAGAGCAACGCAAATAACAAAGTAATTTTTGACAAGCTCAACAATGGCGGTCAAGTCAAGTGCAATCAGAGTGAAAAGTTGAAGATGGCATTGGACAAATATTGTTGGAGCGCGCAAAACTATCGGTGTTGACCTCTGAGAGGTGTCAAAAGTTGGGCCAAGCAATTGACACGTCGCTTCAGCCACGCGTGAGAATGTTTGAACAAATATTCTCCATAGTTTATTCTAGTACCAGTAATGAATCATTTCGTTAACGGTCAGCTTCAATACTTGGGAAAAATCCAATGCCATCGTAAACACAAAAGGCTATCGACCTCTCTTAGTTCAATTTACATAATTACTAACTTGACATCCGAGATAAATGTAACAAAAATTAGGTATATTCGAAATCAATATGCAATAGCCAGTTTTATTAAATACATGATTTGTGACCCGCGACGATATCTCAAACGTTGACATTCAATAAATAACTTATGAACAAGAAATAATTACATCACGAATGAATTATGTATGAGTATTAGGTGGAAACAAATGAAAAAATATACATAGAATTATTAATCTTAAGAGCCTAACTTAAACACTTACAAAAATGATTCAACGACGTCTAATGACTGTGGGAAATATGACTTCACCTTATTAACATTGTAGTAGATTTTTTGACGTCATACATTTTGATAAGTACCTAGTACTTGAGTACTTATATCAACACTCAAGTAATCACATTTTCACAGTTCATTTTACGGAATAGTAATTAAGACCCTTTGTTATTTTATATTTTAATTTTATCCTCATAGTCGCCTTGGGAGTTATATTTTTACGAAACTGTGTAAAATGTTCTTGTTGATATCACGTGTTAATTGAACACCATAAACGGCGCCCTGTCGAATGTCCACAGATATAATGAGTCGTAAACATATATAGCCACGCATTGGATCGGCTCCCCCACACACGCCCGCCCGGTTTGACGCGTATGGACTCGTAACTTATCCATAACTAAGGTAGGTACGAGAGTCAAAATACTATAAATGGGAGTAACTTAGGTGTAATGCAAGTATAATAGAAACGATTTCTCAATGAGTTTATAAGCTTTAACTTATTATTCTTAACCTTATACTTGCGATCAAAGCAGTCATTGGTAGCCTTCTAAGCTTAGGTGTGAGATACAAGGTTCGAAATTTTGTTAAGATGTCTTTGTCACAATATAGAAAGCCTTTATTACAATACTAATAACAACCTGTCTGTCTTATAAATCATGACCATTCCATGAAAATAATCTACATCATATTGTATCGTAAACATGGCCTATCTACGTTATTTATTCGTTGGCAGCTGCATTTATGTCTCGTTATATAATTATTATAAATTGTTGAGACACGACGCGGTTGTCGGCCACCGTAAAAAACATAATTATTCATAATTACCAGCGTCTACGACAAATATTTTTGGATTTATGACCTGTAAAGAACACCACACCTATTCGGGAACGCGTATAGTTTCTTAGCCCAGAACATAAACAATCCCTAGGATATGTTATTAATACATGTATTAATAGTCTAATTTATAAATAGGTCCCCAATACAGTGTGTTTAAAATAAAACTTATAAAACTCGAAGAATACATCGTACCTATAAGCTACGATGTGAATGTCTATCTCTAAATAGTATAAAACAAAGTCGTTATCCGCCTCTTTATGTCTGTTTATTTGTCCGCTTAGATTATGATGCGGTTTTCACTTTAATATATGGTGCGAAACTGGGACGGATCGCTAGTGAAAAATAATTAATTATTTCCTAACATATGAGTCCGAACACAATATTTTTAAAAGTGTCAAATTCGGTTTGTACTGATTGATGGCAATACAATCAGAATCAATGTAAAACTTGTGCCGCTATTTATAGTATTGTACAGGTTGGTACCTAATTACAAATATAGGGCGATGGAACAAATATACATATAGGCATTCCATTGTTGACATCATGTGTACATTGTGTGATGTAAATGTCGACTTCACTGAAAGCACAAATAACAATCCGTCATTAGTAAAACGTGACGATAACTCTCGTTTGCCAATTACTCGTGACGAATCGCAGATAATAAACAAGCCGAGTCAATTTATTATGAAACACGAAATATTCGACCGAGGGACGTAAACAAATGCAACGACATCAATTACATAAAAAGCAAATGTTTAGAAAACCACACTGATAATTTATATAAGGAACCAGACATAACTGTATAAACGTATGCAGATAATGTAAAAGCATAATCAGAGTTCCTTGTCGACGTTGAAAAAACATATTCAAAAATATAAACACAACCGAAATAGTTGTAGAAGTTTTTATTTCCAGAGCCTGTACATTCTACCTAATAGGAATACTTAGAAAGTCTTAATATGTACGATATGTATCAAAGAGAATCATTTATTTAGAATTGCTTTGATAAAGCACATGATATAGTTTTTATTCCGATTGAGTGATACCAGTATATTAACCTTCAATTGTAATTTACGGATGGATCCTGTCATATAAATACATATATTTATGTTGCTTAAAATTAATGTATGTAACCAATTACACTTGAAGTACTATTGGAGAACTAATGCATTTGTGCTACCATATGAACGCTATAAAGTACAACACAAAGTTGTTAACATCGGTAATTAATATACGGGTCTCAACCAAGACTGCAAGTTCGCGCTTAACCGTTCCCATCTACTAATTTATATCAAAGTATTTTTATGCTGCCAAATATTTTCTTATATTAAGGGTGATTTGTTACTTTAGCAATTAAGATGTCATCGAAGCGTTTAGATTTATAAGTGGCAATTAGACGAGCATAATCTGAACATGAATATTGATCAGAGTGACGACATTTATAAACAGCTCACAATTAGACATGGAGCCGATACTAACGGTACCGTCGGATAAAACATACACGTTGCCGTGTCCAACAACAACATTACTTTTCATTAAGGATAGTTATAAACATAATAAACCTGATTAATATTTAAAAACGAAGATCAGGTGATTATCGGAATATTAAAGAAGTAATGAATGATGGACGGTACAGTTAAGCGTTCAATATCACAAAATCAAGATCAATGTTAAGGCAAAATGTCGTTATTAATTCAAACAACTAGATATAAAATTAACAAAAAATGGTTTTCAATCAACTTTTTTATCTGCCAGAAAAAACTTTAAGCTAATTAAGTTTGTTGATCAAGTCTCGTTATCTCGATATACCTAACTATTATTCATAACACTAAGTTGTTTTTATTATTAAGCTCTCCTCTAATTTTCAACTAAGTTAAGAGTGTTAACATACAAGGAGCATATTTGCAACTCTTTAAAACTATTATAGTAAATGAGCAAACAGGTTGTAGAGTAAACTAGACGGCTTCTTTCTACCTTATAAGAGATCTCAAGTTGTAAAAATTCTTGTAAGTGAATTTACATTAACAATTTACGTAATTCTGGAATTTAGAGCACATAACAGAGGCCAAACGAACAGTATCACATAGTTGTCATAATATGACGAATGATATGGAGCCGGCGTAGAATTGCTTGATAGTTTAAGTTTCTTAGCACTTGGCGAACATAACAATGACATCCCGCTAAGTGCCCTCTTATGCTCTGTACACAAATATTTGTACAAATATCGGGCACACAAGTTTTGTTTACAAATAATCAGTGGGAACGAACCGTAAGGCGCTGTGCTCCAGCCTACACTCACTAAACTCTCAAGCGACGTGACGAAATAGTTATATTTCATTGAGAAAATCTTTCTGCGGAAACGCAAACGGTAAATATTGTAAATACTCGGCCGTCAAGTACTTAAGTTATACGTTTAAGTCACTCTATATGTTTAACACGCATCTACTTTTATGAAAATATATGTCTAAAGCATGTACGACCGACCGACACGACAAGTATGGTTATTTACAATAGCAAACAGACATTTCTACGCAAATAAACTCGAACTAGATAGAGTTAAGTAACGTAAATGATCGTAGTTTAGTTTGAAAATGTTCCGGTTCCAATAAATGTGGTGCGCGGCGGGACGATACGCCCGTGGGCCGAGACGTCGAAGTCGGCAATACTCTCGAGAAAACGTACGCAATAACGCTCAATTTTCTAGAAAACAACTATAACTCAGAGCTCTGCACTCTGTCGTCTGTGTTCCTTTCTTCCGGGCAATTTCTATTACCATATAGACGCGCTACTTTTCAATTCTTTTCCATTAAACTTGGTGCATCGCCGTGCGTTCTGCGGCCCGGCTACCCGGTTCTCGCTCGCTATTCTCAAAACACATTTATAAAATGCTATTTACTCGACCGCGGAGTCGGTCCCCTGCGACTGACATTCTATTGCAAATTTTGAAAAGTATATTTTCAAATACAGAAAAGCCTTTGATATCAATGAAACTTTCATATCGCTTGTAAGTTACATTTTAAATTTTCGTAAACAATTTACCTACAGCCGACTAAGTTATTACATTACCATCTAGAATCAGGTACTTAATAACTTTAATAAATATAGTATAAGGAAATAAATACGAATAATAATGTAAGCAATAAGGTTTACTTTACGCTTGTTTATATTTATAGCGCATATTACTTACACTGTCAAATACCTTTTGACGATATTTGAATTGTGTTATGTCGTACAAAATTACAAGTAATTCTATTACAAAATGCTTGTATTATGTATACAGATACGGTTTTAGACGAAACAAAATATCGCGTGATGCAACGATATTACCTAGTGGTATCTGATGTGTCTTTAAATATTTTTATACATGTCGTATATTCATGAAATTTTATAATAATGTATAGGACTACTTAGATTTTTTGTAGTTTTTATCGTGAGCATGTGTACAGTTACTACAATAATGTATGGGGAGAAATTTCGTGACTTGTATTTTATAAAAGCACGTACTTATATGTAGATCCCGTTAGTCAAAAAGCGCTGAACTCATTTTAATTATATTAACATAGTTAAACGTGATATCGCGGGTCGCAATCTTCACCTTGTTTAATCTTGATAACGCAGACAATTTTATAATTAATCTACTTCGCGTACCTACCCAGTTTCCACGGCAAAAACTTTAATAATCATTTCATACAAACAAACATAACTCAATAAACATCTGGGATAGCAACTATAAGCTTGTACAGAAGTTATTTGTTAATTCATCATAATACTCGAATACATTTCAAGGAATTCTGACCATATCTTAAGCTGAGCAGATGTCATACAACGAAAGGCTTAATATCGACCTGACAATTTGTCACAATAATAAATTTCATAACCAAAACACGGTACAACAATGAGTGGCTGTATTTGTATTCTACAAAACCCAAACATGAATTCTCCCGCCAACAAAGACATCTCTATCGGTAGCCGTACTGAATTATCTGTCATGTTTCATAAATAAATAAGATCTATTTTATATCACAATAGAAACACACAACCTTCTGTTACGAGCTTGATTCGAAACCATTGAGAAAAAATCTATTTATCAAACGAGAGATGGGTTCCACGAGATAAATCTGGCCGAGTCTATTATTACCCCTTTTCAATCTGCTTCGGGATTCTGTTTACAGTTAAAGCGAAATCAACCCAAAACTGATCATATCCTATTGCAGTCGCCGTTGTTGGTTCCCATTGAGATGTAAATTGTCCATATTTTTACATAACATTATCGAAGCAGAAGTTTCAACCTTATATAATTAAGCGAGCTCATTTTGTTTAGACCTACGGAGGGAGGGGTCACTTACAACCTTTTCACATTTTTCCTTAAATCTACAACCGGATCGGAACGCGACCTCGACTGAGAAGATCCGGCTAAAAGTTTAGCGGCCTTGCCTTTCTACGTTACATAGTATTTTTTAAACCGCCTATTGTTTATAGGTACTTAGGTACTCTATCTATACATATATCTAAATAAACGTTTTATAGATACATGTACCTAGTATTTTTTGTAAACAGTAGTCATTAGTGTTGCCTGACTATCGATTGCCTATCGATAGGTTGTCAATACTATCGTGACCTCGAAAAATAGTCATAATATCGATAGCCCTATCGATACTATTGAAATTTTACAATACTATCGATAGTTTTACTACATCGATATTTTACCAAAGTTCAATAGTATCGCACCGAAATTTTAGTTAATTAGTATATTGAATAAGTTGTATTATCTAGTAACTTCCCTTTACTCACTTAATTTATGCGATTAGTTCGACCAAGAGTGCAGAGTAATTCCTAAGGTTTGAATCCAACACGATACTATTGAATTTTGGTAAAATATCGATGTAGTAAAACTATCGATAGTATCGATACTATCGATAGTATCGACAGTGATTGCAGTAAAATACGCCATAATAGTGATAGAATCGATACTATCGATATTGTGACTATTTTTCGAGGTCAACTATCGATACATCAACTATCGATAGTTAGGCAACGCTAGTAGTCATATACATTTTGCAAAGCGTGTACATATAGCGCGATAACGTCACCACATCAATGGAGTAACTCATGTCCGCGGGGCGCAGGACTTTCGCGAGTCCACCGCGCACGACCTGCGGCTCACGATCGAACACCATGATCGAAATACGTGTACCACCGCTTGTATTACCATAACCGATTTACCGTATGACGACTCTTTTAGTTCGCGTGGAATATGAATTCGTTTGTGTATTACACGAAATCGCATACATTGTCGAAAACAAAAATAACATGTGCTCGCAATAATAACGATGCATTGTTCCCGATAGCTTCTTTTAAGAATAACTAGCTGCGGACCAGTTCAATCGTGTACTTTTCGAGCACGACAAACAATGTAGGTAGTTCGAATATGCATGTCAGTCAGATGCAAAGTGATTTCAATAATTACAAAGCAGAGGCCGACGCATAGACATATGAAATATCACACATTTTTTCTTTGCTAAGTATCTCATTAGTTATTATAAGACATAACGTACTGTGAGTCATAAAGTACGTAACAGAAAATAAAGTTTCCCATGTAGACCATTTTTATTTAGGTACTAATTATGTTTTTTTACAAAGCTTCACAAAATTATCATCAAACACGACAGCTCAGACATAATGACCCACAAAATATACGACTATGACGTATCACATCGATACAATCGTAGAGATGGTTCTTTATCGGTTGGAATGAAAGCATTGCTAACCGATCCGTCATTGTGTTGGGGTGCGCGATAATCGCCAGCGACGTAAGTAGGCTCGCGCCGGAGGCACACGTCATTTGCCGCCCGTCCGTCGCGATTAACTTCCGCGCGATGACATGGGTGTCGGCCCGTCGCCATCATCTGTACGTTATTACAAATTGGGCTTTAACTTCGCCTTAACCATGCCGACTATGAACTCACTGCTAATGATTACCTAATTTAAATACGTTTGCATTTAATAGGATTCTTAATTTAAAATATTAATGAGTTCAAGTTTTTTTTTATTTTCAGTTCCATAATAATAAGATCAATGAATTCAGCCATGATTATTTTAACAAAAAATAACATATTTTCGACATTAAATATGACACAACACGATAATAGTCTGACGAATTGATTTATGTGGATACTCATTCCGATTCGTTTCGCTGCAAACGAGTTGGTACCTTATACTAAATTACCATAAATAACATATCAATCCTTTTCAAATCCAACTGTGAAAGCAAAAAAGAACCATAAACCAATAAACACTTACTTGCCGTTGCATATAACAAATGTGATGGACTCCCGCGGCGATCAAATAACTTCGAAAGAGGTCGGACATTTAATTTTAGTATTATAATAAAGGACATATTGTGTTAGATAAAGGATGGGTTGTAATAGTGTCGCGTCATCCACGTTAGTAATACGCCTCCTGGCGGGGCGCCGCGTCGCACGAATGTTGAATGTACTATCCTGCTAATACTACGTACTGCGTATACAAAATAAATTATTTTTTAAGAGTCTCCGAGTCAAAAATATTTATTCAAATAAGTCGCCATCAACCCGACCGTAAAAGCATGCAGAGGGTTGAGGGGCGAGCAGTTTTATTAATATTAAACGAACGCTTCAGTTGACACAAATTGGCGATAACCAAAGCGAGTATGTAATAAAAAATTTGTTTTCTTTGCTCTTATTATTTGTGTCTCCCAAAATAGGTTGAGAGGGAGCTTTTTATCGACTTTGTCTCTGTGGGGGAAGTAAACAACTGTTGGCAATATCAGTAGGTATTCCTAAAAACTTCAGGTTCAGTAAATGTGAAATAAGTCGATATTGAGTATGAAACAATCTACTAGCAATCGACTCGGCCGGCCAATAATATAGATATTATCGCAAAATCTTAGCTTTCATTTGGCATAAAATGCAATGCTAGCGTATGTGAAATTACTTGCATTCATACCTTATTACATCAAACTTTTAAATATGACACGAGATATTCAATATTCGTGACATCGAACATGGTCATAAAACGATCTTTAGAATGTAGCAACTTGGGTAAAGGGTATAAATGTAATTTAAACAGAGAGTTTTGCGAGTTAACGACATGATATTTTATTGTTAGCATCTGACTTTATTCCCTCAAACTGCGTCGTTTCAACGAATTCACGCGCTCGACCGACAACAAAGCAGTTAATTAACCCGTAATTTATATAAATGGGCTCACTCGCAATTCGGACAACAAATTTATTTGTGATAGGAGATCTTTTGTAACAATAAAATGGTTACAAAAAAGACGAGTAATGAAACGAGTTACAAAATAAATTGTCTCGTTGACATGAGACACAATTATTTAACTAGACCACGCTGTATGCCTGGGCTTCAGTCGGGGTCCTTGCGGCTTCTGGGAATTTACCGTCGAGATATGCAAAGCGACCGTCAAACCGAGCATTTCTCACCCAATTCAGGGAGTCCCGCAGCATTCGTGGTGCATGTGCTAGGAACTATCCAATAAAAACTTTGTCAACACCGCGCGGTTCACTTCTGCGGATTTTGGACAACATGGGTTTATTTGTTTTGCATACTAGTGACAACATTACCGACTTCCGAATAAGCTATGGCAATCGTCTGGCTTGTGAAATATGCCAGGGAAAGAAGACAATCATTCGGATTCATAATAGGACAAGTTGGAACAATGCGCGTGGCCAATTAAAGGCGAAGACAGGACACGAACTTCGTGTCTATACTCCGCCTAGGTTGAAAGTATTTCATGAACGCAATAATTTTCAATTTATTTCAAAACATACAGGCGAGGTTCCGGTATTTTCGATTGTAAGCAGAAATTGTCAGCATCCCACGCCAGAGAATATTGGGTTTTGCCTGGCGCAATGTTTTTATTGTGTTTTTATACCTGCTATCATTTTCCTTACTTTCGAGAATTATTCAATAAGTATATATTACCTAATTGATTGAATTGATGATCATAAATTCATGTAAATCGAATACCCAACATCTCAACTTTTAAGTAAAACGAATGACAAATAATAAAGGGATTTAATTTGCTTAGTAAATTTATATTAGGTACTTACTGCAAAAATAAATTGAATGCGTTCGGGTGGCTGCCTGGGTTTGACATCTTGTATTGTTCACTCGATATAAAAGTGTGACTTTTATTGTCAAAAGTTGTGAGGTTTTTCACCTCAAATTGGCACGGTGCGCTGCGCGGGCGCGCGGGCGTCGCGGATCCCGCTGCGCGCCGCGCCTCGGGACTCACCAGTTTAATTTATCGCGAACAATCACATTACCATATCACTAATGTAATGCGGACGAATCCGAGTATGCGCCTTAAACGGTTTCCCGATTCCTTTGTTGTCCAAAATTTATGAATTCTGTAAATGTTTTGGTATCACGCCTGGAGTCGCGGACCGTACCGGGATACTTTATAAGCATTGTTTTACAATCGTCTTACAAGGGATTTACAGCGAACGGACAATATGGTGATATATTGGCACGCGCCGAGTTTGCACAGCTGGTATAATACCGTGGATATTTTCAATACCTATCTTCCGTGTTTTACGCTGAATAGGACAACACATTTCCTGTAATTTGAAGAAGAGTAGCTTAAGTAGTTTTGAATTCTTCACAACACTAGTCTTTAAATTTATGTAAAAAATCTCGGTAAGTTTTTAGATAAGAGAAATCTTGGTGACAATTCTGAACCAGCTACCTGATTGTTTATAATTTAAAAGCATAAAACAAACATTTAAAGTAAGGCGTATGGTATAAAATATTCGATGTAGCTCGACGTTACCTAGGTTTATGATTAACAGCAAGAACCCATCATATTAAAGTAATATTCAAATCGAGTCCCAACAAAAGAATCCCATCTCGTAGCTCAAGTTTCAAAGAATGCGTGTTGCATGGGTAACACAATACGCGCACCCAACGTGTACTAGCGGCTGTGGGAGCTAGGGAGAGTCTCTATACGTAAATTGGTGTAACAATATACTAGTTTTTATTCAGGCCTCGCTTGCATTATGACTTACGATTTACGACGAACTCGGTTACCCCTTTAATGTATGAAATATGTACCGACATTTATTATACCATATAAATATTTGATAGATGGGGTATAGTGGTGTAATGAGAACATTTAAAAGTATATTCATTCAATGTTCATTAAGTGGGCATATATTCTAGGAAATACTAAAACCTG
The DNA here is from genome assembly GCA_918843915.1 of Notodonta ziczac. Classification (NCBI taxonomy): domain Eukaryota; kingdom Metazoa; phylum Arthropoda; class Insecta; order Lepidoptera; family Notodontidae; genus Notodonta; species Notodonta ziczac. The sequence continues at coordinate 5,363,082 of OU974047.1, forward strand.
GTCAAAAATTTCATTTTAAGTAAGTTCTCAGGGGGAGCTTTACGAATATTTTGCATCTCAATATTTGTGCATGCTTTCTTTTTATCTTCCTGGTCCATACGAAATATATATTCATGACAGCTAACACAATATTACAAATATTTGAGAACTTTAATCCTCTGTTTTTAATAATCAAATGCATTAGATAGGTAGGAGCTATACAGAATATGGTAGTAAAAAATAAAATTATTGTATATTTTTTTCAGATTATTTTGCATTTATGCAAACTGGATTTTAAAGCATTCATTATAAGAAAGGATCGTACACAATATGGTTGGGTGACTATTGTGAATCACCAAGAGTGGGGAGCAGCGATAGGGCCAATGAATAACATGGCATTTAAATGGAATAACACGATCCATTGCGGCTAAAGTAAGCCATGATTGACACGTGATCCGAGCGTCATGAGTTGAATAGCTCATTCAATTTGGTACCTAATTTTATTTGGGGTCCCTTATAAGTAATAATTTAACGGGCATTATTACATTTTTTTCGTGACATTGAAATTATTTTTAGTAGCAGTTTGAATTTAGAACCCAAACAATCACCTACCGCCGCTAGAAAACTCAATAGGAAGTTTTAAGCGGGAAAGATGTCAAGTAACTATAAAATTATTTGTATGCAAGAGTTATGAGTAGCGGTCATGACTCTTGATTCTCAATTTTAAAACATAATTTCATAAAATCAATCCGTCCAGACGGAACCCAATACAATTCACAAGATATTACGCATCGTTGAGTTTTTTATGCAGGTATTTTTATTACCCTATTGTGGGGTAGGATTAGCCTGCAGCAACGCGGAAAATATTTAATAGAGAGTTAATATCACAATGCTCTTGGTTTGGCGAACGAATTGTGTGCTTTTTACATGAGGGTTCGGAGTTAATAAAAGTGATTGCGTTTTATTGTTATTTTTCGATACATTTATTTATATCAGTTCCAAAATAATATACCTTTATGAAAATTGTTAATTCATGGTTGTTTAAACCCTGAATTGTATAAGAAAGTTGTCACAGTACTACTTCTATCAAACGACGCTTACAAAATAATAAAACCGTAAATTAATATTTGGAATTTTATGTTTGACGCCAATTACACATTGAAAAACATATAGGTACCTACAGTACTAAAAGGAGAAAACAAACAGGAGCATGCAACAAAAAAAACTATTATTTATTTAGAAACCGATAAGATATTTCCGTGACGCTTACTAAAGAGTATACGCGCAAAGATAAGGGATCCTTAGGTATGCCGACAAGCCGAACCCATTGCGCGGACGAATGGTAAAAATGCGGTAGCCGAGCCTAAAAAACGTAAAGGGACCACCATCATGTGAATTATTTCACTGGCTGGCCGACTTGAATTATCGTACGGAGTCGCAATAAAACTCCGACACCGGAGGTTTTATCAGGAACGAAGGAACATGTTGCCATATTTCATTAGGCCAACGCAACGGTTCGCTTGTGCGCGGCCGTAAAAATATTATATTAATCTCCCAAGTTACGGGTTTTGCATCATTGTGTCCCTTGTACAGTTGATATTTATTGTGTTTGTGGCAGTAGTAGGCGCGACAGTCCCTTCCTGACTCATAGCGTTGCAAAATTTGTCACAGCGCCTGTTTATATTATACTACATAAATAACCATTATAAAATGCCATTGTGGCTGTTTGCATTCATTTAAATAATAATAAAATAAGTGTGTGTGTTTTAGAATAAATGGAACATAAAATAGATAACCAAATGTGTTTTTTGCAATGAAATAGCCTCTACTGTTCTATTTTAATGAACCTCGTATAATTTTCTCTTAAATTTGGTTTTAACTATCTTGTCCTTGAACAGTTGTTTTTTGGCATAATTAACAACCTCGATTCACGGAAGAGTTAAAATAAAAATCTTTACAATCGTATGGTAGTTATAATAAGAAAGTATATAGACAAATAGGTGCGTTGTCTGAGCGCGCCGTACATGATGTACACCAAGGCTAAGAATTTAATCTCATGAGTCAACATAGCGGCCGGTATGCCGATGATATCTAGGGACGTTCATTGGCGGCAGCGGGCCCAACAAATTGGAAAGGCGGTGTACGAACGCTACAAATGTTACAATTGAAATTTCTAAGATGCCGGTTAACATTTTTCTTGGCGGGAGCACGTATTTCTCCGCGGGGGATGTCACGTCAGGCTACAAATGCGACACAAAACCGCTTTTCACACCTTATAATTGTAGCACAAATGGTGCGATATTGCCGGTGTATACGTGACTTTTTATACTTAAAAAAAGCAATTAGCATGAAAAATACGATCAACGGATATATTCTACTGAGACCAGAATTCTGCTTGTCACATTATGGCAAAAAAAGCTAGCGGCCAGGCATTCGTCAGCAAAACTATTGTTTAAGCTTTCTTTTAGACAATAGGACGGTGAAATCGATATCACATACCCGATAACTATTGAATGTCGCTATATCAATGAGTCAGCCGATCATTCATCAATCATTAGTCAGCGCCCTGTCGAACCATTCACAGTAGACAATGGCGAATAACGCAGACAACTTGTTAACGGAACGAGCGCACATATTTGTTACGTTACTTTACCGAGTAACTTGGACCAAATTATAAGCCCAATCAATTACAGTCAAGCTATGCCTACTGAAATACTTTTGTAAACATATTGTTTGTGTTTCCTTCCACATTATTATTAATAATATTATCAGATAATAGATACCAACGCGTTCACATAGGATGAACAGTCAAAATGAACCAAAATATATTTTTAAACAGGTTAGTTAGTAGCCCCGGATAGTAAAATGTTCTTAGGGACATTAGTGTCGTAGTAATTGAATAAATCGCAATTAGCAGATGCTCGATGTCCAACAATTTATAAGCCCGTGTCACAGTGTAAAGGACGGCGAGGGGCGCAGATGTCGGTGATTGTTTGCAAATAACAAAGTGAGCTCATGGTTCCGCAACAGTTTCTAATTGTGCCACGACAATGCGTAATCTAACCGGTCCCAGTCGAGGGCACGTCGCGCGTCCCTCACGAGGAACATAGACAGGTGTAGAGTCGAATTATATATTTATTATTTTGATGGAACGACTCTATTCTGGTTTTAATGTGGATATATAAAGTTACGGTATAATTAAATGTGCCCGTTGCAATGTCAAACAACATTACAAATAAGATGAAGATAATTACTGAATTAGTTCATACTGGGATGTGGACTGTGGTGTTATTATATGTAATAGCTACAATCAATAATGCATATCCATTAATGTATATTATGTATTAAATCATTGTTTTTTTTTAAACCAGGCCGACGACAATCTCAAACTTCATTCATCATCGTGCTTACCCCATACGACAGAGATTAGATCAAAATCTCTGGAGGCTTTCACAATATTCCCTTCAAATGCTGCTTTATATATTTTCATTAAAAAATTATTCCCTATTGAAACGACACATTTAATGAATATTTTATTTTATTGTGAATTATTTATATCTTATGATTTAATTTAGAAGGAATTGACTCCATAACACTCATGTGCGACACCCCGTGGGTCCTGAGTCGCCAGGTGCCGCTACGAACAAATAAACCAACATCGCCTCTCGCGCCAAATTGCCCGTGTCGCGATCTGACGCACTACTAGGGGCTCCGTTCACGTGTAAAATCTCTTCAATTTACACGCTACGATTTAACTCGTTAAGGGGTTACTCCCGGTAACATAACACTCTTCATGTTTATAATAAGCATTAACTTTATATCACACATTACTCCTAAATAGGATTAAGCAAGAACGCAAACCGTTATACAAATTACCTGCACGTAATATGAATCGCAATCGTTTCGAAATAATTTCGTACTGTATGTTAGTTTTTGCTTACCGCACCGCAAAATTTGAAATCGTTAATGTTGATTACCTGAAACAAAAACAAACGTCATTAATGCTGATAGCAACATGAACATCTCGAAATGTACGCAAATACATAAATTACTTTGATAAATACCAGCGAGTTTAACCCTATTTCTAAGTCATTTCCGTTTTCGTGTATCCAGAGGCCCGACCATTTGCCGGGCAGGACGTTAATTAGAAAATTATGTGGGAAATTATTAATAGGTCCGCCGTGTAGCCGATTAGATAACAAACTAGTCCATTAGTCGACAAGGATAAAGGCTCGTTGGACCGGGCACCGAAGGGTTATAAAAGCTCTGTCTTGTGTTTTAAGGTCGACATTGAGTTTGACATGGCTAATTGAAAAGGTCCTTGGTGCATTCGAGGTGAGATAAAGCGGTAGCGAACAATACGGCGGAGTCGGTCTGGGGGCGGGTTTGACGCGTGGTTGAGGAATGATCACCGGCGTGGAAATGACGACTTAATGGATTATATGTGTCCGCCGACACCGAGATAAGTGTCGCCCTGGTATCGGGCCTGTCGCCAGAGATTACGCACCGAAATTACAAAAATTAATAACATAATGGAAATCGACTAAGGAATCATTTTATGCACCGATGAACGCGACTGATAAACGAAATAAAATCGACGTTATACCTGCATGTTACATCTGAGGATGTTCGACATTATTCAATTCTTTACCTTACGTGTGTTTTTAAATTTGTTGTTTTAAATCCTTAAGTATATTGCAGTGTATCAAAAAAGTTATAAATATGGCTCTTGATATTATCACAAACGAACAATAAATTTGTTTGATAGATCCGAATGCTCCATGCGAAGCACAAAGGCAAGTGACCGAATTCAAAAGCAACGTGCGCCCACGCAACAATCCAACACCCCAAGCAGTTGCGTGACGACGTGAAGCACGGTAAATTGAATACGGATATTTTGTTATAACGGCCCACGTATATATGGCAGCCCTCGAATATACATTAAATAGCGCCACAATAGCCAACGATTTACCGCCAATCTATTCTTTTATAAGGGCAGGACAAGAAACGCCTCGCCACTTACGACAAAAAGTCGCAGGATAGATATCCCGCTGGCCTTTTGTGGTTAACGTCTCTAGGCGCGATCTGGACAAACGACCCGTGGGACCCGGTGTGAAATATCGAACCGGTGTCATAGTGGGTCGGACGCGATTCCCATTACAAAGCCATTTGCACTGTTTACATAAGAGTGGTGAGACGCGAATGCTATAGTCTGGAATGGTGCTATTGCAAATTTTCCGCTTCTCGCGTGTCAAAGGAGATTATTTATCGCAATTGAGATATAGCAGACGCCTCGGGATCGGGGCCGCAACACCTCGCATAAATAGCGCCACGCGACGGACGCGCCAAGTCTTCCTATCATCCCGGCACCAAACAAAATTATGATCATGACCATTTATTACAACAGATTAAACATTATATTTAGCATTCCCGACACTGTCTCATATATTTTCGTTATTTTGAAATTCGGCTTGATCGAATTATACACTTACAACATAAGCCTTACAATTTACTATAGATATTGATTGAAAGAACAAAGATCACCTATATTGGAAATCCCGAGGAAACCTTATAAATCTTGTATATTTCACACAAGAACAAGATGCTTCTTCTTCTTAAAATTTATCTCTGTACGCATGTACATTGTGGTGTATACCACATGCAACAATGAAGCTCATGTGCTTCACAGTTAACAGATGATGTATTATTGTCGGTTCAATGGTTTCGCTCGGTAGGTGACGCAGAAAATTCAGGGCACGCTCGGTATTTTTTTGCACAATAGCAGGTGTGAATGAGGCCAACAATTAGCATCCGAGCGGACACAATGGAAACAGATGCGACTCGCCTACTTATACGGTTCTTCCATATAATTTGAGTGCTATCCTCTTGTATACTTTAAATGGCACAAATATTCGAGAGAAATTTAAAAAAGCTTAATAACCAGAATGAGCGAGTCGGCGTTTAGGATGTAGGTATAAATCTTGGAAAAAAGTAATCTAATATTAGGGACCGACACAATTTGTTAAATAAAACGGGCGTCGAACAAATTGGTGGCTACGCAAAATGCATAATGTGCAGATGTTTAATCTGATGAGGGGTTCCGGCGCTGGACGGTGGGAATTATATCAAAATCGTTTAACTGAAATACCTAAACGGCGATTAATTTTAAAATACCGGGAAGAACAATTTTATTCAACATGTAACCTATATGCAAAGGCACCTAGGAATACTCGCGTGAACAACCCAGGAAATTTGTTTTTGAGGAAATTTCATTAGCCTATTCGTAACAATAATAATATTATTACACGTAAGAATAATACGTACGTATAGATTATATCAATAAAATTTATGAAATTAGTGTATGGAAGAAACATAAATAATCTATATTTTTTCTAACGTTCTGTCTAACTTAATAAATCCCAGGTCTAGGTGACGATTTAACTGAATGGATACTAAATCCAGATAAAGTACCTACCTTCTTAAAACTTGGAACAAAACTCTCCTTTCTCTTATTTTGATTATTTGAATGTTATAACGGTATAATTCCATTGTACATAATATTATCATTAATTATGAAATGCCGATAAACAGTGCCGCAGCGCATTATATCATTAATTTCATTAGAGATAGTGAGTAAACAGAATGTCAACAATCATCAAACGTCTGCACTACAATTCTATCAACGGGAGTGTTAACAAGCAGTGACTACGGCATGCGGCAGTGCGCCCGCGCACTACCTGGCCAGCTGCCTCGAGCCCCCACCAAGCCATGCGCGCCTTACCCCGCAACCATCCATCTGTCTCAGTCTCTCTCACCACACAAAAGCTTTATCGAACACCACAAAAAGCGGTTTCGCTCGGTTGTGTTGTATATTGCGCGCGCTTGTGTGCGTTCACTGAATTTTTCTGACAAGCTTAGCATCGAGAACGGTAGGGCCAAAGCACAGAACCGCTCGAGGCGCTTATTACATTCTAGTACCGGGCGTGAAGTTACCTGTTGGAACGCGTGAACCGGCGCGGCCTTGTGCGCGAGCGCACCGCAGGTTCGACTCCAACTCAGTTCCACCCCAGACCTCTGCGTGGTCACTCGCGTTACGTGCACCACGACTAAGTAGGTTGCGGGCGCACGATCCCGTCCAATTAGTGTTCTCGCGAGAAACGAGTTAAGTGGCCGGTTCGACTAGTGGAGTACTCGGCCGCGAGGCGAAACAAAATGGACTAGTGCGTCGCTGTCGCGATGATAACGTGGAATTTTAGTGCGAAGGGATGATTAATAAAATATTATGTATGTAATATAAAGTGAAAACAGTGAAAACCAAAACAATGTATCTTACTCGGTTTACGAGCGCCATCTTGGTGCTTAGCACAGTTTTTACCGTAAAGGGTGCATCTTTATCGGCGGGGACGCGTTATCAGGCTCCCGATGAGTGTGCCTGGATGGCGGATTACGATGGCGCAGGAGTCGCGTTACAATGCCGCTTAAGGACTATAAATAGCGAATTGGAAAATACAAACTTCAGTGCAATTCAACCACATCCGACCGTCAAGTTGCGCCTCGAATGTAGTGACGCCCTGTTCTTCCAAAGCTCAATTGCTCCGGCGAGTTTTCGCCAGTTAATCGAACTGCGGGAACTTACTATTGAATACTGCAAAATTGGAAACCTCTCTGATAGCGCATTTACTGGTCTACGTGAACTGAGAAACTTGACGATAAGAACACATAACACAGATTGGTCCACAATGTCGCTTGAAATTACTCCAAGTGCATTTTCAAGAGATGTACAAAATCTAGAAAGGCTAGACCTGAGCGAAAACAATATGTTAGTATTTCCAGATGGAGCACTTTGTACGTTGAGAAACCTGGAGTATTTGAATATGACTGGAAACAGAATGAGGGATATAAGTCATTTTCAATTTACGTCCGCACATAGACACCCCACGGAGAAATGTGGCGATAACTTGTTGGTTCTAGATCTCTCAAGAAATGTCATAGATACTCTACCACCGAGTCTCTTATCCGGATTAAGGAGATTGCAAAAATTATATCTTCAAGGCAACGGGCTAAACTCTATTGCTGATAGAGCGCTAGAAGGGCTCATATCATTGACAACCATAAGATTTTCCGACAATCAGCTGGCTAGTCTCCCCCCAGAACTATTTAGCGATACAAAGGAATTAAAAGAAATATATTTGAACAACAACACCATTACAGTACTCGCGCCAGGATTATTCAGTGACTTAACGCAACTTTTGGTGTTAGATTTGTCCTACAACGAATTAACCTCAGACTGGATCAACACTTCAACCTTCTCTGGACTAAAAAGACTCGTATATTTAGATTTCTCGCACAACAGAGTGTCTAAAATGGAAATAGCACTGTTTAGAGATTTGCACAATTTGCAAATACTAAAGATGCAGGATAATTTTATTGAACACATTCCAGAAAATGTATTCAGTTCACTTAGCAATTTGCACACATTAACATTATCAAACAATAGACTAACAAATATAGAAAGTTATGCATTCATGGGTTTGCAAGTACTGTCGGTGCTATCTATAGATAGCAACCGTATATCTAGAATACACCCACATTCTTTACGAAACTGTTCCTCTTTACAAGATCTACATATCAATGGTAACCGGCTCGATGAAGTTCCCATAGCATTGAAAGAAATCCCCCAATTAAAAACACTTGATTTGGGTGAAAATTTAATAGTCAGCATAGAAAATGCATCTTTCATGACAATGGAACAGATGTATGGTCTGCGATTAACCGAAAATAACATTGGAAATATCAGTAAGGGCGTCTTTGATAAGATGACCTCACTGAAAATCTTAAACTTATCCAGAAATAAAATTCACAAGATCGAAGCTGGCTCGTTTGACGGAAACATAAATTTGCAAGCAATAAGACTGGATGGAAATTACTTGACAGATATCGGTGGACTTTTCGCGAAATTACCTAATTTGGTGTGGTTGAACATTTCCGATAACCGATTGGAATGGTTCGACTACGCTATGATCCCAACTGGATTGCAGTGGCTGGATATTCACGCCAACAGGATCGCTGAACTTGGAAATTACTTTGAGATTGAATCGCAGCTATCGCTCAGTACTTTCGACGCCAGTTCTAATAGATTAACAGAAATAACTGGGAGTGCGATACCCAACTCCGTGGAGATGTTATATTTGAACGATAATCTCATTTCCAAAGTGCAATCGTATACGTTTTTCAAGAAACCTAATTTAACACGAGTGGATTTATATGGAAATAAAATACCGAGCTTGGATCCTAACTCGTTGAGAATATCTGCTGTGCCGCAGGATAAATCAGTGCCGGAATTTTTCATTGGCGGTAACCCGCTAGAATGCGATTGCACAATGGATTGGTTACAAAAAATTAACTCTGGTAACCGAGCTCGAACGCAGCCAAAGTTGATGGACTTGGACAGCATTAACTGTAAATTATTATACAGTCGTGGAAACGCCCATGTCGCTTTAATCGAAGCGGCACCTCACCAGTTTTTGTGCAAATATGAATCTCACTGTCACGCGTTATGTCATTGCTGTGATTTTGATGCATGCGACTGTGAAATGACATGCCCAACCAATTGCACGTGTTATCACGATCCATCATGGTCTGCCAATGTCGTGGATTGCGCTAACGCCGGTTACGTTAATACTTTGCCCGAGAAAATTCCTATGGAGGCCACACAACTGTACCTCGACGGTAACGACATTAAAGTACTGCCAAGCCACGCTTTCATCGGTCGGAAAAAACTGAAGATATTATATTTAAATGCATCGAACATTGAAACGATTCATAATAGAACTTTCAATGGATTGAAAGAACTCGAAGTGCTGCATTTGGATCACAATAACCTGTCAGCGATTGAAGGGCAAGAATTTAACGGTTTGGATTATTTGAAAGAATTATATTTGAATAACAACAACATTAAACAGATTGGTAAAGAAATGTTCAACCATATGGCGCGACTGAAAATGCTTCACCTTCATCATAATAGACTTGTCACGTTATCAGTATGGCAAATCAATCCTGCGGTCACGGAAATAACACTCTCCTACAACCCGTGGTCATGCGACTGCGAATACACTGAAATGTTCCGAGAATGGACCAAAAGAGTGAACTCGATAACGGATCTTTCTGACATCAAATGTATATTTTCTAAAGGAAATTCTACAGACATGGTCGTTTACAATGAAAGTGTGTTCAGTGATATAGAATCTGGATTCAAAATTGCATATGAAAATGGAACACTGTGTACCGGCCTGCCTAGTATAAACAATAGTATCAATGGAAATCTGACAGCTACCAGAACCATAATAACTAATGAAGAAGTGCAAGATTATATACCGCTTCTTGTGGCCACCCTCGGCGGATTCTTACTAGTGTCAATAGTAAGCATGATTATATTCATATTCAGACAAGAAATGAGAGTCTGGTTCCATTCGAAATACGGCGTGCGACTATTCTACAGAACAAGCGACATAGATAGAGAAGACTCGGAGAAAATGTACGATGCATTTTTGTGCTACAGTTCTAAAGATGAAACATGGGTCACCGAAGAACTCGTACCCATGTTAGAGCGCGGTGACCCCTCTTACAAACTTTGCCTTCATTACCGTGACGTGGGCGGTTATGTGACCGAGAAGATAAGACAGGCCGTCGAATCTTCACGTCGTACAATCATGGTTCTCAGTGAAAATTTCTTGAGATCCGAGTGGGTGCGTTACGAGTTAAAGTCGGCTCTTCATCAAGTGTTAAGAGACAGGCGAAAAAGACTGATCGTAGTGCTATTAGGTCAAGTGCCTCAGAAGGATCTCGATCCGGACATAAGACTGTACTTGAAAACGAATAAGTGCCTTCACGCTGAGGATAGGTTATTTTGGGAGAAGTTAAAATTCGCGTTGCCCGATGTGCGCGGTAGCCCGCGCTGTCGCGGGGTGCCGAGCCCCGGCGGCGGCGGCGGCCTGCCCATGCACCGACACCACCACGCGAGGAGCCACCTGGGCATGCTGCCGCAGCCGCCGGTGCACGGCGCGCACCCGGTGTTGCCGCCGCATCCTTCACACGCGCCACACCAAGTGCCGCCTCGCGCCTCCCCGCGCACCATGTCCGTCCATGTGTAATGTGTACGTAGACTATTATAACTGTCGAAGTGATATTAACTCCCGGTGCAGTGAGTAAGACTACAGGATGAAGTGTCTGCTATGTCTAATAATTGTGATGGCTAGTCGGTTAGCTTTTATGTAGTGTACATATTTTATAGTTTGTATGTAGTCATAGTTTGTGTAAATACGCCTATTTTATAGACATCCGTAATACTCATTTCACAAAATTATTGTTTTTGAGCCTCTATATATTCTTACCGTATATTTTTTCTTAATATCTGCTGTAAATATTATGTATGTAATATTCCTGATTTACAGTAGATATTTTTGTGATCTGAGCTTAACTTTATACCTACTTGTAAAAATTTATAGTTATGTATGTGTTAGGCCTATCTGGGCTGTGTTTGTTGGGCAAAACTTGCCAACTACTATTAAATAATTGGCAACACTGCCTCAATCTGTGATAAAATTAGATGTAGTTAGCGTACATTTTTATATCCCATCAATGTGTATATTTTGTATTGTAGTCGAAACTAAAAGAAATATTTATTGTGAAAAATACCTAATCAAAATCTTGAAATTTGAAAAAATGACAAATAAAATATGATTCAAATAAATGTACGTTTTTTCTTGATTTATTCTCAACACTTACATCAATTCTAATACACACACATTGTTCTAAAACATTTTATTCATAAAGTTTCATATAATAAAAAAAACATACACAAATAAAATAATGATAAGTGCATTCTATTGCTCGTTTGTATCTAGATATTTTACAAAGCATAATTATTTATTGTAAAAATTGAGAAAATTCTTAAAATATAACTGAATGCAATAAGATAATTGGTCATATAGCTACACATAAATACATATAACATATATTTTCTTAGGTATTGCTTTTGGCATAATACTTGTAGCATAAATAAAGTTCATGCTTATAGTAATAAATATATTGTAGTGCAGTTTGGATTACACTAAAGTTAATTTTTAACGCATTTATACTTTAGGTAAATATGTCACTCAATCAAAAAGTAACAACAAAACAAGTAAAATCAAGATGTTAAACGTCATTTACCTACTATTTACAGATAAAAATAAGAATATCGATATTATTAATACAGAACAAATACGATGATATTGAAACTGAGAACAAGAGAGAAACGAATCCTACGAATTGTAGGTATATTTATATATTACATACTTTAATCGAAATTTAACTGGTATTGCAAACTTATTACGAAGGCAAATTTTGCACACACTTAAATATTTGCATTGTGTGAAAAATGAGGTTATTACCCGTTTTATGACACCCACAAAAATATATAAATTTAACACTACAGTCATTTGCTAACACTTTAAATATATTTACGAAAACAATTTTCATGTTAAATAGCTAGTTTGTGGTAATAAATTATACCTTTATGTATAGCACATTTATTTCACAACAAGACATCATAAATATCCAGACACACAAAAAATACAAACTTGAGCAAATCTAGCTTGAGCGCTTATATAGGTTTATATCGACACAGAATCTGTTCAACATTCCATAGAAATGAGAACAAAGCTCCATACTTATATGTAAGCGAGTAGGCGTGAGCTGCGGAGTTTTTTGCACGGATCCGTGAGGGACTACGGCCGACGACCGCGGCCCTTCAATCTGAGGTAACGAGCACCCCTCCCCGCAGCCCTAAGTAGGTGTGAAACAACTGGAGGCGCGAACAAAAGGATAGCCTCGGCTGCACCGGCCACCTGATCGGTTTTGTTCAAGGAGTTCAGAGTGGACTTTACTTTTTAGTGAGTAAGTATAATACGTATGAACACAAATAAACAGGTAAATAATTGTCGTGTTAACTTTAGTATACAATCTACTACAGGTTTATTATGAGGATGTATGATACTCCGTCGAAAAATGAAATGGGTATTCCTCATAATTTTCATGAAGCCAATTACATTTTATCTTTTTTCCGAATAATAATTGTGTTCCTGAATACATATGTGTAGGCAGAATCTAGACGAAAACATATTTAACTAATTGGAGTCACTTATTAGTTTCCAATCAAAATATTATTCCTATAAGACAATTATTTATAAGCTATAATAAACTCCGGCGATGATTTAGCCTAAAACGAACGCAATATATCACAATCCAATAATATTTTCTACGTTTGGTAACATAAATACTGACTCATTGGCTAACAAGATTCAAAATTTAAAGTCTCAAGCTTATAAGAACAACGTCGATTCGATATGAACACTTTATTGTCTTGGTATCTCCCGCAACATATAAAATTAACAAAGCACAAGTATTTTGTATTGTAACCTACCTTTGTATTGTAACCTACCTACCTTCAACGTAACAAAGTTATTATAAAAAATACAAGGATTCTATAAAACAGGGATAACGACAATTTAGTCACGTTGGTGTTCGTTGCGTCTAACGCCTTTGCCAATAAAGGCTAGACGATATACTCGACGTAAACAAAAAATATATTTTATTTTATAATACAACTACACCTACTGAATTGCTTTGTTCTGAAGATCCTACACGACTCTTAAGATTTACTGAAGAGTGCACAGTTTCTTGGGAAAACACTACTGGTTTTTAAACACGTTTATGCATCCTGTAATATAAAGCTGAACTTGTTTCATTATATGTTATACGTCGTATTAAATAAACACATGTTTCACAGAGTAACGAAAATAACGACCAATCTTGAATACTAACTACGAAACCTTAGGGAGCTAAGTATCATGACAAAACAAAGATTTGATTTTGAAAGCATAATTTCTTATTATTTTTATCTTACTTGGATGGTCTAATGATGATGCCTACATTCTCCTACCCTGTTTAGAACATAGAACAAGGGTCACATAGCTCCATATAGGTGGTTGACATTAATCTGCCTTCACAAAAAAACAACTAAAGCGTCCCAATAGTTTTAGTTTCGTAGCTCTCTGAATGCATCCATCTCGGGGGTAACGCTCGCCGCGGCCACATACTTACTGCGGTCTACGGGGACCGACTGTTTCCAGAACAAGCTAATAACATTGCATATACAAACTTTATTCATGCTGATCTCGAAGTTACCGTATTAGATGCTTGTCTCGAAAAATAAACAGACAATAATGTTTTTCTTCTTCATAATATTTTAGTTTGATTATCTTTACCTCACATCCCTTGTTAAGCCCACGTGGGGCGTTCCCGATAGATAATATTCATGTCCGATTTGACCCCAGAGGTTTTTTGTAAAATCTCGCCTAATTATTATATTCTATGGAGAGGCATCCATCAAGTTAGTTCGTTTATTTTGGTTTTGAAGTATCTTATATTATATTCGTCTCCCAAGAGCATTTAATGTAGATTTCTAGTATAACTTATACAGGTATTTAATATTATTTTCTATAACAAATACTTTATATTTTTTAATACGACGCGTAGGTGATCATGTACTGTTAAATAGATAGACGACTGCTAGCCATGGCTTCGGGCTATTCAAATAACTTAATTTTAGAACAGCTCAAACCAGTAAGCAAGAAAAGCTTTAACAATTAATTGAATGCATTCACACGTCAAGACCTATGACGAAAATTAATTTACCCGTCAGTGGTACAAGAGTATAATTTTAAAATACGCAGTGTCATAGTGATTATTTTTCAAGTCAAAATAAATAATTACACCACAAGTTTTTTGTTGTGTCAATTATAACTGTCTGTTTGGCTGTTGGCAAACATTTTCTCGGAGCTGGCTGTTCAAACAATAAGAAATAGCAGCCTAAAGTACTAGTTGCGTCTCACTCGCCGGCTTCCATAAATTAAACTAGAAAATAACACGGAGGTGAAAAAAGTATAAAAATCCGACGCGGCGTTGTGTACAACATTAATCAGAGCTTTGAGAAGGCGTAGAGAATTTATTTTACGATTGTTACAGCGTCGATGAAACGTTAAAAATGCTGTCGGAGTTATATTGAAACATTCGATGCATTGTTCGAGCCCGATTGAGCCGATAACGCACCGCGGTTCCGACTTATAGCCCCTCTACAACACCTTGTTGATTTTCCAACGTAAACTGTCGGATACGACCCGCCCGTAACTAGTTTCTTTTTTATTAGTACTGGTTTAGTGTAGAACGGAACGCGACTCCGTATCGATCGTACGATTATACCGCGAGATATCATAATCACCGGTCTGCGCGTTTATCGAAAGTATAATCGGAGAGCGGCAATAAATTTGTCTCATTTTAATATCCTAGAGCGTGTAATGTTCCGCCATAACCGTTCTCGATGTTTGAACTGAAATCTCATTAGATCCGTGAGGACAAAAAAACTAGGCAACGGGCTCGCCCCCGCCCGCCGTACGAAAGAGTTCAACGAGGTGCCGATGTACATATCCATAGTTGACTGTGGAAACATAACAGTACAATCTCAATAAAACGCCAGGTTTTGTGTGATTTTCGTCGTTTTCTTTGTTGCTTATTTTTACAATTGACGCTTTTGTTAGGGTAACAATTTACTCTGGGAATCATTTAATACTTTTCGCTCCAATATTAGCATTATCCCAATAGTTTTTCTTTGGTGTATCTCGAGAAAAAATATACAATTCGACAAAAGTATCTGTGAATCTTTTATTTTGCGGTTTGGCACCTTAATAGATAACTTTTCCTCGTTTCACAAACGGGAGCTTCATCTTCAGATAACGTTAACTACCTACTGACAAGTTCTTTCGCGGTTTCAATGGATTTTTTCGATATCGCAATTTTTTTCGTATTCATAGCTGTAAACGGTACCGAGTCGATTATAACGGTTGATCTGTTGGCAAAATCTCTCTACACGTTCGATTTGAACTATAAATATGAGTGTTAATCTCTCTCGTTAACATTATGAGACGCAACCTATTATTTTGTAAAGCTATTACGAAACCAAACAATATCACGTGCTGGGTTAAATATGTACCGTTGTGACTCACTATCTTCATTGGACGCGAAACAATTTTGACGCAAATTATATGCTGTTATGAGCAACAACGTTAATTAAGTTGCCCGCTAGAGATTAATTTGATTATCAAATTCTTATTTCAATTATGTTCACAGGCAGTTATTATTTCAACGAAGCTATTTGTTTTAAGTACGTATCTTGAAATTACCTGATGGTAATCTCGGTCACGTTGAAGCGAATTAATGTAATCTGCATTAAAATCATAAAAAGTTATCACAAAATATTTTTTGTGGCCCGTTTAGTAATAAAAGACTAAAGGCGCACAAACAAATAAAGATCTGTTACTTCTTCTCATATAAGGTAGAGGCCAAGTCCACCGTCCACCGTTCTTGAATATATTTATGAAAAATAATTTCATTTCATCAATCTAGAATTAGTACCTATGAGTTGATACAAAAAACGTACTAAATCCGATATGAGTCATAAACCCAATTTTCACAAACTGGGTTTCATTGAGCAGCTAATAAAATAGTATTCAATAACTGAACGACATATCTATTCAGAATTAAAATAAAAGTTCCGTCAATTGAAACATGATCGAGAATTCGACACGGCTAATTATAAGCGCTTCAAAAAATTCTCAACCAAACAAATTCACTGACGCCGAAGCGTTAAACTGACCAACGTCGCTTTGTTTGATGGTAAGTGGTTCGAGTGGTTAGTTTAATTACTTATTGATACTCACATAGGGTTATCGCCAGCGTATTTACAGTAAGAATAGTATAATATACAATAGGTGGGGTTTAAAGCTTAGTCAAAAATGTACGTAGAATATTTTTTATGTAGCTTTACAAGCTGCGACCTAAATTCTCGCAACTTTTGGGATTGACCCGCAATTTAAAGAACGTACGTATATAAAACTCAATATCGCAAATCATAAGGAAACAATAAATAATTAAATGTTGACAGAGAAGTTGTCAATGTCACGTTAAGTCAAAACGTGGTTGTTAAAACATAAACTAGACTGGGTGGCAGCCCTGCCAACTAGCCGGAGCCGATAAGTGTGGTATTAACAGCGGCTATCGACGAACAAGGAACAATTCCAATAAGCCTGTTACGTTATAGTGATGGTTATAAAAAAAAACTATCTCTGTTTTCATCAGATTTATGTATGTGAATAATATTTTGAAGTGGTTTGATGCGGCAGGATGTGGCTATTAATATGAGAAGAATATATTTTGTGGATGATTATTGACATGTATTTTAAAAAGTGATGTTCAACCTTAATTAATAGTTATTCATACTCAAAGATGATCGATTAATACTTTACACATTAATTTGAAGCCTGTTAAGCGCCCCGTGGTTGGGCAAAAAGCTAACAATTCTGTAGTTGAAAAAAAATCTCATGAAATAATACGACTGTATGTACTTTTGCTTTTGCAGAAGTGAAAAAGTAAGGAAAAGTGCATACAATCGCCAAAGAAATAAAAAACAAAATCAAATACACCGCACACTTTTAAGTTTCCTATACATTTCCAGATCACAATATCCAGAATGGTAACAAGCATAATTGGTTGCCGCAGGTTTAAACGAGACGCCCGATATTCTATAATGGTTAGAAGTATTTAACGGTGAGATAAAATCTTAACAAAAGCGATTTGGTTAGCCGTCCTGTTTTGGTACTTACATACCACACATATGCATCTATATACCAATCTACGCTTTACATGTCCAATTAATGTAGACCTCTAATTCGTGAATACTTCTCTCTCCCCTGGTTGGACGTGTGATAGGGCGCGGGAAGAGAGATATGTCAGCTTGTGATGGCCACAGTACAAATGTATTGACCCCGGCTGCGTGCCGCGAGTGTCGGTGCCTCGTCTATGATATGTAAATGATAATTGGTTCCCGAATAGAAAACGTTCTGTTTATGTTGCCACGAACGTTCGAGGAGCAAGTGCCGATAATAATTTTAATACGCCTATACTGTACACTCAGCCTGTAATTACGTGATAAGATTGTGTTAATATTTTTATGTGTTTGTTTATGACCGCATTGAGTCAACACAACACGTTTTGATGACGAAAAAAGTGTCATCAATTGTATCAATTAGTTCTAAAGATAAACCGCAGCAATAAAAGTAGCTAACATCTGATGTTGATCTAAAATTATTGAGATCCAGCTAATGAGGATCACATCGTTATAAAATAGACCTTAGTAGTACTGGCTCAATAGTCATAATACGAGTATATATCAAATGTTAATAATATAAAAGAATTAAATACAATGACAACAGCCTTTGTACGTTTATATAAATATAACCTAAGCCTATACTGTACTCCGAACAATACATTAGAGAGCACGCTCATTTCTTACACAATCAAATAATCCGGCTCCAATCTCCGTCTCAGCATCACACTCGGGGGAGGCGCGCCGAGACGCGGTGACCGAGCTTAGCTTTTGTCGCGAATGTCACGCCACTCGAATTATCCAGACGCTTTTACTCATTAATGGACCATTTTATTTGCTCTTATTTAATTTAGCATTTATTCAATCTGCCCCCGGCGCGATACGTGTTGTGCGCCTTGTTCTTATTTCGTTTGCACCTTTTGTGACAGCGCTCATTGAGGCCGAGGTGTCGGGATGTGTTCCCGCGGCTCGCGGCTCAGTTTACACGTTCAACTCCGGCGCCTTTCATCGCGCACAAAGCGTAATTGAATCCCACAGAATCCTACGCAGGCCGTAAGATTTAATAGGGCATTTAAACATTCGCATTGGCCATTGTAAGTCGGTTTTGTATGCGATTATTCATCGCAAAACCGCAGCCCGGCTAGCTTTCCGCGAATGCACGGTGCATGTGTTAGACTAAGTGCGGCCTGAAATTTACCCCACGTATGGTTCCATATAAAGCTCTTAAATACCGGTTCCACATACACAAATGCAAATGCCAAAACACACATATTTTGCTCAGCAAATACAATATTATTTTCTAGTATTGTAGTTGTTAACAGTTGCAGTAATTTTCTCGGGCTTTGAATTAATTTTAAGGGTAAAGTTGTGCGTAAGTTGTGTTGGCGTAAGAGGAACCCTCGGGCATCGAGGCCCGTACCAAGTCATATAAATTTAAACGAACGTCAGGGCAGCTTAGTACTAGTGCAACAACGAATAGGAACTTCGCCGATGTAACGTGACCTACGGCCTGTTAGCGGACAACTTTCTTGGTAGTAATGTTGCAGCAAAGGATCAGAGCTCTCATATAAATGGGCGCGTCAGTCAGGTCGTAAAATTGGAAATGGATCCTCGTAAATCGGCGATATTGAGCCGAGTCGCAAATTGCAACGCGTACGCGGCCGCGCATTCGCTTTCTTGATCAGCCTGCGGTTCTCAGTGTTTAAACGTACTTTTTCGTTGGAAATCTCGTCAACACCGATCCAATAAAAATAATACTGCCTACTTGAATGAGTAAGGATTTATTCGCTATTAATATATCGTGGAACTCGCAAATAATGTCGAAATCAATTAAAACTATTTTATTGCTTGTTTAATATAATTTACGACATCAAAAATTGATAATTTATAGACAAATAAGAGAGATAAAGCTTTTTATTGTTTTAAAATAAAGTCGTACCTACGTACATTCGGAATCTGAAATTCTAATACAATATATAATGCCATATGTTATGTTGACTATCATGTAACGCTATACTTTTGCTATGAAGAAGCCCGTAGGTGGGCCTCGTATACATGAACTTGTCATAAAACGTTTAATGTGTTCCGGGGGATAGACAACACCGAGTCTACCGTTTCCGTGATTTGATCATCAGAGTCAAAATCTATAAATATGTAGAAGATCCTCGTCGTCTAATAAAAATGCAATATCATACATCGATCAGGTGGTACAGAGGGCCAACAATAGGCCGGGCATTGTGGACTGCTATCTAATCGTAATGAATATAAATTTTCAGATGACATTTACGATCGTAGCGCGCCGTGATACCGCATCTATATAAGCGTGTTAGATAGAGGTTTTAATACACACACACATTGGCGAGACCAACAATAAAATAGTCGGGTGTAGCGGCCGGTATCAATTTGTAGCATCGACGGCGTAAAATATCCCACTTATCTTTCCATTTATCAACAAATATTGTTAAGAGTTAGTGTTTTGGGCGAGGTAATTACGATTCCTGGTTAGTTGTATAAGCTTCCCTATTGGAATTACAGCCGCCATTTCACTCGCATACCCAATACTCCGAATTAAAATACGATGATATATCTGCAGATACAAATAATACATACATAGTAATGAGCAACAAGTGAAACAAAGCCAATATGTTGAAGGGTAACCCGTTTTCAAAAAAAACTACAAGAAAATGACGACCACTTGAATCAGTGCTTCATTCAGTGTTACGAGCGTATGCCGCTTGGCTCACTGCATCGGGTGGTTGCGGTTTCAATTCCCGCCGGGGCATATCTCGGAAATGGCCTTTTCGTGATTTGCCCTGGTCTGGGTGTCACTGGGATTGCCCCCAGTCCATTGTACGGTACCCATAGTACAAGCATTGCTTAGTTTG
The DNA here is from genome assembly GCA_918843915.1 of Notodonta ziczac. Classification (NCBI taxonomy): domain Eukaryota; kingdom Metazoa; phylum Arthropoda; class Insecta; order Lepidoptera; family Notodontidae; genus Notodonta; species Notodonta ziczac. Next base: position 5,383,704 of record OU974047.1, read on the forward strand.
TACCATATAGATGGTGTGTCAGTATCACAATTAAAAATAAAATATAGTTGATCAAAAATGATTAAACATAATAATATTAAAATTAGGCAGAAACTAATAAGAAGTAAAATTAAATCATAGCGATTCGGTGTGAAGGACGCGGTTCTCCCACAGTCTGCCGCGAGGCAGGGATACGAGCGGGTGAATTATTTATCACAATGACATCGGCTGGTATAGGTATAATTTGCCATGCACGCGGCCCCACCATTAAGCTCATCGGCGATTCATTCAATATAATGAGAGACGCGGCCGCTACTGAACAGGGCTACCGCACTTTCTACCTGTGCACATACAAAGTATGGTACAAAACTAAGTACATATCTACATCTGGTATCAGGAGACCGAAACATTGGCCGAGAGAACTATTCTTGATAATGATTTATAACGCAATTTTCTATCGTCAACATTGTGATTTTTATTTTTACATCAACACTTAAGAGTGTTTTATGATATATAATAGGCTCATAAGACATAAGTTTAAAAAATGTGTAAATTATTAACAACGCATTACTGCTCGAATACTTTTTAAAGACGTATAGCAAGCTGATAATACGTAAGAAGGATAAATAGGCAACCCAAATAGATTATTCTTCCAGAACCACAGAACCGGAGACTGGTTCAGCGGTGACGCTCTGCAACATATACTAATGCTACTTTTGTTTATTGTACTTGTACATATAAGTGTTTATCTCAAGAAACCGAAAATGTAGAACTAGTAACGGTCACTCTTTTAAGCTTACATTGTACTAAAATGAAATTTCCCCATTTATACAATTTTAAAAATACGGCCTTTTATTGTCCCACTGCACGGCACACGGCACCGGCCTCCCCTCAATACGAGGGGGCTTCACCATAGGCAAGTGATAATCTATACAAATAAATAAAATTGGAGTGTCTGTTTGTAATCAAATCAAAATAACACCTTTTCACTAAATGCATATGAAAGTACATACGACACCAATATCAAAAACGCGATTTAATTTTTTTTTGTCTGTCTGTCTTTCTGTCTGTCTGTGTGTTTGTTCCGAGTAATCTCCGAATCGGCTGGAGCCATTTTGACGGGACATTCACTGCCAGATAGCTGATGTTATAGGGAGTAAATTAGGCTACTTTAATTTTAGAAAAACAATTAGGTTTCCGCGTAAAAAAATAAAAACACATGAAATCAAAGAGTATCTCCGAAACGGCTGTAACGATTTTGACGGAACTTTTACTGGTAGATAGCTGATGTTATAAGCAGTAACTTAGACTACTTTTATTTGAGAAAAACAAAATATTAAAAAATGGGTCCTGCCGCGCGGGCTTAAAACGCGGGAGCGGGCTTATTTTGTTAAGTTAAATTCCACGCGTACGAAGTCGCGGGCTCAGCTAGTCATATTATAAAGAAATTAACATGTATAGGAATCTGTACGAACTATTAATTATTTAGAATACCTAGCGTATATTGACTTGATTTTATAAAGAGCAAGTACTAAGTACGCTTATAAAGTTCTGTCTCTACACATTTGTTTTATTTTGACATTACATACAAAGCATAAACGGTGTTCTTGGGATGGCACCAGATGCCCATAGTTGCCCACACGCAGCATGATACATTAGCACATCTAGATATCAAACAATGCAAATTAGTGCGGATATCAAAGCGGCTGATCGGCGTTCAGTCGGTTTGCATATTGTGTATTGTATGAAGTTTATCTCGTTACATTAATCACTTAAGTCGCACATGTAAATAGCTCAACAAAAAAGCTACTATAAAAAACTAAATGGATTTCATAGATATAAGATTAGAAGTGCTTATTCGCGGTACGCTTGATTATGTTGAGGAGTGTTATAAACTTTTATATTAGGTATCTGCGTATCAGATGCATGGATGGAGTATATAATATGTTATTGCTTGACAGCTTTCGTAATACATATATTACATACTAGCTGTGCCAACGGACTTCGTCCGCGTAGTATTTAACGTAACAAAACATTCGGGATTATCGGGATAAAAAGTATCCTATATGTTAATCCCGGTTATAAACTATCTGTGTTCCAAATTTCATTCAAATCCGTTCAGTAGTTTTTGCGTGAAGGAGTAACAAACATACATACATACATACATCCACACTCACAAACTTTCACATTTATAATATTAGTAGGATATTACTTCTAATAACCGAAGTATACTGTTCCTTTGATAATTGACTTGCTTCCTTTGTTCACGTCATAGATGATTATACTAATTCTGATTCAAATGTATCACTGGCACCATTTACTGCTGTAGATCATAAAATACTATTTTTCCTCAAGGGATATGAATAAAAGTCGTCCAGATATTATCGTATGGTTATAATCAACTTCAACTCGCTATCTTTTAAGGTAACATTGATTACCAAAAGGTCCCATTTAATAAAATCTTAGATATTTATAAAAGTTTACTAACCAGTTAAATATGTAGATAATATTTAATGATAATGGAATCGATCAGAAACGAGCGGCGCCGCCTAATCAAGAAATAGGTACCTAAGTTATAAATGAGTGACAAAATAATTTTGAATTCTAAGCATAAATTAACGTCGCCTATACTATTCATCATGATGATGATCATGGAAACATAACATAATAAAGCTATTCCAAAAATAGGTGTGTATTTCAACAAAATATTTTATCTCAACAACCGAATCAATTAGAATATGATAATTATGCTAATAATTCGCAATTTGATACATGAGATCTCATTATTTGTCAAAATAAAAGTTTTAATAGAGACACCAGATATGACTTGACGTCTTGTAACGGCATTTCGCAGAAACATTATTTGTAACTGACAAAAAATTAACAGACGATGTGGAGACGTGATAAATTGTTGTTAAAATAGTGAACTATGACACACGTTACGATATTCTGTCTGACACGTGAAGTACGAACGACATGCTAAACCGTGCCCCCACGTCTCGCAACGGCCGCCTGAACAAAAAGTGACGTCTCATTGATGTATTGAGTAAAAAGAAGGCTTTTAGACCGTTAGCTAGTTAACAAAACGATATGACTATTAATCACGGTACGATGACTATCTTTATCTTAATATTCAAGGAAAAAATTGTTGTGGAGCTGGTTAGTATGATAGCGACTGTACGCTCCTTATGTCATAGATATGGATAAGTCTGATCATGAATATTGAGAAATAATATATTTTGGAAGGGCAAATTAGGCAGGAGTATACATACTGCACATAGTTCACCTATAATACAGCCCTATATGTCTGACGATCGATGGTAGAGCAACATGATTAAGTTAAAGAATAGAGCTACAATTGCTATATTAATTTGAAAAAAAAAACGCGAGATCTTTTGTAAAATTAAGATGTTATTTCCAAACCATGAATAAACCGAACAAATATAATTATTTTGAAACATGATAGCCTTGAAATATCGTCAGCATCGACAGATATGTAAAACGAAATCATCAGCCCACTATCATTACTCAATAGAGATAACCCGGGCGGACATTATTGACCCGAGATTTTAAATAAAAGAGCCGTAGACGAGATAACAATTCTGTAATATTATTTGCATGCAAATGACCGCCTATTATATTGATAAAGCATACAAATATTTAAATAAATGGATTGGAATCGGAGGCATTTAATTCTATGCCCGATAAAAAATAAACGGAATATTGCTATAATATCAACGTTAATTGCGTGATACAGTGTCCAATGTTGTTCCTCATACATACGTATATAAAACGTAAAGGTGCTAACCGAGTGCCACGGAAAATACGCGCGAAATGACCGCGCTTAAAACACAAGTAATGAAAATGTACTCTGTTAAGTTTATCTGGGAAAAAGCTGCGTTTTTTCCGCAGCATTGCCAAAGCACTCCGTCCAACATCAACGTCTTTGAGGACATAAGATATTTATATTGTCTATATGCAAGGGATCATCGACAATACGCACAACCCCGTGTGGTATGGAGTCATGTGGAAATAGTTGGTACTGGGGTGCATTTGCCAAAAGATGGGAATGTGGGGACGAACCTAAACTTTGTATAACAAACGGAAATGGACTCCAAACTGAACTTTGCTCTATATGTCAACCCCGAGGATCCCAATGCTCTTGGAGATAGTACGGAGAATGTTCTGGAATCGAAGCACTACATTCAATGGGGCTCTTTTAGAGGCGGACGCATAAAATTGTGAATAAAGTTTGTTTTGACTTAAGCAAAGAATCGGTTGGAGCCTTTAAGAATGACAGTATTTACTGCGAGCACGACATTGGCACCATAAAACCAATCTGCGAGCCAATAAGGTGGACCCTTGACGTATGCCTTTCCATTAGGTTCACGCGCAAGAAATACATCACAGCGGGCCTTAATCAAAGACGCGAGGAAACCGGCCAAGATTAATACGCGGACAGAGGGGAGGAACGCACGGAATTAGGAATTGGATACGTACAAGCCGTACGTACAAATTAACACGATGACTTAGATGAAAATAACAGCGTGGCTAGGTTCCATAACAAATAAATTGCTCCGACTCGTGAAACACATTCGAATAGCACATGTGTTTCAGTATAATTCGAAAGAGAAAGAGCAACTCTTCTTTTTTTTATATGGCTAAAGTGGGTCGGCGCTTGGGGATGGTATACGGTTTCAAGCAAGTGCCGCCGTAACTCCCAAGTCATAATTGATTTATGGCGCGGTCGCCGCTGTTTCGCAAAAAAAAAGTTTAAACTTTTCTAATAGCGAGGCAGATGAGACCCACAGAAGGGTTAATTAAAACGAATGGACGGTCATCCGCGAGCAGAACGTCGAAGTTTAGCGGATCACCAATTTCAATGCTTTAATATTGTTACAAACTCGGCTCCGCGTTTCTTTAATTAAAATTAACGACGCAAAACTTTGACATTCAAACGAATTATTAGTACAGAAGGAAACTTTTAATTAGTTCGACTTCTTCCAGCGATACTTTTGTGCATTTACTTATCCGAAGTAATTTAAATTAATTTGAATTCTTTCCACGCTATAGAAGTTTTAAGTTTTTCTGAATTACAACCAGTACGGTCAGTGTACCATTCAATTGTTGACACGCATTCTTATTTCGTTCCACATAATCTCAATGAAATTTCAACTTGCTACGATCAGTACAAAAATAAACCACTTTGATCATGATTATTGTATTCCATTCACAATACAATAAAACATTAAAAATAGTACAAACTGCTAGTGTTCATTGAGTACAAGCCGATAAGTCTGAAATTATAAATTTCACGCCGGAAGCCCCATGTACGTTCATATCCATGACAATATTTGTCAGCTGACTGAATAGATAGTTCCTATTGAACTTTATCGAATCATGCATGCCTAAATACAAAATCATTCATAGATATGTGAAATATAATAATTATACCCACATAATTTTGGATGAATCACAATTGCCTTACAGATCGGTTTTCATTTTTCATGGATATCAAAGGTAATCAACGCAATCTCAAAGTGTGGAATTACAACTTTTTATTGTACATTTTAATGACATATTCGAGTTTTATTATTTATAGTACCTATGAAGTACGGGATATATTTCCCATAACGAAACTTGAGTCAAACTAGCGGTTAATTTTTTCACTACGCAACGTCCACAGCGCAACCTACACCAATTACTAAATCCCTCGATTAAAATTGTCACAGTGCGTGAATCGTTACAAGTGCATTGGTCCGCATATTCACACCTCATGAAGCCCCGGGGAGTGTGAAACCGGCTGTCCGGGCGGCGGCGCGGCGCGGCGGCTCGCTGCGCCCGCGCCGGCTCCACATCAACGTACCAAAGGTACCTTTTAATTTGACCACTATCTGCTTCGGCGCCTACGCGCACCGACGTAAACAAATCGTGAGACGAGATCAATGAATATTAAGCAACCTCCGAAATAATTTCCAGCACCATCTTCGAGATAAAATAAATAATTCTCAATCCAAATAAACGCGAGGAAAGAAACACTGATTGCTTCATAAATTGTCAAAACGTTGCCGTGTGCCAGTGTGTTTGCCGGTCAGTCTCGGGCCAGATAATTAATAACACAAGGCAAATTGGCAAATAAATAAAAGAGTACTGATATATATTCTGCTTATACGATTCGGAATATAATTGAGATATATGGCGTTGTAAAATTCCCAATTTAAAACAACAGACTTGGCAATCGTAAACCTTTATTTTTTCTTTAAATCTGGCTTAAATCAGTATCTTCCGATAGACGGGATATACCATTTTAACTAAAAAATGACAAGTAACATTTAGCAAAACTCAGATCTGTCACATGTTCAACTTGTTTGCAATCAAAATAAAACCGGCAAAGTTTAGCAATAAGAAAGACCTACAAGCAAATAAATATGAAATCCATTTAGTATGCTACATTATACGAAAACTATTTTAAGTTACTTGAAAGGAATAGACATCACCGCTGTTATTATGTTTGACGTAGTATCATTACTGCATCTGTATGTATCCCTACATAACATATAACATAGATATAAATATGAATACGTGTATGATATTCACGGATGCATTCGTTTCTTTTTAAAAAAATAGTAGTTTTTAACCAAAAACCATCTTCACATTTAACTTTTATAATTATTAAATGTTTATCTATCCAAGAATGCATTCTCCATCACATCATACTCGTAAAACTCCACGAGTTCCACGAGAGACTCAAGTATTATCTGATAACATAATGATCGCCCCCGGCAATCCTCGCTTTACAGAAATAGGTGTATCGATTGTGTTTTATAAAATACCGTTAACGATACGTAGGTACATCGAACTTGACAAATTGCTTACGCTCCTAATACCTAGACACCTCGGCCTCTGAGAAGATAGGGGCCTGTATCAACTCTCGCATCTACACCATGTTTAGATTCCGAGATAACTCGATCATGTCGATGTGAGGAGCGTGGAACGCTCACCACACCGCTAGTGTTGTTATTAACTAGCGGTAAATTATACATTATTTTTATTTGTATTACCTGACACTGAGTCACCGGCACTAAACGAGATTCTTTATTAATTTTCGACCGCCATAAATGGGAATATTACACGGCATGGTGTTTCACGATCTAATAATTTATAATAAAGTCCAGGAACCGAGTACGTCGCCATATACGGCCTGTGTCTAATGGATACGACCTATCGTAAAGGTGTATTTACGGTGTTGTAACTTATTTTTATTGAACACATTAAGGTGCAGCACTATTTAGAACGAACTAGTTCACGGTTCTCAGCGCGAGCTCGCAGTCTCGTCTGTCGCACATCAATACGGGGAGCACAATCAATATGTTAATATCTCAGATAAGACAGTTGGATTCCTAAACATAAAACACCCAGTCACCGACGTGGAACAAGAGTAACCTACATTCCTTGGAGATAAGATCGTGAATAAGCTAATAATCTTGCCGATGTAGGTAGAGACAATCTGATTACAATTTTTATTAATGTTAACGTTAAAAATGTAAATTAGCTCAAGCCTAATGTGTACCATTATAATTAGAAAAAGCCAAATATTTAAATAGTTAAAAAAATCAGGTGAGCACGATTTATCAGTCTTCAGTAAATCAACATGGAAATCCGTAAAATAATTTAAATTGCGCCTTAACAATATTAAGATAGAGCTATGAAAACAACAAAATATCATATTCTATTAAGACATTATTTTTTAACCAACAAGACATTAACGCTTTTTTATTTAAAAGTGTTAGCACAACAACGAAGTTTATATTGCGTGTACCGGTCCAGGAATATTTTGAATAACAATTAAAAACAAAAATGCCTACCTCGTAAAATCGTGATTGGCTCCAAGTGAAAACTCGTTAGGTGAATCGTAAAAGTCGACAATAATTAGGCGGCCACAACCGCGAGAGCCGATATGAGCTGATTACGAAAGAAATACAGTCTTAGCGCGTTGATTTATTGTACACCGCGCTGGCTTCATCGCCTTACCTCACGGGCGTAGTGCCAGCTCATACTTAATGTAGAGTTAATGAAAATAAATTCTTTACATTTGTCTTCTTGTCTATGCGAGATTCAAATAAGGAACCCTAAAAATATAAATCATTATTCCAACAAATACGTATTATAAATGCGAATGTAAGTTCAGATATTTTTATAAATTCTCGTGTATGTATGAAAGCACGATTCTGGAATGATGACGTAGTTACCTAGGTAAGGCAAATCCCAAAACAATAACCACAGCTTGGCACTTTAATTACTTGACTTCAGCCTATTTCGTCCAAGTATTTCCGAAAATGTTATATTTCCACAACAATGAATAGCTAGGTAATAGGAATAGCTAGGTATACAAATTCAGATAAAAGTAACAAATATTTTCATATTTTTGTATCATTTAATATGTGGCTCATAGCCTTACCCCAAAACACAAATACGTCATACAATAAGGGCTAATAAGATCCCTAAAAGAAGAAAAAAAATTGCTACATACAAGAAGTAGAAATTTACATTTAAATGCTGACAAAGGTCGCAAAATATTCAGAAATTCTATTTTTATAATAATAATAAATGAATGAACAAAATAATCGGGTATGATGATAATTCACAAAGTTAAATACCTGGCAATAAAATCCGCGCAGCCTATTTATGTAACTAAGCTCAAATCAGAATCATATAAATTCTCGCTCGAAGCGTTTTCAATCTTCTGATATGATAAACGATTCGTTCAAGAGGGCAATTACGACTGCCAGTATTAGAAGTAAGGCAACACCAACAACTAATGTATACCATGAAATCCATTAGCCATTAACACTTCTCAATTTGCTACAAAGCCTTATTAGCGGGTTTTTAATAGTATGCAAAGCAAATTTGTTCTACGGTCTACATCTTAGCTGACTGTTGCATTTCCTTACACTGTATTTTCATAGAAATATTCCACATTCTCATATGTTTAATTTCATAAACCTATTTTCTACCAACCAACTCAATGCAAGGGAAACATACCTTCAATCATTGTTTATGCATAAAATGCCGTGTTAAACAATTTCAGGCTATAAAAATCTAGTCACCTGGTGATGACTGATGAGTGAGTGATTGCTTAGTGTGGCAATAAATATGTTATTTGCCTAAATCAGACATCGTTGGGAAGTACCTACGGCAAGATTAATTGTCCGCCAAATTCTGGTTCCAATCGGCAATAAAAAACAAGACTGTGAGACACATAACCGTGCTGTAGCATCGCGTTTTTCAACAAAATGCAACTGATAAAAACAAAACAAATTTTGTGGCAAGTTTTTGAGCGGACATCCATGAGGCATGAGTTTCAAAACCTAAACTAGAACGGATTTGTCGCCTACATTTTGTCAGTCATGGCACGAGGCACGCGCACGATCCGGGGGTCATGCATGCCCTCGTCTCACTCGTTCCTGACTCGTTAACACGCTCATTTCAATCCAGCTCGTAATATACAGTAAGATACCGCGTAATGCTGATGGTAATCGTCCGCCCGGTACCATAACTTGAACGCAATCCGACAAAATAAACGCCAAACTTTGTAAACTCCACTTCATAACTAAAGCTGATGGCTGTTAAATTTGACATAAGATCAATTAAGGACAAAGTTTATGGAACTGCGTCTTCGTAATATACGAGTGGTCCAGTCAAATTTAAATGTCACCATTAATTGAGATATTCGCGGTCAACACCGCGTGCTAAAACTTGTCCCTTGACAAACACAGGCATGTTTAATCGGCCCATATAATATGCAAATCGGGAAATAAAAATACAAATAAATTAACCGCCGGAGACAGTAAATCTAGCAACTATAAAATAAAAAATCTTGAAATATTATCGGTATAAATGTGTCTTACATGTTTAATAGCCCCTATTTCTTTATTCGGCTACTGAAGAAGGTATATGTACTAATTTAAGTGATACTTAAACGTCAAATAACATACCCATCGACCCACATAAGACATTCCAAGGGCCTTTAAGTAATGTTCATTTTGTGTGTCCAAAATCAAAGAAAGAACATTTAATATTAAAACACAGGTCAGTATATTTAAGTCAACAAGCGGTAAGAATAAAGGACAAAATTGAACGTTTTATTACAAGATCATGACATATATTATGAGTTATACGATAAATATAAAATATTGCAGCATTCATAGCGTCCACAGCGAGCATGCCATCGCACCGTGTGAAGTCACGCGTTCTTATCTGATGAACTTCTACTTCAACCAACTAGTCCTATCCTGCTCGACTTGTATTGCTTGTAAGTTCACGCCGCTCGCAATGAACAATCGTTAAACACCATTTTTATTACATAAGCTGGACTAAAAGCAACCGCTTTTACTAAACTTACCAATTAAAATATCGATGTCACTGATAGCTTAAGAATAATTGCTTCAATTATGCAACATTTCACAGATGGCATCCGGTGTTACATATTATATACTCTACACAGTGAGGTCGCGTAATCAGAGTAAATGATCAATAACGAGCGGCGCGCTAAATCGATGAAACGTCAGTTGGGCCCTGTACCGTTCACCGTCCTACCGATCTGGCAGATAATAAGGCCACCCGACACACCAGCCAATGACGACAGCCACAAGTGGCTAACCGTATCACGACTCTAAGTGGCTGTCGCCGGTGGCCACCACTAGTGGTCACTTGGGCCCAAGTGGACGAGTGTTTTTTCAAAGATCTAAATTAGTTCCTCATATTTTTCATGAGTATACTACGTAACCCAATTATTCGGATACTTTCGAAGGAAGTGCTATGGATTACAATATAACCTGAAGTAACGAAGAAGAGTTGGCTAATACAAAATATAATCACCACACCTAACACAAACCTCGTTGAGTATTATAACGAGCGACAATTAGAAAGTTTAAACGCTATAAGTCCCCTGTCGATCGATATACAATATACGACCGGCCTAACTACTACGATACTAGCTAGGTAACCGGTAACTAGCCGGCATCACGTGAAGATGGGGGATTAGTGAAGCTACCAATAGCAGAGTTAATAGAGTCAGCGGTATCTGGATTATGTCATTAAAACTGCACCATACGCTCATCCGCTCGACTAACTGGACTTTCGAATCTAAGCACACTACGAAACTACTTCTGATAGTCTTATTTTCTACAACTTTAACAAATCCTACTAATATTATAAATGCGAAAGTTTGTGAGTGTGGATGTATGTATGAATGTATGTATGTATGTATGTTTGTTACTCCTTCACGCAAAAACTACTGAACGGATTTGGATGAAATTTGGAACACAGATAGTTTATAACCTGGATTAACATATAGGATACTTTTTATCCCAATAGTATGTTCCCGTGGGACAATTATCGATAATACTGAACGGATTTGGATGAAATTTGTAAACCAGATAGTTCAAAACCTGTATTAAAACATGGGATACTTTTTATCCCGAATACTTTATAACCCGATAGTATGTTCCCGTGGGACAATTATCGATCCTACTGAACGGATTTGGATGACATTTGGAACACAGATAGTTCAAAACCTGTATTAAAACATGGGATACTTTTTATCCCGATAGTATGTTCCCGTGGGACAATTATCGATAATACTGAACGGATTTGGATGAAATTTGGAACACAGATAGTTCAAAACCTGTATTAAAACATGGGATACTTTTTATCCCGATAGTATGTTCCCGTGGGACAATTATCGATCCTACTGAACGGATTTGGGTGAAATTTGGAACACAGATAGTTCAAAACCTGTATTAAAACATGGGATACTTTTTATCCGGAATACTTTTTATCCCGATAGTATGTTCCCGTGGGACAATTATCGATCCTACTGAACGGATTTGGATGAAATTTGGAACTCAGATAGTTCAAAACCTGGATTAAAACATGGGATACTTTTTATCCCGATAGTATGTTCCCGTGGGACAATTATCGATGATACTGAACAGATTTAGATGAAATTTGGAAACCAGATAGTTCAAAACCTGTATTAAAACATGGGATACTTTTTATCCGGAATACTTTTTATCCCGATAGTATGTTCCCGTGGGACAATTATCGATCCTACTGAACGGATTTGGATGAAATTTGGAACTCAGATAGTTCAAAACCTGGATTAAAACATGGGATACTTTTTATCCCGATAGTATGTTCCCGTGGGACAATTATCGATCCTACTGAACGGATTTGGATGAAATTTGGAACACAGATAGTTCAAAACCTGGATTAAAACATGGTATGCTTTTTATCCCGATAGTATGTTCCCGTGGGACAATTATCGATCCTACTAAACGGATTTAGATGAAATTTAGAAACCAGATAGTTCAAAACCTGTATTAAAACATGGGATACTTTTTATCCCGAATACTTTTTATCCCGATAGTATGTTCCCGTGGGACAATTATCGATCCTACTGAACGGATTTGGATGAAATTTGGAACTCAGATAGTTCAAAACCTGTATTAAAACATGGGATACTTTTTATCCCGAATACTTTTTATCCCGATAGTATGTTCCCGTGGGACAATTATTGATCCTACTGAACGGATTTGGATGAAATTTGGAACACAGATAGTTCAAAACCTGGATTAAAACATGGGATACTTCTTATCCCGATAGTATGTTCCCGTGGGACAATTATCGATCCTACTGAACGGATTTGGATGAAATTTGGAAACCAGATAGTTCAAAACCTGTATTAAAACATGGGATACTTTTTATCCCGAATACTTTTTATCCCGTATGGTCCGTGGGACAATTATCGATCCTGCTGAACGGATTTGGATGAAATTTGGAACACAGATAATTCTTAACCTATAGAATACTTTTCATCCCGATAGTATGTTCCCGTGGGGCAATTATCGAAAACCACGAGGGCGATGCTGTGAGATTTTAGTGTTTTTTCATGTGCAATTATCGCCAAAATAGTGAACCTCAAATACAATAAAAATTGATAATTTATTTCGAACTAACTGGTGGCCGAGTCTTATTACCTACTACCACTTACTATTAGGATGTACATTTAGTAGTAACAAATTAATCGTTAAATCAAAATAAATACTTTTATCACTTCTGGTATTTAAAGTACTGGCCGGACCGATTTTGACGGGACTTTCACTGGCAGCTAGCTTATGTTATAAGAAGTAACGTGAGCTACTTTTATTAAAAAAATACTTTCCGTAAACTCTGCGAACTAGACAAATATTTTTTGTTAAATAATTTTTTTGTTAAGTTAAATTCAACGCGGACGAAGTCGCGGGCACAGCTAGTCTTATATATAACTCAAAGGTGACTGACTGACTGACTCACATAGTGATCTATCAACGCACAGCCCAAACCACTGGACGGATCGGGCTGAAATTTGGCATGCAGGTAGATGTTATGACGTAGGCATCCGCTAAGAAAGGATTTTGATTAATTCTACCCCCAACGGGATAAAATAGGGGATGAAAATTTGTATGAAATTTTGTCAATTTTAAACCGAGCGGGCTGAGACTTTGCATGTATAAAGCTATTATAACGTAGACATCCCCTAAGAAAGGATTTTGATTAATTCCACCCCCAAGGGGATAAAATAGGGGATGAAAGTTTATATGAAACTTTGTCAATTTTAAATCGAGCAGACTGAGACTTTGCATGCATAAAGCTACTATGACGTAGGACGAAGTCGCGGGCACAGCTAGTATTATATATTACACGTACCTCATTTTTATTATCATTGAAATATGTTTAAATATATCCTTCAATTTGTTTTTCATAATATAAATAAAGTATGCCCCTAGTGATCTCGCTCTATTATTGACATACCATGAAGCCATACCTTTAGAAAGGGGAAAAAAATATTATTAAGTCCATAGTTCGCCGCAAATATTTAAGGAAACAATTGCAAGCTAAATTAAATGCGACCTAAGTCATGTGAATAACATTGTAATGTAAAACAAAGTCGCCGATCGCGATTTATTCAGATTATTTTTATAGTAGCGCATACGAAGACAGCCGTGCGACTGTCTGCCGCATGCCTTCCCATTACCGCTCGCGTTCCGAGCAAACCCCAAAAATTGGGAGACAAATTTGTGAATTTAAATTCCATTGGTGGAATTTAAGTGGATATACGCGTTATTTTAACCACATAAACATGGTCATTCAACTTCAGGGTTTACTGTGCTCAAGTAGTGACAATTGCTGTTCTTCGCAGAGTTTTTTTTCAAAGTAGCGTTAATCTCGATGTGGAATATCATAAAATAATAAAGTAATCGATGTTTTATGTTTACTTTTAAGTAACTGCAAACTTTTTAACGCTTCTTCTAACGTTTCTTAATACTTATCTACAATGTTGCTAGAGCATTAGTAGCGCATAGATCGAATAGTAGCGAATCGATTTTATACATCCTCCCGTAAGGTGCAAATATATTTATACCTACAATATCTGAAGATAAATGTGTCGTTATATAAAGTTAAGCAACAGGCACAGGTGTTCAAACGGTAGGATTTTGAACTTAACGTCATACAATGTATATCTCAATTATTGACCGCTTCGGCAAATTTATTGCCGGCCTGTGAGAGATAATTTCACAAAGTAAAATAAATACGAAGAGCGACCAAGGCCATAATTAAGAATTAAAGCTCTTTCCGAAATTGTCGCGAGGAGCCGGAGGAGGCTCTTGATTTATCGCCACCGAATAATATTTCCAGTTAAATTGAAAATGTAAGTAGGAATTCGCCGCAGATTAATCGATAAACGGTACAAGTGAATTCGTTGTAAATTATTGCTACATATTGTGCTGCGTTTCCCTGGATAAGTGGTAATTACTGTAAAAAATATATAATTCCTATATGAAAAAGATTAATTGGAAATACGAGATCAGGGAAGAATGTTCCGCTAACATTTTAAGTACCGAAGCTAAAATTTTGCACAAACTATCAATTGAAATAACAAACTATCAATTTAGCACATAAATTAAATACTTACTAGATTTGAAATAATCATCAACCTAATGTATAATGAATCAATTCGTTCAAATACAAAATATGACATCTGTTTATAGAACCAATCCAGAATTAATAAATTGCCAAGAAAACTTTGGAGGTAAATGAGTAGGTACTACCTATAAGAGCACACATAAAGTATTTTTGCTTGAGGTATAATGGCAATAAAAAGGATCACTGATTCGGTGCTGAATAATACCTACATATGTATGCAACACGGGGGTCGAGAAAGTCAAAGTGAAGCGCGGCAAGTTTGTGGTGCAAAAACTGGTGGTGTAGAGGCGGCAGGCGAAACGTGGCGCGCAGTTTTTATGCCGGCCGTCAAAGCTCGGTGTCGCGCCGCGCGTCGTCCACTCAAGTACGGCCCCCTCTAATTGGACGTCTACCTGTTGCTTCGCCTTACTGTTTTTTCAGTTCCCGAGCGAATACACTCGACGATGAGCACTTTACGTGAACAGTTTCGTAATACCTCGCGAGGTAATCTTACTCAATGTCTTTGCTGTTTTTACTAGAGCCCGTGTGACCCAAAAAAATCAGATTAAATTGTGAAACGGAATTAACATAAACACGCCTAATTGATGATGCGCGTAAAAATGTTCGTTCATAAATGGGCAGAGCTGGCTTTCTCTGCACGATTTTACCTTTGAAAATAAATAGCTCAAAAACGACCTAACGGTAACAAGATCCAAATGGGATCTTGAAAACAAAACTACTCGCGTATACGTCTAAAAACACAAGCCACCTGGACACAGGAAGAACATAGTAACGCGAGGTAAGGTTGGGTGTAGCGCACAAAATAACAAAACAAGTCAATACACTCAAACAGGCAACGGCATCGACTCCAGCGCGCTGCAGTACGGTCCCATGATGATCGGTTATATTAGGTTGTTTTTCGATCACCAATAACTGTTGAAGCATGTCCACCACCTGACGCGATCAGGGCTGTCGACTTTTACGTAAACTATATTCTGAATAAAAGTATCGCCATTCCTCATCAATGTATATTGTCCAGTAATTCTACCTCGCAACCGGGCAGTTAAAAGTAAGTTGATAACTGCCATTGAAGATATCTTCGCCTATCTAATCAATTTTCGTCACCACAAAATTGTGTAAACTTTTCTGTTACTTCTGTTTAAATATATCAATATGAAACGAATCAGGGTTATAGTGTTTTAGCGTTCAAACGAAAGGGATGATAGCCCTAAACGTGCGATCAAGTGCGCGACGGTCCGACGCGTACGTCGATTCACCACGCGCGCGCGCACCCGTGCGACCGGCCTGCCGACCGCCGGAAATCCAGTGACAAGTTAACAAAAACTCACTAACATTCATTGATACTTTTTTCACAGCACTTTGAAGAACAGGTCCACGATGTATCCAATATGAATTACCCGATTAGATTTGATGGAAGTGCTCTATTCCATGCTGATCTAGATGAGAAAGAATCTTCAGGCAATAAGAAGTCACTTCCTGCCGAATAGCGGTAAAACCAGTCTTGAAGACTTCACCAAGACACCAACAGACTGGAAATAATTCAAACCTATGAAAGCCTAACTATATGCCTAATTATTGTCTCGCTTTTCCAGCAATCTTGCAAATTTTAATTTTGGGTTTACACTAGACTAAATATTTTTAGTTTCGTTTTTTATAGTGCGGTGCATGGGCCCCTTCAGGAACGAAGGTAAGTGTATTGTATGTCGAACATTTTAAGTTTTTAGATGTCAGACTATCCAGTGACCTGAAAAACCTCGTTTTCGCCACCTATTTGATTTTTGAGAGAACTTTTTCACAGTGGTCGTTACAAAGTAGTTGTACAAAATTACTAACTGATGCTTTTCAAGCGCGACGATTTCCGCCATTTAACTCCTGCCGCAAGACGTGTAAAGGAACTACGTTTCAAAAATAATCTGGGGGCTCACAATCGCAGCATCGACATTTATATTATTCAAATCAAGTGTACATTTTATATTGTGTGGCTCATTTCATATTCAAGTCCAAGTAACGTACAGCGCGATGAAATCAGGCTGCGGCCATTAGTCAAATGGTTTCCACGGCAAGTGTAGGTATGTAGGTCCCGAGGTATAAATAAGTAAGTTGGTTTTGACGATAAGCGGCGGGTGGTTGCACGATCGCCCCCGCAGCCGTGCCCGCCATTGTTTTGACGTGCCGGTTGATTTGTGCGCGAACGCCGCGATCGATCGCCGGCGCCAATTTATTACCTTTCCTAGGCTCATGCGCGCCGGCCGGCATTACAGCAAATTAGAGAGAACGGTCGCTCCACTTGCCGCAAAAGTGATACAATTAGCTCGCGGTGGGAGACATCGCCCTTGAGATATTCTCTATCGCTTTGCTTCAACAAGAACCCATTTTATAAACGAAGAATTAAGTAAATAAATGAGCACTTGGACCTGAATGAAAGCTTTCAGATATTCCTTTTATCTACTATTTACCTTCAGTTCTTTTGTAACCACAGCACATTGTGACTTCTTTAATTAAAACCCAAGAAACTTTATTGCTTTTACGGTTGTCGGTGGAGGCAATAATATCGTGTACTGAGTCATCACAAATGAAAAAGTAATAAGGTAGAACGCTTAATCTCACATGAGCCGATAAAGGCAAAGTCGTAAAAGTGGCACTAAAGCGGTAATTAATGTAGCCAACGCTGATTATACGCAAAGCTGTTGGCAGTTGCGAACGAACGAATGTAAACAATGATTCGATTAGTTAATCCGGTGAGCGACGCACTAACGTTCGATTGGTAGCGGCAATAACCGACTCGCTTTGATTAAAAACGTCGCGTAAAGGAAGTGAAACGACTGCACGAATAGTACGTGAATGAATACGATACGACGATGAAGTTCCGTAGTGTCATGATTGTTTACTGCTACATGAACAGTTCTGAAAAAGCACCTATTTTGTGATTAACGTATCTGTTCTTTATACTTAAACCACAAATTACAGTTTCAGTCATGCAAATGAAGCACTCTGCGGAAAAATTGGATTGTAGACAATACATTTTTATCCACGAGGTTTTTGTCAGATATGCAACTTAAGTTTAAAATACTTAATTTGATCAAGTTAATAATTCAAAAACCTATGTTTTATTAATTATTTCACGGTACCCCAAACAATCCATACAAGTCTCGCAACAGATGCGATTGAAAATCGTAAATATCGCGAGCGGCGAACACGTGACACGCTCGTACATAAACTACCAAGTCGGGATCCAATTTCGGTGAAATTTAATGTAAATGCATGAATTTTCCCCGTACCACTCGTACAATCAGTGTCGAGAGCTGACATTTGCATATGCGTTGGTGAAATTTCAGAATAGCTATGCCGTCGGGCTTAACCGAGTTCAAAACTCAGCGGGCATACGACTTGAGGAAATGTTACTGCAATGTGGCGGGATGTATCCCCATATCTGACGTAACGGGGCTAGCAATCCGCCTGAAACTAATATTAGGACGCTCACTGCCTTCTTGGAATGCTCGTACGCCAGAAAAATAGCATGTAACATTGCACGGTAGCTATCTGAAGCCCCGAGTGGTTCTAAATGCAACTTATCTCGCGCAGATGTTTTTAAAAACAGATCATAAGGGCTCGCGCCATGTTAAGTGCGTACACGAAGCAGATTTACTGTAAAAACCGGGGCAGGTGTTGCGAACAGGACAGTAAATTGGTTGGAAAATCTTATAGGAGTAACCCAGCACGCTGCATTCGGTTCGTGTGTCACCACATGTCAAAAACTGCTGACGCCAGGCACACGACACTACCACCTGAGCTCGTTACATGTACTAGGGGTTTATAAACATCGTTCTTGTAAAATATTTTAAAGAAAAAGAATATGCGGAAGCATGATCGAAAATGTATCTAACGGTGACAAAAAAACATCCCATCCATGTCCCTTATATTTCTACAACAGAATAGGTACCTATGTAGCTTGTTTTAACACTTACTACCAATATTATTGACTGATAATTATAGCGTTGAATGGAACAAGGGAGCTTATTAACGATCTTCCCAGACTTCGTCCTCGAACGCGTCCGCTCGGCTGATTGGAATGTCTCAGACAACGGGTTTGGAGAAAGCAATCACAATTTATGAGCGTTGGTGCAAGGACGATCAAATAGTTCCGTTAATCAGCTGCTAAAGCAGGGACGCTGAGCACGAAGAATTTCGTACAATGACCTGTTATTTCACACGCAGTTCACAGCAACTGTGTGAGCGAGACGTATTAGATTTACGCGGGAGTGACAGAGACAGGTAATAACAGGTCGTTGCACGAAATTCTTCGTGCTCAGCGACCCTGCTTTAGTAGTGCTACCTTTATATATTGTAACGATACGAAGTTGGTCTTCCGGCTTTCCCACTCATCGAAAAGCAGCTATAATAGCCAGTTTCCGCCGATTTTCTGTGAGAGGGTGGTACTACCCAGATCGAGCCAGCCCGTCTTCATACATGAGCTGTAGTCAGCTGGCTACAGCTTAGCTCTACCACCGTTAATAACTTTCAAGACATTTCAATGCATATTACAAATCCATTTCAAAGATGGAAAATCATACTGCACCCATATGACTGTAAAAGTTAAACCACTGTTTCAGTTTTAGAGCTTACAGTCAATAAAATCTCGTTTTACTATACAATATCATAAAAGCCTCACCCTCCCCCGGCAATTGTATAAAATGAGACACGTCTACTCATAAAAAGAGTACCAGACAGCAGCACGCTTCGCTGTCCTGACATTACGCCAAGTACACGCATTATTTAACATTGCTACTTAAAATGTGGACAGGGTACGCACAAGTTGCCGTCGTAAACGCGCCAGATCCTGTGTATAAGTAAATTAAACCTAACGACCAAAAAAACCATAAAAAATTAAAACCGAATTGAGAACCTCCTCTTTTTTTTATTCGGTTTATAAGGAATGCGATTAGAACAATGATATACCTCTAATACCTAGAAGTCGCAATCAAATATGAACACTTAACAATATAAGGTACCTACTTTACTTTTTACATAGATACTAGGCTATCATGTTATGTCCAACTGCATAAGTACATATTATTATTAAAAAAAATTGATCCTTCAATATTTAGGGTGCTAATATGATGAAATGCGATAACTTTTCTTATCAATTTCTACACAATATCGAGTGAATGTCTCAACATTTAATATGTGAAGCGACATATTATAATGTTATTCCATAACGCGTGAAAACAACGCGTAATCTACAAGTGTTCTTTCCTGCAGGAGTTATCGCCAGGCACTGAACACGTAAGTACCATTTTGTTTAATATTTACGAAATACAGGATAGATGTAGGGAAACTGGATAGGTAGATATCATATCGATATAGAATATCTATCAAGTATTACGACACGGTACAGTATGAACTAATCCCCTTCTCTTTCAAAAACCCACCTCGTAGTAAAAGTTAAATCGAAGACAACAACAACAACAACAACCAGAATAAAGCACATCTTATCAATATACTACAGTAGATATCACTTAGTTTATCATTCATTAAAATAACTAAATTTATAAATGCAGTAGTATATTCGGTAGATACTTTTAAATGTATTATAGCAAGTTTCACGTGTATTGCAGAGGCGTTTTTAATATTAAATTGTACACTTTAATTAGGCAATATATTTATGTAACATTAAAATCAACAGAAAGTATTAAATAAAACTCAGTATTCGAACAATGTTCCACAGTATCGGCATTTTCAGTTTATGACATCGACTTTAGATAAAATTAATAAACTTACGATAATGACAAGTACACATGAAGCTTAGAAAAATGCTCATATCGTAAAGCTATCAAAGAGTGACGCGACATACGTCCGGGATTCAAATTAAACCCACGCCTATCTCACATTACAAGTCCAACGGAGTGCTAGTTTCATGTGAAACCATTCATAGTGGAGTTTATTCGTATTGCTCACTGAGACCGAGCCTCCACGCGACGGCAACACAAAAGCTGTTTAAATTTCAAACGCGTTCGGAATTAATGCGACCAATATAAATGGAAGAACTATAATGGGTGCATTTATACTACTATTACCGGTTATCAAAGAGCAATTAAAGACGCAGCGCGCGAACCACAAGCCGCCGCGCACGCTCGATTTACTTTTGACTTCGATTAATCGTTCTTCTTGATCGGCTCCAATCTTTTACATTTGCATAAGAATCTTTGTATTATTCGTTATATGGGCTGAATATTAGAAACACGTGAAAACTACTACTCGCATGAATTTCAACAGTTTAAATGGCTATCAATAGACAACAGAAAATAATAAATAGAACATAATCAATGATCGAGGATTTTCAATGAAACTCTCATAGATGTCTATAAATAAACATTGAGAGTTGAGAATGCAACATATTTATATAAACGAGGCATTGACGTGCTGACACTGTTGATGAGTCATGACGCAAATCATGCGTCTGCGTCGGTAGAAGAACCGGGGCGTTTGCGCAACATGCGCGCGCGCCGTGTCCGTGCGAACCTGAACCTGCACACGGTCAAGCGCAACCTTGTCATTAATCGGCAGATTTATATATCGCAACAAAATCTAAAATGTAACCAATAAAACATGTAAATGGCGTAAATATAGCAACCTTGATCCAGGTTATATGTTTGAGCCGTTTGGGGTAGAGACCCTGGGACCGCGGGGCCCGAGCGCCCATCGCATTTTTAGCGATTTGGGAAAGCAGCTGGTCGAGGCAACTGGTGACCAGAGGGATGGCACATATCTCGCACAGAGAATTAGCATTGCCATTCAACGTGGCAATGCTGCCAGTCTTCTCGGCACTTTGCGAAGCGACGGTGGTCTGGCATAAGTTTATTTTTTGTGAAATTTTATATTACTAGACCTAAGCTATTTTATATCTGTACATAGTGTATATATTCGTTATTTCTTTCTTCTTTTCAATAAATAACCAATAAAATAAACTATACAAAGAATGTATGGCAGGACCTGTTATAGGTAGCGGGTGACACAATTTAAAGAGGAAATCCTCAATGCTGCCCCGGCAATAAATCCTAAACGGTAACCCGTTATTAAATTTAAGACATGGGTGGAGTTACATGCTGAGATGTAGATAAATCAACGATCAACGGATGGCTAAATTGCGTTCTGTCGTATTCTGTCATTAGATATAACTTGAATTTTAAGTTAAAAAAACCATCATTAGTAGCTATATCGATTACATATATTAAGCAGTATTAAAATTAATGTTGAATGCTTGTAATCGATTTAAAATCATCTCTGATTGATTTGATACCGTAACAGCCGAGATGATCTTTCTGCTTCCCATAAAGTTTTGTGAATGGAGAGATTTTCGACCGTCAAGAACCTGCATTGAGGATGTCTCGGATATAATGTTGCCAGGCACAGTGAAAGAAAACGGGATGGTGATCCCGTTAAAAGGCCAATCCTTTAATTTAGATAATATAATCCAATAGTAATCACTTGTGATTACTATAAATACCGAATGTTAATTAAAAGGATAGACTTACTACAAAATAATGACCTGTTATTGTAAATTTTTAAATACAACAGAATGTTAACAAGCAATGATCTATGTTAACACATGAATTGCCCAACAATTACAATATTTATTAACATAAAAGTGCAAATCCTTAAACATTTACTCAAGCAAAACAAGTAAACTTATTAAAGAATATATCCTAAACTCTACTGAGACATTCCATCAAACCACGAAATTCTAGTCGCCCCACAAAATCAGGCAATACTAGTCAGTGGAATGCCAGTCAATCGTGCAGAGTGGTCAAGACAAAAAGTTAATTAAAGCCGGTGGCGGTGACAGTGCGCAGAGCCGCAGGTGTCTATGGGAAGCGCGGCCGTGCGCGTCCGCCGCGCACCGAGACCAATCGACGCTAATTGTAACGAACGCTGCGCGAGCGATGACCGGCGAACGCTTCTGTTGACATTGTCCCCCAAAATTATCTTTATAAATCAAAGCGTACGTAAAAAGCGTCTAGTTAGGTAAACGACCCCAGCTGTAGATTATTCTTAGTGCAATTTAACAACATTTATGTAATTTTCTTTAAAGTTTAAAATTTTTTAAATGTAATTTTAAAGTGGAAATTCGCTAAGTACACATATACCCAACTTATATGTATGCCCTATAAATCGTATTTAATGTGTTTCTGCAGGAACATCTCAAGAATTTACATGTGTAGAAGAGCCGACACATTCCGATCGCATGCGCTCGTCTGTCGTGTAAGCCGCATATCAAAACAGCATCGACAATAAAACATGCAGCCGACAATACTGTCTCTGACTAGTGACCACACAAAAGGGAACAGTGATAAATAAACTACAATAACTTGTTGTTTATCTCGGAATTGGGCACGCATCTATTCGCGCCGGGAGTCAGGAGAAATGACGCTCGTGCCCTGTACGCTGCATACCTAATTCCTGAGAAGATCATCAGCTAGAGGAAGACAAATTTTATTATTGCAGCTCGTTATATCTTGTGTATCTAGGTTAGAAATCTCAATCACCCATAGTACCCACTATAATTATATGTATAACTAGCTGTGCCTGCGACTTCGTCCCCGTGGAATTTAATTGACAAAGTTTCATACAAAGTTTCATCCCTATTTTATACCCTTGGGGGTAGAATTAATCAAAATCCTTTCTTAGCGGATGCCTACGTCATAACATCTACCTGCATGCCAAATTTCAGCCCGATCCGTCCAGTTGTTTGGGCTGTGCGTTGATAGATCACTATGTCAGTCAGTCACCTTTGAGTTATATATATTTAGACTAGCTGTGCCCGCGACTTCGTCCACGTGGAATTTAATTGACAAAATTTCATACAAACTTTCATCCCCTATTTTATCCCCTTGGGGGTAGAATTAATCAAAATCCTTTCTTAGCGGATGGCTACGTCATGACATCTACCTGCATGCCAAATTTCAGCCCGATCCGTCCAGTGGTTTGGGCTGTGCGTTGATAGATCACTATGTCAGTCAGTCAGTCAGTCAGTCACCTTTGAGTTATATTTATTTAGATTAGATATATACTTGCTCATTTACAACCCAGTTTTGATTTCTAATAAAAAACACGAAACCCTTTTTTCAATATGTAGTAATCAACGCGACAGAAAGCTCCAAAGATATGAATCGTAATTATGAGAAACGGCAACAATACAAGAATAAACTATATCTGCGACACATCGAAAATGCAACAAGAGTGTCGTGTAAAGGTTCGACCACAGTAAGCGGCTCTGCACTGCTGCAGAGCGGGGAGCGACTCAACGCGACGAAATATTGTTTATGAAAAATCGTATGTAATATAAATCAAGCAATGACACTGCGCGGTCGCACCTTTACTTCCCTATGTCTATGTCTTTATAATGTAATTATTCATAATACCGCCTCAGAAGTGAAATAATTTAAAGGCATTACCCTGTATCACCTATTAATTCAAACTAATTTAATGTCAGCAAGGTGCAGTTTATCTCAACATCGGATTATTTTCAGCGGGTAAAGATATTCCCCTGTAACCGAGACGAACAAAACCTCGCTTACGTTTCATAACCGCGATGGGATGTATTATTTTACAACTTGGGCTTTTAGTTCCGTTACGAGTACCACAGGTGAAGCTTTTGTAGTTATTATGGAAAACTTTGTAGCTATAACAAAATGCTGTTTAAATTCAATTTCTTACTGATAATATCATTATTTTTGTGCCACTTTTTCATGTCTTGGTATGAATCGCAGACCACACATCATTTTATTACACTTCAATATTAAAACGTTAAGTGTCGTTTAATTTTATATCTATTTCAATAAATGTGTACTTCTATTCTGCAGTTTCTGCTTTTTTATATAAATAGCATACGAATTGCCATCTATATCACGTCTGACAGCGATTTTCATATACCGCAATAAAAAAACTATAAATATCGGTATTTAAATTTATAATCGTGTATGATGGGGACTCTCATTACGTGTCTGGGTGCGCATGCACGCATCTTTCGACGCGGCCATTAACGCGCCCGAGATCAATTGGCTTTCGAGCCGTGGGCGGAACGTTTCATTAACTATTATAATATAAAAGCAGTCCAAGCTGATTAGTTCCTTGAACGTCCAACGCTTTTTAAGCTATAATCGATATTTATATAAGAATCTTTTATGGCGTGTTATGAACCGTTCACAACACGACGGCCGGTTTTTAATAAACAAGACTAGCACGAATAACACAGATAAAGAGCACCCACCACGCGCCATAACATAACATAAGTGAAGAAGGGTTCCGAGATACATTAAACCGACCGATCTATAAAGGCGTACATCCATAAAACGATATCATACGACACAGAGTGACTAATGCATAGGCGATTCACGGAGAGTTGTATAATGGTCGGAGACACACGAATTACCCAGTAGCGGGCGCTTATCTGATAATAAATATTATGGTCCATTCTTTTAGGCGAGACGGTCATTAATCGAGCGGTCGATAGTGCGCGTATCGTCTTACGAGCCGCATTGTTGAGCCAACAGTTGTTCCTATTTATCAAGACGCCAGTATTATTGTTGTGGCGCGCACAAAGAGCCAACGCGCTCGCTCGCGACGCCACGACAACGACGCGGCCTTTGTTTCATGACAAGCAACATCGGTATTAGTGAAATATTCATTTAAAATTATCGAACACCCCGAACGACATTGTGTTAACTATCGCCACAACATACTACGTGTAAAATGATCGTTAAATTGGTAAACTACTAATAGAAATTATCTGTCAACTATAAATTATACAGAAAACACGGCGCCAAAATTATAATTAACACCTTCTCATATGAGGTAAGTCGATAATTAATTCACACCTTTTTATCTGACGTGTCCCGTTAGTCCACAAATCCGGAGACTTTGTGGCTTTAGACTATGCCAGCCGAATTAGAGTCACATAACGTCAAGGTTGAAATGATTTGCATATAAATTACTTTCGTCGATGCGTAAATCCACGTGTTGCACGGTGAGAATAGAGATTAATGTGGTAGGTGTTGGTGCTGGCCGGGTGACAGACAAGATAAGCTGACATCCGTCAACGCCGCCGGCCGTAATCGCCGGATCGAAGATCGATGTTAAGCCCGGCTTATTGAACTCTTCAACGGATTCGGATCAGCCCGACACGTTCCGAGTTCATCGTGCGTCCCTACACGCTCGCAGCCTACACTATCGAGCCGGTTATCTTTTCCAAATCTGACAGCTTTCGGGTCACTGGACATGGGTACACGTATGCAAGTGACGTAATAACCATGCATACCAACTAACAAAAGTTATTTCCTCATGGCATTGGTACGACAGTATATTTATTTAGATGATGATCGTTTGCAAAATATTAAACTATGCAGATAGAAAAATTGTACGTTTTGGTTGGAAGAAATCTGGTGAAAACTGCATCAAAGCAATGGTAAGGGATGATATAGTTTGCGTGATTATGCATCATTTCTCGAGAATCCCTTCCGGGGCGAGAGAATGAGTGATCATGGATTTTCATGGCAACTGACCTTCGCGTTACACTAGCTGTACAACGTAGGTTTTAGTACTTTTACAATGTTTCAATTTTTGAATTAAGAACCTGTCGTTTACCATTATAGCAATAGATGTCGCTAAGACGATTTTGTACTAGCAAGCGTTGTGTGCATAGGATTTTGATACATATGAATTATTTATTCATTAAATTCATCCAGTAACCAGCAAACAGTATATTATTTAACAAGAAGAAGACAAGAAGAAAACCCTCTAACAAACTCCGAAGGACAACCCCAAGTGGTGGTTCTACAAAATGGTCCTTCGGAGCCGCACTTATTGAAGCAGTGCGAAGGCGCCCAGGCACGGTGCTGGGCGCTCTCCTCCTTTCAGGTACGCCGCAGCCAGTGGAGTGGCTGCTGGCAGCAGGAGCCAGGACTTGGAGAAGGTGCCAGTCTCTGGACTTCGGGGCGGTGATTATCGTCTGAAAACCTGGATCGAGCGGGGAAGTTGGTGACACAAGGCTTGTTTCACGTCAGATGTCAAATTGTGAGTGACAAGGATAGCAGCAGTGAGTGTTACAAAATAATTAATACTACAATTAAAACATTTTATGAAATGAGAACATTTCAAAAAATTTAAACGAAGAATTCTGAAAACTTCTTGGCAAACATTTGCTTTTGAATTTGTGGAAACCTCAACAACGAATTATTGTTTTATTTTATCTGTCAGTTTGTTATTTTATTATCTAGTTTTCTTGTTACTCTTGTTTATTGATTAATATAATAAGGCTTGTTTCACACTTTTATCAAAATGGATTCAAAATTACTTTTACAAATGGATAATTTCCATAAAATACTGAAAGCTAAAAGCAAATTTAAGAAATCTTTTAAGGAGCAAATTACTTTAGGCTATGTTCAGGTCAGGCTAGAAACTCTTAATGAGCTATGGTCAGATTTTGCAACTACTCATAAGTATTTGATAGAAAAGTTTGGAATAAAATTAGCGGAACAAGATTATATAAAACAAGAAGTGTATGATCAAGCTGAGGAAACATATTCAGAATATAAAACCGAACTTAAAGATATAATCAATTATTATGCTAATATACAGATAAAACAAGAATCTTTATGCGATCACTCTCAGTGCACGAATTCAAAAACAGCACATGTTGAGTTGCCTAAAATAAAAATACCGTCATTTTCGGGTCAGTACACTGAGTGGATAACGTTCCGAGATTTGTTTGTTTCTTTAATTCATAGTAACGCTAAATTACAAAACGTTCAAAAGTTGCATTATTTAAAAAGTTATTTGGAAGGCGAAGCGGAGCAATTGCTTCGACAAATTCCTATTTCTGACGCGAATTACGAAAGATGTTGGTCACAACTTAAATCTAGGTATGATAATAAAAGATATTTGTCATATTATCTACTTAAAAGATTTTTGAGTCAGAAAAATATAATTGTTGAATCCGCTAGTAATTTAAAAGAACTAATGGACACCACCAATGATTGTCTATGTGGTTTGTCCAATCTAGGAGTAGAGGTCAAGAATTGGGACATAATTATTATTCACATTCTTACGTTGAAATTGGACACAGAGTCTCGGAAACAGTGGGAATTTTCTATAACCAATAGCACTTCTTCTGAAGAATTCCCCACTTACGAGCAATTTAAAGAATTTCTGACAAACAGATACAGAGCTCTTGAATTTATCGATACTGGGTCAACGTTTAATAAATACTCTAATAATTCCAACGTGAATAGTAATGTTTCCAAATTCAAAACCCTACATGTAACAAAACTAGTGTGCAGTTTTTGCTCAGAAGAACACAAACTGTGGGCATGTACGCAGTTTGCTAGTGAGACCGTTGACCAACGTCGAGATTTCGTCATGACAAGGGGTATTTGTTTCAATTGTTTGGGAAACAATCATGAAGCTAAAGAATGTAACAGTAACACAAGCTGCAAAATATGTCACCGTCGTCACCATGAATTGTTGCATCCTAGAAATAAAGATAATGTTGAGACCACTGGTGTTATTCAGGAGTTTGTTAGGAATGTTCCGGTGATGGAACGTGGGCCTCTGCAGGCAGGTTATGAAAATGAAAATTTGGAACACTTGGTTCCGTTGGTTAGTTGCTTTTCGACAGGTCGGAAGTACAAACAGGTGTTGTTAGCTACAGCACTAGTCCGAGTCGAGTCGAAAAACGGTAATACGCATACGCTTAGGGCATTGCTGGATCAGGGGTCGCAAGCGAATTTTGTGACAGAAGCCACAGTGCAGAATCTCAAACTAGAAAAGTTACGCATTAAAACGAAAATTTCAGGGATAGGGGGAAACTCAAACTTTACTTCCAAGGCGGTTGTAACTATGAAAATTCGCTCGCGGTTAAATCCAAACGCCGTAGTTACAATTAAGGCATATGTTCTTAAATCTATTACAACACTCATGCCGACTCGCAAAGTGGACGCGGTAGATTGGCCAGAACTTGAAGAAATTAAACTCGCAGATCCTAAGTACTATCAACCGAATAAAATAGACATTTTATTAGGAGCGGATGTATACTGTCAAGTTCTTCGCGAAGGTATTAAAAGGGGACCAACTGGGTCGCTTGTTGCTCAATTCACTAGTTTAGGGTGGATAATATCTGGAGTCGCTAGGTCATCCGTTGCTCAGTTGGAAAGTTGTTCAGCGTTTCACTGTCAAGTGCAAGAAAATGAAGAGCAGGTAAATAAAATTTGGGAGTTAGAATCTGGTAGGGAGCCAACAGAAGTGGAGGGGTTCTCCAAAGAAGAAAACCGGGGTGAACATTTTTGTATTGATACGATTACCAGAGATGAAGAGGGAAGATATGTCGTTCCAGTTTGTAAATATGGCAACTCTCAAGATATAGCTGGAAAAAGAATTAAATGGTTAGAAAATAAATTAAATAAAGATTTGAGTTTTAAAGAACAGAATGTAAAAGTTGGGCAGAAGTATTTAGATCCAGGGCATGCTGCACAAGTTAAGGCACCCGATGAAAAGAAAAATGAAGTGGTTTACTTACCCCATGAAACTGTGGTAAAGGAAAATAGAGATACAAAAAAGGTTAAAGAAGAGGATACTGACTACCATAGGCTTCTGTGGATAAATAATTCAGATGGAAGATTCAATAATTATTTCAGAGTCACATATAGTACGTCCTGCGCTCCAATTTTAGCGGTTAAAGCTATAGAGGGATCGGACTATCCTCTCGTTAATAACAAGAAATTGTTAAGCAACAAAGATGAATTGATCAGTGCGATCAATGAGGGGGAGAGAAAACAGGAAATCAAGGATAGTATTTACATAAAGATGGACAAGATCTTAAGAAATTCTATAGGTTGGATCACACTGTGCATAATAGTAACCAAAGCAATGATAAAAAGGTTGTGGATAGTAGGTATACAATGGGATGAAATCACACCACAAGAGTTAGATATGCTAGAAATATCCAAGATAATTGGTAAAGGGTGTTGGATAAATACTACGGCAGACAACGGTCAAAGAGAATTCGGGGATTATGCTCGTGCCAAATCAAAAGTCGCTTCAATAAAGCAAGTATTCCTTCTACGGTTGCAATCATATGGTGCCATTCTACTCAACAGGTTTGTGTTGGAGGATGTATCTAGTATGAATGCGTGGACGGATTCGATGATCATTACTGCTTGGGATAATAATATGCCAAACAAGCAGAAAGTTTTCTCTTACACCAGGGGGTCAGAGATACTTACTTCACATAATTCACGCAAGTGGTCACACGTCACTTTACAACAAAATCCCGTAGATTGTATCGAAGTAAATTGGAAATCTAGATGGAAGTGTAAATATTATTTAGAAACATCTAATCGAACAGAAGGTTTAAATGCGTGTTTTAAACAACATCAAATTAGTTATTTGAAAGAAGATATTTTACACCTGTTTTTAGATCGTGAAGATATATTTAAAGTTGGTAGCCGATTAGGGCAGTGTGTCAGTGTGATAATTGTATCAGCAAATAAAACATATCAGGTTAATATGTAATTTAACTTATTTAATCATTGCAGACGTTCAGCGTCAACCTTTAAATTGTGGGTCAAATCTAACACTTTGTTACGTAAACAATAAATATTTTATATTAGGAGAAAGGGAATTGATAAAGTCGGATATACTTAAAGGTATTCCACGTGTCAAAATCAAGGGAGTTACTGTTAGTCCATTGATGGGGCAGTTACCTTCCCTTACAGCCACTCCAGCACGGACATTTCGGTGCAGTGGAGTAGATTTTGGAAGACATATTAAGGTTTGCACCGCCATTAGCCAGGGACATAAATCTTATAAGGCTTATATAAAGTTTGTTCGTTTACATGCAGCAGCACCTACAAATAAAACTTGTATCTGATTTTAATATAGAAAGTTATCTTCAATTCTAAGAACACCCAGATCAAGACGGAGTTACACGAGTGGTCACGGTCAAAGCTAAAGGCTCATCATTTAAAAGACCCACATCTATGTTATGCGTACTGCCTGTTACAGATTAGTATACAACAAGTAGGTTGAGTTTATGTTATGTTTTTTTTGTTAATATTTCCAAGTGAAAGGATTTAAGTTGTTTAGTTTTAAGGCTTAAGCCCAGTTAGCCTTAGTGGCGGGAGAATGTACAACGTAGGTTTTAGTACTTTTACAATGTTTCAATTTTTGAATTAAGAACCTGTCGTTTACCATTATAGCAATAGATGTCGCTAAGACGATTTTGTACTAGCAAGCGTTGTGTGCATAGGATTTTGATACATATGAATTATTTATTCATTAAATTCATCCAGTAACCAGCAAACAGTATATTATTTAACAAGAAGAAGACAAGAAGAAAACCCTCTAACAAACTCCGAAGGACAACCCCAAGTGGTGGTTCTACACTAGCTTTAGAAGGCGTCCGCAGTTACTTTAAAATCAATGTGTGTAACCGAGCTCACCTCCTGTGAGCATCGAGCCGCCGTGACTGCTAACCACTTTGTAAAGTCATTTTCAGAATTATTATACTTATCTACCCATAGCTGACCATTTAATTGAAATAAAACTATTTTTACGGATTATATCGCGTTTATTAACTTTTTTATGTTCCCGACGTTTCGGTTACTTTACAGCATCCGTGGTCACAGGGGGACTGAGGTGTTAGACGTCCTGATGTCATAGTTAAAAACTGGACACCCTCAAAATTTAGTTGGTGTTTTCCTTGGTGTTTGTGTAAAGCAACCGAAACGTCGGGAACATAAAAAAGTAAATAAACGCGATATAATCCGTAAAAATAGTTTTATTTCAATGTGTAGTATTCGCGTAAATACAAGCAAACAATATGTGACCATTTAATTTTCAAATACCTACCTTCTGAAACAGCTACGCTGCATTTGTTGCATGAAGTAGCGAATAACTATGACGTCCTGTTATAATTCATTAATACAGATCATTATCAAATCACCGTTGAAAGATTGATGAAGCTGAGGTCGTCTGAGTACCGGTTTGTGCACGCGACGAAGCGCAAGGTGAAACAGGTATACAAACACGCAAATCATCGCGTTCTGACAGTACTAAACTTCGTGTCTGCACATTATTTAATTTTACACTATATTCTTAACCCCTGGTTGAAATCCTGGCTCGTTATTTTAAGTATAACAGATGCTTCAGAATTAATTATTATGTCATCTCTTCTGGTTTATATTGCTTACAGTGGATTGTCCAAAGATTTATAAACTGGGCATTCACCCAGATAGGCTTAGGCTATGTTTAATTGATCAAGCTATCACTTTTTAAACAAAAACAATACCTACCTATTAAACAAATTTGAAACGCAGTGTTCGTGTTCAGGCGAGGCCAGGACATAAATAGGTCCAAATTATGTTTGTTAGGGGTTCTGGGGATGGTCGGGCGGCTGCCGAGGAAACGAGGAGCTATGTATTCATTCTATTTGCTGAACGTGCTTCGCCGCCGCGGCCGCTGTTTGACGATGCAAATTTATCGCGACGTTTAATAAAACGCGCACCGAACTTATTGATTCGCAGATGTTGCTCATTAAAAGGAAATACGAAGCTCAGCGTATTGGATCAGAGACTACTATAGGTACGCTGTATTGGACATTCTATTATACGGAGTAACTAAGCCTGTTTCTTGACAAATACATAATATGGAACTTTAAAAACATAGCCTCGCTATGTTTTGCTGGTCCATATCAAGACTTTAGGTGTTATATAAGTACAGACTCAACCTAGACTGCATTCTTTGTCTTATTGAAAGTCTCTTAAAAATATTAACAACTGAATGGAAAACTAGGACGTTAAACTAATTTTACACTTTTATTTTCATACATAATTCTGATCGCACTAACATACATCTGGACCGATAAAGTAGGATAGTAATGTGAGGAAGTAGAACTGAAACCAAACATTAGCAGAATCGGAATGCCCATAGCTGGTGAACATAAAGTGCTAGCAATAGTCGTTTGATCCGATAAACCTTTGCATCGAAGGTAGCGCCCTGCATTCACGGCCGATATCGACATATTCGAACCCTTCCTCCTTCTCGAAACAATGAAGCTCGTTTGAATTGATTACTGAGCTGCGGCGCCGCCAACGCACACACTTTTTCGCAGTAAAGAGCTTGTTTGTAGAATAGCAATTTTCTTGCCACTACGCCTCTTATTCGAGTCTGACTCGATCGCTTCTCATGCAAAATCCCAAGAATCCTTCGAAAAAAAGAGCCGAAGCGTTGCATTTACCACCCGCTGGGAGAATCGCGCCTCTGTGCTGTCCTCGCCGAACGCATGCAATTACGTGCTTACCTATACTTGTCACGAATAACAATATGTTGGCGTCGTTTCTATGAATAACAAAATCCGTTCTATTTACAATTCACTCTGTAGCATTTTATTGTTCAGATTCTGTTACAATCGTTGCATAACAGATACGCAAGTGCGGCATCGCTGAAGTTGGTGCATTTGTATCGCAAACAACACGAGTTAACACGGCGAGCATCCAACTACAAACTATCAAGTGCAAAGTGTTGCGCGGCCTTAAAAGTGGGCTTAGTTTCGCCTCTTTTAAACGAGATCGATGCATTTACCTCCGCTATGGGTCGGCACAAATTGAAGGTTTCACCTCGTTTCGTGCAAAACGATCGTATCGTCCCGCTCGCACGACGCACACTCCAGGCACCGCAGTAATCATTGTTTTTGAAAAGAGAATAAAACGACACCCAGTCTAAAGTATATACAGGACGGGAGAGAAAAACGAATAGGTATGCCGCAGTATTCTGATAACTTTAAGATAAATAGCGCGCTGAGTTTTACTCGCCCTTTGCTCGGACATGTTGTTTTTTCCGATCCAATTCTGCATTTGTAATCTAAACTGGAGATCGATTTAAAATCATAAGTAACGAGCTGCATAAGAATTATGCACCCACTGTGCTGCATTTCACATAGATAATCCATATGAGATTCGTTACTAATAGCAAAATATCAAAACCAAATACTTAGTATGGTTTATTGATGACTCCTTCACATATTTTTGTACGGACTTTATATTTATATTTTACATGTTTGTAAAATCCACATAAGACGTCCACCACTTTGTACAGTACTCTCCAGATACTTCCACTTTTGCCATTAAAATCCAACGGCTTCCTACGGCACACAAAGGAATACATTATCGACCACTCATAATATCACAAAATTAATACTGAATTGACATACAAGTAGTATCCATGGCAATAATTAGAGAGAAATCTCTGACCCGTATCATATGCATGTGTAGTTCAACGTGTAAAGCAATGATAATACACGGCGCGTCAGTGGTTGAGAGGCGAGCACAAAGCGCATCTCATTGCGGCAGCAAAGACAAAAGCAGTAATTATAGTTAACGGTTGTAACAGAGTTTACAACGGGTCAGCGTGAAGACTAATGTGGGATAACGTTTTGCTACGATATTTTCATATTTCGTACTACAAATGGTATGTCCTCATTTGAATATACTAGGCAGCTACAGCACTAGACAAACCAATCATGGATTTTTCAGATGCTCATAAGGTAAACTGTAAAATTAAACAGGTAATTAAGTAGGTACTTACATCAATGACGTAAGTAAATAATAAAAAAAAACATAGGAGCAATTTGTGGAAAAAAAATACAACCAAATTAAAGCTCTGTTACCGATATTGTAAATAAAAAATATTTCTTACCTTTGGGCAGTCAATTCGCTAGTAGAGTATCTATATCGTTAAAAATACCATTAATGGATATTTTAATTCAGGCGCACACTCTCCCATTACCTGCCTTTGTCAGGGTGTCAAGTTCCCGGAGTTCCCACGTAGTCAAGTGTCCCTAATCAGTGGGCTGAAACGTATTTCAATGTGTTCCACAGAACTAATTGCACAACAAGTGGAATTTGGCCATAACAAATACCATTGGGTATAAACCTACTCAACAAGAAAAGTATTACAAGACTGTATGTGTACAAAGCGAAACACTTTTCCCAGTCAATTTCAATAAACCAGGAGGCTATCAAGAGAATTCGCCATACTCGCTCCACTTTAATATCTAATCTTATTTTGAACTAGAATCGGATACAGAGCAAACGGGTGTTTTACCGCCACCGCGTTCACCACAGACATTTCGTAGTTCTCAGCACAAGGCCCCAGCAGTGTTATAGCTAAGCACTAGGTATGAACTCGAGCAACCCTTATAAGTATACACTATTCCCGAATTTAGTTTATAATATTATGAACAGGCTATACGATAACAGACACACATAAATTGATATATTTTTGCGTCAAATTGAAACAAAAAAATCCACAGAATAGAAATCTGGGGAAAACGTAACAAATGAATCAATCATCTACGCTATAACATTCTGAGCATAAATTTCATAAATTTAAAACAGACAAACGAACAGATAAATCTTAGATTACGATTGATGATCCGTATTAAGGACTAATAAATATACAAAAGTGTACCCAAGTGATCCCAGTAACTTTCCAACCAGAGTAATTACAAAAAAAAAAACTGATTTTTTATCGCACAGAAAATGAACTCACGACCACCCGATCAGTAAATACAGGATATTTCAAAAGTCCGAAATAAAAATTTAAGTGTATATATACGATAGATAATTAGATGCCTAGTGCTATCATAATTTATCATAGCTATAATTATCATTTTGTGAGTTACGGGGCCTGTGAATATTTGCCACTACTATAAACACGTCCAATGGCCTAGACAACAGAGCATTTATTTGTAGCATTCTAGCAAAAGTTAATTAAATTTCGCTTAGTACTTGAGTCATGACGATTGAATAATATTGGTTGGAAAAAAAATCCATCAAATTTGTAGAAAATTTAATTCTATGCTCGATACTTATTTTCAAAAGTCTCAAGTTCTACTTCGGACTTCTGAAACAAGCTATAGGTATAGGATGGCAATTTGTTCTACATCACAACCATTTCACCCGTGTAGGCAATAAAACCGTTGGAAGGTGACGCGGATCTTTACCACCTCGCGGTAATCCTGCTCAGGGGGAAAGTTCTCAACACAGTCTGCGGATACAATAGAATTTAGCTTAAAACACACAATGTGTTCATAATTTGTAACTTGGTGTACTTTAAACAAGTTACAAGTTGAACTGATGAAGAATAGTAAACAGAAACAATACGAAACTACACCACTATTACTTATTTATAATAATAATTGTGGCCCTTTTTGACGTCCCACTCCTGGGCACAGGCCTCCCCTCCTCCCCTCAACACGAGGGGGATTCAGGCCATAATCCACCACGCTGGCCCAGTGCGGGTTGGCGGACTTCACATGTCTTTCGAAAATTGATTAAATCTTCTAAGACATGCAGGTTTCATCACGATGTTTTCCTTCACCGTAAGCAAGTGATAATCATATATAAATGATGATTCGCACATAGATTTAGAAATATCCAGAGGATCGAGCTGGGGTTTGAACCCGAGACCACCATGTAAGCACTGATGCATTAATATAGCATAACTGCCAAGTAGAAATAAGTTTATCACATGGCAATATTCTAGGCCTATTAATTTTTTATTTGTGTTGCCTTATGCGTTAACCTACATTGTCCTCACATCTCTAAATACCTACTGTAAATAAACACAAACATAATTTAAAATAACTCTAAATTGAAAATTTATAAAACCCCCGATGCGACGACCTTTTCATCAAATGTATACAATAATCAACAGGAAATCTGTGTAAAAGTATGAGACATTATTTTGTTATGACATTATAATAATTGACATTAGAATAAACAACGAATCTTAATATTGATGCCACGGAGGTTTCATTCCTAGTAAAATATTATCAATTATGATTCAATTTGATGTAATAACTCTGGTTGAGGTGGACGGGAGCAGCCCAACGCTAAATTTATTTTAAATTATATTTGTTCTTTTATATTTTTTCGCAATGGCGGAACAGCGCCCTCTAGAATTATTATAGCGTAATATTCCATGACCATTAACAAAATTTAACGCATGCGCGTATCCATCATTTGAAACGTGACTTACTTTGGTGACTTATGGAACGTCTTTAGTTCATACACAAATCTCATTATAAAAATTTATAAAATATACTTTTTTCCAGAAACAGGGAATCTTTTCAAATTTATAATATTGTAAAAAGCCAGTTCAGACTATTACGATCATTTAAAAATATAATAAATCTAAATCCAATCATCTCAAATTTTGAATGGATTCGAACCGTGGAAGTTGGTTTTGGCCTAGAATGGGGCTTTTTTACCTACAAAAGAGCTGATGATCTTCAAACGGCTGAACCGATTTTTATGAAACATAGCTAAGAACACTCTCGATCAGAATACCTATCTAACAAATTAAACTAAATTGAAATCGGTTCATCAGCTTGGGCGCTACGTTGCCACAGACAGACACACAGATACACAGATACACAGATACACAGACACACAGATACACATGTTAAACTTATAACACCCCTCGTTTTTCGTCGGGGGTTAAAAAGAGAAAAGATAAAATGTATCCATTGAGTTTCTTGGATGTTCTTCTCCATAGGAATTTGTTTTGGAACATGCACCTAGTTCTTGACTTTTTAAAAGTGCCACTTAATCTGGCCTATTTGAAATAAAAATATTTGAATTTGAAATAATTGAATTTGAATTTGAGACCTGGTAGCCCGCAAGACGCGTGCTTAACCAATCGGCTATCACTGCCTATTACTTATTTATTACAGAAAATTATTCATAACTAGCTGAGCCCGCGACTTTGTCCGCGTGGAATTTACTTAACAAAAAAGCCCGCTCCCGCTTTCTAAGCCCGCGCGACAGGACCCATTTTTTAATTTTGTTTTTCTTAAATAAAAGTAGCCTAAATTACTGGTTATAATAACAGCTATCTACCAGTGAAAGTCCCGTCAAAATCGGTCCAGCCGTTTCGGAGATTACCCGGAACAAGCACACAGACAGAGAGACAACAATTTTTAAAATCGCGTTTTTGCATAGTTGTCGTATGTACTTTCATATGCATTTAGTGAAAAGGTGTTATTTTGATATTACAAACAGACACTTCAATTTTATTTATTTGTATTGATAAGAAGATATTGTCGCCGTCGACATCTAATATGAAGTTTTTAATCGACAGAATATTTTTAAACAATGCAGTCGTTAAGAGTATGGAAAGTCCACACGAACTGACTTTGATATGAATCTGCTATGTTTTAAAAGAAAATATTCCATCTAGAAACATAGAGTTATAAAAAAAAACCCTGAATCTTTTTCTTTTCTGATCCTCGATACCTAAGTATAAGAGTCAGTACAAAGAGTTAAATGTACCTGATATCCGGTAATTTATACCACAATAAAATTCAATGAACATGGAATGAATCTGGAATCTGAATAACTCACGATCGGGCTACGGGGGACGCGCCAACACAACAAAGGGTAGTGTCAGTGTCAGGTGTTTCGCGTGACCACGATCGCGGGATTCCTCTTCACTCATTTACGGGATCGGCTTACCGGCTTCGGCATTCCTCGAAGTCAGACCCGAAGCTTTATTAGACCGGTATGTCAACGGATGCCTTTACTTCACTTACACTCTCGGTCTTCGAATAAACGTTATCTGTGATAAAACATTTATCTTGATGTTTCTTAGTATATAAATGGAAACTAACTTGTATTGTATCTATGAGTTAGCATTACATATTTCTTCCAATTGTTATTTAATCGTATTGAACCAAATCAACACTTAGATTGTACTTTCAAATAATATTGTCCTCACAATATTAGTAAACAAAAAAAGTAGAGCTGCTACATGTTTAGACTGTCATTGTCATTAAGGCAAATGTAATTATGCTTCCTGCTGGGAAACTAATAAGCGCAAAACCTTTTTGGCAGATTAGTAATTCCAGTTACTTAACAATGTGACTCCGGCAAGAAAATTAAATTAAGCACGCACGAAGTAGCCCCGACGATAATGAAAGCCCAGACGGGCGAGCGAATTATCATCTGGTTGGCTTCACCGAGTTACGCAAGACAATAAGCAAACAGCTGGACCGATGTGCAATAGGTAACCCGCCCCACAGTGGTGGTCGTTGATCATAATCCAGATAGTGCACCAACTATCGCAAGTATTCAGTTCGTAGGCCGAGAGGCGCACGACCGCCGTCGAAAGTGAATTGTCGTGCCGCTACAAACATGTCGCCCAGCATTTGCTCGTACCGCGTGACTAGACTTTCACGCAATCGGACATTAAGAATACAATCATAAATGACCTTAAAGCTTTTCGATAGACGACTTTGGCATTAAACGTTGCCATTTAGTCGGGACCCGCTAGCTTCCTTTAATGGATATTGCGTTGTCGCCTGGTAAGTGTAGTTACAACAAAAGTTTCAGCCATACAGGTATTGTAATTAAGCTAATACAAATCTACGCTACACAAACGTTTATTATGGTAAGACGCAATAATATTAAACTTGGAAACAGGCAGTATAATAAATTGACAAGCTATTTAAGACGAAATCATCGTTGAAGAATGTGCTCTCGGGCACAGGTTATAATATTTACATTATCAATTTTATGTCATCGACGTCTTCGTAGCGATGTTTTCACTCGTGCGCCAGACGTGTTACCTTTCGAAAGCGTTGACTCATAAACAAAGCGACCTCTGAACTTAATAACAATGTGAGGCGGGCGTGCGAAACGGGAGATGCACCCAGCGACTTGCAATATTTCTTTCGGGGCCCATCGAGTCGCCGCGCGCCGGCTACATGACGCGTCGTAATTTAGCGTTCTGTAGGTACACAGCAAAAACTGTTCGTGGTCTGCGGCGATCGCCAAACCTGATAACACCCCTATATAGAAATCTTTATTGTCATAATTTTGACCCACATCTGATTCAAACGAACATGGTCCGTATTGCTGTGAGAAAGTACATTTACTTTGTATCGTTTTTTATTCGCAATATTTTATATCTTTGAATAGAAACACAATTTAAAGTGCCACTATAATTTTTAAAGTCCATTAACGAGACAAGGACAACGAGAATTTATTGACAATAGAAAATATCGTTGCAATTATCTGATATGGTGGAATTCGTGACTTACCTGAGGTCAATATATAATTCGGCATCTTTGACATATAAAGGACCTTGTTCTACTATTGTTTTGGCCCGCTGTTTGATTTATGTGAAGTACTTATTTACTGTATGAATGTATACATACATTATTATTTGTAACTTACCTATGCCTATAAATTAGGATGTTATGGAAAATAAGTTGACTGAATATATACATTGTAGCCAATACTTCATAATCTTAGTCAATCTTAATCATAGTAATAATCGGATTGAAGATACAAATATTTAAATCGATGTTATGTAGGTAGTGTTTTTCGATCTCTCGCACATTATGCCAGTAATAGAACCATGCTTTGGATGATACTTCGTAATGATTGTGATCATTAAAAGTAAAAGTAGATCAAAATCAAAGGACGGAGCAAGACGCCGACCCCGATGTCGCGTAATCCGTGAGCTTTGTTACGAAACCGGTATTCGTTCAATTTGCAATACAGTAGTAGACCATTTGTGTACCAAAAGCGTGTGTTATTTAAGATGAGTACAGAGTCGAAGATCGAATAATGATCCAGTTTGTATGCATCTTGTGAGGACTTGTATTGCTATTTATTGGGCAAACAAAATCCGCGACACAACTGTTTTAAAATTATAAATTTAATACATAATTTAAAAAAAAACAATGCCAAACAGAACCATTTAATTATAAGCAAACCGTTAACAATAATAATAAGGGCAGATAAATAACCAGATAACAGTATGTACTTGTTAATTCGTATATTAACAACCTGACACCTACAAATTAAATTCGTGCCCAAAACCATTTTTTATTTTACGAGTTCATAGCAGCGCGATGTTCCCACAGTCTCCCGCGATTGACTAGATAATATAAAACGCAAGTTAATAGGAACAAAACGTTTCCAAAATTAAATAAACACGCATAGGTTCGGTCCGGCGGGGTCGGTATAATTCGATAATTTACAACGCGAGACCCCGCGCAAGTGCCTTGGGCTTGTAAATAAGATTCACATGAAATTCGGCGGCAGCCGGCAATCGTAGGCACGCTACCATCACGCGGCGCTAGACACGCAACAATCAAATCTCTAATTATTCCTACACATAAAAAAGCTACAGTTTACTTTCCCTCAGTACTGGAAGCCGCTGTCTAGTAAGACAAGAGTTAATAATAATTATCTTTAATACATTTCTAGCACCTAATCTTTAACATAAAACGCACGTAAATGATGCCTTATTACGCAACAAAACCTATCTTACTGTCGTAATTTGTTCTAATCTAACTAACAGGTGCACAACCACATTTACAGGCAACTTGTTATTGAAAGTGACAAGCGGTCACAGCAATATTAACAACCGCCGAGCTGGGCACGAATAAAATTAAGATAAAAGCGAGGAGACGATTCCCCACTTCAATTACGGCGTCCCACACAATGATTAGACGTTCCACTAGATGCGCTGCCTCTCGATCGTGGGCCAACTTGAGTTATTAAGTGCTGGCTTTGTTATAAATACATTCAACATGACGTAGATTAATGGAATAAAATGCCCGGCCCTTTTTATATTTGATCGCCTTCATTCCTTGTCAACATTCTAACTCCCGGATTAAGTGCAGTCGTTTATCTAAGCATTTACGTCCTACGTAGTTGCTCTTTT
Source organism: Notodonta ziczac (assembly GCA_918843915.1). Classification (NCBI taxonomy): domain Eukaryota; kingdom Metazoa; phylum Arthropoda; class Insecta; order Lepidoptera; family Notodontidae; genus Notodonta; species Notodonta ziczac. The sequence continues at coordinate 5,425,503 of OU974047.1, forward strand.
ATGGGCTATTTTGTGGCAGCGCGTTACGTTTTATTTGAGCTACTCCGGTCAGTTTATACGACGACACAGGAGATGGATTTCTGACTCAACCCCACCGAGGATTAATGGCCAGAATACTTCATCAGATCAAAGAACTGAACTATCAAGATTTGAAAAATTTACTGCAGTTTCGTTGCCATGCAATATTATACGACCGAGTAAATTGAAATCCAAACCTTACAGTGGTATGTATCCTTAGATAAACGACATGCTCGAGATAACAGCAAAGAGGCGACCTTCAACTCGGCTTGTCCCGAATACAGAGTAGCGTAATAACAAGAGACACTGGAAGGTACACGTTGGACGCTTTCGTATGCAAAAAGCGTTAAGTGTTAGCCGACGCGGTTGTACGAGCCGAACATGAAACAAGCGCGGTTGCGAGCTAAAATAGAAATGGGTTGTTTGAGTAGGGTTCTTTCGCGAACGCAATTGTAGTCGAACGTGTCTTGTTAGTGAATGCGTTATGCAAAGCGGCGCGCGGCGTTAGGACGTACCCCCTAACGCCGCCCAACAGTTCGATGGATACGGAATGTAATTTTAAATACCAGAGAAGTAGTATTACCTTTCCCAGTAATTAATATCAAAGCAGCAGCAATTACCTGATCTCTTAGTAAGGAAAGCCCAACCATCATGAATTTTATGGTGATAGAGCCATGCTGAAGCTAATTGATTCCTTACAGCTCATATAAAGGCTGGCTCGTCCGGAGTAGTGGTATTGTAGCATAAATTAGCTACGTTTCGTACGATCCCCCTCCACTTGCCCCTTCAGGTTGACAACGTTGGAGAAATTCCTTTCATATTGCAAGAATCTATATGCTACGGTAAATGCTTAACATCAGGTAGATCCGAATTGTTTGCCGACTTTGTTATAAAAGGAAAAAAAAACGTTAACTTTATGAACACATCTCAACTTTGAAATAAAACTATTTTTCGGATTTTATCGCGTTTATTAACTTTATGTTCCCGACGTTTCGGTTGCTTTACAGCAGCCATGGTCACGGGGGGACTGAGGTGTTAGACGTCCTGATGTCATAGTTAGTAACTGGGTACCCTCAAAGTTGTTGTTTGCGGTCCGATCCACGCAGAAAGTACTCACAGTGTCTCGAGGTCTTGCAATGGTACACTTGGTTTTGGATTTATTTATATTAATTACTGGATCCCAAGTTGGTGGTAGCACCCAGGAGGGTACCCAGTTACTAACTATGACATCAGGACGTCTAACACCTCAGTCCCCCCGTGACCATGGCTGCTGTAAAGCAACCGAAACGTCGGGAACATAAAGTTAATAAACGCGATAAAATCCGAAAAATAGTTTTATTTCAATGTGTAGTATTCGCGTAAATATTAGAAAACAACACATCTCAACTCTTGAAAAAATTGCGGCATCTTTGCCCATCCATCGACTCATTAGTTATAATAAAAATAATTCACACAAACAATTATTCCACTACTACCGTTTAAGGGCTATTAATTGCGTCAATTTGATGGTGATTAAATACGAGCGGGTATATTGAACAGGCAATCAGTCAATCCTCGACAACTACTCATGTTAATACGATGATTGCTTTGAGTAGGACTACTGACAGAGTCAATTTAAAACCTAATTGCAGCAATTTATTGTTATATTGCCGTAAAATTATAAGTTATTTTAGAGGTCCAACAAAAGGAGACGAGGATCCTATGTTTATTACCAGGAGGCTCCTTATAAGTTGTAAAGGCTACTCCTTTTTTTACTCGTTAGGTAAAGAATTATTATATAAACTACCTTATGTCGTAAAAACATAACAATAACACCATATTACTTCATTACAAATTCACACTCGACAACAATACATTTTTATACGATCTTAAGCAAGCATAACTCTCAGATAAAGACTCGCGTAGGATATTTAAGCATGAATTAAATAACGGTTAGCGGTCCTTTTGTGAATCCGGTTAAAAGCTTTTACGCGTATATTGTAATGTAATGGCGACAAAAGGCTTAACCTTACAATCTTTAAATAATAATGTATCTTGCGATTATAATTCGAATTGAGTCTGCCTTTACGGCACGATAGGACGTTCGGAACGCTCCTCGGTCGCTAAATGGCGTTCGTAAATTGTCGATTAAGACGGTACACATTCGCACGACAAAAGGCCTCGCGTCAGAAATGACCGCTGCGGTAGAGGCTGGTGCCATAAATTTCGTAATTAATTTTATTATCGAAGCCATTGCTCGCACGTCGACTTAAAGCGAGATTTGCGATCCAAAGCGACTGCCGCCATCCGCCTTATCATTAAATGTGCACGATACATCGCGCGCGCACCGATTTTATAATGTCCCATAATTGTTTCCGTATAAAAGGAGGCCTGCTCAAAGCGTTGGACACACGCTCTGAAAAGCCGTCATTGTAATAGAGTCCAACTCTTTGAGACCACTGCTGGACGTTTACAAAACCAAACTTATTTTTTTTAAGAAAAGTAATGAGAATTTAACTAAGTGGAAAACAGTCTGTGAGCCTCGACGTTTCGAGAGCGGCGATGGAAAGAAAATATTTTTCACGTTACTTATGATGGTAAGGGGCGCCGCGACGAGTCCCGGCTCAGAACACCCTCACAAAGGCTGCAGCGCCGGCGGCGCTCGCCTAACGCTTTATTATAAGCTTAAAGCGGAATAGCAACGGCTTTAATGCAACTTTATACCAAAGGGCCACGGGGTTCAAAGGAAATTATGGTCTGCGTCCCTAATTACCATTAGGTAAACTAAATCTGTAAAATTAATTAAATAAACACGAGCCCCCTGTAACGAACCACGGAATGGCGAAAGTGCTTTCAGTGAACAATTATTTTTACGATACAGATTTCGCAAAGTCGTGTGAGGATTAAATTTAATAGGTAAGGCGCGCATGTTTGATCTTAATTTAGACATAATAAGCGGTTCATAGGGGGTCGCAACCAAAGAGACCTTTAGCTTCGTTAACGCCATATACGCTGACAGTATTGTAACCGCGAATGGTGTTCGGGAGAAACGTGACTTTCTTTAACCCGGCTCACTGTTTATTGTTACTTATCGTACTCTGTACGGTCGGAGAAGCGGAAAATTTAATAGCTATTTAAACATACAATACTAAATTTCTATCCATTGAAATAGTATTTAAAAACTTTAGAAATATAGCGACTCTACTTGAAATCTTTACTAAACGCAGTTTAACAGTCAGTGGTTTTCAAAATGAGTGAAATATGTGCATATATTGAGTGCATCAGCTGCACAAAAAGGCACAATCTCGCCAAGATAGGATAACAAGATAACAAGCGTGGAGCGGCGTACTGAGATGGATAAAAACAAGACACAAGAGCCTACGCGCAGACCTGTACCTTGTTTACTTAAACGAGGCTCACATTAAGTGCCTCCGGAGTAGTTTCTGCACATATCCGGTTCGCTGTGCTACGTTGCATTCGAATCACATGCCCGCAATACACTGACCTATACATACCTACCTACGGATATAAATCCTGTAGAATATATTCTTAAACTAGTTTCTGCCTGCGACATCGTCCGCGTAGACTTAAGTGAGGTATTCTATGTGTTCATCCAGGTTATAAAGTATCTGTGTTTAAAATTTCATCCAAATCCGTTCAGTATTTTTTGCGTGAAAGAGTAACAAACATACATCCACACTTACAAACATTCGCATTTATAATATGTATTAGTAGGATAAATAAATGAATATCGCCAGACTGACACACCAACTGTATGGTCCCATACTAAGCAAAGCTTGTACTATGGGTACCGTACAAAGGACTGGGGGCGATCCCAGTGACACCCAGACCAGGGCAAATTACGAAAAGGCCATTTCCAAAATATACCCCAGCAGGAATCGAACCCGCAACCACCATGTGCAGTGAGCCGCGCGGCTTACGCTCGAATCACTGCGCCAAGCGATCGTCAAGGTCTTCGTACTAGGTTAGGTAGGCATTAACAATGAATTTAAGAAAGAAATAAAAACTTTTTTAGTAATATAAAGTTGCCGATACAATTAAATATAATAATGGAACCCGTCTGTTAGAAATGGAGCTGCCAGTCAGCTTGATATTCCGGGGCGCAGTATAAGCCGCAACCTAGGGCTGGTTTTCAGTGGCAGCCTATGTGACCCCACGAACGTGAAACTACATGCGCTGTGTAACTCCATATTATACCACAGTAACTATAACTCAATGCAATATCTGACGTTCAATGTACTAATATTTATGTAAATTCTAGACTTTAACACAATGGACTAGAATACTAATATAAGACTAAAATGTAAAAAATTCTTACCACGTATACGAAAGACTTCAATGCATATTGGTTTCCATTGAAATCTATGAATATCTCAGATTGGGTTCACACATCAGTTTCCGAATTTAGTCACGTATGAACATCACATTATTTGAATTTGTAAACTGGTTAAACCTACAAATCGTTTCGTCTAGTTTTTGTAAAGTTTCCATTTGTAAGATTTCCAGATCTTCTATTAAAAGGTTATTGATCTTAAAGTCACTGTTAAAAACGCAGTTATATCAGCAAGTGACTGTATCGCAAAAAATAAGACTATTATTAATGAAAATTTGATTATCAAGTCACCAGACGTCGTAAGCTTTGGATAAAATCAAAATAATATTATATACCAATATAAACATTCTAATTATTACAGTGACAAAAAGCAGTGATAGCCGATTGGTTAAAGCACGCGCCTTGCGGGCACCAGGTCTTGGGTTCAAATCCCGGCTCGCACCTCTGGATTTTTCGAAATCTATGTGCGTATCATAATTTCTACATGATTATCACTTGCTTACGGTGAAGGAAAACATCGTGAGGAAACCTGCATGTCTTAGAAGATCTAACCAATTTTCGAAAGACATGTGAAATCCGCCAACCCGCACTGGGCCAGCGTGGTGGATTATGGCCTGAATCCCCCTCGTGTTGAGGGGAGGCCCGTGCCCAGGAGTGGGACGTTAAAAGGGCTAAATTATTATTATTAATTATTTTAATTATTACAGGTCGATATTCAATTGTATATACTTACTATCAGAGTAAATAAGGCATCTATATAATTAAAATACTCAGTCTCTATCTCTTTGAATTAAGAGTAATGTGTTTCATAGTAGGCATATGAAAATCAAGTTCAAAACTCTTTTAAAATTCAATGATAACAAACAGGCTACACGAGGTTACGGATTTGTAAAAATATAAGTTACTAAATTCACGCCTGAGTAACCAATGTATTATTCAAGTCAAGTAGAATGTTTATCTACGAGTATTGTTATCAGTGCGGACCGATCGCATCATTACACACGTACTCTGCCCACGGGCGTGCGTCCGATGACGGAGATGCTGTAACGAAGTAATGGCTCAAATATTATACTTACAGCGGAAACCAAGACCAAATGGAAAAATATATATATTAAAAAAATAATCTTTATTATCACTTGTGCTTTACAAGCACTTGTGAATATACAGAATCTACCAGGATTCAGAATGCTGCTTCCACTGAAAAGACCCGTATGAAAATCATTTGATACTCTTTCCAATTTTAAAAATGTTGGTGTGTAAGTACATTATCAGAAAACAGCAACGCGATGTGAGCAGGCAACACTACTATCACTAGGAATTATACGCTAGTAATTTTATATTAGCAAACTTATAGTCTCACTCAGGTGTAGGTAGCCATATGGATGGACCAACTTCACTCTAATATCAGCCTATGGTGCAGTAAGTCCGCGATATAATGTTAATAATATAACCATTGAGTTTCTTGCCGGATCTTCTCAGTGGAAGCAGCATTCCGAACCGGTGGTAGATTCTGACTATTCATAAATGCTTTGTTGGCTTACATGAATAAAAACAATTTTGAGTTTTTTGAGTTTGAGTTAGGTATTAATTGAAAATCTAAAATCACGACATAAGTACTTATTTCACTCGTCAATGTTGGTTCGAAAACGTACCTCTGATAGCGCGCATCGTCGACGGGTTTCTGTTCATTTAATATTATTTATTCCATCTGTAGTACTAATGTAATCAACATTTCACATTGTCAAACGTCAGAAAACGCTCGTCACTTTCTATGTGCCCCATTATTTTATACCAATTTCGGTATGTTTTGTCGGCCCACACTCGTGACAATCTGATGCGTGCGTGAGAACTGATACGCGCAAACACACAATCACGCGTATGAGTCAGTATGGTGTGAACTTCCTTATTCTTCAGGAATTTTATCTCAAGAAAACATTTCGAAAACGTGGTGACCTACTCTATGCTTTTTTACAACTACTTTATTTACCAAAATACCTGCACTTTGTACCTATTGAATTGTTAGCAAGTTCCGCTGAGTTCCGATGTGGTTTACAATTTGTAAGTGCCCCTGTGGGCCTGAACAAAATAAATGATTTAAGTTTCACACTTTTTATCGCTGTTAAACAAGCTCCTTATACTATCTACTAAACACTGGCATCCATTAAGTGCTCGGATAAAACCTACTTCAACTGTCTACGTAATTATTCATTCAATTCTGATGATACCTTTACACCTGTTAAAGTAAACATGAAATCTCACGAATATTGTTAACACAATGAAAAGAGCCGAACAATCGCTCGTCAAATATTAACAACTCATGACATAATAGAAACAGAAGAGTGCAGTAATCAACTCTAATAAGAAGGTGAGAAGGCGAAGCATATTTATTACTTTAATGGAATATCAGCAATTAGGGCCGCAGATAGAATCGGTAGCGCTGACAAGGTGCAAACGAGAGTGGTCCGACCGGATACGTAGGGTCGCCACTCAAACTAGATACATCCAAAGACAAAAAATAAAATTGTGTACGCAATTTTAGTCCGTCTACCTTTTATGTAGAGACGATAATACTCTAAGTGAGAACGATCAGGACTATCCAGACCTTTGTCGGTGGCTGCACCGAAATAAAACAATGCCGACGATGAATTACCATAGAGAATGAGCGGAACGGACGAATTAAGTGAAATACAATCAAACAAGGAGTCGTACGTGCCGAGGATTTTAAAAAGATAAAGAGACGCTCTCGATTCTGCGACGAAGTGCACAGGATATTTGTTTGCCTCCATTTTATCGCCGTCTGCAATTTAAATTAATTTATTTAGTATCCCTCAATTGGAATTTTCTTATTTATAATAATAATGAGCCTTATATATCTTGCTTGTGTATATAATGGATTTTAATTCAATTTTACGTAATTGGCTTTAATAATTGTATGTGTAATTGTCAAGATAATCTGACAACCTCTGGCAACAGTTTCATCACCTCTACAGAATGTGTAATATTAATGCCTCATGGTCTACCTATGAGCCGTAAAGTATCAGGAAGAGCTACCTGAAGGCGCCGGCTCCGTTCAATCGCGCTGACTCAGCAGGGCCGCACTCCCGCGCATCGGCCGCTATTAACGCGCAACTGATCATTACGTTGCGCGCGCACTTCGCACTACCAAAAACACCAGTCATCCGACGTCCAATTCTGACCAATTAACGACCCAAGTGCAATTTGTAAGCACAAAAAAAATACCGTGACGAGATGCCGATATTACGTGTCCCTGTTAACTGCTGTGGGTTTTTATTTTGTCTAAATTCAGGCGATCTGTAAAAAAGTCAATAACCTCGTGCGACCCGTTCAGATAATCTTTACTACTTGTGGTATAAATAAAAGTACATATTAATTCCCTTGGGTCGCTTCACTACAAGATAAGGTAGAACGGAGTTAAATTATACATAAGTACCTACTCGTATAATAAAGTTATGCGGCTAGGTGCCGTAGTCATCGGATTAACCATCCTCGGTCGCAAGTTTATTAGCTCACACAATTATCGGATGTCATTGACTCTTGTGACCACAAAAAATAATTCTGAGAATATGATTACGCAAATCGAAAATGCAAATCACCGTTGGCAGCGATACAAACAATGAAGTATCCTCGCGTTGTCTATATGTCTTATGTTTTCGCTTTATTATAGACTAGTTTTCGTTTTCTTAGATGAGTACTTTCGAAATTGTAATTAAGTAAGTATGCAAATCACAAAAAGCAGCAGGTAAGAATAAACAAAACATTTTCCCAAATACCGCTTTCATAGCGGTGTTAACCATAATATTTTTAATGTATCCGCGTATAACCGGACAGTATCAATATTATTCGATAAGTTACAGTGTTATTGTGTCTCTTTTTATTATTAGAAGACACGACAAGAAAAATGCCAACCTTAATAATCACGTTATGATTTATTTTTCTAAAACATTGTATTCAGACTACCGCTAGATTTATGGAATAGGTAAGTCAATATTCATCCATCAATTGATTACGTCCACAGATAACTCTCCTATTGAGATCACAGCATCACCACAGCGTTAAATCTGCCAGATGTATCGTAAACCTTTTGACAGCTTTCGTAAGCGAAGCGGCCGGCGAAGACGTCAGCCAACATCCAACCCGAAAATTTCCCATTGTGCTTTCATCATATTAACTGACAGTACACAAAATAATCCACCATTCATTTAATATTCATACGTGCAATTACTAGCGAAATGCTGCCGGTACGACAATACCATCATCTATCACATCCGACATTGAGCACAATTAATTTAATTCACGCTCCAACCGCAACATTAGGTCAGTATTTATAATAGCTATTTTCATTTAATTCAATTTTATACGCTTGACGTAAATAGCATATCTACTGTTGCGTAGGTAAGTATTTATTTATAATGAGCTTTTAAAGAGATTGTCGGCATACACGGCGCATAGTTTTAAAGCAATCAGGTAGGTGTTATATCCGACGTCAAGTTAATTGATAGGTGGCGCGGCACATCTGCGGACGAATGAGATGTCGGGACGAGGCGCGAGACTTGAAGCATTCAATTTACTCTAAATCAGCGCGAGAAACGCACGGGACCGCAATTAAGAACCAGCCGAACACGCGCAGCAGGATATAATCTGCGTCACCACCACCAACAACCGGCCAATTTAGAAACATTCTACGCACCCATATTATTGAATTGGTAACGAGAAACACCTAAATCAACGATCTCCGATCCAAGCCTTTAATTACTTTATTCCAATCAAAGATTATGTCACTACTTTATATAAAAATACGTGTGAATTTCACAAGGGATAGGACTTTAAACTGCCTCTAACGCAAAATACGCAAAACTTGTATTATGGGTACCACGCAATGGACGGGCGCGGGCGGAGATCCCAGTGTGGATGTCATTGGTGTCACTGGCCAGGGTAAATTACGAAAAGACAATTTCCAAAATTGACCCTGACTGAAATTGAAACCGATTGGAGCCCTAAATATAAAATCTCACGGAATAATAAATATAAGCAGCCTTTAGTGTTCATTGGAATACCTAATTGCAAACAATAAAATGGAGGGTGTACAATAAAGCGCGAGATGGAAGCCGGCGGCTCGTATTAATAACGTGACGGTGATAACTCCAGACACAATAGACGACGTCGAAGTCTTGAGACAATTGGAAGCGTTGCAGCGTCAAATGAGATGTTCCCCCGAGAGCCAATCTCCCAGTTCAATTTGCTCTAAATCAAAGACACGCGGCGCATCTTGCAGCGCGCCGCGCCATGCAATTATGTTACCCGTAATTTTGTACGCATAGTTATACGCTATCAGATGACAATGTGAATGATGCACTGTTTATCCTCGGAGTTAATTAATCCTCTATCGCCTTTCACTTTGTGATTCAATTAATGTATTGTGTTTACTTGCACACCTTAATAACAGACGTTGCACGCCTTATTTAATCCTGAAATTATGATTCAATTTATAAATATACAACACATATTTAACGCTTCATTTATCTTTATTATACAGGTGTCCCCCTTGCGGGGGGACACCACTAAAATAACCTGGTCACGGACCTCCCCTCAAAGCGTTGAGGGGAGGTCCACTCCCAGAAGTGGGACATTAAAGTGCCAGTTATTTATTATACAGGGTGTCTCAAAAGTCCAGAATAATACTTGAGATTTTTCTGTGCATTGTATATTAGATGATTGTCCTATAAGTTGCAAACGTTACAATATATAACTAAGTCCCCGTCAATCAAAAAAGCACGAACTCAGTCTTAGTTGCATTCTTCGTTTCAGCTTAAAAGATACTTAAATAGATTTTTCGTAAAACAAGGCTATAAAATAGCAACTGGCGAGCGAAAATGATTCAGCTTTGGACAGAATAATACTTTGACTTCTGTTATTGGATAATGATTTATTTTTAAGAAATTTTCAATTGACAAATGTCAATTGTATCGAGATGAACACATCCGTTAGGTAAAATAGATACCAACGAAATCTACAAAATCGAATGCTGTAAAACTAGTAAATGGGTAGATGAAACTAACTGTTGTGTTAACAAATGGTATCTAGGGCATTGAATCCGTTATTCTTTGTGCGGCATTAAAATGGATGGCATCAAATTAAATCAAAATATTTAATTCGTGTTGGCAAACAAACCACAATCTACAACCGGTTCGGGATTTTGCTTCCACTGAAAATAGCCGGCCAGAAATTCAACGATTTTACCCTTTTCCATATAAAAAATATTGATGGGTAATTTCAGAAACAGCCACGCAATGTAAGCATCACCAGGTCACTAGAAAATACTAACACAGGTAAAATGTACATATTTGAATGGTCTCGTTAAGTGTACGTGCATATGGATTTAAATATTACGAGAGACACTTATTTAAAAACGACTACAAAGTTGTCTCGTTATATCGATTACATTCAAGTACAGTATGTAATTTGCCAGGACTATTATACCAAACGGTGAGCACTTTTGCAAAGAGCTTTTGTAAATACCTGTATAATATACCCAGACGTCATTTACACTCAAGTCATAAAAATAAACAATACAATGAGTAACAAAACATGTACCTATTGTATTTTGCCTATACAATATTTACGTCAACTTTGTTGCTTAAAGAAAATTAACTACAGTTTATGATAATTGTTTTACTAACTACTAGTCGTACAAAAGAAATAAAAAAGAAGTCAACAGATGTATGGCGAATCACATTTCTTGAGGGGAAGTCTTGCGGTGGGGTAATATTTAATTATCCCGTGGCGGAAACACGAGGCGGGGTCCCGTTGACCCCACCCGCAAACAAAATGGCCGCCGCCGCTACAATTACATTCCTTTATCAACCCGCGGAAGTCGCCACTTTAATATTTACAAGTTAAAATTACAGAACGAGGATTGTTGCTCCTTTGTATCGTACCAATGGAAATTCTTAATGGAATTCCCTTATTTACTTTATCTCGACAAACAATCATACTTAGTGAATAACGTAGTAATATCCTGAATGATAATTAAAACTAAATATATTACAGACTACCCGTTTTTCCGCTAACTCTGAAGCAAGAAAGTAAAAATATTATTAAATGGTGTTCATCTGCTATAGACATGTAAGCCAGCTTTATTTTCTACAGAGTTCAGTAGTTTTTTGTATTATTATCGTTAGTCCCTTCAATGTATAGGCCACGAGACGGCGTCCAGCTTCTAGACCACTAGATAAGATAATAATATAATGTATTAACAAATCTCGAAGGACGATAATAATAGCTGAAATATTACGGTGCTTGTTAATCCAACCACTTTAAGATTCTCCTGTGAGTAATAAAGTTAACAAAAGTTAAACACAATTACTAGCGTACCTTATCTTATTACATAAGTATACCTTTAACTTCAACATACCATTTATTCCGATTACAAGAAAAAGTACAAAATCTCACAATTGGATTAATACACGCATAACATTTTAAATGCTTCGTTGCAGACACAAGAAATGTCAACTCTGAGACTAGACTTAAATCAAACAGTCGTGTACATTTTATTGTGAACTCTATTAAGGTGATGACGCCTGTCTAGTACGCGAAATTCAAAATTTTTGAGTATTTTTATAGTTTATCCAAAATCTGAAAACATTTAAGACAACATTTTGTGATTTGCGACAAACACAGTATGCAGTGCGTTTATTAATATTTTTTTAACTCTAAATAGTATCACGGTGGATATGATACTAGTAAATCACTAAATATACAAAATTTGCCAGTTTTTCTGGTTATCTGTCGTTCTTGAAATGTTTTAGAGTAAGTTGGATATATTAATAAATGCATTGCATACGGTCTTTGTCGCCAATTACAAAAGGTGCCCTATAATATTATCAAATTCTAAAAAACTTCAAAAAAAATGAATTTCGCGGACTTGGTGGGCGCTTTAGCCTTAACATAAAGTTAAGTTACATATCAAGTCGTTTTTCAACCTGATAATCCAATACTGGTATCCCAAGACGGCGTGAATAATCGCAAATTACCGCAAATGTGCCACTGACACTGTCGACCATTTAGCTTGTAACACTAATGCAGTGCTGTAATTCATTCATTATTGCATAACCAGACACTAGTTAAACTGTGACTAATCGATGAACTGGAATTCCTTATGTCCCCATTCTAAGACGCATATGTTTGACATGATACACATAGTTAACATACCGGTATGAATTGATAATGCAAACTGAAATAAAAGTGTCGTGATGTGGATATTTGTTCCTCTTTCGGACATGAGTCATGTGAAATTAAATATCTAATATGAAAAGTTCACTGCCAGAACAGTTGGTGCATTCCTAAAAAGCTTGACATCATTAAACTTGAAACTAAGAATCGGATTCAATAATAACTCAAGCTGTAGCCTAAATAATATTTCCAAGCCTTTATAAAACATCTAACAACTGAAAAAGCATTGTTGAAAAAAAACATATCTCTACGCCGCAGTGAACGGTTCGTTGAAGTCTTTTGTATGCACGTCAAATTTAAATGCTGGGAACGAATTTGTAGTATTATTTTTTTTGAGACGAGTCATTCGCTCTCAGAAAATGGCAATAATTTATGCGTGCACCTAAATAAACAACTCCACAGTTAAAAGAGTTAACATTTCGCATCAATCTTAATTAATACAAGCGCTGAAGTCGAAGAGTGAATAAATTGGTGTATTAAAGGGTGCATGAGATATTTAATTATGGTCGATTTCGATCAACTGGGCTTGCACTTTGCGTGACATGGACAAAAAGGGACGATCTTAAAAGAACCTGACTTCTGTTTACTGATGAGCACAATGGTGCTAGAATTTATTTATTGCCCGACTACGGCGAAGCAAACAGGAGGGTTATGATTTTGACCGGTATGTAAGCAGGTATGTTCATCTATTCCCTCATAATTTTTATACTACTTATCATAATTTAACAAATGAGGTATCGTTGGAAGTGTTTTGATCGTCCTCTGGTTATAGGCTATGTGACGTTACTTTAAATTAAATATGGTGCCCTCTAAACGTCATAAAGTCATAAAGGGTAAGATATAAAATGAAAGGGTTTAATTATCTCATTTCAAATATACATTTTTATAACCCTAAAATAACTTAAATAAAAAAGAGTAAAAACTAAAACCCGACTACTGAAAAATCACACTCTAAAAAGTACGAAACAATAAAATATGCTCATCTGGATTTTTTATGTATAAACTACCAAAATAGCGTTGGTTGTATGCCTAACAAAGGCTTTAGGACAAAGTCAATTATATAATAATATTTTGTGAACTTCACTAACACTTGTCTCCATACCAGTACAGTCGCGATCAACACTTATGCGCGGGCGCGCCTCCCGCGCGGTCCGATTAAACGCTCGAGCGGGTCGTGTAATGAACCGAGATAAATCAACAGTGTCACACGCACCCGTTCCCGTGACTCATGACCTAACTCATGCAGTTTGTCATTTCGTTTATACTTTGATGAATTTATTCGGGAAATAAAAAGCATATATAGGTATATCTGATGATAAAAGTGGTGAGCTCAACTAACTACATTAAATGCGCGGCTAAGTGCGTGTCGGAGTACCACAGTGTATCGAGCTACGAGTAGTCTTTTTATCTGGACACTTCACAAATTATGTAATATAGTATTTCCCTATAGCATTAAAAAAATACTATAAACCAGGCAACTAGCTTCACGTAATTTTAAAGCAACGATAATCTACAGTGATAATAAAATTACGACAGCAAATTACTCTCACACATACAAGGCACTACATAAATATTCGCTGTAATTACAAAACAATTCGTAAAAAATACGAGAATACTGGGAACTACAAAAATCATTGCTATCGTATTTTTTTCTCAGTGTAGATAGGTATATTATTTTTTATTTATTTTATTAGAACTACTAGCTGAGCCCGCGACTTCGCCCGCGTGAAATTTAACTTAACAATAAAGCCCGGTCCCGCGTTCTGAGCCCGCGCGACAGGACCCATTTTTTATTTTGTTTTTCTAAAATAAAAGTAGCCTCAGTTACTGCTTATAACATCAGCTATCTAACAGTGAAAGTCCCGTCAAAATCGGTCCAGCCGTTTCGGAGATACTCTTTGATTTCAAGTGTTTTTATTTTTTTACGCGGAACCCTAATTGTTTTTCTAAAATCAAAGTAGCCTAAGTTACCCGCTATAAGATCAGCTATCTGCCAGTGAAAGTCCCGTCGAAATCGGTCCAGCCGTTTCGGAGATTACCCGGAACAAACACACAGACAGACAGACAGACAGACAGACAGACAAAAATTTTTTAATTCGCGTTTTTTTATAGGTATCGTATGTACTTTCATATGCATTTAGTGAAAAGGTGTTATTTTGATATTACAAACAGACACTCCAATTTTATTTATTTGTATAGATTATATGCATACAATTTTTTTTTAAGTAATTAAAGTAGTGCAATTTTTTTTTTTTAAAAAGAAGATCTAATCTTACAAAAAATTATGAAAAACAATCGGTTCTTGTTTCTATTCTTATTCGCTCGAGTAGACAATCGAGTCAGACATTCGGCCGGGTGCAAATGGACTATTGTCCCGGCACACATTCGACTCAAGTGAACCTGATTTGCATGCATCAGAAACTAAGTCTAATGGATGATTCTTGGGACGCAGGGTGGCGTGGCGTTCTCATGTATTATTTATAACATTGTGACATAACACTTCTCTCGTCTTAGATAAATAAAAAATGGTTTCCCGTGTCTGCTTGCAAGATAAATTCGTTACTTTAGACGTGACACGCATGTTTTCTGGAAAATTGTGTTTAGATGTTTTATTTAGAAGACAAATAAATATTTAAAAAACCGTAAGAGGAGTTATAGGTACGTTTACATAATACCTACAATAAATCAGATTTTGCGAACATCAGGTACATAAAGCTTTTAGGCCTTGTAGACGACAAGCTTTCAGCTTCACAATATTATGTAACTAACACTTGCATATATTTATGCGCGAACTACTAAAAGCTTTATCGTAGCTTTGTTTATGTGATTATCAGAATTCGTGTAAAGATAAAATAAATAAAATAAAATAAGCCTTTATTGCTGTTTTACAATAGTTTAAATATTCAATACATTTTTTTCACTAGCGATCGGTTTTCCAACAACAGCTTGTCTTCCGACAAAGGCCTCCTCCATAGATTTCCACCTATCTCTGTCGCGTGCCATTCTGATCCATTCTGGACCAGCAGCTCTTTTGAGGTCATCTTCCCAACGTTTCGTTTGTCGACCTTTGCTTCTTTTTCCATCTCTGGGGTACCATTCAGTTATTATTTTAGTCCATTTTTCATGTTTCTCTCTTAGCATATGGCCTACCCATTTCCATTTAAGTGTTTTGCATACTTTATTGACATCTTTAAATTTAGTAACATTTTTAATTTTTTCCAATCTTACTTTATCTTTTCTTCTTACCCCGATTACACTTCTCTCTATTCCATTTTGACATACCTTTATTTTGCTATCGAGTTTCTCTGTTAATGCCCATGTTTGACAGCCGTATGTTAAGCATGGCAAAATGCACGTGTTATAAACTTTTCTTTTATCTTTAATTGGCATGTCTTTGTTTTTCATAATCTCGCTAAGAGACCAAAATCTTTTCCACGTGTTGGCGATTCTTCTGTCGATCTCTTTATGCATAGTATCCCGTGCGGCTATAAGCTGTCCTAGGTATACGTATTCGTCCACGTATTCAATCTTTTCCATATTTACAATGATGTTATACGTCTGCGATGCATTAGTCATAATTTTGGTTTTTGTTGTGTTCATTGTAAGTCCTGCTTTTATGCTTTGATTTGATAGTAGTTGTTGTAGCATGAGCTCTAATTTTTCTGAGAATAGAATTAGATCGTCTGCGAAACGTAAGTGATTCAGGTTTTCACCGTTTATGTTGAGTCCGTTTTCATTCCAATCTAGTTTTTTAAATATATTAGAGATGATATTTAAAAAAACTAGATTGGAATGAAAACGTGTAAAGATATTCGGGGCCAAAGTTTCTTAAAAATTACAGTGAATATACATTTTTAGTTAGTATACATAAGTTGTAAAACTTAACTACAGTGGTACAAAAATTACGGACGGTGAGTTGAAACTCAAAGTGTTAAAGCATGTTTCAAACTATGGTGGTTCACCACCATAGTGTGAAACATGCTTTAACACCATACCAATATAGAGAAGAGATATCCTCACAATTAAATAATCACCACCAAGGAAATATTAAGTGACACACCATAATAATTTATTATTCCTAAAAACTTGTTTCAAATTCAAAAGGCACAAATTTATAAATTGTAATTTAAGATTAAGTACGTAGCCCTCCAACGTTTTAAGTAGAAACAATAAATTCATCGACACTAATTGGTGGTTTTCTCCCATTTATCAGCTCATTACATCACAGTAGCGCGAATAAAATAAAATATGTGTGCGGAGCGGTCCGTGCGCCGTGGGCAGATCATTCGCATGCGATAAGAGTCGGTCAGGCACATCGTAAATTCGAAGAGCGGGCTCTGCCGAACTACAGACCTGATTGTGAGCCTTAATCAGTTGGGTGCCCACTCGCGAGGCCAGCCGCAGGCGCCCGGCCCGATACGACATGCCTCTAATGTTGATTTTATTATGTGCTCTCGATAATTTTGCGATACATTGATGTGCAGGCAAAATAGCTCGATGCTGCTCCATGTTTTCACAATAAAATTATAAATCTTATTATTTTATTGCCTAGGTTGGTACACTGAAAGACGGTCCATCTGATAGCAAGTGGTAATCGTCGCTCAGGGTATCAACAACTTATAGGGGATAGACGAAATGCCAGCCTTTAAGGGACATGTAGACTTGCCTTTTGAAGAATCCCGTGTTGTAGTTGGATCAAAATATTTACAAAAACCAGAAATGTGCTTGTTTTATGCAACCCTCAAAAGTGATTGTAGGTGTATAACGTGTAAATTTTACTACTCAATATTATTTTTTCGATTGTCTAATAGAAATGACATCAGTTTTAAATATTTTCCTTCAAATTTATGACACAAAACACCGCATACGTAATAAGTTTCAATTGCATAAGCACACGTCGTCCTGTTGTCTTTCAAATAGGAATGTGTGGAAAATGAATCCACAGTACGACTACAAATCCGAATTTATTCGAGCGGCTGCACTTTGAAGGCGGCTTCTGCGTTGCATGCATGCAGATGAGCGAACAACGTTTAATCGTTTAATGGGGACTGCATTAATGTATCAGATCGAACGTTTATTTCTCTTGTAAAATAAAATAAGATTTGCGAACTGAATCAGGCACACGCGTGAAAATGTTACATATAAATTTGCCTTGCATGATATTGTACCTATGATGCAAACACTATCGAATACATCAACATAAATCGACAACTATATACAAGCGTTAACACAACGAAACGTAGTTATTGAAATCGTAAACACAGATGCGAGCTCGTGCCTCGTGACTCGTGCACCACTGAACTTTGAAATCGAAAACATTGTTTCGAAAATTAATCGATACTCGAGCCGATATCGATAGCATTTACGAAGCATGCACGCGTGCGGCAGAAGCATTGGCAACACAAACATCGACCCACAATTCGATTATGGCGTTCTCGTGAAAATAAAAGACCTCAAATTTACATAGCACTTGTGACCTGATCCAACTCTGATTTAAATTTAAAAAGAAATGCTTCGTTTATTTATAAAACATATGCATTCCTGATGAGATCAGAAAAAAAAACTAAGTAAATCGGAGGTTTTGATCGAGGATACGAAAATAAAATAACCGAAAATAACCATAAATTAAATGTTTAAAATAAATTAGTTATGAACGTTCGTTACTATCCTCGTTCTTGGAGTCTAGTTCTTCTAAATTCACATCAATTGTTACCACGTCATCATGGTAACTTATAGGAAGCAGAATTTGAAAAGCCATTGAGATTATCATGGTAACTACTTCCCTAGAAACGACTGAACAATAGTGAAAAGCTCAGAAACAAATTATTTGAATGCTGCTGAGGCCGGTAAAAATCTACGAAATCTGCCAAAATATTTAATCTAATTTATTTACCACATTTAAATTTTCAAGTTAAAATGTATTTTCATTCAATTCAAGCCGCGGCAATTGCGGGCACAAGTCGTTAATACAAGCTAAAGGCAATATTGTCGGAATTGCAATAGAATCTAGAGCAAACGTAATGTAAATGTAAATTTTACAGTGCGCCAAGGCTCAAGCTAAGCTTTACTACTCGCTATAGATCAAACCAGGAGATAATTGAGTACGTAAGTAATATACTGTTGTACCGCGGGGCCAAATGCTGACGACATTACATTCATGTAGGTACCGATGCTAAATTAGTACGAGTATATAATCATGTTTTATTGTCCCAGTGGCTGTTTTCTGTTGTACCTAGAATAAATTCAACACAATTATCGATCAATAGGACCTAGATAACATATACTTTACTGGAAATAATCATAAATCACCTATAATAACTGAATTCTTTTGAGTTGTTTATTTTTGTCGGTAAAAGGCTAGATTTCATTTCCGAAACATTAACGCTGGGTTATAATATATAGATGATGACAGACACAAAAACATAAATCAGAATAAATGTTTCACCTGTGCAAAATTGTAACTTTTAAGCATAACTTTCACATGTAAATTAAATATTATACAGTAAGCCGTTAAGTAGAAACCCAATTATCATCAGTTCAGACATAGAATTATAGTAGATATATAGTAGTTGTAACATAACCACTTAAAGTGTAGAGTAGAACGACAAATCTGACAATGTTATCTCTCGGTCAATCTATCTATCACGCAATTACCTATATAGGTGTGTTGCGCAAATGCACGCGATATTTTAGGGGTCATTAACCGGTCCACGTAACACATAACCATGGCAATTAGTACATAGTCCGGTGAGCGACAGCGTGCCTAACCCGATTAAACCCAGCTTTATCGCGAGATCACCATACTTCAGTACTAACAATACACGTGAACGGATTCCTACGCCATGACCGGCGCACAGAACAAACCAAATCAACAAACAGCACGACAAACGACGCATTTTCGACGATTTCTAACCGGTCACTTGCGAAACTCTGCAAGCTTATCAAACCTCATGCTCCTGCAACTGGTGTTGTGGAATTGTACAACACGATACCACGATCATAATTCTTGTAAAACATGACAGCGCAACACTGCGGTATAAACAAAATAATGACAATGATTGATAGGCTTCGAGCGTTATCAAACGAATAATATCTAAGTAAACAAGGTAACCGAACGTGTTAGTGGAAACGTTTGGTAATGGCAATATTTTTACGGGCACACACCCTCCTCGTGTAGACGAAAATTGCATTAACATTTTTTGACAGTCACTAGCCGAAGCGATGACGAGGACGTTTAGTCTCAGCGCTGACAGTGAAAAATTACGAGTCCCAGGTCGGCGTTGGCGGTGCGATCGTTCGATAGTTCCTAATGTATCGCTGTCAATCGCATGTTTTGACGCGCAGAATCACTCCTTCCTCGTATCTAAGAGCCGGCGCAGCCTCCAGCAGCGTTCGCTTAGTCACCACAAGGAATAGAAGCGTCACCCTGATATCACTTACGCAATTTAAATTGCTTTTTGTGCATGAAATCACCTATTGTGAAAACACGTAAAGCTGTACGGAACCAGTGTATTGTGAAATAAATTTGTGGCAAATTTATTTCAATTCTAAATTGTATACATTTAGTGAATCCGTAAAATATTCACTTATAGTTTCATTATTGTTCTACAATCTAAGGAATGAAAAATCTGGTTCGTTTACTGGGGGTGTTTCCGTAAAATTTGTAACTGGATACAAAGTATCCTTCGCAGTAGGATCTACTTTGAGTTTCACAGACCGTCCTACATGCAAATCAAGTCACGCCACGACCTAAATTATTAACCAACTACTTTAACTGTAGCTAAGTCAGTGGAACCGAGTAATGAGTCAAATTTAGCCCATAATAGAACCACACCACTGCAATCATGTCGAAATTAATGCCAAATTTTAGTTTTTGAGAAAAACATCTCTATTATAAACAGATTTGGCGATGACGAATAGATATAATAGCAAAATAAGCTGTTTTTTAAGCGAAACATTAGATGGGATTACACAGAATTGTATCTGGAGTTTATGATACTCGTATTAAACAATATTCTCTAAAAAATCTAACCAGTGTAATTAAACAAAAAATCTAGTCTTAGTTGACTAGATTTTTGTTCAATTACACTTATGGGTTGAAAATAAAGCTCGAATTTCCTCGTTGACCTCACGCCCAAAGTAACGTCAAACATGTTTTACAGCTAATGAAAGAAATAATTGGACAACATGTCGTCCGGTAACACGTCTTATGTGACGTGCAAGCCCAGAGGCTTTACGACACAGACACGACGACTCTCTCACACAAACGCCACGGTTATGAAACACAGCTAAGGTACCTACGAGCACCGGGCGAAATACCAATCTTTATAGGGTCTAAACTATGTACAACAGTGTGACCAAGTTTATGGACTATTAATTTTATTACATAGACTTTAATTTAGATTGCTATCTATTCAGCTCGTATTTTTATCATTTTCATGATACTTGTTGCATGTGATACTTTTACAAGTGATTTATCATTTAATATTTAAAATGCTACTCAGAAGACGAGCTTTAATATTTTACATTGTATAACATTCTTCTGTGATCATGTTGTATGCTTTGAACTATATTGACAAAATCATACGAAACTATTTAAGTATATTGTGGATTAACCACTGAACTTTAAAACGTCTATGAAGGAGTCACGACGAGTCATAGAGGTCTTCTTAGAATGGCATCAGTGTAACTATTGTTGTATGCATTACCGGTATTATGTTAGAATGACTGTGTGTCACAGCATGCTCCAGTTTCGCCAGTACTTTGGTATCGTGGGAAGTGGCCGTGACAGTAATTGCTAGGTGTTCGCCATCAAGTTTGATTCAGAGCCTTCAACAATGCGTACGACATAATGATTATGATGATTTAGGGACGTGTAGAAGTTAAATTAAGTCATCATTGTGGTGGCACTTACCACAAAACGGTATTAACGGGAGTTTCGAGAAGCGAGCTCGACAGTGTCGTTTAATAACGTATTCTATATCGTAACTATCGTGTACAATATTAAGAATTGCATAACATAAGTAGGTTTATATTTTACAAATTTAACAACTTATGTTAGGTATCTGCAAAATAATTTCAAACAAGAATAATTGTAAACACCACCTACCCTATAAAATTATAACGGGTTCCAATCTACAATCTAAACCACTACAGCAACAAACTTATTGCAATTCATCATCATTTGCAGTACGATTTAAACAGTACAGCGATTAGAATTACTCAGTGTTTCAACTCGCAGTTCAGATATTCAATCAGCTTCGGTTTTGTCAACCGATACTTGAGAGTTGCGCGTGCGCAAATCAATTTGCTCGCAATCTCGATAGCGTGAGATAGTCAATCTCTAACGAGCTACCGACTAACTCAGTCTTAACCGCCACTTAAGCCTGGCATTATTGCTTTTAAAATGAATTGAGTGTTGTTGAGTTATATTATTATTATTTTTATCCGATTCGCATTTTTCTTCACTCATTACAAACCAATACGTTTACTTGTGATCTATTAATATGACCTAGACATGTTAATTATAGCATAAAAGCGAGTCTGAAATGACGAGAATTATGCATTTATATTTACTTACTTGCAATCTATGCCAGATCATTCAATTACCTATTCTCCGTTGGGGTGTCTCAATTACCCTTGCGTGCGGTATAATTTAAACGTTGTCAATTTTATTGACTATAACAGTGCTGAGAACACCAAAAGCATAATACCATTCCTGAATTAAATTATCGCAAACTGTCGTAGATCATAAATTTTACATAAATAGCATGAAGTAGAAGGGCTACAGCTGCCAGTCACTTTCATTTCTCGCGTGAACAGAAACAGTTTTGTTGGTGCGGCGGCGTTCTAATCTCTATGAATAGCGCAAAATTTGAGTCGCAAAGGTTATCAATAGGTACCGAGGGTTATTAATAAAATTCAAGATAGCTGTATTTCCTTTGTTAGACAATTTTGTCAGAAACCTAATGTTATAAACATTGACTGCAATAGAGCTATTAACTCGGCTGAAAGGCTTTTCAAGTCTGTTTGATTTTAATCATTGCTACATATTTTTTGTAGAATTACTATATCAGTTGAGAATAAAGTTCGTCGATCGAACGTTATAACAAAATTAAAATATATGGAAAAGAAAAACAAAAACAAACCGATATGATATATATATCAGAACGTTCAAAGGTAGTATTATTTCATCTTTAGGTAAAATAATAGGAACGAACGGAACATTGAACAAATGACAAAATCATTACCAATTATCAAAATGATGCTTGTAAGTCCCAAAACATAAAATATATAAGAGAGCTACATATAAAAAAGAATGATGTGTAATGGACCAAGAAAAACGCACAGTCATAATGAAAGACAAAATTTTACGTGGATACTCGGAAAAAAATGATGTTTCTTTTCACACGTAATCTG
Source organism: Notodonta ziczac (assembly GCA_918843915.1). Lineage (NCBI taxonomy): Eukaryota > Metazoa > Arthropoda > Insecta > Lepidoptera > Notodontidae > Notodonta > Notodonta ziczac. Next base: position 5,448,523 of record OU974047.1, read on the forward strand.
TTTACGGCTGAAATACAAAATTATCTCCAAAACATATGAAGTTTGCTGGCGAGCAATCAATCATAGCGACTGAAGGGGCGCGAAAAGCCGCAGACGCGGCAGCAGGCGAAAGGCACTCTTGTGAAAGCAACGAATAATACAGCACGAATCAATCATAGATTTTGCGACGATCCATCATGAATTTTCAATGAAAAAACTCATGTTATAATAATGCGATACGTCGACGCCTCTGGACTTTTATATGCACTTAAAAGTACCTATTGATAAATATTTTATCGTGCCAATATCTACTCTGCTACAAAGATTATAGCTTTATAGACCTTTTATGGTACTTCTCAAAAGCTAAATTTAAATATTTGATTCTCGAACGTATTCGAAAAGAATAATGCCTGAGTAATGCTTACGTCTAAAATATTTGTTCACAAATATCGCACAGTGGCAATATATAAGTGATTTCGCATGAGATTGAGCTCTCAGCCATGTCTTTACCAATCGGCCAATTTGATCTGGCTTCCGCGAAGAGCGGCAGCCGCTATTCCAAACCAGTCAAACGCACGACAAGTGGACAAAGGGCGCCGGTACGTGGCATTAAGATAACTTTAAGGGGTCGAAACAAACAACTAGAAATTGTAATATGTATTTGTAGAAGTGAAAAAGTAGCGAAATCTGGTCCTATATTTAGCTTTATATAAAGTTTTGTAATTGCAGCGAAGATTCTAGATATTCATAAATTATTTGTAGTAATTATAAAACGCCTAATAAAAAACACTAAAATGACCATACTATACTATACCTACTAGGAAATACAAAAAAAATAAATTGTCATTATTTTTTGCTCACTTATTCTAATTACGAAATTAAGCTTCTTTAGCCAAATTGCAGACATGTTAGATCTATCTCTTGTGTTCATTTGAACAAAACTTCTATGAATACATTTTTCACAGTATAGATCCAAAGGTTTATCGCGCTGATTACATAAAGTAATATACGTAAAAGTTACTAGCTGCTATACCCCTTAAGTAAGCATCACTCCCTCCACGAGTGTCGATCCCTACGGGACGGAGGTCGGCACCCGTTGGATCTGCGATTCACTTATGCAGGCAGGAAACTTGAGCCGTGAGAGGGAAAACTTGTGAAACGTTGAACACTTGATTTTGTTTTAAGATCCTCTCAATATTGTCGGCGGCGTCGTGTCGTGTCTAGTATGTTGTTAAGATACCGATCGCTGGAAGCAAGGTATGGCTGGCATTTATGGTTACATAGATTTATTTGTGATAAAGATTCACTAGATAGGGTGCGAAATAGGTGTTTTTGTTCATACAAACAGAATTATGATTTAGATAGGGGGTTCTCTTAGGTTCTATAATACTCAAAGTCAAAGCGTTTATTTTGTCGAGGCCTACGGGGGCACTCACAAATTTACATTTTTACATATTTTAGTTATATCTACAACCGAAACGGAACGCGACGTCGACTGAGAATATCCGGCAATAATCTCAGCGGACATGTCTTTTATATTTAGGTACATTAGATACTTATGCGTGATCTATTCATATTTGCTACTTTTATAAATTACTGTATGAATCTCACAACCAGAAAATTATTCAATAACACAAGGAACAAATCTAGGAACACGTAAATTATACCTATGAGTGATGGTTTCTAAGTTAAAATCCAGTTAATATTTCGTAAGTAGATTTGCCTGGAACCTTGGCGGAGATGGAATTGTGCCGTCGACACCGCCTATTGTGCTCCCGGGACATGTAAGAATGTCGCCAGACATGACAAAGGCATTCAATAACAGTCGTGAAAACCACTTGCCCCACAATTTTTCTTTCCATACACAACAACGGTACCTTGGTGAGATTATCCTTGGAAATTGCGGTTTAATAGCGGCAGATAAAAGTAAAATGTATTTACCGTACAGAACAAGACGTTAAATCCGTGTAATTACATCATTCATCTAATGCATTACGTAATCTAGTGATGGCTTACAAGGAAGGCTATCCATATAGTGTATAACCTAATTGCTACTGCGGGAAAGCAAGTTGGAGATTGTAAGAAGAGGTAACTTGAATCAGTTCTAACTAAAGCACTGTTCATATTTGACGACCGCTAGGCGCAATGGTTTGAGCGTAGGCCGCTCGCTGGGCTCACTGCAGCGGGTGGTTGCGGGTTCGATTCCCGCCGGGGCAAATTTCGGAAATGGCCTTTTCGTAATTCGCCCAGTCCTGGGTGTCAGTGCCAAGGATCGCCGTCAATCCATTGTACGGTACCCATACAAGCGTTGCTTAGTTTGGGACCATTAAGTTGACGTGTCAGTTTAGCGATACTTATTATTATTATTTATTATTATATCTACAAAAGTAGTTGATCTCAGCATATCTGCGCGGCTGCACTAATTTAACTCATTTAGCTAATTTATTTGCTATTTAGTCGCCAGCAAACGTGAGATCCATATCGCAGATTCTGCAGTTTAAGTTGACTCAGGCGGCGCGCATCGAATTCACGGCGGGCGGCACGCTCGGATTACATAACCAGTTGGGTTAATTATATTTCTTAGTACCTAATCTCAGAAAATAAGGTAAAATATTTTTTAAGTTTTTCAGTTTCTGTCTATAGACAGAAACTGAAAAAAAAATCAATCAAAAAAACAATCTTCCGGCCTATAGGCCGGAAGATTGTTTTTTTAAACTTATAAACATTTAAATAGGTACTTAGAGTAATCAATTAAATGCGTGTAATAAAAACCTTGCATAACTATTTTAATACAGTGTTTCGATAAGAAGCTAGTCTTAAAACTGCTGCTTAGATAACAAAGCATATTATGTCGGCGAATTATATATTCCCTAGAAGCGCCAACAAAGCTCTGAAGATTCAGTTTGTACGGAGAGATTTGTTTGAATTATACAATACGTCGCCGTCGTGAGTGGTTGTTTACGCACCTGTTGCCATCTATTTTATATGGACAACCACTTCTATATTTCCCTGCAAACGGTTCTTTGTTGAGATCGTGATCGCCAGAAACCATTAACACTAGGCACGAAAGATTTGCGTGACCCCCGCTGCAATGTAATCGGCGAAGCTGAGTTAGTGCTATGGAGGATTTCAACTTCTGATGTTTGTCTACTATAATATGATAGCATTGTTAAATACATTGTTGTTTTTTTATAACATTAAATTGAAAATTAAGATTTATTTTTGGGATAACACCTAACTATGGGTATAAATTGTTGACTGAACACTAAATATTTTCTTATAATCGTCTAAAGTGTGAAGTGAAAAATTTGTAACAAATCCTGTTTCATATAAAGGATATCACTATACTGGATAATAAATAATCTTAATAATTTCCCATAGAAACAGAAGCGTCCATAATTCTATTCAAAATCCCCAGATATAGTCTCGCCATAAGAGGAAGTCACGGGTGTAATCGTGGCCATCTCGCCGAGCCGTTGTGGTGCTGGCTGCGAGAACATTTAAATTATCGTGGAGTTAGATCCGCGCGCCCATAATCACACCGTTCATTTGTAAGTTAGCCGGCTAACAGTACCTACGGTGCGGCCAACGAAAGTATCGCCATCAGATACCACGGAACGTTCAAGTTCAATATTATTCAGAACTGAGAAAAACAATCGTGGCTCGTTAAATTGCGATAGCGAATACGCGATTGTCCGCATCGAGTTCCTTATAGCCGTATCTGTGGGGTTTGTACGAAGTAAATATATACTACCTACGATCATTGTCTATAACAGAGAGTACAATGTAACTATGTATAGCGGTATAAATATATACTCAATCTATCAAACGTAAACAGCTACGTCAATCCGGCAGTCCTAATTACGATTGAAGTTCGAGCCACTGGTAAAGAAACCTTTACCGTCAATGTATCAATCTGTGAAGGTAGATAGGGCGAGGGATCGGGCCATGCTAATGAGACCGGCCGGTTAAAGGGACAATTGCTCGCCAGCTTGTGAAGCTATCTTTGAAACATTTAAAGGTTGTATTTCTTGCGCTCCTACGTTGACAGGAATAAGAATGTTGTTAGACGTTGATTAATCGCTTTCTAACTTTGAACACGGTTAAGAAACCGTGCTACTGTGTTGTGAATTTAAATTGAAAATGTAAATGTTGGCCTCAATAACAGAAATAGGTGTACCAGCCTGTGCAATCATTAGACTGTTTAATGAAGTGAAGAGAGTACAAATGGGGAAAATTAGACAGTACGTTTCTCCCTCACTTCAATTTATTGCGAATAAACATTTATCGGCGGTGTCTGTATCGTGAATGTCTTGTAGTTTCGCAAAGCAATTAGTGCGACATTTGGCGCCGACTGACTGAATAGAATTTATTTAGTTAAATGTTATTCGAAGCTTACTATCGATATAGTGAGTTCAATACCAATCGATAAAAATGTTAATGGACGTATATTTACTTAGTACAATTATACATCGGTTTTAATGTCCTACAGATACACTTTCAAGTATGGGTTTAGATATTAGCTTATACATCTACCCAACTTCTTCACAAAAACGCAAACGGTGTTTTATACTATTTCATGTACGAAATGTAGGTACACCAATTCTTTTATAATCTACGTAATACGAGATATTTCAGAATTTCGCAGGAACATGCTTATGTTCCTGCGTAATTCTGAAAGATCTCGTGATAACTGATTAGTTAATTCTAACAAAATACGATCTAGGTTTTGAAACAATTTTATACGATCCAGTACAAACTGTTCAATGGAAGGAAGCAAATAAAATGGGTAGAAATATCGCTTACAGAAATCGTTTTATATAGAGTACAACAAACTAGTTTGAAAGATAATACGAGCTCATCAATTCGATAAATCTATTGCTACCACTATCTGGGCAGAGCATACAAATACGAAATTGATTGCTTCGTGTGGCGAGTGACATTTCAGTATCTGTGCAGAGGCAGGGCGGAGTGTGTGCGGGGCGGGGGGGTCTTCACACTGACATTTGAATAGGTCTGTCCCGGCATGTGCCGGCACCCACCGACGGCCAACGAGAGGCGACAATGTACCGCCAACACTGAACAACATTCCCATTGAAAAGAAAATTTAGTTTTATTCAACGCTTGACAATAGTGCACCTGTTATTTATTTTTCAGTAGTTCATAAAGATCTGTAGATATCCGAGATTACTCTAATATTTTTTGACAGTGCCCATGTATCGAGATAGGACAAAAACACCGTAGGTTCCTTTATAATTTTGCGGAAACTTTAGATGATAATTGATTTAATTAATAAATAGAAAGATGAAATAGAATGAAATAAGACTTCGAATAAAGCTCAAAATTATATCGCCTCTGGTAATTTATTTTTATTGCCAACATTGGTGTGATGTCATAACATGCAATTGTCTGCGGCGGCGCAATCGATTCATTACATAAAGTACGTGAGCTTACACAGACAAATATTAAACAATAAATGCGTCATAACGCTCCTGCATTAGATTATCTGAATGCGATACGTGACCTGAAATAATGTTATGGGTATGCGACTCGAATCTCGGAAGCGTACCAAAAATGTATTAAAATACAGACGCGTTTCTCTAACGTTACTTTAGTTTATTTTATTTTATTTTATGCAGGAAACAATAACTAAAACATAATAACGCTATTACGAGGGATGCCTTTTAAGTTTTGTCGTTTGAAGAAAAAAACACAACTAGAACCTTATAGTAATTTTTATTGTTTTTCAAAGTATTCACCACGTAGCTTAATACACTTTTCCATTAGCTCAAACCAGTTATTATAACATTTATACCACTCTAAAGTGGGGGTGTTCAAAATGGCTGACTTGAAAGCGTCGACTGCTTTTTCACCGGACTGCAACCTTTGACCACGAAGACTTTTCTTAATTTTAGGAAATGTAAATAAATCGTTAGGGCTTAGGTCAGGACTGCATGGAGGATGCTCAAGAATTTCTACTTTTTCCTGCTTCAAATACTCAATCGTTTGACGAGCGCTGTGTGAGATTGCGTTGTCGTGGTGCAGGATGATGCGTCGCTTTGAGTTAGATTTTCGAAGTTGGCGATGACTTGTGGTAAACAAACTGTGGTATACCACTCTCCATTAACCGTTCTACGATCTTCAAGTGCAATAGTCGCAATATGGCCGGTTTTTCCAATGAACGTGGCCACCACCTTCTTTGAAGTGCTTCAAGAACGAACAACTTTAGTCGGTTTTGGCTTGTCTTGAAAGACCCAGATTGTAGATTGTTGTTTGGAATCAGGATCGTAGGCATAGATCCAAGATTCGTCACCACTGATGATGTTGTAGACGTGATTTGACTCTCCTTGGTTGAACCTTTGCAGAGTTTTCTTACACCATCTGACGCGGGCCGCCTTGTGATCGTCGGAAAGCAGATGCGGTATCCAACGGCAAACTAGCTTTCTTACACCAAGCGCTTCATGCAAGATTTTCTGAATGGTTGTCCCTGAGATGCCTAATAGAACCTCTATCTCTTGATACGTCACATGACGATCTTCGAGAATTTGTTGTCTCACAGCAATGATGTTATCTACAGTGAAGGCGGATTTTGGCCGTCCTTCGCGAGATTTGTCACTAAGACTAGTATGTCTAAGCTGGAATTATAAATACCAGCGTTCGACAGTCCGCAGACATGGGGCTTCATCACTGAATACATATGTTAGCTCTTCAAAACACTGAAGCCGTGTCAGGCTTCTTCTAAAGTTGTAGAAAATTATTGCACGAACATTTTCCTTAGAAAGATTCATTTTCGTACGTAACCTGACAGATTCTAATCGACGCTGTGACTAAACAATAGCATTAATCCTAAAACTTTCAATTGTTTTGAGATTCGAAATTTAAACATATTCGAATATAGAACAGTTCCAAATTCAAAATTGCCGGGAAATATGGAAACGACAGAACTTAAAAGGCATGCCTGGTATTATAAAATGAAAAATGCTCAATCACTTACTAGTAAAAGTTGTGTATGTAGAGTAATACAAATAGTTACTGTTATCTGTTGGTGATAAAAAAATGAAAATAATTTATGAAGAAAGAAATGAAGAAATAATTATTTTTTTTGATGTCTTAGATGTGATCACTTTCAAATACTTTTATGAAAAACTCACTAAATATACAAAAATTGCCAGATTATCTGGATAGCTGTCGTTCTTGAAATGTTTTAGAGTAAGTTAGATGTATTAATAAATGCACTGCACACGGTCTTCGTCGCGAATTACAAAATGTGCCTTTTATTATTGTCAGATTTTGAAAAAATCCTAAAAAACCACAAAAAATTTGAACTTCGCGGGCTAGATGGGCGACAAAGACCGTGTGACATTTATTAATATATCCAACTACTCTAAAACATTTCAAGAACGACAGCTATCCAAATAATCTGGCATTTTTTGTATGTTTAGTGATTAACTAGTATCATATCCACCGTGATAATATTTAGAGTAAAATAAATGTGTTAATAAACGCACTGCATACTGTGTTTGTCGCAAATTACAAAATGTTGTCTTAAATGTTTTCAGATTTTGGATAAACTATAAAAATACTCGAAAATTTTGAATTTCGGGGGCTAGACAGGCGCCTTCACCTTAAGGCAAATATTCGCCTTCCGTTTGCGTCGTCATAATATTGTGTAAACGCGCGGTGTCTCGTGTCATCTTATAAAATGCGTGTCCAAAAGATGACAGCTGATACAAATTATACACACGGGTATGTCATGTACCGCTCACTCAACACATGTTACCCACACGCGTCTTTACCATCGGCTAACACAAAAACACACTACTAAAAAAAACATTTTGAAAAACCTAGTAACGGGGAGTACGCGACCAACATGCCGAGAAAAACGATACATCAGCATGTGTCAAGTAAAAATGTATTTTACGCGCTTTCACCATGGTGACTAGATACAAAGCATTTTTATATAATAGCTTTAAAGTGTGATGTCAGTTGTGAGAGCATAGATTCGAGCCAACACAAAATTAAAGGGGTGCAATTTTTGTATCTTTTAAAGGTTGATAATATGGTACTGTTAGGCAAGGCAATGCACGGATTACTAGAACTGGTTATCAAATAGCATGTGTACCTTTTGCTTAACATAAACCGAGTTATTACAAAAATCTTAACTCGAGTTAACTAACTACCTACTGACTTAATATTACCACGGGGCATGTTGAATACAGGGACAGCTATGCTAAATCGAAAGACATTATTTGTTGTTGTTAGGGGACATAACTATCGCACACAGCGGTAGGAAATTGTTTTACATATTCTTGCAATAATCTCAATTAGAATCGAGAAGTGGTGATCGCACCTTCACACTAATTTACTTTTTCAATCCCATGTATCAGGGCGACGGTGTGAGTTCTAGTTACGGAAGCGAGCCGGCAATAAACTTGCTGAATGCGATACAAGGGAACTCGCGGGCTGGAGGCGCGGAGGCCAGAGGGTCGCATTCACCACCTGTACCGCTAATTGCCGCGCCTCCTAGCCACAAACAGTTATGGTACATTCGCAAATGACCGCGCATAGTCACAGTTTATGTAGTGTTATTTAGTTTAAGAGAAATGTGATGAGTTGAAGAGTTTTAAAGTAAAAAAATATAGGAGTTCCATTTCAGGGTTAGGTTTTTATTATTTTTTTGTAAAAGTAACTGCTTTAAGGCTGATTTTAGGTTAAGCAACGTAACCGTACGTAGCTTAAAGGATATTTGAGGTTGATTTCAGCTTATTTTTTCCTGTTGTTGTTGTTTCCTGTTTTACCAACACTGCACGCTAAAGATACAATTAAAATCGAATAATATTAAAGAAACAATACTTCAGTGGTAGACCCGTATCTGAATACATATAACATGATATCCAGTAGATAACAGAACCTTTGGCTACATTGTAGAGTATCAATGGACAGGCGTGACCTAACGCCAAAAGGCAAATTGCTATTGTTTATAAACAAGTCGCGAACACCTTTCATGAAACAATACACTAGGAAGTTGGAACACATTATGTATAAACGATAAGTTGAAATAGGTGGTCTGTAGTTCACCCTATTTTAAATTTGAGACAGCAACTTTTGAATGAACAATATTGCGTATTATATTATTATTATGTTGCTATTTGCGTACCTACGTGTACAGTATAGAAGGTAAATTTACTACCGCAGTAATGTTATTGATGGGGGTGCAGAAATATCCGTGTTTAGAAAAACACTTAATACACATAATTTTCTCTAATCTTCAATGTTCGTGAACATTCTTCTTATACACACCCACCGGGAATAAGACTCCCAATCTTTAAACTAAACTTGAAATAAACGTTAATTTCAAAGATTGCTGGAGCTGACTGCATTTGTTATTAAATTGTCACGACAATGCATTTATAGTGACAATATTTTAATAAGTCACGATATGACAACTTTATATGCGCACCGAACAACCGTATTGGCAATTATGACCATGAAAAACCTATTCTTGGATGCGCCAATGGGCGATACTTCCGTCGCGGTCGCGGCGCGTGGAACAACTCTTCGTGCGTACCAGTCACGGAGTAACTGTAACATCTTGTTATGATATTGTGTTTTAGTCTTCAACACCATTAATTTTAACTGTAGTAAATAGACGAAATTAATATGACATTTTCACTAAAATATACGATTCTCATTTTCAGTGGAGAACCAGAAAATAACAACGTTGTAGTATGTAAGTAAAAACATTGTACAATATTGTTCTTCATTATCACTCGGTTCTATTACACAACAGCATGCACAGACGCATATTACGAGAAACATGAAATTTTATTGAGTTTTCATAGGTAGTCCGCAGTGATTTACGTCTGTCGTTAAAATATTAGAATGGGACTCAATCTTTTAAACTGTCAGTATAATTCTCAGGCATACGTGTATTATTTTTGAGCACGTCCATTAGACGGACTAGCCAATTACCATCCATAAGGTATTGTAGAGAGTTTAGCGGAGTGCTGCAACTAACAATTTCTATGTCGACGGTATTGAGTTACGATGCAGCGAGGAGATGCTTTATTATCCGGACCATCTCTTCCGCCCTTGTTGGACCGCGATCACTCGTGTCGCCGGCCTAACGGTACTGGCAGATACGTCCGCATTATTAATCTTATACCATTGTATTAGCCATGAGCGTCTCACAACATGTGCGCATTGATAACAGTAATGTTGAGCCCGGTTGTTTTATGCAATCAATAACTTCAATTACAGTTACTGAACACCTCCCACATGTGAGTAAGTATCGCTGCTTTATAAAGAGTGTCTCAAAAGTCCGAAATATTACTTGGAGGTTGCGATCAGTATTAGAATGAGGCATAGAATAAAATGGTATACAAGTTATATCGAGACTTGAAGACAATTAGCCAAAATAATAACAGCCAATTTAAAAAAAAACTTAATTTGTTTTCAATTTTTGTTTTGAATCTTGGTGGCTACTTTATCTAAATGCTGATTACACTCTTTTTAGGCCATCTAATGGTGTTCTAAGGCAGCAATACAAAAGTTGTGACAAATCAAACGCCCATAACTCAGAAAGATGATAATTACTTATAGTCTTGTCTTCACTAGGAATCTACTTACAGCTACCGTATATGTAGATACCTAAATAGTATAATGTACAATAAAATATACGGTTTGACATTCCCTAAAATAAGTATAAGGTCAAAAGCGAGTGCAAGTGTAGTTGGGAACATTCGTCGCGTGCCCGCCCACCGTCATCATCCGGGCGGCGTGCACTGTTCACCTACCCTCTCTCCAATTATGATAACCATCACTCAAGGCGAGCGGAACGAAAGTGGGCAGGCACCGGTTAAAACGTAAAATTACACTTGAAATTTTACTCGACGGCGGGCGCGCAATAAAAAACAAATATTCTCATGGCGAGTATCGACGAAACGTGACCGGCCTTCGTCAAAATAGTCGGCCGTTGTCTTATTGGACGGCGCTTTACACCACACCGAGTGCTAAAGTGTAAAACGCTGCAGTGAAATTTATAAGCTTCACGTCACGAATATTGAATAATGACTTTACAAATTATTAGCGTCAACACGTATTAAATTATTTATTACGGCATAGCATTATTGTGTTTCGAAATAATAAGTAGTATTGACTCTATCTTGTACGAAAGAGAAACCTAGGCATTAAGGTGAAGGCGTCTGTCTAGCCCGCGAAATTCAAAATTTTCGAGTATTGTTATGGTTAATCCAAAACCTGAAAACATTTAAGACAACATTTTGTGATTTGCGACAAACGCAGTATGCAGTGCGTTTACTAATACATTTATGTTACTCTAAAACATTTCAAGAACGTCAGATAACCCGAAAAACTGCCAATTTTTGTATATTCAGTAATTTACTAGTATCATATTCACCGTGATAATATTTAGAGTAAAATAAATGTAGGTATTAATAAACGCACTGCATACTGTGTTTGTCGCAAATCACAAAATGTTGTCTTAAATGTTTTCAGATTTTGAATAAACTATAAAAATAATCGAAAATTTTGAATTTCGCGGGCTAGATGGGCGCTTTAGCCTTCTTCTTCTTCTCATAGTGCCTCTCCAACTAGTGAAGGTCAGCAGACAGCTCCGCATACATCTCTCGGTCTCTGGCGAGGTTGAAAAGCTCGGCTGCACTTGAGACTCCCGTCCATTCTCGGATATTTCGCAGCCAAGATTTCCTCCTGCGTCCAACAGCTCTTCTACCAGCCACTTTTCCCATCAGAATAACCCTTAAAAGTGCGTATCTTGGGTGCCTTACTATATGACCTAGATAGGCGGCCTTTCTCCTTTTGATGGTTTGCATTAGTTCGCGCTTCCTCCCAACTCGACGCAGAAGCTTTAGCCTTAATGAATCGAAAATATCGCACCGATCCCGACCGTGACAAGTGATAAGTAATTATTTCGCTCAATACATTCAACAGCCTCGGCCGCTAGCGCTAGTATAGCGTGCATCCAACTTATAAAATATGAACATCTCCTTATTTATACGTTGGCTCGTTAACTTAGATCGCCGAGGGGAGTGTACATTTATATCTCGTTGTCGAACCATGTGTTTTTACATGGGCAGCGAGTGTTACAACAAATTCAACAAACGACCGGCCGTCATCTATCAAAAACGCTAACGAGCCCAGATGCCGCGGCAATTTACAATCACCGCTCGCTCCAAGACCAATAATATGCGATGATGTTGATGAAATAACACAACCGGCTTAGAATGTGTAACTGGAAACAATGTCATAATATTTTTGCTCCTCAATCTGAGATTCAAAATTTGTGCAGTAACAAAAAGTCCTAACATGATGTGGTTTCTGGTAATGATTAATATAAATGCAAGTAATTTAATTATTACGAATGTTGCATAATTAATAAAAAAATATACATTCAATGTAAAAAATTATAAGGCGTGCGTTCAACCAAAAAAAATAATTATTTACCCACAGCTCTATTGAAAACACGCCATATGCCTGCGTCATTATATCCGTTTGAATGGAACTTTCGGTTTTGTGAAGGAAATTAAATTATTACGGTTTATCCGAAAGACTCACAACTTTTTTCGATTGAACATTTTAAATGACTTCACCCCTCATAAGAACCGACAGTTTTTTTCTTAAAAAGTGCAACTCATTTAACGGTACTGAAGCAAACCCCAACAGGTTTATAATACGGTAATTTAGAATAAAAAATATAATACGAAACGCATTTCATTATAGAAATCATTAAATAACAGACTTAAAAATCGTTGGAAACTGACAATGGGGATGATGACCCTTTTTTTTGCATAATTACAAATTAGTATATCTTACCATTACTACCAGAAAATAATCTATATAACTTAAAGATTGGCATCAAAACAGACGTTTACAGCATAAACAGTAAAACCAGTGAAGTATAGACGTCATAACTCTTAACTGAGTATTTTAGCAAGCTTTGATAGCGTGAGTATACAAGGTGAAACAAAAAGGGTATACAAATTTTTTTGCAACTTTACTTTTTAAATCTAAAACTATGGGCTTTGTGGGATAGTTGAAGTACTAAAGGTTTTGTAGACTTGTAAAATATGTCAACAGCTGTATTTCTATAACACCTTTTGTTTTTCAAGTTTCCTCCAAAGCTGATAGTTGTAGAATTACAAAGTTGAAAAAAAGAAAGAATGAAAAAAATTGTATACCCTTTTTGTTTCACCTGGTATGTCTTGCATTTATTCAATAATTTTGAAAAAATATTTCACAATATGTCAAAAACAATTGGTACTTAAGAGTTCATACATAACATGATACCCACCTCGTTTATACAATTGCAAGTAAACAAAAACCTGTATACGTATTAAGCCCCTATAGACGGTCCAAGGCATCCAGCAATTTCATTGTATTGCAACAAGCAAATAGTGGATATTCTTTTTCGTTACCGTAGTAGCGGCGGCGGCGGCGACTCTCTCATTAAACATGGCTATGTCAATGGCGGCATACGTCGCGCCGCGCCGGTGGCCGCTCGTTTGTCCCGTTGCCGTGTGCGCTTGACATTTTTCACTGTGACGTAATCAATATGCGCCAACGCACCTGCTTCTGCGCGAGCAATGACAAATAGTTGACGTTCTCGTATCGTGATTACATATTTTTTTATTTCTCTTGATTAACAATACACAATAATAATAATAATATCGCCAGGCGAACACACCAACTGTGTGGTCCCAAACTAAGCAACGCTTGAACTATGGGCACCGTACAATGGACTGGGGCGATCCCAGTGACACCCAGACCAGGGCAAATTATGAAACGGCCATTTCCGAAATTTACTCTGACGGAAATCGAACCCACTCGGTTTAGTGAGCCGAGCGGCCTACGCTCGAACCACTGCGTCAAGCGGTCGTCACGGCGACTTCTACTTCAATCTTCAACTCTATAACGAATTATTTATCCACTACAGTTTTAGTGGGATCCTATTATTCCAGCAACACTCGTTAAATGGGAAAGCAACATACACAAACCCTGTGAGTGTATCAAATTTCAATTTGCATAATAGCGTAAAAGCTCATACGCCGATACAAGCTGGAGCAGGCTCTACATTAATGAGATTACGTCAACATTACGTGACGTATCAACGGTGCTTGCTTACTGCATGGTTGACGACAACACAAGAATAACTGCCATCAGACATAAGCATTGTAGAATGTATATTTAATAGCTTTTCATTTTAGGTTTGAGAACCATAGCTATAGTACGAAAAGGAATATTGGATCTGTAAAGGCAAACAAATATAAAGGCGAACAGGATTTCCTCCTAAGTAGAGGAACTAAACAATTGGAAATTAAAAATTGTTCTAAGCTACTACTCCTCTTAGATTCCACTATCTCTTAAAATGAACATATACCTTCCTTAAGGGTATCTTCCTTGATTGAAAACAAATGAACTTATGGCTGTTTACATTCTGAACATATCGCAAGGTTAAGAGTGAGCGTATGCTGAAATGCAGGCTGGGCAGTTCACGCAGCGCAGGGCAGAGCAGATTTTGTAACGTATGAATAAGCACATAGCTGACAGAGTTATAATTACGGCACAGATTTCTGCGCGATGATTCTACGTGGAGACATAGTTTTTATGAAAAACTTTGATTTTTCTATATCCGTCGTATGTCCACCAAATTTTGTACCATGCCATGTTCCGTCAGCATACGCTTATTCTAATGGTCAAACTATGTACAATATTTATTATTTTTTCTTTATATAAGTAAAAGTTGTATAAAAACCTCAACAATAGACTTGCTAGTAATTAACAAGACTAGTAACGGCAACCAATGCGGCACCCACGTTTTCACGTCAGACGAGGCCCGGGTGGTCCCAGCGGGAGTCCCGTACAACACCCCACAATGCCCATAACTCTACGATTCGCGCGAACACTAACTAACGTCGCTTATCCAACCTCTAATGCAAGCAAACAGGAAGCATTAAACAATCTCCGTCAATTTTACCACAAATTATAATAAGCACTGAGACTTCGAACGCGACAGGAAATATTAATTTGTTATCAGAAATCAAGGATATTATGGATGGCTAATATCGAAGGTTACTAAACGGACATTTAGTTATAAATGAGACGAAGCTGAAATCGCGTGACAACGAATTAAATGATTTTGCGGTTGTATCCAATTTTGCGACCACAACGCTTGTTAGGAGTGCCATAAAAATGTTTATGACTGAGCGCTTGTAAAATGACATAAAAATATATTATACATTAATGAGTATTCTTAATTGAATTGGCGAATTTGGAGACTTAATTATGGTCGTTATTCGGTTTAATTAATTCAAAAAATAAACTGGTTTTATTTATAGCGCTGCATCATAATTATAAAGTATTCCATAAGAATGACTGATAAAAAACATGAAGTTATGTTTAGTTTGTATTATAAATAAATACTGTCCTACCAATTAGAGTTCGGATTGCTTTTGCTGAGTGTAAATATCAAAATAAAGGTAATTACCCAAATCAAGTTCGACTGAAAGACGACCGTAATACAACAACAAAAGGGGAAAAAGAGTTCACTTAACATATTTAATAAGGAGTAAATGACCTCATTTTTTCCAAAGTTCCCAAGTATGAGATACAATAATCACAGTGATGTTAATGTGTAAACTGCTGATGGAAGATGGCCACCAACGGCGTGAGTCGGGGTTGACATTAGATGTTAGCAGGGTCTGCCACATACTGAACGTCAATCTCACCGCATGCAGTCACGCGTGCACTATGATCATGAACATAAAGCTAGCATTCCGACTATCGTCATTTCATATGAGCATACCTACTACATGTACAACCAAGTCTTAAGTATAAAGTTAAATAAACCTCACTATAAAAATGCCATATTTTATAGATTATCTATTAAAATTATGACTATACCAAAGGAAGCGGATGTTTAAAGGATGTGGCGTGTTTGTATACGTTCCTGACAATATATATCATGTATTCGACAATAATGGTTTTTATTTTCAAAATGGACGTGTAGTGTTTGCCAATGTAAAATCATATTAATCGAAGCACCGTGTAAAGTAATAGAGGGTTGGAGGCTAACCGTCAATTTAAGCTCAGGCTATTAGAAACTTAATGAAGGATACAAGACAAACTAGGTTCGAAGGAAGCCGCCAGAGAGCAGCTCCGCCGCGCAAAACCACTTTAGCAGAAGCACATCGCCTACTTGCTAAGTAGTTCAACTCATTCCAATGTGTAGCGTACAGCAGATAATACACTTAGAAACAGTGTTTGTTTAGAGGGAAACGCAGTTGTTACGGGTTTTAGTGCGCCGCCTGCAACAATAACGTCGGATTAAGAGGTTTATAACTTTAGATCGCGTTGTGTGCTAGAAACTGCGTGTAATAAGAATGTCAATTTAGTTGGATAACGAGATCGGATAAAAGGCTTGATGGAGGGGTTGATTAAGCTTCGTAGAGTAGAGTCGGTGCTGCGATGACATTCCGCGAACTAACCGCAGCGGACTGAAATTTCACGTCGCAACACAGGTGAAAAAAAAACAAAGAGGTAAAGGAAATTAAAGTTACCGACCAACAGTCTGCATGTTCTTATTCAGGGAACATAATGACAAATAATACTTAACTTGGTATGATAATAATTGCTTTCGTCATCTGTCAACAACGAGTATGTAGTTATTTTAATGTTATAATTATAGCGTAATTTCAGCGAAAATATTCCATACGAAGACCTATCTTCACACGAAGAGGAGTAAGAGTCACGCAATCGGCAAGGTTGATGTGTCGAGCCGCATACCCGAGCGTAGTATGAACATGTATAATTGTTAAATTTGCATTCATAATTGCGGCTAACAATCGCAGATTGCGATCGGCTAGTTCGCGCCACAACGACAAGATATTACCGGATATTACCGGATCCCCGACTGCCCTTCACTCTAGTGATGTGAAAAAGCACCAACGTGATCTGTAAATACCTGTAAAACTTATTGCCAATTTGGATCGATTGTTAATAAGTTGTTCATGTATATACAGCACGTAAATTGAGCCATAGAAATGGTTTTATAATTAGATTCGACCCTAATCGCTTAGCTTTGCAAATATTGTAATAATACGTTTTAATAATACTTATACAATTTATAACTTTCCATAACGTCGGTATCGATAATTTTTTTTGAAAGGAAAGCACGCACTAAACAATGCGACAATCGGGATGGCTTGTCGTTAATTACAGTTATTAGTGGTTGCCAAGCCCGCGGGACTATGGTCACAGATCCGGAGACCACCGACTACAGACCCATTTCACTGCTATTTATTCGCAGAACACAAGCATGTGAGTACCTATGTTTGAATTACAACGTTCGAGAGTAACTAACTACAACGATAATGTATGTTTCTATGATGCAATTTATTTGACACATATGTTTTTGACGCAAATCAAAATTGCGGCCTTCCCTCTGTGGGCCTGCCACATTTTGTGAAGAATAAGGTACAATATATCTGACGCACTTCAAAATGAGATATCTAAATTATAATCCTACTAATATTATAAATGTGAAAGTTTGTGAGTGTGGATGTATGTATGTATGTAAATGTTTGTTACTCCTTCACGCAAAAACTACTGAACGGATTTGAATGAAATTTGGAACACAGATAGTTTATAACCGGGATTAACAAATAGGATTTTTATCCCGATAATCCCGAAATTTTTGTTACGTTAAATACTACGCGGACGAAGTCCGTGGGCACAGCTAGTTCAAAATAAAAGCAAAACAAACTATACAAGAATGACATATAGGTATAGAGGTGTTGAACTATGATTCCCGTAACATTTGCAAGATAGCTTGTGTCGAGGATCATTTAAGGAGCTGAATACGAAAATGGCACCAGAATCGCAACGAATTGTTAGAAAATAACTCTAAATTGAAAATTTTAAAACCCCCGATGCGACGACCTTTTCATCAAATGTATACAATAATCAACAGGAAATCTGTGTAAAAGTATGAGACATTATTTTGTTATGACATTATAATAATTGACATTAGAATAAACAACGAATCTTAATATTGATGCCACGGAGGTTTCATTCCTAGTAAAATATTATCAATTATGATTCAATTTGATGTAGTAACTCTGGTTGAGGTGGACGGGAGCAGCCCAACGCTAAATTTATTTTAAATTATATTTGTTCTTTTATATTTTTTCGCAATGGCGGAACAGCGCCCTCTAGAATTATTATAGCGTAATATTCCATGACCATTAACAAAATTTAACGCATGCGCGTATCCATCATTTGAAACGTGACTTATGGAAAGTCTTTAGTTCATACACAAATCTCATTATAAAAATTGATAAAATATACTTTTTTCCAGAAACAGGGAATCTTTTCAAATTTATAATATTGTAAAAAGCCAGTTCAGACTATTACGATCATTTAAAAATATAATAAATCTAAATCCAAACATCTCAAATTTTGAATGGATTCGAGCCGTGGAAGTTGGTTTTGGCCTAGAATGTGGCTTTTTAACCTACAAAAGAGCTGATGATCTTCAAACGGCTGAACCGATTTTTATGAAACATAGCTAAGAACACTCTCGATCAGAATACCTATCTAACAAATTAAACTAAATTGAAATCGGTTCATCAGCTTGGGCGCTACGTTGCCACAGACAGACACACAGATACACAGATACACAGATACACAGATACACAGATACACAGACACACAGATACACATGTTAAACTTATAACACCCCTCGTTTTTCGTCGGGGGTTAACAATTCACAATGGGTGCGAAATATTCACAATAACACCTACACACGGCTGGAGCGAGAGTTAAGGCGATCGCATTCAAAGCGTGCCTTACAATTCGATACCCTTGTTTGTGCTGAAAGTATAACGAGCGAATTCACATCCCGCATGAAAGTTCATGCAAATATTTATTGTATGTATACATAACATTATATGTATCTGCTAAGTAATTATATAAATCCCACCGGGGCCCACTGAGAAAGCAGAATACTTCAGAATACTTAGGCTAATTTTATTGAATTAAAAACTGAGCTAGACCACATCTGTTGAGATTTATTTGTATAATCGACACGTGTTGCAACAAAAACCATAAAATTAAAACAAACTCTGAACATACAAAGTGAAAGGTCCCATAAGCATCGCAAAAATCCCTCTGAAATGTTTAACTGAAAATATGAAAACACGCAGAGATACAATTGCACGTGTAGCAGATGTGTTTAATTACTGAACCGACAAAATCTCGGAAAGAGTTGAGCTTCATTATGAATACAATGGCCGTCTGCCTCACCCGACGATTAAGTAAATAAAATATCAACACGCTGCTAACACCCGCACATAAAATAATGGGACGCGCGCGTTAATATTTGCTTTAATAAAGTTCAGGCATTTCGTAAAAAAATATGAGGGCAGTACAGAAATTAACTGCTGGGTAAGGCCGTTTTACAGCGGTGACCCTCGCCACGTCTGCGTTATATTAGCTAACTAGATCCCGGGCAAAAGGATTTAAATTATGCCGCAACATGTGGCAGCTTTATTTTTAAATTAAAGAAGAAATACTGTGATCCTTATTATACCTAATAAACCTAATTCTAACCAAAATTATGTACTGAATTTAAAATTAAAGCTCGAGTTATAAACTGAATGCGAATTCTCGAAACTTAATACGTCCGTGTTCAAAAAGATAAGGCGGGTGTAAGGAAAGGATTACATGAGAGGTGCCGAGAGAAAATTTTGAGAAACACGTGCGCCCCGCAGTCGGCCCACGCAACGTGGGCGAGTACGAATATTGATGCAGCACTAAATGCCGCTTCGTTACGCCAAATCTTTGAGAATAAATTGAATTAACATAATTGGTTGCTGCGTTGTGTAGGCCTAGAGAATTACAAAGGTTGTAATTATATATAAATGTTCTTCACATGCAACACAAGTGACTCATTGAATGATGTAGTGCTGAGCCAGTGCGAAAACACTTTCCTATTTATTAATGCGGTTGCGTTCAAGCCGAAATTAAGAAGAGAATGATTGACGTTGGGTGGAGACGAAAGTAAGTAAATCATAAACGGCGATCTTTTAAAGACAGATTTATTTCCAAGTAGGTACTACATATTAATAAAATTACAGGTAACATTATTACTTACTTATATCTCAGTCCCATCCAAATCTAATATTCGGCACAAGGAGGCGGCAACTGTATCCGCAATGACATCAGCCAAAGGACACATGCAAAGGTGTGCTCTCACTGCTGAAATCGCATCGGTGTACGTACGCAAAGATTTACGATGCGCGCACGCACCGAACACGCACGACGACACGGGTGTACGCTCGCATGCGTGTCGCGTTATCGCCTGAGAGCCACCAAATTAAGCCTTATGAAGGCAAAGGACATGCGAAAACGTATGGAAAAAGATTTATAGGGACTTCGGGATATTAACATCAGTGATTGGCTTACATAAACAAAATACCAGTTTCAGACCTTTTCCGAGTTCCCAATTTTATGTAACATGTACATATAACATAAGGAGTCGCGCAGTATGAATCCTCATTACTACATTTACTTTACAGATACTGTTGAGTCTGAATGTATCTACCCTTTGGGGTTATGATCCATTTCGACGCACAATGAATACAAAATAAGAAATCAACGCAACCGCACTTTCCCACAGCAATTTTCTCTCGAAGCCAATATTTTTCGCGGCTCCACAAAGAGGCTCTTCTCTCTAAAATATGTAGCGGCACGTCGTGGAATTTTTGTTTAATATGCAATTTTGAACCGGAGCAGACGTATATCACGTTTTTCGCTACCTAAATGGCGTAATAAATCTAAAAGTCTATTTTCATATAAAAGAAAACCGATTAAGGAGCTTTTCCGATACCGATCGCTCGAATGAAGCTATATATTTTCATGATCGAACAGATCCAAGATCACGGACGTCTAGCGGCTTGTGCGTAGGAAAATTGAAAAAGAAACGTTTCTTGTAATGCTATTGTCCTCTTATTTAATCATAATTTATTTACATTCTGCATTTTCAGCTCAAGAAACTTTATTACGTCGAATAAAACCATTCAATAAGTCTGACAAAATTGTATCGAAACACTTCCTTGCAGTGAGGCAAGTATGAGGCGAGGATTCTTTGTAAAAACTTCAGGAAATAACTCTAAAAAGGCAGAAGCGATTATACGAAGTATAAAGAGTAGTTATGAATTTAATGATTCCTTCTTATTTTTTTTATTCCAATATACAGATAAGACATTTCATTAGAATCACATCTTACAAGAATTTAGTTACTAACTAAGATCACAGAATCAGTAGTAGCTACACTGAGCGAACGGAAGCGGCGTACTTGCACGGTTTACTTTACCAATCGATGCTTCAATCAGACGTCATCTCGTTACACGCCTCCCGCAAACGCGGATAACGAACGATTATGCTGCGTCTAACACATCGCTATGTAGGTATAACATATTATATTAAGAGTATTACATAAAGTCATACAGTTTAAGTGTAGTGTTATTAAAACAAATGTTTAAACATTCGGTACAACAAAATTGAGTCTCGTAGGTACATAATGTGCGCTGAGTTCTGTGTACGTATCGCCTAGCTAGAATAATAGACGCAATTTAGTTGCAAGATTAGGTACTAACGTCACATCACACATCCATGGATATTAAGATGTCTGTGCTATAGTAAAAATGCTTCTTAATATATGTCATCAATCTGCAAACTAAATATGTTTATGGGTTATTAATAAACAGAAGAAAAGATTCCAGAAATTCAAAATTGTTCGGGAAGAAATAAAGGCATGTGAGTACAACATTCCGCTGCTATTATAAAAACCCAAACACATTTCGATTGCATACTATAGATTAGACAGCGACGAAATTGACAAGCGATCGTACCGAGGGAGCCAATAAACGAGATTCCCGAAATGTTTCACTTCCATAAATACTCAATAAAGCCCCTTCTCCCACGCCCGTTTCGCAATCGACTCCGGGATAGCGATCGACGTTGCGCCACATTAAATTCTTCACGTTTAATCAGTTCCGGAGGTCGGTTGTAAAAAATAACAAGTGAAGTGTTTCCTTCCGTATCGGCGGCGCCAAGAGAGAAGCAGACGGCAAATAAATCGTTGGCACAGTATCAAGACCCCCAAAACTGCCGGGGTAGCTTTGCGGACACGCCTTTTATCTGTTACGTCTATCAAGCTCCAGGTTAGTCTTCCATGTAAATAGCAGCAAAAACTAGTGAGGAATAAACAAGGAATGTTCTCTCTCAAAAAGTATAAAATTCCTCTGCATGTTGCGGGGATACCTGCTAACCTATATTTATGGGCTTTGGTTTTAAAACCTATACATATTAAGCAGAATTTAGATAGGATAAAAAAAAACAATTAGTTAAGTGCGGCACAAAATAAATAAACGGCCATGTAAAATGAACTTTTTTTCTCATTACGGTGAGATGTGCTTTTTATCGACAAATAAAAAATGATGGAAGAAATGCAGGGATGCGTGCATTCATGCGGGATTAAAAAAGTGCTCGTCGGTTTCGGATCGCTCGCCTGACCCAGTTTTAGGGCGCGACCATCATTACGATAAAAGCTCGGTTAGTAAATTAATGCGCGCACCTAAGGTGCTCTGCTGTGACAATAATAAAAATAAACCCTATATGATCTGCATTTTTAATACTCGAGCTTAATGTCTTGTCTCATACTTGAGCTACTGACGGTATCAATAAGGTAATTGTAGCTGGAAATGCAGGCAGGTCTCATTTTGTAAAATAAAGTTGATAAAAAAATGACGAGTGTAGAATCTTTGGAATTAGGCTTCTCGACTAAGTTTGCTTAGTCGAGAAGAGATACCTACCACATTTTTGTTATCTCCTCGTGGTTTGATAACAAGATACAGCATACAAATGAGACACAGGTTGCCTCCATTTAGATATTATTTCAGATGTGTACACGCTAAAACAAAGATGACACGTTTCCATTACAGGAAATTCCAAAGAAGTAAGAAGTTTGAACCACAAAAATCTACATCTCACAACAAGAACAGAGTCGCTATCTGCCTTTAAGTTTGATTCGCTATCTCTGATTCCTAGATCAACCTATAAACATAAATTAACGCGAAAAATAGTAGCAACAGGTTCCTAGTGCAAGTCACGCCGTTACACGAAACCATCGTTACTTACCTACTACGTTGCGCTGGTTTATCCCGGGTGCTTGCAGATATCGGTTCACAACATTGTTGCAAGGCGCTCATAAATACATAACAATTAGACGATAAATTCCCACTTGGATTACTATTTTTATTTGCGCGTCACGTGCGCTCGCCGCTCCTCTAACAATTTATGTAGGGAGGCGTCAAATTTAACAGCTCAAAGAAATGGTGCTCTCCTCGGCTTTTGGCGCGTATTCGTGATGCCTTGTAATTATGTTTGCAATTTATTTCATAGCGAACAATGGAACTTATTTGTAAAGTGTTCACGTAGGCCTACTCTATAACAGACTTAGAAGTCCGCATATGCGTTAGTACACTATATTAAAATAAATCTAAGCTGAAACTAAGACAAAGTAGCAGTATCGATCTGATTTACGAGCGTAGCCACTTCAGCTGATCAGCCACGCGATTAAGTAAAACGCATAAGAGCGAAAGCGTGACACAAAAGCAGTTCGATAACAGAGGAAAAACGAACAGGGAATCGCCTGCGAGCAGACGGTATCTCCGTCCGCCCGGGAGTTATTAAATATTAAAATAAACTCGCATTCCGACACGAGTCCTACGCGATACGCAAGATTATAGCCGACACAATGAGAGCACTGGCTCCGATCGCTCCCTCGCCTTATCATATCAAAGCACGAGCTTAAATAATTCAAGTGGAGGATATTCCCGCCAGTGTTCCCCTGTTGCAGATGATATTCTAACGCCTGTGTAAACACGCGATTCCGAAAATCTTCGACAATTCATTATCAATAAAGAAGCAATCGTCGTTCCGTAACCTTTGGACGATGAAAAGGGCAAATGTTCACATTCCCACATGGGCTGCCCTCTTTGTACACGTTATAAAATGTTAATAATAGCATAACTCACGAGGGTATTGCTTCATGGTGTCTCGAAAGTGTATCGGTGGTCGCATCGCTCGGTTACTCAAGCAGCACTCCGCCCACTTACCTGAAACAATACATCATTACAATATCACTAACTGAGAGGCAATGCATGCATTTAACGATTCGACACCTACAATGTTGCGGTGGATTCTACGCCACTGAATCACTTGCATCATTTAACATTACAATGAATATTAAACATTGGTATTGATGCCTCGTAGTACAGATACTTAATTTTCGTTGTAACTAGTAATTTTCGCAAGTACTGATCAACATAAATGTTTTAATGCTTACTGATAATTTATGCTAGTAAATTAATACAAACAATGCCCTATACTCTTAACGAGACACTTTACGGACGTAAGAAATTTAACTGCTAGTAGCACAAGCATCAACGATTAAATCCATGTAACACTAAAATTATTATATTAACTTAGTTATAAACAAGGGACAATAGGAAACGAAGAAAGAGATGACAGATGCTTTGATGATTTGAACATAAACATTAAACAAAAGCCTTAAACTAAATTAAGATAATGCAATCTTAAAAATGAATTGACCTAAGAAGCCTGTCCCATTTATCGGTCACATCACAATCTTCTTACCACATCAATATGTAAAAATACAGACCTAACTTTGACGTCGAATAGTAGTATGTATGTGGATACAAATGAATTTATGTTCCAGCCAGTAAGACGCCCGCCTTAAACATGTTATTGTATTACAACTACTGCTTTCGAAAAATACAAGACGTTGTTCGATAGAGAATGCTACTGAAAAGACGATAAAATTTTATTTCGGAACATTAGCAACCCCAGCGCCAGCCGCTTATCTAGACCGGCCTAGGAACGGTCCTCGTAACATATGCGCATCTGCGGTGTATATTCCAGTCACCATCAGAAACATGGTACGGCAATTGTTTTTATCGCTATCATTTTTTTATGCCCCGTCTCTAGTGATTTTATATTCTACTAGCTGACCCGGCAAACGTTGTTCTGCTATATAAATGATGTCTAGGTATAAAAAATTGATGTTGACCGATTCTCAGACCTACCCGATATGCACACAAAATTTCATGAAAATCAGTCTAGCCATTTCTGAGGAGTTTGGCAACAAACACCGCGACAAGGGAATTTTATATATTCGATGTTTTCATAAAAGGTAGGTACGTACTATACTGAGTATAAATTGTAAAATTGGACGAACAACTCTCCTGAACGAAACGAAACGAACTTCTAAATTTTGTATAGAATAAATATCGAAATACATTTTTAACGACATGCAACCTGCCGCAGGTACGCCTGGCTTTTTTCTACTATTTACAAATTAAATGACCCGTCTCAAAATATATAATCGCATAATATAGAAGAAGCCGATAGCGACTTTGTTTTATACTATTTAGAGACGTTGGTTTACGTGGTAATCGCATTCAGATCTCTCGTCGTGTGGAGGCGCCGATGTTCGGGCTAATGTTGTTTAATTAACTCGTATTCATTATCGTTGGGAACACAGCGCACAGGCGCGTGCGCCCGCTCAACTGGCCACTACAGGTGCCGAAGTACGCGGAAACACGAGACGACCAGACAACCCACCATACTAACATTTCTATTGCATTCGCAAACAAGTACGTTCAATTAACATTCCACAAGTAACTCAACCAATTGCAAACGCAATTTACCAACGATTTAAGCAATTAAAACATGTTTTTCAGCCGAGTAAGACATTTAACATAAATTAAATATTAGTCGGTGTTAAAGATTCTACTTTATTGAATCATGCAAAAGCTGAAGATTTTAATAAAAAGCGCGACACACTCACACGTCCAATTTCAGAAACGGATTTCTTTAAATTAGAAATTTATTACTAAGGTTGCCATGTGGTCATAACAGCCATAATATTGTGTAAATCAAAATTAAATAGTTCATAGAGTTTAATTCCTTCTTTAAACATTCATGGAGTTATTAATCCTAACGTCAAAGCGTTTCACGTCGTCGGGTCGACGCAGTCGGAGAAATATTAGGGCTATTAATATTCGGTGGTTGCACACACGAGATAGCTCGTACCTACTGAGGGAGGGGTCAGGTGACCGTAATGCATGGCTTTGTATATCTTGGTGCCCATGCATCCACTGCAGACGCTAGATATATTTAATGACAAACATCCAAGCATCCTACGTAGTGGTAGCCTGGTACCTCAGCTGACAAAGTATGCAAATTAAAGTGCGACGACCGCTTGGCGCAGTGGTTTGAGCGTAGGCAGCTCGGCTCCCTGCACCGGGTAGTTGCGGGTTCGATTCTCGCCAGGGCAAATTTCGGAAATGGCCTCTTCGTAATTGGCCCAGGTCTGGGTGTCACTGGCAACGCCCTTAGTTCATTGTACGGTAACCATAGTACAAACGTTGCTTATTTGATTTGACCATTCAGTTGGTGTTAGTCTTGCGATATTAACCTATATAAAATAAAGATACTACCCTTTCAGTACTACCCTTTGTAATTATTGAAAATAAGCTACTGGCGATAAAAAAAAAAAAAATGACATGTAAAAAGACAAGCCCGCTGAGTTTCTTGCCGGATCTTCTCAGTCGAGGTCGCGTTCCGATCCGGTTGTAGATATAAGGAAAAAAATATGTAAATTGACAATTTGTAAGTGCCCCCGTAGGCCTAAACAAAATAAATGATTTGAATTTGATATTTGGAATACAAAAATAGTTTGAAACACGTTGATCAATGTCCAAAACCATTCGTGATGTCCGATGCGTGTTCTCTGTACAATATATAAAAATAATATGCACGATATTTATGACCGCAGGCAGTTAATCCATAAACACAGAAGCCTCCGTACCACCGACACGTCAGGCGGGATACCTACCGGCGGCGTATCCTCAATAAACACGTGTTCGTGTTTGTAGTCATTATGCAAAACACACACCGGATACACAGGTTTCTTATTAAGTACATAACCAGACCCATCTCGTCTTTTCACTGAGAGTAATTTCCTTAACTTTATACAGACCCAGACCTGTAACTACATGAACACTTTACAATTACATGGTTGCAATAAGGACACTACGAGCCAAATAAGCGTGAGTATCGAGTTCTCAGCACGACTTGACTTGCTTTATGAAAATGGAGAATAAATAAATTCTCGTTATGTTATAATGGAAATGGAATTTCGCAATGTGATAATGAGATTACATTTACAGTTATCGCTTCTATTAAGCGGTCTGTGGGTGTCTGCCACAAATAGAAATACTTGAGAATTAGTTCTGTAAACATGCAAATCCTTTTAAATGGAAATAGTATCCCGAAACTGAGAAATAAACTTGAAATAAGGAATACATTTTTCTTTGAAATATATATATCACTTCCTTAACATTCATAAAATGTGATCAAAACCGGCCACTATCAGAATTTAAATTTGGTACTCGAATTTGTCATACCTATCTAAAGATATTAATCAAACATTATCTATCATCGTGTTAACTGTCACTTTGCTGCGGCGGACGCGAAAACTCGATTAACATTAATTTTATTTAAAAAGGAGATCGAATGGATTCGCCTAGCCTTGTTTTATGCGAGCAACTATTTTAAATAAATCAGGCTTGAATGGCAAATACTCAAATACTTAGATGGTGATAAAATAGAGCGTGGCGACAAACAATATGTGACGCGAGCCAGTTCAAGCCGACGCGCGGCGTTATCGCCCCCATTCACTCTGATAAAGATCTCGGATGTAGTTTTGAAATGAAATTTACAAGTCTGACCGCTAATAATCGTATACATGCCACGGAGATGTCCGGGCGGCGACAACCATCGGACGAGCTTATGACCCCACTACAACATCGATTTATAGTCGTCCCCATATATACAAGGACACTTAACAACTTAATTTGAAACAGGCCATTTTTCACTTTTTTATGCCCAACGCCTATAAAATAAACCGGGCAAGTGCACATCAGGACATGCACAATGAAGGCTTTCGGACCCATTTCAATAGCGAAGATTTCCCGTATCTATAACCAAAGTAGTGAAACAAAAAAACAAAGTTGTATTAGTGAACCCATTTCTCCGGTTATAATTGTAATTGCAATGTAGTGTCATGTGGTAGTGTCCTCATTTTTTCTAGATTTTCTGTACAGTGTTTCAAGTTATTACAGCAAGATCTACCTAAAGCCGCGTTTTCAGCTTAAACAAATTCGGGACCCCAATACAAACTGTTTACCCTTATTTCACACACTTAGGGATGGAGTTTTATAAAACGCTGAAAATTATAAATTTTATTTGTAATGAGTAACCTTAATACTAATTTTCACGGCTCTAAGTTGAGCTTTTTTTTACCCATACCAACTTTCATCCCCTATTTTATACACTTGGGGGTGGAATTATACAAAATCCTTCCTTAGTGGATATTTACGATATGAAAGGTACCTACTGCCCAAATTTCATGATTCTGACACCAGCGGTTTCGGCTGTGCGTTGATTCCTTTGTTTTGATTAGTGAATTTGCAAAAAGTACCCAAATATGCGACATAAATGGCCGTATCTTTTGATTGCGTTGTTTTCGCAGCCAAATTTTTTTACACCTACAAGGGACCATAGTGTTTGATATTAATTTCAACTTGATATCTTTATCCGTTTCTGAGAAAAAGAAATCTCGACAGACAGACAGACAGACGGACAACAAAGTGATCCTATAAGGGTTCCGTTTTTTCCTTTTAAGATCCGGAACCCTAAAAATAGAAAAAAAGTTAAGTGCATTTATTTATAAGTCGCAAGTAATTTTCCAATAATATAATTTAAACATTCTACACTTTACATAACTACCGAAGTACCTAACATTATTTATTATTTTAAATGCAACAAATTAATTAAAATTATTTGATTTGCCATGGATGTGTTGTACCTACGTGCATTTTATATTATGAAGATACTATTTATCATAATGTTTATAACTTGATGGTATAATACATTGTTTTAAATAAAACTGTAGAACCAGATAAATGTGTGATACACAGCCCAACTGTCTATCTAGAACATATTTATGTAAATAAAATGAATTCATTACTTCACGGATATGGGAATTGTAAGAATTTATTTAAATTCAACTTATGCATAGATATTCTGTAACATCACTAGGAGTTTTGTAGGTAGTTCTGATACTCAAATGTTCGATACTAATGTTGAAATTGTTGAATGTAAGGATGTGATAGAGGCAACATTCGTGACGTTTCAATCTCGCGATCTCTAAACTTAGAAAAGCTCTATTGAATTCGCCTATAGGGCAACATTGCGCGAGCGCTCAGCCGCGTCAATCACATCTTGCATAAGAGAGAAAGCTGCTGGCACACTCACAAATGTCACGTCTCTATTATAGCATTTGTGACAATACTATTATCACGACAAGATACCACTGTCATAACAAACACCGGAATTGGCGAAAAAATGGACCTATGGCAAATGCTTTTTAAAGTAGTAGAGATCCATGAGATTGTAGCATCGGCAACAATACGATAAATTATTATAATAGGGACCATGTTACATTTTTGCATAGTTTCATCATCCATCAATTTAATAAGAACGAGCATTATGCATGACTACAAAAAGTCCATGAGGAGCGATAAACATCGACCGTCTCAGTAGACATGATATAATATCGCGTTGTTAATATTCATTGGCTGAGATTGTCGTACCCTGCGTAGGCAGCCCCGTACTCCAGGGCGCGGTTGGGCACGCATTAGACAATGACATTTGCATAGCTGGGCGGTCCTAACTGTCAACCAGAACATTCACATTAACTAATCCGAAGGACGGTAATGAATGCGAAATAGTTTCATTATACGCTCGTTCGATTAGTTAGTTGAATGTATAATGTGACGTTACCGCACGTGAAGATGGATGGGTTTATTTTTCTGTAGCCTGTTGACTTGTGCTATCATAGACTTTTGTTATTAATAATCTAACATGAACACGCCCCAGGCGAAATTAAAAACTGCATTTTAAAAACATAAGTACCTATACACAACCTACTTAGTTAGTAGGTAGGAGAATATCAGACCGTGTCATTCTTGATCGTACCACTTGTAACTTATACTACTACGTAGTGGTACTTTGCAAATAAGGTTCAAAAAGCTATGTTCATTTCAACTATCAAAGCACTTATTCCGTGAATGCGTTCGCTCGGGAGCTTAGGGCTCACTGTAGATTCGAGAGGCGTCGCTCCTCACCGCGAGCCGCCCGCCGCCACCGCCGCCCAACGCGCTTTGCAATAATGCGCTTACGGCACTCCATAGTTAGGTACCTTCATAATTCCATTCTTTGTGCACTGCGACTTGTATCCTAAGTTGAAACCCGTGTTACCATCAACAGACGTATTACCTACGCGGGTACAATAGGTAGCGAACAATGTTTTCTTATCCCCTTCATAATAGAATTAGGAAGGTGAGTAAAAGCTTTAAAAGCGGGACATACTTATTTTCTTTTGAAAAGAAAGAAAAACATATTTTCTCTTCTAGTTTTACTAGTTAACATAAAAGGCTTTTCTTTACCAGCCATACATAATATTCTTTCATTTTAAATTTTACAAAAGTTATTGCAAGGGGATGCGGAAATGTCCCCAACGCCAGTAAATCAGTTCCCGGCCCGTATAGTTTAGCAATTAAAGTAGGAATCCGACCGGTCCGCTATCTTTTCTCCGAACTAATGAGTTGAGACGACCAGCGGAGGACGCCGCACACTCCCAGACACTTATCTCCTTGATAAACAAGTACAAATGGGATACACGTTGCTTCCAACCCCTAGCCTTCTATTTCGCCTTTAACGTCTTAAGTAAGTCGGCACAGCTTTTATCAGCCGGACAAAGAGTTCATTTCGAACTCATTAACTAGATATGTAACCAATATTGGGTATATACGCATTATAGAGTAAGATTTAAGATTAGATATAAAAACGGAATTAATATGGGTTGTAGAGTTTACATACAGAGAATATAGAGAAGAATTCAATTAATACCATTTTATATTTCGCCTAATTAAAGACTTATGAATGCGAAGAACTACTTTTTTTTCTGAAGGTCCTGAACACAAAGGAGGTTTGGTTTGTGTTAGTAACGGCCATAATGACCCCACGCCGCACAATAAATGATCCAAACATATCCGGATATTGTCAGAGCTTTTATTGCTACATATTTTAGAGACGCTGAGAAACAACGCCAAACCATCTTATGGGGCATTTACGACACTTAAATCCCTCTTCATGTTATATTGCTTTGTTTAACTGTTAATTTAAATTGTTTTAAAAAAGAAAATGGGAGATAAAATTAAGTATCGAAAATATATAAGAAGGAAAGAGGTAGGGTATTAAAATTATAAGTATATTGTCAATTTTTCAGTTGATTTACTTATGACTTATGTTTATTTTATTACTGACTTACGATAGATAACTTCTCTTAGGGGATTTCGCATTGCAGTACGTGCCTCAAGACCTCATTATCTGAGGTGTTAAAATGCAAAAACGGCAGCGCCCTGAGGCACCTTAGTCCGCCGCGGAAGTTGGCTGCTCCAGCACTATTCAATGGCGCCGGAAAACCGCATCGTGCGATGGGGCAAAATGAAAAAGCCGCTTAATGAGTGCTCTCATTAGATTTATGAATTTATTTACAATTCACGTGGAATAATACAGCCCTTAAAATAAAACGGGAATTGAAGAGGCGAATGGTATTTAGTCAATTCATTCACAAAAACATACTTATTCCCAAATACCTAAATAATGTTGTTCTCTGTAGGTAAAAGCAACATGCATTACAACTAATACAAAAATTTTAATCCTGCATTAATAAGATTACCTACCATGAGCAAAAAAAACACAGTCAAACCGACGATTGTGTAATTAAAGCAACCTTCCACCTTCGTTCTCACCAAATTACCTACTAAAACTTCAAGTTTATCGACTTGACTATCAAGACTTTAACACCTTAACACGAAAAACAGGTTAACAAGAGAGCCCAACTTCAATGAGATGTGAAAATAATGTGTGATATTATCTCGCGGTGGCGGCTTCATGGCATATATTATATTCTAAGTCGTGCAAGTTTCATTAACCACCAATCCTGTTAATGATCGACGAACTTTTTCGCTTAAATAAACATTAAGAAGAGAATGG
Organism: Notodonta ziczac; assembly: GCA_918843915.1. NCBI lineage: Eukaryota > Metazoa > Arthropoda > Insecta > Lepidoptera > Notodontidae > Notodonta > Notodonta ziczac. The sequence continues at coordinate 5,480,812 of OU974047.1, forward strand.
ACGGCGAGCCCGCTGAACCTTTTACCGGAATTACGCTGTGGTTAAGTGCTCGCTTTTAGGAACCGTGGAATGACGGTGCATGCATTGAATCTCTTTGATATTATGTACGAATCGTGCACTGGCATCCTAATACCTATCCAAATAATATCCAGTATTTTTTACTCATTAAATTCAGAAAAAACAAAAACAAAAATATAATGCTTTGAGAACTATAGGTAGGTATTTTTTTCAGAAAAAATATTAATATCTAAGTAATGCGAGATCTTGGCGCAGTGGTTCGAGCGTAGGCTGCTCGGCTCACTGCACATGATGGTTGCGGATTCGATTCCCGCCGGAGCAAATATCGGAAATGGCCTTTACGTATTTTGCCCAGGTCTGGGTGTCACTGCGATCTCCCCCAGTCTATTATACGGTACCCATAGTACAAGCGTGGCTTAGTATGGGACCATACAATTCAATTCAATTCAATTCAATTCATTTATTTTGTTTAGGCCTACGGGGGCACTTACAAATTGTCAATTTTATATATTTTTTCTTATATCTACAACCGGATCGGAACGAGATCTCGACTGAGAACGCAGTTGGTGTGTTCGCCTGGCGATATTTATATATTCACAATATGCAATTCATGAATTTTATACTACTATACAATTACAGGGGTGATCAAAATCTACTACATGTATAACCAAATTCATCATTGAGACTCCATTGAGAGACACAGAAAGTATAGCCGCAACCCCGCGACGAGATTAAAACTTTGCCACTTGAAAGTGCAGTGGTAGCGCAGTTGAAGAGAAATTTACTCGAAGCAAAAGTTAATATAAGCGAAATTTGTCCTGTGGTGAGCGGTTTGCGGGTCGCCCTCGCCAAGTTGAACCTTCACTCACAGTTAAGTCCACACTGAAACACCTGTGTTCGTTTCCATTGAACTGCCACCCTTTTTTGGTTATTACTATTGGGATAAAACATTTCACCAGCTAGATCTTTCCGATAAAAAATATAAACCCTTAAACTTATTCAAATGACTCCTAATTGGCGTTTGAAAAAGCGAAACGATTCTTTTTGCGATTCACGTGCGATTTTATCTGAAGAGCGCGCATACATATAAAGCAAAAAATTGTGAATTTAATTAATGTAACTCCACAAGGTGTTTTTATTTCTCTTATCAGATGCGCGATTCAGACAAGCATCAGATGTAATTGCATGGAGCAAAGCTTTCAAATGCGCCGCAAAACGAACATATTCGCAAACTGCAACTGCGGAGGTGGGTTTACGAGGTATTTGCAATGTAGTCATTCAATGTTGCTAAGTCATTTCATTAAATTAAATAATACTAGCGGTGCCCACGGACTTCGTCCGCGTAGTATTTAACGTAACAAAAATTTCGCGATTATCGGGATAAAAAGTATCCTATATGTTAATCCCGGTTATAAACTATCTGTGTTCCAAATTTCATTCAAATCCGTTCAGTAGTTTTTGCGTGAAGGAGTAACAAACATACATACATATATCCACACTCACAAACTTTCACATTTATAATATTAGTAGGATACTGTGTTCATCAATAAATGATTGATTGAATGTATGATATTTATATGCTCTTTTATGGATGGAAGGCAGCGCAGAATTTAGCTCGTAATTTAATGTTTCATCAGAACCTGCCATAAAACAACAAACGTACCCGTTGAAAGTTGAAACATACAAAACAGTTCTAATAGCAAAAAGTTACTGTACCAATGTAGTTTTAGCATTTTAGTCTCATTAACGTAAATATTCGTTTTAAGGGGCTATGGCCAGAAAAATAAATATCAGTTTTGGGCTATCTGACACTCGCGTTCGCTAGCCACGTCATTACGTCGGCACTACGGAAATCTATGGAGCAGTCTCAATAGTTATTTTTTAACAGAATTAAAAATATGGATGAAGTTCTCAGTTCAGTTGTTTTTTATGTATGTTACCTCAGATCTCCGTCATTTATAAACCAATTTGAAAGAATATTTATTTATTTGATATTTTTTATTGTTTATATTATTATTTATTGATGCTTGTAGGACCCATATAAATTTCACCAAAATCGGTTCAGTAGTTTGGGAGATGGACTATTTACGGTTACCAGCAATTCAATACGTAGTTTACCATTAAAAACATGACCAAAAGTTTATAAAAAAAATATCGATTCCAATAAAACTGGGTGCGCTAAATAAAACGCTAGAAATTTGGAGGTCCCTAATTTGGAGTCAGTGTCAATTCAAGTAAGTAGGAGTTGGTAGGTACCTAAGAAGCTGTCCTAACGTAAAGATTCCACCAGCACAGCGACTCCATATGACATAAATTGACATTTCTAGCTTTTTAATGCAGGTTTTATTGAAGTCAGTTCTATTTTTTTTATCATTCCTTAGTCGCCCATTACACCAAAAATTTGGGCGTCAAGTATACTGATTCCATGTGCCCGCGACATAGTCGAAGTAAAGATGTTCCGTTTAAAAAAACCAGGTAATAAGTCTTAAAACACAAAGGCAATTGCAAATTGAATTATGCCGAAAAATTGTATTTTCTTAAATTCGGTAGTTAGCTAGATTATAAACCGATAGTAAGGTCGGTCGTCTGTCATCTTGGAATCCAAAATTTACGTCATAATCGTAATCGGCACGCCAAAAACCTAGAAAATTATACCCATATGCCAGATTTTCCAAAATATTATATAATAGTCCGCAACTTGGGATTAAAAAATTCTCATAATTATACTTCATAAAATATAGCTTGATCTCTGCGACAACTGTCAGTAAAATCACGCCTATGAAGTCTTGAATTTCATAATAGTACAAACAGTACCTGTCAATGTCATACTTTATGGGCATGCCGATCTAATTAGTGATGGGCGATGAATCATCGTGACCACAGACGATATTTGAAATAAACCTTAATTTATCTTTTAATTTTATTGTATATTTTAATATCATAACATTATTTACATGTGTGCATACTGGATCTAAAATAATAGTGCGTAAATAAAATCTAATTTCGGGAGCGGGACGTCCGATTTGATAATATTTGCGAACAAGAGTTTATAATTAATTTACAAGATTGTTTTAGCGATTCAGAAACTGATCCAGACATGGATTTGGGTTGTACTCCTTTAAGATAATAAATGTCATTTTATATTAAAATATTAGTTTTTAGCATTGATGATAGCAAGAAACGTCCATAATTTCTATCGACATTTTTTATATCCTCACAACCCTATAATATCACTTTGACTTAAGTCGCAGATATCAATATTAGTCATGGCATCTCTTTATGACTCATTATTGCAGAGCTCAGTGGGATGGAAATGAAATCTATACAAATAAATAAAATTGGAGTGTCTGTTTGTAATATCAAAATAACACCTTTTCACTAAATGCATATGAAAGTACATACGACACCTATAACAAAAACGTGTTTTTAAATTTTTTTGTCTGTTTGTCTGTCTTTCTGTCTGTCTGTGTGTTTGTTCCCGGTAATCTCCGAAACGGCTGGACCGATTTTGACGGGACTTTCACTGACAGATAGCTGATGTTAGAAGGAGTAACTTAGGCTACTTTAATTTTAGAAAAACAATTTTGGTTCAGCGTATAAAAATAAAAACACATGAAATCACAAATAAAAAAAACATGAAATCAAAGAGTATCTCCGAAACGGCTGGACCTATTTTGACGGGACTTTCACTGGTAGATAGCTGATGTTATAAGCAGGTTAATTAATTTTAGAAAAAAAAATGGGTCCTGTCACGCGGGCTCAGAACGCGGGAGCGGGCTTTTTGTTAAGTTAAATTCCACGCGGACGAAGTCGCGGGCTCAGCTAGTATATAATAAATTTAGTTAGTAAATTTATTTGACACATAAAGGAACGAAAAATTACAAGAGAGTGACAATTGATCTTCTTAAACAATTGACAGAGAATAAATCCAGAAAAAGAAATCAAATATGAAATTTAAATAAAACCTTATTTTATTTCTAACAATCAAGCTATGTTTTATGAAGTATAGTACTCCTAGTTTTTGCTTCTTCCTATATCTATGGTTCCCCAGATAATTTGGTCATGTCACTCTGTCCGAGCACCCGACGTAACAGTCCTTTTATTCAGAGGCTAGAAGGCTGCAAACTGGCGCTAAAATGGATTTTTGGTACCGCTACAAAACTGTGTTTAAATATTGAAAGCAATATAATTATAGGGTAGGTAACCAGTTTTAAAAAATAAATCCCATTTACTAAATATTGCCGATTGGTTAAGCCCGCGTCTTGCGGGCTATCAGGTCTCGGGTTCAAACCCCGGCTCGAACCTCTGGATTTTTCGAAATCTATGTGCGAATCATAATTTCTATATTATGATTATCACTTGCTTACGGTGAAGAAATACATCGTGATGAAACCTGCATGTCTTAGAGGATTAAACCAATTTTCGAAAAACATGTGAAATCCGCCAACCCGCACTGGGCCAGCGTGGTGGATTATGGCCTGAATCCCTCTCGTGTTGAGGGGAGGCAAGTGCCCAGAAGTGGGACGTCAAAAGGGCTAAAACTATTATTTATATTATATTACTAAATATTGAGCTCCGCAATGGCCTTTTTCACGTAATCACCTCTAACTGGTGGTATTTTAAATTATTCGAATTGATATCGGACACGGATAAGATCACTTACACGTCTGTGTTAGTGCCAAATTAAAATTTATTTTGAATATTTTTTCATGTCATTTTATTGTTGTATGTTATGACATATTCGATTACGTCATACGAATATGTCATACGATTATAAATATACAAATAAATAAATATCGCCAGACGAACACACGAACTGTATGGTCCCAAACTAAGCAACGCTTGTACTATGGGTACCATACAATGGACTGGGGATGATCCCAGTGTCACCCAGACTAGGGAAAATTACGAAGAGGCCATTTTCGAAATTTACCCTGTCGGGAATCGAACCCGCAACCACACGATGCAGTGAACCCAGCGGCCTACGCTCGAACCACTGCGCCAAGCGGCGGCCAAATTATATTTTTTAGTACATTTTAAATAGTCAAAAATATAAGTTGACTTTTAAAATACCCCTTCCCCCTGAACGACGTTATAAATAAACAATGATTATAATATAAAATATAATTAATAAATCATTTACAAAATAACCATTTCGTTAAGTAATATTCAAAAGCAATGTCTACTGAAATACATGTCTTTAAATAAACGTATGTTTTCTCATAATGTCTCCCTTCGCCGTTCAGCAAGTGAAAATTTACGTTGGAAATTATATGGAAATAGAATAATGAACTTTAAAAAAAAGACTGAAAATCTGTCAAATTACTACGATATACAAGTACATATAGTATCGGACTCGCACTTGAAATATTTTTTATTTGACCAAAGGAGTTTCCACTCTCTCCGTTTACGTATTGGTTACGACGAATTTATTTAAATTCGGATCTGAAAAAAATCGGCATAGGTCCGACCTTGATGACGTCCGCAGACGACTGAGCTAGTTAGAATATGACAGTGATGCAATGACTTCATGTATAGAAAATATGAGATGACACTAGTGACCGCGCGCTCGGAAGTAAACCACATAAGCGCTAAACAATATTTCTTTGGTTATTAACAAAACTAGGGAATGGATTAAATTTTTTCTTATAAGCGATCCTAGATATTATCATTTACTATGTTTTAAAAAAATATCGTCATCTAATTCGTAATAATATCGTGGATGAAATGAAAATAAAAAGCAATAACAGCCAACTTTGGTTTTTTTTTTCTATCGAGGTAATATCACTTAATCGTGTTTTCCTATATATGTAATCCTAGTTAATGTTCTTGAATAACACATATCTGAAAATAAGCTTCTTAATCTATAAAATGATAGAAATATTTCGAATTAAAACCCAAAAATTGCGACTGCCTCGTCTTAACTGACGATATGATGTTGTTCGTTTAAAAATGCAGAGAACAGACTGCGTGGCTCACTAGCGAAACAGCAACAAAGCTCTAGTCGCAAATGAGGTCGGAGATAGCTACGAGCTCGGAAGTTGGCGTAAGCATAAATTAAAACAAGCCTTTCCATAAAAAGTTGATAAATGGCCTTCCACAGGCGGCACGATAAAAAAGGGAACTGACGTCAGACGAGGCGCTAACGTGTTTCATTTCGCGCTTCCAGTCGCCATCTGGAACGTTTCAGTGCGAACCGACTGAAGCAATGGCAGCCTGATCGCAACATTATCGGAAAAGTGTAATATCTCAACACGATCTTAATGTCAAAACTGTGGAGATTGCAAAGGTATCAGCCAAAAGCTATAGTGTAGGTTCTTTATATGCATCCAACACTACTACCTTCATTTAAATTTACAGCCAGCTTATAAGTAGAGTACCTTATACTAACAAATGGAAAGAAACAAAAAAGAAAAGGATTGTGCTTTAATATAATTTTTCCTTCCCAATTTTAATGTATTTACCATCGGATTGCGTAAATATCGTTGCCCTTGAAACTCGATATCAATTTTCAGGTGTTTATTGCAGTAAAACGAACATTGTTAGGGGCTGCATTATTTGAATAGATGGGGGAATATAAAATGGACACTGGTAGAACAAAACTATTTGTTTTTCGCGTTTATTTTGAAGCAAGAAGCAAAGGAATTAACGCCAGCCGGCACGGCGGCTGAGCCTGGAACGGGCGTCCGCAATTCACGGTGCACTGGTTGCCCGACCACTCGACCGCACGATGTGACACAACCCTACACATCGCTCCTCTGAACACGCCTATTACAAACATAAACATACTAACTATATAAGAAGTATACTTTGAATTTCACGATAGAAAATACGAGTTCACTCGAACTCAAGAAGAAAAGCCTGGAAGAGGGAAGCATAGCTTTAGCTACTAGAGTTGAATTTAAGAGCCGGTGGACCAAGACGGGCAGTTAGACATTTAAATTAGAAGAAAATGTTCAGAAACGTGGTAAGTATACTTACATGATACAATAAAAAATATATAAATGTTTGTGCATTCATACACGACAAATCGTTACTCTCAATTATAATAAAACTCCAGTTTCACCTCTAACCGAAATCTCACATTTGCAACCTGCAGTTGAAATTCAATCAAAGAATAACTGCGTAGGTTTTTTAATGTCATCTGTACCTACTCCAAACCGTTCTGAATTATTCGTTCTATGGATACAACAAAATAAATTATAGTACATTGTTACACAAGGGGTGAATGTAGCCAAAATAAGTCTTTCACCCGAGGGAAACACTGCGCTTTTCATTACGAATACAAGGAAAGTAAAAATAAAAACAGGAATTGGCTAAAGAAATAACACTAGGAAGTATGAACAATACTCTACAACTCGAAAAAACAAATGAAGATCGGATTGCCGCCTATTTTGTTTTTTTTTCGTTGGCCGACCAACTTCGTTATTTAGCCATAAATTGTCATTTTTAATTATTTTGCCCAAATCTATGATATTTTTAATAAATAGTTGGAACTAAATTATAATAAAGGCATTTAAAAAAATATATAGTCTTTAATTAATACTTAACTTTATGTTACATATTTCAATTTTACTTCGCGCTGTAATTGAGTGACTGTAGAAAAAGTTGGAACATGGTTCCATAGAAATGTGAAAATGGAACAAGTTTTTTTTTTTTTTTAATAATTTGACAGCTGTCAGTTGAAAGCGATTCTCCCTAGGGCGGAAAAGTATTACTTTCAACCCGCTCCTCAGGCAACTTCAGACCTACTTTCAGAGTATGAGTAATGAAAAATAATATATAGGTACACATAGGTGCAAATACAGCATGTTACGGAATGTAATACAGAACGGTATGGCATTAATAAAACCGCAATACACTACCATTAGACACGACCGGGACCTAGGACGGAATGCTAAACCTTCCGAAACGCGCAATAAAGCGACATTATGCACCGCCACACATGAACGCAAACGCTCGAGTCTCCCCGCGAGTAGAGGCGAAGTTATTCTAATTTATTAAACTACGTTGGAAATAAATTAATTAATTTGTATAAACTGTTAGTGAACACAGATTTGTATACTCACAAGTAGTCAAATACAACTTAACTATAGCCTCTCATTAGTATGTTTTGGGAGAGTTCCTTTATAAAAATGCTGGATATGGTAACAAGCACCTAAAAAAAATACTAAATACATCGATAAGTGTTCGTTGTATAAGTCTCATACTTGATATTACAATCATGCCATATTTATATTTTTACTGAGTAGGTAAAGGTGCAAGAAAATACCATGCTATGAATGTCACCTTTGTCTCTCGCATCTTTATTAGGAAATCCGTCTAATAAATCTACGTCGCTCTAACAACTTACAAACGTTTAATTTCCCTAGCAGACAGCACCCACAAACTATTCGCGTACCTAAAGTTGACTAATCCACAAACGTTCCCTTTAATTGGTTTACCACAGACCTCTATTAACGAAATAAGATGGGAAATCAGAGTATTAGCATAACAGTGAATTCAATTAGGGTTCACAAAGAGGATTACAACTTTTACAATGAAAGTAAAGTTGAACCGGAGACCGGTTTAAACTAACGTGGAATAATCAAAATTTGAATGAGTGCGTGGTAAGTTAAATTTAAATCGAACCGTTGTCACCCCTCTTATAAATTCCGCTGAAGTTTATATTATATAGAGAGCTATAGCGATCATTTTGTCGTAAATTTATTGCTTCAAGTGATACTATCTCTCAAAACAAATAAACTAGAAACATCATGTTAGGTATAACGGGCAATGAAATGTAAATCGTGGAAGTAAACGCCGAGAAACAGTATATTAGATAGTATGACAGGGGGGCGTGCAAATGCATTGGGATAATAGCAAATTATTGGCAATAAAACTACTGGAGTACAAGATGCAAATTAAATTACTAACCGGAGTCGCCCAGAGGGTCCCGTCCCGGTTTATTTAGCTCTACATTAGCACAGTAATAATTATAGAACATAAGTATCTACCTGCTCCTGTGATACTTCAATTTTTATAACGACTTTAAATAAATAGGAAATATAATAATAGCGCCATGCTAAGTAAAATAAAATAAAAATAATAAAATTATCGTAACATGACTATAAAAAATATAGGAGGGATCGCCTGGTATTTCTATACCAAAAGATATCAACGGGAGTTTCTTGTTTACTTATCTTCATTAGGATACTAAAATATTAACTATAACTAACGGATAGATACCTAATGGGTTTTTTTATTAATTGGAGATGTCCAGCTCGTTAAATCTGAAAGGTGTGTGCAATTGAGTTCACCCAGCGCTCGTTAGGCAGGTGTGAAGCGCATTCGCTTCCGGACACTTGTCAATTATACGCACAAAGTGCCGCCCCGCGGTAACATCTCACCCTTAGAACAATAATTGCACTACATAAATCCTCAACGTGACGAGCACCATATAAAACCAGTGTCACCCGCATTTATCAAGATGAACTACTTCTACGATAATTTCCGACACACAGGTATTTATTAATCGCAACGGCAGTATTTTACAGTAGATTTAAGATACTAATTAAATTCAGGACACAAAATAAATATTAGATGATCGTTTCCTTCGACGGAGTCTAATAAGTCTTGCGACATGCCTTAATACATTGTAAATTCTACGCTTTGTAAGGATCGATAAATGAAAATTGCACTACATCTAACGTTACTAACATTTGGGTCGCAAACATTGTGACGTCACCGGCTTGTAGTGAAAGCCTCGAGACGCGAACAATACGTGCCGCTTGCGCAAGTCGAGCGATCGTAGAGGAACAATGGCGGGTTAATAGAGCCATTCCTCGGTTCATTGCTTATTCATCCACGCCCCTGACGCCTCCGCTGGCAACACCACCGTCGCGATTGATGTCCTCGTGATTCAAAAGACGACCAGCCACGGCGGTGTACCTACTCACCATAGACGTGAAGCAACAACAATGGGACACTCTCAAGAAATTGACGTGATAAGACGAACGAACTTATATTGACTTTTGTATTAAAAATAAAGGTTTCAGCAACGCAACGATGGAGTGGAAAATTGGAGTATACTTAGGTAGGTAAATTTAAGAGAAATCCCGGCAAAATACTCCCTTGTGGCAATTTTGTGCCGAGCAAAGCGACGACGTAACCAGATGAGACGGTGTAAATTTCTCCTCCTCCAACACTATTAGGTACTAGGCTGAAGATTGCGATCGCAGCTCGGTTGTGAGCTGTAGCGTCCCGGCACGAACAGACACTATCCGAAAGGCAACATCCAGATATTTTATTCATATAGCGTGTGATAAATGAGGAAGGCCGGGTCTGTATCACATTCATTACCGTGCTTACATCGCGGCTCGTATAAGCGTTATCAAAACGTGTTACCGCCGCGAGTCCAGCTAGAATCCAATCGTTAAGCCCCCGACGCGACACCTCAGGGACTTGTTTCAAAAGCTATTTGTCGTTGGTAAACAGTGAAATGACTTATAATTCATTCTTACCGCGGCTTTGATACTTTTATGATTTACGAACGGTTCCGACGCGACGCAATACAAGCAGTGGTTCTGTAATTTTATAGTCGGAATGCAAAATTTATTGTCCGCACAGAAATAAGAAAAACATAGTCATAAGTAGGTAATTATATTAAGTAATAGTAATAAGTATAGTGTAAGGAATTTATAGTCTCCGGGAATAACGATACAGGATTATATGACAATCTTATAACTTAAATCTCGACATGAAGTTCTTGCAGAAAAAAAGAGCATAAGTTATAGGAACATCGGACAAAAATATCATCAAATTTCTTTCTCGTACAAAATACCGTATTCTAACACAATGCATTATCTCGGTAAATGTAATAATTCCCCGACAAGTCACGATAGCAGTGTTTTCATGGAACGGTTAACAATCGTTCAATTTGTAGGGGCCGCGGCCGGGACCCGACAATGGCGGTGCACGCGACTCCGACTCGACATTCTCATGAGTAGAATAACGCACAACAATCAAGATGTCATTTTTCAACTACCCACGCCGCGAACACCGGAGCGAGCGAACAGCGAGAAATATGGCCGACAACGCACGCACAGCCGACGTACAAAAGAGGCGTCTCGGGGATGTCGCGATACATATCTTTTGACTGAACAACAGGCGCAACAATTTCTACTCCTTCCCTTTTTATATTTTATGCGTAATCGACGATCATAAATGAAGTGAAATAAACGCAATTTTATTTAGAAACGGACACATACAACTTGGTCACTGAAGACGAATACATTATGAAGAGTGTAAGGGGCATTGTAACGAACCATGGATTCAACTCGTGATTCTAAACCCCCCAAAGTTGGTATATTCAATTTTTATTTTCATGAATTATGCTAAAATCAATCTGAAAAATTGTAGCATAATTCATGAAAATATCGACGGAAAATTCCAACTCCAGGGGGGTTTAGAATCATCAATTGAACCCATTGTATCAGTTTTTGTTACGATGTCCCCCTTACACCCCTTACACCCTGTATACAATAAATATTATATACATATTATCGCTATGCTGCTTCTAAGCCATTATTAAATATGGATGAGCTAACGAGTATGACTTAGTTGTTTGAAGTTCACGTGTGTAAAGTAGTTAAATGTGGGCCTTGCGTTTTCTGCAACGGTCATTATGACAATTCACAGAAGTCAGTGGGTAATTTATGGGTCGAGGGAGATGGAAACTCGCGGCCAGAAATGATAGTAATTATTGACACGAAGCGACGCTCGGGGCTGAAATCCACCATCCGCTGCTAAAGATCACAACCGGCCACTAACTCGAAAATTCCACATTCATAACGCCCTTGGGCACGGAGCCACCGCCGAACCACACTCGCGTACACCAAAAGATTTTCACTGCGAAATTATAACGTGGACAAAACGGTGGACGTTCAAGCACTGACATAATCACGTGGGCATACTTACATAACAGGAACCCCGTTATGAAGTAATTTGTCAGAAGAAATACAATATAATAAGGTTGTAAAGCGTAAGTGGAGGTGAACTGTACACAAGTGGAGCAGGTAAGACCGCTACTTAGTATTATCCTAGAATGGGTACGAAAGTGTAAGATTATAGTCTAGAAGCTAGGCCTAAAGTATCAAATGTGAATAACAATTTAACGACCGCCGCCTGATCTTAACAAATTAAATACCTTAATAAATATATGCCTTATTTGCTACACAACATACGGCACCCATATAAGAGGAATAGCTTCAGCAAAATGCACCGTTGTTTAAAGCGCATCGCTAAGTGGAAACAAATAACAGTCCGAGGCAAAGCAACCCTTTTAGGGCCAAGTATTTCTATTCGGTAGCATCTTTTGTGTCCGATACAATGGCGCATCGATCGTGCCGGATTGCACGGAAACGTTGGGGGAAACGCTAACGAGTGGCTCGGCCGCGGTTAATTGAAGTTATAGCCATCGTAAGGCCGACCGGCAGGGTGATTAGCGACGAATACTCTAATCTAATAGCGTGTTTCGTTATCGACACTGTTTGCCACTTCATCGATCAAGTGTCGACACTTGGATTGGTTAGAGATTGATAACTACCTAATTATTGCAAAAGATTCTACAGAGACAATCCACATACCGCTTGGCTTGGCGCAGTGGTTCGAGCGTAGACCGCTCGGCTCACTGCACATGGTGGTAGCGGGTTCGATTCCCGCCGGGTCAAATTTCGGAAATGGCCTTTTCATAATTTGACCTGGTCTGGGTGTCACTGGGATCGCCCCCAGTCCATTTTAAGGTACCCATAGTACAAGCGTTGCTTAGTTTGTGTCAGTCTGGCGATATTTACTATTATTATTTACCTTATTTAAATGGCCAATATTCTCACGACATTAATCTTCACAGAATACCTACAATTTACTGTGATTTACCCTCAACTAGTAACATGGAGTCGTCATTTATAACGATTAGGCAACACGGGCCTAAATAGAGTAAGGTTAGGAAGGCTCTAAATTAATTAAGTCTTCGCATATACGAAAATTAATGTCTATTGGTGAATAATCCTCGAGGCGTTCCTATATTATATATACATATACTGTATAGTTACTCTGTTTCTAAAACATATTGTTTAGACCGACTTAGTTTATAACGACACATTCAGAGATAGGTACAAGGGATAAAACAATTGATAGTATGATTAGGGTATTCTCTATACGAATAATAGAATATGAATTGAACGTAAATACCTACGCATTTATTTCAAACATTGTGCCGCTGTAATTTAAACTTTATACGGAGAAGGTCAAGTTCAATTTCAAATGGAATGTTATTAGAAGCTCCACATATGTATAAGAATATCGTTTTTTTTTTTGTTTTATTCCCGTTTTCATAATCGGGGTTAAATTTCGTTTTTTTTTTCATAAGAAGCTACTGATCATGAGAAAAATACGCGGCAAAGTACGGACGCTTTAATACCTAGATTCTATAAATTTGTGATAATCATGCCTCACATATAGCCGCTTGATAGGCTAGGTCAAAGCTGGTGGCCCGAGGACGAACTTCAATTGGCCCGCGCAAGCAAGATAGAAAATGCCCGCCAAGTTGAAAAAGTGTTGCGTGCTGTCACTGGGAAATGTCAGTGGCCCGCGAAAAATGTCAAAACTGCCTCATTGGCCCGACCACAGATATAGATTTACATAGATAACGCAAGTATCACGATTTGTATTGAAACCAAGCGTGCCAAATTTTTAACACCTACTGTGACGTCACAGATGGCGGGAAATCCAAACAGATTCAAATACACGGATGCCGCCCTCCGTCCGCTACGATTCTCTCGAGTGATTATCTCGCTCATACTCATATTTTTATATCTGTAGTCGCGAGGACTGTAAGTTATCGTCGACCAACCTTGACGCTTGGTCGGGGTTTTCGGACACGCTAAGTACATACATTTGCGTTATCTATGTAAATCCATATCTGTGGGCCCGACTGTTAAAAAAAGTTAAGCAGCCTTGGACTAGATACTAAAATGTGTTAGGATTGTCTGCTCTAATGTGGAGCACAGTAGTTTACATTCATCTTTTTCTCGTATGAGCTAGTGGCTACCTCTGGTGTCGGAGACGGACTGGACGGGGTTTATTTGTAAGTTAGGGCTGGAAATGAATAGTAAACTACTCATCGGTTGTAAAATGTACCTGTCAGATGGTTCCCAGTGAACTCGAAGTCGTCATCTTGATCCCAGTGCTTCAGCGACAGGTTGCCCAGCGGCGTCGCATTCGCGAACTCCAAATTAGCGAAGTGCCAGTCCAGTATTTGTCTATCCCGCACCGACAGGTACACTGAACTAAAATATTTATTTTTCTATTATTTCAGAAAATTGATGCATGACACACAGGCGAAAACCGAAACAAAAACAATCAGTCTGAACAGAACAACAGGCAGATCCGCGTTTTGTAGTATTACTAGCGACCCGCCCCGGCTTCGCACGGGTATTTTTTATCAGTGTTTATCTACTCTATTATACATGTATTATACATATAAACCTTCCTCTTGAATCACTCTATCTATAAAAAACCCTCATCTAAATCCGTTGCGTAGTTTTAAAGATCTAAGCATATACAGAAACAGACCGACAGCGGGAAGCGACTTCGTTTTATACTATGTGGTTAGTATATGGCTTGCATATGGTTATCTCTTCGAAATGCCAAAGCAAAACTTTCACTTATTCTAGCAATTACTTATAGTATTTAAGGAATCCTTTAGCTCATTTAGATACTCATTTTCTTCTAGTTTCCAGTTTTACCAGTTTCTTCTCAAATCCGTCTGAGTTTAACAACCAAGAACACGACAGGTAGTGAGCCCATCAGCGCAAACAAAGTCTATATTCTATACCACGGCAAACGAAAACCAAATATAAAACAATAATTTAAGAAAATAATCTCTTATTTTTCGTAACGCTTCTCGTTGGCCTTGTTATATCAGATGTTGTCAATTACGACATCCACAGAAACGAGTAGTGTTCTTCTAACGCAACCCCTAGGGGGTACCCGGCGGAAGATTCAAGCCTAAAACCTCTCGGAACCAACCTTGGCGGATGTATCTCCAATTGAGACAGTTTATTATCAATGGTCGCGTTTTGTGTGACCAGTGTTTCGTACTCGTCGCACAATAGTCTCATTTCTCTGTTCAACCGACGCAAATTGAACTCTTGCAGGACGCTTGCGTCTCCTGTAGCACCCTTCTCCTTCTCTACGAGCAAAGCATCTTTTTCGGTTTTCATTGACTGTAGCAGCTCTTTAACGTCAGCCATTCTGAAACAATCATTAAGTATTATCTAGCTTTTAACAATAATAATACGACCGTACTTAGAGGATATAAGTAAATTAGCTTATTACTTTATTCTAAAAATTAGCTGACCCGGCAGACATTGTCCTGTCTTAACTCTGAATATTGAATTCGAATTGTTCCGCTCAACTTTCTTTATTTATTTCTTCCATAAGAACCTTCTCCTGACAATAATAAACACAGCAAAAAAGGAATTAGCGAAATCGTTCCATCCGTTCACGCGTGATGTGATTTTTTTTTTTTTTTAAGTTTATTTGGAGCAACAAACAATTACACTTACTTATTACTAGTTGGATTACAGGTACATCTTACTTTAAGTGTAATCAACCCCGTTGCCCACAGATTAATACTTTGTTTGTAACGATGAGTACCTATGTGTATATGTAAGTAAAACATAATGACTTATAAGTAAAGCATAAATTTGTAAGCACGTAGGTGCATGTGCACACGTGCTGTGTGCGAGAATATTATTCAGTTAATTACAATAACAAAAACATAGACATAGATTACAATGTACAATATACAAAAAGTGTGGTTCTATCGAGGTATCAAAGGTTGTACTTAAACTTAATTGTGTCATTTACATTTTTCCTAAATATCGCAGATGAGGTTGCAAAGAGTTCAATGTCTGTGAAACAGTTGTTAAATTGTTCCATGATTCTACGCAATGGTGCGCGCTCACCTGCGATGGTCCTACAGGGCGTTGGTGCGAATAAATAACGTTTTCGAGCCTCTCTCATAGGCCGGGAACGATATGGTATATGAATATAAATTTGATTGATTAGTTTATTACAATCGTAATAATCGTGGCAGATATTATACAGTAACATTTGATCCAAGAGCAATCTTCTCATCTTGAGGGTTGGTAACGAGTATTTATTTAAAAGTGCGTCACAGGAAGACTTCGAACGATAGCAACGATAGTTCATTGCGCGCAGAAATTTACGTTGGACTCTTTCCAGCATGTCGCTGTATTTGGAATAGTACGGGTTCCAGACAGAGGTGGCGAGAGGTGATGACCCAGGAAATAGAGATTTAGTTTTACCTATAATCCACATCTGTACCTTTCATGCAAAAGGGAAAGCGTATGCTGACAGGCTTGGGACGCAGTATAGAATAGTTCAGAATTGGCAGGGCAGCCATGATGACGCAGACATAGCTCACGCACGAGCTTATGCTATGCAATGTAATGATATAGCTGAGACCTGATTCTCCGAACTAGACAAATGTCAGTTTTTTTAAACACTAGCGGCCCGTCCCGGCTTCGCACGGGTATTTTTATCAGTGTTTTGTATTTAAAAAAACCGTATCAAAATCCGTTGCGTAGTTTTAAAGATCTAAGCATACATAGGGACAGACAGCGGGAAGCGACTTTGTTGTATACTATGTAGTGATATGTGCATCCGTCACGCAGAATCTGTGCCGTCACTACAACGAGGCGCAGAGCAGGAGACTAGAAAGACAAATGTCTGCGATATAAGTCGGTTTACTTCACGAAAACGCGTGAAATTATTGCAAACCGACCCATATGTCAATTTCATAAGAGTCACAGCACGGGTCTTCGTGAAATTAACTATACACGTGCCTGTGTCACAGCGTACGCTGCTCTGTGCCTGTTCATACGTCATGAGTTATGGAGACATATTCGCATTTATAATTAATTATTAATAGTAAGTAAGGAATATTGTAAATTATTTACTGTACCAAATGCACTCACTTGTTTAGATTGTTCTTAAATTTTTCTTGCAGAGTTATTATGGCCTTTAGATGTTGAATCTGAAATGAATAAAGTACATACAATAAGTTTCTTATATTATCGAAATATTTATTGCAGTAAGAAGGTTTTTCTCAAAGCTATAACAAACATTTATTACCTGCTTATGTTTAACTTTTTTCTGTTGCAACTTGATGACCCATTCCAGTGCTTGACCCAGAGAAACCGGTGTGTCATTGTAATAATTGAAGTCTACCTGGTGCGACAGATAAGACGTAGCGTCCAGAAGACGATTGAATTCGCGCTCCACCTAGTAATGCGAAAGTATTGGGTATACAAACTATATAACGCATAATGGGCCATTTACAAATCTATAACTTCATACCCCTAATTAATGATATCATCGGCAGTAATAGCAGGCAATATCGACATCAATCTAATATCTAAATATATATAACTCAAAGGTGACTGACTGACTGACTGACTGACATAGTGATCTATCAACGCACAGCCCAAACCACTGGACGGATCGGACTGAAATTTGGCATGCAGGTAGATGTTATGACGTAGGCATCCGCTAAGAAAGGATTTTGATTAATTCTACCCCCAAGGGGATAAAATAGGGGATAAATAATCCCGAAATTTTAGTTAAGTTACACGCGTACGAAGTCGCGGGCTCAGCTAGTTTATTTATAAAATTCCAGTGTACGTGAATTCGTAATTCTTCACCTCTTGAACAGCTGGATTAATTTTGATGATTATTAATTTTTTTGTATTGTTATTATGGTGTCACCTGGACGCTTTTTAACTACAGTTGGACTCAATAGGTGGCGCTGTTGTTGCCATTCATAAAATACGCTAGCAAAATCCAGTGATTTTATAGATAGCAACTTCAGTCTCTCGTTTTTAAGGAGCTTATGCTATCAAGGATTCTAATCGAAAACGAATTTATGAAAATCTTTGTTTTACACACACACACACACTATAAAGATACCTTACTACTAGAACATCAATTAAGTAAATACCCATGAGCACTTACCATTTCATCTTTATATTTAGGAACTTGGTTACCGCTGGCTTCGTAAAGAGGGCATTTCTGTTTGATTTTGTGCAATTCCATATTCATTTGTACAGATAGAGTGGTTACTGGATTTCCTCCTAAACCAGTCACAACCATGGCCCCTGAATTAAAAAAAAATGGAAGTTGATACATATTAAAATATTTTTGGCCTTATATCTTTGAGATAACAAGTGGTTAGCTTGCTCCAGCGAATACCATTAGTTGAGTCGGATGAGTGCATATAGGTTAAGAATACTTTGAAGGGATCATGGACTTTCACTTATTGAAATAAGAGTATCAAATTGAATATGATTTGTAAAATCAAATGTAATGACAACATTTACCTAAGTCAGCCACATAAGGCCCTTTTCGGTATGTCACAATTCTACCGCCAACTCTGTCTCTACCCTCTAATATAACTACTTCACAACCGAATGATATAAGCTGTCGGGCCGCCGCCAATCCCGATACTCCTGTAAATGAAAACATATTAATAATCAAAATATTATGCAGAATTATAATCGTCGACCTATCAGTAGGCACAACAAAATTTCAAGCACCTTTTTGGATTGCATAAAACAAATAACTATCAACATGATTAATATTAGTAAGCTGGAATTTGCTGATAGGAAGATCACAGGTTAGCGTAAAGTAACTATTATAGCTGCGTTTCACATATGAAAAGTAAGAGTGCCGGAAGACCAACACCCCTTTGCCCTCCTTTCCCCTTCCTCTGTCCAACTCCCCGTTAGGTCTGCAATGTGCGAGCGATGCATTTGTAATACAAGAAACAAGCATCTAAAAACGGTGGTTAATAAGGTCGGCAGAATGTTTATTTGCTGACTTTATTAAATAAAATAAGTCAATTCGAGTGTTGCGCACTATTGGCATTGATTTTGTAAATAAATCTATTTAAAAGGATATTCCAAGTAAAGTAATATTATGTAATAAACTACAAAATGAATACTGGAACTTTTGGTGTAGTCCTTATGACTATGACAAAGCATAAATACCATTAAAATATAATATTTACCTGCACCAATAATGATAACTTTGGGTCTTTGCTTCCCTTTTGGAGGTGTTGGGATAGGAGTGATTCTCTCATAAATCCCATAGTTAATGAAACCATGTCGCTCCAGGAATGCATGGGTTCTCATAACTAATGCTATATCACCATTGTATGGTGGCTGAAAAATTAAAATATAAATATCAATTAAACTTAACCTTTTACAGTATTTTGAATTATTACAATGATTGGTATTTTACATGAATTGATTGAAGCTGTGGATAGATGTGTGATAGAACTGCTGCGTGGGGCATGTTCATAAATTCATTCATTTTTCATAATTGGCATTTCTCGTATATAACACACTAGCTGTGCCCGCGACTTCGTCCGCGTGTAATTTAACTTAACAAAAAATTCGGGATTATTTATCCCCTTTTTGATCCCCCTTGGGGGTAGAATTAATCAAAATGCTTTCTTAGCGGATGCCTATGTCATAACATCTACCTGCATGCCAAATTTCAATCCGATCCATCCAGTGGTTTGAGCTGTGCGTTGATAGATCACTATGTCAGTCAGACACCTTTGAGTTATCTATATATATAAAAGAAAGTCGTGTTAGTTACACCATCTATAACTCGAGAACGGCTGAACGGATTTGGCTGAAAATTGGTGGGGCGGTAGCTTAGAACCAGGAGAAGGTTATAGGATACTTTTTATCCCGTCCCAGTGGAACTTGACATAAAACGTGAAAACGTGTTATTAATGCAAATGACAGCCAATGACAGCAAAAAAAATATGAATGAAAAAAAAGTCTAGCCGTTGATTATTTACAAATGGTATAAAAAAGGAGAACCAACAGCTAAAATGTCGTCTATAGTTAAATGTGGTAGAATATTTGAAAATTAGAAATTTTGAATTTGACAGTTGATCTGTCAGTTTCGAATTTCTATTATTATAGCTTATTGTGCGGATATTATCATTAGCAATACGATGCCGCGTCCAAGACAATCTGATCTTTCGCGACAAAGCCGTAATGCAACCAGGATTAGAAACATTGCGAATGAAAGAACTGAAGAAGAACAAGAAATTAGAAGTGCAGAGCGCCGCGATAGTATGGCTCGAATTCGTGCTTCTCAATCACAAGAGCAAAGAGAGGCAGCTAGTGAAACGCCTCGGTTGGCAATGAGGAATCGTCGAGCAAACCTCAGAGATCAAGAACTAGATAATTTTCGACGCACAAGAAATTTATCAAGTACTGATTGTGGCATGTTCACGCGTCGGAAGACCATCAGCGTTATTTGTTCTTGCGCCTGATAATAAAACGAAAAATGTCGTCTATCACAAGGTGCTTCAATGAAGAGTGCAAACGAATCACCAAAATACATGGCAAAGATATTGTTACCTAAAATACACAAGCCCGAGGACCCGCTGCGTCCCATTGTAAGCCAGATTGACACACCAACATACAGTCTGGCCCAGCACGTAGCGAAGGTGCTCTCAGCTAACACAGTTAGCTACCGTGGGTAAATCTTTGCTTCAGAGAGCACAAGGGATCTGAGATGAGCAACACCTAGCTGACGAGATACATCATGTCAAGCAAATAGTTGTCAGACACTGAGCAATTTCTGCGTGTATAGGACCGCAAACAACAACTAAATATGAGGGTGCCCAGTTAATAACTTTGACATCAGGAAGTGTAACACCTCAGTCCCCCGTGACAATGGCTGCTGTAAAGCAAACAAAACTTCGGGAAAATAAAAAAGGAAATAAACGCGATAAAATCTGTATAATAGTTTTATTTGAATACATGGCCAAGAAATCATACTTAATATTATAAAGAGGTAAACTTTGTTTGTTTGATTGTAATGAATAGGCTCCGAAATTACTGAACCGATTTGAAAAATTCTTTCACTGTTGGGAAGCTACACTATCCCCGGGTGACATAGGCTATAATATATTTTCAAAAAAAATAGGAATCCTTACTAAAACTCGAATAATGTAACCGCAATGTACCCGTGCGAAGCCGGGGCGGGCCGCTAGTATATATATAGATAATAAAAACTTAATTCACAACCATATTTTCTACAAGTCACTATAATACCTGCATAAGATTGCATACAAATAGCTCCATATAAATTTATTGATAAGAAAGGTTCAAAAATAACTTTATTATCGACTCACTTCCATCTTCTGTACTGAATATTCTTGTGTCAACTGTTTCTTAGGGTCTTCAAACCACAGCTTGAGTATCCGGTTTCTGATTTGTACAAAGGCATGGCTGGATGGGCCTTGCAAATCAGAAAAACACTCAGCTTCCAGTGAAGACATTTTATCAAATGGCAACCTGGATTGGAATGCTGCTCCTTCCAAGCTGGAAATTGGTTGACAAAACTAGTGTAAGTTAATTTAAGGCCTCAACGGGTCATATAGAAATGTTTTCTTTAACTAAATGTTAAGAAACAGTCAATACATTGAACTGCCACTTCAAAAACGATTTCATTTTTATTAGGAGAACAAATTAATTATAACGACTGCTAAGCATTACCTGTTAAGCATTTCTTTGTAATTAATCTCCTCAATATCCTCGCCCTTTGCATCTTCAGGCTTATCTTCTTTCTTGGATTCTTTAACATCAGCGGTACGGCTCGACGAAGATTCCCGGCGACCCCCCACAGATGTAGGACTTGATGAAGTAACTTTACTCTTCTCAGATTGATCAGACTCAGAATCATCTTGTTTTAATTTCTCGTCCAATTCGCGGTTCTCAACCTACGAATCGATAAACATAACCTCATAGTCAAAACAAACAAAACATACCTGTTTTTAATGAATTTAAATCCCACTAATGTAAAATACCTTTGTTCGTTTCCTTCTGCTCATTATTAATGAGGTAAAACGTAGTAATTTTCGCAGGAATCGGTAAAAAAATGAAGTAAAATCAACTAATAACCAAGATATAAACAAAACAAACTGACTGAACTGACTGACAGGCGCTCTGGCAGACAGTGACAACGACAACTGTAGTCAGTTTAGGATGACAGTTAAAGTTAGGGTATTGTGTCCATTCGTTCGGAAATATGCTATTTCATTTGTTTTTATTAATGTTTACTGAAAGTTATTAAAAAATCTAAGAAACTCACAATATGAGCAAGTATGAGTCGTGAATAAATTATAAAGCTTTTGACTTACTAAGGTACCTACCATGGATATCCCACTCAAATATAAATGTGAAAGATTGGCCCCATCTTCAGTTACCAGTAAGTTACCGCTCTTTTAATTTTATTTTAGGCAATCATCTTTGATAATTGTTTTCCCATCAAAACACTAGTATACTAATATTATAAAGAGGAAAACTTTGTTTGTTTGATTGTAATGAACAGGCTCCGAAACTACTGAACCGATTTGAAAAAATATTTCACTGTTGGGAAGCTACACTATCCCCGGGTAACATAGGCTACAATATCCTTACTAACTCGAATAATGTAACCGCAATGCACCCGTGCGAAGCCGGGGCGGGCCGCTAGTAATTAATATTTATGAAGTCTGAGAATCAAAGCATGGCATATATTCTATGGGCATGGCTTTGCCAAAAGCTAGAGAATGGAGATTTATTTCCTTAGTCATAAATTCCTATATCACTTGACTGACACAGCATTAACAAGGTAGGTACTTACTTTTAGTACTAAAGCTAAATACGGTACCAACTTCAGACAGGCTAAACTTAACGCGCGTGTACTTTACATATACATTTAATAATAGGTATAAAAACATGAAAGGAACAAAGGGTCAAAGAGAAACGATATGAAAAATAAATACGAATAGGTAATTCGGTATTATTTTATTCGTATTACACAGTATTCGTATCACGCATATAAAATGGCCGCTCGAATGTTGGCGAGCCCGCCGGTGACTGTATGTATCCTACTATAAATGTGAAAGTTTGTGAGTGCGGATGTATGTTTGTTACTCCTTCACGCAAAAACTACTGAACGGATTTGGATGAAATTTGGAACACAGATAGTTTATAACCGGAATTAACATAATAGGATACTTTTTATCCCGATAATCC
The DNA here is from genome assembly GCA_918843915.1 of Notodonta ziczac. Taxonomy (NCBI): domain Eukaryota; kingdom Metazoa; phylum Arthropoda; class Insecta; order Lepidoptera; family Notodontidae; genus Notodonta; species Notodonta ziczac. The sequence goes on from OU974047.1 coordinate 5,504,007, forward strand.
CGAAATTTTTGTTACGTTAAATAGGTACTACGCGGACGAAGTCGGGTGGCACAGCTAGTAATGAAATAAAACAGAGGATTGTATTGTCTTTGAAATAAAATATTGTAATAGTTACTGGTCAAGGGCTTTATTTCAATATTTCCACGTTCTATAGGTATAAGTAATTTTCCATTGGTTTCAACATTGTAACGAGGCAGTCCTATTAACCAACTTATTTAAAAAGATTTTCTGAAATGATTGTAAAGAGGTCCTTCATCGGCATAACCAGCTACTTCTTGAGGGATTATAGAACTTTCATCGATACTGCCACAGGGACGGCACATGCATTCTAGCGGAGCTTTAGTGGAGATCTGGAACAATAGTTTAGTTAGTTAGAGAGAGTTTTACTAAACCATGTTTGCATTATTAAGTAAGTACATACCTACAGGTGAATTATTTAACAAACTTACCCTTCGGAACTTCTTATCTTCAGATTTAGCCTTAGGACAAAGCAATACAACAGTAGCCTCTCGTTCCCCAGATTCTTGACAGCAGTTGCAAGTACGCTCCATTTGCCAGATCTTACTGCCTGATACCTGTTTAAAAGCACCAATATTAACAAACACAGTTCTGCTCTTGACTTTTAAATCGAAATGTTGATGTACGACGAACGTAAGTACCTGTACATAACTGGAACATTTGCCAATGCATGCAAATGAAGGTATCGCTTTTGGTATGCATCCAGGGTGTTTCAGAACATGTATAACTGGTGTCATCTGGCATTCTTGCCCTGAAACAGGATATAAAAATTAGAATGCAATAGAAGACCGAATTATTAACTTAGGTACATAATTAAAATTTACGTGCACGCAGCTACAAAATTGGGCTTCGTCAAGGAGGCAAGAAACTATGGAAATCAACGTAGGTACTTATTATTTAGTATTGAGTAGGAGTAAGAGCCATATCATTTTATTTCAAACAAACACCTGAAGAATGCACCCGACTGCAACCTTTCTGGAATTGTTTAAATATGAGTAACATACGAATAAATTTATAATTTTTTTTTACCAGGAGGCAGCTGCACTTCGACAGATTGTGCTCTTACTGGCTTCTTCTGTACATGACACGCAGACATGAACACTAAACTCAAAATTGCAACTTCTAAACGAGTCATTTTTCACTAACTTGGATCTATAAAGTTGTTTAGTGTTAATCCTGCGACCGCTGGATGTGGTATGCGATTACTGGAAAATTCACCGGCTTATAAAGGGTTTCAGCTTTAGGAGAAAAGTTTCATATTGTAGAGAAACATGAAAGACATTTTAATGAACACGGCCCCATGCAGAAATAACACAATGTTCTAACCGCGCTGACAAGCTTCTATCGATCTTTAATGGACTAGGGATAAATATACGTAGATAAGCAGTAGTCAAGTAGGTATTATTATTGTACTGACCGACTGTTCAATCAAATTGCTTTTTAAAAGTAAATAGATGTGGCTGGAAATTGCCCTGACAGACCCGTGTGGAAAGTAAAAGGGGAGGCCTTTGCCCAGGAGTGGGACAGCATTATAGGCTAATTAAAAAAAAAAAGGTAAGTTTGGAGATGATGTGGCTGGAGGTGAACCACTGCGTGGCTTATTTTCCAACTGGATTTGGCAACTTTAGGAGCAAATTATTATATTAATTTATTCGCCTCTCTGTTTGACGCCGCATAGATCACGAAAAATCATCATATCACGTCCTATGGGAGTGCAGTCTCTGGCAAAACTTAACACTATGTTAAATAGCTTGCAAGTGACGTCTTCTGGAGTAGTTTCTTAAGTAGGTACATAAACCTTGTAGAAACCAGGGATAATTTTCGTGCGTTCAGACACTTTACTATACCTACCTACCTATTACCTATAGGTATCGAGCACAGATATATATTTACATAGATAACGCAAGTATCACGATTTTTATTGAAACCAAGCGTTCCGAATTTTTAACACCTACTGTGACGTCATTAGTGACGGGAAATCCAAACCGATTCAAATACACGGATGCCGCCTATGCCCCTCCGCCCGCTACGATTCTCTCGTGTTATTATCTCACTCATACTCATATTTTTTATATCTGTAGTCGCGCAGACTGTAAGTTAGGGGCGACCAACCTTGAGGCTTGGTCGGGGTTTCGTAAACGCAAAGTACAATGCATTTGCGTTATCAATGTAAATCTATATCTGTGGTATCGAGTATATTCACAGCTCACGAGTTCAGTGGTGTCTAACAACAACTGGTCGTCAATCAGCTGCTACCGTCTAGCTTGCCATGTCGCAATCAGACCATACAGTTATTTTCGTCTGCCGCTTTGCAACATAGGTATGCGGATAATTTTCTTGCAACTCCTCCTATTCCTGTTTTCGCGCGTGTTCCAAGGCAATTTAGCTTTTCTACGGGACTCGTCGAGGATCAAACCTTGGCGTTGACAATGGACATCATTATCGATACCGGCTTACAGAATAACAGTGGCAGCAGTGGGTGGAGTAAGAAGCCCCATAGAAAATATAGTACAGGTACCGACGTTCCTTACATTAAAAAAAATCGTTTTATTATTGTCAGTAGTCCAAAAAAACTGTCTCATAATAGTGATCCTAGCCTGCATGTTAATGTTATTGCCCCCAATTTATTGTATCTAACCGTTTTTTTAGTTATACAAGGTGGTGAGGCCATCATTGTGTTAAATTTTTGGTCATAAATTAAGTACAATTTCTTTGTACGTTCTGTGTATTATATGTTTATATTTGAAAATAGCATTTTCACTACAATAACGCCGTCCGGGCGTACCACTTCTTACCCACAACCAGTGACCGGATTCCCACCTAGTTGGCCAGATATTATGATAGTTGGTTTTTATTGTTCGATGTTTCTTACTTCTTCACGACTTAACTACTGAGCCGATTTTTACAAATGTTGGCAAGAATTTAAGTAAGTTCATAATATCTATACAAATAAATAAAATTGGAGTGTCTGTTTGTAATATCAAAATAACACCTTTTCACTAAATGCATCTGAAAGTACACACGATACCTATAGCAAAAACGCGAATTAAAAAATTTTTGTCTGTCTGTCTGTCTGTCTGACTGTCTGTCTGTCTGTCTGTGTGTTTGTTCCGGGTAATCTCCGAAACGGCTGGACCGATTTCGACGGGACTTTCACTGGCAGATAGCTGATCTTATAGCTGGTAACTTAGGCTACTTTGATTTTAGAAAAACAATTAGGGTTCCGCGTAAAAAAATAAAAACACTTGAAATCAAAGAGTATCTCCGAAACGGCTGGACTGATTTTGACGGGACTTTCACTGTTAGATAGCTGATGTTATAAGCAGTAACTGAGGCTACTTTTATTTTAGAAAAACAAAATTAAAAAAATGGGTCCTGTCGCGCGGGCTTAGAACGCGGGACCGGGCTTTATTGTTAAGTTAAATTCCACGCGGGCGAAGTCGCGGGCTCAGCTAGTACGTCAATAAATGATGAGCTGAGAAGGAGGCGGCTGGTACTAGACTACGCGGTCTAGGGGCGGCCAAGACTGCTAGTCCGCCTCTGCCTACAACAGTGCCACACAACAGCAGTTGCAGCGTCCAATAATAACGATAATACCTACGTAAGAAATTTGCATCATTAATACGCAGTGAACTTTTAGACGCATTTCGTGAAAATCACAACACACCAACTGTATGTTCCAAAAATAAACAACGCTTGTACCTCTAGACTGCGGACAGAACACGGAAAATTACGAAAAGACAATGCCTATCCGAATGGTGCCCCGGAGCGGTGGCGGCGGCGCGGGCGGCGGCGGCGGAGAGGTGCGGGTCTTTAACAGAGGTGCAACACCCATGTGTTTATTTGAAATTAAAATAATATTAAATCACACCTGTATTAAATTCCCAGGAAGAGAATAGAGGTATACAGCTTTTGCGCTGATGAGCATGCACCTAATTTCGCACAGTTCAAGCCCAGATGTAAGCTTCCTGTAGCACACAATTCCTTTTACCCCTAATCTCATTTTGTTAGATTTGGACATACGCACGCATTATTACTTATTACAGTGCTATGATTTTTCTTATTTTGTCAGGTTAGAATAGCGGAACAGAATCGTTACCTTTTGTGAATCTGGCTCTGGCTAGGTTGTTCTGTTGATTTTTTTTTTCACCAACTGTAACGTTATATCTCCTTGTGAAGATACCGATATCCAAGTAAGATTTATTTGGTTCTTGCTATGATCTAAAATTTATTATATTTCTACTTACTACTTCTTTAGGATAACGATGGCGGGTCTATACCCTGCTACCTGTATCGTTAAGTTGGGCTTCTGATGCAGAATGTGTTATGCAACATCCGACACATTGTCACGAAAAGTAAAGGTAGTTGAGTAAGTATAATTTCATTCATTTCAGGCTTTTCTAATAAAAATACATCGTAATTATAACTATAATCATTTATTTATTTTTCAACAAATTCGCTTCGTAAAACTCATAACATACAATTTATATCAGTAGGTAAACTAACAATAAAATAGGCACCTAGGAACTTTAGTTTATATTTTTGTTTTATTTTGTCATTTTATTAATAAAAAAACCCTTGACCTCTTAAAGTTATTCGAATTTCTTAGCATGTTCCATTTTGTCATTAATCTTATTCAATTAATACAGTAATTGCTTAACGGCTAAAATCTCCACATTTGTAGCACTTGCAGTCATCTGGCTCCCGAAGACGAACTTCCATTAGGGCATTCACTTCGTCTTCCAGCCTGACACCATCAGGGTCATAGCAATGCGTCAGAGTGACCAGGCGTTCACGTAAGAAGTTTTCTCTGCAGCAGAAACATTCCTGAAAATAATAAAATACAATAACTACTAGGTATACTTATAACACATAGTAGGAACCAGCTACACTAATATTCTTGCTTGGGCCTAGGCAGAGTAAGTAGATATAGATTTGTTACCATTTTTTACGCGGTGACGCTTTGAACATTTTACTTACACACAAAATGCTGGCGAGCTAATGGATTGATAATACCTGGGCAATACCTACTTGACTGATGGAATCAACTATCACTGTCCGTTTGGACGTTGTGGATAATAATAATATGATTAGAGAGAAAGTCACGAGATTTCAAACATGATGGGTTGGTTACCTTTGAGAATCCGTTAGAAGCTGATATAGACGGGCGAACTTGGCTGCTGCACATTCCTTCACATTTATTGACGCTAACTTCACCGCTGCATGATCTTACTAGCCGTCCCATGTCGTCGTATTCCTCTGTAATAAGTTTCAAATTGGGGCACATTAGTAATTACATAGAACTCAAACGCATTCAGATATATAGGAAGGTACAGTCCCCAAACCTATCTGGCCCGTTGAGGGCGACTGAGATCTCTCTATATTCAAGACTATAGGTAGATCCTTTTTTTACCACCGACCCACAAAGTTTTTTACTACTTTATGTATACACACATGTAAGTAAATAAGTAAGTAGGTAGGGGGTTAAGTGTTACCTTTTATAACGTGTATTTCAGTAGGAATTGTTTCACAGTTTTCTTCCGCAACAGCACATTTTATAACAATTGACAAAATTAACTGAAGTGCGAAAATTGATAAAATGTTAGTTAAGAAACTCATAGTTGTAGTTAAACCGTAAAGTTAAGCTGCTGAAGATGCAATGCATACAGTTCGAACGCCGATACCCTTTTTATACTTGAGTCAGAGTTACGTCAGGGGATGGGGAAGATTTCCCGCCGAGAGATGCCAGCGGGCCATCGAAAGATTAATTGAAATATCTTGTACCTCGCATGTAAGAAAAAGTACTCACGTAGGTACGTGATAGATTCTTTATTTTATCGTCCTCATCAAATCAAACTTTCCTGTCTGATACCTGTTAGTCCATTTGAATCTCGAAGAATAAGTTAGTAGTTGAGTCGGGCACATGGACGTAGTAAGTAAGTACCTACTTAGGTACTTAATGTTTCCTTCAGTGTACCCAAGCAGGCATTTGGGTTTTTTTTGTAGTAGATACCCTGTACCTCGGTAGTAGGTAGTAGGTACCTTGTAAGTACTACCTAATAACGTAAGCTCCTACCTGGTACCTACATTTCTGGTAGGTAAGCATTTAAATACATACTTACATGCCGTAGGTAAATAAACGCGAAGAATAGATAAACAATAAGGTACATGCGAATAGTAACTCCGTTCCTATAGCATTGGTAATACGGTATATTTCAATTTCACGCCAGCTTTTTGGATTGGCTTTTTGTGAACTTTCTTTGTAACTTTGTTTCGTTCGAAACTAATTAAAAAACATAAAATAAAGATTTTGACGTCTCTTCAATGTCAAATATAATGACGTACGCGGCTGTCATTTCATCCATTTTATGATCCGTCAGTCAAACTCAATACTCACTCATCGATGTGGTTACTGGTTATTGGCTATAGTGGTTGATTAATTTTGTGTAATTTTGAATCAATTTGGGTAAACCTAAAGGATATTTTACTAACTAAGAAAATAATTGAGCTTCATGATGAAGTTGGATGAAGATTTTATTGTTTTTTTGATCTTATTGTTCTCTTGGGTCGAATACTTATGGGAATTGTATCTTTCGTTGCGCCAGGTGAGACCGCTTTTGTTGTATTATTGTTCTCGATATTTTATACATTCATATCTATATCCAACGCCCTGGGGATGTAGAAACTAACGCTCTAATAGCACTTTTATTACTTAAGACCCTGTTTAAACCCGCTTTTAGCTGGCATTTAAGGATAACAGCTAACTAAGGGTAACCACCTACCATGATATTTTTTTTGTTTTAGTTAAGAATATACAAGACAAACAACACTATCCCAAATGACTTGAAGGAAATGCTGAATGAAGAATCTTTTAAGAAAGCACGTCTGTACGGAATTGATAAGTCACAATTTAAAATTGTGAAAGAATTTTATAGTATAGCGTTGACATCTCTGATTTTATACAATCGATGGATATATGTTGCATGGAACAAGTCTGAGAATATTGCAGGCATTTTCAACATCACACCAGATAGAGAGATATTAGTTAGTTGCACATTCATGACTTTTGTTACTCTTTTTAATTTTGTTGTTAACATGCCATTCTCAATTTATGGTACATTTGTGCTGGAAGAAAAACATGGTTTCAACAAACAAACTGCCGCATTCTTTGTCAAAGATCAGTTAAAATCTTTAGTTCTAAGCTTAGTTATAACACTGCCCATTATCTCAATAGCAATTTATATTATAATGCTTGGTGGAAACATGTTCGTTGTATGGCTATGGTTGTTCACAACTGTGGCTACACTGGTATTGTTAACAATTTATCCATCTGTTATAGCACCACTCTTTGACAAGTTTGTACCTTTACCGGATGGATCTCTCAGACAAGGAATTGAAAATCTTGCATCAAGACTTAGTTTCCCACTCTCTCAAATATATATTGTGGAAGGCTCTAAAAGATCAGCGCACAGTAATGCATACTTCAGTGGTTTATTTGGTGCAAAGAGGATTGTCCTATTCGATACTCTACTGGAAAAACATAATGAAGAGAAAAAGATCATGACTGGTTGCACAGAGAGTGAAATCTTAGGTGTTTTAGCTCATGAACTTGGACATTGGAAGTGTAGCCACATATATAAGTCTATTGCATTAACTGAAGTGAACCTACTCCTACTGTTCACTGCCTTTGGCCTGCTGTTTAAGTATTCTATGTTGTATACTTCCCTTGGCTTCCCTGCTGGCCAAGAACCAATCATCATTGGTCTCATTGTTGTGCTACAGATGATCCTTGCACCATATAATTCAATTTTATCCTTCTTTGCCACTGCTCTTTCTAGGAAATTTGAGTTTGAAGCTGATAACTTTGCAGTCTCCTTGTCTTATCCCAATGAACTAAGATCTGCTCTCATAAAGTTGGGAAAAGATAATTTGGACTATCCTATTTATGACAAACTGTATTCAGCATGGTACCACTCTCACCCCACCTTATTACATAGGATCGAAAATATAAGACTTCAAACTGTAAATGAAAAGAAAGAATAATGTTTGTGTGGTACCTACTTACCTATTAGTGTGTACAATTATACCTATAATGTAAAAAGTAACATGCATTTTAACAGTACAAGTCTGTGTAATAATAAAAATAACATTTTGTAGATAATCTAATCCAGTCCTTTATTTTTATACTCTTATAGTGTTTTTATAAGGATATTATGAACATTGTAATAATATAACCCATAGGTAATAAAACATACCTACACATTGCCTTAAACATTTCAAAATAATACAAGGTGATATCAACTCCTATATCACACTTGAATTAGGTACTTACCTAAAGTTTGCCTTTTTTTGATTTTATTAAGTAATTTGACAGTTCAATATAAAACGGGTCATTAACTTTTTTTTAAATCTTTATTAAGGAAAAATGGGAGTTTGTTCAGAATTGAACATGTCACTCCCATAGTATAAGTATCTAACGATTTTCCGTGTACGCAGTTCTTTAGAACTAATTATTAAAAGTTTTATTTTATTTACTATAAACTACAAATTACTACATCGTCAAACCAAGAAGCTACCTACAATACATAAGATTCTAACCGTTACTTTGTCCGATTCACGTTATTGAAAATCCAAAAGCCATTCAGCTGGCTATAGTATTCAAATCTGTTCAGCTTCCTCCAGAGTATCAGGCAATGGAATATCTTTCGTTTCAGGCAATGGCCAAAGTAAAAATATTTGGGCAATTGAAGTCGCAGCTAATATCATTAGGGGAAGGTCCGCTAACAAACCGTCCAAACTGACTGCAGCTGGGGCAATCATAGAGCCGATACGAGCGAACGTAGTCACCCCGCTTACCCCAACGTTCCGTCCCAATGTTGGAAATAGCTCCCCGGAGAATAGATATAAGGCCGGTATGGTACCCTGCAAAACGCAATACCTGTTAAACCAATAACACAAACACTATTTATTTCGGTTGGTAAGGACTCACTATTCAATTTCACACGCCGTCTGTCGGTCGACTTACCGCCATTCCCGCGAAACCAATTCCGGCAAACAACAGCCTCGGCCAGTCATTTGCATACTTGTCTCTTGGTATTAACAGGATACAAACGAAACAAAGACCTGTGATTGCCTGATATATTCCCACAGTGGTCTTCCTTCCCACTCGGGTAACTATGAAAATGCATGTGAACCCCCCAAGCGTTGATATGATCCCAGTCCATGCAACGGCCGTAAAAATATCCCTTCCTATTGAGCCTAAGTATTGGGAAAAGGTGTAAAACGCTAATCCTGTACAAAACCTGTAAATAAAGAATTAAAGCACAACTTTTCCAAATATGCCAGTATGGTTCCTATCATTTATAGTTACCAAATGGTCTAACAAAAAGGGACATCATTTCGTGTACTCGCGTAACGGCATTCTAGTAATCGGACAGTAGTTACCTAGATTATATATAATATGAAATCTGAAAATCCCAGAGGTGCGTGGGAACAAGTGCAACATGCACCCCTTGTTTTCATAGGCATCCCACCATACTAAGTACTTTACTTACACTTACTCGTGCACATTTTTAAATATAGGTTTAAGTAACTTAGTAGGTTAATTTCGTACAAATACGTACCAGTTCATCGATAACAACAGGGTTTTCGTTCTCATATTTTTAGATTTCAGAAAGGCCATAAAGTTAGGCTCTATAGTCTTCTGTTGTTTTGTTTTATTTAGTAACTTTTTAACACGTTTAGAATAGAATTCTCTTCCGTTCTGTTTTGCCGCTTTCTTTAGGACCACTAAAATAAGTATATTATAAAGGGCCATTCGCAATAAAGGCAGGTATAAAAACTACACAGTAAACTATTTATATAGGTACCTAGCTACCGACGTACCTAAAATGATTTTATGAAAATTCGGAAATAGATCGACTTTAGTCAGCCAAGTAACTAACTACCTATCAGTCCACTTAATTTCGAGCACTGGGCCTGTCCTGTTTTAAGGACTGTAACTTAACTAGCTTACTACCCCATTCCTGCAGATTTGTTAGGCGGGGAGCGAATATAATGAACGACCAAACCTACAGTGAGAACAATAGTGCCCTTCGTCATTGTTAATGAATAGATACAGATAAACATGAATGGTTCCCAAATATTTACAGATGTTGATATAAAAAATACGGACTTAAAGCTTCTTCCGTTTGTCCCGTTGCTATCAACCACCTTGGAGACTCTGGTAACCATAACCAGTAAAAAATAAACAGTGAAGAAAGCGTTGCTAATCCAATTTCCAGTTTTCTCCAGTCTCTCAGCCAATACGCTAAGCCGGCCATTATAGTACTACCGATACCAAAAGGCAGCTGATAAATTACAGGTATTAAGGTACGCCATTTGCCGCTGACCACCTAAAAAGGAGTAAGTATGAAGACAAAATAAATCTCTCTACTAGTTGCATGTGTAGAAAGTCTCAACTCTTATCAGCTTACCTCCATGCTTGTAACGAATGATATGATACCAATGCCGCCAGAAGCCAGGGCCAAAATAAACCAATCAAATAAGAACACCCAATACCACGGCAATACACTTGCGACATAACTGGTAATGCTTTGAATTAAAATTCCATACATCAAAGGTTTTTTGCGGCCGTACTTGTCTGCCAAAGCCCCAAAGAATATTCCTCCTAATAGTACTCCCCACATCATAATACACTGAGTTAACTGGAAAATAATTCAAAAACTCGTTAATTCTAGAAGTAGGCTACCTACTAATGATGTTATGCCCTAGGACAACTTTGGGGGTTAAACTACACTCTACCTAGTTGTGGACGAAACGAATGTATAGTCACCGTTAGTAATACATAGGCCATAGACCTTAGTAGGCCAGAATTTCACTTATCAGCTACATCTGTACATCATTAGGGGGCATTTCATCATCATAATATATTATTTATCGTATTATTATTAATTATTATCAATTTCTGAATGCCTCAACGCCTTGTCTATTACACTGCACCTTATTTGCCAGTAGGCATGTATTTCTGGCGATGATATTTTCAGTAGGCGCTGATGATTATTATCGATGCCTTCCGGCCAAAAAGGGATAAGCGACATTTTGGGCAAAATTGACTTATATATATGGTTGGAATCGGCTGATTTTTCTGCGTCGATTGGTCTGGGTTTCATGGCTCTACGACATACTTTTTGTCGCTTTCGCAAGTCGTAAATTCAGGCCTTGAGGCTAATTTCTTGGACGTAAACGACGAATATTTTGATGTTTTTTTTTTATTTTGGTGGATGGATAAAAATTGAATTTAAAAATTGAGATTTATGTTATTTGGGCTTACTATAAATTTCTCCTGCCTGTACGTTAACCTTTTTGGGCTAGAAGTAATCTTTGTAGAGAGTTGCGTCGATCCAATTTTGCTTGCAATTTTATTATCAAAAAGTCATGTTAAGACGATAGGGCTGTTTTATGAAACAACATAATTAGAATTTATGACAATTAGGCCGGATTTTTGAGACATGTATTAGGGGTTTAGTGCTTTTTTCCCTGTCACTATACCCATTTTCAAAGAAGCTTAACCCAAATTGCCCTAACAAATTCGGCCTCTAATTTTGTCGCTTGGCCTTTTTTTCCCTCCCGATGAATAAAACGAGTGTGGTGGTTAGATAAGAAAATAAAACTATATGGTGACCCATTTGTCGGTTACCCTGTGCAACAAAAACTAAAAAAGCGAGTTATCTCTTCCATTCGTTCGGAACAAAAGGGGTTAAGGTCACACAGGGTACATCCGATGCTTGGGCAATCGCGGCACAAACGCCACAAGTGGACGCAGGTTATTTCAGTGAGCCATTTTTTAGCTATAATCTACAAGTTACTACAGAAGGATAAGGTCTTGTTCGCAATATCAATGCTGCGTCTGGAGAGGGTACGATTGGCGAATGATTTTGGTTTAATCGCTTTCGTAGTGGTAACTTCAACTTATGGAACCACGAGGAAGACCAGGCACTAATGAAATAAAAGTAATGGTGGATGCCGATTTCTAGCAATTAACGACATGGTTTGACATTAATATACCAACAATATGGACTCTTTTGCACTAAAAAAAACCTGATAAATGGGTATCTTATGAATTAACTGATGAGAATATAGAAGCCACCGTTGAAGCTTGCCTTGATTTAATGAGAAGGTTCAGAAATAAACGGATTTTGGACTGAATTGTTCTCTAAGATGACTGCAAGCTAGAAATTTAATGTTTCAAATACTGGAACAGTTTCCTAAGGCAACGCTAATCCTTAAAAAAGTTATGATATCTGTTTGGTGGTCACTTCATGATGTAATTCACTATAGCTTTTTGAGATATAGTGCATTAATAACAGCAGATATCTATTGTGAAGAACTTCGAACAATGATGACGGAAACTCAAATAGCATCTTCGCCATTATTGCTGCATGATAACGCAAGACCCAACTAGCCCAAATACTCACGACAACCCATTTTAACATTAAAGACCTGCAGTTGGAAACAGCATCCTGCGTACTCGCCAGATATAGCCCCAACCAATTACCGATACTCCATAATGAAGAAATGTTCGTGTTTATGCCAGAAAATGCTCATCCGTATTCCGCAGGACTGGTGATTAAAGTTTTCCAATCGTGTGACATAAATTACAAAATATAAAACATGCATGGGCACTAGTTGGGACCACTAAAAGAGAGAAATAAACACATTTAACACAGACACATAAGGTTAGAAAGAACTACTCTCGAAGTTGTCGATGAATACATCTACCTGGGGGAAGAAATTCCAATTAGGCAAATCAATAGACAGGTCGATCATCGAATCTACTCGGCTGGGCAGCGTTTGGGATGCTTCAAAATGTATTTTCGACCGAATTACCTCCGTGCTTAATCACGAAATTCTTTAACCATTATGTGCTACCGCTAATGAGTTATGGCACTGAGACTTGTTCGTTAACTATGGGCCTCATACGAAGGCTCGGATTATCACTACGAGAACGCATCAGAAATGAAGATATTCATAGACGAACAAAGGACACCGGTTTGAGTTTGAGCCCTACGGATTAGTAGGCTGAAGTGGCAGTGGGCGGGACACATAGTCCGAAGAACCGATAGCTGATAGGGCAGAAAAGACAGATCGTTGTAGAAAACTTTGCGGGAGGCCTATATCCAGCAGTTGACGTCTCTGGGCTAAAATGATGATATTCAGCATGGCAAGGGAATGCAGTACCTTAACCAGTGGATCAAAAGGTCCTACTGATTATAGCATGGAAAACATCACACCAAAGCAATTATCTTCTTACCCACCTCTGTTTTATTAATTATTATTTTACTTTTTAAACATTTAAATTGATGTAAAGTGTGAGTAGGTATGCACACCTCACTAAACTAGTTTTCCCATGTTATTTATATAACTAAATCTGAGTAAAATTTTATTACTATTTCCTTATTTATGACAATGATGTTGCCTGCTGACATTCTGTTACTATTCCTGAGAATGTACACCATCTTTTATTAATTTAAAGAGTAGCCATTGAGTTTCTTGCCGGATCTTCTCAGTGGAAGCAGCATTCCAACGGGTGGTGAGTCTCACTATACATAAATGCATTGTTGGCTAACTTGAATAAAAAAAAAGAGTTTGTGTTTGAGAATATCGCCCACGCTCCAAAATGCGTTATAACTTTTTCTGCCTTTTTGTATTTATTATTTTCTTCCGTCGACACTTTTTTTGTTATTTTTAGAATAATTTTAATAATATTGCTATATATTGCTAATATATAAGGCTTTTTTATTGAATAAAAATTGAATTAGCAAGAAAAATGTATTCAATAATGTTGGCTAGGTAGCTACAACTAGTTAATTTGGCACCTCTTGTAAATAATGCTATACAGCTACTAGAATACCTATTTAATAATTTAATTTTGGAAGACTTAATTACAGCGTTTGATAGTTTTGCTATATCTTTCATTGATGTTTTGTTAACTTATTACAATTTCCTTGAACGACTATCATAAACCAATAACCGGTTATACCATTATGGCCCCAATTTGAATTATCAAAACTCACCATTATGCCATTTTTCTTCGATTTAAATAAAACATAGGTTGCAGTTAAATCATTTAGGCTGGAAGTGAATCACTAGTGGTTTTCATTTATGACGTTTTTCCTGTTGGTAAAATTAGGGTCATTTGGGTGTAAGCGACAGAAAGTGGTATTAGGAGGCTGATTTGTGTTTAATTAATGATGCCATTTTGTAGAGAAATAATTAAAAGCTATATGTGCAAAATTGCAAGCTTTCGGAACCTATAGAAAAAATTATATGATTTTTTTCGTTTTTTTTCAACTTTAAACCTCTCTCCTGTAAAGTTTGCAAAGTGTCGGTTATCCCTTTTTGGCCGGAAGGCATCGTTATGTTCAGAGTCCGATAGATGCAAATTGAAGACAAGTAGGTAGGTACGAGGCATGCCTTTTAAGTTCTGTCGTTTCCATAATTCCCGGCAATTTTGAATTTGGAACTGTTCTATATTCGAATGTGTTTAAATTTCGAATCTCAAAACAGTTGAATGTATTAGGATTAATGTTATTGTTTAGTCACAGCGTCGATTAGAATCTGTCAGGTTACGTACGAAAATGAATCTTTCTAAGGAAAATGTTCGTGCAATAATTTTCTACAACTTTAGAAGAGGCCTGACACGGCTTCAGTGTTTTGAAGAGCTAATATCTGTGTTCAGGGATGAAGCCCCATGTCTGCGGACTGTCGAACGCTGGTATTTAGAATTCCAGGGTGGACATACTAGTGTTAGTGACAAATCTCGCGAAGGTCGCCCAAAATCTGCATTCACTGAAGATAACATCATTGGAGTGAGACAACTAATTCTCGAAGATCGTCATGTGACGTATCGAGAGATAGAGGCTCTATTAGGCATCTCAGGGACAACCATTCAGAAGATCTTGCATGAAGCGCTTGGTGTAAGAAAGCTAGTTTGCCGTTGGATACCGCATCTGCTTTCCGACGATCACAAGGCGGCCCGCGTCAGATGGTGTAAGAAAACTCTGCAAAGGTTCAACCGAGGAGAGTCAAATCACGTCTACGACATCATCAGTGGTGACGAATCTTGGATCTATGCCTACGATCCTGATTCCAAACAACAATCTACAATCTGGGTCTTTCAAGACGAGCCAAAGCCGACTAAAGTTGTTCGTTCTCGAAGCACTTCAAAGAAGATGGTGGCCACGTTCGTTAGAAAAACCGGCCATGTTGCAACTATTGCACTTGATGATCGTAGAACGGTTAACGCAGAGTGGTATACCACAGTTTGTTTACCACAAGTCATCGCCGAACTTCGAAAATCTAACTCAAAGCGACGCATCATCCTGCACCACGACAATGCAAGTTCACACAGCGCTCGTCAAACGATTGAGTATTTGAAGCAGGAAAAAGTAGAAATTCTTGACCATCCTCCATACAGTCCTGACCTAAGCCCTAACGATTTTTTTACATTTCCTAAAATTAAGAAAAGTCTTCGTGGTCAAAGGTTCCAGTCCAGTGAAGAAGCAGTCGACGCTTTCAAGTCAGCCATTTTGAACACCCCCACTTTAGAGTGGAATAAATGTTATAATAACTGGTTTGAGCGAATGGAAAAGTGTATTAAGCTACGTGGTGAATACTTTGAAAAACAATAAAAAGTACTATAAGGTTCTAGTTGTGTTTTTTTCTTCAAACGACAAAACTTAAAAGGCATCCCTCGTATGTCTAAACACCCGTAAGTTTAACAAGTTATAAAGGTACGCACATGAATAATCCAGTGTTTAGAGCACACTAAATCCCAATCAGACGTAATGGTACGATTGAAAATGGCTTTGTCGTATACAAATTGATCACAAGGCACAAGTGGTATCACAGTTTTATCCATCTCTGGATCGATGTTCAGAAACTCTGGATCGTAAATTAAACATGGATGTTCTTCCACACGCTTAAAACACAATAAGTACATTAAATTGATTAAAAATTAAAAATACCTACGATACTTAAGTACCTACCTACTTAAACTGAGGTACAAGTTTTACTTTAGTACTGTACTTACTTATACACCTATTGCTTTCTTATGATGAACAGACCAGTGGCTATTAGAACTCTACCCTTGTCACTTCAATGGAGCCTCATATCTGTTGGCAGGTGCTCCTAATGCTTTTACCCTTTCCTAGATTAGATAGGAAATATGCCATGCGTAGTATTGACAATAAACTTAGACCAGTGCAAGTCAGAAGCACTTGTTGAGGCATTTAAGGTACCTACTACCTACTTAATAGTAGGTAAAGATATTCTGAGGCCGCACTCTAACTTACAGGTGCACAGATTAGTCTCCACTCTTCATCTGAGTATCTCCTGAAACTTTCCGGTTTAACGCACCAAAATTCTTGTGGCGGAGCCATGAATATTATGTTCAATTGATACCAAGCAGTAGGTAGTTTCAAGAGAGCCATTGCAATGCTGATCCATAGCTGCCATCTACCAAAATCTCCTATCACTGTCGCTGTTACATCTTTTGAATTGTGATTTGAATCGTCGTCGTCATTATGAGTCTGGCCAAATTGGACTGCTCTATCGATACAATTTTTTGATAAAGAAATTGTTTGGTAACCACTTTTGTAATTATACAACTTCATTTAATGACCAAAAAGAATATACAACATAATA
Organism: Notodonta ziczac; assembly: GCA_918843915.1. Taxonomy (NCBI): domain Eukaryota; kingdom Metazoa; phylum Arthropoda; class Insecta; order Lepidoptera; family Notodontidae; genus Notodonta; species Notodonta ziczac. The sequence goes on from OU974047.1 coordinate 5,520,732, forward strand.
TTCAGTTGTGGGATCAAATATCTTGGTATCGCTGCGCTTCCGGATAATAAATGAATTGCAAATAGCAAAGAGAATACAATACTACGATTGTTTTACTTGACATTGGCTAAATACCTATGATGAGATACAAAAAAGAAGTAGCTGCTGCTGTCATTCAGTTCAGTGATGCAAGAAGATGATATTTGGGGTCCCCATTTTGGTTTTCCAAAGTGGACGATCCAGAGAGATGTAAGAGACGATCACATTTTTGTATTGTAATGTACGAACAGATGTTCGTATTGATTTGTTACTTGACACTGGCGAAATACCATATAACTTAGGTGGGCCCTCTCATCTCTATCTCGCTTGACATAATATAATAAAACTTGAAATTATAATTCTACTTGACAATCAAACTTGACAATGGCTTAATGCGAAAAGCAAACCATCGCATAAAAGGTCGAGCAGCTGTCCGTCGCCGTCACTACTTTTGTTCTGTGCTGTCAAGCTGTCAGTCTATGAATGTCATTTAGATGAATTAATTTATTGAAATTCATTTCTCCAAAGGCTCCACCAAAACTCAGAAAATAAATTAAAAAATAGGGTGGCAAAGTAGTTCGTTAATTAGTTTTATTTAATTGTTTTCCATTTACTTTGTATGTTGAAGTGCTTGTTTTAATTAGGAACAATGCCTCTGGCTAATACCTCAGATCCTTGGCGAATGCAGAATGTTGGAGATAACACGGTATGTTTAGAATTTGTTTGCGTTGCTAATGTTTCGTTAAGGTGTTCTATTGTTTAATTACTCATTCGATTGGTAATTACTTGGCGTGATAAACTTCATGAGAAAAAATTAAAGGTTTTTATCGATAATAATTTCGCACTATAGGTAGGTACCTAAATCAAAATCGGAATGAACGCCCACTTTCAAACATCACTTTTTAACCATATGAAACCGTTTGCACTCATTCATTCCTTAAGTTAATTAGTCAAAGTTATATTGTGTATAATCACGATTAAAATATATATTTATACTGTTGAAATAAATGAACAGTATACAATTTATTGTGTGACTGAATCACAGAATATACAATAGTACTACTTACACTGAAGTAAGTATAGGAGGAAAAATTATGATTTTGTTGAACCAACAATATTAATTATTAATCATAGGTAGGTATATCATTTCATGTCTGCATTACATATATAATTAATTATTCACTTCTGTTGAACTTATCATCCAGAGAGGTAGTTGTTCTTATAATTATAAATTGTGTTAATATTGTTTTTGTAACTGAGTATAAAAAAATGTGGTTCTAAATATAAAAATAAAAAATATATAATTCTGTGTGTGATATGAACCAGGTATTTTGTTATTCTCCTTTGTTATTAGATCAAACCTTAAGCACACAACACACCTACCTAGTAAGGAGGGCTAGTATGAGTTTTGTGCTTACCCAAATATAAATCAAGTGATCAAATGTCTCTATACATTAACCAGTAAATCGAAAGATTCAATAATGCAATTGTTATTTGATGCATTCAAAACTTTTACTAAGCTCCTAGAATAATGCAAGTATGCATTGTTAAGAGTCATTGAACTTTGTTACTGACTCATAGAATTCAATTATGCATAACCTGTTTTAATAATAGCTTGGAACATCTGCTCAGCCAGCAAATAGTCTTCCAATAGTAGTTGAGAATTCAGCTGAGTCCCGTCAGGCATCAACTACAGAGAGCCTTGAAGCCACTAGTGACATCAGTGATGAGAGAGAAGTTGAACTGCAAGATGTTGTCAAGGAAGGCCATGAAAGGGCAGATCCATCACAATTTGAATTACTTAAAGTACTTGGTGAAGGTTCCTTTGGAAAAGTATTTCTAGTACGAAAAGTAACTGGTGCTGATGCAGGCACTCTTTATGCGATGAAGGTAAATATATTATTTGAAGTAGCCTAGTGGTTGGAGGGGCCACCCTTGTAGTTGAGATGTTCTGGGTTTGATCGTCTTCCAGGCCATTAAACGCTTAAGTCCACTCCTAGCAGCTGTGGTAGCTAACGGGAATACTAAAAAAAAGAAACAGTTCTGCAAAATTAATGTAAAAGAAATATTTGTGATTCCTTTGAATTTGAAATAAGCTTTGGTTTGATATACTTATTTCATTTGAACAAATTATCAAATTTTCTTACTGTGTATGCTTAAATTATCTTAATATGTGAGTAATGGTGTCATATTTATTTACCTGCTAAGTCTTAATTCTTATTCTAGGTACTTAAAAAAGCTACATTGAAAGTAAGAGATAGAGAACGTACGAAAATGGAGAGAAATATTCTAGTTGAAATGGGCCATCCATTTATTGTTAAATTACACTATGCATTTCAAACTGCGGGGAAGTTATATTTGATACTGGATTTCCTCAGGGGGGGTGATTTATTTTCTCGTCTGAGTAAAGAGGTAAGTTAAACTTATTTATTCAATTTACATCACAAAGGGTATTGTTTTTACAATATTTAACTATCAGTCTTTGGGGAAAGTTGAAGAACAAACCTTTACTTTTCACCGTGTATAAATAGCTTAGATAACAGTTGTTTACCCTATTGGTTGTAAACATTTCCATTTAAAAATTACTATTTTCAGGTCATGTTTACTGAAGAGGATGTAAAGTTTTATTTAGCTGAATTAGCATTAGCATTACAACATGTACACAAGTTGGGAATCATATACAGGGATCTCAAACCGGAGAATATTTTATTGGATGCCGATGGTCACATAGCCCTCACAGACTTTGGCTTGTCCAAGCTACCACCGAGCAGTGATAAAGCTTATAGTTTTTGTGGTACAGTAGAGTACATGGCGCCAGAGGTGGTTAACAGGAGAGGGCACACATTTGCAGCTGATTGGTGGTCCTTTGGAGTTCTAATGGTAATTTTAAACCTTGTTTGTTGAAGAAGATTAGGTCTTTAAAAGTGTCATTTATATATTTATAATTTTAAAAATTTTATATATGTAAAAAAAAAAATCTTTTTTATTTATATATCTAATCCCTTAGGTTATAAGTAATCCGGTTATGCTAGGAACATAATTCTGTATTGCAGTTTGAAATGTTGACTGGAAACCTGCCATTTCATGGTTCGACAAGACACGAAACTATGACACAGATATTGAAAGCAAAGCTTGGTATGCCGTCAAACCTTAGTGAGGAAGCACAGTCTTTACTTAGAGCATTATTTAAAAGGAATCCACAAAATAGGTAAGAATACTTCAGGCCAATATGCAATAGAACAAATAGGTACATGTATTTCTATAATTATATTAAATTTAATTTGGTCCAACAGATTGGGTGCTGGCCCTAATGGTATTGAGGACATAAAGACTCATGAATTCTTCGCAAACATTGATTGGGAGGCACTTTGTAAGAAAGAGGTAATCTAACACATTCATCAAATTCAAGACTAAGTATATAGGGTATTAATTTAAGTCTACATACAATCCTGATAGTATTGAAATCTTCTTCTGAAAGACGAGATAATTTGATCCCCGAGGGAGAGTATAGCTATGTCTTTCTGTCAGATATGATTTGCTATATTTAGCCCGTATTTTGGCATAGGTGGTACCTCCATTCCGACCAGCGGTATCAAGAGCTGATGACGCATTCTACTTCGATTCGGAGTTCACGTGTCGCACGCCGCGGGACTCTCCGGGTGTTCCTGCGTCGGCGAACGCACATGAGCTGTTTCGGTAAGATCGCCAGGCATAATCAGTCTAATAAAAAATATATCCCAATCGTACCAATCGCTGTGGTCTTAATTTTTTCTTTTTGGTGTTTCATTGGTGTGTATTCTCCAGACATACAACTGACTGTATGGTCCCAAACTCAGTAACCAGTGGCGGATTTCCCTGAAGCCGACTAGGCGACCTAGGTCGGCCAGATATTAGGGGCGGCTATTAGTAGCAAAAAACTTCCGAAACGATTTTGGTCAAAGGTGGCAAGAAAGTAAATTCATATTATACGTCTCAGTAAACGATGAGCTGAGAAGGGGGCGGCTGGTACTACACAGCCTAGGGCGTCCAAGACTTCTAGTCCGCCCCTGTCCGCAATGCTTGTATTATAGTTACCGTTAAATAGATTTGTAGCGATCCCTGTAAGAATTAATTACGAAAATTAACTACTAACTATTGTTTAATGCATAAATGCAAACCTTTTCGATGATGTTGGTTGATTCCTAAACCGCATTTTGCTGCATCTCAGGAAGGGAGTTGGTGTCATTGTAGGCGGGCCCTACACGGGAAATTTGATCACTCGATTGGCCTAGTTTTAAGTACATAGATTACGTGCCATTATATAATGACGAAAATGTCAATCTCGTATAACACTACGCTATCCACGGTGATTGTAAAATGATAAGATAAACATTGTTGTCGCTTCGTGTAACCTTCCAACTGTGTAAATAAATCATAAAGGAATGCGGCTTTTGGCAGGTTTTACCTAATGAGAAAACCCTAATGTGCTTGTTTTATTTTAGAGGATTCAGCTTCGTAGCACCTTGTTTACTAAACGAAGACACCAACAAAACGGTCACTAATCAAAACCAAAACCATGTGCCGACAAATAACAAGACGTCTACTGAAGAGTTTTGGTCCGGCTTTGTTAATAGGAACAACTTTTTTGATGAGTTCAGGTTTGTATTTCATCATTTGAAAATCGAACATAAGAACTCCCTTATAGTGTTCTATATGTCCTCAAACACAATACATTTTCCTAAAATGTGCTTGAGTGAAACATTGGGCCTTTGATGACAAGATTATAAATCGAGTAGTCACAATGCAAAATGATCCTTGGGATGACGTAATAAGATGTGTAAATGTTACAGATTAATGGGAGAATTGGGCACCGGATCGTTTTCAGTCGTCCGCCTCTGTGAGCACAAGACCTCTAGGGTGCAGTACGCTGTCAAAATCATGGATAAATTGCAATACGATCCTCGCGAAGAAATTGAAATCCTACTCAGGTTTGAATTACTTACACCATATTTGATTTTTAAATAGGTAGGTATCTTTCTTTTGATTTGCCTTTTAACGACGACAAGTTTGGAGGATAGAAAAATTGCAGCTTCTGTCAATGGCCTTAATTATTTTTTTTGTTACAATGATGTTGTACATTGTTTGATTTAGAGTTACCTTTCAATTATAGCGATGTGTCACAAATTTCATCATTAATTGTTGAGTCATCCGTCATAATCTGCCTTATCTTTCCCATTCTGTGAGGTCGGTGCAGCATTTATTTTTCTACCATTCATTAAGCTTTTCCTTCATACAGGATTTCTATATTGTTGAGTGAGCGGCAGCTGATACTGCCTACTTTATCCATGGACTAACTTTAATTTAAATGGCCGAAATCGTCACGCTTAAAAATCTTTATACTTAACTCTGTAACGTCCACTGTGAAAAAGTTCCCTAAACATCAACTAGATGGCTTAAGTGAGTTACTCAAGTGACTGGATAGTGCGACATGGAAACACTTAAATTTTTGTGCATGTAAAATACTTAACCGAGAACTTCGTTCCTGACGGGTTCCCGCGACCGTACAATTACCTTTTTTTTCGTGTACCAGGTACAGTCAGCACCCGCATATAATAACGCTGCGCGGCGTGTACGAGGAGGGCGGGCGCATCCTGGCCGTGACGGAGCTGTGCCGCGGCGGCGAGCTGCTGGAGCACATCACGCAGCGGCGCTGCCTGCCCGAGCACGAGGCCGCGCCCATCCTCAGGAACGTGTTGCAGGCCGTGCATTACTTGCACAGACACACCGTTGTGCACAGGTGGGTTGTTTTCTTTATTTGAAATATGTACTTAGTGTGATTCCAAAGGCGAAATAATACTTGCGGGTTTGAACGACTACCGGGCGTGGGGTGAAATGGGTACCTAAGTAAGTACAAAAATTGATTGATATTTTTTTTATTATATTCTCGCTATATTCAAAGATTGTACCTAATATCTCAAATTCTATGTTAACATATTACAAACTATTTCTTAATAGTAATACTAGTGGCTGCTCTTCGTACATTATTGTTTCGGACTTTAAACATCCTATATTTTATATCTATATAAAATTTAGGGTGTTATTATCAATAACATGTTTTGTGTGAATGTTACGTCCTGTGCAAACATAGGTTTAAAATATCAAGATAGCTCATTATGGTAACGCGATGTGCTTATTAAAGTGCAATGATTGCATATGTGCAATTATTATCACGTTTGGTTATGAATTAAATTTTGTCTTCGAACCGAAAAGCTAGGTTTAGGGGCCTACCCGTAACATACTTATTGGACAAATATTTTCAGAGACATAAAGCCTTCAAACATACTGTTCGCAACATCGGAACGAAGGCCTGAGGACATTCGTCTGGTTGACTTCGGTCTGGCGAAACAGTTGCGCGCTGAAAACGGCCTACTGATGACCCCGTGTTACACTGCCAACTTCGTCGCGCCAGAAGTGTTGAAACGGGCCGGATACGACGCCGCTTGCGACATATGGAGTTTAGGTAAAGATAGTTATTGAAATTGAGTGGATTGCCACTAAGAAGCGCCCCACAGATATAGATTTACATAGATAACGCAAATGCATGTACTTCGCGTGTACGAAACCCCGACCAAGCGTCAAGGTTGGTCGCCGTTAACTTACAGTCCGCGCAAATACAGATATAAAAAATATGAGTATGAGCGAGATAATCACACGAGAGAATCGTAGCGAGCGGAGGGAAGCTATCTGTGAAGCACCCCATCAATTGCTACTATACATGTGTGCAAGGCACTTAAATAATTTGTTGATAACTGATTAGATCGCTGGTGGCTTTTTATGCGTTTTATGATTTAATTGTGAGATTTGAGTAAAACACAGCATAGCCTTTCTTCAGTTCACGTTTTACCAAAGATAAATATTTATTTTTAAAACTACAGATAATAAAAAAAATATATAAAAAGACAAACTAATATATATTAATAAAACCACGTAAATTAATTAATTACTTAGTTTATTGTTGAACTATATTGAGAATGACAGACCACAGAGTCAACAAAAAGAGTGAGCGAGACAGGAGTAAGGTTCAGGGATACCACACAAACATTAAGAATATTATACATTTACCAGTACTACTAATGTGTTAGTTCTATTACTAAACACGTATGAGCGATATGGTCACACGCATACTTAGCCTTAGTAAATCGATCTCAAGTCTGAAAGTGATCTTGAAAATGTCATTCTTATGTCATTCCAGTACAAAATGTCACGCCAAACGCGCAGTCAAGATCGCTTTCAGACTTGAGAGCGATTTATTTATAGGGGCCTTAGATAACAACATAACATTACAACTCCCCTCACCCCGCGGCTTCCCTTCGATTAAAATAGTGGGGCGCGTCTTCGTGGCTTGAAGTATAATAAAAAAATTACAGTGTATTTTTCCTTAAGATTCTGATTGAGTAAACACTATTAGTATGTCTTTTTTAATGTAATTCTTCATGCAAAATTATTAAACATCGTAACATTTTTTAACCTAATGCCATTTGGGAAACTAGTAATTCTATATTATAAACAGATATTTCAAAATGAACCATTTAAATGCCATGCCAAGATTTTTTACTAAATCCGCATACTAAGTAAAAAAACACTTTTTCATTACTCATATTCTGAAAGTAGGTCTGAAGTTGCCTGAGAAGCGGGTTGAAAGTAATACTTTTCAGGCCCGGGAGTTTCGCTTTCAACTGACAGCTGTCAAATTATAAAAAAAAAACTAGTTCCATTTTCACATTTCTATGGAACCATGTTCAAACTTTTTCTACAGTCACTCAATTACAGCACGATGTAAAATTGAAATAACATAAAGTTAAGTATTAATTCAAGAATATATTTTTTTAAATGACTTAATTATAATTGAGTTGCAACAATTTCTTTAAAATAACATAGATTTGGGCAAAATATTTAAAGATGAAAATGAAAAATAATGGCTAAATAATGAAGTTGGCCGGCCAACGAAAAAAAAAAACAAAATAGGCGGCAATCCGATTTTTTTTTTTCGAGTTGTAGAGTATTGTTTATACTTCCTTGTATTATTTCTTTAGCCAATTCCTGTTTTTATTTTTATTTTCCTTGTATTCGTAATGAAAAGCACAGTGTTTACCTCGGGTGAAAGATTTATTTTGTCCCTCGAACTATTAGCGCCCTCGCTACGCTCGGGCGCCAAACCCCGTCTCGGGACAAAATAAGTAACTTTCACCACTCATGTAACAATGTACTATTCATTACTCATACTTTGAAAGTAGGTCTGAAGTTGCCTGAGAAGCGGGTTGAAAGTAATACTTTTCAGGCCCGGGAGTTTCGCTTTCAACTGACAGCTGTCAAATTATAAAAAAAAACTAGTCCCATTTTCACATTTCTATGGAACCATGTTCAAACTTTTTCTACAGTCACTAATTGAAATAACACAAAGTTAAGTATTAATTCAAGAATATATTTTTTAAATGACTTAATTATAATTTAGTTTCAACAATTTCTTTAAAATAACATAGATTTGGGCAAAATATTTAAGGATGAAAATGAAAAATAATGGCTAAATAATTAAGTTGGCCGGCCAACGAAAAAAAAAACAAAATAGGCGGCAATCCGATTTTTTTTTTTCGATTTGTAGAGTATTGTTTATACTTTCTTGTATTATTTCTTTAGCCAATTCCTGTTTGTATTTTTATTTTCCTTGTATTCGTAATGAAAAGCACAGTGTTTACCTCGGGTGAAAGACTTATTTTGTCCCTCGAACTATTAGCGCCCTTGAAATAAAACTATTTTTACGGATTATATCGCGTTTATTTTTACTTTTTATGTTCCCGACGTTTCGGCTGCTTTACAGCAGCCATGGTCACGGGGGGACTGAGGTGTTAGACGTCCTGATGTCATAGTTAGTAACTGGGTACCCTCATATTAAGTTGTTGTTTGCGGTCCGATCCACGCAGAAAGTGCTCACAGTGTCTCGAGGTCTTGCAATGGTATACTTGGTTTTGGATTTAATTATATTAATTACTGGATCCCAAGTTGGTGGTAGCACCCAGCCATCTTCCCTATTGAAATTTGGATGTTTTTTAATTTCAATGGCCTCACGTATCATCCTTGGTCGGAATCGGTGTTCTTTTGCTAGGATCTGTGGTTTATCAAATCTGATATAATGGCGGGTGCGGTCCTGTACATGTTCACAGATTGCAGACTTCGTGGAGCGCCGGTGTTTCACGTCAGCTATGTGTTCTTTTACGCGGGTTTTTACTGATCTTTTAGTTTGCCCTATGTAGGAGAGCCCACATTCACAATCGAGTTTGTATACCCCTGCATCTTGTAGAGGAATGTGACACTTGACAGGTGGTAAGAACTGACTAATCTTCTTAGGTGGCTTGAAGTAAGTTTTGATTGAAGCCCGTTTCAAGATGTAGCCAATCTTGTCTGTGACACCTCTTATGTATGGTAGTACAGCAGGTAGACGCTCGACTGTGGCTGGTTTCACTCGGTCACTGTGATGGCGGCGCGGGATCCGAAGCTTGTTGTCATGCAATACTTGCTTGACGTGACGGATCTCGGCAGCCAGGTGTTCCTCATCACAGATCCCTTGTGCTCTCTGAAACAAAGATTTACCCACGACGCATTCACATTCTTAAGACATTGCCTTACATCTGGGTATCTGTTGTGGAATGAACAGTTCTACAAGCAAGTAGATGGTGTAGCGATGGGCTCCCCTGTCTCTCCCGTTGTCGCCGATATATTCATGGAAGACTTTGAGGAGACAGCCCTTCGCACTTCACCTGTGACCCCAAGATTCTACAAGCGGTACGTAGACGATACTTTCACAATATTACCATCTGACAAAATAACAGCATTTCTAGACCATCTTAACTCCATACACTCTAAAATCAAATTTACAATGGAATTAGAGGCCAACAACTCTCTAGCATTCTTAGATGTTTTAGTGATCCGTAATCCTGATAACACCTTAGGCCACACCGTGTATAGGAAAAAGACCCATACCGATAGGTACTTAAACGGTGAATCTCACCACCATCAAACACTTAGCTACCGTGGGTAAATCTTTGTTTCAGAGAGCACAAGGGATCTGTGATGAGGAACACCTGGCTGCCGAGATCCGTCACGTCAAGCAAGTATTGCATGACAACAAGCTTCGGATCCCGCGCCGCCATCACAGTGACCGAGTGAAACCAGCCACAGTCGAGCGTCTACCTGCTGTACTACCATACATAAGAGGTGTCACAGACAAGATTGGCTACATCTTGAAACGGGCTTCAATCAAAACTTACTTCAAGCCACCTAAGAAGATTAGTCAGTTCTTACCACCTGTCAAGTGTCACATTCCTCTACAAGATGCAGGGGTATACAAACTCGATTGTGAATGTGGGCTCTCCTACATAGGGCAAACTAAAAGATCAGTAAAAACCCGCGTAAAAGAACACATAGCTGACGTGAAACACCGGCGCTCCACGAAGTCTGCAATCTGTGAACATGTACAGGACCGCACCCGCCATTATATCAGATTTGATAAACCACAGATCCTAGCAAAAGAACACCGATTCCGACCAAGGATGATACGTGAGGCCATTGAAATTAAAAAACATCCAAATTTCAATAGGGAAGATGGCTGGGTGCTACCACCAACTTGGGATCCAGTAATTAATATAATTAAATCCAAAACCAAGTATACCATTGCAAGACCTCGAGACACTGTGAGCACTTTCTGCGTGGATCGGACCGCAAACAACAACTTAATATGAGGGTACCCAGTTACTAACTATGACATCAGGACGTCTAACACCTCAGTCCCCCCGTGACCATGGCTGCTGTAAAGCAGCCGAAACGTCGGGAACATTAAAAGTAAAAATAAACGCGATATAATCCGTAAAAATAGTTTTATTTCAATGTGTAGTATTCGCGTAAATATAAGAAATCAATATATTAGCGCCCTCGCTACGCTCGGGCGCCAAACCCCGTCTCGGGACAAAATAAGTAACTTTCACCACTCATGTAACAATGTACTATTACGTTCACCCTTCGACAATAGCCCGCAACTTCAGCCTCATTTGACGACCGCTTGGCGCAGTGGTTCGAGCGTAGGCCGCTCGGCTCACTGCACATGGTGGTCGCGGGTTCGATTCCCGCTGGGGCAAATTTCGAAAATGGCCTTTTCGTAATTTACCCTTGTCTGGGTGTCACTGGGATCGCCCCCAGTCCATTGTACGGTACCCATAGTACAAGCTTTGCTTAGTTTGGGACCGTACAGTTGGTGTGTCCGTCTGGCGATATTTATTTATTTGGTGTGCCTTTTAACCCCTATCGGAATGCCATTATTCATTACAATAATTGTTTCAGGTGTACTCGCTTACATTATGCTGTCCGGTAGGACACCTTTTGCGTCGACTGGAGATGACACTCCTGAAGTCATCTTGGCGAGAATCGAGTCGGGAAAGGTATGGCATACTCATTCGCCTGGCTATTTTAGGCCCCTATTAATAAATCTATCTCATTCTTATGTCATTCCAGTATAAAATGACATGTCCAATGTATTCTCAAGATCGGTCTCAGACTTGAGATCGATTTACTAAGGTCTTTAGTTATATAACTGACTAGCTGAGCCCGCGACTTCGTCCGCATGGAATTTAACTTTACAAAAAAGCCCGCTCCCGCATTCTGAGCCCGCACAACGGGACCCATTTTTTAAAATGTTGTTTTTCTAAAATAAAAGTAGCCTAAGTTACTGCTTATAACATCAGCTGTCTACCAGTGAAAGTCCTATCGAAAGCGGTCCACCCGTTTCGGAGATACTCTTTGATTTCCTGTGTTTTTAGTTTTTCAAGCGGAACCCTAATTGTTTTTCTAAAATTAAAGTAGCCTAAGTTACTTTCATAACATCAGCTATCTGCCAGTGAAATTCCCGTCAAAATCGGTCCAACCGTTTCGGAGATTACCCGGAACAAAACACACAGACAAACAGACACACAGACAATTTTTTTTTAAATCGCGTCATTGCTATAGTTGTCGTATGTACTTTGATATGCACTTAGTGAAAAGGTCTTATTTTGATATTACAAACAGACACTCCAATTTTATTTATTTGTATAGATATTTGTATCCGTATAATACTGATACAAATATCAGCTGCCTCTTGGCAGCGGCCCAAGCCGAGGTCGTGTCCCTCGTGGCGCCCTTGAGCTAGCTGCCGCCTGCCCCTCTGGCTGGAGCGCACTTGCGCTCGCCCTCTGTCCGGGTGAAGTTGTTATGGCCACTCTGGCCAACAACATTTAGTCAATAAAAAAAAAGATTGATGTATAACTGGGGAAGTCGCGGTGGATGTCGCTCCGGGGATCCGAGTCATTAAGGCTAAAGCGCCCATCTAGCCCGCGAAGTTCAAATTTTTTGAGGTTTTTTAGAAATTTTTCAAAATCTGACAATAATAAAAGGCACATTTTGTAATTCGCGACAAAGACCGTGTGCAGTGCATTTATTAATATATCCAACTTACTCTAAAACATTTCAAGAACGACAGCTATCCAGATAATCTGGCAATTTTTATATATTTAGTGATTAACTAGTATCATATCCACCGTGATATTATTTAGAGTAAAATAAATGTATTAATAAACGCACTGCATACTGTCATCATCATCATCAGCCTATGCTTGTCCACTGTTAGACTGCACTGCATACTGTGTTTGTCGCAAATCACAAAATGTTGTCTTAAATGTTTTCAGATTTTGGATAAACTATAAAAATACTCGAAAATTTTGAATTTCGCGGGCTAGACAGGCGCCTTCACCTTAAAGCGGGTTGTGCGCAGGTGGATCTGTCGGGCGGCGTGTGGCGCGGCGTGTCGGCGGCGGCGCGCGCCTGCGTGCGGCGCATGCTGCAGCTGGAGCCGGCGCTGCGGCCGCGCGCCGCCGAGCTGGCGCGCGAGCCCTGGCTGTGCGACCCGCCGCCCGCCCCCGCCGCCGCCGCCGCCGCCGCCCGCGAGCCCGCGCTGGACGCGCCGCCGCCCGCCGCCGACCTGCGCCGAGCCGTCGACCTCACCTTCCAGGTGACGACCGCTTAGCGCAGTTCTTCGAGCGTAGGCTGCACGTGGTTGCGGGTTCGATACCCGCCGGGGCAAATTTCGGAAAAGGCCTTTTCGTAATTTGCCCAGGTTTGGGTGTCACTAGGATCGCCCCCAGTCCATTGTGCGGTGTCCATAGTACAAGCGTTGCATAGTTTGGGACCATACAGTTGGTGTGTTCGTCTGGCGATATTATTTATTGTTTTATTACCACCCGACCTATACCAATAATACATTATACAGATAAAGTATGAGGAAGATAGCAGGAATGGTTTGACACGCAATGTGATGGGATCAGAAGCATGTGACTAAAAGATTGATGAATATGAACGAGTTGGACGCGATGAATGGAAGGAAAAGACATACATCGCCGACCCCAGATAATGGGAAAAGGGACGGCAGATGATGATGAGACTAGCAGTCTTAGTCGTCCAAGGCCGTGTAGTATATAACATGGATTTACTTTTCTGTCAATTTAAACCGAAATCTGTTCAGAAGTTATGTAGAGAAGAAGTAAGAAACGACGAATAATAGAATCAGTTATGCCGGCCGCACTAAGCCGGGACCTAGATGGCTTTTAGGGAAATCTGCCGCTAACATTATGTACGATGCACATCAAGCAGAGCCCAGAGGAGAATAATTAAATTGCGGTCAAAGAAATTTAAGTGTCCTTGCAATCAATTAAATGTTATATTTCGCCGATGACGGCGGCGACGCTATTGTCATAGAAATATGAACTTAAAATTATCATCAAGACACTTCAATTTACTTTGCCACATTGTAAATGCACTGAACTCAGCTCTGCTCGATTTGAATCGTATTATTATGATTTAAATATCGTTGGAAATAGTATGTGTGAGTTATGCTTTAGGAATACTTGTTTCGTAAACTTGTTTCTTGGGATGGGAAACAGATATAGGCACTGCTGTTCGAGTTTTCAAGGTATTTTTAAAGTCTATACCTACATTATTATATTTTTTTTAGGCGCTAACATCATCCCCGTTGACGCCGCAAGTCTTAGGTCCCGTTTCTCAGTCGACCCTCGCTCAGCGTCGCAGTAAACCCCAGCGACGCTTCCCACCCACCGAACTTTAAACAATCAGGAACTATCTCGATCAGGTAAACAAGCATACTACTTTACACCACTTGTGCAGTTAACATCGAGAACAATTTGTCAACTATGCGGCTAAAAGGTTGAAATTGAATGTATAAATTGGTTGACTCAACCGATGTATTAAGGTAATTCATTGTAAAGAAGGGACTTTATGATTAATTTCACGTAAATATAGCATAATAATTTCATAATAAATTCATAAATTTGGCATTTATATTATCGTAATTTTTTTAATGGTAGTATTATTTATTTGACATTATTGAATTTTAAATATCTAATCCATAGATAGAATTGTATTTTTTATGAAATCTTATTACCAAAATGGTTGAACTGAATAAGTTTTTAATAAAAATGATAATTTTATTACATTCCATGTTTATCAAAAAAATAACTGTCATTGTCGCCCAGTAATATCATGTTGTCTGGTTCCTTTATCGCACATGATTTTTCATTTATTTTCATTTCTAAGCACTGTAAATAACAAAGAGCCGATTATTGCCGAAAATAACGAAATTACGTACTGAGGTGACGTTTTCCCATTTTATACAAAAAAAAGTGATGCGTAAGTGTGCTTTAAAAATGTGACAAATTAAAAGCGTCTTCCTACAAAATCTTACAAATGTAAACAAAATTGAAAAAATAAACGTTAATATAACGTAATAAACATAATATAATTTTAAAATATAAGTTGCTCCCACCTGTTTTACTTTTTAAACAACTCTGCTTGTGCCATTAGACTTACTAAGGTTTATTATGAACCATATTTTACGTAACCTGTGGAATGATATCTTTGATTGTACTACGTAGGTACTGCTTGAAATGTACTACATATTTTTTTTATACAAATATGTCTATTTTTAAACAGTATTGTACTCTTAATAAATATTTTACTCATTAGTTGTCTCAAAATTATTCTTATTCTGATGTTGTATTTACAATAAAATGTTGATAATATTTTTATAAGACAGTATCTGTTACATAGACTTAAGCCTAATATGTAACCAAGTTATATTTTGTTACCTCAACGAACAAAATATTATTAATAATAAGAAGGCAAATGACATTATTCATAGGAAATAATGTTTTTTGTATGAAATTGGAATTACTGTTTTACTATTTCTCATATATTTATTTTTGCAGACATTAGAAAGTAAGTATAATTAGGAACTGTAATAATATTTTTTTAGTATGATTCGTAATTTACAGTCGTGGTATACTAATTAAGGACACTAGTAGGTACTGAAGGAATCAGGTTTTTCTTCAATTCTTTGTCACTTGTATCATCTCACTGGATTGACTTTTTGTTTCTGGAAATACGCTACGGCTAGTGCAAACTCCCGTGCAAACTTCCATATAAATAAATACCTATTATAATCATCTATTCCCGTAATGTACCATACACGTGTTTAGAACATTAGTGTACTTTCAAGTTCATGTCAGAATTAACACAAGCATGAAATTCTGATAATTAATAGTTTACGAGGTCGTCAATATAAATCTGTCTACTTCAGTACTAGTAGCCCTAATTAATCGTCCCCTGTCGTATATAGGTTAGTATTTGCATATTAGATATCATTATCGTCAATATACATCAGTTAATTGTGACCTGTATCAATTAACTTCTCCACTTATTCTTGGATCGGAATTACTAAATTTCTTTCAAAATTATCTTCATATCAAAAAAGCCTAACTTGCTCATAATAATTTTAAAAAATATCTTACTTTCATCTTTAGTGATTGTCGTGTCATTATTAATACCTAGCATGTAGGTTATGTAATGAAAATATTCATCATTATAAAATATAAGTATGTAATATGTTTAATAATATGTATTATTATTAAATAAAAATAACATAATGTGAGGTAAGTATTGCTGTAGGTATAGTCTGTCTGAAATGAGTAGAAAATAATTATAATTAACAGGAACTATTTATTTTCCTAGCAACACTGAAAAAGTTGTACGTTTGTCAATATTGTTTATTCAATTTAATAATATTATGATCAGAAGTTAAAGGTGGTGTCAGATAATGTATTTTTTTTTTCAGTTATTTTCATAAAAAAAAACAGAATTCTATGCTTGAATTAAGCAGAGATACTCTTCAATCGATAGTGGCGCCCTCATTTGTTTTGCCCCTCTTTTTGACAGACTACACCACACTTCGCTGATCATCTTCTCTAAGATCCCAATGTTATAATATGTTGATACTTTCATGTTGCCGTAATTCATTACTAACTTGTAGTTTCGGTGTAACTACTATCTGTGCCATTCCTTATGCTTTACGTCTTTTTAACTACTTATTACATTTTATTAACGTTTATGATAAGTAATTTAATTGTAGTTACAAACTAGTTTAATTAGTTTTTGTTTTGTTTCTGCTGAATCGATTTACCAACTGACTAAATCAGGAGTTCAGGACCATTTTACAGATGGTGGAGTTAAGATACGTTGAGGTTTTGAAGAAGCATGAACAATGTGCATCATAAAGTTAGTTATGGATTTAAATTTAATAGGTATTATTTCAATTATTTTGTACCTACATAAGTTGAAATAAATATTTTTATTACTTACATACGTATCTTTATAAGTAACCCATATTTATTTAATAGTCGTAGTAGATAAGTATTTTTATTATAATGATTATTATGTACTCATTAGTACACTAATGGTGATTGGTTTGCTACCAAAGATTATTATCGTTTAGGTACCAAATAACGTTAATGAGGATCGTAAAAAAATGTGGATAGGTGCCGCCGTAGAGATAACCTTGTTATTACGTTCAATATAATAATATTGATTGTTATAAGTCCATACCTACATATTAAGTAGCAACACTCACGTTATCATATTCATTAAAATAATGTGCTTTTGTAGAAAGCTTCAGTGTTTACAGTCAACAGCCCATTGCTTCTCACGCTGCGCACGAAACACCTGCTACTTACTACAGTTACTGCAACATATCACCAACTGTACTGTAGGTACGTCGTTGTCAAATCAGACGTAGCGTGCGCGGCCATCATGGATTGGCGGTTTAATTATATATATAGTGCTTCATCCAATCCATATGAGTATAGTTTTATCAACTGATGGAATTGATGGTTAAATTTAAATTAATATACAGTTATTATTATGCACCTAATTAAGATAGTTAGGGAATTAATAATCGGACAATTTCGCACTATATGTATAACCTATTGTAATTATGTAATAAGCATCTGACATATCTGGACAAGCAACATCTAAGTACATACATAGTTGTTATTGTATACAATTGAATACCTCGATCAATTAATAACGTTTTTATAGATTGCAAATAGTGTTGTAGAAAAATATTATAGAAATTAGGACCACTATTTAGCACAATAGCTCACTTCTAGTAATTGCTAAATTAGACTACACACAGTTCTTTTATCCCAGGATATTATGTGCACCTGCAACTAATAATAATATTAGTAATGAAATATTGTAAACCTTGCGCATAAGCTTATTAGTATTCTATTCAACTGAATGATTTTACATAATAACTTATTCGGACTAAACATTGATAAAGAGGAAAAAAAATCTTGACTTTATCATGAGTGCATTGTCAAACCCGCTGATAAAACGTGATATTTAAATTGATTATGTAACATAAAACATTTTCTTACAAAAAAGGTTAAATTGTAAACACAAGTAGAGAAAATTCGTCAACTCGAGTTAACTTTACCGATTTATTCTAAGATGATTCTAAGTAAGGCTCTAACAGTCACAATAGTACAAACAAATTATTCATAAACAAATATAATTATCGTTTGTACATTTTTACCTATGACTGAGACTCACTACAAATTGTGTATGCCAAGTGAATTTGGTGCTTTACAGATTCCAAAGAAATGAAATTTATATGTAACAGTTTTTTTAATAACTATTTTAAGCACTTTATGATTTTTCTACAGATATCACACTGTTTATAATTGTGTAGTTAATTTATAGTTATGTGGATTTTTTAAATCATAATAATTTAGACTCCAGAAAAATAATACCATAACCGAAGACAAAGCCTTTTAACTTCTTGCAAGTGTAAATAATTATGTACTTAATTCAATAGAATAAAATTAATATAAATTGAAATGTTCATTCTCTTCAAACTGAGCTTGCCTGCACACATTGTTAATTAATTCTAAAGAAATATTTTCATAATTCCCTAATACACAGCTGTTGATGTTAATGTAGGTAGTTTTTTCAATGACACTATTGTAGCAAACAAATAATAATTATTAAAGAGGTGTTGGATTTTTGTAACTTACATTCAAGTACATATTAGGAATAATTTAACAAGACCATGATAATTGAGAGAATGTAGCATCTATTGCCCCACTAGAAATTATTGTGAAGATAATGAATGCAAGTATTTTTTGTGGTCTTGGTGTTGATGTTATGTCACATCTATTTTTCTATCTAAATTGGAAATGAAATTTCTACATAGTGACATCAAATTGTTGTATAGAAATCACTTAGATATGTAATATAAATATTGTTGATATTGCTTAGAATGAAGTTTCAATCTACCTATTCCGAAAATGAATAAATGTTGGTGTTTATTTTTGAAACCATTTAATTACACTTATCTGTTACATTTACTTTATATAAAACAAGCATTTTATACTTATTTAACATTTACTCTTTTTAGACTTGGTGCCACTACTGGTCCTTTGCCAGGTACCACTAATGGGCTTCCCTTAAAGCATGCCACTTTATCATCATTTGTCATGAGGTCAGGAGCACAAGTTTCAAATATTTTTTTCTTAGGGTTCAGCTGGGGCTCTGGTTCTCTTGGGTACCCTTCACATGAAACTAGATCTCCAGGAACAGCACCATTTGGTGGGACCAGTACTTCGACTTTCTCAGGGGATGAAGCACACATGACCATTGCTTCAGATGTAACACCCCTCATCTAAAAGTAAAATACAATATCATATAGGTTCCGTCATAATAATTGAAACAAAGGCTTTTAAGATAAATTTCCTATAAAGAATAATAGCTAAATATTAATTAAAACTGTACCTTCACAGGTTTCAAGTTGCATAAAATCATTACGATTCTATCTCTCATTTCCTCAATGGCCACATGATTCACAAGCCCAGATACCACTGTGCGTGGTTTGTCCTCTCCACATTCAATTTTCTCCACATACAGTGTGTCCGCATCCGGATGTTTATTAATATCTACAATCTTTCCAATTCTTAAATCTAGTTTTCTTATGTCTACAACAGAATCCTCTACTTGTGCAGTGGGTTTTGCTTTATTTTTCTTGATTGTGTCTTTTTCTTTTTTAGCCGCAGGTTGCTCCACTTTTGGAGAGGCCTCTTCAACAGCAACAAGACTAACTGTCATTGAGTCTTTTCCTGGTATGGAGTACTGCTTCTTGCCATTCAATGTCTCCAATCTTATTAGTTCCACTCTTGCAGATTGAACTTTAGCCAAGAGAATTCTGTTCTCTACAGTGAGTTCCTGGACTTTTTCCTCAATTTTTATTTTCTTTACTTCTTCCAACTGAAAATAGAAATTCAATATTTTAAAATTGGTAGTCTTATTAATTGGTAAGTAGGTACATAACAATTTTTTTAAAAACTCCTTCGTTATCTAGTTATCGCAAGTATAATACATAATGACATATTATACAGCCTGCCGATTACCACATCCAGGGTTTAATTCTCGGGTCGTGCAGTTAAGGTTAAATGACAATGGTTCTGCTCTTTAAACGTTGGGGTCTAATATCCAATGTAATTGATGGTGACATAACTTTGTTGTATGTACATATAAAATGCATCTCTGCCTACCTTCGCCTTGGTGGAATACAGTCATGATTTTATTCACAGATTAGAGATATGTAGCAAGCTAATTTTATTTATTGACGTCGGCAAAGAACACTAACCTTACTTCTTAATTCTGCCAGCCTTTTTTCAGCAGTCTCAGCATTGTTTAATATTCTATTTACAATGTTTTGAGACATATTTCTTGATATAATACGAGTTATCATGAGAATATTGAGAATAAATGGCAAATATAGGCTATGTATTACACACAGACAATCCACAGACAAAAATGACAAAATACTCTATCTGTGCAGTGATCCACATTCCACAGAGCGCTTTTTATTTTTTTACTAGCTGAGCCCGCGACTTCGTCCTCGTGGAATTTAACTTAACCGCTCCCGCTCCCGCGTTCTGAGCCCGCGCGACAGGACCTTGATACATATCTCTAATCTGTGGACAGGACTGAGGACACATTTGCTTTTTTTTTTCTTAAATAAAAGTAGCCTAAGTTACTGCTTATAACATCAGGTATCTGCCAGTGAAAGTCCCGTCAAGATCGATCCTGCCGTTTCGGAGATACTCTTTGATTTAATGTGTTTTTATTTTTTTACACGGAACCCTAATTGTTTTTCTAAAATTACAGTAGCCTAAGTTACTCATTATAATATCAGCTATCTGCCAGTGAAAGTCCCGTCAAAATCGGTCCAGCCGTTTCGGAGATTACCCGGAACAAACATACAGACAGACAGACAAAAATGTTTTCATTCGCGTTTTTGCTATAGGTGTCATATGTACTTTCATATTATGCATTTAGTGAAAAGGTGTTATTTTAATATTACAAACTAGTGATGTAACGAATGTTAGATTTTTGACATTCGCGAATGCGAATGCGAATATTTGGCTCTAACATTCGCGAATGCGAATGCGAATGCGAATGTTGACTTTCAAATAACTCTAAATTGAAAATTTTAAAAAAATCCCGATATGACTACTTTTTAAACTACAAAAGAGCTGATAATTTTCTCGCTAAGCTAAGAATACTCTCGATCAGAATACCTTTCTAACAATTATCAGCTTGGGCGCTACGATGCCACAGACAGGCACACAGATACATATGTCAATATTATAAAACCCCTCTTTTTTCGTCGGGGCTTAATAAACATTTAACAGGTTTGACATTTCGTGTCTGCCGAACATAGCCGAACCCAAACAGGTTGAAAGAACGAAGTTAGTCACATAAAGTTAATTCCAAGAGATTTGTTTTGATATGAGGGTAGTTTAGTATTATTGCATTAATCAAATTTAATTGATATTAAAATTTTATTTTAATTAGACTAACAATAACAATAGAGAAAATGGAGCCAAGGTGTAATGAACAATGCTCACGCGTTTCATATGATATTTTACAACACACTTGAGAGTAAAAAATATTTAAATTATTACAATCTTAATTGAAAAAAAAAAACAGTTCACGAATTTGTTTAAGACCTAGATAATTGCAGGATAAATGAAAAATAAAACAAGATGGCGCGCCTTAAGTTAGGGTTTCGTGGTCAAACTCGGAACCCTTAGAGTTTCGCCACGTCCGTCTGTCCGTCTCTCTGACATCACGGTAATTTTATTAGGGATAAACTACTGCAAATTGGCAAAATAATAGAGTTTATGTACAGCTACAAAACTGTGTATTTATATTTTGAAAGCACAGTTATTCCATTGTACCTCCCGTACTTAGGAAAGGGGAGTGAAAAAAAATGTTTACTAACCCCCTAGAGTGAGGTATTGTTGAGTAGGTAGTTTAAAATAATTTGAAGGTTTTTTTACAGTTTTTCAATATTAATTCACGTTAACGAAATATTGAGCTTCAAAGTGGCCTTTTAGCAAGTTTCATCCTTTGACTTAGAACAACATTATAAATGGTTAATTATAGGAAATAAAAAGTTCTTTACTTTAAAAATAAATATAATTAATTTTATAAAAATCGGTTAAGTATTATCGAAAAGTGGCGGGATGTCTACGGAACCCTATACATACTCGTATAGTATGCGTAGTCCGACATGCATTTGGCCACTTATATCTATCTATGGGTCTGGCAAAGCAAAATATATATTTATTTATAATATTTTAATAAACATTAGAAGATTAAAAAAATATAAAGACAAAAGCACTAGTACGTAATAAGCTGCTTTGATGAACCTAAAGGCAGTGCAATAGGGGCCACCCTACGAGCAAGTTTGTTGAAAAAATATATAATTCTTACTAGTCGTATTAAAATTCCATTTCGACCTACACATAATTTCCTTTTTGTTTTTCAAAAACATTCGCCAAACATTCGCATAGATTCTTGCGAATGTGAATGCGAATGCGAGTGTCAAAAAATATGCGAATATTCGTTACATCACTATTACAAACAGACCCCCTCTATATTATAATACTCTTTGAAACAGACACTCCAATCTTCTATACAAATAAATAAAATTGGAGTGTCTGTTTGTAATATCAAAATAACACCTTTTCACTAAATATATATGAAAATACATACGGCACGTATAATAAAAACGCGATTCAAATTTTTTTGTCTGTCTGTCTGAATGTTTGTTCCGGGTAATATCCGAAACGGCTGGACCGATTTTGACGAGACTTTCACTGGCAGATAGCTGATGTTATAAGCAGTAACTTAGGCAACTCTTATTTTAGAAAAAAACCAAATGGGTCGTGTCGCACGGGCTGAGAACGCGGGAGCGGGCTTTTGCGATAGGTATATAAAGACAAAATGAGATTAAACTAAGCATAGGTATTAAGGTATAGGTATTCGTAAACTCTGCGAACTCAACGAATATTTTTTGTTAAATTATTTTCCACGCGGACGAAGTCGCGGGCTCAGCTAGTTTTATTCATTTGTATCACAGATTAGAGATATGTAGCAAGCTAATTTGTATAGATTGCAAGAAAATTACAACACCTCTCTGTTCTTCTTCTTCTTTGTTAGTGGCGTTTGTAGCTATTTGCCACAATTCTGCCAGTGTCCGTGATGCTAGTGTCATAAACTTAGGTGCATTTAAAGTTTAGATAAGAATATGGCCAGTGAAGTGGTTGAGGTAGAGGGTCCTTTGATCTACTTAACCGATAACTAAAACAAAATACGAAACAACATATAGTACAACACCTCTCTGAAAATTACAGATATACAAGTGACATTGTCAATTTGACAATAACATGACAGACATGGAACTGAGAGAGATGTCGATGGGGCCCCATAAACTTCAAATTGGAAAAGGATTGAAATTATTATTGTGTGGCACCAGGAAATTGGTGCGGTTGTACTAAAAATCCTATGCGCTGAACAAAACACAATATACTCCATGCATCTCATTCATTCTAAAGCAAAGGTGCGTGCGTGAATAAATAAATATAACAACATCATAATGTAAAAGTGGATATTGTTACTTCTTCGTATCCTGTGTCCATCATTCTTACCATAATGGGACGGTTGTAAACTACAAATCTAAAGATCTTGCGGATAAAATTCTTAATTGAAGTTAACTTCTTGTTTTGATAAATTAATAATAGCCAGCCTAAAAAATGTTGTAAAAAAAAAGAAAAGAACAAGTATGGCCGTTGGAAGCGCGTCATAAAATGTTCTGACGTTGTTTATATTTTCGCTAAATAATATAATTAATTATTTGCCATATTGTGATTTTGTGAGTGAACTGAATATAATGTAATTTGATTATTCTGTGTATCTGTAGACGACTGCAATAATGTTTTAAATACCATTACAAGGAACGATGTCAAATAACACTGTCGGCTCGTCGGGGCCTGCTCCCGGCAAAATACGTGGACCTGGAAGACCACCAAAGCGTACGTGTACCTGGTGTGCGGAAAGTAAAACCCCTTTGAAGTACGTCCTGCCGACAGAGAATGGTAAAAAGGAGTTTTGTTCAGAAACGTGTTTGTCCGAGTTCAGGCAAGCCTACAGCAAAGGCGCCTGTCTACATTGTGACAATGTTATTCGAGGTAATGCGCCTTCGAGCAGCAAGAATTTTTGTTCCACATATTGTCTGAATAAATATCAAAAGAAAAATGAGAAGCGAACTACGTCACCGCAGTCTGGTAATGGTCCGAACGGTTCAGAAAACCATTCAAATAATAACTCGGCTGGATCATATTATGACATATACCAGGCTTTCGATTGGAATGAATACATGAAAGATACAAATAGTGTAGCAGCTTCACAAGACTGTTTCAAGCAGGCTCCGATGCCCCCAGTGAATGATTTCAAGGTAGGAATGAAGTTGGAGGCTCTGGATCCTCGCAACTTGACATCGACTTGCATCGCGACAGTCGTGGGGGTTTTAGGTCCACGGTTGAGGCTGAGACTAGACGGAAGTGACAATAAAAATGATTTCTGGCGTTTGGTTGATGCTGGTGATATTCATCCTATAGGACATTGTGAAAAGAATGATGGAATGTTACAGCCACCGCTGGGCTTTCGTATGAACGCTAGTAGCTGGCCTATGTTTTTGCTCAAAACTCTGAATGGTGCAGAAATGGCTCCACCAAAAGTTTTTCAGCCTGAACCACCGACTCCAAAGTCCAATGTGTTTGTCGTTGGTCAAAAGTTGGAAGCGGTGGATAAAAAGAATCCACAGCTTATATGCTGTGCCACAGTTGGAGCAGTGAAGAATGAGCAGATACATGTAACTTTTGATGGTTGGAGGGGTGCATTTGATTACTGGTGCAAGTACGACTCCCGGGATATATTCCCAGTGGGCTGGTGTGCCCGAGCCGGCCACCCACTGCAGCCTCCTGGACAAAAAAGTGCCACAACACCATCAAGGTAACTTATATTTATCTTTTTTCCTTACATTTCCAATGTATTCATAAAAATATAATAGTGATGACCTATCCATTTGTGAATGACCACTTATTACTACCAAACAACAAAAAAGTTTGTGTTCTTATCTGAAAAATTGAAAATGACAATTTGTAAGTGATCAGCAAGATTATTTGACATTCACTTTGACTAGCACCCAGTACACCCACAGGTTCTTGCGGGCTTTCTTCAGTGGGACCAATATTCCTAATCAGCGATTAATTAAATCACAGACTGCATGTCTATTCTTAAGTACTTTGCTAATGCTCCAAACATATATTATAAAATTGCCATCAAATACTTATTACCCGTGTTATTACAAAAAAGTTAAACATGTTTAACTTTTTTTTCAATAACACCATACAGATTCAAACTGAGGCCCAGTGGTATGCCAAACCCAGCATTACCTGAAGGTGGCTCCACCGGTGCTGGAAACTCCAACACCTCAACAACAGCCACTCCGGCTGCCACAGTTTGTCTCCGTATCCGTAGCAGTTGTTCCGGAGGCAGCAGTTCCTTGCCAAGCTCAGTCTCGGGTTCAGGACCTTCTGGGGCAGCTGAAGCTCTGGTCAAAGACTTGCTCAGTGTTCATCCAGATCCTCAGAGGCTGACGCGAGCAATACTGACAGCATCTAGTAGTTATTCTAATATAACAAATGTACAGGTAATTCTGTTTGTGATTTGCAATTTCATTGGTTTATCAGAAATGTTAAAAATTCACTTTTTCTTGCGGACTACCCAAATAGGTATGCAAACAGATTTGGAGCACATTATTATACTTTACATTAATGAACTTAACTTGGCACCACAAGACTAGTGTCTTCAAGAATGTCTTAGTTAATATCACGATGACACTGCCGGCGACTCTTATGTCACTGGCATATGGGTCAATTTGCAATAATTCCCGCGTCAGAATAAACAAACAATATAATACCTCTGTTGAGTTGCTATAGTTTTCTGTTATTTCAATTTCTATATTAAATCTTGCAGGTGTCATCGGGAACTAAAAATTACTCAGTGAAGGTGCCCTCGGAACTAACAGTAGATGAACTTAAGAACTGGCTGAAGGGGGTGTGCAGTGGGGTGGGGTGTTGCGTGGGCATGATAGAGATAGACACGGGTGAAGCCGCGGGCCGGCCTTGCACCCTATGCGGCGAGTCCACTTCTAATAATGTTTCATCAGGGGTCAAGAGGCCTAACAGTGTAAGTATTCATATTCATTCGGGGGACTGCTTTAATATATCAACTCATTACTTTTGTAGTCCCTCCTAAGGATGTCCCCTTAGAAAATACATCGATATTTTAATAACCAACTAGCGCTACCGACAGCAAAAAAATAAGGTTTACTTTTATAACTTCTAAGGGCCTCTGCACACCACATTTTTTAACGCGCCGTTGCGTAGACGAGCATTTTAGAAACGCGCGTCGATGGCGCGCTTTTATCCTACAAAAGTCTAAAGTCATCAGGCTATGTCTGACTCGCGTGCGTATCGCGTCTGTATCGCTATGAACGTATCGTTCGTAACGTTTAAAAAACATGGTGTGCATAGGCCCTAAATTGTTCGAAATCAACTCAAACAGTAATAAATAGGTATAATTATTAGCTAATTACCATTGATTCGATATTTTATGAAAATACATCGATGGCTTTGATGCATCGTACTTATAAACATCGAGTGAATTCGATGCATCGATGCTATCCCTCGTCCCGATAGTCTAGATAGGATGATATCCCCAGTCCCTTCTACATTTTCTATTTGTATAGTATATCCAGGAGGTCTTTTCCCAGCAGAGGGATGAAATATAAATGAGTGAAAAAATAGGTCGAATAAATAACAGTACATTGTTACACAAGGGGTGAAAGTGACTTATTTAGTGCCGAGACGGTACGCTCGGGCGCCAATAGTTCGAGGGACGAAATAAGTATTTCACCCGACGTAAACACTGTGCTTTTCATTACGAATAGAAGTGGAAGTGGAAGTGGAAGTAGCAGTGAAAGTAGCAGTGAAAGTAGCAGTAAAAGTAGTAGTGAAAGTAGCAGTAGAATTAGAATTAGAAGTAGAAGTAGGCCGGCCTGGTTTAATAGAAGTGTCAAAATAGAACTAGTTTATTTTTAATAATTTGACAGCTGTCAGTTGAAAGCGATTCTCCCGGGCCGGAAAAGTATTACTTTCAACCCGTTCCTCAGGCAACTTCAGACCTACTTTCACAGTATGAGTAATGAAAATAAATAAATCTGTCCAGGAGGAGAGTCCGGTGAACGGGTGCGGCGAGTGCGCGGGCGGGGGCGGCGGCACGGGGGCGGGGGCGGGGGCGGGTGCCGGGGCGGGTGCGGGGGCGGGGGCGGGCGGCAAGATGGCGCGCGGCGAGCCGGCGTCGTCCACGACGGGCGCGCCGCCGCCGCCCGCGCCCAGCGCGCCGCCCGCCGACTGGTCCGTGGAGGACGTCATCGGGTTCATCGCCGCCGCCGACCACGCGCTCGCCGCGCACGCCGACCTCTTCAGGAAGCACGTGAGTACTTATCACCCACTCTTCATCTGATGTTTGCCGAAAGACTTTACTTTCTCTCAAAAGAGTTTACTTAGCGCGTCCGTTTTGTTTTTATCTCTATTAGGGCCTATGAACACCACGTTTTTTAAACGCGCCGTCGACGCGCGTTTGTAGCGGTACAGGCGCGATACACACGCGAGTCAGACCTTTGCACACCTGTCCGCGTTTTTAAAACGCGCCGTCGACGCGCGTTTTTAGCGGTACAGGCGCGATACACACGCGAGTCAGACCTTTGCACACCTGTCCGCGTTTTTAAAACGCGCCGTCGACCCGCGTGTGTATCGATACAAACGACAACAAACTGCTCCGTAGGAAAAAAACGCGCCGTCGACGCGCGTTTCTAAAACGCGCGTCGACGGCGCATTTAAAAACGTGGTGTGCATAGGCCCTTACTTTCTCATTTTACAAAGACGCAAGAGCAAAACCCGCGCGAATGCTGTTAATTTAGGTACAGGAGAAGAGAGGTCTAAAAAGATTTCTATTTGGTTATAAAATTTAATAATAATCATTTAGCCTCTTTGATGTCCCATTCCTGGGCACGGGGCTCCCCTAAATACGTTGCGTATGTGTTGGTTTGAGTCAGTGCTGGATTTCTAAATAGGTTGCGTACGCCAGGGCTTAGGTGGTGGCAGAATATACATAGAAGGCATTTAATTAGCTACCCGCTTCTTACAAGCCAGTGTTGAAGATAAATAGGAGAGAGGGAGAGGCTTCCTGTACTGAAATGGCTTATACTTATTTAAGAGAAGTATCTAACCGTTCTCGTCGCCGCGCGGCTGAAGTCCCGTTCTCGGCAAGAATGTAGTAATGTTGTAATGGGTAGTAAGTGTAATTTCAATTAATACTACTGCTGTGATATTATTTTCAAGTAGAATCCAAGTGGTTAGATACAAGGATAGTTAAATACAAGGTCGAAACGTTCTAGCTCTTAACATTTCACTTATATTTGTGTAATCCCAAGTTTTTTAGTTGATCTTCACTATTCGGTTATGCATTGTTTCAGGAAATAGACGGCAAAGCGCTCATGCTACTCAACTCTGATATGATGATGAAGTACATGGGCTTGAAACTGGGCCCCGCTCTCAAAATTTGCAATCTTGTATCGAAAATAAAAAACCGCCGGCATTATAGTACCTAACTAATAGGTATACATTAATATTATGATAATGATCCAACTCTTAGAGTCTGAAACTATAAGTTTCTTAGTTTTTGTTAATGGATAAGTTTTCTGCATTTAAGGAATAAAGTGAGTTCTATATAATATTATGGTGAACTGAAAATTCAATCTGCTCTACTTTTGTCGGAATCTCAGGAAAAGCATAATAAAAAAACAAACAATGTAGTCTTTAAAATATTTCTCAAATCCGTTTTGGTAATAATGAAATTACTTATAACATTATTTACGTGCTTTAGGATCGTTACAACTTTTGATGTGCAGCTGTTTTTCAATTACAATTTTAAGCACTTAAAATATGCTTATTTTCTCATAGCACCGATCCACACAATTTAATTTATAATAGAACAAGTGCTGTGGTGCAGTTTGAACTTTAGCATACCTTGTATGTACCTCTTCCTATTTTAGTTTTTCTTTTTAATTTCAAAGATATGTGTTGATTCTGTTGTACAGAAACTAAACTAACCATATTGCCATTCCTCTCATAGTCACAATGTGTGAGCAAGACGGAAATATTGTAAGTTGTGTCAAATTTAGTTCAGTTCTGTTTTGATGACAACAGAATCGGGATCATAGTAATGTAAATAGGTATTTCGATGAGTTAAACTTGCATTTAATGTAGTTAGAGCTCAAATCTCATATTAATCTGCTAAAATCTTAAAAATTGTTACTCTCTGGCTGTATGATGTAGGTATTAAAATTAAATGTATATAAATATAACGGCTAGTCGTGCGTCAACTATCGGCTGGACCACGGACCAAACACTCTTTGCCATCCGCACTTGCATCCAAATAATTCCATCAACACCATTGTGATTGGTCGAGAGCGGCAGCTACATATTATTATGACTAGCTGTGCCCGCGACTTCGTCCGCGTGGAATGTAACTTAGCA
This sequence comes from Notodonta ziczac, assembly GCA_918843915.1. Classification (NCBI taxonomy): domain Eukaryota; kingdom Metazoa; phylum Arthropoda; class Insecta; order Lepidoptera; family Notodontidae; genus Notodonta; species Notodonta ziczac. Next base: position 5,550,230 of record OU974047.1, read on the forward strand.
AAAATGTAATTTAACATTTGCGTGTCGATGTTTCGAGTTTTATATACCTGCTATCGGAAAAGCCGGATTTTTTATTTACTAAAATAAGGTAGTTACTCCTTATAACATCAGCTATCAGCCAGTGAAAATCCCGTCAAAATCGGTTCAGCCGTTTCAGAGATTACCCGGAACAAACACACAAACAGACAGACAGACAAAAATGTTTTAAATCGCGGTTTTTTTTATAAGTACCGTATATACTTTCATAATATGCATTTAGTAAAAAGGTGTTTTTTTGATATTACAAACAGACACTTCAATTTTATTTATTTGTATAGATTGGTTGATCGTGAATCTTCTACACTTATAAAGGTACGTTTCAGAAAATTTTCGTGCTGGTGTGCGAAGTCCAAAGGATAGTTGGTCCGTGGCCTGAACGGTAATAAACATTAATATAACAGACCTCCAAATACAACAACATGTACAGAAATTCTATTGTAGATTAGGGTCTTAGTGCCTTTCAGCGATTAGGTGTACTTAAGAGATGATTATAAGACAAATAAACCCATAGACACCAACGACATTTGTGATGTTAACACCGATGCGGGGCCGGCCACTAATTCACCAGCAAACAATGTTTCGAAAACAAGTTGCCAGCAGTTTGGGAAACACTCAACATGACACACCGTGAAACAAGTATCTTGGGTCTAATTGCAGTTTGGATGCAGTTGATATAACCAAAACTGCTCACCGAATATGTAGTTCGCCTGACTGGTTGGCATTCAGTGCTAAGCAAGAGTCGGCCGGGTCAATCTGTGGTTCAAAAGCTCTGAAACCGCATCCAAACTGCAATTATGCATCTGACTTGCAGTCCAGACGCAGATCGTCTAAACATACCCTTAACTGTTATCACAACATTATTAATTATAAAATATAAACTACCAACAGTTAACATTTCAATTGTGGCAGCAAAATCCTTAAAAGTTTGTTAAACTGCAATTAATAATATATTCAACATTGTTTAATTGGTAAATGCGAGGCTTAATGATTGTCCCACAAACAGTTTTGTGTCTAGCGATAGTTTTCAGTTCCGTTCTATCGGCACGTTTATAGATTGTTCCTTATGAGACTATTTTGTATGAATGATGGAAGTATTTTATTTGTAAAGCTATGGTATTTAATTTTAGTTTGCCATTTTCAAGTGTTATGATGTTAAAATCATCATATGTCATCATTGTGATATTTCAATGTTATCTGTTAAAGTGATAAATAATAATAATATTAATATTATGTTGGTTTTATAATTACGTGATGTATATTATTTAAGTTTTCACATGACATGATGTAATAACTAATTGTAGTAGATATTTAATATGCCCATTTGTTGATGTACATATTATTTTAATAATTTTATGTTCACAAGGAGTGACAAAATGGTAGCTTTGGTTTATTTTGTCAGCACTATAAGCTACGAAAGCTTTTCAAAGTATTTAATTAGGACTTACAGTCATTTTTATTTGTGGAGGCAAGTACACAGGTTTAATTTTTGTTTTGATTTAGGTAAGTACATCATTATTATATTAAATCCGTCTGATTTATTTATGTACTAAGTACCTATTCGGGATTCATTTTATGTAATGTTATGTTAGTATGGCCCTGTATATACCTACGACCTAGATACTACCTTGAATTTAAAACATATAAGTATCATATTGTGGAAATCAGTTTTCACTTCAAATAAATATTATTTTACTACAGTAGAATTTTTAATAATTATTATGTATGTACATAGGCGAAATTGGAAACAGATGTGTATAAATTAAATAAAAATGCTAAAATTATAAATTAGTTTCAATGAAGGTGTTATTTAATAAGTAGGTTTAAACATTTTTTGACACACTTGCTTGTAAAGTGGGTCTTATTGCACCGCTTTTAGGTTCATAATGCAGCTTATTACGCACTAGAGCCTTTTACTTTACGTTACTGCATGAACACAGTGCCTAAGTGCTTATTACTCTAGTTTTTTTTAAATCTTAGCAGTGTTTATTTTTCTTTATAATGGATTTTTTTTTTGTGAATAATTAAACTGTTAATAAATTTATATCATTTATCATATTGTAATAAATATGATAAATAACATAAATATATTAAATTTCAATTTTATAAACACATAAAAATTCGATTATTTCACAGACTTATTTAAGAAGTCTGTGGATTTTTTGTATTTTAAATATTATAAATGTTTGGTGAATTCGCCATTGCCTCGGACAAAAAAATATCATCGCGCTATTTTGTTTTTTTTTATTATTATTATTGATTATGTACTTAAAACGTATTGTATTCTCTTTTTCTTACGTAGTATTGTTACTCACTTCGACATTAGATATTTGTCTAGAAACAACGGGGCCGTATTAATTAATTGATCTCAAGTCTAGGAGCGATCTTGAGTACGCGTCTGACATGTCATTTTGTACTGATATGACACAAGAATGGCATTTCCAAGACCGTTTTCAGACTTCAGATTGATTCATTAATACAGGCCAAAGTTGTGTTTTCAAAAACTATAAACCTGGCTCGCACAAGCCGCCCCTTCGGCTCAGGCTGCAAACCAGTCTCGTGTGTAACGACCAACTTAGCTCACTTGTATCATAAGGTACTTTTATTGTCATGCGGCTAAAATTTTCCGGATGCCACTAGTTATTCACCTACATAAACGAATGAAATGAATTGGTGTGAGTCAGGCGTAACGTAAGTCACAAAACGCCGCTCATCAGTGTAATCGAGTTCAATTTAGGACTAGCGTGCATGTAATGAACAATACCCCTGTTTAAATACCAATTACCATGAATAATTGTCATGAAATAGGAGATTTACACTACTCACACATTTTGAGTTGCGCGATAGGTAAGTAGGTACCTAACTAAACCTTGCTTTATTTTAACCAAGTCATTCATCATAAGTTTCTTACCTGACTGCGACATGCAAGGAAGATTTAGCCCGCGGCTCTGCCCGCATTGTACTTCGATAAAATAAAAGTTACTAGCCAAAGTTACTATTTATAACATCAGCTTTCTGCCCGTGAAAGACCTGTCAAAATCGGTCTACCCGTTTCGGAGATTAGCCGGAACAAACAGATGGACAAAAATGTTTACAATTGTTCTGTGTTATTATAGTCTTTGATAAAGGATAGTACCGTCCTACCGTAATATACTTACTTTCATAATGCATTTGGTAAAATAATAATAATATCAATTTATTTCAGACGGTTGTTCATACTGTTGGTAACAATATTTATTTTAAAAAGCTAGTGTTAGTAATCACAAAATCAATTACTTAATTTAAATTCATAATTTGGCACTGGACATGTACTTATGTATTTTGCACACCTATCCATTTCAGAATAAAGGGGCCATCCAGCCGATGTCTCGGTACGTTTAGGAGAGTGTTAGCGCCGCCCCGCACCCGCAACTTCATGGAGACTGTTCTCTTGCGTAGGATGGCTTGAAATCCATCCACTAGCCTCCGCGAATATCCCCGATGCACTACAGAAGCGAGGCAGCCCCAACACAGTCCTAAACGCATTATTATATTGCACACGCGCAAGCAGTGATAGCCGATTGGTTAAGCACGCGTCTTGCGGGCACCAGGTCTTGGGTTCAAACCCCGGCTCACAACTCTGGATTTTTCGAAATTTATGTGCGAATCATATTTTCTGTATGATTATCACTTGCTTACGGTGAAGGAAAACATCGTGAGGAAACCTGCATGTCTTGAAGATCTAACCAATTTTCGAAAGACATGTGAAATCCGCCGACCCGCACTAGTCCAGCGTGGTGGATTATGGCCTGAATCCCCCTCGTGTTGAGAGGAGGCTCGTGCCCAGGAGTGGGACGTCAAAAGGGCTAAATTATATAATTATTTACACGCAGATCATTAAGAGCCTTCTGCGAGTAGCTGACCCAAAGGCTGCACGTGAAGAATGTCTGGATGTATGCACTAAACAACGTTATTTTGACTTCTTTGCTACAACGCGCAAACCTACGAGCCAGCATGTTGCATCTGACTGACAGTGCTTTCCGTTCTCTCTCTATGTCAGCATCATCATGCAGTTTCTCAGAAAACCCAGTGCCCCAAGTATTTAAATTGCGAGACCTGTTTAAGCGGTGACCCCTTTAGAGAAAATGCTGTTATTTTGACATTACAAACGGATACTTCAATTTTATTTATTTATACAGATCAGGTTAGGTTGGCATGTTATTATTATAACACATAGCTATTTGTCTCCGACAGTGGCATTCGATAAACTGGCATTTCCCCGTTTGGTAAATAACGCGATAATCAAGAGAACGGGCGTGCGCGGCGCGGCGCGAGCGCAGCTTGTGTTCAGGACGCAACAATGGCACGGTTGCCAGTTGCCAGTCGGTAGTCGCAGGTCGCGCTGCACGCTGCGCCTCGGACCATACGGCCGCACAGTGAATAAGTACGCAAGTGATAAAATACGCGGCTGTTGAACAAATATTAACAAAATGGAGATGCAGGAACGAAACGGTAAGAATCAATGATGGTGAAAGTGTGCACTTATCCACGTCCGCGACTCCGCAGTGTGTTGACCCCGATACTGGACCTTGGCAAGTTAGCATTGACACTGAGGATATTTAAAATTTTGCACACCTGCCTCAGTGATACATTCACATTTGTAACTAAATGCATTCCACATAGTTTGTTGGAACAACAATGACATTGAAACTAATCTACCTTTCCATAGAAAAATATATATTGGTTTCATCATTCTGTAAAGCAATTTCTCACTGGATGCAATTTCTAATTGTGTAAGCAGTAGGTTAACTACCTAGTAGTTCAAATTGGGTTATCAATTAAAATATGTCAATGGAAATATATGATGTAGTAACAAACAAGTAGGTACTTAGGTAAATTAAAACTTACGCAATGAAAAGTAGGTAGTCTGAATACTTAATTTATAGATATCGAATTTCAATATAACTAACTTATGGGGTATTTACCCACCCACTAATGCTAGGTACCTACGGTAAATACGTCAATGATAACAGCTTACAATACCGCCCTTTATCAATAATTTCGTATATGCACCACCTCATTTTATAGTTGCATTGGTTTAAAACTGATAATATTTCTTGGTTCAAGCTAATAATAACTTATATACGTTTTTATGATAACCGAGAAAAACTAGCTAGCCAAAATATGTTTTTATTGAAATGACTATGGAACCCCAAACGCACGTAGCCCTACACGCACTTAGCCAGTTTTCATTTAAAAAGAAGGTACTTACCTATAAAGATACTACGATAGCCGGCACAGAAATGCAACAGAAGGCTCGGCGATCGCCTTCTCAATTCGCACAGTAGATTCTCAGTGATACGTGCTTACTATACTTTGGAAATAGGAATCTCTGGATATTTACGCCCTATCATGGTCTTGTGATGTACTTACACAAACAATTGGTACACGCACAGTTGCTGCTTCCGGTCAAATAATCTTTGTGGATAATCCTACTAATATTATAAATGTGAAAGTTTGTGAGGAAACGGATTTGGATGAAATTTGGAACACAAATAGTTTATAACCGGGATTAAAATATAGGCTACTTTTTATCCCAATAATCCCGAAATTTTTGTTACGTTAAATACTACGCGGACGAAGTCGGGGGGCACAGCTAGTTATGTATACTTAAGTAAAATAAGAATAAGTATGAAATCAAAATAATAAGGTGCGGCTTCAATAGAATAACTTTGCCTTATTGTTGTTGTCTAATTTTAAACAACGTAACTAAGTAAGGCATATATGAAATAATAATGTAACTCCATATCTATACCTAGTAGTAGGTAGATGCCTAGTAAAACAACAAACATACAAAATGTACGTAGGTAACTGTAATATATTTTTGAGTTCAGGCGTTTGAATTTTTGTCACAACTGTGGTGTTGGAGCCTTAGATAGAAACCAATATTCAAGAAAAACTTGTATATCAATTTTGCATATGATGGTGATGGCAATTATGACAATTGAGTAAATTTGGAGGGATTTTTTATTTATTTTTATTTTTAAAATTTCAATCAAATTGGTGCCATCCAAATCTATATCCTATCGGATAACCTAAGTACGTAGTTACCTATCGGTAACTACGTACTTATCCAAACCATCGAGTATTATTTCAAACTTTTGAAACACCCATATGGGTACCTGATCCGGGTAATTTCTGAAGAGTAGCCGCAACATAATCGATATGACACACGGTATCGCGTTATCGCGATCATCGACTTATCCCGTCATTGGGCTTACCTACATGTCACATCAGATCAGATCAAGTGGGTAATTAAGTGGATAGATAGAACTTATTTTTCCTAAATGTACGTGATAGATATCAAGAGCTTATCTTGAAATTACCATGGGTACTTACTGGACTCAACACTCAATTATAGTGGCGCCACTTCTCGATTGTATTATAGATACAATCGAGAAGTTGTTATGTTGTTAGGTTTAATAAGTAACATGCATAACAACTCTGTTTTTACTCGACTGTGCGACACCACAGTCGAAACTCCCTTTAAATGGTACGAAACATTAATTTTAGCTGCAGCGTTCGAGTTTTGGGCGGTTGACTGCCCTTGCGATATAATAAACCAGTTCAGATACTGAGTGCAGTTATTTTAACGGGGCGCAATATTTTTTCTGTGTACCTATATAAGGAGAATTTTTTTCAAAAATCCCCAGACCATATGTGGGAGAGGCCTGGGGTATGTGGGATTCTTACCTAATAAACCACCCCGAAGGCTGCCTTTAGGACATCTGAGGGACTTTGAGATCTCCTGACGGAACAAACCGGTTTTTTTATAACAACCTATTGATACTCGGTAATTAAGTACTTATACATACCTTACTATTTATTTACACCTAACGGGTACTTAGATACCTACATTATATCCGAAGCCTTATGATCTAGTTTGAAATCCTCTCAGACTAGGTTTCCAAATAATTGAGATTGTGTCATAATTAATAACTATCTCGTGTCATAATTATTATCTCAGAAGAGCTTGCATTTTGTCTATTAAATTATAGTAAGTAAAGTACCTATCTAGATAGGTACTAGATAGAGAAAAGATCGAAAATCTAAGATAAGATAGAGCTCTATCAGCTACGGGATGACATAATGATACAAAGATACCACCTATCTAATTAGACAATTGAAACTGTAATAATTGGTTGATGTTGTCGTGACTCGTGGCGTCATATTTGACAAATACTTACTTATTGCCCCTGATCACAGGCATTGATATTGAGTAGGAATTGCAATAAGGTTATTGACCATTGGCTGAGTGCCAGGGTGATATAACTACTCAACATTAGGTCTTTATTGTTTTGTGTGGCTGCTGATGCGCTGTAATGTGACGTTATGATTGTGATGATGATGATTATTTCATTTTTTACAGGCAGCCAGCCTAAACAAATAATTCTAACTTCGAGATATAGGTACCTAGCAAGGTAACCTTTGTCACTCAGGGATAGTGTAGCTTTCCATCATTGAAATAATTTTCAGAATCGAATCCGTAGTTCCAGCGAAAACATACATTTACAAACAAATGTTACCTGGGTAATAAATGGCTATCTTTTATTACCCTTACCCATTTATTTAAATTCGGTATACTTATAATATAATAATTAATTAATAATTTAGCCCTTTTGATGTCCCACTCCTGGGCACAGGCCTCCCTGTGCCTAGGGATGGGCCATAATCCACCACGCTGACCCAGTGAGGGATGGCGGATTTCACATATCTTTCGAAAATTGGTTTGATCTTCTAAGACATACAGGTTTCCTCACGATGTTTTCCTTCACCGTAAGCAAGGATTCGCACATAGATTTCGAAAAACCCAGAGGTGCGAGGTTTGAACCCAGGACCTGGTGCTCGCAAGACGCGTGCTTAACCAATCGGCTATCACTCCACGGCTATACTTATAACCGTCGGAAAATCGTAGTGTCGGTGGATTTTTTGAAATTTATTTCTAATTAACAGCCAGAGGAGTGGTACAGGGAGTTATTTTAACCAACTTAAAAAAAGGAGGAGGTGATGTGTTCGTCTGTATGTTTTTTATGTATGTTCACCGATTTCTCTGTCAATTATAGACCGTTTTTTTTTAAAGGATTTTCTCCAATTGGTATCTTTGAAGTAACATCTAAATCGGTTCAGTAGTTTGAGAAATATGGTTACCAGTAATTCAAAACGTAGGTACTTTAGCACCAAAACCATGAAAAAAAAAATTATAAAAAAATATACCGACTTCAAAAATACCTGGGTGCACTATAAAGCTAGAAATAACTAGGGACCTTATAATTTATTTCATTTGGAGTGACCTTAGACTAAACAATTGTGGGAGTGACAATTTAAATAGTAGAGATAGGTACTTTCTTAACCTAAGAAATAATGGTAACGTAGTGTAAAGATATTTCTATTGACTCCAAATGAAAGAAATTATAAGGTTCCTAGTTATTTTTAACTTAACTAACTAACTTAGTGCACCCAGGTTTTTTTTTACTCGGTTTTATTATTTTATTAAAATATTTTTTTTTCTTAGCTATGAATGGGCACTGTGATGCCTACCTAACCGACATGACAAATAACGCAGAAAACAGAACGTGGATGGGACCACCTCCAGTCTATACAAAGTCTGAATTTCAAGAAAAAGGTTCCTTGTCTTCATTTGAGTGATTTTACAAGCACCTTGGTTACCTTCAAGATGCTTAGCCTAGAACTAGAGGCAGTGCCGGATTAAGCAAGCGCGGGGCCCGTAGTCCGTTACTGAGTGCCTGACATGGATTGTCTTAGTAGGAAAGGTTGTAACGTTTCACGTTTTTGTGACATCAAGTAAATTCAATATACCACATCGAAATAAGTTTCACTCAAAAAATTACGCTCAGGCAGAGATGAGTGGGTTTAAATATGCGGGGCCCCTTTCGCGCGGGGCCCGTAGCAATTGCTACTCTTGCTACTATGGTGAATCTGGCATTGACTAGAGGCAGTCGGGGTTAACACACAAATATTTCATAGAAATTAATAATAAAACGTATTAAGGTAATTTACCTAAAATAAAGTTTGTACTTTATTCACTTTCATTTTGTTAGTAAATAACCTACCACTTTAGTTATAACAAGCAGGTTTCTGCAAATATGTTAAGAGGTCACAAATTGTGAATAATTACAGATCGTAAATAATGAAACCCGTTCTTCATTTACAGGAAACAAACCCAGCTCGCCGCCGACCACAGACGTCATACAAAGGGTGATCGGTTCCTTCGGCAAATACCAGCTATGGCTGTGTCCTCTAATAATGTTGACAAAATTTCCTGTCGCCTTCCATCAGATGGCTATTTTGTTTTTGGCTCCAAAAGTGTCTTACACATGCGATGGTGTGGAAGATGTCTGCCCCTGCAGTAAACCTGTTTACAATACGTCAATATTCTCCAACACTATGATAATGGAATGGGGCTTGATATGCGAGAAGAAATGGCTTACAAGCTTTACTCAGACAATATTCCAACTGGGTGTTTTATTGGGAAGCGTATTCTTCGGCATGGCGTCTGACAGGTAACAGATCTTTATTTCAAGCAAATACCTTTTAGAAATCTTCGCTGTCTGTTCGTTTCAAAATTAGTTCCCAAAAACTCCTAGCCTTCAACTTAATTTGATCAGGATCTATTCCAAAGCCAAAGGTATTTATCTTTCTTCTAGGTTCGGAAGGAAGTATCCAATGCTATGTGCGGTCGTATTACAAGTGTCAACCGGAGTTGTAGCCGCATACTCTCCAGACTATTGGTCATTCACGTTCATCAGATTCTTAACTGGCGCGTCTGTGGGAGGCACCATGGTCGTCGGCTTCGTAATCATAATGGAATACGTTGGAACCAAATACAGAGATGTCATCTCAGCTCTATATCAAGTACCCTTTAACATGGGTCACATGCTGCTACCAGTCTTCGGTTATTTCTTCAGGGATTACTTCCATTTTCAGCTAGCGATATCGATACCGACGGTTCTGCTATTGGCTTACTTTTTCTTGTTACCTGAAACACCAAGATGGCTGATAGCAGTCAAACGTACTGACGAGGCGATTACAATTTTGGAGCGCGTGTCTAAAGTGTGAGTGACTTTTTTGATTATTCTTGTTTAAATATTAAATAAATACCCGTTTCATCGGGATGACCGGGGTAAATTCGAAAAAGATGCTGTAGCAACTTTTATCCGAAATATTGATGTCTCTATGTTTTTATAATTTATATGTTCCAACGTAGCACCTAACTGGGTCCCTGATTTTTTATTTTGGTTGTCGTATCGAGTGGGATGCCTAATGGAAGATGAGAACATTCTGAGTTCATAAATATAGAATATACCAAGCGACAGATAAACTATTTTATAAAAAATTTCAGCGTTTATGAATACTGCTATCCAGCTAGCTATATGTAGATTTTCCGTAGTCGAATTTCAGTTACGTTTTTACTTGCAGCAAACTTTAATAGCGAATTGAATTATATTTTTTTACTGTTATTTACAGAAACAATCGCCCAACACAAAATATCAGAGTTGACATAGAGGCCTACCAAGCAGCCATAGAAAAGAACCAACTGAAAAAGGGCAATATATTGGACCTGTTCCGTACACCGAATTTGAGAAAAAACATATTGGCAATGGCGTTCAATTGGTTGACGTGCTCTTACTGCTTCTACGGGGTGTCGCAGTATGTGGGGCAGCTGAGTGGGAGCGTGTTCGCAAACGTAGCGGCAAGTGCCAGCGTCACTCTACTAGGAACTTTATTATCTATCCCCCTTCTAAAATTGGTGGGCAGGAAAACTATCGTAATAGTGTTCAATTTCATTTGTGCCTTCTGTCTTCTGGTTTTAGTGTTCATACCCCCAGGTGTAGGCACTGTTATTTGCGCCAGTATTGGCGTAGTCGCCAGCTTCATAGTGTTTGTTGTCGTGTATCTGTACTGCTCGGAACTATTTCCGACTGTTGTTAGAAACGCGGCTCTCGGCGTCTCATCGATGTCGGCTCGAATCGGCTCCATGATAGCCCCGTTTGTGATAGCGACGCAAGATACGGCGCCTTGGATTCCGCCGGTCTTGTTTGCTGTTTTTCCACTGATAGCCGGATTTACTACGTTCCTTTTACCCGAGACCAAAGGTTGTGAACTCATGACTACGATCGAAGAGGGTGAACAGTTTGGTTAAGTTTAGTTTTAGGCAGATTTATAAATAAATTTATGTAGTTTTTTTCGACTTCTACAAATTGCAAGTAGATCTACCTATTCTATAATCCCATTGAGGGGTGTTTCGTGTTAAGATTTTAATAATTTTTGTACATAGGGAACATTAAAAAAACTACTTTTTAATCTTTTGAAATGAATGTGTTGCATTATCTATCAAAAGGCCAACAATTATCAATATTTATACTTGTATGCAGTTTCGGACTTTACTCCCTACTGACCCATCTCGGGGTCACCCCGTAGAAATATTATCAACGTTCGACACTATAACGTGTTCACCAGCGTACCTACTTATGTTTTCCTAAATATATTATTCTCCTATTCTGTGGAATATATATTTTCATTAAATTCATCAAAATGTCATTGCTTATATGTAGGCTACTTATTTTTCTGAACAAAAAGTACTAAACTATACCTTTAAATCGTTCAGAAAAAGCAACAATGATCTCGTAAGTAGGTAGGTTTTTCCAAATTATAACCTGACAATTTACGGATAAAGTTTTTAAGGAGACATGAATTTTTTGTCGGTAGGTACTTGCTTTCCTATTTCATCGGTCTTCTACAGTAAACACTACAACAAAAATTTGTACCCAAATAACAGCTGTGATTGTAGAATAAATTGGTTTTTTATAATAATTACGTACTTATTGAAATAAAACTATTTTTACGGATTATATCGCGTTTATTTTTACTTTTTATGTTCCCGACGTTTCGGCTGTTTCTGACGTAAAAATAGTTTTATTTCAATGTGTAGTATTCGCGTAAATATAAGAAATCAATATTACGTACTTATACTAGATTTAATTAAGTTCTATGTAAGTAATTAATAAATATTTTTCTGCAGAAATTAAAATCTTTTAGTTCTTGTCTTGAAGATGGTAACGTCCAATGTTATAAAATAGAAGTACCAACTGCTTATACATAATATTAAAAAACTTTATGCCTGTCATCATTTCACACTTACCTACGTATTTTGCAGAATATGGTAACGATGTGATTCGCAGACACTTGTTTATAGGCCAGTTCATTTAGGAACTGAAGTACCTGTGGTACCCACTTACTAGGTGTCTTCAGGTTAAAATGAGTTAGAATAGAAGATACAGAAATACAGCAATCCTCCGCGAAGATATTCATTCAATGTCGTGACATTAGGTAGCCAAGACAATGATACTTAAGTACAGACAGGCTGAAACGAATTGTAATATTATGTCGTTCTCGAAAGAATCACCTTTAGAGAGGTTGTAAAACACACCCATGCATAAAATGCATAGATTAGGGCTCAGCCAAACGAGCGTAGTTTTTTGAGTTGTGAGTCCTCATCTCAATTCAAACAACTCGTTATGCGTCGCCATGTGACACAAACTTTGTATGAAGAAAGTAAGAAACTGAATGCAGCGTAAATTGCGCGACTCATTTTACTCACGCAACTCAAGAAATCACGCTCGTTTATCTGAGCACTTCAATAAGATCATACCTATTGTAGATATTATTCAGATATTACGATAGGACTGGATATAAAATATTCCGAGGTTTTAAGCAATAAAACAAGTAGGTACCTAAATACTCTGGTAAATATTTAAATAACGTTTTCACGTCACGCAAGCAGCCTCATTTAAGGTTTCAGATATCATCGAACGCGTTGCCAACTTCGCCGCAGTTTATCTAACCACATTATAATAAGTAAGTAAATACCTAAACTACAACAACGCGCGACAATCGACATGCAGGTCATTCACTAGAGAGAACAATTAGGTAAGTAGATAGAAGTAAGATAGAGAAAAGATCGAAAATCTAAGATAAGATAGAGCTCTATCAGCTATGCTATGACATAAGTAATGATACAAAGATACCACCTATCTAATTACACAATTGAAGCTGTAATAATAATTGGTTGATGTTGTCGTAACTCGTGACGTCATAGGTATTTGACAACTACTTATTGCCCATGACTACAGGTTATTGACCATTGGCTGAGTGCCAGGGTATACCTACCTAACTACTCATCGAACATTACGTCTTCATTGTGTAAGTAATACCTGGGTCAGGACCAAATTCTTTTCATCGTTGCACAGCGGATACCACAACGGATCAAATGTAGCACAAAATAATCTGTAAGGTTTGTGGAAATGGGTATTAAAAATGATCACATTTTTAAATTATTTACAATAAAATAGACCTACTTTCCTATTTTTCTAATATTTCAAATTGAAACATTGATATAAAATTAATATATATTTTAATTATTATTTTGTTTTTGTTTTTATATATATTTACTGTAAGTTAGTTGATAAGTAGTTTTATAGTATTGTCTAATGTTCCCGATAGATGGCGCTGTTAGAATTATGGCTATTCTTGTATCGCGGTGTTAAGTTCAGTTGATGTTTACGTATAAAGCATTGAGAATTTTGTATTTTTTCCCTACTACAATATTGTTGCAACTTGCAATAAACCACACTTATCGGTCTTGTTTGTTTTCATTCCTGAAATCCCTGATCGTTGAAGCGTTTTTGTGAGATCGCTGTACATGGTCCTCGGTACGCCGGATATACAGGCTAACCTAGAGTGATCGGTCCAGTAAGTGACGCCGACCCGTAACGTAATGTTGCGATGGTGTCAGTCATCCTGTGCGCAGCCTGAAGTTCAGAAGTTCGAATAAGCACCAACAGAGGACGCTACTAGTGAGCAAGCTTAACTTCGGAGGCGGTCAAACCGGACAACACCTGTGACGTACAACACGACTACGGCGGCTATACTGCAATACTGGAGCACTCATACTGCAACGGCAAGTCAAAGGATAAGTGAAATTGGATAATCAGTGAGTTATTTTGTTGTGTTTACATTGACTTAGAAAATTTCGGATCAATTTAATGCATGGACTTATTAAAATTTAAAGTGTTAGCTGGGACTTAGAATAATTTAAGAAAAAGTGAAGAGACGGGGAACCTATGCCCAATTTATTTTTAAGTTCCTAAACGGCTAAACACTTAGACAATTTTGAAGAAAGTGAACTTCTGTTTGTATCGGACTTTGTGTATTTTAAGTAAGATAACTTTATTTTGGAATAATTATTCAAATTGTTTATGCGATTACTAGTATTGTGTTAGTTAGTGTATTATTAATTTGGTTAAATTGTAAAAAAAAAATATGGAAAACTACATTAGCTTACAAGAAGATTCAAAAAATATAATTTATAAAGGTAAAGTTAATTTTAAAAAATCACCGAAAGATCGCATAACACAAAGTTATCTAGAAACACGTTTGGAGAGTTTAGAAGATCAATGGCAAAAGTTTAATGGTACACACCGTGCAATAGTAGCTGAAGTTAGTAGTGAAGAATTTCGTAAGTCAAATTATTGTAAAAACGACGTTTACGATGCAACTAAAGAATTGTATTACGAATATAAGTCAGAGTTGAAGGAAGCTTTAAGTAAATTGTTAAGTACACAAGATAAAGTTTTACCGAATGTATCACAACAATCTAATAAAGTAGCTCACGATAACAATGTAAAGTTACCCAAAATATCAATTCCTAGTTTTAGCGGTAAATACGATGAGTGGACCACTTTTAAAGATTTATTTACGTCTTTAATACACAAAAATACCACATTAGACAAAGTGCAAAAGCTGCATTATTTGAAAGCACATTTAATTGGTGAAGCTGAGCAACTCCTTCGGCACGTATCAATTACAGAGGCGAATTATGAGGAGTCTTGGAAATTGTTGAATAACCGTTATAGTAATAAAAGATATTTGTCAAATTGTTTGTTAAAACGTTTTATAGGTCAACCTAGTATTTCTGTTGAGTCAGCTAAATCTATTAAAGATTTACTAGATACCACAAACGAATGTTTGAACGGTTTAAAAAATTTAGACATCAAAATAGATTCCTGGGACATACTAGTAATTTACATTGTTAGTGCTAAATTAGATCCCGAGTCCCGGAAACTATGGGAAGCACTCGTCAGTAAAACTGATAAGCTCCCCACTATGTCTGAATTTTCTAAATTTTTAGAACATAGGTTTCGATCTTTAGAGTTTTTGCCTCTCAAGGGAGCCAAACAAAATGTTGTACACCCCAATAAATCTGTAACGCCTAGTACTAAGGTACACGCTGCTACAAAAGTTGTTTGTGCTTACTGTTCAGATAATCACCAATTATATAATTGTAAGAAGTTTGCTAAGGAAGATTGTGAGACACGTCGTCAGTTTGTCCAATCAAATAATCTTTGTTTTAATTGCATGGGTCCAAATCATTCCGTATTTGCTTGCCGACATTCATCTAGGTGCCGTATATGTAAAAAGAAACATCACACATTGTTACATCTCCAAAATGCTTCCAAGTCAACCGATAACAAAGTTGAGGATACCTCGGTTGGCGAAGGTCTCGAAGTTGCAACAAAGGCATCATCGCCCACAGATAGTAGTGGCAATACAGTCGTAGCATGCTTCTCAAATACTGATAGTCAGGTTTTACTCGCTACAGCCCTTGTCAGGGTAGAGACTAAGTCAGGCAACAAATTGACACTCAGATCCTTGCTAGATCAAGGATCTCAAGCTTCGTTTATAACGGAGTCAGCAGTCCAAGCACTTGGTCTGCAGAAGGTGTCAAAAAAGATGCTCATCTCAGGTGTAGGTGGTGATCAGCGTGACTCCATAGCTTCAAAAACTATGGTGCATATAAAACTTCAATCACTCTATGACCCCAGTCTCGTTGTGGTAGTGCAGGCGCATGTCCTCAAGAAACTAACGTCAGTACTTCCAACTAAGAAGTTCAAAGTTCAAATATGGTCAGAACTAGCTAACATACAGTTAGCTGACCCTAAGTTTAACGTTCCCAACAAAGTCGATTTGTTACTAGGAGCAGAAGTATACGGCCAGATTCTAGTTGAAGGATTAATCAAGGGTCCTCCAGGGTCACCAATGGCCCAGAACACTAAGTTCGGATGGATCTTATCTGGTCAGATTCAGTCTGAATCTTTAGATAGCTCCCAGGTGTATTATAGTAGTAGCGTCATCAGCCTGCACACTTGTGTTAATAACAACGACTTATTAAGAAAGTTTTGGGAAATTGAGTCGGAACCGACCTCTGTTACTGATAAGAAAATTCTTACAGAAGAAGAAGAGAAATGCGAAGAGATTTACGCACGTACGACTACCAGAGATCAAGACGGTAGATATATAGTTAGGCTTCCATTTCGTTCTTCTAATCCACAGAGTAGGTTCGGTAACTCGGAGTCCATTGCTTATCGACGACTTCAACAAATGGAAAGAAGATTAAACAACAACCCAGAGTTGAAGAGTCAGTACGCTAATGTCATGGCCGAGTATATTAGCCTCAACCACATGACGGTGGTAGAAGAGGATAAAAAAAGCAATGGGAATGCGGTTTACCTACCCCATCACGCCGTGATACGCGAAGACAAGTCCACCTCCAAGGTTCGGATTGTCTTTAATGCATCCAGTCCAGGAACAAACCGCGTATCGCTGAATGACGATCTAATGGTAGGTCCTACCTTACAATTGGATCTGAGACACATCGTGATGCGGTGGCGTCGACATCCCATAGCATTGGTCGCCGATATTGTCAAAATGTATCGCCAAATAAAGGTGGCTGATGATGATACTGATTTCCAACGCGTTCTATGGAGGGATGAGTCTGGAAATATACAACATTATAAATTATTACGTGTCACATTCGGCACTGCATCGGCTCCTTACCTGGCCGTTCGAACTCTGCTTCAACTTGCTTCTGACGAAGGTGAATCTTATCCGCTTGCATCTGAAAAGGTTCAACAAGATTTTTATATCGATGACCTGATGACCGGCTGCCAGACGATTCCCGAAGGCCAGCAAATATATAATGAAATGAACAAGTTAATGAAAACGGGCTGCTTTGAGCTTCAAAAATGGGGATCTAGTCATAAAGAATTCTTAGAAAAGATTGGGGAAGTGAAAAGGGGAACAGAAGAGAGGTTGGAGTTAGGTACGGACAAGGAGGGGACGGAAGTAAAGAAGGTTCTTGGTCTTGCCTGGAATGATGACGTAGACGAGTTCGAGTACTCCATCAAACTCCCACCGTTGCGTTTTCCTGTAACAAAAAGACAAGTAATATCTGATATTTCACGATTGTTTGACCCGCTAGGTTGGATTTCTCCATACATAATAACAGCAAAAATCTTTATACAGAAGCTTTGGGTCTCAGGTTTAGAATGGGATGAAACCTTGCCTGATCAATTGAAGCAAGAATGGTTGAATTATCGAAATAATCTGTCGCAGCTTACCAAATTCACCATTCCTCGATGGATGTGTACCAGAAATAATGACCGATGTGTAGAGCTGCAAGGGTTTTGTGACGCATCCAATGACGCTTACGCAGCCGTGGTATATCTTAGGGTAGTAGATAACCAGGGTGATGTGCATGTAAGCTTGGTCACGTCAAAGACTAAAGTGAGTCCTATCAAACAGGTGTCAATCCCACGACTGGAGTTGTGTGGAGCTGTCCTGTTAGCGAAATTACTGTTTGAAGTGTCTGAAGTATTGCAGATTTCAAAAGACCATATTCACGCCTGGACTGACTCAGCAGTAGTTTTAGCCTGGTTAAGCAGCCATCCCAGTCGATGGAAAACGTTTATTGCCAACAGAGTATCAGAAATTTTAAATCTTTTCGATCGAAATCAGTGGGCCCACGTGCGATCACAGGATAATCCCGCTGATTGCGCATCTCGCGGTATACAGCCTTCAACTAACTTAGATAATATGAGCCTGTGGAAGCATGGTCCTACTTGGTTACTGAAACAAAACATTAATTACAGTCCACACGAAAGCAGTCACCAAGATACGAAGTTAGAGGAACGGATCAACAAAAATGTCACCTGTGCAGCTGTTCATGTTGAAGAAGTCACGGTATGCACTAGGTTTTCTTCGTTTCGACGTATGATTCGCGTTCTCAGCTACTGTAGAAGATTTTTCAATGCTGTCTATGCCAGAATAAAGCGGCAAGATCAACCAATTTATTCTGATTGGCTCACCAGTAAAGAATTAAATGAATCTGTCACAATTCTCATCAAACAATTACAAGCTAGTTATTTTAGAGACGAGTTGAAGTGCTTAAATGACAATAGACAAATAAACAAGAAAAGTAAAATACGCTGTCTAAACCCCTATAAAGATAGCCAAGGAATCCTGAGGGTGGGCGGTCGCCTTCAGCAATCTTCACTCACGCATGGCATGCAACATCCGATCTTGATTCCTCACAAATCCCACTTGACCAATCTTCTTGTAGCGGATGCACATGAAAGGACTCTCCATGGAGGTCCACAGTTAACGTTGAATTATCTCCGATCTAGGTACTGGGTCATTGATGCGAGAAGAGTAGTCAGACAGTGTATCCGAAAATGCATTCCATGCATTCGTTATTCGTCCCGCACTACAAATCAACTCATGGGTCAACTTCCCTCAGCAAGGGTCACACCTTGTCGTCCATTCCAGCACAGCGGTGTGGATTACGCTGGTCCGATAGCGATCAGAACAAGCAAAGGTAGAGGATTCCGCTCTACTAAGGGCTATATTTGCCTATTCGTTTGCATGGCAACTAGAGCGGTCCATTTAGAAGCAGTCACTGATATGACTTCTGAAGGTTTTATAGCAGCTTATAAAAGGTTCGTTGCAAGACGTGGTCACTGTTCCGAATTGTGGAGCGACAACGGGACTAACTTTGTTGGAGCCGCACGGGAGTTAAAAGCTCTACTAGTTGAAGAAAGGTCCACAGTTCGGAAGGAAATTGCTGACTGGTTATCTACCAACGGCACTGAGTGGCATTTTATTCCACCACGTGCTCCAAACTTCGGAGGGCTATGGGAGGCGGGAATAAAATCCACAAAACACCACCTTCGAAGAGTCATCGGAAGTTCCACTCTGACCTTCGAAGAAATCACTACTGTTTTGGCTCAAATTGAGGCTTGTCTCAATTCGAGACCAATTTCACAGACTAGTGACAATGCAGAAGAGCCCTACCCACTGACACCGGGCCATTTTCTTGTAGGAGAACCCTTAGTACTGGTTCCAGACGCAAATTACGAGTCTTCTAATGTTAGCAGTCTAAGAAGATGGCAATATTCCCAAAGGATGGTGCAAGACTTTTGGCGGCGTTGGTCGCATGAGTATTTGACGCAATTTCTGCAGAGACATAAATGGTCACAACAGGTACCTGAACCTAATATTGGTGACATTGTACTCGTTAAGGAAGATGATCTTCCACCAGCTAGATGGATGTTTGGCATTATTACAGATAAGCACCCTGGTTTGGACCAAATTACGCGTGTCGTAAGTTTACGTACCAAAGGATCAATTATTAAAAGACCAGTGTCTAAGCTTTGCATCCTACCAGTGGCAAAATCCTGTATTGAATGCCATGTTAGTATTAATTCCTCTCTGTAAGTTTTATTATTTTTATGTTGTTATGTTATGGTTAAGGTTATGTTATGGTTATGGTTATTATGGACAGTCGTCCATGGTGGGCGGTATGTCTAATGTTCCCGATAGATGGCGCTGTTAGAATTATGGCTATTCTTGTATCGCGGTGTTAAGTTCAGTTGATGTTTACGTATAAAGCATTGAGAATTTTGTATTTTTTCCCTACTACAATATTGTTGCAACTTGCAATAAACCACACTTATCGGTCTTGTTTGTTTTCATTCCTGAAATCCCTGATCGTTGAAGCGTTTTTGTGAGATCGCTGTACAAGTATGAAATAAAAATAAGTGATATAAAATGTATGTGTAATGCTAATGTTTCAAAAAATACTTACGATATTGTTTTCCCAAGCCTAGCAATGGGATGGTGGGATGTGGACAAAAAAACACTACAATACTGTAAGTCTACTGTAAGTCTTAAATTTAACACAAAAATATGAATACTTAATAATGAATGAATATAAATATATCATAATAATCATATAAATATTAAGAATATTATGAAACATATTTGGTCAGTAGCATTTCTTCTTAATATTTCTGAATTTGTTTTAGTTTTTCGCGGTATTTCCGACATCTTTTTGTTGAAAACAAAGGCATCTGAAAAATAATACCTATTAGGACACAATAAATTTGAAATTATTATTAAGTAGTATTAGCGCGAACTAAGTTTGTAAAACACTAGTCAATCATAAAAAATACAGTTAGTTTTAGATTTTATAAATTTGAATTAAAATTAAACTAAATATGGTATGCAAGAGATAACAAATTATAAAATTATACCTATGTGTACAATACCTTTATAATCTTCCGTCGCACAAGTTTGTCTCATTTGTCGCACTCCGGAACAAAATACCAACATGACCCAACAAACTAAAATTCATCTTGCGAAAAATACCTACTTAAACAGCAAAATGCACTTCAGATTTTTTCAACAACATACTCATTAAGCTTTTAGAATTAAACATGCAAAGTAATGGAAACTGACGCAAAACCCTTAAAAAGACTAACGGAAAATACCGATTTATATTGGTACGCATTCGGTACGCAAGGAAGTCAAACACGTTTTGTCAACTGCAAAGAGAATATCTTACGTAGTATTGTATTCTCTTTGGAGAATACAATACTACTGACAAATAAACAACATGACAGAGATGCCCTGAAGTTGTCACAGATCAGTGCACAGTGTTGCCAATGCAAAAAATACTACCCAATAATACTAAATGATTGGTGTCGCACAACTGTGTCGCACAATGGAACAAAATTTAAGATATTCACAAATTATTTATTATTACCTTAATAATTTATTTATGCCTTATGAAATCATATTTATAAAACCCTTTATTATATATCGATAAACTATAAACCAAAAATACTTGTAACGGTTTTATCATTCGAATAAAATTGAAATGCCCTAGACGACTCGGGATAGGGACGTTTACATTTTGTATGGTAAACAAAAACTGGAATGAGTATTTTGGATAACTTAATATTTATCTACCCGAGAAATAGTAAATGAAACTATGTATAAATTGGCTACTGGGTGCATAAATAAGATATAGTTCAGTACCTAATTAAATCTAAAAAATCAGCAAAGAAAACATTTAATTATTTTACAGTTATTTTAAACGATCTCTCATACGAAGTGCAAAGAATTTGGTCCTGACCCACCTATGTGTAATCATGTTGTTATTTGGTGCTCGTAAAATGAATAGGTACCAACCTAATATTTAATACAAAGTTATCAAAAGCTTTTATTACCGTTACCCATTTAGGTATTTCAATTCGGTATACTTATAACCATAACCGTCGTAAAATCCTAGTGTCGACTTTTTGAAATGTATTAATAATTAGTAATTACCCGCCAGAGGAGTGGGTTCGGTAACTGGCATAATTAGATATTAGGACTTGACGTAGTCGGTGAAATAACGGTAAAAAATAGTTTTGAAACACGGACTTTAAAATACTACGTTTTTGAAAGGAGTTTGAGAAAATGTTTAGGAAATATTTTGTTGGTAAATGACCTACCACTGCTTTAGTTATTACAAGCAGGTTTTTGCGAATATGCTAAGAGGTCACAAATTGTGAATAATTACAGATCGTAAATAATGAAACCCTTCTTCATTTTCAGGGAACAAGCCCAGCTCGCCGCCGACCACAGACGCCATACAAAGGGTGATCGGATCCTTCGGCAAATACCAGCTATGGCTGTGTCCTCTAATAATGTTGACGAAATTTCCTGTCGCCTTCCATCAGATGGCTATTTTGTTTTTGGCTCCAAAAGTGTCTTACACATGCGATGGTGTGGAAGATGCCTGCCCCTGCAGTAAACCTGTTTATGATAAGTCAATATTCTCCAACACTATGATAATGGAATGGGGCTTGATATGCGAGAAGAAATGGCTTACAAGCTTTACTCAAACACTATTCCAACTGGGTGTTTTATTGGGAAGCGTATTCTTCGGCATGGCGTCTGACAGGTAACTATATTTATTTCAAGCAAAGACCTTTTAGAAATTTTCTCTTCTCCTTTTTAAGCCTTATTTATTCAAGGCTATGTCAGGCGTCAATGGTCTAAGTTCCTTTATGTGATATTTACCTAAAGATAGGTACTTACACGCAATCATATCTTGGATTTATTGCCTTTTTTGAAGTCTAGCATATATTAACTCAGAATTCAAATATTCTTGGATAAGTCGCCGAAATCAAAGTTTAAACAGGCATGCAACTGTCTGTTCGTTTCAAAATTAGTTCCCAATAACTCCTAGCCTTAAACTTAAATTTGATTAGATTGAATCTATCTTTCTTCTAGGTTCGGGAGGAAGTATCCCATGCTATGTGCGGTCGTATTACAAGTGTCAACCGGAATTGTAGCCGCGTACGCTCCGGACTATTGGTCATTCACGTTCATCAGATTTTTAACTGGCGCGTCTGTGGGAGGCACCATGGTCGTCGGCTTCGTAATCATAATGGAATACGTTGGAACCAAATACAGGGATGTCATCTCAGCTCTATATCAAGTACCCTTTAACATGGGTCACATGCTGCTACCAGTCTTCGGTTATTTCTTTAGGGATTACTTCAATTTTCAGCTAGCGATATCGATACCGACGGTTCTGCTATTGGCTTACTTTTTCCTGTTACCTGAAACACCAAGATGGCTGATAGCAGTCAAACGTACTGACGAGGCGATTACTATTTTGGAGCGCGTGTCTAAAATGTGAGTGACTTTTTCGATTATTCTTGCTTTGATACCCGTTCCTTTTGGGATGACCGTGGTAAATTTGAAAAAGATCCTGTAGCAACTTTTATCCGACTACGGCAAATCCAAAAGGAAGGGTAAGATTTTTAGCAGTCTATGCAGGTGTTATGTAAATGTTCATATACCTATGTTTGTATAATTTATTTATGTTCCAACGCGCGTAGCAACTAACTGCGGCGCTACGCGCCTAAGAGTGGGATGCCTAATGGAAGAAGAGAACATTCTGAGTTCATAAATATAAATATAAAATATACCAAGCGACAGAAAAACTATTTTATACTAAATTTCAGCCTTTATGGATTCAGCTATCTATAGGTAGATTTTACTTGCACTTTACGGGCTTCGGTTACGTTTTTACTTGCAGCAAACTTTAATAGCGAATTTAATTATATAAAAATGTTTTACTATTATTTACAGAAACAATCGCCCAACACAAAATATCAGAGTTGAAATAGAGGCCTACCAAGCAGCCGTAGAAAAGCACCATCTGAAAAAGGGCAATATATTGGACCTGTTTCGTACACCGAATTTGCGGAAAAACATATTGGCAATGGCGTTCAATTGGTTGACGTGCTCTTACTGCTTCTACGGGGTGTCGCAGTATGTGGGGCAGCTGAGTGGGAACGTGTTCGCAAACGTAGCGGCTAGTGCCAGCGTCACTCTACTAGGCACTTTATTATCTATCCCCCTTCTAAAATTGGTGGGCAGGAAAACTATCGTAATAGTATTCAATTTCATTTGTGCCTTCTGTCTTCTGGTTTTAGTGTTCATACCCCCAGGTGTAGGCACTGTTATTTGCGCCAGTATTGGCGTAGTCGCCAGTTTTATCGTGTTTGTTGTCGTGTATCTGTACTGCTCGGAACTATTTCCGACTGTTGTTAGAAACGCGGCTCTCGGCGTCTCATCGATGTCGGCTCGAATCGGCTCCATGATAGCCCCGTTTGTGATAGCGACGCAAGATACGGCGCCTTGGATTCCGCCGGTCTTGTTTGCTGTTTTTCCACTGATAGCCGGATTTACTACGTTCCTTTTACCCGAGACCAAAGGTTGTGAACTCATGACTACGATCGAAGAGGGTGAACAGTTTGGTTAATTTTAGTTTTAGGCAGATTTATAAATAAATTTATGTAGTTTCTTTCGACTTCTACAAATTGCAAGTAGATCTACCTATTCTATAATCCCATTGAGGGGTGTTTCGTGTTAAGATTTTAATAATTTGTGTACATAGGGAACATTAAAAAACAACTTTTTAATCTTTTGAAATGAATGTGTTGCATTATCTATCAAAAGGCCAACAATTATCAATATTGATACTTGTATGCAGTTTCGGACTTTACTCCCTACTGACCCATCTCGGGCTCACCCCGTAGAAATATTATCAACGTTCGACACTATAACGTGTTAAAAGATCGACTTGAACTTCACCAGCGTACCTACTTATGTTTTGCTAAATATATTATTCTCCTATTCTGTAGGTTGCTTAGGGTAGGCTACTTATTTTTCTGAACAAAAAGTACTAAACTATACCTTTAAATCGTTCAGAAAAAGCAACAATGATCTCGTAAGTAGGTAGGTTTTTCCAAATTATAACCTGACAATTTACGGATAAAGTTTTTAAGGAGACATGAATTTTTTGTCGGTAGGTACTTGCTTTCCTATTTCATCGGTCTTCTACAGTAAACACTACAACAAAAATTTGTACCCAAATAACAGCTGTGATTGTAGAATAAATTGGCTTTTATAATAATTACGTACTTATACTAGATTTAATTAAGTTCTATGTAAGTAATTAATAAATATTTTTCTGCAGAAATTAAAATCTTTTAGTTCTTGTCTTGAAGATGGTAACGTCCAATGATATAAAATAGAAGTACCAACTGCTTATACATAATATTAAAAAACTTTATGCCTGTCATCATTTCACACTTACCTACGTATTTTGCAGAATATGGTAACGATGTGATTCGCAGACACTGGTTTATAGGCCAGTTCATTTAGGAACTGAAGTACCTGTGGTACCCACTTACTAGGTGTCTTCAGGTTAAAATAGAAGAGAGTTAGAATAGAAGATACAGAAATACAGCAATCCTCCGCGAAGATATTCATTCAATGTCGTGACATTAGGTAGCCAAGACAATGATACTTAAGTACAGACAGGCTTAAACGAATTGTAATATTATGTCGTTCTCGAAAGAATCACCTTTAGAGAGGTTGTAAAACACCCATGCATAAAATGCATAGATTAGGGCTCAGCCAAACGAGCGTAGTTTTTTGAGTTGTGAGTCCTCATCTCAATTCAAACAACTCGTTATGCGTCGCCAAACTTTGTATGAAGAAAGTAAGAAACTGAATGCAGCGTAAATTGCGCGACTCATTTTACTCACGCAACTCAAGAAATCACGCTCGTTTATCTCAGCACTTAAATAAGATCATACCTATTGTAGATATTATTCAGATATTACGATAGGACTGGATATAAAATATTCCGAGGTTTTAAGCAATAAAACAAGTACCTAAATACTCTGGTAAGTATTTAAATAACGTTTTCACGTCATGCAAGCAGCCTCATTTAAGGTTTCAGTTTCATCATCGAACGCGTTGCCAACTTCGCCGCAGTTTATCTAACCACATTATAATAAGTAAGTAAATACCTAAACTACAACAACGCGCGACAACCGACATGCAGGTCATTCACTAGAGAGAACAATTAGGTAAGTAGATAGAAGTAAGATAGAGAAAAGATCGCAAATCTAAGATAAGATAGAGCTCTATCAGCTATGCTATGACATAAGTAATGATACAAAGATACCACCTATCTAATTACACAATTGAAGCTGTAATAATAATTGGTTGATGTTGTCGTAACTCGTGACGTCATAGGTATTTGACAAATACTTATTGTCCATGATTACAGGTTATTGACCATTGGCTGAGTGCCACGGTGATATACCTAGCTAACTACTCATCGAACATTACGTCTTCATTGTTTTGTGTGGCTGCTGATGCGCTGTAATGCGACTTTATGAATATGATTATTGTATTTTTAACTTTTTAACAGTCAGTAGGTAGACACCCTGCACTAATAAACCTAACTTCGAGATATAGGTCCCTACTAAGGTAAGCTTTCCATCATTGAAATAATTTTCAGAATCGAATCCGTATCCAGCGTAAACATATATACAAACAAATGTTACCTCGTTACCTACATTGGCTAAAAAGAATATTGAATAGAAATTTACGATATAATTGTGTAAGTAATACCTGGGTCAGGACCAAATTCTTTTCATCGTTGCACAGCGGATACCACAACGGATCAAATGTAGCACAAAATAATCTGTAAGGTTTGTGCAAATAGGTTTACTTATTAAGAGTGATCACATTTTTAAATTATTTACAATAAAATATACCTACTTTCCTATTTTTATAATATTTCAAATTGAAACATTGATATAAAATGTATTGTTTCAAAAAATACTTACGATATTGTTTTCCCAAGCCTAGCAATGGGATGGTGGGATGTGGACAAAAAAAATACTACAATACTGTAAGTCTTAAATTTTATCACAAAAATATGAATACTTAATAATATAAATATATCATAATAATCATATAAATATTAAGAATATTATGAAACATATTCGGTCAGTAGCATTTCTTCTTAATATTTCTGAGTTTGTTTGTTTTAGTTTTTCGCGGTATTTCCGACATCTTTCTGTTGAAGACAAAGACATCTGAAAAATAATACCTATTAGGATACAATAAATTTGAAATTATTATTAGTATTAGCGCGAACTAAGTTTGTAAAACACTAGACAATCATAAAAAAAACACTTAGTTTTAGATTTTATAAATTTGAATTAAAATTAAACTAAATATGGTATGCAAGCATAGATTATAGATAAAAGGTCTAAGTATGCAAGGGATAACAAATTATAAAATTATACCTATGTGTACAATACCTTTATAATTTTCCGTCGCGCAAGTTTGTCTCATTTGTCGCACTCCGGAACAAAATACCAACATGACCCAACAAACTAAAATTGATCTTGCGAAAAATACTTAAACAGCAAAATGCACTTCAGATTTTTTCAATAACAGACTTATTAAGCTTTTAGAATTAAACATGCAAAGTAATGGAAACTGACGCAAAACCCTTAAAAAGACTAACGGAAAATACCGATTTATATTGGTACGCATTCGGTACGCAAGGAAGTCAAACACGTTTTGTCAACTGCAAAGAGAATATCTTACGTAGTATTGTATTCTCTTTGGAGAATACAATACTACTGACAAATAAACAACATGACAGAGATGCCCTGAAGTTGTCACAGATCAGTGCACAGTGTTGCCAATGCAAAAAATACTACCCAGTAATACTAAATGATTGGTGTCGCACAACTGTGTCGCACAATGGAACAAAATTTAAGATATTCACAAATTATTTATTATTACCTTAATAATTTATTTATGCCTTATGAAATCATATTTATAAAACCCTTTATTATACATCGATAAACTATAAACCAAAAATACTTGTAACGGTTTTATCATTCGAATAAAATAGAAATGCCCTAGACGACTCGGGATAGGGACGTTTACATTTTGTATGGTAAACAAAAACTGGAATGAGTATTTTGGATAACTTAATATTTATCTACCCGAGAAATAGTAAATGAAACTATGTATAAATTGGCTACTGGGTGCATAATAAGATATAGTTCAGTACCTAATTAAATCTAAAAAATCAGCAAAGAAATATTTTTTTTTTACAGTTATTTTAAACGATCTCTCATACGAAGTGCAAAGAATTTGGTCCTGACCCACCTATGTGTAATCATGTTGTCATTTGGTGCTCGTAAAATGAATACCAACCTAATATTTAATACAAAGTTATCAAAAGCTTTTATTACCGTTACCCATTTAGGTATTTCAATTCGGTATACTTATAACCATAACCGTCGTAAAATCCTAGTGTCGACTTTTTGAAATGTATTAATAATTACCCGCCAGAGGAGTAGGTTCGGTAACTGGCATAATTAGATATTAGGACTTGACGTAGTCGGTGAAATAACGGTAAAAAATAGTTTTGAAACACAGACTTTAAAATACTACGTTTTTGAAAGGAGTTTGAGAAAATGTTTAGGAAATATTTTGTTGGTAAATGACCTACCACTGCTTTAGTTATTACAAGCAGGTTTTTGCGAATATGCTAAGAGGTCACAAATTGTGAATAATTATAGATCGTAAATAATGAAACCCTTCTTCATTTTCAGGGAACAAGCCCAGTTCACCGCCGACCACAGACGCCATACAAAGGGTGATCGGATCCTTCGGCAAATACCAGCTATGGCTGTGTCCTCTAATAATGTTGACGAAATTTCCTGTCGCCTTCCATCAGATGGCTATTTTGTTTTTGGCTCCAAAAGTGTCTTACACATGCGATGGTGTGGAAGATGCCTGCCCCTGCAGTAAACCTGTTTATGATAAGTCAATATTCTCCAACACTATGATAATGGAATGGGGCTTGATATGCGAAAAGAAATGGCTTACAAGCTTTACTCAAACACTATTCCAACTGGGTGTTTTATTGGGAAGCGTATTCTTCGGCATGGCGTCTGACAGGTAACTGATATTTATTTCAAGCAAAGACCTTTTAGAAATTTTCTCTTCTCATTTTTAAGCCTTATTTATTCAAGGCTATGTCAGGCGTCAATGGTCTAAGTTCCTTTATGTGATATTTATCTAAAGATAGGTACTTACACGCAATCATATCTTGGATTTATTGCCTTTTTTGAAGTCTAGCATATAAAATATAATAATTATAATTTTAGCCCTTTTTGACGTCCCACTCCTGGGCACTGGCCTCCCCTCAAGACGACGGGGATTCAGGCCATAATCCACCACGCTGGCCCAGTGAGGGTTGGCGGATTTCACATACCTTTCGAAAATTAGTTAAATCTTCTAAGACATGCAGGTTTCATCACGATGTTTTCCTTCACCGTAAGCAAGTGATAATCATACAGAAATTATGATTCGGACATAGATTTCGAAAAATCCAGAGCATATATTAACTCAGAATTCAAATATTCTTGGATAAGTCGCCGAAATCCAAGTGTAAACAGGCATGCAACTGTCTGTTCGTTTCAAAATTAGTTCACAATAACTCCTAGCCTTAAACTTAAATTTGATTAGATTGAATCTATCTTTCTTCTAGGTTCGGGAGGAAGTATCCCATGCTATGTGCGGTCGTATTACAAGTGTCAACCGGAATTGTAGCCGCGTACGCTCCGGACTATTGGTCATTCACGTTCATCAGATTTTTAACTGGCGCGTCTGTGGGAGGCACCATGGTCGTCGGCTTCGTAATCATAATGGAATACGTTGGAACCAAATACAGGGATGTCATCTCAGCTCTATATCAAGTACCCTTTAACATGGGTCACATGCTGCTACCAGTCTTTGGTTATTTCTTTAGGGATTACTTCAATTTTCAGCTAGCGATATCGATACCGACGGTTCTGCTATTGGCTTACTTTTTTCTGTTACCTGAAACACCAAGATGGCTGATAGCAGTCAAACGTACTGACGAGGCGATTACTATTTTGGAGCGCGTGTCTAAAATGTGAGTGACTTTTTCGATTATTCTTTCTTTGATACCCGTTCCTTTGGGGTGACCGTGGTAAATTTGAAAAAGATCCTGTAGCAACTTTTATCCGACTACGGCAAAGCCAAAAGGAAGGATAAGATTTTTAGCAGTCTATGCAGGTGTTATGTAAATGTTAGGTAGATTTTACTTGCACTTTACGGACTTCGGTTACGTTTTTACTTGCAGCAAACTTTAATAGAGAATTTAATTATATAAAAATGTTTTACTATTATTTACAGAAACAATCGCCCAACACAAAATATCAGAGTTGAAATAGAGGCCTACCAAGCAGCCGTAGAAAAGCACCATCTGAAAAAGGGCAATATATTGGACCTGTTTCGTACACCGAATTTGCGGAAAAACATATTGGCAATGGCGTTCAATTGGTTGACGTGCTCTTACTGCTTCTACGGGGTGTCGCAGTATGTGGGGCAGCTGAGTGGGAACGTGTTCGCAAACGTAGCGGCTAGTGCCAGCGTCACTCTATTAGGCACTTTTTTATCTATCCCCCTTCTAAAATTGGTGGGCAGGAAAATGATCGTAATAGTGTTCAATTTCATTAGTGCCTTCTGTCTTCTGGTTTTAGTGTTCATACCCCCAGGTATAGGCACTGTGATTTGCGCCAGTATTGGCGTAGTCGCCAGTTTTATAGTGTTTGTTGTCGTGTATCTGTACTGCTCGGAACTATTTCCTACTGTTGTTAGAAACGCGGCCCTTGGCGTCTCATCGATGTCGGCTCGAATCGGCTCCATGATAGCCCCGTTTGTAATAGCGACGCAAGATACGGCGCCTTGGATTCCGCCGGTCATATTTGCTGTGTTTCCATTGATAGCGGGATTTATTACGTTCCTTTTACCTGAGACCAAAGGTTGTGCACTCATGACTACGATCGAAGAGGGTGAACAGTTTGGTTAAATTTAATCTGCATCAGACATGACTAAATGAATTATGATTATTTAGTTTTAGGCTGATTTATAAATAATTTATGTAGTTTTTTTTCGATTTCTATGAATTGCAAGTAGATCTATTATTCTACATATTATGTATATCCCATTGAGGGGTGTTTCGTGTTAAGATTTTAATATTTTTTATACATAATAAAAAAAACTACTTTTTAATATTTTGAAATGAATGTGTTGCATTATCTATCAAAAGTCCAACAATTATCAATAGGTACTTGTATGTAGTTTCGGACTTTACCTACTGACCCATCTCGGGCTCACCTGTATAAATATTATCAACGTTCGACACTATATCGTGTTAAAAAAACATGTCCTGCCTGTGACATAACTTCACCACCATATGTTTGCCTAAATATATATTTTTTTCCTTTTCTGTGGAATAAGAACCTGGTACATTTTCATTAAATTGATCAAAAGGTCATTGCTTGTACCTATAAGCAATGACTTTTTTTATAGAAAAATAAGTATTTAACCTACCTAGGTTAAATACTTATTTTTCTATAAAAAAAGTACTAAACTTTACCTTTAAATCGTTCAGAAAAAGCAACAATGATGATGATCTCGTAAGTAGTTAGGCTTTCCCAAATTATAATCTTGAGAATCTACGGATAAAGTTTTTAAGGAGGCATGAAATTTTTGTCAGTAGGTACTCACTTTCCTATTTCATCGGTCTTCTACAGTAAATACTACAACAAAATTTTGTATCCAAATAACAGCTGTGATTGTAGAATAAATTGACTTTTATAATAATTACGTACTTATACTAGATTGAAATAAGTATTATGTAATAAATATTTTTATGCAGAAATTTAAATATTTCAGTTCTTAAATAATGTCCAATCTTTTAAAATAGAAGTACCAACTGCTTATACATACCTACCGAATATTAAAAAACTTTATGCCTGTCATCATTTCACACTTACTTATTTTGCAGAATATGGTAACGATGTGATTCAGACAGACACTTGTTTATAAGCCAGTTCATTTAGGAAGATGTACCTGTGGTACCCACTTGCTAGGTGTTTTCAGGTTAAAATTTATTAGAAGATACAGAAATGCAGCAATAATCGAATATGTTCATTATAAGTCGCCACAATCTGACTACTTAGTTAGCTCAAGACAATGCTACTTAAGTACAGACAGACTGAAACGAATTGAAATATGTCGTTCTCGAAAGAATCACTTTTAGGGAGGTTGTAAAACATAGGTATCCATGCATAAAATGCATAGGTTAGGGCTCAGCCAAACGAGCGTATTTTTTTGAGTTGTGAGTCCTCATCTCAATTCAAACAACTCGTTTTGCGTCGCCATTGTGACACACTTTGTATGAAGAAAGTAAGAAACTGAATGCAGCGTAAATTGCGCGACTCATTTTACTCACGCAACTCAAGAAATTACGCTCGTTTATCTGAGCACTTAAATAAGATCATGCATATTGTAGATATTATTCAGATATTACGATAGGACTGGATATAAAATATTCCGAGGTTTTAAGCAATAAAACAAGTAAATACTGTAGTAAATATTTAAATAACGTGTTAACGTTTTCACGTCATGCAGACAGCCACATTTAAGGATTCAGATATTATCATCTAACGCGGTGCCAACTCCGCCGCAGTTTACCTTAGATATTTACTTACTTATTATAATGTGGTTTTATAATCTATCTATATATATAAAACTCAAAGGTGACTGACTGATCTATCAACGCACAGCCCAAACCACTGGACAGATCGGGCTGAAATTTGGCATGCAGGTAGATGTTATGACGTCGGCGTCCGCTAAGAAAGGATTTTGATTAATTCTACCCCCAAGGGGATAAAATAGGGGATGAAATTTTGTATGAAACTTTGTCAATTTTAAACCGAGCGGGCTGAGACTTTGCATGCATAAAGCTACTATGACGTAGAGATCCCCTAAGAAAGGATCAAAATTCCACGCGGACGAAGTCGCGGGCTCAGCTAGTAAGTAAATAAAATCCAAACCACAACAACACGCGACAAACGACATGCAGGTCATTCAGTAGAAAGAACAATGAATATTATTTTAAGTACTAGGTACCAGTACCTCTTATGTGATAAGGAAAACGTGTATATTTTCAAGAGGTATATTAAGAAGTTTGTTTCTACTGGGCCTCATATATCGAGAATTGTGACTTGAAATTCTAGAAGTAGGTAAATAAAACCTACTTTAATGATGTTGGCTACAAATAGGTAGAAATGCAGCTTCAGGAGACTAGAAATGAAATCGTTAACAGCGATTGGAAACCTTTTAAGAACATAAACCTCCTCCATGTTATATAACACCATTATAACACATACATAGGAGGAAGAATAGGTATAACGTTAACAATGTAAATATTGTACATACTAGAAGTAAAATAAAACGATATACTTACGAAGTAAAAATAAATTAAAACACCTTGTTATCTTGTCATGTTCAGCGCTGTACATTGTACATAACCATACAGTAATGTACAATGTAAATATGTAAAGAGAGAACTCTGCAGTTGAGACCGGACATTATACGACAGTTACATTGATAATGCGTAATCCCAGACCAATAAGTCATAGACCGCGCATAGCCGGGCACCCCCGCCCAGGCGCCCGTCTAACATAATATGCATAGCCACTGCATATTGCTCGTATGTATGACCGCACCTGAAATTTTGATTGATTGAATTCACCTGAATATTTGATTTTGACTCATACAGTAATGGTTGTAAGCGGTGTGTTTTCTTATTAGTCTGTGTGTGGGATCAATGGTTAAATGACTACGCATCCATTGATGTGGCGGATTATTCATCCGTGCACTATTCAAAACTGGTACCTACTGCACTGAAAAATGGATAATGTGTAGAGTATTTGATAGGAAAAAAAGCATCAATATGTACGTCCCCCCTTAGTCGATACTATTGGTACCCACCTGAGACCGTATGATAACCTAATGTTATTTAGTACTAGCGACGCGCCCCGGCTTCGCACGGATGCAATAAATTACCAGTGTTTCTCTACTACATTATGCATGTATTATATAAACCCTCCTCTTGAATCACTCTATGTATTAAAAAAACCGCATCAAAATTCGTTGCGTAGTTTTAAAGAACTAAGCATACATAGGGACATACAGACAGCGGGAAGCGACTTTGTTTAATACTATGTAATGATTTGAATGGAAGAAAAACTACGGGTCAAGTTTTGCGAAACATTAGGTAATTTAATTATCTGGTTATAAAAATAATAATAATATAGATACAAAGTAAATGAACTTTAATTATATATTATTAATTGAGTTCATAGACGGTTTAGAGTTTATAATATAAGGTTGGGATTAAGCCCACGCAGATATTAATGTTGTTGTTGAACCTATATTATCAACTCTACATTCGGTACTTATTACATAACGTATTACATAAGTAGGTATTATTGTGTAAGGAGTTTAAGTTTGTTTGCTGAAATGTTTTGCATCGCCATTAAATAAATACAAACGAGCCTTGAGCGAGACCTACTTGTTTTTATCTGCTCTGCATCAGATGACATTGATAATGTTTTTGTAGGAAAGATATGTACTTAAGTATTCTTGGGTGCAATGTAAGCCGCATTGCCTATAATCAAAATGGATTAGTATATTTTTAATATTTACCAAACGGACGATTTCTTTTCGTAATGGTGTTAATCAATGAGTTAATAGGAAATTTCGGGAAGTACCATTGGTGGTTATGTTTTCTTGTATTTTTAAGCAAATTCGGTGTAGCATTTCACCAAATGGCAATAATATTCCTGGCACCTCCAGCGCATTACTACTGTCCTGAGACGAACGCGACATGTTGTGCAAATCCAGTATACGATACATCTGTGTTTAAAAAAACTATGGTTACTGAATGGAACTTGATCTGTGAAAATGCCTGGCTTAAAGATCTAACACAAACAATTTTTCAATTTGGTGTCCTCAGTGGGAGTCTATTATTCGGAATTGCTTCAGACAAGTGGGTGTAATACATTGGTACTTATTTCTGAGTTAGAATATAAGTCGACTGTCATTTAATGAAATTATTGTCATTACGTTTACTTCCAGGTATGGACGTAGACCAACTCTGATAATATCAGTAATTATGGAAACATTTATGGGAGTATTATGCTCATTCCTCCCCGACTTCTGGAGTTTTACCATCGTCAGAATGTTGGTGGGATTTTCAGTTGGTGGTGTAATGGTCATTAGTTTCGTCATCATCATGGAATATATTGGAAACGTAAACAGAGACTTGGTTTCGGCTCTGTTTCACATACCTTTTACGGCGGGCCATGTCATATTAGCCGTGTTTGGATACTATATAAGAGATTACATGTATTTTCAACTGAGTATATCTGTGACTAACGTAATTTTGCTGTGTTACATTTGCTTGCTACCAGAAACGCCTAGGTGGTTATTAGCAATTAATAGAACAATGGAAGCGATCGATTTGATGGAACGCGTTGCAAAAATGTAAGTTAAATTTTAAACACTCAATGAAGAGAAGGACGTCATAATTTTATTGTAGGTACTTCAAATTATTCTATTTTTAGGAACGACTTGCCCACCGAGCACATCGCTATCAAAATTGAAAGGTACCAAATGGAGCACAGAAGTGTTAAGCCCAAAAGCTCAGCTGTTGATTTGTTTCGGACGCCAAACTTGAGGACCAACATAATCGTGATGTCATTTACTTGGCTCGTGTGCAGCTACTGCTTCTACGGCATGTCCTACTACATCAGCTACTTGACTGGCGACGTGTACGTCAACGTTGCAGCCACCGGCGGCGTCTGTTTATGTGGATGCATCATTTCAATTCCTGTCATGAAGTTCTCCAAACGCAGAACTGCGGTCATTGTAGGAAACGCCTTGTGCAGCCTATGCTTGTTTGCGCTCGCCTTTGTCCCTGAAGGGAAAATATCTGTCGTTCTTGGCTGCATAGGAGTATTGTGTTGCTATTTAGTTTTTATCGTATTATATTTGTATTGCTCAGAAATGTTTCCTACGGTGGTGCGGAATGCCGCTATTGGGATATGTTCAATGATGGCTAGATTTGGAGCTATGATTGCACCCTTCGTCACTGGCCTCAGGCCGTACGGTCAATGGTGTGTTCCTATTTCATTTGGAATTTTTCCACTGTCAACTGCATTGCTGTGTTTACTGCTACCAGAGACGAAGGACTGCGAATTGATGATGACAATAGAAGAAGGTGAAGCATTCGGTAGAAGACCACAGTTTCATACTCGAATTGATAATGTTCAAAGCGTCGCAGACTAAATTTGCCTTAATAAACCAGACTGTAATAAGAAAACGATGTCAGTTATTTGTGAACCATTATGATACTTGAAACTGTTTTATCACATTAAGCTGAAGGCTTTGAATTTATTAAAGTTTCAAGGAAGGTGTCATGTAACAGGGCTTAGTAGGTCACGTAGGGGTTCTAATCTAGCGGCGGCTGGCAGCCACACCGGCAAGGCTTCCTGGGCGAGTCAGTGCGGGCCCGAGGCGCACGGCGCCATGGCGGTAGGGCTCCTGCTGTGCACCGCCTGGTATTACACCATACTCTCTGGTACCTACGAACTATGTTTATTTTTCAATTCACTACTACCTACATGTTTCGAAAGTTGATTATTTTTATTTAAGGCCTTGCAAACGTCATATACGTACGTTACGTAGAATTCAGCTCGCATCAAAATTTGTTTCAAAGCTCAGTTCTTGTCCATTTGTATTATTCGAGTAGGTATATAAGTGCTATATTATAAATACTAAATAGTAATTTTAGTAAAAGCATTGAGAAATTAATAACCTGGGTAGTGTTTTGTTTAGTCTCATTTAATAATTTATTATTCTTCTGATTCATACAAGTAAATTTAAAATCCTATTCCAGGTTTCTTCACACTTTACTGTCCGGCAATGTACCTGATGTTCTTCAGTCACAGACTCTACAGGAAAATAGTTGACGCGCTATTCGCATTATGGGAACTTTATCCAGTGGTAAGGTTAATTACATGTGAAACACTTATTTGTGAAGGCAATAATAAATAAAAGATAATTCTGCTGATGTGACTTTTGCAGGCGTTATTTCAATGTTGCTGCAACACACAATTGCATCATTTCGGTGACTACGTGAATCCGGACGAGAATGCGATTATTATACTGAACCATCGAACTAGAGTCGACTGGAACTATGTATGGATAGCTCTGTACCACGCCACTCAGGACCCTTTAGGCGACACGTGTTCTTGTAAGCAGACCGCACAAGCTATTGAAAATGCCGAAGAACCAAGTGATATACTTGATATTGGAGGCAAATCTAAAACCAAATTTGTGTTAAAAGATGAAATCAAAGCTATACCTGGGGTGGGTGAGTTAACTATTGTAAGCAATTTCTTTAGAGCGATTCTTCTCCAAAAAATAGGTGCATAAACTGCCATTGTTTATAATGCGTCGTTCTTATTCATAGCACAGTTGCAGTTTTATTGTCATGACCTTACCGTCTTTCAATGATTACAGGTTGGATAATGCAGTTGAATTTTTTCCTTTACGTAAAGAGAAATTGGCAAGAGGATCAAGTGAATTTAACACAGTTCGTAGACTATTATAAAAGGCTTCATTACAACTACAGGATAGTTTTATTCCCCGAGGGAACTGACTTGTCTGAGAACAACCGACATCGTAGCGACAAGTTTGCTTTCGCTAATAGCTTACAGGTGAGTTAATAGAAACCAGTTGTGTCGATTAACACTTACTATTTCGTGGCTCAGTCTGATTTTACTTTAACAACTTATTATTTATCAACAAACACACGTACTTACTTACCTACACACATTTCTCTTTAGTCTCTCCAACTTCAGTTTCACCACGTTTCGATCTCGGAAACTGCTCTGTAGCAAATATGTGTCAGCTTCCACGAGACAGGCTCGTCCTAGTGTGGAAGTCACAGGCAATAGCATTCTTTATCAATAAACAAAGTTCTAAAATCCTAATGTACCACAAACAAACGTTGTTGAATTTGTAAGAAAATTGAACTTTGTAGCCAATTTATTTAATTTAATCGTTTTTTAAGTTACCGCAGCTTTGCATTGAAGGGAAGTGAAAAATCTTGTTCCAACTCCTTTTATTTTTTATTTGATAAAATTCGTGCGGCGTCCAAATTAAGTCTCGGCGTCATCGTTGGACACCATTGTCGATCCTGGCTTACAGGAGCAACAGTGGTGGGAGAGTATGATGGCCCTAGGCCCAATTCAAAATCTCTCCAACTACTTCAAGTCTGTACTTTGTATTTGGTCCACCAGCAATAGTAAATTCCCATGGTCGTGTTATTCCTACTGTACATACTGTTATCTATTCCTACTTTTCTTGTTGACAGAATAACTGACTGTCTAACTCTTGTGGACTAAGGTCAAATATGGTTTTCAAATTATACCTACTGATTGGGTTGACGTTCATGTATTGTTCCAGCACTACCAGTATGTGCTACATCCTCGTACCACAGGATGGGCTACACTCTGTTCCCGCCTGCGAGAGTCTGGTCTAGTTGCGGTCTATGACGTCACGATCGCGTACGACACTCCGGCGCAGACCGAAGTAGACCTGCTGCGAGGGAATATACCGATGAATGTTTACTTCTATTTTAAACGGTAAGTCATTATTTTTCTACTCTACTTTTAGTGAAGGTGGTGACGGAAGCTGAGCGCGTAGAGCTACAGAATAGATTAGCTGAGTGTTCCAAGCGGACTGCTCTGAAAGCTATTTTAAAGGATTGAATACGGAAGTGAACAATAATACTTATAATATAATAATAATAATATAGCCCTTTTAACCTCCCACTCCTGGGCACTAGCCTCCCCTCAACACGAGGGGGATGTAGGCCATAATACTTACTTTCTTTAATTATCAAAGACGATTCTGGTGTCGATATAGGTACATAGAAATTGAATAAAATATGATTTCACTTTTTTATTTAATTACGTCTTTTTATTAAATACTTAACATAATATTCTTAATTCACATCAACAATTACATGCAAATAAATAAATGTTACAGGTACTCTATTGATAGACTTCCCCTGAAAGAAGCTGGTCTGAGGAATTGGCTCAATGAGCGATGGAGGGATAAAGAATTCAGTCTTCGTAGCTTCCATAACGATGGTACGTTACATATCATAACATCCCTCTCTAACCCCCTTATTAATAACCGTGCATTCGCGGGCGAATAGTTACACACCGAACTATCTCTGTCCGTCATTAGTAATTTGCCTTACGAAAGAAGAAGACTAGCATGGTTTAAGGCTCCATTTTGGTTTTCCAAGGTGGACGGTCATATTTTTGTATTGTATTGTTATTAATTGTTTGTTATTGCTAGTTGATACATGACACGGGCTTATTAACTTGGGTGGGCCATGCTTTTAAAGAAATAAGAAAGAAGCATGGTTTTTATACAACCGTTAATAAGAGGGTAACAGTTTGCGGTATTTTTTAATGTTATCATGTTTATGAGACAGAAATCTGTCACTTATCTGTGACACAGAACAAAATAGGGGCATCGTACTGTGGAGACAAAAAGGGGGCTTTTTGCCCAGCTGTGGGACTTCTAATAGAGTTTAAAATACTATCGATAAAAATACAGAGAAAACACATTTATTCAGCATCAACAATACGGATATAATTGAAATACTTATATGTACGCATAAACTGTCGAAATTATTTTCAGGTTATGTACCTATTATACAAGGTACAATATAAAATGTTCTGAGCTAATTTAAAATGATTTAATTGCACTTTCAGGTAACTTCATTGACCCAGAGTCGAGGAAAACACCGTTGTACAGGTCACCAAGATCGCTGCTGTTAGCTAAAGCAGGATTTATTTTCTGGACTTTCATAGATATTCTGTTCCTGTATTGTTTGTTGCATAGCGTGTTATTTCAGTTCTGGGTCATGTACCATTGTTTGCTGTTTGTCATCGTGACTTGGTATTTTGGAGGGTTTCACAACATACAATATAAGTTAGATAAATTAGCACCGTAGATAAATGTTTCATTAGCTTTACTTAGTAATAAATATATTATTATTGTAACATTAGGTAAATTATTCGCTATTGTCTGTGAATTCTCATCAATGCCAAAGATAATGATTAGTGTAATAAAGATATTCGCGAACGATATCTTCGGCCTGTTATTATTAT
This sequence comes from Notodonta ziczac, assembly GCA_918843915.1. NCBI lineage: Eukaryota > Metazoa > Arthropoda > Insecta > Lepidoptera > Notodontidae > Notodonta > Notodonta ziczac. The sequence continues at coordinate 5,590,036 of OU974047.1, forward strand.
TTATACAATAAATCAAGTGGTCATATCTGAAGGCGATTTTGATATGTCTGCCTGTTCTCTTTGCTCAATTGTGTTTGGAAGTACAATACCTTTAGTTTCGGGAAGAAAATAACAAAGAATGGCCGCACTAAATGCAATGCCGCTGAAGATTAGAATAGACACCCACTCAATTCCAATATTCACAACAAAAGGGGCTATGAAACCACCTAATCTCGCGAACGTAGAAGCGAATCCCATAGCTGCGTTTCTTATAACAGTGGGGAACACTTCAGAAGTGAATAAATACGATAGAACGAAAGAAGTGTAGGCTCCAATGAGCCCTATAATCGCGAACGCTAAACTAGCCGCTCTAATATCACTCGGAATCAATACGAATAGCAGCAATGAAAGTCCCGCTGTAGAGAAAGTGAATATAATGCTCACTTTCCGCTTTAAGTGCAGAGTAGCTATTACAACTAGAACTAGTCCGGGAGCCAGACACGCACCAGATAACATCACGTTCAAGTATATGTTGCCTTGCAGCCGGCCTATGTATTGATTGAGCCCGAAGAACGTGTGGGAACAGAACATCCATATGAAGGCAGTTATCACTGTGTAAACGCGGATCTTCGGAGTTTTGAATAAGTCCAGATAGGTGCCGGTTTGCTGTTGGTTCTTGTTTAACAACGCTATTTTCGTAACAATGGCCTCAATATCGTCTATGGGTCGATTGTTTCTGAAAGAAATGTATAATTGTGTAACTGTGGATCAATTTTAAGATAAAAGTTATTTATACTGACTCCAAATAACAGAAATGTATGAGATTTCTCGTTATGCTATTCAGTGCAGGATTTTTGAGGTCGGTTTATTTTATATATTCTAAAGGGCATTTGATTAAAAAAAAATACACGCTTATGGTATATCTAATTATTGACTTTATCTTTATTCCAAGCAAGTATTTGCGAGTCACTAACCGTCGAGCGCCTTTTTCTGCACAAAACACGAGCAATTGTGTATCTGAAGTATATAAAGAGACAATGTCTCTGACATATTTAAATAAATATTCTATGTATTTAAATTTAGCGTGAACTTACTTTTGAGCAATATGCGTAAGCATCTCAATTGCTTCCTTCTTCTTACCAACCGTAATGAGCCATCTAGGTGATTCTGGGATCAGCCAATAGTACACAATCACTAATAACCATGGCAATGACGTCACCAACTGAAGATTCCTCCATTCCCTCACGAAATACGCTATAATGGGGAGGGTGAAGTAGCCCAGTATGAACGGTATCTCTTGCAGCCCAATCACGTACGGTCTAAATGATTTTCCGCTCAGTTCTATGAGTAGAATGTAGCAGGAGAGCATGGTCCCGCCAACGTTAGCGCCGATGAAAAATCGGCAAACGAGGAACATCCATAGTTCTGGTACTATAGCAGAGAGAGCTATGAAAACCGCTTCGAGAAACAGCGATATCAGCACCACAGTCTTGCGGCCGTATCTGGAAGCAAAAGTTAATTTCACAGAAACGCCGCTTCATACCTTATTATCATTTATTATGTAGGTATTTTAAATGCGTTTGTTATCAAACTATGTTTAACAACTAACAGGAAGCATGTAATACCCAGTCTTTGAAATAAATTCACATTTATGTTAATCATCGTCTGGCAATAAGAAAATTAAGTATTTTTTAGCCTTATCTAAATCTAGGTTGATACTAAGTATAGTAAGAAAGATACAGTGGTTAAATAGGAAATCGTCTTTGTAAAAATGGGTATTGCTGATGAATGAGGCAAGTAAGTTTGTGGGAATTATAGCCAAATATTACTTTATCGTTTTGAGGAAGTTACGACGCGCTAGCTATGGATTACGTGGATTTACAGATTTACAGACTAGGTATACGTCATCTTGTCGACCAAAATTTCATTTTGGTTTACTCACACTTTTATCGTTGGTCACAACAATCCCATACATTAACATAACTAACCGGCTGTCAAGCCGCTTATGTTATTGTGATAGAATAATTACCATCACTGAGTGAAAGGAACAATACGAGTCATTGAAGTAGACGAGTGGTAGGCAGTAGTGGTGGTAGGTAAATAAATACATTGAAAAAATAGCTATACACGTGTGGATATACGGCTGATTTTCCTTAGAATAGCTACTCTGCATAGCTGCGGGTGGACTAGGTTTGTAAGGTGAAATAATAAGGACAGTTTACCTGTCCGAGACGTATCCAAACACGATACTACCAACCAGTATTCCGACTTGCATCATCGATTGCGACAAACTTGCCAAATATTGGCGGTCACATATCAGGTCCCATTCACTCGTAACAGAGCTGACTATCGTGCTGGTATCGTACTCCGGGTTTTTACAAGGACAGTGGTTAGTCGCGTTATTGGCATTCTTATCTGTGCAAATGTACTCAACACTCGGTATTATAAACACAACGTTGGAAAGTTGGAATTCGGTCGGCAGACGGCCCACTGAGATTAAGATCAGGATCCATGTTTGGTATTTGCCAAAACGGCCTATCGCCGTTTCTATGAGGTCTTCTTCCATTATATTTTGCTGAAATATAATTTATATTTTAATAAGAGACTTCCCGCTTACAGCAAACACTTGTTTTACAGGTTGTTCAAATTTGTTTTAATTATTTTTGTAATTTAGATGTTCGTACTCACTTCCTTAAATCAATTAAATGTCAATTTCATTTGCTGTCATTTAAGGGTACCTTTATCTACTTAATTATATTCAGCACTTCGTACACATCACGTAAATATATTTAAATTATTAATATATTTTAGAATTGCCTTTCCTTCACGAAGTAAAGCGACACACTAACAACATCGATATTACCTACATCGGTACTTATCTAGACTAGATATCTTGGTCGGATAAAGGGTTTACGTACAAAGTTCTATCTATTTTTTATATTGCTATTAAGTAAGCGGGAGTGTGCAAAATAAAACAGAAACTCGCATTCAGCATGTTTAATTAACAATTAACCTAATAATCACAGCCTATATAAATAGACCTCATATAGTCTCATCTTATATGCACTTACATTAAATAATCTCTTTACAATTATATACTGAGAACACTTTATTAAATAGTTTTCTTAACTATAAACCATTCACTGGCCAGATTCGCTCATTCAGGCGCACACATATACATTATACAGGATCATTCAAATACTAGTTTAAAGCCTCACAAAGCTTCGCCTTCTTCTAAAGTATCAGGAAGTTTCCTTCCACGAGTGTCTGGTAATAATACACATAGAGCGGCTCCTATTAAGGGGACTGTTCCAAAAGCGAGGGGCGGTAACCAGGCGCTGGTGTGGGCGAGAGTAGCTACGAAGGGAGCGACCATGGACCCTATTCTGGCTACTGTAGACGACAACCCTACTCCCGAGTTCCTCACAACAGTTGGAAACAATTCTCCAGCGTATAAGTATACTGTGGCGAAGGATATGGCCATTGCCCAGAGTCCGATGCAGCCGAGGGTGAGGTGGCCGGCGCCGGAGGGCGGCACGACGGTGATCAGAAGGCAGCTGAGGCCGGCGATGCAGTTGGCGCTGATCAGAGTCACCTTGCGGCCCAACAGTCTGTTGGCGTAGATTGAAACCAAGGTGCCCGGGACCTGTGAACAAATAGGTATTGGTATAAATAAAAGGAACAAACGGATAACCAAAATAATTAGAAGGTTGAGGGACTGTAGTTCCATAATAGTTGAGGCAGATCAAATCAAATTAATAAATATGCTTTGTACGTATAGTTTCATGTAAATTTCTAAATGTAAATACATTTTTACATGCAAATACAGAATACATATTTCATGTAAATACAGCAAAATTTGGCTGATAATAGTATTGGGCCCGATGAGCCTATTACCAAATACCAGGTACAGGAGCTAAATATAGTTATAGATATATAAAAAAATGCCATTACTCTATTGCCCTAGTTTTATTGTAACATCAATTGAGATATAAGAAGTAATAAAAACGTTATTCACGCATGATAAGTAACGGATGATCACTTCTCATCATGGTGCAAGCCTCGTGCCAAACATAGCGTGAACTTTTGGACCGCCTCGGTTTAATTATAATAACCTTTAATTAGTGTCACCACGATAACGGTGTTAAGATAATATAGGTTTGAATTGTAACTGGATACGATAATACGGTTCAAGTAATTTCTCCGTAAATAGTCTGACTCGAGGTAGCTTATCAGGTTATCACCAAAAGTGGATGTGTCAATAGTCACTATAAATATTTTGTGTTTTTTTTTTAAATATTATCAATATGTCTTAAGGTTATTTATTCGTACCCGTTGCCATAATACCTATCTCTAGTCGTGATAAAAACCCGTTGCACAAAATCAAAATACTGACTACTTCCATAGTAGGTACCTATTATTTGTATACATAGGAACATCACCAAATAAACCGCATTCTTTTACAACGATCGATCATGATCTAGTAATAGGCGTTCCATCTCTTCAAAATGTACTCTACAAGCATTTCAACTCTATAATATGGCCTCTACTAATTCCTATGGTCAACTACCTAGTTGGTACCTTACCTTCACAGCCTAACATTCAAACTGTTGCGTTCTAACCAAAGACTGGTATTATTACAATTATTATAAGTCCAGAAAAGGACTGACCATTAAAATTCTGTTTACCTGTATAGCAGCGGAAATAGCGACGTTAGTGAATATGTTCCCGGACACGTGGCCGATGTACTGCGACACGCCGAAGAAGCAGAGCCCGCAAACGAACCAGTTGAAGCAGATGGCAATGGTGCGCGCACGCAGCCGCGGCGTGCGGAACAGAGCCAAGAACGACACGTGCTCTTCCTGCTTGGAGCCCACGTCTACCGCCATCTTCTGGGTAGAAGTCGCTATGTTTTCTGTTGGACGGCCATTTCTGAAAAGAAATACATAGATTTATAAGATTGCGTAGGTTTTTATTTATTCATAAGACGTTCTATTGTAAAATACATAGCAGGTTAAACTGATCTTTGTCAATGGGTTCCTTAGTTTTACCTCCCACTTGTTGATTCATATGATGACCGCTTGGCGCAGTGGTTCGAGCGTAGGCCGCTCGGCTCACTGCTCATGGTGGTTGCAGGTTCGATTCCCGCAGGGGAAAATTTCGGAAATGGCCTTTTCGTAATTTACCCTAGTCTGGGTGTCACTGGGATCGCCCCCAGGCCATTGTACGGTATCCATAGCACAAGCGTTGCTTAGTTTGGGACCAAACAGTTGGTGTGTCAGTCTGGCGATATTTATTTATTATTTATATTTGATAGTACTTACACTTTCGCAGCGACTTCCATAATCTTAATCGCCTCTTCGGTCCTGCCAGTAGTCAAAAGCCATCTTGGCGATTCGGGCAGTAAGAAGTAGTAGCTCATGAACAACACCGAGGGCAGCGATATCGCCAACTGGAAGGTGCTCCAATCCCGGATGTAATACCCGAATGCGGCCAATGTCAAATGACCAAGGTTAAAGGGAATTTGGTAGATAATGCCAACGGTGTCTCTGTATTTAGCGCCGATCAGTTCCATGGTTAGTACGAAGCTGGTGACCATGGTGCCGCCTGTTGCAACTGCCAGGAGGAACCGGAGGGTTGTGAACATGTACCAGTTAACGGAATATGCCGTGGTCACTCCCGATATGAGCTGCAGGAACACTGCGGCGAGGAAAGGGTTGCGACGGCCGTACCTGCAATGGGTGGAGTAAACTATTAGCGCGCACGTGATACTAATACTTCGGTAAAATGATATTTAATTGTATTGCCCTTACGTTACACGTTTATACGGTGAACACACTTTTTGTATGGTGAACTAGCAATCCACCCTACTACAGATATTTTAACTTCACTGTTCGTAGCAGTACATATTTCTCCCATAAATAACCCAGAGGTTGTTTGTACTTAGTGGTGGCTTATACTTAGTGCATCTTCAAAAGGTATCATTCCTTGTAACACTACGTCACATATTCACTTATCCATTTGATACTGCATGTTTAATGTCATGACATTTATTATAGGAAGTAGTCCGTTCAAGAATCCTTCAGAGGTTAGCGATAAACGCGGTACTCTACTGACCCCACAATACGGATATCTAATCATCTGCTGATTACAAACGCACAACAGATACAAACTTGCAAGGGGCCTCATCCAGATAAATGGAACAACAAACAACATTACAAAGTAAATTTGCTAAAGTAATGCCATCCGGACCAATCGTGTGATTTTGTGGTTCAATAGCATGCAGGATGCACCAATTCCCGCAAGATTGCCACTGAGAGCGAAACAGGCTACAAATGCAATTGTCACTTACATCGTCGAAGCCACGGATTGACCGTCTACCAGCTATTTATGTTGACCAAAGGGAACATTACCTACTCAGTATAATTGTCAGTAGTTTCGAGAGCTTTTTAACCGACTTCCAATAAAAGCGGAGTAGGAACCGACTCTAAATAAAATAAATGATAAGTTATTTCTAGTTTTTTAGTGCACCCATGTATTTTTTTGAAGCCGGTTTATTTTTTATAAGCATTTATTAACGAACCTGTCTGAAAGATGTCCAAACATCATGTTGCCGACGAGGATGCCGAGCATAAAAATGGTTTGGGTGAGATTTTTCAGCCACTGTTTGTCGCAAACGAGATCCCATTGCGATACGATAGTCTCCTTGAACACCGCGTGGTCATACTGGTAGTCGGTGCAGTTGGCGTGACACACGTTGTCAAAGACTTCGTCAGTAGAAGCACAGGTGAAGTTCATCGGTGGCGCGAGGAATATTATGCTCATCTGGTGCCAAGCAACTGGGAATTTCACCAGGAACACGACGAAACAAATCCATATCTGCCATTTCCCAAGCGCTCCGATGGCTCTGGTCAGAGGGTCCTCGTTCATCTTCTGGCTTTCAGCGTCTTTGGTTTCGTTCTCCAACACTGTAATTTAACCATTTACTATTGTTAAAAATATGTCATGTTTAGAAGCGCAGATTAAGTAAAACAAACTTTAAAAAATATGCATACATTAATAAAATACCTAAAAGCTTATGTATAAACTATTAGTATTGTTATAATATTGGCCTCCTTTTGGCATCGACGACGATGTGGAAGCACTTTTGTACGTACTTATAATTTTATTAGCTGTGCCCACCGACTTCGTCCGCGTAGTATTTAACTTAACAACAATTTCGGGATTATCGGGATAAAAAGTATCCTATGTGTTAATCCCGGTTATAAACTATCTGGAGTCCAAATTTCATCCAAATCCGTACAGTAGTTTTTGCGTGAAAGAGTAACAAACATGCATCTATACTCACAAACTTACGCATTTATAATGTTAATATAGTAGGATTTTATTTTTATTTATATTTTACTTTTATTTAGTTTATTTTAGTATTGTCATTGAAATATTATCCGATTAAATGAAAAAGTATTGTAACTAACATTGAAAACACATTGGAATGATCACACTTAAGGCATATAACACTTACTTGCTCAAATACGTATAACTTTTAATTAAGGGGTAACAACTCATCACTGTCCCTAGGCAATGTATTCACTGCGGGCGTAACGCGACGAGTGTTTCTTTAAGAATCATTGACGGAAGTGTACAATTTATCTTTTGCGTATATAGGGTGCTCCCTCGCTCAATAGGATAATTAGATAATAATATCTTGGTTTCGCGGATGTAACATTATCACGTGTCCCAGAACCATTTCAGGGTGTCACTTTGATAACCTAGGTTCGCATCGTATGTATAGTTAATATTTTAAATGATATTGATGCAACTCTCTACGTGCCATGTGTCTGGCTGTTTGTACCCTTGTAATTGGGCCATACTGTACTTTTTTTGTAGCCCTTTTTATGTCCCACTGCTGAGCATGCCCTTTTTATATCGCCAGAGGTCCTTATTTATTTGTAATAAATTCAAATAATTTACTAATGTACTTATTATTATTATTTTTAAGTGTATAGCTTCGCAGGTAAGTATATAACGCAGATTACTATAGGAATGGACCACCAGAGACGGCAGTTTTTTTCTTCGATAAAATTACATATCGAGCTACAGTAGACTGCATATTACATCAGGTATTACATTCTGAAGTGACGTAGTAGTTTCTTGTGGCTCAGCGCAGAACAACTAGACAGATTTAAATGCGGCTAAAACACGAGCAACGGGTCTAAAATGTCTTATCACACACGGTCAAAGTTGACTGTGGGTGGCATCATCACGCAAGGCCGTGTTTACACTCCGGTGCATCAAATGCGATGTCGCACGATTGATTATGTACCTACGAAGGATACCAATCATTATTATTGTTATCTAGTTCTTGTCCGCGGCTCCGAAAGCCTGGAACTTCTATAAAATTCAATTTTCCTAAGTGACTCCTTAATAATCAGCAATCAGCCAGTGAAAGTTTTGTCAAAATCAGTTCAGTTGTTCCGGAGATGAGACGAAACAAATACTTATACAGACAGACAGATCAAAAGACAGGCAAACAAAAAAAATTAACAATAGTTTTTTTTATTATACCTACCTACTTCTATTGTTATTTGCATACTTAATTTCATGTTTTTTACGCGTGTCGTGTCTTATCTTACGACACAAGGGTCATCTTGCGTTGGGAATGAAAAGCAACGGATTTTTTGCTAACGAGCTATGTTTAAATTAAATTATTATTCACTCTGCGATGTGAAAATCCACATAGCATAAATTATATATTTATCATATTATTTTAATAGATATAGGTATCGAATGTCTGGGTATTTTGAATAAATAACAAACGTGACCTTTAAGCTACATCTAAGCCTTTATCAATTGCGACATAGTCTGCGCCACGCGTCGCTCCGCGTCAATCTTTCTTATCACTGCAACGGGGGCCAAGCCTCCATACGACGCTTGATACCTAATGTGCAATGCAGCTATGTGAGTAGGTACTCATACACAAAGCTATCATTTTTTATATAAATATTTTTAAATAGATTACTGCAAAGTGAGTTTATCAGTTTACTAGTATTCCCCTTAGCCTCCGGCTAAGCTAATGCTTGTGTTAGCAGTAGGCTCACGTGATGGCCAGGATGAGGATCAAACCCGTAATCATTCAGTGGCCCCTCTATGTGTATTTAATTTGTAACATAATCGTTATACAGTACATTCAAGTTTGTACATTATTTCGAATAAATTATCTAGTCACATGGATTATCTAAATACCTACCTAAAGGTAAGTACGTAAAGTATGTTGGGTTAGTAAATGGATACATAGAGTCGGCGGTAATTTGCCGGCGCTATCGTAACAGATTTTCCTGTAACATTAAACTAAACACACTATTAAAACTGTGTACCTATAAACCACTAATTCCATCACAAATCATAGATGCATGTGTGTAAACATGGTTGATTTTGAAGATTTTAAATTTGATCTACGTTAATCTATATTATCTAACGTAATTAATTAGCTGTCGCGTGTTCTATTTCTGTTAAAAAAGCAAACATGTTTCCCTATCTAAGTATAAATAAACCGAATAATTTGCTCAAAATGTTGAATTGCCATTATTCCAAGAGAACTAACTACCATCCTTACATCATTAAAGTAAGTAGTGAAAGTTCATGTAGAGAGTCCGGACATTGCACATTAGAAGCTTACCACAACACTTAAATATTACCGCGTCTAGAATACTAGCTGCCTATAATTAACGACCTCGTAAAACTCTGACCGAATGTTAAATTCGATTTCATAAGAGGAAACTCATTTAAAGTCGAACCCTGTTTGTTGCCATTCATAGTAAAACATTTATCTACTTCTATAAATATTCATATACCTAATTCGAATTGGACACGAATCGCAAAGCGACGTGTAACGTATCTATTGTGCAACTTATTCACGGATTTAGTGACTACAATGTTGATAGGTTGGTAGCAAATTTTAATTTGATCTGTCAACCAATAAGTAGTTCCCAAGTTCCATTTTCACACCGTGGAGATGTTTCTGATAAAATAACAACACATACTAGTCTGGAAGGACATTAATATCTAACCACAAATAAGTATACCTAGACTAGCTGTGCCCGCGACTTCGTTCGCGTGGAATTTAATTGACAAAGTTTCATACAAACTTTCATCCCCTATTTTATCCCCTTGGGGGTAGAATTAATCAAAATCCTTTCTTAGCGGATGCCTACGTCATAACATCTATACCTGCATGCCAAATTTCAGCCCGATCCGTCCAGTGGTTTGGGCTGTGCATTGATAGATCACTATGTCAGTCAGTCAGTCACCTTTGAGTTATATATATTTAGAAATATCGCAACACTATTTTTCACTATGTTAGGACTACTTCTAAGGTACCTACTTACTTGTATTGGCGCCAACTCCAAATGTAAGAAATTATAAAGTGCCTAGGTATTGTTAGCTTCTAAGTGCATTAAGGATTTATTAATCTTAATTTTGTTTACCTATTTACTTCAGATAACAAAGCAAATGACATTAAATGATAAACTTTAAAAACACAAATATACTAAATAGTAAATACCAAAATGAAAATAATAATTTACATAATTAAATTAAATTAAATAGCTGACAAGTGGTAGGTTTTATTAATGGCTTACGTTCATTTTATTATTAGGTAACTTTCCGGTTTATATGTGAATAAAAAAAACTCGAGAGCTATATTTTATAATGCTTTTTACCATTAACTTTGTAACAACATCTTGGTCTGTACTCAGTAGTAACAGAATAATGTGTATTTCAATTAAATACACTCTAGGTATCGAAATAAGTATTTAATTTTATATTTTGTCTCGACGTTAGTGATGATACATCAAAATTGGGCTATTAAAACACTTTTTGGTTAAAACAACGCCTCAGAGTAGACAATAGGTATCACCCCCATAAGAAGCCATGCCTGTTTATGCCCTAATTGCCACAGCAACAACAGGCAATCATGTATCATGCATGTACTTACTTACTACCATGCGTGGCAACGTCATTTTTTTATTCTATTTAACCCATTTTCAGTACACACACTACTTACATACCTACTTATTATTTACACGTATACGGCCATTGTTAATCGATTAGATTTGTCTACTATGCGGACTATGCCATTCATACATCGGTAGTTTAAGTTATTTTTTCCATTTCAATTAATAGTAAAGTATTAATTTTGCTGGTTAACTACAAAAATGTTTCGTATGAGCCCGCTGCTGGGTTGTTGTCATCAATTTGGTATGGTTTTGCCATTAAAGTTCATTGTGCTGTGAATCCAAAGCCTATGGACCATATGACAAATTTTATTATTTCATTCTGGTGATATGAATTATTCTTATAACAAAATAAAGTAGTAAAGTAATAGGCTCTAATTATTACATGTAAGATCGATATAGAGCATTCACAGTGCAAAATACGACGCGACGTCATCGGTTTATGCAATAAAATTTAATATTAATCAATTGAACTATGCTACTGGAATTGTACTTTCATTATGTGATAGTTATACATGTAAGTAGTTAATCAATATTTGCTTTGAGACCGACGCCGCCGCCCGTTTATGTGCGTGCATGGAAAACTACAAGCAGGTCATTCACCCACGCGAGGGTGTAATTATGTGCAATCCCCGAACAAATTACTTTTTTGCTGATAAAAGTCAATTTTCAAAATTCTCCCCGAGATGGCCGACGAGCGATTGAGAACGTGATTGGCCACTTTTTCTTATTTGGGCAGAACCCGGCTTATAATAACCGCAAGGCAACATTTTATGAACGCTGGGAAATTATTTATTTCGGTCTTTCGTATCTATAAGTTGATTAAAGTTTACCGTTAGCGATTTTAAATTATTAGTTGTAATAACGGTCAACCACCGTCTAGCAAGAACTGATGGTATGGATAGAATTATTAGATGGGTAAGTAAATATTATGTTCGGCTATTATGGCAAAAGTATGAGAATCTTATTATATTGTATTGTATAGGTAAGGGGAAGTCCATTAATGACGTGAGGCGAGAATCGAGAAAATTGGGTTAAATTATGTAGTAACTTCTTAACTAGCCTTCAAAAATATTAAGCAAATTATTACCTATTGTTATCATTTCAAGAATAAATCCAACACATTCACAATAGAAAAACAATTTTTTTTAATATCACGTGAGATTCAGTTATTGGGAGGGGGTTGAGCCAAATCTCACAGCATCTCACCAAGGGGGTAAGGAGGTCCGAAACCGACTAAAACACCTTACGTAATTAATGGACGCCCGCCCTACCTATACAATACAATAAATAACTGCGACGGAAGTAGGAACAACACTTGCACTGATTTGCACTTAATTGCACAGATTTGTGTTTTACATCAATAAAAGCTTACTTATATGTGTCATAAAAAGGTAGGTAACAGAGAAATCGACTTCCGTGGTCATTTTCTACGGAAACTGCCTCGATTTAAACTGTCAAAGCACATTTCCTGGGAGATGGGAGCGAGGCCGAGTTCCACTTATTTGTTGCTATTTATAAGTAGGAATAAATTATCATTAATAATAACACATTTTGGCCAGTTTGATAGCGTAGATAGGTACCAACTTATTTCATTATAAATAGGTATTAAACTATTTACCACATGTAGGAAGCTGCTGTAATATTATTAGAAAACTCAAGTGACTTTTACGCTTTCATGATTGTAGCGTTGTCGGATGTTCCTAAATGAAAGTAAATTAATTATATTCGAGTAAGTATGTAAGTACCTAATTACAGTTAATTAATTTTAATTAAGTAAGTTATTGATTTAAACAGTATGTAAATGCCACAAAACCGAAAATCATCGTAAATATTATCCAATATTCTAAAGGTACCTATTCTAGAAAAACGAATACATTTTAAGTAAACTTACTTTTGTGTGATTCTAGAAGAAGGTCCAGTGGATGGCACACAAACGGCGAGATGCGTCTTATTGGAACTGTTGAGAGAGCTCACCGGAGCGGGTGCCGTTCCGTGCCGCGCTCAAACACGTATTGACAAACATACGCACGTGTAGCAGTATATAGACCTCAGGCACTCCTCCGACGAAACCGCCGGCGCGATCGTGAGAAAAACCAAAGCTCCTCCAAGGCGTCAAACGCTTACTAAACCACTGCTAAGCTAAATACAACCTTAACGCAAACATAGACAGGTATTATTAAAAACTGACCGGTTCGTGGGATTCTACAGTGACGTAGCATATTCAAATTATGTTGATACTGGTTTAGCGTTTTTTTATATCTAATAAGTACCTACTTTTGCTGTTTTAATTTATAATCTTACATAGTTCATGCTGAATGTTACCTACCTACCTACCTATTTCTGTTAGGTTCCGTAAGCACTTCATTACTTCCTTGTTTATAAAAATTTGCATCTTATTTGTCTACTAGCTGAGCCCGCGACTTCGTCCGCGTGGAATTTAACTTAACAAAAAAGCCCGCTCTCGCGTTTAAAGCCAGCGCAACAGGACCCATTTTTAAACATTTTGTTTTTCTAAAATAAAAGTAGCCTAACTTACTCCTTAAAACATCAGCTATCTGCCAGCGAAAGTCCTTTCAAAATCGGTCCAGCCGTTTCGGAGATTACCCGGAACAAACACACAGACAGACAGACAGATAAAAAAAATTTAAATCGCGTTTTTGTTATCGGTGGCGTATATACTTTCATATGCATTTAGTGAAAAGGTGTTATTTTGATATTACAAACAGACACTCCAATTTTATTTATTTGTAATTTTGTATAAATTATATAATTTGGCGTATCGTGTATCGGAATAGTTTATGTACTGTATTCGTATTGTATATTATGATTACGTACTTACCCAAATTTGTTTCTAATGTTCTACACAAGGGCAAGTGGGTTTAAAATACCGAAGCAATACATAAACATAGAACATCCTCTTTTTTGGAAATCGGTTAAATAGAAGCGACATCGTCGTATCGGATAGCGCGCATATATTAAAACTAGCTGTGCCCGCGACTTCATCCGCGTGTAATTTAACTTAACAGAAATTTCGGGATTATTCATCCCCTATTTTATCCCCTTGGGGGTAGAATTAATCAAAATCATTTCTTAGCGGATACCTACGTCATAACATCTACCTGCATGCCAAATTTCAGCCCGATCCGTCCAGTGGTTTGGGCTGTGCGTTGATAGATCACTATGTCAGTCAGTCAGTCACATTTGAGTTATATATATTTAGATAAAATCATAGCCAGAACTGCAGTTAGGCACCTAAGTTCCTGCTCGATATAGTTAGATGGAGTGTTCGTCAAAATACCTGGGTTTTGTTTTTAGATAGGGTCATTGCATCGGTTTTGCGACCAGCGCCAGTAAGCGACCCCAAATACGATAATAATAATAATTATATCCGTCACTTTCTAATGAAATTCGCTACGTGAGGAGAGGAATGGATCGAAAAGTATGGCATACATAGGTAAACAAATTTACGGACCCCTTAATGCAGTTCGTCTCAATGTTTTCCCTGTTGTGCCAAGTGAAATAGGTTTTAATTCATACGTACTTCAATAATATAGGTAGGTAGGTAAATACCTAGATAGGTAATAAATAGGAAGCAGGCCTCTTGTTATCCTAGCTGAAAGGACCTCTATAGACTCTGCATTCCGAAAATAATCGAAATCAAGTAGTACACGATCAGTAGACCGTGCAAGAGCGGCTACTAGCCTATGTATATTACTATACCTACTCTTCGGCCTACTAGCAGACGAGTTAAACGTACCTAGGTATACTTTAGGATAATTTAGGGTAAACAAAAAACAAATGTCCAAAAAACCTGGTCTTCTAAAGGTCATGAATGAGTTTGTCATTGCGTTTTGGGTAAACGGGTTGTTAACTTGTCAAACAGGTAAGTTGGCAATGCGCAGGACATTTATACCCAAACAACAGAAATAAAATTGCTTCTCATTTTTTTCTGACAACCATCACCAATTCTAGTTCCTGCATCAGCTGTAGTATCCAGCTTTTGGTCTGAGTGGAGGTAGGGAGAAGGGGAAATCAGGAATATCTTATAGGTCAAGAACGAGCTAGGAAGTATGACTGAAAAATCAGTTCTGAATGTAAATAGGGTGCCAGTCTGTGTCCAGGGGAGCAGATGTCTGCAGTTTTTTTTTAGGCCATTGGAACACTATTTTTTCAAACTCAAACTCAAAATTGTTTTTATTCATGTAAGCCAACAAAGCATTTATGAATAGTCAGAATCTACCACCGGTTCGGAATGCTGCTTCCACTGAGATGAGCCGGCAAGAAACTCAATGGTTACTCTTTTCAATGAATGAAAGATGGTGTACATTCTCAGGAACAGCATAAAAAAATAATATGAGCAGGCAACACCATTGCCACTAAATAGCTGCATTTTAATAATGAATGACGCAGGTATATTCTGTTTTTAAAAAAAGATTATTATAGGTGATGTTTAGTCACGGGAACCACATAGAAATCTATTTATATCCAGTCCTATATAATTTTAAATCATTCTAATCGGTATGAGAAACGGATTCAGAAACTGTACGAGTAAACGCGTGTTTTTACGCCGAAATCGATTGGAATGATTTTAAACACCCCCGCAGATGGATAATAAATTAATATGCTTATAGTTGTATAGGTATCTCACTTGATTGAGGAAAAATATGTATGCGCTTGGATAAGTTGACGCAACTTGGAATACCTGACTTACGTTGCTGTATCGGTGTCATCTAGCACACCTTGAATGTTAAAATTTTAGATGAATGTATAATCACATACTTGCGAATAAATATTAATTAGGTAAGTACTGAATTTGAAGGAAGATTAATATAAGACTACTTAATGGTGCAAAAATAAAACAAGTGGATAGATAGATAAGTGAGTAATAATGTGTGATTATTTGTATAGGTGCTAGGCCATTTTATTCTGTGCATTTAAGTACACCAATTTATACAGGATGGAAGGGGAATCGTAATCAAAACTCATAGGTACCATACACGGAATATTCCAACTCAGGGGGTCCAGAATCATGACTTGAACCCATGATATCAAAGATGTTAAAAATGTTCAAAATAACAATTTCGCTAAGTACCTACCCTACTAATATTATAAATGCTAAAGTTTGTGAGTGTGGATGTTTGTTACTCTTTCAGGCAAAAACTACAGAACGGATTTGGATGAAATTTGGAGCACAGATAGTTTATAACCGGGATTAACACATAGGATACTTTTTATCCCGATAATCCTGAAATGTTTGTTAAGTTAAATACTACGCGGATGAAGTTGCGGGCACAGCTAGTTTATCTTTATACATATATGAGTAGATCCTTATACCTAGCTGTTATTTAGATGCCTAGTATTATTTTTGACGTTTGAAACACCCTGTCTGTAAAGTGTTTAATCATTTAAGTAGGTACCCACCTACTTGAATTTATATTTTGGTACTGTAAGTACCAAAGAGAATATAATAGGTAAGTACTAAGTAGTGTTAAAAGTCTTTACATTTGTGCATAATGTTAGGTAGGTTAGTAGGTACTTACCTATCAGTTTTCAGTTTTACTCTTATTTAACCTTGCATTTCTTTTCACTCTGTTTTTCGGTATGTTATACTTAAATGTTGTGTTCGGTATGTACAAAAATGTTTCTTGGGAAAAACTAACAGTCGAAGTAATTAATTAATTCCTTTAACGATGGTAATAAAACGGAAAAACAGAAAGTCTAAACAGTGTAAATCATACCCGTTATTGGCGCGCACGGTAACAGGTTTCCATAATCGCGTTGCGACGGGGATTTCCTCAATGATACCAAAGCAAATGTGTTGTGGTACTAGTTACCATTTATATCACATGTACATAATGTATGGGGTTTTAATCAAATACCTTTTAGAAATGTTCGATACGGTTTTAATACAAGGCGGCGCCAAATTAATCACTCTATCGGAAGATGTTATAATTTATGCAAATGGCGTCGTCGTACGTCTATCATATTTGATATTTGTGAAATAGACGTCGATTTCCTAATTGTGTCGCGATAAATGGGCAAACATTATGTTGGCTGTGGCTGCCGATGTCGTGATATTCTCGGCCGAACATTAAGTCCGGTGGCGGCCACGCCCTGCAAAGTCTCCTGTGGTTCCAGTCTGTTCGAGTCGAGTAGCTAAGCGCCGAAATCGTCGTCGAAATTCACGCTGCGCTAATACCATCAACCACAATTATTGGACAAAAAATGGAGTATAAAGCTTTATTGCTTGTCTGTTTGTATTCTGCATCTGTCTAGTTCACACATCTCAAATACTAGCGGCTTCGCACGGGTAGGTACATTGCGGTACATTATTCGAGTTTTAGCAAGGATCCCTAATTTTTTGAAAATATATTATAGCTTATGTCACCCGGGGATAGTGTAGCTTCCCAACAGTGAAATAATTTTTCAAATCGGTTCAGTAGTTTCGGAGCCTATTCATTACAATCAAACAAACAAAGTTTTCCTCTTTATAATATTAGTATCTATGATAAGTATGATTAGTATGATGACAGGTACGTCTGTACGCCATTTGCAAAAATTAAAACATCTTCCGATAGGGTGATTAATTTTGCGCCACCTTGTACCTGTTCAGTTACTTACCCTCGATATTACATTATATACCTACCTACGTGTATCATAAAACCATCTAATAGACCTGCCGAATATTTCGTTCATACCAAGCGCAGCTATACAGCATTACGTTCAGTGGAGAACGAGTTTTGTTTGATTTTACTTAGTTTTCAGAAAAAAATAGTAAAGAAAATGAAAACAAAAAGACGTAGTACCTATAGATGGACTGACGGACAAACGGACATGACGAAATAAGAGTTGGTTTTACTTCAGAACCCAAAAGAATCCGTAACATTCGTAATTATTAGTCATAAGTAGGTATGGGTTTCGCACATAATTACAACTCTGTGGATATTCGATCGTATGTCAGGGGGGGACAGTTTTTACCCAATGAGTCTGTGCCATTGATTGATATAACTTAATCATGGAGGAGGTATATGTGTATTGTATAATAAGTAGAGATGAGATTTAAAAGAATTTTGGGTTGATGTTATTTATAGGATCCGTGTATAGTTTTTTTTTTTGTTAAACACTGGCTAAATGCACAAGAGCGCGAGCCAAAATATTCAAACTGCGTCAGTCAATGTCTTTGTCAAATTGTCAACCATGTGCATACCATGCTGACGGATGTTCGCTGTCAAAAAACTGTCACTATTGTCTTCACTCTTCAGAATTGAGAATTCAAAATTGTCAAAAGAGACGGAAATATACGCACGTGTTCGTTGTATACTAAAATTTATTTCTCGAAATGGGTGTAATACAAAGAATAAAGTAATAAACTCGTCTTTTAGATTATGCTATTTCATCGGTATAAGTGTATATGATAGATTACAATTGTGGCTTTATTTGCAGGAAGCCTACAACTCGGAAGGGTAAAAAGGTGCTGCAATCCAAGGAACCCAAGCCCATCGAAGGCCCCAAACAAAGCCTGTTTATGCAGGGTCGGAACCCTTCAGAAAAGACGCGAAAGCTTTTGAAAGACATTTATGATCTAAAGAAGCCAGATGCGGCTTATCTTAATCGTAAAAATGATTTCGTTCCATTTGAAGATGCCACCCTGATTGAAAAGTGAGTTACTTTTATCATTATCACATTATCTATTATTGTACATTAGTATGTTTGACCCCTGGCTTGCAATGACGAAACTTACACACATATTTATGATGTTGTCCTTATTTTGTACTGACACAACAACATAATTGTTTTGCCATCGCACTCTCACATTAATGTTTATTGGACAGAATTTCAATAAGTACCTGGGGTTGTACTTACATCTTGGATTCCAGAACAGCACACAGTTTGCAAAGGCTATTGTGAAATAATCTGGATTCAAGATTTCCGATTTGAAATTAAGATTACAATATATTTTTTAAATTAATGAAGTATCTCTGTGCACCATTATTAAATTAACACATTTGTCCCTAATAATGTATAAATAACATTACACCTTTACAAACTGTTTATAACTTCCAGGTTATGTTATAAAAAGGAAGCAGCATTATTCGGAGTTGGAACTCACTCCAAAAAGAGACCACACAACATAGTTCTCGGCAGGACTTTTGACTATGGCATATTGGATATGATTGAACTCGGCGCTGATAATTACAAGTCCATGTCCGAGTTCCACAACATCAAGGTCTTGGCAGGAATCAAACCTTGCCTGATCTTCAACGGCCCTGCCTGGGACCTTAATCAAGATTTGCAGCGATTGAAATCACTTTTCACTGATTTCTTTCATAGAGAAAAAGTATGATGCATATGATTTATTGTATTTAGTCCTGATTGCAATTTGTAACATGTAAAGTCGCTTATAGGTGGTCTGAAGCCTGTAAATAGTTAATTGTCACTGGCTTATGCTATGGTTATCTACTGACTTAGTGACTGGTTATGAATTTAACTACTGAGTTCTCACCCTGAAAAGAATTTGGTTATCAGTTAGTCCCACTAGTTGAGTCTGACCTTGGAAGTCAGAAAGCCATAACTTCAGAATTTAATTTATTACTTGCTTAAAAGTGATTTTGTTGATTTCAGGTAGAAACAATCAGACTGCAGGGGTTGGAACATGTGCTAAGTTTCACAGCAACTGACAATGGAACTGTTTACTTCAGGTCTTACAGAATACTATTGAAGAAGAGTGGACAGAGGACTCCTAGAATTGAACTAGAAGAAATAGGTAAGATATTTTTTTTCTAAAACTAAAAAGGTTATAGCTGGAGGGGACTACAGCTTGTGTACATGCTGGCTCGAACTGGTTAGTACTCCTCTCTCACAGAAGATTACCCATTTATGGGTGTATTTCTTAAGATGAGTGAGAGAGCCCGAGCCAATACCCTTTCGCTTCCTGTCCCTCTTCTACTCCCCTACAAGTCGGCAATGTGTGAGCATTGGCATTAGTATTGCAAGCATCTACTAGGTGAAACAAAAAGGGTATACAATTTTTTTCAAAACTTAACTTTCTAATTCTAAAAACATCAGCTTTGGAGGAAACTTGACAAACAAAAGGTGTTATAGGATTACAGCTGTTGACATATTTCACAAGTCTACAAAACCTTTATTACTTTAACTGTCCCACAAAGCCCATAGTTTTAGATTTACAAAGTAAAGTTGCAAAAAAAAATTAGTATACCCTTTTTGTGTCACCTTGTATAAGCTATTGTAACTGCTTAACATCAAGCGGGCCATTAAGAAGAAATGCATATGACCTTTCCAAGGTGAAATATATCTAAGAAGACACACTTTAGTATGTATTTAATACTTACAATAATTTTAATATCCTATATGGTTAAATTTCATTCCAGGCCCGTCAATCGACTTCAAATTGAGAAGAACGAAATTGGCGTCAAATGATTTGTACAAGGAATCATGCAGGATACCCAGGGAAGTCATACCAGTCGCAAAGAAAAACATTTCCAGAGATGCATTCGGCTCTAAAATGGGTCGCATTCATATGGGCAAGCAGGAGATTCAGAGACTCCAGACACGAAAGATGAAGGGGTTGCGCAAAACACCGGAGCAGAAGAAACAAATGCTTTTAAAGAAGAAAATGCAGAAGAAAGCTGCAAAGCAACCGCAACAAATGAATGTGGAGTAATAATAATTGTTCTTTGTAAAGTAATTCAAATTTAATACATTATTTCAGATGTAATACATTGTCCTTTAATTTTAACAGTACTGAGTGTGTATTTCATGATGTAGGGGGTTTGATATCACTAACTAAACTTTGTATTTGGTATATTATAGAAACTGGTATTGTTGTAACCTCTACTTCTCTTTATTCAGCAATCTTTAAGGAAAAACTTTGGTCGATTAGTTTGTTTTTAACCCCCGACGAAAACAGAGGGGTGTTATAAGTTTAACATTTTGTGTTTCTGTCTGTGGCATCATAGCGCCCAAGCGGATGAACCAATTTTAATTTTGATTTTTTGTGTTCTTAGCTATGTTTCTTGAAAATCGGTTCAGCTATTTGAAAATTATCAGCTGTTTTGTAGTTTAAAAAGTAATTGCATAGGGGGTTTTTGAAATTTTCAATTGCGTCTTATTTAATTTAATACTAAAATATGTCATACATCCGTAGTAATACTACGCGACGGTAAACAAATACATGTGACGGTCAGACAAGTAGTGATTCTCTTTGGTCACGACGGCGATCAGTACCGTGCTCGTTTCGGTCTATGGCTAACTACAGTGGCGGATTTACCAACAGGCTGTTATATTATTATAATTATATTGTTTTAAAAAATTGACATTATTTATTATGTGCTTAGCAAGCATACGTTACCCCCCTCCCCCCTTTATGAGCCGTACATGATTGAGCTTTGATTAGTTCAGAAATAAATAAATAAACTATTTCTTGAGCAATTTAAACCAACAGTTGTTGAGTTGTAAAAATATTCTAGGAACTGACAATTTGTAGAGGCTGCGAACATTTAATTAAGGGGATATGAGAGTATGAGTCTCAGGTTTTGGGCGATCTCTTCGAGAAATGTATTAATGCGCCACTGATTAGCTATCGTAATAGTTAGCCTCTTTTTCTCACGTATAGCTAGGTACAAGAGTCTACTAATGCTTGCTGAGTCTCCATTGTGTGTCACAAAAAGCATAATTAGGTCTTATGAGCAATGTTATTACAGGTAATCCTTTAGTATTGTAATCCTCGACTCGCTGCACTAGTGGTGATTTCAAGTTGAACACTGGTGCCGCTTGCTACGTCTATATGCCGACGGGCTACGTAATGTGCATAATGTTTCGGTTAATTTCCATACGGAATGTTAGCTTTACTTAAATGTTGATTTACTTAAATAACTACATAAATAGGTACCCTTACATATTGTATTAAAATGCCCCTACATGTTATATGAAGGTAGAATAGAAAAACTGAAAAACTTTTGTTGACAAAACTTACATAGATGTTAAATGTTATAATGTCTGTTATTTGATACCTACTGGATATTCGAAGCATTTTGAAAGTAGGCATACGATTTCACTTTGACTACGTTGGTATCTAGTTTAATTGAAATTCATAAATTGTAAAAAATAAAATAACTAATACACTTATTCAAAAGCTAACTACGTACCTACCTACAAGGCTTTCGTGCCAATCACTCTACGACCTCCTGTTTGCAAAGGTCACAGGTTCACAGTAGGTAAGAAGTAGTAAGTAAGTACCTATTAATACTTATTATAATAATTAATAAAATAGGTATCTATCACAAAATATAGGAGGCATCGGAAGCCGCGTGAAATCTTGTCAAACGCTTAGTTCAGTGCCCAATGGGCCGATGCTTATCACGATCTATGGATGCGTTGCGTGCGGTGCGGGTCCAAAATACCTAAATAGTGATAATGCAATCATTGAAGTCATGTGTACCTACTTACCTTCTTGGAAATCGTTCACAACAATTATTCTCATATTTGGTAAGTATAACTATTATCCTTATTTGGGATCCTTAATTCCCCTGGGAATTTACTTGGTACATATTAACAATAATACCATCTATGGCTTAGATTGGGTATTTCTAGCTCAGAACAATTAGTATTTAGGTAACTATTTATTTAGATCGGAACCGTCGTAACATCATAAACGAAGAGGAAATCTCGTTGTCTCTTCTTTCTTTCTGTTTGTTTGGTTACTTCGAGATAGATGGGTACTCTACCGTCAGTCACGAAATGCACCTAACTAACGTAGGTACCTATTCATCTATCTACATAGAAAGATACCTGTCGCTATACTAAAATTATTTGGTTAACCTTTCTGTAGGTAGGTAAGTAACTATTATGACAATTTCCGTTTCCACTGGACCAATGTCGTTTGCACGAAATCTGTTCCGGACAAAACAATGTTGAGATAAAATAGGTATCACAACTTACGTAAGTACCTAGTTAAAGCAAAAAGGAAAACATTGTTTAGGTACTGGTCTGTGTCATTTGCCTGGCATAAGTACCTAGGTATTTTTGTTATCGTCATACCATCATGAGTCCTTTACTCGAATTGAATGCGTTCGTCAGCACCAGAACAGGGTTCTTTACCTTATATTATATGTATCTGTCCGATGAAGGAGGACCTAGTTATTAGGACCAATTTTGAATACCTAATTTAAAGGCCAGCGAACTAGGTATGGCCATATCTCTTTCGCGGGCGAATGTGCTTAAGAAGATTGTAATAAGCTTGCGCCTTATTACATTGAAATCGAAATCACTATTGGCGAAATTTGGGTGCACTGCAGCGCACCCCTGCCGGGGTAGGCAGTGGTGATGCCATTAATTTTAGTTCGAAGTTTGCGTAAGGAAAAAGTGTTATGCAACCTTCAGATATCTTAGTAATTTTGCAAACTACTTTGTAACGTCCACTGTGAAAAAGTATTCTCTAAAAAACCACTAGATGGCGGAAGTGAATTATTCAGGTGACTGGATAGTGCGAAAACGATTGAAAATTATGTAAACTAATACGGAGTTAGAGTTAAATTAAATACTTGAAATTTACACTTTTTATTCAAAACACAGAGAACATCGCTCCTGACGGGAGTCCCCCGACCGCACAAGTTTTTATTAAGCCTTTTATATTCTCAAGTAAAAGCTTATTATTTATACTGACCTATTGAATGGAATGTGATATCAAATCATGCGATGGGACCACAACCACAGCTACGCTGCCTATTCCATACCATAACAAATTAATCATCCTGGTATTGAACCTCATTGAGCCGCATGCGGTTTAAAGGAAATTGTCGTTGGTCAACATTAAGGATAAACTTTTAGCACGTTTACTATTTAAATACCTACTAGCTCTACCACAAACTCTACCGTTCTCTAGTTGCTGGCGCCTATGAGAAACATAATATGTCGAAATGTCTGGGCGCTCGACAATTTGTCTTACAGATAGATATATATTTAACGCAGTCACTAGCGTCTAGCAATGGTGAACGTTAACTTATGGTAGAGCCACTGTTTTACATAAAATAACACCATGCCTCATGTTTTTGCGTAGGCACGCGTAGGTGCGTAGCCACGATTTATTTGTTGGGTGTGTGTAAATAAACGTATTATCTAAGCACGAAGTACCCATTCTAATACGCACTTGTTATGCGTATTTTTAAAACCGTAGTTTGTAGACGTAACGAACGACATACCTGCATTTATAAGTGGTATATTTACTTCTTGAACATAATTTAAATAACCGTTCTTTTTACTAGCATGTGCACCACTCATACAAATTTAATTCCAAATAGAGTAAGTAATTTAATTAATTACCGTAACGACATTTTACAAAGCATTAGTAAAGCAACATAGACGATTATCAGTAGGTAAGTATATAACTAGGTAGGTACCGGTTCATTTTAAATTACACCTAGGCTACGTATGTACTGTTTCCAGCAGGTAGGGCGATAACTTGTGGAATAGGTCGTCAGTTGTTAAACCTATGTGCGGAATTCAAGTTATTTAAAACATTTATAGTATACTAGCTGTGCCCGCGACTTTGCCCGCGTGTAATTTAAGTTAACAAAAATTTCGGGATTATTCATGCTCTATTTTATCCCCTTGGGGGTAGAATTAATCAAAATCCTTTCTTAGCGGATGCCTACGTCATAACATCTACCTGCATACCAGATTTCAGCCCGATCCGTCCAGTGGTTTGGGCTGTGCGTTGATAGATCACTATGTCAGTCAGTCAGTCAGTCAGTCACCTTTAAGTTATATATATATATATATATATATAGATTTGGATATTTGGCCTACCGTTTGGCGCAGTAGTTTTAGCGTAGGCCGCTCGGCTCACTGCACCGAGTGGTTGCGGGTTCGATTCCCTTCGGGGAAAACTGCAGAAATATATATAAATATCGCCCCAGTCCATTGTTCGGTACTCGTAGTATAAGCGTTGCTTAGTTTGGGACCATACATGCAGTTGGACCATACCTACTTCATACCTCTTTTAAAAGAAGGTAGGAATAGGTACTTTTTCTAAGTAAATTAGGATTTAGTACATTGCGGGCATTGCGTCTCTTGTCTAAGTCCGGGACAGACAGAATGACCTACAGGGTACCTACTTAACCTTAAGACAAAGCTACCTACTTACATCCGTACGTATTTAGGTATTAAAATTACGTGCATCTGTGCAGGTAGGTAGGTACCTACTTGATATTTAACTACTTATGTGGTGTGTTTATTCATATTACTTATATAAACAATTTAATTAATCTGGTTAAGTGAGAAATTTAAATGTAACGAGACACCGACGAATAAATGAATCGAATTCTTACCTACAATACTAAAATATAAAAAATCCGAGAAGTAGGTAATATTAGTAACGATAAACGATCAGTATTATACTTTTAAATTCATAATCTGGATTCAAGACGTTGAATATTAATGGATACAAAATTATAGAACGTGTTTTGAATGCCCAATTTGTTTATCGAACTTATGGACTCCTGCTGTGACAATGAATGAGGATTAAAAAACTACTTAAGGCTAAAGCGCCCATCTAGCCCGCGAAGTTCAAATTTTTTGAGGTTCTTTAGAAATTTTTCAAAATCTGACAATAATAAAAGGCACATTTTGTAATTCACGACAAAGACCGTGTGCAGTGCATTTATTAATATATCCAACTTACTCTAAAACATTTCAAGAACGACAGCTATCCAGATAATCTGGTGACTTTTGTATATTTAGTGATTAACTAGTATCATATCCACCGTGATAATATTTAGAGTAAAATAAATGTATTAATAAACGCACTGCATACTGTGTATGTCGCAAATCACAAAATGTTGTCTTAAATGTTTTCAGATTTTGGATAAACTATAAAAATACTCGAAAATTTTGAATTTCGCGGGTCAGGTGGGCGTTTTAGCCTTAAATAAAATCGCTATAGATAGATAGATAATATACAGGGTGAAATTAAATTAATTGGCGAACCTTCAATCTTATATCTTTCAAGAGTGATGCTGTTCTTCAAGTCATGTCTGTTTACGGACGAAGCTCGTGGATTCGAGACTGTTTACCCTTCCCACTTCTTCCGCTTTCTTTCTGTTCATTTATCGCACGGAACCGAAGTGGCATGTTGCATGGAAAGCATCACAATTCACACCGAAGCATGTATTTTTTAACCAACTTCAAAAAAGGTGGAGGTTCTCAATTCGTTCGTACTTATTTCTTTTTAATGTTTGCTGTCGCAAAACTCCGTCATTTATACACCGATTAGAAAAAAACTTATTATCATATTTATAATTTCTCTAACATTGATTTTACTTTTCAGTGGGAGTAGGTAATCTAGGGATTTAAATGGGAAAGCTGGGTGGGTAAAAATCTAAGAGATAATTAATTAGCTTGTAAGTACCTAAACAGTACTGAAATACTTTATTTATCGTATCTTTTTCTTATTGATTCACTATAGGTGTTGCCCGCGGCGCGGCGCGCCACCCGCCTAGTACTTCGATAAAATAAAAGCCTACGTCACTCCTCATAACACTCGTTATATACTCGTGAAAGTCCCGTCAAAATCGGTCGAGCCGTTTCAGAGATACGCTGGAACGAACAAACAGACAACTTCATTTTATTTATTTGTATTAAGTAATTAGGTACCTAGTACCTATATGATAATACATTTTTAAAAATAATACTTATTTTATCGCTTTAAACTTGAAAGAATAAAACAATGTACGTGCACATTGTTTTATTGTCAGAGAACAACACTAAGTAGCTAGGTATTATAAATTAAAGATCGGTGATATATTACTAAAACAATCGAACAAAATCAAAGTTTCCAATAATTTATTCCACGTTGGTTGTTATTGCGTAGGTATGTACATTACAATTATTTTTTTTGTGCTATATTTATGGAATACTAGCTGTGCCCCCCGACTTCGTCCGCGTAATATTTAACGTAACAAAAATTTCGGGATTATCGGGATAAAAAGTATCCTATATGTTAATCCCGGTTATAAACTATCTGTGTTCCAAATTTCAACCAAATCCGTTCAGTAGTTTTTGCGTGAAGGAGTAACAAACATACATACATACATACATCCACACTCACAAACTTTCACATTTATAATATTAGTAGGATAATTATTATTCATACCTGAGTTTAGTTAGTAATAAAACTATCCTTATTTTAAATAACTAGGTACCTATGTAAGGATAGATATTTAGCGTTAGAAATGAGTGTACCTGGGTATTTATCAATTTATGTATATTTATTTAAACAACGCGCATTTTACAAATAAAACGTAGTTTAATACTAACGTATTAATGCAGTCTACTAGGTATTGCATTGATTAACCTGAAATTAAAAATTAAACCGTGTAATATTAATTCGAGATGTTAATGACCCTGCAGACGCGGTGCCAGCATTGTTTATCTCGGAGCGTGAGGTTTTGTTTTAGGTTTGAGACCCAGGTCAGGTCATGGGCGTAAAGTTCTCAGAGTAGCTACCTACCTACCTACCTACCACTACACCTATTAATAAACGGTTCTTGTTTTAAGGTGAAGGCGCCTGTCTAGCCCGCGTTATTCAAAATTTTCGAGTATTTTTATAGTTTATCCAAAATCTGAAAACATTTAAGACCAAATTTTGTGATTTGCGACAAACACAATATGCAGTGCGTTTATTAATACATTTATTTTACTCTAAACATTTCAAGAACCACAGATAACCAGAAAAACTGTCAATTTTTGTATATTTAGTGATTTACTAGTATCATATCCACCGTGATAATATTTGGCGTAAAATAAATGTATTAATAAACGCACTGCATACTGTGTTTGTCGCAAATCACAAAATGTTGTCTTAAATGTTTTCAGATTTTGGATAAACTATAAAAATACAAAAAAAAATTGAATTGCGCGGGCTAGATGAGCGCTTTAGCCTTAATCGATTGCATGCACATAGTAGAGTAGGGTTCGTAAGATTTTATTTTTTACTTATAATACGTGGGTATGTCCTAATGTAGATATTAAACCGATACTTACTTATGGGATGGTTTTGAGATGCCGTAAGAGTAAGTACCTAAAACTGTTAAGTAATGGGAAATTTCGTTTTTGAAGTAGGTATTTTTTAAAATGATAGTGGCATGGCGTCGCGTCCGTCGTCGTCGCCCGATACATCGCGACCCCAAAATAATAGTTTGATACTAAATAATTCGTTATTTTTTGTTCCCAATTAATTTTATTTAATTAATTTACAATAATATTATACTTACCTACTTAACTAACGAACTACATACTCATAAAATATTAAAAATAGGTGGATTGATATCTCTTGGGCATGGCCTCCCCTCAAAATTATGGGGATTCAGGCCATAATCCACCACGAAAGTATAAAATCCTTACTCCTTACTAATATTATAAATGCGAAAGTAACTCTGTCTGTCTGTCGCGCTATCACGCCAAAACTACTGAAGAGATTTCAATGAAATTTGGTACACAGATAGTCTATAGCCTGAGAAAGGACATAGATTACTTTTTAATGCGAAAAAAGGGTTGTAAGGGGTTGCAAAGGGGGATGAAAAGTTGTATGGAAGTATCGTCATTTTTAGAGCTAAAATAAAAGCTTGAAACTCATTTGTTCGGCTGTTGATTTGATATAAATGAATATGACATTCAAAGTTTGTAAAAGTTTTACCCTCAGGGGTGTAAAATAACAAAATAGGGTATAGGGGATGACAGTTTGTATTGAAATATGTAATGTTTTATATAGCCTAAATAATTAAAAATGCTACCCAAAGACACTATTCCACGCGGACGAAGTCGCGGGCACAGCTAGTTTATATTAACCGTATCGGAAATCGACCTCCACTGATGTGATCCTGAAACAAGTGCGAGTAGAACTCGCGCCCTGAGGGTTCCGTACAATATTTTATTATGATTTTAGATAGTTTTTCCATTCCTGGATTCCAATATCGATACCGGCAAGATATTTTAATAATATTATATAGTTCCCAAAAATGCTTAAACAAATTCGGGAACCGAATACAAACTGCAACCAAACTGAATACAAACCAGGGTTGTTACAAAAAAATCATTTTTCATTACTCATACTCTGAAAGTAGGTCTGAAGTTGCCTGAGAAGCGGGTTGAAAGTAATACTTTTCAGGCCCGGGAGTTTCGCTTTCAACTGACAGCTGTCAAATTATTAAAAAAAAACTAGTTCCATTTTCACATTTCTATGGAACCATGTTCAAACTTTTTCTACAGTCACTCAATTACAGCACGATGTAAAATTGAAATAACATAAAGTTAAGTATTAATTCAAGAGTAATTTTTTTAAATGACTTAATTATAATTTAGTTTCAACAATTTCTTTAAAATAACATAGATTTGGGCAAAATATTTAAAGATGAAAATGAAAAATAATGGCTAAATAATGAAGTTGGCCAGCCAACGAAAAAAAAAACAAAATAGGCGGCAATCCGATTTTTTTTTTCGAGTTGTAGAGTATTGTTTATACTTCCTTGTATTATTTCTTTAGCCAATTCCTGTTTTTATTTTTATTTTCCTTGTATTCGTAATGAAAAGCACAGTGTTTACCTCGGGTGAAAGACTTATTTTGTCCCGAGACGGGGTTTGGCGCCCGAGCGTAGCGAGGGCGCTAATAGTTCGAGGGACTCATGTAACAATGTACTATTGTTTTAATCACCTTGTTGAAAACAGGTTTAAATCATTTTGGAAAAAAATCATTGATTTTTTCCTCCTGATTTAAATCAATGTTTTAAACAACGTTTTAAACATGATTTAATCAGTACTTGATAGTCAAATAAAACATGTACATGACGCTGTTTTATTAGTAAGTACATGTAGAAAATAAACATTTTATTATTTTAAATATTTTATATTATCAAGGGCCTGCATCAGAATCGTCAGATAAAATTTATCAACCAAATAAATAAACGTTTTGACATGATGTTCTAAGGAAAAACTGTCATGACGCCATATTTTATGGATAAAAGTTGGGACGACTTTAAACGTATTTAATCACGTGAGTTGTCTGATATTGTGGTGGCCGTATGGTATTATTTTCAATACTTATGCAATTTGATCATGTGACTTCATTCTTGCCACTTCAATTCAATTCAATTCATTTATTTTGTTTAGGCCTACGGGGGCACTTACAATTTCATACAGGGTCAATTTACATATTTTTTTCCTTATATCTACAACCGGATCGGAACGCGACCTCGACTGAGAAGATCCGGCAAGAAACTCAGCGGGCTTGCTACTAGCTTATGACCTCCTTGTTACATATTTTGCACTAGCTGTATGCGCGAATTCGTCCGCGTGGAATAGTGTCTTTGGGTAGCAATTTTAATTATTTCACAAATAAGACACATACGTATCAATACTTTGATGCTATTTGCAGTGTTTAAGTAGGTAGGTAGTAGGTAGGTTTGTAAGAGCTATATTTCTATGCAGACTTTCATCCCCTATTCACTTTTGTTATTTTACACCCTTGAGGGTAAAACTTTTACCCTCATGGTTGTCACTTTAAATGTCATAATATTTATTAATGGCGTACAATCAACACCCTAAAAAAATAAATTTAAAGCTTCTAGCTCTAAAAATGACGATATTTCCATACAACTTTTCATCCCCCCCTTTAAACCCCTTACAGCCTTTTTCGCATTAAAAAGTAGCCTATGTTCTTTCTCAGGCTCTGGTCTATCTGTTTACCAAATTTCATTTAAATCAGTTCAGTAGTTTTGGCGTGAAAGACCGATACACAGACAGATAGAGTTACTTTCGCATTTATAATATTAGTAAGGATTTAACTCTACTAGATTTTAGCAGCCTCACATCCGGAACTTCAATGTAGTGCTTCCAAATATTGTATTCTTTCTTCCACCAGTGGGGATGGAAGGTGCAGAGGTTATATACATGTTGATATAAGGAAATAAAGAATACAGGTCAAAAACATAAATAAAGCTGTATAGCTTGGAAAAATAAGAAAATCACTTTTAAACATTAAAGGTTTTTGACACTCGAAAATCTAAAAAAACAATTTAAATCAGTGTTTTAAACATGAATACATCATAGTAAAAGCATGTGAAAAGAAACATGAATTAAACATCAAAACATTGATTAAAACGAATAAACAATAAAATCATTTATTATTTCAATTTCCCTAATTTTTTTGCAACCCTGATACAAACCCCTATTTTACACACTTAGGGGTGGAATTTTACAAAACGCTGAAATTCATATTTTTTATTTGTAATAAGTAGCCTCAATACTTATTTTCATGTCTCTAGGTTCATTTAATTTTTTTACCCCATAAAAACTTTCACCCCCTATTTTATGTACTTAGGGGTGGAATTTTCCAAAATCCTTTCTTAGTGGATACTTGCGGTATATAAGGTACTTACTGTCAAAATTTCATGATTCTGACACCAGCGGTTTCGGCTGTGCGTTGATTCCTTTGTTTTGACTAGTGAATTTGCAAAAAGTACCAAAATATGCGACATTAATGCCCGTATCTTTTGATTGCGTTGTCTGAGAAGCCTAATTTTTTTAAACCTGCAAGGGTCCATGGCCTTTCATATTTGATATTAATTTCAACTTGATATCTCTATCCGATTCTGAGAAAAAAATTCTTGACAGACCGACAGACAGACAGACAGACAGACAGACGGACAACAACGTGATCCTATAAGGGTTCCGTTTTTCCTTTTAAGGTCCGGAACCCTAAAAACACTCCATTGAGTAAGGTTTTGTTTAAAACGCCAATTTTAAATGCGTAGTTGATTGACGGAGATCAGATAAAACAAAGATTACCTACCCACTTACTTTTATGTAAGTACCTACCTACCTATATAAAATGAAATATTTAAATTCCAGTATTTTTGAAATTTCCATAAATTTTAATTGTAATACTTATAGGTCGTTAATAAGATTGTCTAATATAAGAACCTATGTATGGTATTATAATTTGAAAAACAAACCAGGCTCATAGAAAATTATGAGTATACATTATTTTTAGGACTGAACTGAGGGTAGGTGTCATTTTTTTAATAGACAGTCGCTTATCTTAATACTTCCTTGCTTAATTACTGCTACCGCGGCCTTTGAGACTAGCTCTGGTTCAGGAAGTAACATATGTTAAAGCGTGGCTTAATTTTTAAAGCATAATACAAGGGTTTATCTACTTTGATATATTAAGTACATACAGTGTTGTTGTCATGGTTTATTTCCTTGAGCCCTTTACTTTTCGGGTCATTCACCGCCACCGAATATTCAATAGCCTAGCCAGGTGCAGAATATGCTTTCAATTTAACTATTCGGTTAAACAATTACGTAAGACTGGTTACCTATGTGCAAGTCATACTTAGATACTTACGAATGGCTAAGAATAGAATAATTTATTTGAAAGTATGCACGGCAATTAGTAGAACTGGTAGGTGATCGACAATTCTATTCTTGAGATAAGCTAAGCAGGTGTCTTTTTTTCATACTCTTCCATAAACAACCTTTCGATACATTACGAAACCATCGCAGTGGTGAACAATACGGTTACGAGTTACGACTAAAAGCGTGTGGTATGTATGCGCTAAGCTGCGGAGGCGACGTTAGCGGCGCTAGGCCGAGCGGACCGCGGGTGGTGCTGTACCCTTGACCGGATGCCGGCGCTCAGCTCAGTCGCGGCGCGACTCTGTGCTCGTACCCTCGCCTCGTGCGGACACCGCACCACCGACCTTATAAAGAGGTCCGCCGTACTTTCCGGTGCAGTCCCGAGTCATGCGCCCCCGCTCGACGGTTCGAGCATAGGACGTGACACGCGCCATCTCAACGATTTCCGAGTGTGTTTCAGCCATTTATGTTATTATGAAATAGAGACTAGTGAGAGTGAAAGACACAAAGATGAAGTCGAAGAGCGGTGCGTTGGAGCCGCAGCCGGAGCTGCAGGAGTTGCTGCAGAAGCCGCACAGCCTGCCGCTGCTGGCCAGCGCCAGACGCGCAACAAGTACGTTCATATTTCATAGCTTTCAGCCAGTGTTTTAACCAATGGTGTGACGTCTCAATAGCATCCGTTCCGGTGAATGGACGTACGTAGTAAATCGCGCATAACAATTACCAAACTAGTCATTATTGGACAAAATTAAAAATAAAACGTTTCGTGTGTTATTCAATGTGACGGACACTCTTTCAATCATGTAGTATAGTCATCGCGAAGATTTCACGAATGTAATCTTTTGTTTTTATGAATATTTTTTGCTGAAGGCTCGGTCGAAGGAAGTAAACAAAAACATGTCCTTGTCAACAAAAGCGAGGCGAGGAATGCGGTGTATCTGGTACGCTATTAATATTAAGCCCGGGCGAGTGGACCGGTGCCAGTGCTCCAGCGGCTAAGATTGAACGCTTAGGCAAAAAAAAAACCAATGAGCCTGTTGTTAAAAAATGAGAATCGATAAATAAACAACCAATTATGCGAAACGTATTTATAAATTACCTCATGCCAAATAGCCATTATGATTAATTAAACTACCAAACTTTAGGCATTTCCATAATTAGGTACTTACATAAAACAATTTGCAGTACGATTTTAAATTTTAAGCAATCAGATAATCAAATTTAAGCAAGCTAATTTCCATGTATCACTAGTATATTATTAAATATTATCTTTGGTATCACTTCCGAGAGCATGAGGTGTTATTGAAAATATGTTACGAGTCAAAAAGCCTTGTAGGTATTAGGTTGAGATGTGAGACGTAGATGGTTTAACTAGAAAATTATTTACTTCCGAATACTTTAAGAGCATCGAAAATATTGTCCATTTATCTACCTATTTCCTTAAGTTTATAGATTAATTAACCAATCATGAAAAATCACTCACTCACTGTAACTCAAAAGAATACCTACCAAGCTTCCGTATTTTGTTACATAACAGAATGTAGTTTACGATTTATTAAAGCTTCTGAGGATTTTAAACAAGTAAGAATGGATGGTTCTGTTAAAGGAATGTGTTATCCCGTCCACTCAATGTATTATCTCGTCCTCGCTGCTATCCGTATCCATATCATAGGCTCGAAAGAAAATAAGTAAGTACCTAAATAAATAACCCAAGTTTCTTCTTATAGCATAAGCTATCTACCAGTGAAAGTTCTGTCATTATCGGTCCAGCCGTATCGAAGATTAGCCGGAACAAACAGATACTTAGACTAACATTTTAAAGATTGTTTTTATGTGTGTGTTTCATTTTGTTATGATTTCCGTAGGTCTACCTACTATCATAATATGCATTTAGTGAAAACCTGCTACGACATTAAAAACAGACCCTTTAATGTTATTTATTTGAATAGCAGATCATCAAAGAAACACAAGTTTCGGAAATTAAAACAAAAAATACTAAATCACTTTTTCAATTCTCGTCATGAGATAAACCTTTTTATTCCCCAGTTTACATTTAGAGCACAGAGTTTTAATACCTATATGCAGAGAGTAATAATTAACTAAAAATTTTAACATTATTATGTGCGTATGAATCGTTTAATGTAAGTACCTATAATAATCGAATAGCCGTATGAATAATCTTGAATACCGATTAAGATTTCGCGGACTTTTCCAAACAAATTCTATTCAGGTTGTTCATCCGTAAATCAGCCGTAGCGTTTGTAGCAAATCGATTGTAAGTTAAGACGAAAAAGGTCTACTTTCATAATTGCTATAGTACGCCGCCGTACAATCCGTGGTGCCTCACAACTGGTCTTCAATCAGATGTAACAGTCTTGTTTCTATTGCAACCAGCCTATACCAGCTATTTTTGTCTCCCGCTTTGCACTGGAGGGAAGTGGAAATATTTTCTTCCAACTCCACCTATTATTTCTTTCGATTAAATTCGTGCGGGTTCCAAGATTATTTAACTTTTCCACGGGACTCGTCGAGGGCCAAACCTCGACGTCATTATTGGTCACTATTTTTGATCCTGGCTTACAGGAGTTACAGTGGTGGGAGTATGTGGCGGGACTAGTCCCATTAAAAGTACGCCGTCGTGTACATACTAGATGTGTCCATGTTCCTTCTTAGAATCCATTTACAACACAACATACACAGGCTCGCTTGTGTAGCTGCCGGTCTCTTAGATGTAAGTAAAAGCAAGTTATTATCGGTAAAATTGGCTTATTTTCTTTCGGCTGTTTTAGCAAATTCTTTGTTACATTCACGGATTAAAGATATCGTATGTAAGGCAGCAATTCATGCGCGGTATAGTGAAAAATAATTTAATTCAGTAATTATAAATTATCTTTCTACCGATAAAATGTTAGCAGACATCCTCACAAAGCCTGAAAACGCGTGAGAAGTTTGTTAATTTTGATATCAGTTTAATTTGAAATGTAAATGTTAAAGTGTAAGTGATGTTTTTATCCTGATGCTTTTACTTCATTTATTCGTGAAGAAACTGCGTCCGTAATAGTCATAGGGGTGATAAGTACTTACCTACTTCCTACGTATATCTAAATATATATAACTCAAAGGCGACTGACTGACTGAAATAGTGATCTATCAACGCACAGCCCAAACCACTGGACGGATCGGGCTGAAATCTGGCATGCAGGTAGATGTTATGACGTAGGCATCCGCTAAGAAATGATTTTGATTAATTCTACCCCAAAGGGAATAAAATAGGGGATGAAAGTTTGTATGAAACTTTGTAAATTAAATTCCACGCGGACGAAGTCGCGGGCACAGCTAGTAAAACACAAGATGTCTACATTAGCTGCCTTTGGTAAAGAGTAAGTAAGTAAATTTTCCGGCCCTCTCATTCGTCGTACAAAACGCAGCTATTACCTATCCTACCTATACCTACTTTACGTAGATCTTCTGTGAGAGGGTGTACTACCTCGCTCGTATATGAGCTGCAGTCAATTGTTTACAGCTTGTGTCTGTCTACCATCTTAAAAACCATACCCGTAGGTACCTATGGTATCAGCATAGTGTTGAGACTAGTACAAGAGTTACTTAGTTTGGGACCATACTGTTGGTGTTTTATTCTGGCATTATTTATTATTATTTATTTATTAACGAATTACCATACCATACAACCTCCATACGATCTCCATACGACCTACTTTTGTATAGGTAATAAAGTTATTTTATTCTATTCTACTTGGTTTCCACTTGGAATTTATTATAGAATATATAGAAGAATTTTATTATACACATAACAAATTGAACGTAATTCTCGTTAAATTGTAAATGATCTATTAATCATAATGATTAATGGATCCATTGATGCTCAGTCGACGAGAAATAATCTCGGTAGGTATCGTTGCTCCATTAGCGTTGAATAAAGATAAAAACTTCAGAAGTAATAAACATTGCATTAACACCGTTTGGTTTAATACCAAAGTACCTACCTATATCAGGTCAAGTTAAGTTTTAGGAATATATAAGTTCATTATATAAATATCACTACATAGTATAAAACAAAGTCGCTTCCCGCTGTGTGTCTGTCCCTATGTATTGTTAGATCTTTAAAACTACGCAACGGATTTTGGTACGGTTTTTTAATAGATAGAGTGATTCAAGAGGAAGGCTTATATGTATAATACACGCAAAATATAGAAGACAAACGCTAGTAATAATATAAAAGTAAAAAGGTAGAGTCAACCATATTTCTATTCATTTTTTTAGATAGACCAGCAACATATAAATAGTCTGAGTCAAATACCTGTTAGGAATTCAGCTTCCATAGGTATTGAGAAGAGAATTGTCGGCAAGTATTATTTTTTGCATTTACTATACATATAGGATTCTAGTTTTTTTTCCTCTTTCATTAGACATCACACTCGATAGGACGATAAAAACATACAGGGTCCCCACATTTTCGGATGTAACATCCGTCCAATCTATTTTGTGCGTATACAATGTAGCCTTTGTCACCCGGACCATGATAACGTATCGATTGACACCTCATTCATTAAAATCGGATATGTAGTTTAGGCACTACGGTGGAATACAAAAATGATACATACATAGACTGCTAAAACCACAACCCTTACTTTTGGCTTAGCCATAGTCCGGTAAATAAGCCTTATTGTTGGTGGATTGCTATTGCTACACCGATGGAGACGGGTCTGGAGGTAGTGCCAATATCCAGTTCTAACTCCCTATACGCATTTACAACGTCTAGTGCGTAAAAAATAATTTAAATTAATTACAATGATCAACGTGGCGATTTTAGAACTCGTTTAATTAATAATATTAAATAAGAGAAGATGTTTTTATTATTTAATTATGTCCAAAAATAGCAATTCGCAATTCAAAGGAATAATTTAACTTTACTTCTTCAAATGTCACACACATTTGGACAGCAAACAGGTTACAGACAGGTTTTCTTCAGACCCATGCGCATTATGATACTTTTGGTTTTTTTCAGTAGGTATCGGTTGGTCAGCGAACACTGTACCTACGAATTTTGACAGGATTAATTTCCAATTATTCCCGGCATTGACCAGGGCCGTAATTTCTCCTGAATTCATGCAGTAGATACCTATTGAGTCTTTGGGTTTTTGAGTTTTTGGGTCTTTGGGTTCATCAATGAGGTAAACACTTAGAATAGATTAAGAGTTTCTTTACTCGAACAGTGTTATTTTCAAATTCCGTTAACGGACCATCATAGTAGGTATTGCAATTGAATGTGAAAGTGTCATCATTTTTAGTAGGTCATTCGTAGCTTATAAGCACGAGGATTCAAAGATTTAACATACTTTTTTAAACACACATATAAAGCGCCGCTTAAAAAGTACAGTTGTGTAATCAAAAAGAAATCAACTGGCTCAGTATGACATCAAAAATATAAATATGTATTTTTAAAATAGGTAAAAATAGGTAAATAAGGGTAAGGTTTTTTGAGCCCTTTAACAAGTCAGTTTGGTTTTGTGTTAATAATTTCTACACTTGCACCGATGACGCGTCGTTCTGCCCGGAAAGGGGGGACGTGGGGGTATCACGATTCCTATGTCCATCCTTCTTAAATTATATTTTTGGCTAACTAGTTTTGTGGGTTGTCATAAAAAATGTAATACCTAATCGTATATGTCGGAATTCATTACGTCTTTTTAGATTAAATCTTTAAGAGTTCCTGCTTCTTGCAAACGAAATTTCTGATGATAAAATGATGTATGGAAACACCATTTCATTTGAAAATACCTTTTCAAGGATCACCTTTTCAAAATACCTTTTCAAGAATCCACATGATGGAGTAACAAAAACATCCTCACTTCCCAAGTTCGGGGAGATTTAAAAAAAAGAATGGCACATTTTATAATTTTGAAAGAGACATCTATTATAGGCATATCTATAACAAATTTCGTTAACTTCCCCAAAAAACTGTATAAGTTATGGTTCTGTCACAGACTGGGACAGACGGAGGGACACGCGGACGGTCGGACGGACGAACTGGTTGATCTTATAAGGGTTCCTCGGATCCTCGTAGGGACTACGGAACCCTAAAACGCACATTTGAGTGGCCACTTTGCGGTTTAGTAATTTTTTTAACAATTACATGGCCATCAATGACGATGTGATTATTCGTGGCTGGTCTCAAATACCTTTTGGAAATTTTCGCCTGGTCTTGTTATGCACTTGTTCAGTGACATTTGTAACAAATCATTCAAGAATCGTGTGCCGTTAAATTCTTTTGTCGCTAGTCACCGACAATCAATCAGCCAGCCGCTTATAAATTTTGATGATAGATGATGCCAAACACTTTGACATGCTTTCGTACTTAACGTTAATACTAAGTTGTAAGTGTTGTCAGGTACGCTCAGTGCTTCACATTTTACAACCAGGTCAAGGTGCTAATGACCTACGGACAATATCGTTTTGGGATTGCGTGATGACCACCGGCTGACTCGTGTCATTAAAGGAAGACATACACTGATTGTATTGTACCAGTTGACGCTGTGACTCAAATTATGAGCAATTTATGTAGTTTTTTTTCTTTTTGCCAGGAAAAATAAACACATAATTGTAAATCGGAGTAGGTAGGTACCTACTGAAATATAGATTATTTTCCCTTCCACAAAGTTTACATGGAATAAAATTCTGATGCAAATATCAATACGGTTTACGCGATAACGAAGTACTATTAAATTTTAACGCATAGTTGTCAAGTCAAAAGAAAAAAAAACGTTTTGTCTGGATACGTCCGAAATAGTTCAGACTGGCATCCCCTAAATGCGTAATCCATTAAGAATTAATTGCAGAAGGTAGTTTCCCCATAGCGGTTCTTAAATATAGTAGGTATTTTATGCGGGATATTTTCTGACGACTGTAGCTATCTTTGAGGAAGTAAATCTTATAGGTACCTAGATACGAATAGGTACTAATCAGTATTCTGTTACAGTCCCACTCTGGCTTTTTCCCATTGCGAATGTACGTATTCCCAGAAGACATTAATCAGTGGTAAGTGGAAATGAGGGGGCAAAAACATTATAATTCAAAGCTTTGACAGTAAAAAAATACACTATCGAATAAGAACTTGGTTTTATTAGGTCGGATAAGAATAAACGGAGATTTAGCGTAGGGACAATTCACATAAGACTGAGTGCATTAGTGCATTATAGTAACGTAGTGCTAGACTGTGGCTAGACGAACAAACATAAATACTTTCTGGAGTGTAGGTGTAGGTGCTTATACCTAAACATACAAAGCACATAGCCTAAGTAGATAAGCACGTACTAGAGTTTTCCAGTTTGTCCCTGATATCTTATTTCATGCATCATAGCTATTTTTGTCTCCCGCTTTGCACCGGAGGGAAGTGGATTTTTTTCCCACTCCTCTTATCTATCCTATTATTTCTTTCGATTAAATTCGTGCGGGTTCCAAGACAATTTAACTTTTCCCCGGGACTCGTCAAGGGTCAAACGTTAACGTCATTATTGATCACCATTGTCGATCCTGGCTTACAGGAGTTACAGTGGTGGGAGTGTGTGGCGGGACTAGTTTCATTAAGAATCATAGCTATGTTAGTCTTATTAAGGCGCTGTGTGCAGAAAAATGAATATCAGTTTTGGCCTATCTGACACTCGCGTTCGCTAGCAACGTCATTACGTCGGCACTACGGATATCTATGGAGCAGTCTAAATAGTTATTTTTTAACAGAAATAAAAATATGGATGAAGTTCTCAGTTCAGTTGTTTTTTATGTATGTTACCTCAGATCTCCGTCATTTAAAACCAATTTGAAAGAATATTTATTTATTTGATATTTTTTATTGTTTATATTATTATTTATTGATTCTTGTAGGACCCATATAAATTTCACCAAAATCAAATTGACCAAAACTTAAAAAAAAAATATCGATTCCAATAAAACTGGGTGCGCTAAATAAAACGCTAGAAATTTGGAGGTCCCTAATTTGGAGTCAGTGTCAATTCAAGTAAGTAGGAGTTGGTAGGTACCTAAGAAGCTGACCTAACGTAAAGATTCCACCAGCGCAGCGACTCCATATGACATAAATTGTCATTTCTAGCTTTTTAATGCAGGTTTTATTGAAGTCAGTTCTATTTTTTTTTATCATTCCTTAGTCCCCCATTACACCAAAAATTTGGGCGTCAAGTATACTGATTCCATGTGCCCGCGACATAGTCGAAGTAAAGATGTTCCGTTTAAAAAACCAGGTAATAAGTCTTAAAACACAAAGGCAATTGCAAATTGAATTATGCCGAAAAATTGTATTTTCTTAAATTCGGTAGTTAGCTAGATTATAAACCGATAGTAAGGTCGGTCGACTGTCATCTTGGAATCCAAAATTTACGTCATAATCGTAATCGGCACGCCAAAAACCTAGAAAATTATACCCATATGCCAGATTTTCCAAAATATTATATAATAGTCCGCAACTTGGGATTAAAAAATTCTCTTATACTTCATAAAATATAGCTTGATCTCTGCGACAACTGTCAGTAAAATCACGCCTATGAAGTCTTGAATTTCATAATAGTACAAACAGTACCTGTCAATGTCATACTTTATGGGCATGCCGATCTAATTAGTGATGGGCGATGAATCATCGTGACCACAGACGATATTTGAAATAAAACTTAATTTATCTTTTAATTTTATTGTATATTTTAATATCATAACATTATTTACATTTGTGCATACTGGATCTAAAATAATAGTGAGTAAATAAAATCTAATTTCGGGAGCGGGACGTCCGATTTGATAATATTTGCGAACAAGAGTTTATAATTAATTTACAAGATTGTTTTAGCGATTCAGAAACTGATCCAGACATGGATTTGGGTTGTACTCCTTTAAGAGAATAAATGTCATTTTATATTAAAATATTAGTTTTTAGCATTGATGATAGCAAGAAACGTCCATAATTTCTATCGACATTTTTTTATATCCTCACAACCCTATAAATATCACTTTGACTTAAGTCGCAGATATCAATATTAGTCATGGCATCTCTTTATGACTCATTATTGCAGAGCTCAGTGGGATGGAAATGAAATCTATACAAATAAATAAAATTGGAGTGTCTGTTTGTAATATCAAAATAACACCTTTTCACTAAATGCATATGATAGTACATACGACACCCATAACAAAAACGTGTTTAAAAAATTTTTTGTCTGTCTGTCTGTCTTTCTGTCTGTCTGTGTGTTTGTTCCCGGTTATCTCCGAAACGGCTGGACCGATTTTGACGGGACTTTCACAGGCAGATAGCTTATAAGGAGTAACATAGGCTACTTTAATTTTAGAAAAACAATCAGGGTTCAGCGTATAAAAATAAAAACACATGAAATCACAAATAAAAAAAACATGAAATCAAAGAGTATCTCCGAAACGGCTGGACCAATTTTGACGGGACTTTCACTGGTAGATAGCTGATGTTATAA
The DNA here is from genome assembly GCA_918843915.1 of Notodonta ziczac. Lineage (NCBI taxonomy): Eukaryota > Metazoa > Arthropoda > Insecta > Lepidoptera > Notodontidae > Notodonta > Notodonta ziczac. The sequence continues at coordinate 5,631,962 of OU974047.1, forward strand.
GCAGGTTAATTAATTTTAGAAAAAAAAATGGGTCCTGTCACGCGGGCTCAGAACGCGGGAGCGGGTTTTTTGTTAAGTTAAATTCCACGCGGACGAAGTCGCGGGCTCAGCTAGTATATAATAAATTTAGTTAGTAAATTTATTTGACACATAAAGGAACGAAAAATTACAAGAGAGTGACAATTGATCTTCTTAAACAATTGACAGAGAATAAATCCAGAAAAAGAAATCAACGATGAAATTTAAATAAAACCTTATTTTATTTCTAACAATCAAGCTATGTTTTATGAAGTATAGTACTCCTAGTTTTCGCTTCTTCCTATAATTTCTTCCTATAGTTCCCCAGATAATTTGGTCATGTCACTCTGTCCGAGCGCCCGACGTCACAGTCCTTTTATTCAGAGGCTAGAAGGCTGCAAACTGGCGCTAAAATGGATTTTTGGTACCGCTACAAAACTGTGTTTAAATATTGAAAGCAATATAATTATAGGGTAGGTTACCAGTTTTAAAAAATAAATCCCATTTACTAAATATTGCCGATTGGTTAAGCCCGCGTCTTGCGGGCTATCAGGTCTCGGGTTCAAACCCCGGCTCGAACCTCTGGATTTTTCGAAATCTATGTGCGAATCATAATTTCTATATTATGATTATCACTTGCTTACGGTGAAGGAATACATCGTGATGAAACCTGCATGTCTTAGAGGATTTAACCAATTTTCGAAAAACATGTGAACCCCGCCAACCCGCACTGGGCCAGCGTGGTAGATTATGGCCTGAATCCCTCTCGTGTTGAGGGGAGGCAAGTGCCCAGAAGTGGGACGTCAAAAGGGCTAAAACTATTATTTATATTATATTACTAAATATTGAGCTCCGCAATGGCCTTTTTCACGTAATCACCTCTAACTGGTGGTATTTTAAATTATTCGAATTGATATCGGACACGGATAAGATCACTTACACGTCTGTGTTAGTGCCAAATTAAAATTTATTTTGAATATTTTTTCATGTCATTTTATTGTTGTATGTTATGACATATTCGATTACGTCATACGAATATGTCATACGATTATTAACATACAAATAAATAAATATCGCCAGACGAACACACCAACTGTATGGTCCCAAACTAAGCAACGCTTGTACTATGGGTACCATACAATGGACTGGGGATGATCCCAGTGTCACCCAGACTAGGGAAAATTACGAAGAGGCCATTTTCGAAATTTACCCTGTCGGGAATCGAACTCGCAACCACACGATGCAGTGAACCCAGCGGCCTACGCTTGAACCACTGCGCCAAGCGGCGGCCAAATTATATTTTTTAGTACATTTTAAATAGTCACAAATATAAGTTGACTTTTAAAATACCCCTTCCCCCTGAACGACGTTATAAATAAACAATGATTATAATATAAAATATAATTAATAAATCATTAATAAAATAACCATTTCGTTAAGTAATATTCAAAAGCAATATCTACTGAAATACATGTCTTTAAATAAACGTATGTTTTCTCATAATGTCTCCCTTCGCCGTTCAGCAAGTGAAAATTTACGTTGGAAATTATATGGAAATAGAATAATGAACTTTAAAAAAAAGACTGAAAATCTGTCAAATTACTACGATATACAAGTACATATAGTATCGGACTCGCACTTGAAATATTTTTTATTTGACCAAAGGAGTTTCCACTCTCTCCGTTTACGTATTGGTTACGAGGAATTTATTTAAATTCGGATCTGAAAAAAATCGGCATAGGTCCGACCTCGATGACGTCCGCAGACGACTGAGCCAGTTAGAATATGACAGTGATGCAATGAATTGCAATGACTTCATGTATAGAAAATATGAGATGACACTAGTGACCGCGCGCTCGGAAGTAAACCACATAAGGTGCTAAACAATATTTCTTTGGTTATTAACAAAACTAGGGAATGGATTAATTTTTTTCTTATAAGCGATCCTAGATATTATCATTTAATATGTTTTAAAAAAATATCGTCATCTAATTCGTAATAATATCGTGGATGAAATGAAAATAAAAAGCAATAACAGCCAACTTTGGATTTTTTTTCTATCGAGGAAATTTCACTTAATCGTGTTTTCCTATATATGTAATCCTAGTTAATGTTCTTGAATAACACATATCTGAAAATAAGCTTCTTAATCTATAAAATTATAGAAATATTTCGAATTAAAAACCCAAAAAAACCGAATGCCTCGACTTAATAGGTAAATACTGCGCAGTGTGTGGCTTTCTGGTGTGTTAGGGAAAACATGTGTACTCCTTACTTACAATGACATTGTTGTCCTTGGATATATGTTGCTAAGTTTATGCTTTTATGCCAAGCCTGAGCTTCTAGGCTGATTCACAAGTCCGAAATGATAATTTACATACATTAGTAGGTAGGTATACGGCAGCTGATCAATATGTAGATGGCTGTGGTGAAGACAGACTATACGCAAATACCTACCTATCATAATATTTTCTGAGTAACGGGCCTTTGATAGTAGTAGCCTAAACATATACTTGAATATTTGTATATTTAAAAATATGTTTGGCCATATAAAAAATTTGCATAGCACCTTATTACCTATGCAATAACTATTATTATACTAATACGTGTGATGTTTTTTAATTGCCGGGTGTTTTTTTACGTACCTATTCTAATTTCGAACAATTTTTATACCATTAAATTATATGCGCCATACTCATTATAAACCTCTGATTATTGTTATTTCTAACTTTGAAACATCCTGTATCATTCGGTGTCAGGCGTTCAGTTTCTATTCTCTAAATCCCTATTAGGATCCCTTCGGTGTGTAGCTATAAATTTCACATGGGGAGATCCAACAATGCCAACAATGGTAACGACGTTAACATTCGGCGTTTTTGCATAGTTAAAAGGGGGTTGGGTGTTAGGTTAGGTTATTCCTTTTCCTATACCTTTTCCTATATCCTTTTCCTATATGGAAATACTTTCGCTTAAAGCAGATCTGCAGAAAGAAAATATGGTTTATACCTACCTACTTACTATAACAGTTGTTTTTATTTTATTACTAGCTGAGCCCGCGACTTCGTCCGCGTGGGATTTAACTTAACAAAAAAGCCCGGTCCCGCGTTCTGAGCCCGCGCGACAGGACCCATTTCATGGTTTCTGTTTTTCTAAAATAAAAGTAGCCTAAGTTACTACTTATAACATCAGCTATCTGTCAGCGAAAGTCCCGTGAAAATCGATCGAGCCGTTACAGAGATACTCTTTGATGTCATATGTTTTTTTTTTTCGGAACCCTAATTGTTTTTCTAAAATTAAAGTATCCTAAGTTACTCCTTATAACATCAGCTATCTGCCAGTGAAAGTCCCGTCAAAATCAGTCTAGCCGTTTCGGAGATTAGCCGGTACAAACATACAGACAGACAGAAAGACATTTTTTTTAATTCGCGTTTTTGCTATAGGTGTCGTATGTACTTTCATATGCATTTAGTGAAAAGGTGTTATTTTGATATTACAAACAAACACTCCAATTTTATTTATTTGTATAGACTAGCAGTTGTCTTATTTAGCCATACCTTTAGGTAAATTATGCATGAGAGGCGTCGTAACATACCTATATGGACTCTTAGAAATAACAGGGTTTAATCATTCTGGTTTTAATTTCGGCAATCTGGGTTTTAATTTCAATGGGAAAACGGTACGAGCAGTTCGTGGGTCACAGCTGTGACATAGCTCATCTTTTCCGGTTTCTAAAGTTAAGGTTAAGGCCAACAACATTATAACATATTATTAATTTCGTATTGTTGTGAAATTTTGTAAGATAATCAGGTAGATTTAATAAGTCGATCTCAAGTCTGAGAGCGCTCTTGGAAATGTCATCCCAGTACACAATGACATGTCAAAAGCGTACACAAAATCGCTCTCAGAATTGAGATCGATATATTAATACGGACCTAAATTAAACAGAGTGAAAAGAAACTACAAATCTAAACATTGACATTTTATGTCAGCAATGCAATCATAGCCGATATGCAGTGATAGCCGATTGGTTAAAGCACGCGCCTTGCGGGCACCAGGTCTTGGGTTCAAATCCCGGCTCGCACCTCTGGATTTTTCTAAATCTATGTGCGTATCATAATTTCTATATGATTATCACTTGCTTACGGTGAAGGAAAACATCGTGAGGAAACCTGCATGTCTTAGAAGATCTAACCAATTTTCGAAAGACATGTGAAATCCGCCAACCCGCACTGGGCCAGCGTGGTGGATTATGGCCTGAATCCCCCTCGTGTTGAGGGGAGGCCCGTGCCCAGGAGTGGGACGTTAAAAGGGCTAAATTATTATTATTATTAATGCAATCAATAACATTTTGCTATTGTTAGTGTTTAACCCTGTACCTTACATTGTCATTTATTTCATTATGACAACCGCTTGGCGCAGTGGTTCGAGCGTAGGCCGCTCGGCTCAGTACACCGGGTGGTTGCGGGTTCGATTCCCATTAAGGTAAATTTCGAAAATGGCCTTTTCATAATTTGCCCTGGTTTGGGTGTCACTGGGATCGCCCCCAGTCCATTGTACGATACCCATAGTACAAGCGTTGCTTAGTTTGGGACCACGCAGTTGGTGTGTTCATCTGGTGATATATACCTATATTTTTTATATCACCAGACGAACACACCTTTTTATTAAGTATAAGTAGCACCTACGGTTAACGACGTTATCGGTCATTCACATGAAGAAGCTAAAACCGTATGACTATACATTTCTGATAGATAATGGCCGTATTTGACATTCGGATACAGCGAAATAAATGGAAATTACCGTTGCCGGAAAAACAGTATAAATTACCGCTTAGAAACGTGATAATTTTCAAATTCTGGTTTAGATATTACACATATAGCTACTTATAATATGAAGAACATGAGATGTTTTATACATTATATCAGGAAAACGATTTGCATATTAGGTAGGAAGACATGCGGAAACCTTGTGGGGTTATTCTTAACTATTGTATGCGGGTATCTTTTACGTGTAAAGGGTAAGTCCCCACTCCCCAGGTAAGTCCCGAAAGTAGCACCGAAAGGAGCATATTTGGCGTCCATCAAGTTTCGTATGCTATTGTCAGTATTGTCAGTTGTCACTATACAGGGTGTTTCAAAAATCCGAACAATAGTTAATGTTTATTTACGATAGCTGATATATAGATGCCAAGTGAATACGGACTGTCTATAATTACATAACTATAAAATTTTCAGGGTTACAGGCCTTTGCATATTTGTCACAACGTTCGTGTGCTTTAGAACACATCCGCGAGCCTAGAAAAAAGTATTTAAATTCTAAATAAAAAGGTTTTCAAAAATATTGCATACTTAGTACATAGTACAAGGCTTTTAAATTTTTTATTGCGAGGATAATAAATGAAAAAATTGTTTGACTTTCAATCAAATCTTTAGGTAGGTACTTAGGAACTTATATATAATATAATTTAATTCTATACTCGATAGTCGATACTCATCCAAAACCCAAGTATTATTTAGAATAATTATTGAAACACCTCGTTGTAAGGTATAATCATTATGCCGTCAAATACCTATTTGGTAATTTATAAAATCTTGATTTGTTGGTCAAATTCTCAAAATGGGTGTAAAGGTATCAAGCATACACGTTTGTGTATATCATGTTTATCATATGCGGTTGATGTTAACTACGTACCTACCTATTAATACTAATGGCGACCTTTAATTGATATATATTTTAAAATAATATGTTATATTTCGTGCGTATCTATAACTAAGAGCTCATCATATCGTTGACATTGGTGCCTCCACTCCGTTCTCCGCTTCGAGGAAACAATTAATGTTATAGGTACCTTAAATAATATTGGGCTGTTTCCACAAAACCTATCAATAACTGATAGGTGGGTTGGACATGATCATTTCTGATGTTTATAGCTTGTTCCAGTAAGTAGGTACAGGAAAATATTTTTTCTGATGTTGTTATACCTTCCTCTAATTACAAGGTGAAACAAAAAGGTGAATGGTACTGTTTAAGCGTATTCGAAGTTTAAGGTGTTTGTTACGGACAATTGTCACTAGATGTCGGTACATCAAAATTAGATCGCGCTATCGTGTGTGGTAGTTTATTTAGTAAGGTTATTTGATGTTTTTTGATTTGTATGTACAGTTTTCTACTAGTTCGCTTGCTGAATAAACCTTCAGTTTTAGACATAAAGTTCGTTTTCATTTGAGACCTGGAACGTGCGCGTTCATGGTCCAATACGAGTCGGATACTCGCGCGTGTGGAAGCCCCGATGGCTAGTGAGTTGGCGTAATAAGTCCACACCCTAGTAAAGTGTGTGAGATGTGTTGGTGTGGAGCTGCCTGAGCAAGGGCGGAGTCCCTGAGCCAGGACGGAGACCCCGAGCCAGGGCCGGGACCGGAGCCAGGGCAGAGTTCCGGAGTCTGGGCGGAGTCCCGGAGCTGGGCAGTTTGGAGAGCGCCATCGCAGTCGTGGGTGACAGAGTTGACGTCCGTAAAGTGAAGTGAAGTGGTTTGTTGAAGTGAAATCGTGGGTACGTTTTGGTTCATTTTTACGAGTACGAAGTAAGAAGAGAAAATTGTGTTGACTACAGGACTTGTAAAAATTTACTCATGTTTGCTTCAACTTAGAACTATATTAAGGCATAAACGTCTGACGGGGAATCTATGCACGATTTTGCATAAGGTTAAGCAGTTCGAAATACTTGTGATAATTTCGGAATTATTTCAACTCGTAGTAATTAATATTGTAGGTTAGGCAATTTGACATTTTCTTTGAAGTTGACATTAAATGTTTTTCGTGTAGTTTGAATTTGGAATATTGTGTTAACTTTGAATTCAAAACAGTCTGGAGTCAGAATGGAGTCTTTATATAAATTGCAGAAAGATAAAAAACTTATTATTGAAAAGGCTAATTCTAATTTTAAAAAATTGCCTAAAGAAAGAATCACGTTCTCATATGTCGAAAATAGATTAGAGTCACTTGAAGCTGTGTGGAATGGGTTCATAAACACTCATAACCACATAGTACAAGCTGCTACGGATGATCATAGGAAATCCGATAAGTATTTTACTGATGACGTCTATGAGAATGTTGAGGAAGCTTATTTAGTGTGTAAGGCCGAATTAAAAGATGTTTTGAATCAATTTCGCAATACTGGAAAACAATATGTAAAGTCAAACGATAATGTAAGTTCAGTAAATAATTGTAGTGTTAAATTACCAAAGATTTCGATTCCAGTTTTCTCAGGAATTTATTCAGAATGGACTACTTTTAAAGATTTGTTTACATCGTTAATTGATAAGAATGACAGTTTGGAGGATGTGCAAAAAATGCACTATTTAAAGGGCTTACTTTCCGGAGAAGCCGAATTACTTGTCAGACATGTACCCGTTACTTCGGACAATTATAAAGAATGTTGGTCTTTGTTGCGTAGTAGATTCGATAACAAACGATTTCTGTCGAATTGTTTGCTGAAGCGGTTAATGAGTCAAATGAATGTGATAGAATCTTCTAGCGCTATAAAGGGTCTGTTAGATACTACTATGGAATGTCTTAATGGTCTAAAGAATCTCGGAATTGATGTTACTACGTGGGATATTATGATTATTTATATCGTTAGCTTAAAGTTAGATTCCGAATCCCGTAAACTATGGGAAACCAGCATCAGTTCGAAAGATCAGTTACCCAAGCTTTCGGAATTTAAAGAGTTTTTAGAAGCTAGGTTCCGCGCGCTCGAGTTTTTAGACACAAATTCCGATAGACCCAAACCAAATGTAAACCGCAACAAGCCAAAGGTACATCATGTTGTTACTACCGAAAGTAACGCTATTGTAAACTTTTCTTGTCCATTCTGTCGAGAAAACCACAAGATTGCTAATTGTAAGCAATTTGCTAAAGAGAGTTACGAGTCCCGTCATGATTTTGCACAAACCAATCGGTTATGTTATAATTGCCTTAATTCAAACCACTCCATAAAGTTTTGTCGTCAAAACTCTTTGTGTCGTATATGCAAACGGAGGCATCATTCGTTGTTGCACCCCGTTAATCAGGTCCAATCGGTCTCAAATTCAACTGTTTCCAATGAGAGTTCGAACACAGCAGTTGAAGTCAAGTCAGCGGTGTCGGACAACCAGGCATCGTTATCAGCAGGCGAACCAACTACATCAAATAGTATAGTGTCACATTTCTCGAAAAGGTCAGTACCTACTCAAGTTTTGTTGGCCACAGCTCTTGTCGAAGCACAGACTAGAGACGGCTCAACACAACTGCTAAGAGCGCTATTGGATCAAGGATCCCAGGCATCATTCATAGCGGAATCAGCAGTGCAGCTACTTGGACTTAAGAAGACGCCGGTTAAGTCGGTTGTATCAGGGTTAGGTGGTGAGAAGAGTGCTTTAGCCTCTAAGTTTTCAGTCACAATGACTATTCACTCACGCCTAGATTCCAATTTTAGTGTTCAAGTTAATGCTTATGTTTTAGGTACTATCACTTCGCTTTTGCCTTCCGAGAAATTGACTAAATTCAACTGGCCTGAGTTAGAAGCAGTCACTTTGGCTGACCCAGAGTTCCACACACCAAACAAGATAGACATCTTGCTTGGTGCTGAAATTTATGGCCAGGTTCTTAGAGAAGGTTTGATTCAAGGTCCAACTAACTTACTTGTGGCTCAGAATACAGCTCTTGGTTGGATCCTTTCTGGACAGATTTTATCAAACCGTGAATTTATTCATTGTCATCATGTCATTACAAGCAATTCAGATCAGGCTGATGACAACGCACTTTTGCGACAGTTTTGTGAGATAGAGTCAGTTATTCCCACAAAGAAAATACTTTCCCTAGACGAGCAACGGTGTGAAGATATTTACGCTCTAACTACTTACCGCGATGAAGCTGGGCGCTACGTAGACAATCTTCCTTTCTGCAACGACGATCCGCAATGTCAATACGGAAGTTCAAGAGGCCTTGCTATAAAGAGATTCCGACATCTTGAAAATAAATTCATGAAGAACCCGGAAATTAAAGCTCTGTATTCCGAAGTGTTTCACGAATACATCGAACTTGGTCGTATGAAGCTCGTAAACGGCAATGATTGTAAAATTGGTATAGCTGTAGATTTGCCGCATTATGCCGTCTTACATGAAGACAGAACCACCACCAAGAATCGAATAGTGTTCGATGCTTCAATGAAGGGGTTGAACGGAGTGTCTCTGAACAGCGATCATTTGGTCGGTCCCACATTGCAGCCGCCGTTACGTCACATCATTATGAGGTGGAAAATGCACCCCATAAGTCTCTGTGCTGACATTCTAAAAATGTACAGGCAGATGAAGGTCACTCCTGAATACGTCGATTTTCAGCGAGTAATGTGGCGAGATAAAATATTAGAGCGGAAGGAGGAACAGAATCAGAATCAGGGAAAGAGAGATATTAATATAAATGAGGTGATGAAAATCTTAGGAATTTCATGTGAACGTCAGTGTGATGAGTTCAAATACTCAGTTAAGCTTCCTATACAACACACTCCGATCACAAAGAGAAAGGTAGTTTCAGACATTTTATGTCGGTTTGATCCACTTGGTTGGGCGGCACCGTGCGTCGTCACTTCCAAGATATTTATGCAAAAGCTTTGGCTTTCTGGATTGGATTGGGATGCGGAGTTAACCCAGTTCATGAGTCAGTTACCGTCTAGTAGAGTCACTCCAGTAAGACCGTTTCGACACAGCGGTGTTGATTTTGAAGGTCCGATCAAAATACGGATCACCAAGGGTCGAGGCCATCACTGCTATATCTGTCAGTTTGTGTGCAAGATGCAGGAGTTTTGGCGACGATGGTCTAAGGCGTGTTTAGTACATTTAGTACAGCAATACAAATGGGCCAGACACGTTATTAGAGATGTGGTCTTAGTAAAGGAGGATCACTTACCTTCTGCTCGTTGGCTTTTAGGTAGAGTCAAAATTAAGCACCTAGGTTCAGACAAGATAAAGCGAGTCGTCATTCGTAAATGCAATGGATCGTTGATTAAACGTCCTACATTAAAGCTGTGTTTTGCCTGTTACAACTTAATGTTGTTTGTATTTTATAATGTTCGTTTTTAATAGATTTCAACAGTCCACTGTTTATAGTTGTAATAAGAGTTATATAGTAGAGTTATTGATTGTCTGTTTTGTTTAATGTTATTGAATCTAGTTTTGTTTTCTGTTTGCATATCGCAGATACTATGTTATAGTGTCCAATTATTTAGTTTTAATGCCCCTGACCTCATGGTGGGCGGACCTTTGTTATTAAGGACATAAACTGATGTCCTTGGTGGGCGGTATGTTTAAGCGTATTCGAAGTTTAAGGTGTTTGTTACGGACAATTGTCACTAGATGTCGGTACATCAAAATTAGATCGCGCTATCGTGTGTGGTAGTTTATTTAGTAAGGTTATTTGATGTTTTTTGATTTGTATGTACAGTTTTCTACTAGTTCGCTTGCTGAATAAACCTTCAGTTTTAGACATAAAGTTCGTTTTCATTTGAGACCTGGAACGTGCGTGTTCAGGTACTATTTTTAACCAACTTCAAAAAATAAGGAGTTTCTATGTTCATCTGTATTTTTTATTTAGGTATGTTCACCGATTTTTGCCTCAATTGTGGACCGGTTTTGAAGAATTGATTTTGAATGAACAAGGATTCGGAGTCGGTGCCACTCTCTTTAGAAGAACTACGTTAGAAGTTAGAACAACTTCTTAGTTATCTACTTACTTAACTCCTACTTACAGGAATTCGCACCGACTCCAAATCATAGAAATTTTAAAGTCCCTAGTTATTTCTAGCTTTTTAGTGAACCCAGGTTTTTTTAAAGTCGGTTGGGTTTTTTTTATTAAAATATTTTTATGTGTAGAGTCCAAAGCCGTTCAAAACAATGTCAATATGGACATAATATTCAAACGGATGTGTGACAAGTCAAAGTCTCGGTAAGTACCTATTTAACGTGTTTTGTTTTAATTAGCCGTCACAAGTTTCGTGAATGACCACGACCACATAACTGAATGTGATAATGTGATGACGCTATCCTAACGTGAATTTTAGTTTTAACATTTTAATATGCAATAGGTATGACTTTATTATGACCCATTGTCACGAGATTGCAGGTACTTACTAACCTATTACTGAGATGGTAGATATAAAAAGTAGAATTTATGAAATTTAATTTTTCAATTGTATTTATACTCCACATTACTTAATAACTGGGTAAGTAAAGAATCGAACAGTGATTTTGGTTTGGACTGCAGACAGATGATGATGGTGGGACAACAGACACTCATCATCATTACCTTTACCTAAGTTTAAGTGCGATCTTGCACATACACGGTGCGATCTTTAGTACTTAAGTGGCATTTAATTTTCTTGGTATCTAGCTTTTGCATAGATAAATAAGTAGTAGATAGCTAGATAATGCGTATTCAATCAGAATCCATAGCATATGAGTAATGTTAAACTCATCATGTATGTTTACCGTTTGATATGAATAAATAGCGGTAATTACTACCCATGGACTAAATCATAGGTTAGGTAGGTTAATCTATGTTCCTACCTCTTTGCTTTATCACTTACATAAATCCAGTTCTACGCTAGTTTGTTAAATTAAATTATTCTCGGGAATGCGATAAGTTGTTAATTACGTCAACAATAGTGGTCGATCTTGTAATTGTATAATAATCGAGAATCTTAGATCTCTATAAGATTGAAGATACGTTTAATATTTTATTACGTTGTTGCTCGTTTTATTGACTCGTTAATTCAATAGATGTTATGTACTTACATACTTAGGTAAGTAAATATTGAATACACACGCGAGATAACTTCAAGGACAGAATTCATGATTACTAGGGTAGAAATTAGCATAAAAATCAACATTTTAAAGCACTCCTTACCATTTAGACATTTAATATCATTGTACCTTATAGACCGTTACTAATATTATAAATGTGACAGTAACTCTGTCTGTCTGCCTGTCGCGCTTTCACGCCAAAGTGCTAAACCGATTTAAATGAAATTTTGTACACAGATAGTCTAGAGCCTGACAAAGGATATAGGCTACTTTTCAATGCGAAAAAGGGTCGTAAGGGGTTGAAACCAGGGGGGGGGGATAATAAGTTGTATGGAAGTATCGTTATTTTTAGAGCTAGAAGCTTGGAACTTATTTTTAGGCCGTTGATTCGATATAAATAAATATGAAATTCAAAGTTTGTAAAAGTTTTACCATCAAGGGTGTAAAATAACAATAGGAATTAGGGGATGAAGGTTTTTATGGAAATATGCTACCCAAGACACTATTCCACGCGGACGAAGTCGCGGGCACAGCTAGTACGCAATAAAATAAGTGAGTAATATTGTTTTTCTGTGGTCCTGTAGGTATTGCGAGAACCAGCGTGATTTTCCATGAAGTTTTATTGTTACAATCTATCAATTTAGTAAGGATCAACTTCCGTGCCTAAGTTTGGCCAATTCTGTCGATACTTAGATAATAACTATAGAATACCTATTCTATTGAATAGCTACATTACTAATCGAGTGGGCATTGGTATACATTTGACAAATAAGTTGTTTTCTTCCAGTCAATCATTGAGTCATTAATACTAATAGACTGTAATAAAAATCTAATATACGAGGTAGGTAGGTAGGTACATGTGATTGTAAGAGTAATATAGATAGGTACGTACAACTGACAACCACTGTTAATAACTTAACATTTTAACTTTACATTTAAAAGTTTACAAAATAGGCAATAGGAGGTACTTACTGCAGGTACCGTGCAGGCCGCAGATGGCCAGGTTGGCCAGGCTTAGTAACCAGGTTAGATTGAGCTGCGGGTAGCTGGAAAGCACCTCGAAAGAGGTACCTACCGTCCCTCTTGCCAAGATAATGTTCTACAAGCGTTTCTACAATGGTTTTGGTCTAGGTTTGGACAGTCTCCGGAATATCTAGCTCCTTGATACAGGACACAGAATGAAGGTGAATTCGATTCGGAACATGTTAACAAAGGCGAATACAATTTTCATTTTTTTATCAAATATCAAATTGCATTAAGTACATATTTTACTTTAAAAATGCCGAATTATAGTAGTAACTTCCTATATTAAATTAAACTTGCAAATGGCTTCATACAATTATCATACTTTAATTGATCGTTTAGAGATTCAACGGCGCGACGACGATGCGACCAAAATCCTTGGACTTCTTTCATGACACCTACCTACTAAGTGACCTACCGGCTCGAATCAAAGGCACGTAGGTACAGATACCTATGTTATTATGGCCCGTATAGATCTTAGAGCAATCTTGAGTACGCTTTTGTCGCGTAATGACATTAGAATGTCATTTCCAAGATCGCTCTCAGACTTGAGATTGATGGATTAATACGGGCTTGAGAGGACTCTTGGAAACAGTGGCGGATTTACCAGCAGGCTGAGTAGGCTGGAGCCTAGGGCGGCAGATTTTTGGGGCGGCAAATTTGGGGACCGATTTTTTTTACGTTTACCGAATGTACATTATTGTGTAAGCAGCATACATACATTACCCCGCCTTTATTAGTCCTACATGATGTCGTGATTAGCTCAAAAATAAACCCGGAAATTAAATTAAGTACGTACATTTAATTTTACAACGAAATACCTATTTGGATTATAAAAATAATCTAGGGCATGACAATTGTAGAGGCAAGGGCGGGGAAAACTTTACAGCCTTTACCTTGGAAATTTGTAAATCCGCCACTGCTTGGAAATGTAATTTTAACGCCATACCAGTACAAAATTACAAGTCATAACCTAGTCCGGTCAATTTAGACCAAAAAATGGGAGTGAAGTTACATAAAGTCCCAACAAGCTGAAAATCAGTAAAATTGTTCAAAACATAATTATAAATAATATTTAAAAGTTCCCCATCATTCCCGTGTATGGAAAAAAAAATATTCAAGGTCAAAGGTCTTTCGCGTTAAATAAGTTTTTCGCGATTTTCAGCAAAACGGTAAGTTTTATCATAAAGTACCTGAGACAAAAATTGTAGATCATAAAATTATCTATAAAAAATGTCCCAATACTTTTTTCCTACGAGCCACCGTTTCTGAGATATAACGATTCAAAAAAACGGAAGCGCCCATCAGCATGTGCTACTGCCCGCGCGGCATCTACGGGAAGGGGTGTAACAAGAGTGGGTACCACGCCCTGTTTAAAGTTAGTTATTACAATGTTTTATACGGACATATTATTAGTAAGTAATCAACAAAATCACGATCGTTAATTTAATCGTCATGTTTATACAAATTTATTAATAAAATGTAGGTAGGTAAATATATTCATACGATTGTCGATTATTGACATTTGCAATAGGTAATTAATAGAGGCAGATCGTGTTATGATTATTACCTAAAAGTTTTTAATAATTCTATGCGTGATAATTACTCATAATACCAGTATTATTTCAAACTTTTCAAGAACCTATTGTTTTCTTATATTTACGCGAATACTACACATTGATATAAAACTATTTTTCGGATTTTATCGCGTTTATTTAATTTATGTTCCCGACGTTTCGGCTTTTTTTTTTTTTTTTTTTATGGGACTAGTCCCGCCACACACTCCCACCACTGTAACTCCTGTAAGCCAGGATCGACAATGGTGACCAATAATGACATCGAGGTTTGACCCTCGACGAGTCCCGGGGAAAAGTTAAATTGTCTTGGAACCCGCACGAATTTAATCGAAAGAAATAATAGGAGGAGTTGGAAGAAAAATATTTCCACTTCCCTCCGGTGCAAAGCGGGAGACAAAATATATGTAGCTGGTATGGGCTAATTGCCATAGAAACAAGACTGTTACAGCTGATTGAAGACCAGTTGTAAGGCACCACGGATCGTTATATGACTAATTGGACCTAAACTCGTGAGCTGATTATACTTGATTCCAATAATAGGTATGGCAGAAGCGCTTGAACGCACGGAAATTGTCCCTGGTTTCCACAAGGTCTGTGTAATAAACTGCTCCAGATGTCACTTGCAGGCTATTTAGCATAGTAGTCCGTTCGTTGTGCCAGAGACTGCACTCCCACAGGATGTGATGTGCAGATTGTTCATGATTGTTTTGCGGCGTCGAGCATTGACAGAAAGGTGAAGGAACTAACGTGAAGTAGAATAATTTGCTCCTAAAGTTGCCATGCCCAGTCAGAAATTGAGCCACACAGTGGTCCACCTCCAACCACGCTCTCTCCAGACGTTCACGAACGCATGGAAAGAATTGGTAGAGGTGGCGGCCCTTAGATGTTGTATCCCATCTGGATTGCCATTCGGTCAGAAGATCTTCGTAAACGACAGATATCGGACTAAATAATCTAGCGATTTTAGAGCGGTCTCGCGGTTTAAGGAACTCGGTGTTCATGCTCTCTCGAGTAGAGTAGTACATTGCCGCGCGTCTTTGGACCTCCAGGTCTACTGGGAGCACACCAGCGAGAACTGGCAGGGCCTCGGTACTAACCGTGCGATATGCTTTACAAAGAAATATTAACGCCAAACGTTGGCTTTGTAGTAATTTACGCCGTGCCGCCCCTATCGTGGCCCTGTCGGCCCACACCGGTGCGCCGTAGCACATGCAGCCTAAGTACGTAGCCCCGTATATAATCTTTAGCGTATTAAAGGAAAGTCCCCAAGTTGCCGTAGATATTCTCGTCAACGCATAAAAATTACGTTTCGCTTTTTCACCAACAGTTTTAATATGCTCTATAAATGGGAAATTCCTTTCAAATACTAATCCGAGGTAGCAAACCGATTGTTTTCTCTTTATTGTCGCGTTGTTAAACTTAATACGTGGCGGCGCTTTTAAATTTCCTTTTAGGAGGAGTTGGTAGGTTTTTTGGGGGGCGAACGTGAGACGATTTCGCTCGCCCCACTCAGAAATTAAGCGCAGACATGACTCCGCAAGGTTCTCGAGTCCGGCCCTAGTATTTGATTCTATCAACAGGAGTCCGTCATCCGCATATCCAGTCAGTGAACAACCACACGGGAGTGGTAGCTCGAGGAAGTCATCGAAGCCTAAATTCCACAAATATGGACTAAGTACCGATCCCTGGGGACAACCTAATGTCAGCGCCTTTGACACAGCATAATGTCCAAGTTTGAGTGTTGTTGTTCCTTGTACAAAATATGTGTAAATAAGTGAGTAGATGTTCCTGTAGCAACCACGCGTTTTTAGCTTGAGAAGTAGCATCGGCCACCATGCGTTGTCAAAAGCGCCCGAAATATCAAGAAAAATTCCCAATACGTATTCAGACGTAGATGAATTTACAGTTTTTCTTACCGATAAAGCCGCGTCAACTGTTGATTTGCCACGCGTAAAACCGAACTGTTTTTGATTAAATTTTGGTCCACCGGGGAGCAATCGCGGGACAATCAGTCGTTCTAGTAGTTTACCTAACGATGGTAGCAATGTAATTGGACGATAGGACTTGGGATCGTCGGGAGGCTTATCTCCACTTTTCGGGATGATCCTAATAAAGCCACGGCGCCATATTCGTGGAAAAATACCTTCTGTGATGCAACGATTAAAAACATATAGCATAGAGTCGCCGGCTGATTTGCACGCTTCTTTAATCATTTTGTTTCGACGTTTCGGCTGCTTTACAGCAGCCATGGTCACGGGGGGACTGAGGTGTTAGACGTCCTGATGTCATAGTTAGTAACTGGTGCCAAAACCAAGTGTACCATTGCAAGACCTCGAGACACTGTGAGCACTTTCTGCGTGGATCGGACCGCAAATAACAACTTAATATGAGGGTACCCAGTTACTAACTATGACATCAGGACGTCTAACACCTCAGTCCCCCCGTGACCATGGCTGCTGTAAAGCAGCCGAAACGTCGGGAACATAAATTAAATAAACGCGATAAAATCCGAAAAATAGTTTTATTTTTCAAGAACCCTTTATATTAGTATAACCGCATTGAAATAATATGCATACTATGCATAGGTAGGTGTATTATATGAAAATGTAGTTTGGATTACAGTCGTTTATAAAAATAATGACCGTAAAACAGAATCTCTCAAATTTTTTTTAGTAGGCCTACCTACTTGTTTTCCCCTTTGTTCACACTGACGAAACACTTACACTGATTTAGTAGCAATATTTGGTAGCCTCAAATAAGAGATCTCGTCATAAATCAATACCAGAATAATGTCAATTTGCGTCAGTATCAACGAGGGTTAGAATAGGTATCCTGTCGGCAAATGTAATTGAGACAAAATAAAGATAGAAACACGGCCCAGGTTAACATTTAGTACCTACACATTTTGACAGCGTTTTGTTTCTAAACAAAACTGGGGTGTCCAAATTTCGCCACCAATCGTCGCTGTGAATGCGTAACAACCTCGATAAAACGCCTTCTTCACTAAACAAACAGGGTTGTGACGAGAATCTAAATACTCATTAACAGTCAAGGCACACTGAAAGATTTGTCTGATCAGTCCTTTTGAAATAGGTAAGTTTCAAATGTGCCGTGCAAAACTTACTAATTTATAAGGTAGTACATTATAGATCAGTTGTTTTTTTAGAGTTCCGTAGTCCCTACGACAAACCCTTGTAAGATCATCCAGTCCGTCCATCCGACAGTCCGTCCGTCCGTCTGTCCGTCCATCTGTCCGTCCATCCGTCTGTCCCTGTCTGTGACAGTTCCATAACTTCTACAGTTTTTGTCGGAAGTTAACGAAATTAGGTACATATATACCTTAAGAATAGAGGGAAAATTACTTTTCTTGAACTAACTAAGTCCCCGAACATGGAAAGTAGGATATTTTTTTCATTTAACCCATCATGAGGGGTATCGTTCAAAAGGTATTTTCAAATAAAATGTGTTTTCATACAACATTTTATTATCAGAATATCCGTTTGCGAGATTTATTACATTTTAAAGATTTAATCTAAGTTAACGGAATGAATTCCGACACTTCTTTAATTTTTCTGATAATTTATAAAACCAGTTACGTAGCCAAAAGTATAAATTCATTATTGACCCGCACTTGGCCATTTTTTTTTACTATTTGCTGTAATAACTTGTCGTTGTGACTCTATCGTAATGTTTTAGCCTTCAAATGTACTAAGTTATTGACCGTTCAACTACGTTCGTGCTAAGAAGGTTAATTGTACCAATAAACTATAACCTCATTGAAACAAAGGCGTTGATAATAAAACAGTGAAGGTAACAAAATCATGAACTGTGAAGTTGTCTTGTGAGAGCCACGCGCATGTCATTAGTTTGTTAAGTTAATAAATAAGTGGGCCGGGCCACCTGCCTCTTCTACTGGGGCCCCAATTTGAGATTTACCGCCAACTGTTCTAAACACGGTAGAACTTGATCGCCATTCAAGGCGTCAGTAGTCTAGTGGTCAGAGGAGCCGACTTCGTAATCGCGAGGTTCCGGGTACGATCCCCATCCTGGCCATTAAACTATTGTCGTGGGCCCACTCCTAACACCAGCGTTAGTTTAGCTGGATAGGCTAACGCGAATATTATTAATGTGATAACTATGAATACTATTCATAAAAAAAAACAAACTGGCAATCAAATAAAGTTATGTGAGCTCCCATAAAATGTAAAGTTCCCAAATCAACACATTTGTTGGTTTGGGAAATCTACGAAGTCTTCTGATTATATTGTTACGTAGGTATTACTTCCACGTTTAGTATTCTGAACTATTAAACCCGTGATGTGTCATGTATACAGCCGGGTGTATATCGAACAATAGAGTATCTATTGATATAGTGGCTGCTTATGTTCGCTTGTCAGATTAACAAGCACTGTAATAGGTATTATTTTCTTGAGTAGACTAATCCCTAAATTTATATAATTTTTTATCCATTTGGGTGAGTAGACACCATTTTAAGAAGTTTTGTAATGCTATTGTAAATCCATTATAACTTTTATAAATACTAGGATAAGTGTTTTTTATTTATCCAACAGATTACCTACATCGCTATTGGTGCTATTGTGACGTCGTTGAAAACGTCAGTCGATATTCAACATTGTTCGTTTCATTGAACATTGTGTTATTAACGACCAGTCTTGTAAGTAGCTACTTGAACAAGGTACTTTAATAGTCACATAATTGGTGGTGCTTAAAATAATCATGCGACATTACCTTCCTGTACTTTACATGCGTCGATAATTTATTAAGTAAATTAGCATGTTAGCTTAGTTGAGCGGATAAACATTAAGCAGAGGTCTACTTGACCGCAGCAGTGTAAAGGAGTCCTCTTATTAAGTCATTATTAGTTAAGAATTTTAAATGAAAGTAAGTACATGTAACTAATTAATTTCGTGTCTTACCCATCCAAAACACTCAATCGATAGAAAAAGGATTGACTTAATCTGAATGGCCATTCACACGGATAAGTCGACACCTTTCTGTCTATACATTTTGACAGATAACAGTCTTATTTGACCTCTGCATACTGTAAAATGCATATAAATTATCGGTACCGGGATAACCGTGTGAATGACCTCTAAGGTGGAACATTGATGAAATAATTAAATATTGTACAATGTTGTTTAATAAACATTTGACAATTTACTTGGACATTGTGCATATAATTTACTACGAATATACGCTTTGCTCTTTCAATATTTGTAGGCGTTAAATCCAGTGAGTGGGAGCGCCTGATATTATGTGAAGAATATACACATTACTTGAAATTGTTGCGTTTCATCAATTGACAGGAGCTTTATTTTTCATTCCGTGCTTTCCATGAGGTGGAATGAAAGAGCGAATACGGATGAAGATGTGGATATCCCCTGATCATAACTTGGCATTTTATATTACACTCCACACAGGTAGGTAGGGATTTAGGGATATCGAAGCGGAGGAAATGTTTACCACCCGGCCAACCCAAACACTTGAAATTTACAAAATACGAGAAAACATTATAATGGGCGCAATTTTATCCCCCATGATCAAGTGACCTTGGAAAGAAGAACCAAAAACATGCTCAAAATCTTATAAGATATAAATAAAGATACTTACGTTGCTTCTGAATTTGGAGTGATGCTATACTTTTTTATATAGGCGCTGTGCACAAGCGCCTGACAAATAAAGTCAAGCAAAAATAAATTATATTAATAGTCCCAAAGCCCATTGCTAATGCAATTCCATGCAGAATTTTATTTATTTATTTATTAGAACCGTCTAATTAACCAATTACACAAATAGCACAATACAAAGCAACAACAATTAAGCATACAAAAATCAGAAATTTAAAACGATCAGGCATCTCGCAGAACTTCAAGCTTACCAACATAATCTTCACCCATTCATCCGCAAACAAATCTATATTAACTTGCGTCTGAATCCAGGAGGTCGTTAAGCGCAGTGAGGGCGCGGGGTATAGGGGACATGTCTCGGGCAACGGTCCGGCAAGCAGGGACAGCAAAAAACTTATGTTTCCTGACTCGACCGTAATTTTCAGGAGCGAAGAGTCGAAGCAGGACACTGAGCAAATCAGGTGCATCGATCCTTCCAGATATGATTTTGCATGAATTTCTAATTTGGGCGAATGCTCTCCTGAGTTGCAGAATGGAATCAACCCATCCGTACGCATACCAAAACCAACCCTAGAATGAACAGTCGTAAGTTGGTTTCAGTTTGCAGCAGTATGTGCTGTTGGTTGGTCCCATTCTGCAAAATTGCCTCCAATTTACATAGATGCAATAAAACAAAATATAACTCTAAATTGAAAATTTAAAAACCCCCGATGCGATGACCTGTTCATCAAATGTATAATTTACCTAGTTCTTCCAAATAATGATGTAAGCGCGATTTGCGTAGCTCCCGCAGCTCAGTATCCATAGCTCATCTCGCAAATTTATCTGGTACAACTGGTTTCGATGCCATTTGTTTTGGCTTCCTCATTTATAATCTAAGATGTACAATAATCAACAGAAAATCTGTGTAAAAGTATGAGACATTATTTTGTTATGACATTATAATAGACAACGAATCTAAATATTGATGTCACGGAGGTTTTATTCCTAGTAAAATATTATCAATTATGATTCAATTTGATGTAATAACTCTGGTTGAGGTAGACGGGAGCAGCCTAGGGGAAGAATTTTCAATAACGCTAAAATTATTTTAAATTAGATTAGTTTTTTTATATTCTTTGTCAATGGCGGAGCAACGCCCTCTAGAATTATTATAGCGTAATATTCCATGACCATTACCAAACCAAACAAAATTTAACGCATGCGCGTATCCATCATTTGAAACGTGACTTATGGAACGTCTTTAGTTCATACACAAATCTCAATAAAATTGATAAAATATTCATTTTTTTCAGAATCAGGGAAACTTTTCAAATTTATTATATTGTAAAAAGCCAGTTCAGACTATTACGATCATTTAAAAATATAATAAATATAAATCCAATCATCTCAAATTTCGACTGGATTCGAGCCGAGGGAATTGGTTTTGGCCGTGAATGTGGCCTTTTTAACCTACAAAAGAGCTGATGATCTTCAAACGGCTGAACCGATTTTCATGAAACATAGCTAAGAACACTCTCGATCAGAATACCTATCTAACAAAAGAAACAAAATTGAAATCGGTTCATCAGCTTGGGCGCTACGTTGCCACAGACAGACACACAGATCCACAGATACACAGATACACAGATACACATGTTAAACTTATAACACCCCTCGTTTTTCGTCGGGGGTTAAAAAGACATTCGTGAGCAACGAACATATACTTAATCAATTTAGATAAGCTTGAGTGAATGTACTTTACTAACGACTGTCTTTTGCTTTATAGCACTTCAATAAATCTTTTAGACCGAGGTTTTATTATGTAATTCTGATAAGTTAGGTAACGTTTGTCGTTTATCCATGTTATCTTTAAACAATAGTCACATCTACTCTTATGGAATACTAAAATAGTATTATAATATAATATGCGCTACTATTATAATGTGTCGCTACATAAACGTATTTATTGTTACCTCCATAGAAAAGGTACAACAAGAATTACGGACAAGGGTTGCAAAATGTATGTCCTAGTCCTAGTCAATAAAAATAAATAAAATTGAAGTGTCCGTCTGTGAAGTGGCGGATATCAGCCAAAAAATAAATAAGAATAAGAGTGACAGTAACAGCAGCATAATATCTTGATTGCGATATGATAGCCAGAAACGGGAGAAGATTTTGCTCGAGTTGAGATGGTTCATGCCAACAGAACCACCCCCGCCGTCTCAATTGACAGCAACGTAAGCCGAGGTCGTGCCCTTTGTTGCACCCTTGAGGTAGCTGCCCCACCTTCCCCTCAGGCTAGTTCCCCCGTCCGGGTGTAGTCGCTATGGCTATTCTGGCTAACAACATGGTGTCCATTTGTTGTCCATTGAACCAGCTGAAGGTAAAAATGTTAACGAAGTAGATATCCACTGAGACACACAAGGACCGCAATAGAGAGACTAAGGGCTCGTATTAATAAATCGATCTCAAGTCTGAGACGGTATTGAGCATGGTTTTGACATGTCATTTTGTACTCATATGACATAAGAATGACATTTCCAAGATCGCTCTCAGATTTGAGATAGATTGATTAATACGGGCCTAAGATCCGGTGACCTGTGTAAGTACCTACACCAAAGAATTTGTAATAATAAGACATTACACATTTTTTGAAGTACACACACAGGACACTGTTAGAAGCAACCCTTGTTGATTTATTTCCGTGTTCCTCCTTTTGAATTATATTTATTTTATTGTTATTTACACCGCACATCTTTTATTCGACGATAGACGTGTTACAATTGAAAGCAACTAGATACATAGAAACTACAGTGTCTACGTCGAATTTAGGTATACATTTTGAAAAACAAAAAATAATAACCCAGTCAAGGATTGTAGGCAATATGATGAAAAATAATGATCACTTGCGACAAGTACTTGTTACATTTCTTAAAATTATCATTGCTCAGACAACTATATTTGCTCAGATAAGGAAGTTAATATGTTTAATTTTTTGTACAGTTTTATCATGCAAGCTATCTAAGATTAGCCAAATTGTCCTTGTATGTTATATTGCACACAAAAAATATTCCATTGCGCTAGTTGTATATATTTTGATATAAGTATAAGGTCTTATTTTAATTATGCACGAATTTTGTTTGAAACCTTAGTTAATGCTAAAGATAATATAAACAGAAAAAAATGTTGCGTTGTCTGTGTTTTCTGTCTAACAGTTAACTTTTTAAATCAATGAACTGTACCAAACAACCAAAGTAATTACCTACAAATTAAATACAATTTATTTCCAACCAACAGAAAAGATTCATAACATCAGATTATGTTTTGTTGTAGATATGTTGCCGCCAACTAGCTTAATTCGCCGTTCAATTAACAGCCTACGCACTTAACTAAACGGCGCCGTTCAACTAGTGGCCTGAATGATATTCAGCCATTTGATTAAACAGCTAGGCAAATGACTTGGATCGATGACGTTTAACTACTTGCCTAGCCGTTTAATTACCTGCCTAGCCTGTTCATTTCAATTCAGTTCTACTTTCTGCCACCTAGCGCCGAAACTCACCAAACTGTCAATATCTCTTTATTCTATATTCTCTTTGGTCAATATGGCGTCGAAAAAAAACAACTTTATCTTAATTTAAATTTTATTTAATATAATTTGTATATATGTATAAATAAATAACTTTGATGGTATAATTTTATTAGGTACTTAGGCTTTTTACGATTTTTTTAGATCCACTTACTTGCCGGGTGGGGTTTCTGTGGGGTCATAAAAAAATAACCCTAACCTAAACCCATCCAGGTCGTTCTGCTTGGGTAGTATTTTGAAAAAGTTTTGTAGTACTTAAAACTTAAACGCTACAACTCTATATGCAACTTAAATAATAGCTTACCACTATGAGTTATTCTGGATAAAGAAGGAAAATAAAAACCTAATATAATATACTTAACCAAGTTTAGTTGAAGCAGCCTGTTGGCCACTTGCTGGCGATTTAGATTTTGATTCTTTGTTTTATTATTATTATTATATGTGTCAGTGTTGAGTTTTTTGTAATTTCTGTCTCTTTGTGTTCCGTGAAAATATATATTATTATACTTGTCGATAGGACTTAGTGGATTTAATTTTCTAACGTTTACACAGCCTCACAAATAGATAAATGCAATAAATGCAGATTCAAATACTCAAACAGAACTCAAATATGTAAGGCCATTAACTGCTTGAGAAGTCTTTAGTTCTTTTATAAAAAAAATAAGGAGGCTTCAAAGGCCTGATATTCTCAAAAGTATTTTGTGGGGAACTTATCGAAGTAAATCAATGAGCATAGATTCAAAAGGTCGGAATTTTGATGGAGATTTAAAATCTCAGGTGGGCAGAATAATGTAAACTATAATTAAAAATTTCAATTAAATAATTTATTACAATTAAATTAATTCACTAATAATATAACGAGTAGGTTGTACGGCAAATTAATTTAACATCGTTCATTTATTATCAGCATCTAATAACGTAGACAGCGAATAAAGACTAGAGTAATCATAGCTCGGTTGATTTCCCACCTTGACTGCAGGCTTCATCTCAACAGGATCGTAGTAGGAAACCGTTACCGGAGCTATCTCCACCACAGACTCGGTTATACTGTCCATGATAACAGACGCTATGTCCGCTAATGTATACGTCTTCAATTTCTTAAGAAGATTCAACTTCATTTGCAGACAAAAACTCTTCAAATATTTCAGTGCTTGTAACGCGATGTCCTCAATCATTTCCCTCAGCTGATTCTTGATGGCCATCAATATGGTACCTAGTTCTCTTTTCTGGCGTACATTCGTATTTTGAATAGAGTCCTCGAGGAAGTCTGTTATTACGCTGAGGTCATTAGGACTGGCGGGACTGGCGGGACTGGAGACAGCGCCATGAATTGACAGGAGAACAATTGCAAACAGTAACGTCCCACGCATCATCTGGAAATATAGAAAGATTTAGGAAAGTACATAGGCCTGATGTATATATTAATGTATCTTAGTAAACTCTCCGCTTTCTTATCTTTATTGTTTTGCTATCTTTTGAGGGCGGCTCTGATATGCATATACCTACTGGTTCTGCAGATTGTCATGATTATGTGTTTTTATCTGAAGTGAGTTTTCATACTATTGCAGTAGTGATTAAAATAATATAGTGCACGTGTACTTTATAAATAAATAAATATATAAATTAAATTAAATTTCAAAACACTTACTTTAATGATATTTGTAGATCCTTCGTTGTTCCTTCGACGTAATAAATGTACTATGAAGAAAGAATAAACCAATGATCCTTATATACTATAAAGCTCCCATTTATTAATGTCTCAATTAGTTATGACCCCATACTTATTATTTCAGAATAGTTGGTGCAACTACGCATCTTTTTCGCGTGAATCATACCTATGTAATTTGTGCATAAGAATTCTTTATGGTAATTATTTCCGTGGATGGTGACAGCGCTTTCGCTCGCGCGGTTAATAGCCCCATATAATTATATTTCACATTTTCAAAAATACTGAAACATAAGTCGTCATACAAGTCGTTTTTGGATTTAAGATTTGTAAGTAGGTTGTCTAGGGCACGGCCTAGGGGTGGCAGACTACAGAGGGAGCTTGTTCAATTGTTTGGTTGTTATACTTAAGAAAAGTATGAATCGGGTACTAAGGGTTAAGGTTTTAAGGAACCTTACCGGTCATTCGGATCATCAGCCTAGATCGAGTGTCAGGGATATAGGTAGTACCAGTTCTAAAACTCTAAGATATAATATGCTCCTCTATGTTAATATCCAGGCATATCATTCTTGTTTCTACCCATTTGAATATAAGATCCTTATCATGTCTGTGAGTAAATTAACTCACTTCAATTAGCTCTACTGTACTCATTATTATGATTAAAACAGTCTGTCATTCATTACATACGTTTGTTTACACACAAACAAGTAGATAGGTACAGATCTGATTCGAAGCGTAATAAGATAATCCCGGCGTGAGATTAGACGGCGGCGTGGCAATGAGATCGGGCGGCGCGAATGCCGGCCGTGCGGCCGCGCGCCGGCTGCGCCCGCGCACCTTCAGTCTGATAATGTATCAGCTCGTAGCACGCCGGCTATGCTGACACAACAATAACAGTTTTCACGAGTTTTCGTGCCGTGAATTTTTTATGGACTAAACATTTTATCTAATATAATCAATCATAATTATCTAATTCTGCATTCGGAGTGAAATTAATACATGGGCGAAAATAAAGTCAATACTTTTCCCGACATTATGAGAAAGTGTTTCAAGATGGGTCTTTTTAAGAGTAAGTATTAAATAAGTGATGTCATGAATGTACATATTCATAATTTCAGCTGTTTACACAAAAAAAACGTGGTTATAGAGCAACTATCAATCCGAAAATTGAAATTTCTGCCTGAATATCTCTCAGTAAGAAATATATACAAAAATAACTACATTTTACATATTGTCTATAACATCATTATGATAAATACGAAATTAACAAGAGCTGCTAATATGCCCTACATTTTTATTATTCCACAACCAACACAAAACTACTACGAGATAACAAATACCCATATTTTAATAATCTCTATTTATTTTCAGAATAGCATAAATTAACTTCAAATTTTAACGACACTCATTTAACATGCAGATCATAATTAACGACTCTATTATAGAGAAAACCCCAAATTAGTCGCGTTATATTTTTTTATTTGCGAATAATTGTTTCACATCTCGGCTATTAAACATCATACGTATGAACATAAACAGTTTTGTTACGTTCGTATTAGGTGCGTTTGCGAACGTATAGAGCCCTACGGAAGAATCCTCTGATTAGAACAACTAAACGAACTGATAGAGCTGAAAGGACTTTGGTCAATTGGCAATTCTAATGTGTGATCTGCTTTTAAGTCAACGAATTAAATAATGTAGTGTATCACTAATATGTGTATCAATGTGTATAAAAAGTAGTATCGTTTTATATTTATAGGTTAGCGCTTTTTTTCTGTAATAAAATTATTAAGACGGAAAACAACCGATCATAGGATGCAACTTATTATTGTTATTTTAAGTGCGTTTAAAATAAATTTCTAACGCGTCAATAACATAATAGATATAACTTAAATGTTGTTATGTCCAACAAGAACAAAAACACGCCAGATAAAAATAATAATAAACTGTGTCATGTACTAGTAATGCAGGATAGGTGACAGGTCAAGAGATAGTAGTGAGCTGTACATAAAAAAGGAAACTAATGATTTTTTTACGGAAGAGATCGCTGCAGAAACTTAGAACTGTTACTCTGCTAAAACATATAAACTAGCCCCATTTACTATTGATAATATTGACCTAGTTAGAAGATAAATAAATCTAGCTAGAATAAATCTTTGCTGTAATTACCAAACGTTTATTAAAATATAATAAAAATCATATTATTAACTTTAATTTTGTTTTGTTTTTTTAGTGAATGGTAAAAGAAAAAGAAAATTAAGTATTTTTTTTACTCGTAAATTGTACAGTTGTTGTCCCAAAAGGTCGGTCGTTATAAGTCTCTTACTACTGAGTACTTTCTGAGGTCAATAGATTAGTTTTGACGTCAACCCTACTTTTATGTTATGATAGTAGAGATATAATTTCAATGTTGTAACTACTAATCATTAATACGCAAATAACATTTTTGACCGTGATAGTGCAAAGCCGTAGCCAATTTAATATAACTCATATACCTACGAGGTGTCTCGACCCGGATAGTACGACCATCTCACAGAAGATCGACGTACAGTTATTAGCTATTATAGCTGAGTTTCGTTCGATGAGTGAGAGAGCCGGAAGAGCAACCGCCATCCCACCTCTGTTTTACTCCCCTCCAGCAAGTAGTAGAGTAAGTAGTATTGCCAGCATCTCTAGGCTAGGGTACTGCTTAATATCTGGCGGGTCGTATGATTATTTCCGACTTCGATGTACAAGAAAAGTAGGTCAAAATGTGTAATTGTAGCTATTCCCATTGACCGGCCACATGCCGCCTTATG
The DNA here is from genome assembly GCA_918843915.1 of Notodonta ziczac. Lineage (NCBI taxonomy): Eukaryota > Metazoa > Arthropoda > Insecta > Lepidoptera > Notodontidae > Notodonta > Notodonta ziczac. Next base: position 5,660,097 of record OU974047.1, read on the forward strand.
CGAGGGGGATTCAGGAAATCCAGGGATGGCTCTGTCGGCGTTTGCGATCTTCAATAATTGAGGCGAAGCTTCCTTCACCAAAGCTTAAAAATAAAACCCAAAACCTTTCTCTAATTAAACCCGGACTGCTAGAAAGTAAATAGAAGTAGCATGAGTTGGAAACATACTTAATGCGTTTCCTTATAAGGTCCTTTAAGGCTACGCAGTGTACGTCAAGAATCAAGGGAAGTTTGTATAAATATAAATAACTAGCGGCCGCCCACAGTTTGCTTCCATTTACAATATTTAATAACAGCTTCTTTATTTCAAATTCTTCCTTATACACTAAATTAAGATTGTCTGAAATACATGGACGGACGTCTAACTAAACATAAGCTCAATAGGATCATATTGTACCGTATAGAGTTTTATTAACAGATCGTACCGAAAAGCTTCAGAATTAAAATATCTTATTCACGTAAACCATTAGAGTAAGTAAGTAAGTAATTACGTATGGATCTTTAAATATGAGTGATGTATTAGCTAGGTATAATGTTCGAGTGATCCCCCAGGGGTGTAAGGGGGATCACTCAAACACTGATGTCATGAATTCAACTCATGATTTTGGACCCCCAGAGTTGGAATTTGCCGTCGATATTTTTTATAATGAACTATCCAAAAAGATATCAGCATTAAATGAGCGTACGAGCGTATTTTTACTTTTTCTAAAATAGGAACTATTGATTTATTTATGTAAAACACTTGAGATAGATTTATATAATGATTTCATGCTAAAATCAATTTTAACATTCTGAAAAAATCTAGCACAATTCATCAAAGTCTCGACGGAAAATTCAAATTCTGTGGTGTCCAGAATCATGAGTTGAGTCCATGTTTTCGTTACGATGCCTGTATATATATTGTGCTGTGATGATTTGGTATAAACCTGTTCGATGCTACCGTAAAAAGTGGGCAAATAATAACATGCAACGTTTTTTTACTAAAATCCAATCAAAAATAATTGATTTACGAAATTATAGTCTATAAATGATTTTAGATAGAGGTTTTTTTTTTATAAAAGATTACTACTAATGTGAGTTTATCACATTACTAGTATTCCTGTTAGCCCCTCGAGCTAAGCTAATGCTTGTGTTAGGGGCTGACGTCAATGGCCAGGATGAGGATCGCACCCGGAACCTCTCAGCTACGAGGGCAGCCCCTCTAACCACTAGCCTATTGACGCCAAAAATACTACAAGTTTACTACAATTTACTTACAAATATCTACAGACTGAAAAGTATGTTTAGGTGATGGTATATTTTAATCGAAAGTCAACTAGTGTACATGATCAACCTTAGCTAGTACCTAACTCAAAACCTAGACCAAAAATTACGCGGTGTACATGTAAATATTTCCTGACTCAATTTTCGTGAATAAATTTACATGGCACGTATGGAAGTATTAGTAGCATAATGTACACACAATAATAGATTTGTACATACTCCGAATACATAAAGATTTCCTCTGTTATGCGGTCAAAACTTAAAATATTGTCAGTGCGACGGTAATTTTAAAGAGCAAGTGCGTACGGTTGGCAATAACATTAAGAGCACCAATTTTTACAATGACTATCACATACATAGCCTTCTGAGTTAAATAAACTTGCAATAAGTACCAATAACAAATAATTAGAATGTAATCTTACAGGGGCAGAAGTGTTCCTTCCAATATCACTCCATCTGTCCCTTTGTTAACACATTTTGTGCTCTCGCAAAGGTCTTATCACAAGGTCTGATGGGTCGGACCATTGCATTGCGTTCCGCGCGGTCTATTCGCCACTAATTCTTGCAAAACAATACGTTAAGATAAGATAAGATGTAAATGTAATTGTTCAAACATGAGTGTCCATACAAATGCATGCAAGATGTTATAAATGAAATTTTCTAATCATGTTTGCCAAGAAAATGGCGTACAAATATTGAAAGTAATTAAAACTCATTAAAATATTTTAGAAAAAAACAAATAACAAGGAAATTAAAATTTATTAGTTATCTTTTAAATGCGTCATTGCTTAGCTCTTTCCAGCTCTTGGGCGATTTATTAAATACAATTGCACTTACACTTGACACTTACGCAAAAGTGCTGATTTGATGTGTGTAGACAGAGCTTACTGTCATCACGTCTGTTTCGCGGCTACATCTGATAGACGAGGAAATACATTTTTATTAGTCTTAACGAATATTGCAATTTCTAAGATGTAGATAGATGGTAACGTCAATATTTAAATTTTATAAAGAAGGGGTGGCAGCTACCAGTCGTTTATAGATTAAACATGGATCGGAGGCATCTTTTTTGTGATTTAAAAGCAATTTCCTTATCTGTTAAATTGCCTCAGAACACAATGCCGTATCTTAATATAGATTCAGCTAAGCCATAGTTGGCTGTGAGAAGTGCATCCATACCCAGAACTCGCGAAAGTGAGTATGAAGCATAAGCAGCTTTACTTGTTCTTTTACAAACTGCCTCAATTTGCGATTTCCAGTTTAATTCAAGTTTAATTCCAGTCAATATTTAAACCTATAATTTTTTTTAGTGGGAACTGTGGCAATAGTGATATTATTATATTTTATGTCAAAACTATTAAATGCTTGTCCACGTTGGCTGAAATGAATTATTTTAGTCTTCTTAATATTTATTTTCAAAATTGTTTATATATAACCATTCTATTATATTTTTAGTGTATTATTTATGTCATATTTATATAGGTATATGTTTCTACTGAACAAACATCTGCAAAGAGCGTCATCGGCGGTTCAGTCGAGCTAGGTATGCCATTAATGTAAAGAGTGAAGGGTAAAGGTCCCAAGACACTACCTTGTGGGACACTGTAGATGACATATAGTTCTTTCGATCGAAAAGTCTCTTCGCGTTTTGTAGTAGTGTTTATTCTCTTTATTTCTGTTATTTGTTTCTGTTTTCAAAGTAAGATTGTAGAAGTTTTATTACATTACACCCTAAGTTTCAAGTTTATTTAACAGTATGTCATGTTGTACGTAATCAAAAGCCTGTATGTGTCTTGTATATGAATTTACATATGTTTTGAAAATGTTTAGCTTCTGACCGCACAGACTGGCTATTGCAATCAATTTGGTTGAACGAGTTCGTTGATCACAGCGCAGTTGCAATCAACAGTCACCATGCATCGTCGCAATTCCACAATGCGACCCGCGCTCCCCTGGAGCTCACTGTAGCCGAGCCAGTCTAGATCCATTGCGCTTATTGTTAGGAATACCTCCATATAACAATCAGACAACACTTTTTCAGAAGCTTTGAAATAATACAAATAAAATACTGTAAATTCTACATCGATCTAAGATTTTAATTATTATTGCAATAATCTCTAGCCAATTATTTTAAGGACAAATATTATATTCTGCACTCCAGTATATTAAATCCATATCTACTAGCGTGTTCAGAGAAACGAAACATAAAATAAATAATCCACCAAAATTAAGGTTTTATATTACTATGTAGGTAAAAAACATGCAAGCTATTAAGTTTGTGAAAAACCGTTATTTAATATAAAAATAACGCAATATACTGAATAATAATTTGAATTCTTTATTTATAGCCGTCTGATTGACATGCCAGCAGACAAAACTAACGAAATATTCTGACCAGTTCCAAAGGTGGTAAATTGGATATAATTTTCGCTTGAATGGTTAGATACAACATCCGGTCTACATCTCTGTAGATACTGACCTGTAGTTATGTGAAAAACAAATAACATGATGCGTAGGCTGCTCGGCTTACGGATAGTGTGGTGGTTACAGTTTCGATTTCATTGCGGGCTTTTCAGGGATAGGCTTTTCGGATTAATTCAATACAGATCTATCTATGTATGAAACACATACACTAAAGTACGAGCAGTGATTAATAAGGGACATTACGAGTTAAGTTTTTGACAAAAGACTGTTATAGTTTCTTTGTGACATCAAATAATATTTTGTTACCTATCCGGGATGCGCTTTTGTCAATGTTACATAGTTAATATAGCCGACGACCGCTTGGCGCAGTGGTTCGAGGCGTAGGCCGCTCTACTACGCACATGGTGGTTGTGGGTACGATTCCCGCCAGTGTCACTGGGATCGCCCCCAGTCCATTGTACGGTACCCATAGTCCAAGCGTTGCTTAGTTTGAGTAGAGTCGGTGTGTCAGTCTGGCGATATTTATTTATTTATTTATTAATAGTTACATAATCTGTGTCAATAAGCAATCGGAATTCATCAATCGTTTTTGCGAAATATACACAAGAGGAAGCTGTAAGCAGTTCAATTTAAATATTGTAGGTGCATCATAAAAACCGTTAATTGTTCTGTTTTGCTAAATATACGTTTATTACACGTTCCAGATATAAATTAATTAACTCTAATTGTTATAACGCATTCTCATTAGTACAAGCCTATTATACGGATGTAGGTATTACATACGCCTCATAAACATTATTTTTATGGCGGCTGAACCACACTGTACAAATTATTTTTTTCGTACATTATGCACATGTTTTTTAAACTACTTAGTCGGCCATAATACACAAAAGTTAAACACGTGATGAACTTGTGTCTTGTCAATGAACCTAATCTATGCAAGACAAAGAAATTGGACATGACACACGTTCGTCACGTACTTACTTTTTTGTTATAACACCGAGTGTGTATGTGTGTAGTAGATAATGGATTTGTTACATTCGTTGCTTTAGTTAGGTACTAATGTTCAATACACAATTGAGAAGAAAAAAATTACGTCAGCAAATAGTTTTTTGTAGACCCAGTATCCCCTATAGTGTTTTTTATTAAATATTTTGTATCAACATCATTTAATTTATGAATACGAGTAATTACATAAATCTTTTCTGCAATTACAAAACATTAGGTAAAAATTGTAAAAAGAATAGGTTTTTTCTCAGTGCATTATCGGCGCGGTGATCTAAATTGTTTTGAAATATATCCCGGTTTACCATACAATCCATCAATTGCCCCTACTTTGAGATATAATTAATGTGTAGGGATTTAGTAATGTAGGTATCCTGCGTTGATGTTGGCAACGCTAGAAATAATAAGAATCCCTACCAACGTTACGGGCCTAAATCTAAGCATATTAAATTAACTTCGTATTATTTTAGCTATTTCCAATTAATAGTAACTAATGCAAATTAGTTGTATCGAGTCTAGTTATATCAATCATAACCTTTTTCTAACTAACACGTGACTATGTTTGATTTGGATTTGATTCTTAAATATTTTGTTTGACGATAATTTTTTTTAAAGTTTAAATACATATTGCATTAGATAAGCTAATAAGAAGTAGTAGGAAACTTCTTAATTGAACGCATATGAGATTTGTATTATACTTTTATACCTACTTCATTTTTACCTATGTAGGCAGTTCCACGTCTGCATGACGAAGAAGTAATTTTCTTTGACGGGGTTTTATTATTTTTATGACCTCATTTTACAATTGTATTTCGTTTAAAAAATGTGACGACAAATAGCATTAACAATGTTGCTATTACAATGTCATAGTGAGTCAGAGAGACAAAGCGCGGATGGCATAATGGGAAATACGGTAATCTTTAATTTTTTCCACAACATCTATGATTTTATTATTTTCTTTCATTAATATACGCATTCAAAAGACACTGAGACTTGTTGACAAGATTCACGTGAAAATAATATTCCTAGCGTAAAATTTGTTTTAAACTCAACTATTCTTATCTAACTCAACTATCTTGCTTAGTATGGCATCATTATTTCATTTTTTAAAAGGCAAAATTGTTATTGCAATTCATGTCACACAATGCAAATATCAGTGGTCCTCAAACTATCTTGAGGCCAAGGAACATGACAGCATTGCTAGTTATACTTTTATTTGAACTGTCAAGTTACTGAATAAAATTGCTAAATTAAAAGTCTAACTTTAGTGTAAGTTTTTTTACATAACTGAATTTATGAAAGTCACCTTGTCTGCATGCATGGTAACTACAAGTCAGTCGTGTCCTGTGATAATGTCAAGACCATTTAGATCTAGTGTCATTACCTAGTGTCTTAGTAGGTACTATTAATAAAGTTTCATTTACATATCCATGTCGAATGTGCTCTTGTACTCTACACTTGATGGCCAATGTTGTACGAGAATTCTAATGTTTTTTCGCAAGGCGCGATTTTCTATAGGTACCTAACTAGGTGGGAACAATTCTAGCTGTGTTATATAATGAAATTCGATTTATAATAATGAATGCCATCTGGCTTCGCACCGGGAAACTAAGACTGAACAAAGAACAAAGTTTCATCCCTTATTTTATACCCTACGGTTATTCACACGGTTAACGCTACTCCGTTTTTTTCTATCCATTTTTGACAGGTAAAGTTTGTATTCGGCACACGGGTACAGTCAAATATATAGAAATTACCGGCGTTTGGTTAAGGCGTTTGGTTCAATATTTAAAGAATTAGAGCGGGTATATTTTTGATTATAATTTTTAACCTTTATACAATTTTTCAAGCTTAGCATCAATATCTTTATGTGAATAATGTCAAATTAGATATGACTAACACACTAATTATACTCACTTTTGTTAAACGAAACATTTAGTTATGCGGCATAATTACTGCAATACATAATGACTTGTACTCATTATTTCAACTTCGCAAATGCGAATTTGCGTAACGGACGTTACGACCGTGCGATACGTAGAATCAGTAGAAAATTCAGGCTTGTACACAGTTGTCACCGACAGACGCGTCTTATCGGATGACAAGCCTTTACGATTACTATACGATTCGGCCTTAAAACAGAAGACGTTTTGATTGTTCTTCATTTGTTGTAAGGTTTGATGTTTAGTAAGATAAATAGATAACAAATTTTTATCAAAACATATCATATCATCTCAGTAATTTATGAACTTACATTAGTAAGTAGTTATAGGCATAACTCAATATGACATCGCTTCGTAATTTTATTCCCAGTAATATCAACATTTAAAGTTTAAATCGCTTTATGCGAACTTAATTAAATCTCAGTTCAAAGTACGTTGTACTAGAGGACATAACTCATGGCAAAGTGGTCAATAACCAGTTGGCAATAACTGGGCCAGACCCGGCCGGGCCACGGCTACGGAAACACGACCACTTCCGCACTCACTTCCGAAGAGATATTTGTTAAAGTCAAGGTTATATTTTGACGGCGCAATCAAAACAAGTTCAACCACTAGCGATTAATAGGCACGTGAATATAATCGTATCTATTAAGTAGTATGATAAAAGTCCGGTTTTAAGTAAGATTTCATCATAAGCTCTTCTCTATACAAATAAATAAAATTGGAGTGTCTGTTTGTTATATGAAAATAACACTTTTTCACTAAATGCATATGAAAGTACATAGTGTACTTATAACAAAAACGCGATTTAAAAATGATTTGTCTGTCGGTCTGTGTGATTTGTTCCGGATAACCTCCGAAATGGCTGGACCGATTTTGACGGGATTTTCACTAGCAGATCGCTGATGTTATAAGGACTAAATTGGGCTACCATAATTTAGAAAAAAAAATAGATCACAAATGTAGTCTGTCGCGCGGGCTCAAAACGCGCGAGCGGGCTTTTACAATAGTAGGTAATGTAGGTATATAAAACACGAAACATGTTCAATATTTTTTTTTAGTTAAATTCCATGCGGACGAAGTCGCGGGCACAGCTAGTTTATTATAATTTTTAAGTTATGAAATCTGGTTTGATTTGGTTTATCCCGGAAGGAGAACCGGCTTGCAAAGATGGGTTGATTCTGATTATTATGTCCTAGTACGGTAAAGATTTTCAACTTTTTAATGAATTAATTTCATTATTGACTGTCGATTTGCTAATCATACTAATATTATAAAGAGGAAAACTTTGTTTGTTTGATTGTAATGAATAGGCTCCGAAACTACTGAACCGATTTGAAAAATTCTTTCACTATCCCCGGGTGACATAGGCTATAATATATTTTCAAAAAAATTTGCGATCCTTACTAAAACTCGAATAATGTAACCGCAATGTACCAGTGCGAAGCCGGGGCGGGCCGCTAGTATATTATAAGTTTTCGATTTTATAAGCGTTCGATGTACCTATGACGGATTCTATTTCATGAGCATCAATGCTGAGTACAGACAGATCGCATTTTAACCAATTTACTATTCAATGGTGGTCAGCACCCAACAAAGTCCTTGCCTATGCCAACTTTGCCAACTTTGCCTATGCCAACTTTGTTATTACTTGTCTCAATGTTGTTGTTGCACTTATGTCGCATTATACGATATTACCGTTATCATGCAACTGTTTTACTCGTGTTGTGACGTTAGCAAACGCAGATACTTACGCTAGTAGTTAAATAAATAAATAAATATTGCCAGACTGGCACACCAATTGTATGGTCCCGAATTGAGCAACCCTTTTAGTATGGATAATGTACAATGGACTGGGGCGATTCCAGTGACCACCGGACCTGGGCAAATTACGAAAAAACTATTTGCGAAATTTGCCCCGGTTGTAATCGAACCCGCAACCACCCGTTGCAGTGAGCCGAGCGGCTATATCAATTAAGTATTTTTTAAAATAATACATTTGAGACTTCTACATTTGACCGGAAGTATTAAAGTATTAAAGTATTAAATTAAAAATTATTAGTAGTATTAAATTCAGGTTGTTATAAAATACATAGTTATACTTAAAGAGTACGACGGTTATTATTTTTCGTCAGTATAAATAAATTGTCATACTTAAGTACTTCCTTTTTTTAAACCTTGTATATTGGCGGCAACTCGGAAAAAAGCAATTAATATCCTTTTCTAGGCTATTGGATGCGTTCTAAGATAACATCACTAAAGTTGTGACAAATATTGACAGAAAATACGATAGTTGTAGCGTACCTAATGGCCTGTCCTCACAATACAGCGTCACAGTACATATCAGCTATCGAATATGCACCCGAATCATTATTTCAGGCTTTTAAAACAGCCTGCATTATGCCTTTTTTGATCTGTCTATAGTATCTGTAGCTAAAGTTTTCAAAGGCGCCGTGACGCAAGGGCCGCTCACCGGAGCGCCGCGCGGCGTAGCGGCGGCGCGACGCGGCGTCCGGTGCAACCTGCAATTTCTAGTTGTCGCCCTTCACTCAAAGATTGTTGATGCAACTCGCGTAATAATAGTTGCACCAACCGACCACTTTGCCTAAATTACACCATTATTGTGCAGGCACTTTTCGATTGTGTCCTTGTTTCATAAACACTACACTTGGCCCCTGTTTTCATATTTATGTTTTGGTTATGTTTTACGGTACATGTTTGTTAAAAACTAGCTGTTGATAGCGGCATCGCCCACGTGCTATTAAATAAAATCAAACTTCTCGTCTCGTCAAATTCTATCCAGCCGTTTCGAAGATTAGCCGGAACAAACGGACCCACAGAAAAAAAAAAAAAAGTTTATTTTTAGTTAGATGTTTGCTTTCAAACAAGTAACTACCGTATATTCTTACTTTGTTATGCATTTAGTAAAAAGCTGTTACTTTGACTTTATTAACTGACACTTCTATTTTATTTATTTGTAAAGATAGCATAAGGGTCATGTAGGTAGTGCAAGAGGATGATGCCAGGCAAGACATCGCGATATTAAAAAACAATAAAAATCATGATGGATAAAACTTTAAAAGAAATAAGTTGGCAACCCAGACCATATACATAAAAATTACGCGTCGCAGAGTAGGGGCCCTATTAATAGATCAATCTCAAGTCTGAGAGCGCTGCGCTCTTAAGAACGCTTTTGAAATGTAATTTTGTACTTGTATGTCATAAGAATGACATTTGCAAAATCGCTCTACCTATCTAAATATATATAACTCAAAGGTGACTGACTGACATAGTGATCTATCAACGCACAGCCCAAACCACTGGACGATTCGGGCTGAAATTTGCCATGCAGGTAGATGTTCTGACATAGGTATCCGCTAAGAAAGGATTTTGATTCATTCTACCCCCAAGGGGATAAAATAGGGGATGAAAGTTTGTTAAGTTAAGCTCCACGCGGACAAAGTCGCGGGCTCAGCTAGTTTATACATAATTTATTTATTTATTATTTATTTATTATAGAATTCTTGTTGTGCTTACAGCAATGCCAAGACAGATAATATCATCTCGATATCAGGAAATTATGTTCACTGTCGTTATTACTGGAAAAGCATTGATCGTTAACCTCAACATAAGATACATAAATTATCTAACTGTTGTTTTAACACATTACATTATTACACACAACGATAAATCAAACTGATTCTATAAACGTTGTCACTCGATATCTATCCGTCGCTCTGTACGTCAGAAATTGAACAACATGGTTCTACTTCTCGCCTATAATATCGATCGATAGCAACTTGATCAAATAGTTTAGCAATTTGAGCTAATATTATAAGTATATGTAATTAGGTTCTATTACTGATACAAATAAAATATTAATATGCGTGGAAATCATAAACAGACAGAAAAGACAATGTCCGACTAGAATAGTCAGATTTGGTTAAATCATCCTAGGTTTCAACAGATCCAATGAAACATTAGTAATACAATGAAAAACGTGTCTCGTTAAAATTTCATGTTTGTCTTTTTATCCTGTACCCCGTTTAGACATTCGCAGTGTCTCGGGAGAGAGGTTTGAATAAATAAACGGTCGCTCGACGCGTTCTTTCACAGACTGCTCAGGTATGCACAGAGGCTTCAGGCTTTAGGGACTTGTGTATAGCTTTACAAGTACCAGCGTCTCAAATAGGTACTATAAAAAACTGGCGAAGAGCATGTTTCACGTGCACATTGAGGGTTCCGAATACAAAACACAGTTCCGTACAAAAAATAAGCCTTTCCGGAATAGGGCATTTAGGCATTATTTGTTAATTTGACAATAACTTCGGGCCGTAATTCTCTCTGATCCAGAAGTAGGTACCCCGCTTTTTAAAGCTTCTATTGCTGGGTTCAGGGTCACTAGTACCTGAACAACTAAGGACCAAAAACTAACAAGAAAGGAATGACGGGGGCTTAGTTCGCTCGCTCCGCTCGCTTACTTATGCTCATCTGACCTAACCCAGCCAAGTCCAATGCCTCGAATGTCCGAGCGCGGAAACAGGATGGATCAACACTAGGGCGATGTCCAACAATAGGGGTCCACCCGGATCCTTCGGGGTTCGGAACCCTAAAAAGTAAATTGAGTCAACTTTCATGCATCGTATAAGGTCGCGTTCGTGATTTTATGGCATTTATTCCGAATTGGCAGCCGTCGGCGTGTTGGGAATTTACGAATAAATGTAAAAGGTCATAGCCCTATTGCGTTTTTAAAAGATTAGAAACGAAACAGAATAGTAACATTTATTTTTTGTTTTTTTTATAGAGTTTATTGGCTTTGAGAAATTTGAGGTGACGCACATTTAGAAATTTATATTCACACGATGGATACGACAACGTTTTTCATAATATACATTTTTCATAGAAATGGCCGTATTCAGCACCCATTACAATAAAATGTATGGAACATCGATGACGTGTTTACTATATAAATAGCCACTTAGGTAGGTATTTACTATAATGGAGTAACTAAAATTCCTGTGTTTAAGTCATCGAGTTATTTTTATTGATAACTTTTTCTTAAGTAACTTAATGTTATGGTTTTGTATAATCTGTGTTTGCTATCATTTAATCAGTTATTTTTCTAGTCACAGGCACTACCGCCTAACCTACTATGGGCAATCGCGAATTGAAACATTGAACTGCGGTATCCGTATCCGCAATGTTTGTCTTCCATAAAACGACCTCGGAGCTCTACTGACTACTGATTAGGTTACTGAGGGTCGGATGAAATCTCTGTTGTCGATTAAACTAATTAATTTAAACACGGAAATATCTATGGTTGTTTTAGCCATAAATCTATGACACGGGCCGGTTCCAAAAACGAATGACTATATCGTTGTTTTGGTATAAGGTTTCTACCGAACGGCCTTAAGTAGCCATACTCGATTACAAAATCACCTGATTGGTCAGATGGCTTCGATTATGTCAATTAACCTCGTCTATCAATACAACTAATTTGTTATATTGCCGATAAAGTTCAAAGGAACTCCAGTATTTGTATCAATAAGCGTAAATATTACGTTTATGTTCGGTACTGAGGTCAATCTTTTCCGAGTGCTGTGTCTAGGTTAGCGCAAAGTAGCCGTCCTTTGATCAACATTCTATAAACGCAACGGGTTATTTAATAGGAAGTGAACAGTAGTAGCCATACAAATTGACTATTTTGACCCTTATAACCTTTTTATAAATAAGGTTGTAATACGGGCCTATCATTATAATATTATAATATTTCCTTCAAAATAGGAAATAATTATAACACACGTTCAGATTAAATTATATACTTTGTATTTAATTATTTTCGGAAGTGTCATGGCAATAAGTTATTAATGTCCAACAGAATTCTATATTTCAATCTTCGATAAGTATCCCTATACTTTTATTAAAAACTAGTGTCTGCCCGCGACTTCGTCCGCGTAGATTTAGTAAAGTATTCTATGTGTTAATTCAGATTATAAGCTATTCAGACTATTTAGTAGTTTTTGCGTGAAACAATAACAAACATACATCTACACTCACAAACTTTCGCATTTATAATATTAGTAGGATCAATAAGTTTGTAGATACATATTTAATAAATAAAAATAAATGTGTTTGGAAACGTTTTTATCATGTTTTTTTTTATAAATTCAGTATTTGAAGCTTAGAGGTTTGTTTCACGTCGTGACGCTGTTCACTTCATTGACTCCTCGGCGCTTCCTTCACAAGTATTTGGCAAACGGAAGCTGTATTTTCGTCATATTAGGTCGAGTCAAGTAGGATCTCTTTACAACGCACTTTCGTCGAACACTACACTGCGTGTGTCCCGGCGGACCCTCTAAATTGGTAGACGGAAGCTAATGCGCCTTTATTGTATTAGCTCGTCTCCACTTGTTATCTCGAATTGACGGTAAAAGATTCCAACCTTCACCTCTTTCCGCCCGCATGCTAAATCCCGCTAGGCTCGGAGCGTGCGCAAGCTTCCAAAACAAACACCAAGGTTGCCAAGCATGCGCTGATAGTACATCAAATTTATAACCTGATCTTATTTTACATGGAGTTTGATGGGGGTATTCATAATCGAAGGAATGTTTCCGATGTCGGAAACCATAGTTTCCATCCTTCTAATTAATCCTACTAATGTTATAAATGCGAAAGTTTGTGAGTGCGGATGTATGTATGTTTGTTACTCTTTCACGCAAAAACTACTGAACGGATTTGGATGAAATTTGGAACACAGATAGTTTATAACCGGGATTAACATATAGGATACTTTTTATCCCGATAATCCCGAAATTTTTGTTACGTTAAATACTACGCGGACAATGTCGGGGGGCACAGCTATTCAAAATAAGGATGAAAGCTTTCGTTTCCGACTTCGGAAACATTCCGTTAACTATTGTGAATATCCCTCAGATCCCAGACCATTTAACCGCTTAGATCTATGGTAGATCGATTTCTACCTACCACTGAACCTCTTCATATAAGTACGACTATATTATTGTTTATTTATAAAACTTCGTTATAGGATGCATATTACTAAGGCTTTGGCGGACTTTGTTGTTTTAATTATTTTGGGATCCATGTGAATACTGATCAGGACATATAAATCACAATTCAATCAAGGCGCACCCGACTAAAACAAAACAAGAAACACATTTAGAAATCTAATTTTAGTAAATATTTTTTTTTTTGTAAAAAAAAACAATTGAATTGGCAAGCCATTCAGACCACAAAATATTTTTTTCAGATTGTGGCTGTCTTTAAAATTTAATCAAGCTAACTTTTACTTGAAAAATTTAAAATAATTAATAAGGTTAGCTAGTCACGCATGGCAGTTCACATTGAAACTCGATTCCAGAAAGTCATTGCGGCTTGCGGCAGCTAAAGTCTGAAAGATTTAGATACCAAGGATTTAACATAGAGTGAATTATTGCGTTGAGTGACATAAATATCGGCTTTTATGTGTTTGAGTTCATGTTTAATAATATTATATTATATTAACTGACCTGACAGACGTTGTCCTGTTTTATCATTGAATATTGAATTGTTTCGCTCAACTTTCTCTTTTTTTCTTTCATAAGATCCTTCACCTGACAAAAATAAACACAAAAAAAGAATTCGCGAAACCATTCCATCCGTTCACGCGTGATGCGATGACCAAGGAAATAGATATTCATTTATATATATATAGATAATGAGGATGCTTTATGAATATATGTTAAGGTAACAAGATAGGTATTTTAAAAATTTTGTTCCCAAACAAAACTCCAACAACGCATGTAGCGATTTATTATTAATTATTAGAAATGAGTAATCGGATATAACAAGGGTCAATGTTTTAAAGATCCGTATTTTATTAAAATATATAAATATTCATATTGTATTGAACCTCCATTTTAAAATCTACTAACGACCTAAACTCACCAAGCAGAATTACTGTTCCAATTTAATTATTTTCTATTTAGTTTAGTTTTCTTCATACTAATTAATTATGAACCACGAAGCAGTTTTATATTAGGTGGATCGGTAGTGACAGTTCAATGTTGACTGGCCGGAGGGTCGAAAGGTCCATGTCTCTGAATTGTCGGTTAAGGGCATGCTCATGGCCACCCGATGCGACACCGTTGAATGGCCTGTCAAGTGGATAAATCAATGTCGCCCTGTGACTCAAATAATTACGTATGATATTAACTTCAATGTCTCTACATTACTAAGATATAGGATATGTTACGTTCCAGGTATTATATGTTGTACTATGTATGTGACTTTTAAGAAATTATATACTAAGTTTAATTTGCAACACTTGCTTAATAAAAATCAAATCAGGTCATGCCATTGCACTGAAAAACAATATGAAAACAAAATAACTTTGCCTTTAATTACAGCAAATAAATTGATGTAGGTATACAAGGCATTTAGGTACATCATGTTTTGGTGTAATTACAAAATCATTTACGTCCTTATTTTTTACATGTGTAAAGGTACTGTTATGAAAAGGGTGCAGTGTATTTATTATTAGAGTGTCCAGCGTTAGGGCAAAGAACACGCAAAACGGAAGCACAAACATGTCATCAAATAGATAGCGTCGTTACATAAGTTGTCGATAAACATAATTTATGTTTAGCACGCGCACATAAATAGTGGTGCGTGATGTCAGTGCAAGTAACGAGAACAGTGACCGAGCGACAGGATCGGCGAATCAGTTTCATTGAGTACGTTTGCTTCCGGAGAGTCCCCCTCCGCAGACACGCTGCGCAAACGCGCTACCTCGATCTAGGTGTGAATGCGAAACTATTAACGATAGATTATTATTACTATGTCACTTTTAAAACTGACTGAATACTTGGGAACAAGGCGAATAAATGAAACAAAATGTGTAATCTGAGTGAAAACTGAAATGGTGTCTCTATTAATAACAGACACCTATTTCTTTGTTGTTATTTGTTTTAAGTACTTAAACTGGAATTTAATATTTTGTTTTACCTTCTCTCTTTTTTTCTTTATTTTACCTGAATATTACACTTTTGTTGGTTTCTGCGGTACCACAGGAACACTGTAAAGTGTAAGCGTATGCTGAAACACAGGCGACAATGTTTTTACAATAAGACTTTGTTAGATCGCAAACCGAGTGGTTACAATGAACACGTGATGATTTGTTAACCTTTGTTTAACTCCAGGATGTAATCCAGTATTATCTATTATGTATCGTATCGTTGATCGATTAACCCATTCAACCATGAAATAAGGACAAACATAGTTTCACTTTCATTCAGTAGGGTTTGAGTAATGTCTAAGGATATAAAAATTAAGATAACATCCTGCTAGCCACGGATTTTATTAACACATGAATAAGCTTCATTGGGTCGAATCATCGCAAGCATAAACACCTACGATATACGAATACACCACGAATTGCATGAGCGTCGCAGCTACAATGTTACACATGAAATCATCCAGCCCTCTTACGTACTACGGCGAATTAACGTAATTTAACAGGTGAGTAGCTGGGTTACGACACCGCTAGCAAACCGAGTGGAACCGTCACAGATTACAATCTTTTTTTAAATCTATCACCAGGAAACTGACCCATCAACGTGGAATTCAAATGCCAATTAGTTTCTTGTCGGTCACATTGATTGAAAAACGGCGGACAATTCAATATCCTACACGTTGCGCGTCACTCACCGTAGAAAATTATAATGGGCGGTGGTTTTAGCAAAAACAATTCACTGCATACTGCATAGGCATTGCAACAGTGCCTGAGAAAAACATTTGACTATGTAGAAAGCGGGTCATTGTCACAACAGTTATATTTGAAAAACAATAGCGCAGACCATATTACATTAATGCACGCTATTAAATAGTTTTGATTTAAATCCAAATTGTCCTGAAAATGTAAAAAAATACCGTAAATTCTAACAAAAGATAATTAGTTTTAGCAACCTTGGTTCTGAGAACGTTTTAATATTCGCTTAATCTCTTTAACTATGTTAGTGTTTTTTTCAACTAGAAAAAGTTGTATCCTATTATTCTTAGGTACCCAAATGGGGGAAATACGTATGTTTTGAATTCAAAGCCGAAAGCCGACGCATCCGTATTCCACCTGTATGTGAGGCAAAAAAATATGAATAGTAGGTACCTACTTCGTTGAAGTGACTAAGATGCTTTATTATAACCATTCCTATTATAAAATGATTGTACTAAGCCACAGTAAGTTTGGCGTTTTTCTTTACTATCTACAGTGTACACCTATTTAACACATTCACTGCCTATCACTCGGATCCGAGTGGAGCAGGGCCTAAGTAGCAGAGCCCCTCACTCGGATCCGAGCGAGCATCCTGTTCATTTTGTAGTAGTTAGTAAAGCGCCGGCGTTTACGGTGAGTGAGAATTGTTTCGCGTGGCCACTCTGGTAAATCGTCAACTTACGAAAACGACTATTGGATTCATTATTTCAGTGTAGTAGTGATTTGTATACACGATCGTACGGAATGTATTTTTCTACAGGTATCTGCACAAAATGTTTTTTCCGGGTGCCAGTCCTAAGTTTTTTGATATAGATTTTTTTATATTTTATTTTTGTGTAGGCAAGAGTACTAATACAATTGTCACTTTTGCCAGTGACAATTGTATTAGTTATTTTTACTTCTCTTTGAGTAACTCTTCGGCATTGCGTGCTATGTGCCGGCCACTCGGATCCGAGAAATTATTATTTTTATTAAAATAATAATAATAACAATATACATTAATACATATTTTCAAACATAAAATTGTACTTAATCAAAATTCACCTTAAACAATTTTGGTTCTCGGCTATAATTTTTATTTATTTTTAAAGCATTGAATTTGTTAAATAATATATAAGTAGTTGCTCTAATTGGGCAATGCAAATAAATACTTACATAATCAAATAAATCCCGACTTGAGTTTTCAGTCAAGATACCTACGATTTTCTTGATTTGTATATTTCTAAAGTTAGAGCTGTGCCATTCAAAATAAACTATTTACTTAGGTACTTACATAAACGTTTTTTCGTAAAAGTAATTTACATGAAGTGGTCTTGTAAATAAGGTAGGTACATAGCATTGTAAATAACTAGCTACATTCTATCTAGAGGAAAAGCTATGACTGGTTGGTGTAAAAAATAAAATGAACGACGTTTTCCGTACAAAAAGAGTTGTTACAAGCAGAAGTTGGTACAACAACACACTATAATAAACAACAGTAGTCTATTAAAGTCAAAATTGATAATGAATGTTTATCAAAAGAAGTCTAAGGTTTTTGATTTTCTTCTTAATGTTAGTTTTTATATATATTATACCTAGTCGGCAAACAAGAGTGCGGTAGGGCTGATATTAAGCAGTTACCGAACGTAGCCTCTACTTAGATGCGTGCAATACCAATGGTACTGCACGCACGGTTCGACCTGGGAGGGTGTGAGAGAGAGGAAGGGGTTGGGCTTTTCCAGCTCTTTCACTCGTCATATGAAACGCAGATATAATTGCTACATTGCACCGATTTTCTGTGAGATCGTGGTACTACCCAGGGCCCTAACCACGCTAGCTACTCAAATCGTAATAGAAAAGCAAACGCTCGCGATTACGTTTCAAACGCTCCGCTTTTGACGTTTTGCTGACACGAGCTTCACGATTTCTACTGACATTGATATGGTATGGTGTCAGCAAATCGTCAAAAGCGGAGCATTTGAAACGGAATCGCGAGCGTTTGCTTTCTATTACGATTTGAGTAGCTAGCATGGTTAGGTACCTGGTCGACTCAACGTCAGGTGGCATGACGTTACAATTTTAGATTCCTAGCATTTTCTGGAACACATTCACCGCAAAACATGTATTTGCTAAGAAATTGCAAAAAACGAGATTGGTTTTAATATAGTATCTATCTAGTTATTCAGAGCAATTGAGCAAACTTCATTAGTTCTCGTGGCTGTTTTAATAAAAACCGCAATTAATTAGTAGTTCACACGCATTCTGTTCGAGGCCAATGAATTAAATACTGATACGTTACTATTGTATGAGGATCAATCCTCAGTTGTGTTAAGTCAGCCATGCAAATCGCGATAGACGTAACCGATATGCCCCCAGGCCTTGGCCCCAAATGCAGTCCGCTGTCTACGAGATGAAGACTAATGTCTCACTCCAGTTCGTATCGTGTGTACTACGCACGCAATCAACGTACACCTACTTTATGTTACAAGTCTTCTGTGTATGTTACATTCCCAGGGCTAAGACAACGGCAACCCTTTTTTCATAAGTTTTGATAGATTTTGACCGTGTCTCCACTTGAAAACTGTAAAAATGTTGGTAGAAGTCGTCTCGTCTATGCCGTGAGATGATTCAGTTGTTATAATATAAAACACATTTTAATGTTGAAGATCTAAACAAGATACAGCTAATCATATAAAGTCTGGGTCATACCGAAAAGTCACGCAAAAACCAGATCAATTATTGCGCTCTTCCATGCTTAAGCCATGAAATTGCCAATGTTATTAACCTTTATGAACTTTATCAAGACAAAACGTGTTCGACTCGAAAGCCAAAAACTAAAAATATCTCTCGAATGATCCTCTAAGCTGGTGGTACTCTATCATTTTAAGGATCACGGATATCCAAAATATTTGTCAACATTGCAATCATAATATATAAGGTCATAATATTTTAATACTGCATGATGAGTTGCGTGCACTGTAATGATGCACGGTACTTTGTTCTACCTGAAGGTACCTAGAAGGCATAACGCTTCTACAAGGCTACCTTACTAGTAGTAAACAAAGCAATCAAAAACTTACGAAGCAACAAATTTCGGTTGTACGTAGTATTTATTATTTCGATTCAAATAGCATAATGCGTAAATGTATCTACATGACATGAGCTGTCGATGAGTACGAGTAGATCAAGTGACTTATGTCATTTCAAACTAAACTAGACCCGTGGCCAACAGAGGAGCTAAAACGTTCAATAGAGAAATAACGTATTTTGGCAGCATTGTATCAGGTATTCTGTTAGTAAGCTAGATATGTCTGTGGGACTGTAAGCGTAACAGTTTATATAAACGCTTGTAGACAAATCCACTTCAACTCTCTCAGTCCACGTCAACGCCATTAGATAAAAGCAACGTTCAAAGGTCAGACATTTACTTTGAAGATGCTAATGGAGCTATATTGGAAGCAGCGCTTGCATACTAGGTCAGCAGCCATCGTTGTAATGATGCGAAGATCATTGTCAAGGCGCCGGGGCGGGCGCGCATGTCGTTAATAATTGCGGGGCGCGCGCGAAATACTTACGAGCACGTGGTGGACTGCGTAGAGATGCACGCGACTCATCTTCTGTACTTTAATTAACATTTCATGCGATTTCCTAGATATATATATATAAACTAGGTGAAACAGAAAGGGTATACTATTACTTTTGCAACTTTACTTTTTAAATCTAAAACTATCTGCTTTGTGGGACAGTTGAAGTACTAAAGGTTTTGTAGACTTGTGAAATCTGCCAACAGCTGTATTATAATACCTTTTGTTTTTCAAGTTTCCCCCAAAGCTGATAATTTTAGCATAACGTAATAAAGTTAAGTTTTGAAAAAATAAGTACACCCTTTCTGTTTCAACCTGATCTTTATAAAATTGTTAAAGTGCATGAGATGGTGTAAATATACCTAATTTAAAACCTGTTTGAATTTTAAAAGCAAATCATAATTGTAGTTTTAGGAACTTGAAAGTAGATTAAATTTAATTTGATGGGCTTTTTCTAAATGGGCTATACACTGACAAATATGGAAGAGACAAAAACTATATTAAAGTAACAGTCTTACATTACGAAAGTGATACGTTTCGGTTTATAAGTAACTAGTTATTTAATACAATACAAAAAACAAAGCAAGTTTTTGCATCGTGTATCCATGAGAAGTACCTATCGCATAATGATAATTGATATTATGAAGTAATGTATGCTTATGTTGGTACGTACGTAATTATTCTCATAAGAACCGATTCATTTCTTTTGTTATGAAGTCGTATGTTTGCGGCATGTTTCCGCTAAATGTATTTATTATGTGTGATGCGATACAAAAGAGCCAACTCCAACAGTCAAACAAACAAAGTGGACTGTTAGTATTTTCTATCAGAAATCCAAATAGGAACATTGAGGTTCTTAAAAAACCTTAAGGGAACAATATACTTACATATATGTGTATGATAAACCGACGGTTAAAGCTAAACAGACTTGATTCCTATAATTTATACAACTTTATTAAGTATGGGCAAATGTACTTTGTATAAGTTTGTAGGTATGTTATAAATTTAGTCTCAATTTAAATATTTAAAAACTTTTAAATAAACAAGTAACGTCACAGCAATGAAGGTCGATCTATTATAAATCACAAGAGAAAATTGATGAATAATTTCCTAAGTGAAGCCTTGGAGTTTTAATAAAACCAAGGTAGATTTCATAATTACTTACATAAATAATTATTTGGAACGATACAAAATAATATTGCCAGGATTTAATCATATATCTGCCTATTTTAAATTTCCCTGTCGTGTTCCTATTTGGGCTTTAGATTTAAATTGTAAAGTATACTTTTCTCGTTCCAGTAATCCCAAGCCAAGGGCCGCACAAAGAGAAGAGCCGGGCTGTATCACCAGTGGAGGACGATGGGCCCGACGTGGTGTCCGAAGTGATCGGCAAATTCGGTCGCTGGCAGCTACTGATGACGTTCCTGCTGTCCTTGTTCTCGCTGCCGTGCACTTTCCACATATACTTGCCCACTTTTACCGTGAGTATCTAAGATACAAGTCAATTTGTAGTCATAGAACTGGGCCTAGTAGTTAGACGACCGCTCGGCGCGGTGGTTTCAGCGTGGGCCGCTCGGCTCACTGTACCGGGTGGTTGCGGGTTTATCGGGACAAATTTTGGAAATGGCCTATTCCTCATTTTCCCAGGTCTGCTTGTCAATGGGATCACCCCCCGTCCTTTGTAAGATACCCACAGTACAAGCGTTGCTTAGTTCGGGACTACACAGTGATGTGTCAGTCTGCCGATACTTATTTCGATTCTCACGGGGTACCCACTCTTTCAATTGAAAGCTAAAACTACAAAGCCGACATGCATTTCAATTTTAAATTATTACCATTTTTGTGCCTTCTCTAAGGCAGCGAATAATTCATGTCTATTTTTGCTGCGAAACCAAAAACTGTATGATACATTTGGTGGCCAGTCCAAGATGACAAGAGCTCATACGTGTTCAAGTGCCTGCCGCGTATATTGGGGTGACAAGCAATGGGTTTCAGAAAGTATATTCCAAGCCTAGAAAGTGTGTGAAGATTATCAATATGGAGATCCTTGTCTTTTAATCACCCATTTAGTTCCGGTTAATTAAGACTTCCGGCTTAGAAATTAAGCGGACACATGTTCTGCGGCAATAACTATTTAAGAAAATGGAATTAGGAATAACCTTGAATGCCACTCAATTAAGAATTTAATTTAATTTATTTTTGGATTTATTCCAATTTAAATTTACATTAATTAATCTTACAAGCGATCGGATAACGATCGTTGGGCATGTATTATTATCCGATTAACATAATATTAATTTTGTTTGTCTTGCAGGCAAAAGCGACAAAGTTCTGGTGTAGAAGGCCAGAAAATCTGACAAGTTTGTCGTTAGCTGAATGGATAAATTACAGTCAACCTATGGACTCTTGCATGGTTCGAGCGCTTAACACACAAGTGACGGTAGAAAGTATTTTGAACCAATCCGCCCCACTTTTAGACTTCCAGAAGTGTACTGAGTGGGACTATGATAGATCGGAAGTGGGTAATACAATAATTTCGGAGTGGGACCTGGTGTGCGACAGAGCTAGTCTCACAAGTTTGGCTGAAGTCGTGTTCTTGGTCGGAGTCGGTGTTGGAGGAGTCATTGGAGGATTTATATCGGACAAGTAAGGATTTATTATCACTGGTATTCACTCACAACAAAATATTATGGATGTTTTGTTAGAGACATAGGTTTACATTTGATCTACCAATATCTTGGGCCCGCTTTCGGTTGATTGTCTCATCTAAACTGCAGATTTTTGAAGTAAACTTTAAGTTCATATTTTTCTGTAAATACCTTACCATGTAATAATATTCCGATGTGAAGTTTCACATAACATTGAGTTATATCTACGGTCAATATCTATGAAGCTGTATGTGAAACAACAAGCATCTAAGTAACAACATAATTATTCCCTACAACATGATTATAATTTGGTATTTCTATACCTAAACACAAGGCAACCGTAATTATGATACGTCGATAATAATTCTCATCACAAATTATGATTTATTTTTATAACTTATGATTTCTTGATTTTAATTACAAGATTATTGTTGCAAGAGATTGAATATTAAATTACACACACAAATAAATAGTTCAACATTTTATTTATTGTAATTCAAACAAAATAATTACCTACCTGCAGTGTTCTGATAATGTACTTCAAAAACATTTAATTAGTATTTAATTTATTATGTTTGATAACTGTGGTAGAGCTAATCAAATTGACTACTGCCCGTAGACGTGTTGACATGACTTTGCTGTATAAAAAGTCTTAATGCTCAATACTCAAACGCTACACAAATTTAATTGGTAAATTTTTATTCATCATAAAACCATTATAGAGACAGCATTTCAACAGTGATATGTTTGAGGATGGGACATTTGAGTAGCGTTTCAGTATGCGGGGCGTTATCAAAAGATATCAACGCACATGTTTAATTACAGATTCGGTCGCAAACGAGTGCTCATGAGCATGATGGTTGCTCAGAGTTCCCTCGCCATTCTGTCTCTGCTGGTGCGCTCCTTCGTGCAGTACATCATAGTGAGGCTCGTCATGGGCTTCGTCTCCGTGTCTGTAGTGTATGCGGCCTTCGTGCTGTCCGTGGAACTGGTCGGTGGGAAGTGGGTGACCATAGCCGGAGTGTGCAATTTCTTCTGGCTCCCATTGGCTTACCTGACCGTGACGTTGCTATCACTCGCCATGCCGAACTGGCGCGATCTGCAGCTCAGTCTGTCTGTGCCTGGATGTTTGCTTATCGCATTATGGTAATTATTTGTAACTTAAAAAATAAATAAAGAAATGAATATAAAATTTTGGTAACTTCAATCTTTAAAAAAATATGATGATATAGTTAGAGATTCGGACATTTGACGAGAAGTTATGTGTGCTATGTTCTCTATAACCGAAAATATGTTGGTTTCATTGTGTCTTACAAAAACTTTATCAATAGTTATCGTACCAAATTACTAAATAAGTTACATAATTATTTGAGAAGATTAGATCGGAATCATTTTTGATAAATCATAATCATCACCCTTGTCTTGTTTTAATTGCAGGTTTGTTTTGCCAGAATCGCCTCGATGGCTTCTGAGTATGGGAAAAACCCAAGAAGCTAAACTGATCCTCGAAAAAGCAGCAAAATTCAACAGACGCGAGCTGCCCGCTGACATCGATAAACTACTCATGCTGCATAAGGTGGAAAGCCAAACAGAAGGCCCTAGCGTGATGATGCTTTTCAAAGGAGCGTTGAGGAAGAGGACGATATGTTTATTCCTGACTTGGTACGCAATGACCATCGCATACTACGGCCTGCTCCTAAACATTGGAAACTTCAACATAGGCAACTTACACGTGACGTCCATAATCCTCGCGGTTGTGGAAATACCAGCAATTGCGATAAGCATTCCCATATTGCTGAAGGCTGGAAGACGGATCCCTATATTCATTAGTATGTTGGTGTGCGGTCTCGCTTGCGTCGCCAGTGAGTTACTCTCGATAGCGTTCGCCGACGAGTGGATCATGATCGCCTGTCTGATGATCGGGAAGTTTGCCATCGGTTCTACAAATATGATGCTGCCGATATTCACTGTGGAACTGTATCCAACCGTGGTGAGGAACCTCGGTGTGGGTGCTAGTCAAATAGCAGCTGGATTGGCTCTTATTTGCATACCGTATTTATGGCGATTGGTAAGTCAATCGTTTTAAAGTATTCACATATTATATTTTAATCCTATACCTAATATTAACGAAGTTATATTAAATACCTTTTTAATTGCTTGGCTCATTAGTTCAGACGTACCCGTTGCTTGTCTGCTGATCATGAGAACACGGGTTGGATGTTTAAGTTACTGAAAGTGTTTTAAGAATTTAGCTACTGGGATAAGCAACAGTTCAAATCTCTTTAAATATTAAATGGGAGCCTACTACCAAAGGCGGAATTTTCATGATCATGTCTCCTTACCTCTTCAAAGACTAATTATAATAATGTTTGTATTATTTCAAGTTTTGATAATCTTTTATTACAGACGGCGTTGAACGAACATCTGCCTATGGTAACGATCGCAGCTCTTGCCGCAATCGGCGGTGGAATAGTTCTGTTGCTGCCTGACACCACGCGGACAGAGGAGAAACAGACTGTGACTGATAAGAAAATGTAAGCACTCCTATGATTATTGAAGTACAGAACAATTAGATAGGTACTCTAATCTATGCGATAGGTTTACTAAATAAGATATTACAGTTGTTTCAACAGCAATGTGACAATAGAAGTAAGGTATTTTGTTTGTATTATAATTGTTGTCAATAAAATAACGCTTTAGGTCTACTGAATAACATTTTACACTTGTTTCAATAGAAATGTCACGATAAACTATAAGTCGTTAGATTGCTGTGAGTCAATTCATTCAGTGAAGAATAGAGTTGTAGAGCCAAACAGGGTTTAAGGCTCTACTTTCTAGGTTTAAGGATATACGATAATTGTGTTAGGATTATATATTAGTAGGGATATATTAAAGAAAACCACATCTCTTTTACGATCACACATCACATTTACGATGTGGCTACTTACTAAGAATTATCTATTGTTTATTATTTCATACAAATAATGTTTATAGACTTGTGCCCAGCGCCATCTACTCAGTGTAGACTCATTCTGAATTAAACACCACGTTTCTGTTTGCAGGCCGACGTTTGATAGCAGCTCGCCTTGTAACGGAACGTTCACTATTACAGACGACAGAGGGCACTAGCGTCGCAACGTAGAGCGTTTCAATATAGTTACCCGTGTACGTGAATAAACTCTATTGATAGCGAGTTTTTCGAATTTATAAGTTTATTATTAGTTGTATGTAACTGTGATGAATTTGGAATAATTACATATCATAGAAGTGAAACCTTAGAGGTGTCTGCTTCTGTGGAGTAGTGCGAATGTACAATTATGTGTAGCCGATGTAGTTATTACTGTAGATATCGTTTAAGCACTTGATTTAATTTATAAGGTAGTTTTTATTACATTCATCCTATTTTATACGAGTATTTAGGATTTACTGTCGTAAAAGTAGGTGTAAGATTTATAAATTTACGAACGTGCAAATAAGTCCAGTTTCTTCTAATAACAATGTCAATTGTCAACTAATAATGATTAAATTATACTTTACATAAATTTCAAAACTATTGTTGTAAATTCCTTTGTCATTGTGGACTACTTAATATAACTGACCAGTATTTTAAGAGAGATCAAGCTAATTTTAACTGGTCTCGAATTTTCGTAGCAGTGTGTACCTACGCATTTATGTCATGGCCAATATTTTTGATATTTCAATCTGATTTTATGTTAGTTACATCATAATATTTAATGATACTTAATAGATGCTAATTGTTTTATGCAATTGCTCAACAATCAGACAACAATTTATTTGTTCATGAAAAGTTCAGCAATATTTTGTGATATCATAATTTGTCTTCTGAAACAATATCGAGTTCAAGACGATTATTATTGGGTTAAAATTCTAAAATAATATCAAGAATGACAAATACTTGTTCGATATATGAGCTAAGTAGAGAAACGTTGGATTTGTATAAAAATGTACTGAACCCGAGATTATGGCTGCGGTCGTTAGTATTTATTCAAAACACGATGATCCAAATTATTGACAATTCAATTGCAATTTGTATAATATTTATGTTTGTACTTGTATTATGTGTATCTATGTCATCTCCTTTCCATGTATATCTACAACTTTTAAGAAAGTTTAGCTCTTAAGGTTTTCTATTCTTTGCTTAAGATGTGCTAGACTACTTTGTGCGTTCTTACTTACTTACCTCTTAATGTTCAGTGTTAATAATGCTACTTACCCTCTATTTATTGTACAGTTACCAATATGACGTTAAATAATAGAATAGAAATGTGTGTACCTGTGTTTTTATCGATTAAGTAGTTTATTTATTACCTCTACATAAGTATTTTAATGTTAGCCTAAATATACCACAGCAAACGAGAAGCGATACGAAAATAAAGAAATAGTTTTTTATTTATTTTGTTATTAACGCTTTCCACTTTAATTAACATTACGGTTTCTCACCGAACGTTAGCTAGCACAGCGGTGGTGGGTAACTTGAGCTCGAAGATTATTATCATTTCTAATCGCTTCTCTTTGGTCGTGGTGTAGAGTTTATAGAATAAGTTTTCGCTTGGAAAATATTTAAACTGTAAATACCGAATTTCCACTTATCTTAGGTAAATGGATTGACAACAATATTGATGTTTGGCATCTGTACTTATTGCAGTGTCGGTTGACGCCTATTCTTTTGATACAAGAACTGATATGTGTAGCTAATATTGTTACTAGGGCAATATATTCATGACCGTTAAGAGGTCGTCATTTAATTAAGTTTGTGTATCAGAATTGGCGTCATTGTTGAACATCAGACGAAATCGTTTTTGATTGCAAACTGTAAATTGAATCATGAATTCAATTTCTGATTCACTGTTCTGACTTTAAAATCTAGTTAATCATTAATCTAGTAATGTTTCGGTAATAAAGTGATGATTATTTTGAATACTTGGCCGTTTATATTTAAGAAGTTTCAAAGTTAATTGGTGCAACTAACTGAATAACAGTAGGGTCCTATTTCCTTTAGTGTAAGTTAAGTTTTGAAAAAAGTAAACCCTTTCTGTTTCAACCTGTATTTATAGGAAAATGGCAAACCGATATCTTAGGGCGTTAAGACAAAGTGCAAAGTCAAGGACCCCCAGAAGGAAGCGTAGGCCATTTCTTGCATTATATAGGATGTTTCAAAAGTCCGAAATAATAAATGAAGTAGGTACATGAAGCTTATAACTTAACTATCTAACTTAATTATCATATTTTCTGAGTTACGTTTGCCTTCAAATATTTGCCATAACTTTCGTGTTGCGACCTTAGAAAACATCCATAAGCCTATAAAACATTGTAACTAAATTAAAGGGTAGCAACTACTAATATTCGAAAAATAGTTTGTAAAAATTACTATTGCAAGACCCAGTGAACACCCAGGGTGGGTAACCTTGCCTAGCCTAATGAGAAAACTCAAAAACAAAATCGCATCCGCTTGCAAAATGTGAATGAATATGTTAATGTTTATAACGACAAGGAAATCGGTAAGATACTTAAAGTGTGCTAGTATCTTCGTCGGGATATTGACTCTTCTGTCTAGGGCGCCATAGCGCGGGCGGCGGCGGCCGCGGCGCTCCCTTGCCCGTCATTACAAAATGTTGGTAACGGTGACGAGCGGGCGACATTCTGGACGTGACGAGCGTACTTAGAACGCCTACTTCGCCGAATACACAATGACATTTCAAATGCCTGATTGTTAACGCCTCACACGACGAATCTTTTTAACTTTTTCTGAAATGTATCGGCATCGATATGGATGGAGGTATTTTATGATGAAGAACAAGTGGCGTTGGTTGAAAATTATGGTTGAAGGTTGCAACGCAGATTCAATTATGCGCATGGCCAATCTTGCAACTGCGTAAAATTAGTTAACACTTACTAAAATTGCTTTAAATAATGACAATCAATAAAATAAAACTGGTTCAACTAAGGAGTAGTAATTAATTATTGGAGTGTTTGACTAGCGAAATTTTCAAAGTACGAGTAGGTCGTTTTATTTTTAAATCCACTGTTATCAACTTTAAATCTGATAAAGTAACTATTGTAGTTAAATTCTTGACCTAATGAACCCTCAAGGCAACAGATAAATCTGTTGCTACATCGATAGTTTGGGAAAATTGTTCGTTGCCGTCGATTGCCGATCCTGCGTAACGTCTGTTGACGTCGACACTCAATGTTAATAATTTCTTCGGTCGTTCACCTTCAGTAACCTGACACGAATACATACCATTTAACCGATATGAATATGACCCCGAAACAGGTCCTATTGTAGCGGCAAATAGAGTACGTGTCGAATCAGAAACGAACCATTCAAAAAGGCGATGCAGGACGGATAACGGAATATATGTCTTACACGCCCTGCGCAGTCAGGTTACTGAGTCGTCACTGAGATTTAGTAAGTACGTAATGAACCACAGAACATATACAAACGCGTAGACTGATGCTAATTTAACTATTAACCTAAATAGTTACCGTAGTGTTAAAAGTTAGATACATTTCATTTTCTAATGTTACTTAATATTTACTTAATACCGCGCTACGTTACATAGAGTTTACCGGCTTGAATGCCAAGAGGTTCTATATCTAAAATGCAGCCTACAGAGGGTGCATCAATAGTAGGTAAAGCTTACAACATTGTACATGAGCGAACAACTACCAGAGCCGGATTGACTGATAACTGAAAGTAATCAGTACCTATTGCTTCAGGCACCATGTCTAAGCTAATACAGCATGTTTAGAAAAGTCGAATATAAAACTTGCGGGTTGTGATGGGTATCGGGCATAGATCTATTTACTTCTTTAAATGTTTTTTTCATTTATTGAAACTCTTGTTATCAAAAATATATTGACACCAATTCGAAAAATTCATATCTTAGTACTTACCATACAACGCAAGTTTTTAGAAACTTTTCTTGAATATAGGTAGCTGCTACACGTAGATGTAGTTTACACTGTTTTCTGGGCCATTCGATGTATGTGTATCGTGTACCTAGATTATTATTTCGGACTTTTGTAAGAAAGAAAACTGTCGACCAGATAGCCATACTCATTATATTAATTTAATTTCGATAGCGCCTGACTTATAATACAATTTTGTATTATTCCTCAATCCGGCACTGGCAGCCTAAGTATTAATTCGCTACTGACATTTAATCCGTGAATAAACGATTATCCATGTATTTTACTATGGCCATAGACCATGATAATTATTTTTAACTTTGTATTAACTACGCGCATTACGTTGCGAACTTACAACCTGCATACAGTTTCCGCGATCGGAAAATTAAATCGAGTAGCGAGGACGTCGCGGTGTGCGCGGGCGCACGCATCGGCGCCGCTTCGAGCTGCGGGGAATGAACTATTATGGCCACAGTAACTCTCACTCGCTGTGTTGTGATGCTGGCGATACACTTTCTGTGCGCATGCGTGACTCGACTGCGGGCGTGCGGTTTAACAAAACATCGCACTGATGTAACGCACCCCAAATGCATTATCCTGCCACATACCAAGCTATCTCTGAAGAAATACGCTTGCGATTTATTCAAACAACGTTTTTTGCATCGAGGAGGTTGAGAAAAGTGTATTTGTGTGTTACAGTGTGTGTGGGACGCTTCTGGAGAACGATACCTACAATAGATTCAAAATATAGATAGGTAAGGTAAACTAGATGTTTTCTCCAAATTCTCAAACATTGGCCTCATTGGTTTTCAAGGCAGACTTTAACAGGTTTTAAAGTCAACAAACGTTGAAAGAACAATCTTAAAGGTGTTGCCACACCTGACATATCGCATGCTGCGAGCGTTTCAATTGAATTACAAATCGAAAAGCACAATAGTTTAACTAGTGACGAGATTAATCGGATGCGTTACGTCACATCTTTTGCAATCCCAATGGGATCTAATCCTTAGGAATCTATAAGTCCTCGGCAGATAGCCAAGGTAAACCTCATGTTGCCTTGTTCGATTTACAGTGCAAGGAGTAGAAAAACTACATATGAACTTGGCGCTATTGTTCCACTAGTTACTAGTTTATTAGCCACCCAATCGTAGCAAAAGCAAAAATCTGTGTACCCAGTAAACTAATTTATTCATTCGTGGCGTTTAATTAACAATTATTATTATAAATTGGTAAATTGTATACCACTGCGTAAATTTCGCGGTATAGTTAAATAGGTAGTCGTTGATCCATGCAAAACATATAGATCAATTTATCAAAACAAAAGTCAACAAAAATATAATCTCTAAAACTTGGCAACATTCATCCATCATTTCCTTGCAACAGTACTTAGTTATAATATAATAGAATGTACACAACACGATTATTTTTAATTCTATTAGGAGTAGTAATTTGAACATGAGGTCGTGACACAGATTGTAAAATGTTAAATATAAGCAGGCAGCAATGTTATGTCACTATCCAAGTGTGCAAATTATCTCATTGAACTTCGTAATTATTCACATTAGAAGCGATACACATGCAGCACTGGCCAAACCCACAGCCACACCTGTACATCGCATGAAACAGAGATTCTAGTAGGTAGGTATAATCTTAATGTATTCATAGATTCGTGCGCTGATAAATTTAGAATATCCCTGAAAGAAGTGTTCTAATTTTCAAACCTTACAAAATGAATATACTGACCTTCATATATTTGTTTATCATAATACCTATATATAATATAACAATAATGAAAAGAAAACATTTTCAGTGAACGTTTTGAAGTGATAAGAAAATATATGAAAAACCCGTTTAAACACCAGCATTGCATAGAGTTTAACTTAATAATAAAGCTCATTGGTCTCAAGGATAAACTCCATAAGTACTTACGTACACATAACACTATTCAATAATACGACACAGTTTTTATTCGGTTTCCCCAAACTCTAGGACTCCTAGGGCCGGAACATATACCTAGGAAATATATATTGTAGTCAAATGACGGCAAGCAAATAATAATTGTATAATTATAACGTTACACTTCCAATAAAAGATATTAAAATGACTCAATCTGCATTAATATACTGCTACAATTCGCGCGACGAATACAAAAATAGGTAACAATTGAATTTTTGATTAATTAGCTCGTTTAGCGGTATCTTCGCGGCTAGCGCAGCCAAATTCTAAAGTGGTGCATTTGATTAGGTTCGCGTGGTGTAAAGTATGCGTTCACAGTTGGTCACCTTGCAATAAGGTATGGTGGTCGCGTCGGGCGCAGGGCGAGAGTGGGCGACCTCATATAGCTTGAGCGGGAGGCGTTTCCTTTATTTGTTGGTTGTACGCTGCGTGCTAGTGACGTGTGGTCGAGCAGGACATCATGCGTGCATTGCTGGTAAGTCGCGGCGGCGTGCCCTCGCCAAGGGCGGTTACATCATTTACATACCGACTCATTTGTCATTTATTTCCTTTCTTTTATCAATTTATTTTTGAAAGTGATTTTATTTTTAATACTTTTTAAACTTATTTCCGAGTCTTATCAAGGTGAAAAACACACAATACAGCGTGGTTTATAAATTTATGGTTCTAAGTTATCATCGTGATTTTGTGACCTACGTACAAAAATTACAACATTTTAAATCTGTAAATAGTATAAAACAAAACTGCTATCCGCATCTGTATGTTTGTCCGCTTAGTTGTTCTAAACTACGCAACTTATTTCAATACGGTTTTCATTGTTATGTAGAGTATTATACCAAAATATTAATACGTATTCGTTTAATATAAAAATAAATAGTAGAGAAAAGTCGTGCTAAACCGGGGCGTGTCGCTAGTGATTATAAAATTAAAGTTTGCCTTGAATAATAACGAGAGCACTTCACACAAAAAGTGCACTTCAAATTAACATTCATTATAATGATTTATAAGGACACATAAATGTGAAAGTTAGATTACTCGAGTAGTGCGCAAATGAACATAAAGTTCCCACCTACTATAATACTTATACTATAGCGAGCTGTTGCATTTCAATGAATTATTATACACAAGTAAATTAATACCTACATTGAATTCAGGTCGATCATACAGCCGGCATTCGAAGTATCGATTTCGCATGGCAGGCAGCCTTGAAGGCGATCATGAGCTGGCAGGTCACTACAGCGCAGCGTAGCGCCGCAAATCGCGTAGCCAGCGCCGTTAACCTTACGTACCTTATATACCGCCCTTATTAACTCACAATCCGGAACTAATTGTTCAATATCGACAATTCGTCACGTTAGCCGTTGTCATATTAACAAGTGGATTACGTAAAGCACGCAACTCGCATGGTTAAGTAGCCATTTCGTTAGTGGCCCAGTGCTGGCAACAGGCTCGACTAGACGTGGACACGGACTTGGATAGATAGGTACATATAACTTGTTATGTTTCAACAGTAATATAAAAATGTTGCCGTTCACTGCAAGAAGTCGAGCTTGATAACTTATCTGTGGCTGTATTTGTCGGTAAATTGTTGATGGTAGGAAATTCCGCAACGGTTTGAAGAATTTGTGGGTGGATGACGTTGAACACTTTACTATGTCACATGTAGGTTACCCACGTCTGTTGAATATAAAAGGATACCTACTTCTCGTCCCAAGACTGAGAATAATTAGTCCGCTCATAGC
Organism: Notodonta ziczac; assembly: GCA_918843915.1. Taxonomy (NCBI): domain Eukaryota; kingdom Metazoa; phylum Arthropoda; class Insecta; order Lepidoptera; family Notodontidae; genus Notodonta; species Notodonta ziczac. The sequence continues at coordinate 5,693,339 of OU974047.1, forward strand.
CAGAAATCTACATCTGTCAAGGACCTGTTAAAACTATGAATTGTCTTTAAAATTGCAGAAAAGGAAATATAGGCAACAACGGCCACAATATATGCAATCCTAAAATGATTATTTTATTAAATTCGTTGTTTTTTGCGTTTCACCTTCATTTATTTATAATCAACATTACAGTTGCCAGAGTGAACCACGATTTTATAAAATAGCCACCTGATTTTTACGAGCCCAGCGGTGGCCAACATGAACTCAAACATTCTTACCATTTCGTATCGCTTCTCGTTGGCCGTGGTATGTATTTGGGTTCCTAATGAAGATCAATATTATATTTTAAATATACCAATGAATACATTCCTTCATAATAAACCACATTTACAACATTAGGTTTTACCGATTTTGTTAGTTATTAATATTCTAGTAGGTTACTTACCAAACAAAAACATTGTCAAACCTAGCCGTCTAGCCCGTGTTGTCAAACAAACAATGTACGTATTCAGATTAGACACGTTTTCTTTTCTCGAACGATTTTCTTTTACGAATAGACAGGCCGTGTCGGTGCGTTATGTGTGTAATAAGAGGATGCAGTTTGTTAGTTTTACGTGTCAGGAAAACAAAGTGCCTTTTATGCGGTAAAATGGTTCAGCCGGCCAGTTAACGATCCTATTATGTAGTATTTCCGTCGGGTTATATGTACGTGTACCGTTTTATTTTGAACCTCATTAGCACCCAATGCAATGAATACCTCACTTACATAGCTTGTAACAACAAGCTTTATGTTTTCGTAGTTCCAAAACTGATGAACTGATCGGGATGAAACTTCGAATAAAAAAAATATATACTAATGGAATTCCTACCCTCCGTTCTTATATTCATGTTTGTGAGCTAGCAGCGAGATGGTTCTTAGTGATGTTTAGCCAGTGGAAGTCGGCAAGATAAAGATGTACCTATAAGACTCTTTGATCCACACATGTTCAGATTTTCATAGATCGTAAATTTATTTCATTATATATTTTGAAGCGCATTCTTTTTTTGCTTTGACACATTAGTGGTACGCAAATGGTTTATTAATTTACTTGAAACTATTTATAAGATCAATATTTGTAAAATTTATCCAAGTCCACAACACAACCCACATTTACCAAAATTTTTGCTACATCGACTCACAGTAAGCACCTATCTAGTAAAGGTACTATCAAGTACCTATTTAAAATATGATAGTATTACATAAGAGTAGCGAATAAATTAGAAATGTCGAAGAAAATAGAGATTACAGAGAGATATTACTGATATGGATCCAGTTTTCTTACAGCTTTCACACATCAGTCTTACTGACACAATCAGCGCGGTATTCTCAAGCTCTTGTATGTAACAACATCACTTTTCCCATCACTAAGAACTTACTTTTACAACCATGTGGTACAAGTGCCTAGTAATGTTTAGACAGCAATGATAAAATGCATTTTTTTGTAGAACTTACGTCTACCGAGGAGTTACTCTTAACAAAACTTTTCAGAACTATTTTATATATTTCGATATTGTAGTCTCTTGAACGCGGTAAAACAAAGATAGCCCTATAGCTAGAACCTGTAACGTACTATCCAGTTTTAATATATCTATCTTTATTATTTAACTTTAACGAGTACCTGTATAAGGACTGTTGAAACATGAAAAATACCTAACTATTATAAAATAATACCTAGTTTAAAATATCGAAAACAAGCAATGCTTATTTTATTTAATGTATGATTAATGTCCTTAATAGATTAAATTTCGTCAATAGAAGATTGAGCTAACATAATAAACTTGCTAAAAATCATGCTAAAACTTCAAACATTTTCGTTTCAATTAGTTCACCAAGGCGTAACGGTTACATTCGAAGCCCCATTATATGATAAATGTTAATATGCGAAGCTAATTGAACATTAAACCTGTTATTATCCAACAATATATCGAAATTGTCGGTTACTTAACATTTTCAAGCTAAATCGAATTCGTCTCTTACAAAAGACTTCAACGCGTTGTGCCTACACCGCCGCCCTCCACCGATATTATCGTGTCTCATTGTTTATACCCACTCAACTTTAGTAGGTAGGCTATTTATTACACATGCGTTAAAATAATTGAATAGTTAATATTTATACCCACCTTTTAATAATTTTAATCTCAAGCACCACTATGATGCAGTTGCGAATTAACATCTGTTTCAAATCGATTAACGATGAAACCAATAAAAACTGTGAACTTCATCAACGTGTGTCTGTTAAAACACATTTTACCAGTTGTCTTAAGCAATCTGACATTTCGTAGCTAGCGCAATAATAATTAGATATTTAGTATATAGATATGTCAGTGCGCCATTCCAGCGTAGTCACCTTGACTGGCGGAAGCGCGAGCAACGCCGCGCGCCGGGCGTCCTTACCACTTTCAGATTGCCGGCTCCCGCCCTACCTGACGCTGACATTCAAAACAGAGCTATTAATCTCATCTAGACAAATCTCGCGCATATTTCAAACGCTCCTTTTTAACTCATGTTACATGGTATGACTCATGCACTTGCTATTCTGTTTCACCGCGGGTTTATATTTAAGTACTACGAGATACAACCAGAATGCGGATAGGTATTTTATTGTTGGAAATAAAAAATGTGATAAAAACAACCTTCGAATGAAGCGAAACGGAAAAATAAATAAAGGAATCTTAAATGAAACACGCAAACACTCTACTTATATAGTATGTTGGCCGATCGAGAGTTAATTCCAGCAGCGTCACAATATATGTTTCGTATGAAAAACAGTTAATCTGATGCCATTTGAACCAACCTCATTGCGGCCAACTTATAGTGCGTAAATAGACAGTTCGTGACAATATGACATTTTGTGTTTAACCAGACCACGTATAAATTTTCAAGCGCAAAACTTCAGCAGAAGTAAACAAGTATCCAAAACAAAGTCTAGGTCGATCAACTAGCGTTTGTTGTAGTTATATTTCACTGGATACAGTTATGTGAACTTATGTGTATGAAATACTGAAACAGGATTTTCATTCAATAAACTTGCGCATATCGAACATAGTAAAACAAAGGTCGTGTTCATTGCAAAATGTACGTCGATTTCCGAAACTAGAGTAAGTAGGTAGGTGTCCAACCATTTGCTTGTTGCGACAATGTTGCAGAGTTGCTGCCCCGATAAACCTAGCAGCCTGTGCCAAGCGTTTCACAATTACTATATGATTTGTACATGATTGACGTATGTACTTACCTATCTGTATAAAAAATACTCAACATTGAATTATTATTATTTTAGAATATTTGTGTGTCGTACCTACCTAATTACCTAATCTTGTACTTATAATAAATAGGTATCATATCTTACTGACCTTTTTAATTTCTATGTAGAAAGAGATTTCATTAATTACGTACGAGCACAATCAGTGAATTGCGTAAGTATAGGTATATAGCTCAATGAAATTTTCTTATTAATAGTTTCTTTGGTACCTACTTTACCATACTTTATTTGGATATCTACCGAATTTACGGATAATATATGTTCGCTCAGGAACTCCATTAAAACGATTAATTAAACAGGTACCTTAAGGTATCTACGCATTATCCGCCGCGGGATATTGTAAATTATGCAATTATCATTTAAGCAAATTATTTTCCCCTAAGCGTGTCTACCTCAAGGCGAATTGCGTAAAATATGAAATAAGGGGCTGCGATTACAATCAAGTTTCTACTTATTGGTGAAATAAAATTTCAAAACACACGCGACTCAATAATCCTTCTTACCAACAAACAGCAAGACAAATATAATAGTAGGTACGATGGATGGTACCTACCACCATCCTACTCAGAAGATACTGTTAATAATATATGTTACTTACCTCTGGGCGTGTAGGTAGGTAAATCTACTACACCAATCCCGGGCACCCACGTTTAATAATAGACTTAATTGAGTAGACCGTTTGGAGATGTTTTTGGGCAAGCCACTTGATAGGGCATGATCGATTTTCAATCGGCCGACTGTCATGCCGTTATGCCGCTTGAACATGTTGGTAAAGGGAAAGAATGAAAATATTTAAACTATAAAATTTGCTGGAATTATCGACTGTGCACATACAGTAGAGGTGTTTTACAATATTTTTTAAAGAGTGAGGCATATTTGTATGGCTCACACTGGAATATGAATAAGTCCGGTAATAATATCTGCAACAACTACTCGCGTAGGTTTGCTCGCGAACGAGGCCCACAACATTGGAGATTGTGCCATATTAGTTGCGCGGCGCATTCCTTCAGCTAAATTGAGCTTAAACTTTTAATTCAACACACACACATAAAAACAGATAAAAACTGGTACTGCATAGGTTAGGTAGGTACTTATGGGAATTGCTTTCTACATAACAACTAGGTATTAATACATTATTTTTGGTGTTTCAGATTTGTATGCTGTGCGCTGTCACAGTTTATGCCCAGTATGGCGATTCGCCGGCACCTCCACGGCTACAAATACCCGGAGCCATTCCCCTAGGTGGACCAAGGCAGGGAGGATTCAGGCAGGGTAGATTACAAGGGGGAGGCCCTGCCAGAATTAGAAGGCCCGGCCAAGCCAGACCGTCGTTCAAGTCCGTGGACGCAGCGCCAAGGCCGAACCTTCAATCACTCGACGAACAATCCAAACCAGTCACGGAGGAACCTGAAGACGAAGTGGAAATTAACACTCCAACGGCGTTTTCCCCCAACATATACTCTACAGCTGCACCGCAGAACGACTTCTACGACATAACCACAACTTCCCAACCAAAACCACCGATTGTGTATGAACCGTCTCCGTACCAGCCATCGCCATCTTCACCCAAACCAGAGCCGATAAGGCCTACTCAATACAGACCGCTGTTGCCACAAGGCTTCAACCCCGTAAGAAATGAGCCCCTCAACAAGCCCCAGCCAGCGAGACTACAACCGCTTTCGAGCAGGCCTTCAAGACCTGTATTCAGACCCGAGCCTAAACCTTTCATCGAGGATGACGAGCCCATCCAACCCGTCAGACAATATTCGAGACCGCAGGAGTCTGTCAACCGCGCGCCTGCCAAAGTCCAGCAACAGAAATACACCCCCGCCAATAACAGGGAGAGAAAGCCTGTCGCACAAATTATTCGCAAATACACAGATGAGAACGATGACGGCAGCATCACGTGGGGATTCGAAAATGACGATGGATCTTTCAAGGAAGAAACGATTGGCGTTGACTGCGTCACACGTGGCAAATACGGATATGTCGACCCTGACGGTCTGAAGCGTGAATACAATTACGAAACAGGCATCAAATGTGACAAAGCCAAAGAGGAGCAACAAGAGAAGGGCTTCGTGGACTACCAGGAAAATAAGGCTGTTTTACCTAATGGTATCACAATCGATCTCGCGGCGATGGGCAAAAAATCCAAGAGGCCGTTCAGATCGCCCGTGAATCATTAGTTCATAAATTACATTATAATATAATTTATTATAGGAAATCTAATAGTAAGGACGTTGTCGTATAGTCTCGTTGTGTATGTTATCATTGAATAACATACCGCCGACTCTAAGTGGTTCTTTATGTGCCTTAAACAGCAAATGAGATGTGAAAATAAATGATAATTATTATAAGTAATTATTTATTTTATTATAAAATTCTATAGCATGGCAATTGTCCACCTAACTACTTATCTTGAAGTTACCAACATTTCGAGGGAAAGCTACCTAACCTACCCTCATTAATTGGCATAAAGAACTATAAGTCATAGCATCTAAGTATATGCTATGACTTATAGGTAGACACCACCTATCATACTAATATTATAAAGAGGAAAACTTTGTTTGTTTGATTGTAATGATAGGCTCTGAAACTACTGAACCGATTTGAAAAATTCTGTCACTGTTGGGAAGCTACACTATCCCCGGGTGACATAGGCTATAATATAGTTTCAAAAAAATTAGGGAGCCTTACTAAAACGCAATGTACCCGTGTGAAGCCGGGGCGGGCCGCTAGTTCTCAATAAATTGTTTTTGTCAATGTTGATTTCTTATAAATTAGGTACGGATATATTTATTCTTAAACTAGCTGAGCCCGCGACTTCGTCCGCGTGGAATTTAACTTAACCGCTCCCGCTCCCGGGCGACAAGACCCCATTTGTTTTTTTTTGTTTTTCTAAAATAAAAGTAGCGTAAGTTACTGCTTATAACATAAGCTATCTGCCAGTCAAAAACCCGTCAAATTCGGTCCAGCCGTTTCGGAGATTACCCGGAACAAACACACAGACAGACAGACAGACAGACAGACAGACAGACAGACAGACAGACAGAAAGACAGACAGACAGACAAATTTTAAATCGCGTTTCTGTAATTAGTATTGTATGTACTTTCATATGCATTTACTGAAAAGGTGTTACTTTGATATTACAAACAGACACTCCAATTTTTTTTTATTTGTATAGTCTAGAAGCAAAACATCACTTAACAGTTCAATATGATAGAAATATGATAGATAATTTTGTTTAAGTCATTTATAATAACGAGCTATCATTGAAAGAAGTAGTTAAATAAAAAAAATTACTTGAATTAATTAGGTGAATGTAATTTATTCATTCCAGTCTTACAATCTAATTTGGAAAATTAATATGGACGATTATTAATATAAGGTTGTGGACGTCTCATCGGAGGCGGCATTCTATTTGGTGGTGTTATAGATATGTCCAAATAATTTCCAATTTGGAACTTCACTTGACCCAATGTCTTGTTGTCATCTCCCCCGCGCTGTCCTGAACATGTGACGCCAATTTCCCTCATACGGTACGTCGGGGATCTCATGTCTGGGTACACAATAGCAAAGTCAAAATATGTGCCTTTCCTTCTTGTCTCCGGGTTAACTTCCTTTACTAAGCCCGTCAATTCGCGGAGAGTGGCATCCATCCAGGTATATATCTGTAATTCATTCTGAGGTACGTTACCTCTCGCATAGTCACCAGGAGAGTTGTGTCGACCAGTTGAACAAAACACACGAAGCAGTAACGGGCAAGTCTGAAATATAATGTTTATATTACTCATAGCCAAACTCAACATAAAATGTTTATCAACAATCTATTGTTGGTGCTTTCAACTTAATATTGTGTATTATCACCATTTCCTAGTTAAACGTTTCAATGTCACTTTTTAAGTGTTATCTGGTAAATACATAGCTAAACTCAATATATAATGTTTGTTTATAATCCAAGTTTTGTTGTAAGCTACCTAATTATGGTGGTCAATAATAATTAAAAAAAATATTTGAAGATGACTGTTTGTTAGTTACACAAATATAAAATACATTATTCTACTAACCTTCTCTCTGTCGACCGGCTTCTCAGCGGGCTTAACCTCTTCAACAACCATCGATTCAAGGCCCGCCATTTTCATAATCTTTTGAACAATAGTTTTAAATGGAAAACAGGTACCTTATTTATTTAACTCTGTACAATGTGCAAAATAGTGTGTGTGAATTCATAAATCAAATCAATACGAATTCTGTTTACTTTTTATTCGAAAGAGTTATTGTCAAGATTGACGTATGGCGACCATAGACAATGATGACAAGATTTTGTTTTTTAATGAGACCATAGACTATAAGTTTTGATGTCATCACGGATATGATTCTTTTAAACCAAGAATTGTATATATGGCTTCTTGTTTTAAACCCTTCTGTGGAAAGTTGTATTTTTGGAAATTTTTAACTCCATCTTATTTATTAGCTTCTCTGACAGGTTTTCAAAAATATATAATATACTGAAACTCGTCACATTCCTACCCACATAGGCATAAAAAAACAGAAAATAAGTCTAACTATAATAAGATTACGATTACTTTAATCCCCTATTTTATCCCCTTGGGGTGGAATTAATCAAAATCCTTTCTTAGGGGATGTCTACGTCATAGTAGCTTTATGCATGCAAAGTTTCAGCCCGCTCGGTTTAAAATTGAAAAAGTTTCATACAAACTTTCATGCCCTATTTTATCCCCTTGGGGGTGGAATTAATCAAAATCCTTTCTTAGGGGATGTCTACGTCATAGTACCTTTATGCATGCAAAGTCTCAGCCCGCACGGTTTTAAATTGACAAAGTTTCATACAAACTTTCATCCCCTATTTTATCCCCTTGGGGGTAGAATTAATCAAAATCCTTTCTTAGTGGATGCCTACCTCATAACATCTACCTGCATGCCAAATTTCAGCCCGATCCGTCCAGTGGTTTGGGCTGTGCGTTGATAGATCACTATGTCAGTCAGTCACCTTTGAGTTATATATATATAGATAGATGTAGGCCACTACGCCGTAGCGTATAAATGGTATTGTATTCTCTTTGGATGGCTACTTACAGAGTAGTTTAAGTACCTTATTGTACCTTCTGACATAACTTAATAGAAATAATAAGTACCTACCTATCTACCTATTAGGTACTTACCTATATATTATGAGCGACACAGAATACTTATATACTTATCTACCTAGCTTACCACCTCATAGAGTAAAGTAATTATTAGGTTCTTATGTAAAAATAATACTTACCTCTGTACCTAAGTAGAATAAATAAGTTTTTTACTTGAGTATCCCCTTCGTGTTGAGGGGAGGCCCGTGCCCAGGAGTGGGACGTCAAAAGGGCTAAAATTATTTATTATTTTACTTGAGTATTAGGTAATCCCAAACTGATGATTGCCCTAAGGCATAGGTACAAGTTAATAAGTACTTACCTATGCTATTTGTGTATCTACATACACCATAGGTACACTTTTTAATTTTTATGGAACCATTTTTTGTAATGAAGTACTTATTTAGGAACTACATACAGATAGATAACTATTTATATCAATGTAGACTGAACGCAGACCTCCCTTCATTTAATATAGTATTAATGTATGGTCAAACTTGGTACCAGCCTGGAAAACTGCACTGACATGGTTCACTCTATAAGTAGCATGAAAACAATACTTAATAATGGTCGGCTGACTGACTCTATCTATAAACATTGTGTTAAAAGCACAACTTGTTTTACTGAATTCATAAGTGTAAAGAACAGTTAGAGATCACTGCTGCTAACACTTTAAAGCTATCTCTGGTTGAATAAAGAATAGTGAAATGTGCCCTGAAACCCCCACACATTGGGAGATGTGTGGGGTAAATATACACTCTTTGCTCATATACTTACTTACTAACCATGTTGCTCCCATTATCTACATTCTTTAAATTTACCAAAGGCCGGTACCACCTCCAGCAATAGGTGGCAGGAGGCATATACCTACAATACCAATATGTTATTAGACTCTGATGAATTGTTCTTCTAATTTTGAACGTGGATACCTCCACATATTGATTTCCTTTTTCTTTCAAACTAATAATATACAAATCCAAATAACACCCTGGAATCGCTCACTCAGGCAAAACTTATCCGCACGCGGTTACTAAACAAGATTATGATTCTCTATCGAGACTATATTGGTACATATCTCTAATCTGGGTTAATATAATACTAGCACAGAACACTACGGAACGCCTTTAGGCACTTTACGAGAAATAATGACAAATTTCATGATCATTGTTGATTTGTAAAAATGTAGACCACGTTACCAATCACGTGGTCATACACGTCGATCTTGAGTAGTAAAAATGTAAACATTAGCGTAATTAAACACGTGGGCGATAAACTTCAATCTTGGGAATAGATAGCTTTTGACAGCTTTTTATGCCTCGATCAAAGATGATTGGTTCAAATTTTGTCATTCATAAAAGAATGACCAATCACAGCAACTTTCCATGGGAGTTTTTCAAGAAAATCTTTTTCATTCATATTTTGTGGCGCTAGTAGGAAGTTTTTTTGACAGTAGAGTAGTAAATTTGACAGTTAAGCGTCCAAATTTGACATTGACAACTGACTTTTGACAGTTGACAGCTGTCAAATGAAATCCGCCATTTTTTCCCCCACCCTTAAACTCATCTTGGAAAATGGAAATAGATTCGGCCCTTTTTATTAGCAGACCGACCACCCACTGACAGATAACTAACAAATTTGACAACCATGACATGATGGCTGACAATGTCATTAACACTGCCATGTGTGTCAGTCTGTATAAATTCTTGGTCTGTCTGATAACCATAGACAAGATAGTATACTCGTATTACGTAGACAGAGCGAGGTATCGACCCGTATTCACAAATTGACAGAAGGTTTCCGAAGGCGGAATCGACAGCTTCTTCTTCTTTTACAGATAGATTATAAGAAGATTATATTGTTGAATTTATAGATTCAACTTTTTGATTGCTAAGACTGTCGACACGACATTCAAGAAATTTAAATTAGGCGTCAACTGGCCTCCTCACAGTGCAATTTGCCACATTTACTTAGGTTGAATCAACAAATTGAATATGAAATTGCATCGTGATGGCTATCTCCTGTCCATTATCCAGTAACATAGTAAGTACTTCTATTTGTTGTATATTATCCTATAAATGCAATTTCATTTCATTACGTGCCGTCATTAGTACTCAAGAAGCTTCCTTACTTCTTCTATCTCTAAGATTGCCTACTGTCATCTCAACTGTCAGCAGTGACAGTTCACTATTTATTTTTTATCTGTTTAAAAACAGAAAGCAACAGACAATATTAAATTTTAATCGATTGGTGGAAAATAAAAATATTATTCAATTTCCAATATATTATTTGATACGTTTAAAATCAATAGCAGTAATAAATTAAGGAACTCAGTGCGCAGTTTTGTAATTTACCTTTGTTGCGTAATGGCTCACAAGGAGGACGAAGACTCATTTCAAGAAGACGGCGTTTACATAAACCCAGAAGATGGCATGCCTAATATTCATCCAAATATTGCAAATTTCGAGCCAGAAAGCGATGTGCAAGATGAAGTGGACGAATTCGATGACCTGCCCAAATCTGTGATCGTCACTAATATACATAGCGAAGTGTTTGCCGACGAAAAACTAAAAAAAGAAATGGAAGATTTGTTTCGCACGTTTTCCGATAATATTACTTTTCAGTGGCTCCGCAGTTTTAGACGCTTGCGAGTTAACTATGACAGTCCGCTGGCGGCAGCGAATGCTCGCATACAACTGCACCAATATCAGTTTTACAAGTCGTGTATTAATTGTTACTTCGCCCAACCAGTTACACCTGTGTCGCTGATAAATCTGAGGCCGCCAGCGCCTGTCAAACAGTTTTTGATCTCCCCACCAGCTAGTCCTCCCGTGGGCTGGGAGCCTCGTGAAGAAAATGAGCCACTAGTTAACCATGACCTATTAGCCGCACTGGCCAACCTGTCCCCTGGGGAGAGCCATGAACTGCATCCACCCACTCCTACGCAGCCAGCTATTGTTGTGCATACTGCTATACCATCAGAATCAAAGGCTCCAGTTTCAGGGAAGATTCCTCACACTCGCTGTCCAGATTATTGATATAAATGCCTTTTTAATTATTCTAGTTACTTTATTAATTAGAGTAGCAGATATGAATGCTTTTTATTCAATTGTGTGTCAATTTTTATGACACAAAGAGCCAAAGACACATGTGTTGGCTTATAATGAATAGCTTGTGAATAGCAGGCATTATAAATTTATCAACCATTGTAAAGCCAAATACTCAAACACGTTTAATATTAAAGTCCTACTTAACTTTTGCCACATTTTTCGTATGAAAACTTAGTAACCCTCATTCCGTAGTGTCTAAGTATTTGGTGGTTAGAGTAGGTAGCTGGTAGTTTGGCAATATTCTAATTTTATCTCAATATACACATGATTGGTGCTATGTTTCCTCAGGGGATATTTAAAAATATGCTTTGGTTAAATGTCATATTTACTGCTTTAATGCATAACCAAATATTATACAGTAAATTATTATGCAACATATTAACTGGAATATTGCAAAACAGTAAAAAATCTATGTATAGATATATATACTCTCTTTATATTATGAAAAAGTTAATAAATGGTGTTAATTGGCAATACTTGCGATAACATTATTCTAACTGCAAAGTTATTACTGTTAACTTAATGGTTAATTATTCTAAAATTGATTAAGTAATTACATAATTTTCCAGTTTTTATATGACATTTGTCCATTGTTGTGTTAACAATTTCTACCATGCAGTTTTGCATGATAGGAGTGTGGGCAATAGTTGGAACCATATCAGAGATGTGAGCCTTCTAAATCCCATTATTATAATGGTTGCTCAAAAAGCATTTTTTTCTCATCAACACTATGTAGATATGTCTGACATCATAAAACATAATTTTAATATTGACATTATAGTTAAACTTTCAACTCTAGAACTAAGCCCTTTTTTAGAAATTCAAAACATCTCTTAGAACAGTTAGTACTTGTAAAAAACTTGGTTGTATCTGTAGAATGCAATTGAATGAAAAACATTGGTTGGTAATCTTTAAAGTGCATAGAAAAAATTGAATTTAATTTTGAGTTAAGTATTTATTTTTCGATGTTTAGTAGAATGTTACTCAGTATTATTGTTAGCGTGAACACCAGTTCACTTTAATTACGTTCTCTATACGAAAATAAAATCTCATGTTTTATATTTTTGTATACATACTACATTTATTATAACTTACTTATTGGTTACTTTGGGTGTTGTTGGGATCACCCCCAATGTGCCCATAATCGAAGGATTGCTCAGTTTGTTTTGCAATGTGTTTGTCTGGCTAATTAGTATATAATAAAGGTGGAACAAAATGTTAGTTAATATCAACTACTTTCAAAAAGTTTATTATTCAAATCTTTCTTTGCTTCAAATCTTACGCTAACTTAAATACTTATAAGGTAGGTAGAGTTAGTGTTTTGTGATAATATTGTCTAAATGTTAAATTTGTCACATAAAGGATACTTTGTTCCAGAAACATTTTGAATGGTTCAATCCTAACAAATGTGTGTAGGTAATATTAACAGTTGTATATTCTGAATGTCAAAATATGTCAGTTAAGGCTAAAGCGCCCATCTAGACCGCGAAATTCAATTTTTTTGAAGTTTTTTAGAAATTTTTCAAAATCTGAAAATAGTAAAGGGCACATTTTGTAATTGGCGACAAAGAGCGTATGCAATGCATTTATTAATATATCCAACTTACTCTAAAACATTTCAAGAACGACAGATAACCAGAAAAACTGGCAATTATTGTATATTTAGTGATTTACTAGTATCATATCCACCGTGATAATATTTAGAGTAAAATAAATGTATTCATAAACGCAATGCATACTGTGTTTGTCGCAAATCACATCATTTTGTCTTAAATGTTTTCAGATTTTGGATAAACTATAAAAATACTCGAAAATTTTGAATTTCGCGGTCTAGACAGGCGCCATCACCTTAAGTAAATACCAAAAACGATATTGTGTATATACCTACATATAGTTTTGGTCATATATAACCGCAATGGCAGGTTGCGGATTTGATTTCCGATGGGGGAAAATTTGCAAAATGATCTCCGGTCTCGGTGTTACTAGGATGTCGGCCCAGTCCATACGGCACCCATAATAAAAAGGTGTCTTAGACCATACAGTTGGTGTGTTAGTCTCCCGATATTTATGATTCTTGTTCACCGCTAAGTTGTCATCATGTTTTTCCCCGGTATTTATAAGTCTTCTCCAGAACATTAGTACTTACAAAGTACCTACACACTTATTTTTGTTAAATTGCCTCGTAATTAACTCGATTTCTTAAACAGGCGCATCCTCTGCGTTCTGACGAGGAATTGTGAAGTACTTCTATTAAATTACTATTTGTTCTTACACGTAAAGCAAAAGCTTAATTAATGAATAACGTGGAAGAGGGTATAAAAGCACATTGTTTTTATCATACACAAGATTCCGCGTACAAGGCAAGGCTGACTCAAGATAAATTGTTTGTCTGACCTAAAATAACATAGCACGTTATATTATTATTTAATTTATGTTTCTTAATTATAATTAATACACGTTATAAAAATTGTGAAAGTTATCTAATTAATTAAGCAATCCATGTAACCATAGGCTGCAGCAATGCAGAGGTATTGAACCATTCAGATGATAATATATTTCTTGAATAACTGATACTTAGAGTTAATATTGTTGTAGTTTTTATAAACATTTTACAATTGAATGGCAAGCTTATTTAAAATTGTATCGATGAAGATACTGTTGTGAAAGTTCCTTTATTATTTTTAGAACCGTTTTTGAATGGAAATTTAAATTGGCACTAGCCGCACGGGCACTTGCATGAGCCAATAACTAACACATTTTCTTGTTAGGAGGTACATTGAATAAATGTTGTTCATCGTCGCGTCGTCGATGTGAATTACCGTTTTTGGCTTTGATAATACCTAGCTAGAGACGCGTAATCTGTAAAGAATTGATGATTATTAAAACACGTCTCAAATTATTTTGAGTATTGATAAGTTTGTTTTATTATAAATTATATTAAGTAGTAGTTAAGTCATTATAAATAAAACAATTCTTGTTAAAAGTTGTTAGGTATAGTCTTACCTCATAAGTACGATCGAATTCATTATTATATAAGCACTAACAAAAGATTCAAAGTTTTGTACCTAAGTGCTAGGGTGCTCAAAATGATTGGTAGGTAGTACAATTAATACCGACGACTACTTACTGGAGTTTACCTTTATCTATATCGAACTTATTATTATTTCGCAAAATCTGTCCTCTTAGAAGATCTAAAGTTTACCTATTTCAGGGTCACAAATTGAGTAGGTAATCTAATTCGTAATAAATTTTCGCAATTCATATGCATTGGATCAATTACAAAACCTTATAATTGTGTTTGAAACTGTGGTTTAAAACAGTACCTAACTCAAAAGAAGAAATATAAAAGAGTATTAAGTATATTCATACCTGCATTATCTGTAGAACTACTAGCGACCCACCCCGGCTTCGCACAGGATTTGCACAGGATATACCTAATTTTTGCTTGCCACATATTTTTTAATATGTACCTACTTACCTACTACTTATACTATTTGGTACACGTAATTATTTAGGTAAAACGCATGAACCTAACATCTACCTATACGTAGTACTTACTTATTATTTCGATGGTAAAACCTATTATTTGTGGCGTGATAAACACTAGGGCCCGTATTAATAAATCTAGCTTAAGTCTGAGAGCGCTCTTAAGTACGCTTTTGACATTTAATTTTGTACTGGTATGACATTTCCAAGATCGCTCTCAGACTTGAGATCAATTTAGCCGTATATCTTTATCACTCAATATTTTCTGTATATAACCTAAATACTGACCTTATTCGTAAGTGGGTAGGCATTACCTATTTATTATGTTCTTCACTGTTCTTGTATCGATGTTTATTCACACTGAATCATGATTGTTTGGTGTAAATATAAAACGATATTGAGTTTGAACCATTGCAGTGTTTTCATGACAACCAGTAAAACCATCACTGAAACGATCAATAACATTTATTGTCTTAAGTATGTACATTTTTACAAAATTGCTAATGAATCAAATAAGATAGCCTTAGAACTAGCTACGAGATTCGCTAGTGGAAACATGCATCACGTTAACGTTTATAAATAATAGACTCATGAAAACATTTTACACATGCCAACATTCAATTAACACCTTCACTACCTACTTAATAAACAAAGGGAATACCTAATTAAAATATGTAATTATAAATGATTTAAGCTAAATATAACTTATTCGTTTGGTAAATCAAACATTGTGATCTGTATTGATCTAGGTAAGACAATCTCGTAACAATATTATTACTTCTGTATAATATAAATAATCTAACTAGGTAAATATATCCCAAATAGGAATATACGCGAGGAATTCTTTACCACAACTCTTTGAAAACACTAACATAGAAGGCACTCAGACCTGTACAATTTTCTTCTATCATATCCTTATTGATTTATTAGATTCAATGTCACTCAGATGGAATCGTAAGTAGATACCTATCTCGGTAGGTAGGTACTTAAGTAAAACATAAATCAAACTTTTCTACTTCCAATTTCTAAGGGCACCATGGATTCGGCAACGTTATTGTCCTCAGAATGGGTCCTGTTTCGTCTTTTCCCCAAACAACTACCGAAACAGGTATCACCTTTCCCGAAATTTTCTCCATCCGCGAGCGTTTGTGGCATGGGCTGGTTCATAGTCTCAGGTAGGAACAAACAGAAGAAACCCGAAATGATAGCGGCCGCTCCGAATGTTATGGCAGGAATTTTGGGATTAAATGAATCCAGCAGTGTAATCAACGGGGTCAAGGCTCCAGACAGCCTGGCACACATAGATCCCAAACCGAGAGCTGAATTACGCACTACAGTGGGGAATAGTTCTGCAGAATAATTGTATATGATAGCAAAAGAACCTGACATAAATAATTTACCTGCTATTACGATCCCCGTGGATACAGTACTTCCTGATTTAAGGAAGGTAGCAACCACGCACGCGGTACCGCCCACCAACATCATTGAACTTATCAGTGGCCTGCGACCCCAAATATCGAGGAAATAAATAACAGCCGCATAGCTTGGAAGCTCAACAAAACCCATGATGGCTGTTATCAAATAAGGATTGCCTTCTAGTTTTGTGCTCAGCGTGAGACCATAATATGCTATTGAATTAGCGAACCAACAGAAACAAACATTCAACGTTTTAATTCTCAGGTTGGGTGTCTTAAACAAGTCTCCTGTACTCGCTGATGGTGCTTCCGAGCCCTTAGATGCGTCCACCATTCCCCTGGATACTAACTCTGCCCTGTCTAAAGTATATTCAGATTTGTTGAATTTTAATGCCTTTTCTACTATGTCTACAGATTCTTTAGACCGTCCTTGAGCCCACAGCCAGCGAGGCGACTCGGCCATAATCCAAATATGTGGGATAAGCAGAAGGCTATGCAGTCCGTATATCACTTGAAGTATTTGCCTGTTATCTATGAGAGCTCCCCAGCCAGCGACTAACATAATGCCACCGGCAAAAGCGGCTTGAAAAGCTACGCCACATGCTGTGCGCTTACTTGCTCCCACCAGCTCCATAGTCAACACAAACCCAGTAATGTAGGAACCAGCAGATCCAAAGATTCCATACAAGAAGCGGACGACTAAAAAGGACCAATACTCTGGTATAAAGGCCACCAATACGCCAAAGATCAATTGCAACACTCCTGACCAACAGAAAATCGTTTTTCTTCCGTACTTGTCTGCCATGCCGCCCAAAACGACCGCCCCCGTGAACACCCCTAACATGTATATAGTTTGTGCCAGCGCACCCATCCATCTTTGATCACAGATCAAATTCCATTCAATAGCGCGTGATGACGATCTATATTTTGTGTCGAAAACCCATTTGGAACAAGTTGTAGATACATTATTTTCATAAATTTGACAACTATGTAGACCACCGGTCGTTGTATTTGGGATAGCTGCTATTATTTCAGAAGAATTCCAAGCTGCTATGGACTCGTTGGTGTCTACCCCGTCGACCCAGCATCTGAAAATAAAAGATAAGAGGTATAATTATTTCATTAGAGTTTATAGGCTAATGTGTAGATTGCTAGATTGCTAGGAGGCAACTAGGTAGTTGGTACATCCTTCAAAAGCTTTACCTTGTCTTCTGATCCTTTGTCACGGGGCTAATGTAACTAAACTCTTAAGTAGCTATACATATAGTTAAAATTGTAAACAAAAATAGTTTTCGTAAAATGTATTTATTGAAATTCCATTTAATATCAGTATAAAATTATAACTCGACACTCACAACCGCCATTAAAGTTACAAAACATTAACAAATAATGCTTAAAACTATGTAATTACTTACTGAATAAAATGAAAAAGTCTAAATAACAGTTATGCTTGGTTACAGAATAGTAAAAAAACATGTACAACAATCTTTGCAATCAGAAAAATATGTTAACTATCCTGAAGTCAGTAGGTAGAGACTCGCTGACGTACTTAGCCACTACTACTACTACTACTTAGCTTCAAATAACGTTTACAACTAACTATAATAATAATAAAATTTATTTGCCATCAATTTCAACTCACTTACATGTTAGTAGGTACATAAACGAAATAAACTAGGGTTATAAAACAATGGTAGTTAACCAAGTAGTTAACCAACTTTAAAAGTAGATTATAGGTACTTACCTTCTTTAATGAAATGGTTTATCTAACATTTTTACCAAAGACGGCATTTTAGGCCGGTACCTATTAATAAATATATCTTAAGGCTGAGAGGGATCTTGGAAATTTCATTTTTATATGTCAAAGGTAGGTTCAATCAGATCAGTGCAAATTGACACGTCAAACGCTAACTCAAGATAGCTCTCATTCTTGAGATTATTTTTATCCATTACGGCCTTTAGGTGCCTAATAAATAGTACTTATTCATTATTATTTTCATGAAATTAAAGAGTTACCTAAGTAGGTAGGTATGTAGGTACCTGCTGCTAAGAAATTAAAATTATAGAATACTAGCTGTGCCCGCGACACCGTCCGCGTGTAATTTAACTTAACAAAAATTTCGGGATTATTCATCACGTATTTTATCCCCTTGGGGGTAGGATTAATCAAAATCCTTTCTTAGCGGATGCCTATGTCATAACAACTACCTACATGCCAAATTTCAGCCCGTTCCGTCCAGTGGTTTGGGCTGTGCGTTGATAGATCACTATGTCAGTCAGTCAGTCAGTCACCTTTGAGTTATATATATTTAGATAATCCAGTAGGTAAATAATAGATACCTAATGATAATCATTTAATATTTACGGTTAAGGCTATTAGGTACTTATCTACTACGTACCTTGGTAGTAATGATGGCTAACATTCAAGTATGTATAAGTTTACGCCTTTCACGCGGATAGGTAGCTAGACATCTAACCTAACCAGAAAAGGATTTATTGAACACGTCAAGTATATCCGGCTCATGAGGAATATTTACGACATTCCTACGGATATACCTAAAGTACCTACTTAGATACTTAGTAAGTTACATAAAATTATAATAAAAACGATAGCCTTGACATTTTAGTTTATATTATTATTATTAGTAAAATATTTTATCTCATAATTTGACCCTTATCAGCGACTCTATCGAATGGTGTTATATCCTACTAATATTATAAATGTGAAAGTTTGTGAGTGTGGATGTATGTATGAATGTATGTATGTATGTATGTTTGTTACTCCTTCACGCAAAAACTACTGAACAGATTTGGATGAAATTTGGAACACAGATAGTTTATAACCGGGATTGACATATAGGATACTTTTTATCCCGATAATCCCGAAATTTTTGTTACGTTAAATACTACGCGGACGAAGTCCGTGGGCACAGCTAGTATGTTATAAAGTGTTTGACTTTTTATGCTTGACTCCAGGCTAAGAATATAGTGATTTTTCAAAAATCCAGTGAAGCTATGTTTTGTGTTCATCTAAATCGGGGCCTATATCCTTTGAGTATTTTCGTTATTCCTCATTGTTTCGGATTTTCGGATAAAACCATCCACCGCCGCCGCGCCGCTTCAAAGATTCACCCGGTAGGTATTTACCTACATGAACCTTGAATAAATTACACTCCACTTTATGGCAGTCGTGTAAAAAACTTGTTGGCGGTCTCCGCCTTATCCTCAAAATAAGCGTGAGTCGCGTGACGCGACACCTCTTGCGTCAAACTAAACGGACAAATAAAATTTATTGTTAAATATTTTCCGCACATTATTTTCCTTCATCCATAACCTACTAGCAATAAAATGTATACGTGAATATAATTTAAAATTGTTAATAAAATTTAAAATAGTTTGAATGTAAGGACTCTTGTACCTATGTATTTTTAAACTAAAGTTAATTGTTGCCTATATATCGCGTGATACTCTGCAGCGGCGCCACCATGATAAAAAGTGACAAATCATAGTGGGAAAAAATGTACGATTAACGTATATAATGTACGTATATCGTATTTTAATGTACCTTTCCCAGGTACCGAGATAATTGACATTTTTAGTGGCGCCGCTGGGGAGTATGCTCTCCAGCGGCGCCACCTGGTTCTCATACTTATGAATGATATTGGCTGCTAAATTTTATTGGAAATAAATGTACCTATGCAGTCTACTATGTACATGTCAAAAAACATCAATATTATACAGTAGTTTAATTTATTTTAATCATTTATATTACCCTAAAAACGCCCGAACAGCTTAGGTTCACATACCTAGCACCGACAAAGTTAATGGTATTAGCAACTATATTCTATTGGAAATAAATGTTTGGACGCTAAATAAGAAGTACATGTTAAAAGATATAATTATTAGACGGTAGTTTATTTTTTTCATTTATTTAAAGTTGTCCTAAAAATGGCCGTTTACAGTTGATATTCACATGCCTGGTACTTACAAAGTATTATGGTTTAGCAACTATATTCTATTGAATATATATATACGAATCCTGTATATTATTTATAAGTTACAAATTATCATTATAAGACGATTGATTAATTTATTTCAATTAATTAATTTTACCTTAAAACTCCCGTATACGGGTGAGGTTCACATACCTAGCACCGACAAAGCTAATCGTATTAGTATCTATATTCTATTGGAAATCAATGTTTGAACGCTATATAAGAAGTACATGTTAAAACATATAATTATAAGACAGCAGTTAATTTTATTTTATTAAATTTAAAGCTACTTTGAAAACGCCCGTTTATAGCTGAGGTGCGCCGCGCCGCCGTTCTCTCTGGCGAAGATTTTAAAAAAATATTATGAAATTTATTATTTAAAATTAAAAGACAGCTTTTACATTATGACGATGTGAACAACGCACTCGCTAAAGTTGTAGATTGGTTCAATGTAAATAATCTTCTACTTAATGAGAATAAAACGAAATGTATAAAGTTCTCAACGCCAAATGTGAGACAAGTAGGAACCAATATACGACTAAATGGAGCAGAATTGGACCTTGTGGAGGAAACTGTCTTTCTAGGGACCTCTATAGATGCAAAATTGCAATGGGGTCCTCATATCAAAAAATTGTCGGGTAAACTCAGCAGTGCGGCATATGCTGTTAAAAAAATCAGGCATTTAACCGACGTTGAAACAGCTAGAATTGTTTATTTTAGTTATTTCCATAGCGTTATGTCATGTGGCATACTGCTCTGGGGATGCTCTGCTGACTTAAACTCCATTTTTGTTCTGCAGAAAAGAGCTATACGAGCTATTTACAATCTAGCTCCAAGAATCTCCCTCAGAGAAAAATTTAAAGAAATAAATATTCTAACTGTTGTGTCACAATTTATCTATGAAAATCTCATGTACGTAAAAAAAATGCTAATAATTTTAAGAAAAGGAGCGACGCTCATTCTATTAATACACGGAATAAGCACAAGCTATCCGTACATGTAACTCGTCTCCACAGAATAAGTCATTCTTTTATGGGACAATGTATACGTTTTTACAATAAGCTTCCCAATGAAATCCGAGATTTACCTATCAATAAGTTTAAAACCCTAATTAAAACTAAACTCACTGCAAAGGGTTATTACAAAATCTCGGATTATTTGGATGATAAATCAGCTTGGGAGTAAACAGCTCAAATCTCGACAGTCAATAATAATGTCAAAGCGTAGCGTGTATTGCCCTACTAGTCCGAATTATTTGTGTAATTATTGTTAACATCAAAAGGCAACACACTGGAGCTATTATAATATTTATGTTAATATCTACTACCCTTTGTAATTATTGAATATAAGCAACTGGCGATAAAAAAAAAAATATGACATGTAAAAAGACAAGCCCGCTGAGTCTTGCCGGATCTTCTCAGTCGAGGTCGCGTTCCGATCCGGTTGTAGATATAAGAAAAAAAATTATGTAAAATTTACAATTTGTAAGTGCCCCCGTAGGCCTAAACAAAATAAACGATTTGAATTGAATAATGATAATTGTAACTTATAAATAACATACAGGATTCGTATATATATATTCAATAGAATATAGTTGCTAAACCATAATACTTTGTTCGTACCAGGCATGTGAACCTCAGCTGTATACGACCATTTTTAGGGGAACATTAAATTAATGAAAAAAAAAAAACTGCTTTCTTATAATTACATATTTTAACATGTACTTCTCATATAGCGTTCAAACATTGATTTCCAATAGAATATAGTTACTAATACGATTAGTTTTGTCGGTGCTAGGTATGTGAACCTAAGCTGTTCGGGCGTTTTTAGGGTAATATAAATGATCAAAATAAATTAAACTACTGTATAATATTGATGTTTTTTGACATGTACATAGTAGACTGCATAGGTACATTTATTTCCAATAAAATTTAGCAGCCAATATCATTCATAAGTATGAGAACCAGGTGGCGCCGCTGGAGAGCATACTCCCCAGCGGCGCCACTAAAAATGTCAATTATCTCGGTACCTGGGAAAGGTACATTAAAATACGATATACGTACATTATATACGTTAATCGTACATTTTTTCCCACTATGATTTGTCACTTTTTATCATGGTGGCGCCGCTGCAGAGTATCACGCTATATATCCATCTAGGCTCAGTTTTTTGCAACTATAGGTAAGATGCCTACTTACTAGTGATAAACTCGATGTTTATCGACACTTGCAATTATGGAGAGCAAGCAACAACGCCAACTACAGAGTGTTTCGAGAGTTCTAAATAATACCTGGCGGTATGGGTTTATATCGGGCATATATAAAATAGTATAGAAGATTATCGAAATTCGACTGATAATTTAAAAAAATAATCTCTCCTGAAAAGAAAAAAGATAATGTAATAATATTTTCATTACTCATACTCTGAAAGTAGGTCTGAAGTTGCCTGAGGAGCGGGTTGAAAGTAATACTTTTCCGGCCCGGGAGAATCGCTTTCAACTGACAGCTGTCAAATTATTAAAAAAAACTTGTTCCATTTTCACATTTCTATGGAAGCATGTTCAAACTTTTTCTACAGTTACTCAATTACAGCACGATGTAAAATTGAAAAAACATAAAGTTAAGTTTTAATTAAATAATATATATATTTAAATGACTTAATTATAATTTACTTTCAACAATTTCTTTAAAATAACATAGATTTGGGCAAAATATTTAAAGATGAAAATGAAAAATAATGGCTAAATAATGAAGCTGGCCGGCCAACGATAAAAAAAACAAAATAGGCGGCAATCCGATCTTTTTTTTTCGAGTTGTAGAGTATTGTTCATACTTCCTTGTATATTATTCTTTAGCCAATTCCTGTTTTTATTTTTATTTTCCTTGTATTCGTAATGAAAAGCACAGTGTTTACCTCGGATGAAAGACTTATTTTATCCCTCGAGCTATTAGCGCCCTCGCTACGCTCGGGCGCCAAACCCCGTCCCGGGAAAAAAATAAGTCACTTTCACCACTCGTGTAACAATGTACTATTTTCTTGAATGACTGCTACTCGTAAATGCAAGTTTTCTAGACCATGAGATGTTTTCATGTCATGTTTTATAAGGGCGCACTAGCTACGAAAGTTGTAATAAATGTTCAAAGGTTCATAACTCATGAAATACTCGTAGATATGATAGTTTTGTATTTACACATCAGCTACCGTATAGCTTATGTAAGTACCTGCCTAAAGTATTATTTCGGAATGTTGAAACACCCTGTATAGGTTAATTTCAAGAGCAAATATGTGGGCAACCGATAGCCTCTCGTCAGGCTCCGGCTGTGACACAATTTGTCGGTCGACATCGATCGATGAAACCCGAGCGTCCTTTGAAGGCCTTATCGCGTAACGCGTTAGGAATCAACCCGACAATTTTATGGTTATACTAGCGACCCGCCCCGGCTTCGCACGGATTTCTATGCTATTTGCAAATTTAATTAGAATATATTATACATATCCACCTTCCTCTCGAATCACTCTATCTATTAAAAAAACCGCATCAAAATCCGTTGCGTAGTTTTAAAGATCTAAGCATACATAGGGACATACAGACAGCGGGAAGCGACTTTGTTTTATACTATGTATTGATAAATAATGCATTAACTTAACTTAATATTAACATTCATATTTCGTTCGGACATCGTTAAAATCGTCAGTCTGTTTATTACGGAATGTGCAGGACTATTGAAATGTCAAGGAGCTAGGGCTATTTAAACTTTGCTATTTATAGAAGAGCTCGCAGGCATGCGACAGCGTCAAAGACGTGTTTTTGTGCTGTATTACCGATGAATAAAGTTTACTTTGTAGGTAAGCTCAAGGAATAAGAACCTTAATTATCATTAATACTAGGTACCTAGTTGATCACGATTTATGTAGGTATGTTATTGCATCGTGTTTTAAATGGAGTCTATTTATATACAGACAGTCTGAATATGACATTCGCTTCTGTGTAAATTTCGTTTTAACGTTCGCTTAGTCGGCCGGTACCTATATTCTTTCCTTTACTTTAAGTCTTAGGTAGATACACATAATTACTGCCTACAATACATGTATATATAGTAAATGCTATGAAATTATTATCGAATGTTAGTAAACAAATTAATGCGTTTTACCTAAACCTACTATTTAGATCCTAAAATTTACCAAGCACCATAACAGTATACCTAATTATGCTGAAATATTGTCTACCCACTTCTTTATCTATATACTAGGTGAAACAGAAAGAGTATACTATTTTTTTGCAACTACTTTATAAATCTACAACTAACGGCTTTGTGGGACAGTTGAAGTACTAAAGGTTTCGTAGACTTATGAAATCTATCAACAGCTGTATCCCTGTAACGACGAGTATCCCTTTTGTTTTTCAAGTTTTTTCCAAAGCTGATAGTTTTAGAATTACAAAGTTATGTTTTGAAAAAAAGTATACCCCTTCTGTTTCATACTGTAGAAATACATAACCTAACCGAATAATATTCACATGAGGGAGAGTTTCCAAAATTCCCCCTATATTTTATGTCATTGGATGTAGGTATGGATTGAAATAAAGGCTCATTATATTTGGTCAGACTATCTCTACAACATATAGGTGCCCACAGAGAGTACCTACCCATAAATTTATTAGCCACATTGACTAAGTAACATCTAGGTATACAATAACAGTCGAAGTGTCATCAGTCAGATATTTTCAGTTGTCTTTGTTTATTCTATCTATTCCCAGCTTTATAAATAGTGATCGTTTCAAATTTCTAGTAGGTAGAATTTACGATTGGGCCTTTCCAAAAATACCCACCTATTTATCGGGTGACTTATTTGGGTACCTACTTATAATAGGATTAATTCATAGTTTTTTTCTAAATACATGACTATTCTTGTTTATACTCATCTATTTGTAAATAAACAAGTTTTCGTTTGTACAAAAGTTAAATCTGACTGGCGTAGGTAAGATATACCTAATAACAATGTACCTATAATATACTTATTTTGTATGTCTTATAAAGTAGGTTAGAATATACTTTTCATTATTAATAATATATGCATTTTGTATTTTCCTGTACAAAAACTAGCCGTTATAGAGGATCAATCCAGTCCGAATCCAGTCTAAAGCAAAACAGCTCAAATGAACCGATGCTCATTACAAAGTCTTGACTAGATAATTTTAGCATTATATATCAAATATAATATCAGTTACGTATTCTCTAAGTCTTTGCAAAACGTAACTATAATAAAATTATAAACAAAAAACTTAACCACACTCCTTGTTCATTATTGAACATATTTTTCCATAGGCACATGAAGCTTATAAATACCGACCTACCTACCCATATTTCATTCTCACGCAGCAGGTGAGAATTGAAGGGTTACATATAAGAATATTACCATTTATTTGTACGACCCTGTACTATGTCATTACCCTGTCACCTTTGATAGGCACTCATGATGCATTTAATTTGTATCATACGCGTTATGTTTTTATGATTTCTTTTCTTCTAAAGGCACCATTGTTTCTGGCAAATCTACGGACGCGGTGCTCATGCGTCGACCACTGCAATTCGTGAAGCACGTGTCTCCAACACCAAACTTCTCGCCATCTTCCAATGATTGAGGCAAATTTCTACCCAGCGTTTCGGGCAAGAAGAAAGTGGAAAATCCTGATAATATGGCCAAAAATCCGAAAAGAATTGTGGGAATTTTGGGGTTTAGAGTATCGAGCAAATTGATCAGAGGTGTTAAAGCACCCGACACACTCGCACACATGCTGCCTAAGCCCACGCCAGAACTGCGCACAACGGTCGGAAATAGTTCCGCCGAGTACTTGTAAATAATCGAATATGAACCAGATATAAATAATTTTCCCACCATAACGACGCCAGTGGTCGACGTTGAGCCGTGAGGTAGAGCGACTATGACTAGACAAGCGATTCCACCCAACAACATCATTGTGCTTATGAGAGCTCTATGACCGACGCGATCTAAAAAATATACGATTAACACGTAACTAGGGAGTTCCACTACTCCCATCAAGAACATCAAAAAGTAAGGGTTTCCATTCAGCTTTCCGGTATTAAGTGATAGGCCATAGTAAACCACTGAATTGACGAACCAACACCCGCAGATTATTAAAGTTTTCTGAAGCATTTTTGGTGTTTTAAAGAGGTCAGTTGTACCCGCCGAATGTTCGTCTGTATATTTAGCACATGTGGCTTTGCAGTGGGAGACTAACAGTGCCGTATCAACTGGTTCTGTGGAGCCGTTGATTTTTAATGCCTTCTCTATAATAGCGACCGATTCACGAGCGCGTCCTTGCGCCCACAACCACCTCGGCGACTCGTCCATTAATAGCCAGTGAGGAAGTAATACCGCCGCATGTAAAGCATACACAATTTGTAAGTAAAACCTATTGTCTATCAAGTATCCCCAAGCGGCCAGCAGCATTATCCCAACGGCAAACATGATTTGAAACGTAACACCGCATATAGTACGTTTGGACGGTCCCACTATTTCCATTGTCAGTACAAACCCGGCTATGTATGAACCCGATCCGAAGATACCGTATAGGAAACGTAGCCCAACGTAACTATAGTAGTCCGAAGTGAATGCTACAGAAGCGCCGAACAACAGTTGCAGGATTCCGGACCAAAGGAATGCTGTTTTTCTGCCCAATTTGTCTGACAATCGCCCAAACACGAGAGAGCCGGCGATTACGCCAAACATGTAAGCGGTTTGCGCGGACGCACCCATCCAGCGGCGGCTGCATACGAAATCCCACTCGATGCTACGAGAAGACGAGTAATATTGTGTATCGTAGACCCATGACTGGCATTCTATCAAAGTCTTGTTCTCTCCATACATATTGCACGAGTCTAATTTTCCATGTTCGTTTAGAGGAATAGCGTCTCGAACCAGCGAAGAGTTCCATGGCTCCGTATGATTATGACTATCTACTCCTTGCAGGTAACATCTGAAATCCAAAAACATGTTGTTTGTATTGCTATTTCGTTACTAAACACAGTTAATTATTACGATCGTGCGGTGCATTGCAACGTGCGCATGTTAGATACTGATTGACTGAAGTTTGATTATATTATGTACTTACTTCTAATCATTTATCGTTTAATGTATCTAGCCAAACCAGTTTCATGACTATATGTTTACAATAATCAAAGCAGTATTATAATCTAATAATAGCAATGAAGCACGTCGTTTTCGGGTAATCAATATGTAGATATGTTGGCATAAATCACATGAATAATGATAATTATAATGATACCTAAACGTTATAAAATGAATGTGTTTCACCTTTTGATATGCAAATTTCAGTTATATATAAAGTTACATAGTGATAAAGTCATAGATAAAGCATAAAGAAAAAGCAGTATATTTTATATCTGAAGATTGATGATTCGAAGATTGATGATGTGTATTAGTAAAGTTATGAATATTATTATTAGACAAACAACAAAGCGACAGCCGCAGTGAACCCGACATAAACAAAGGTAGGCATGTTACAGAAGGATTTACTTACGTTCATAACACTTAATATAACTGCACCGAAAACGTCACTGTTGAATATAAAACGAACACCAAAGCCGACCCCCTTGTCCCACGGTTCATCCAACCAAGCAATACTTACACGCTGTAGACCAACCAGGAAGCCCACCTTTAGATTAAATAACCCAAACCATTCGCACCCTTAGAAATAAGGTTTAATATTATTTTGATGAAGTAAAATAATTGTATACACGTACATATTCTCATGTTATCCTAAATAATCAACAAAATACAAATACCCATCCATAAACAGCTTATATAGATTAAATCTGAGTAATAAATTAAATAATAAGTACTTTTTTATAAATTCCATGTCATCATGCGCATGCACTAACACCTCTTTTATTGCGAGCTTACTGTCGATATTAAATGGGTAATTTCATAAAAGTCAATGCAGTTAGATGCCTCCCTTCCCTATTCAGACAGGCATATCCGTCTGACAGGAATAAGGCATCAGTTAGCATAGAGTCCAGTTTACAT
This sequence comes from Notodonta ziczac, assembly GCA_918843915.1. NCBI lineage: Eukaryota > Metazoa > Arthropoda > Insecta > Lepidoptera > Notodontidae > Notodonta > Notodonta ziczac. Next base: position 5,721,835 of record OU974047.1, read on the forward strand.
TACGGCAAATGAAACTAATTAACTTTTCAACCGTCCAATTAGTTACAGGTGCACATTAAAAAAGGCAAATTTTAAACTAATTATTTGCGCCCAAAATGCATTGGAAATTTTTCTTATTTAGGAAGCTGTTCTACGTAAATCATCTCCATACATTTAATATCGACAGGGACCAACCAACCGAGGGCATAAACAATCCTAGATATGGTACACATGAAAACATACTGACCTATGTTCGGGTACCGCAGCGACAGTCACGAGTGATAGCATATGCATGCCGGCAGTCATGGCCGCCAAGATGTGCAGGATGAATTGGAAGCATTGGTACCGCCCGAAGTCACCTGGAACAGTCGGGGAGGCAGGATTCAATTTTGGAACGACATCACTAGGTACATAGGTAGAGACGCAACTCATATTGATCACCTAAGCTTATAGAAAATTGAAAAGATTTTCAGAGTTGTCAGATGTTAAACTCCAATCGGTTATTTTGTTTTGGCCTACATGAAGGGGGCGGGCTGTTGACTGAGAACAATAGGATTAATAAATATTATCAATTATAATTTAAATTAATGTAACAATTATTATAAATTAATCAACTATAAATTGACAACGCGTTAAAGCACTCATGGGACCTGACTTTAGAGATAACTCCAGTTTTTTATCGTAGGTATAGTAACTATGTCTTTATATTTCGTAACAAATTATACATACATAAGTACTTATATCACAGATTTTTGCGGAAACTTCTACCTACCTATACAAGGTGACACATAATGGGTATACTATTTTTTTTGCAACTTAACTTTGTAAATCTCAAACTATCGGCTTTGTGGGACAGTTGAAGTACTAAAGGTTTTGTAGACTTGTGAAATCGGTCAACAGCTGTATTCCTGTAACACCTTTTGTTTTTCAGGTTCCCTCCAAAGCTGATGGTTTTAGAATTACGAAGTTAAGTTTTGAAAATAAAGTATACCCATTATGTGTCACCTTGTATAATTTATTATTTGTAAAGCACACAAGAAGCCCTACTTGGAATATGTATTCGGAAGTAATGATCAGTTGCATTGCAGGTATACATGAAATTGACAATTATTGGTTCATTTGACTTTTCAATCAACATATTTTACATACTTAACCCCCATAGGCCCCATAGGCCTTGTAAACTGATTAAATTAATTCGTGTCCAATGGGTACCGGTTTTACCACTTAAACATAATTATTACCGGCACTCACCACGACACTACTGGTTTATGTTTTTTTTAAGAATATCTTTACTACTATCTATACATAAATTACGTGCTCGCTGTAAATGTTAGTTTACGTTGGTTCACGTATTACTCGTATATTAATGCGATATAACATTTGCATAACAATATCGGTGATATCGGCGAAACTTGGTCCCTTACAGTTGGCCTACTGCATAAGCTCCAAGTCACGCAGCGAGCTATGGAGAGAGCTATGCTCGGAGTTTCTTTGCGTGATAAGATCCGGAACCAGGATATCCGCAAAAGAACCAAAGTCACCGACATAGCTCACAGAATCAGCAAGCTGAAGTGGCAATGGGCAGGCCACATCGCTCGTAGAACCGACAACCGTTGGGGAAGAAAGGTTCTCGAGTGGCGACCTCGAACCGGAAGACGCAGAGTTGGACGGCCCCCCACTAGATGGACCGACGATCTGGTGAGAGTCGCGGGGAGCCGTTGGATGCGGATAGCGGGCAACCGTCCATTGTGGCGTTCCATGGGGGAGGCCTATGTCCAGCAGTGGACGTCTTCCGGCTGGTGATGATGATGATCGGTGATATTGCGTCCTCGATTACGGCAAAACGAAGGGAATAGATAACTATAGAGAAAAACTCTTGAGATTAGTTTCGCTGTGATGAGTGAGTGATGAGTGCAGCCTATTATTTTTGAAGAGGTACATAAGTTGCAAACAAGACAAAAAATGTTTACAAATGGCAACAATGCCGCGCGCATGCGGACAGCGGCCGCGGACCAAAGTACATTGCTTGTTTTCATTGTAACTTTTTATTGACCACGTGTTACTGTCAGAAATGCATGCTACGCAAAAACGTGTAAAAACGACACTGTCGATGTTCCATCAGTCACGCGACAGTGAGCTCAGGTTTGCCAATTAGCAAAGTTATGATGCGCTACGCTACTTGGGTCCGTATTAATATATCGATCTCAAGTTTGAACCTAATTACCCGATTCTTTATATTCACACTTCCTTATGTGTAAGGTCTGGTATATTATTGGCTGTAATGTAACATAACACAGACATTTCTAAGGTTTATAAAATACTAACTTAAACATCTCAAACAATTTTCACGTAGTCAGCTCGCAAATTCAAAATAATATTGAGTAAGTCAATATTTTGATTTAAGTAATTTAAAATAAATATTTTTAAAAGATAATAATATGTACTTAAATAATCGTGTAGGTGTATGTAAATGTATATATGTATGCAGCGCTATCGGCTGGCTGCGACCCCTGAACTCTACCGCCCGATACGTCCGACTCACGCCCCTCGCGTCATTATACTATCTTATCAATTAACACTTTATAATGAACACGACTAAACGTGCTTAACTACCAGAATTATAGTTATCTACCACATAAATAATATTATGCAGTAGTCAAGACGAACAACTAACATTATTTTTCTTTTACCAAACTTAGGCTTAGAATAACTTTACATTATCAGCTTATTATTTCGCACTTTTGAAACACCCTGTAATAATATACAATAATATATTAACATGATCACGTCATTACAGGTCTAGTTCGAAATCAATATTTAAAAAAAACTCTACAACATTATCGCGCGTTTTCGTGATTATAATACTATTACCGGCGCTAAGACGTCCGCTTAGCGCCGTCGTTTAGCGTAAGCGGGTGGGTGGTTGCGGGTTTGATTCCAGCCGGGGAAATTTCTGGAAATGACATTTCAGTTAATTCCCCAAGTCTGGGTGTCGCTGGGATCGCCCCCAGTCCATTGTACGATACAAATAGTACCAGCGTTGCTTAGTTTGGAACCATTCAGTTGGTGTATCAGTCCGACGATATTAATTATTTTAACCTCGATGTAGCATAGGTACCTACACTAAAACATACATTGTTACGGGTAATCGTTATCCATTTGTTACTTAACCAATACTAATAAACTGAAGCCATTAATGAACCCGAACGATTCGGCTCTAACAAGAGTCTAATCAAATAAAACTACAAAGTATCGATAGTAAAAGAATTAAAATATATTACACGGTCGCGCTGCGAGGTTAAAACCCGGTCAGTTTAAAGTTAGCTGTTATCAACACGCAACGCCCTTCATCTTTGGTACATATCTGTCGAAATAATCCTATCTTGTGACCTTATATTGTAGGTAGGTTCCTAATTAAAACAATAGAATCTTGATTCGTTACGGAAAATTTAATATGACAACACAAGGTTGTGAGGACAGTGAGTTTTCTTGTCATTTATGACATTGCTAAGTACTCTAGTTTGGAATAGGGCGTCACGCAACAACTATTGACTGTTGACACAGATGCAACGACACCTTCGCCACCGTCAATATGACATACACGACTTTATTATAGTTTTATACATACATTTCACTATCTGGTCTATAACTAATTACCCACTCACGTAATTACAACACTACAGTTATACATTTCAGTTTAAGGTGATGGCGCCTGTCTAGCCCGCGAAATTCAAAATATTCGAGTATTATTATAGTACCATTTAAAACAAAATTTTGTGATTTGCGACAAACACAGTATGCAGTGCGTTTATTAATATATATATTGAAGCGAAGCTTCTTTACGGACGTTCGGGGCCCTCGCTACCCGGGCACTAAAACGGTGAAAAGCGTAACGTATATTAACGCGTAACGCGTGACGCGTGACGCGTAACGCGTTACGCGTTAATATAATATATCTAATATCTACTGCAAAGCTTCGCTTCTTTCGGGCGTCCCTAGACGGCACTGATTTTTTTTTACTCTAAATATTATCACGGTGGATATGATACTAGTAAATCACTAAGTATTGCCAGTTTTTCTGGTTCTGCCCTTTACTATTTTCAGATTTGGAAAAAAATCCAAATACTTAACTTAAAAAATAAAGGAATTTCGCGGGCTAGATGGGCGCTTTAGCCTTATGATATGACTTCCTAAACGTGACAGCAATCACAAGCGCTGCGCAAATATAATGTTGTTGGTGCAAATATAATTTTCGGAGGGTATGTTTATACATTTAGTCGCTTTTGCGATATTCATATTTTCAATATTATTTAGATAAAATTTTAAGCTGGTGAACGGCACATCGACCTGTATAATTATGCGTGTTGATAAATAGGTGGATTCGTATTTATTTCGTTAGAGCGTAGGATTGGTTACCTACGTACAGTTTTGGACAATTGCAAATTGGACGCAACCGGCGGCAGAGCATCGTTTACGCCAATCATCTAATCCAAGTCCTGCCTACATTGTTGCTATAGACTCTGTCGAATGCAGTCTTTAAAACGACTCGACATTGTACAATATTTACTTATTAATCAAGACTTTGTCTGAAAATCATATATTAAGAATCTTAAGTCATCGAACCTGACGTCGATACGTGATTACAACATGCGACATAAATAAACTATAAACTCGGCATGTATATATACATATATATTTGTATTCTTTGTTCCTATTTCGTGCCCTCCTTTACTTAAACACATGTTTCTTATTAAATATTCAGTCACAGCGGCAGCAGATCTTGTGGTACGCAAATACTTTTGTAACTAGAACAGTTACATAAATGTTCATAGTGAAAATAAATCAGTGAGCTGAGCAGAACATAATTTATTTATAATCTTACACATTTCGTAAACAAAGCTTAGGTGGCATATGCAACATAATGTATAACCTGTAATTGCTTTGTTATTGAATCATATTGCATAATTGTTCACTGTAGATAGTTCCGTTAACATTCTTGTTATTCTCAAAACAACATTTAGGCCGACACAAAAATATTTTGCTCGTTTTATTTTATCATTAATTACGTTGTCAAAGGTACATATATAACTTATTTGGTCGCTCCCCTACCTGAGCGGGGGGCTAGTTGTAACAGGGGCAAGTAGTAACAAGCATTTTTTTCCAACATTATACAAGAATATTCGTTTTATTTTCAACCTAACCTACTACGTAATACCCATTCTATCATATAAACGCGATCGGTACCCTGCCGGACGGCTCAGGAAGCGGTGTTGAGCAGGCGCTCCGATTAAGCCAGGTAATGGACTTTTTTTTGTTTATGCAAAATTGATTATCGTAGATTTCAAATTGTTTAGCAGTTGTTGATTTATACAAATACACTTAGCATTGGTTTAGTTTGATTATATTGAATGTAATTTCACACCAAGTAAGCTACTTTTTTTTTAATAGAGGTTATTTCAAAAAACCTCGCAGTGGGGTATGTTGTAACACTTTTACGGGGCAAGTTGTAACTTGTCACTAATAAGTTATTTATAAGTTCTATGAAATTACGCGGGACATATTTAAATTCCTTCTTTTCATGTTTTGAATACTTTTTTGTTAAACTTGATTGATTTCAGAATGATACACTACAAAAGAAAAACTGAACGTGCTTCTTCTAAAGTCTTGGAAAATAAAACCAGTGTACGGAAAGCTGCAAAACATTTTAATTTATGCCAAGCCATGAAGACTGATTTCATATTTTACCTACGTCAATCAAAAGGCAGATTACTGAAGAAATTGAGATTTTGTTATTATAAATAGCTGTGAGCCTAAAGTTCCTTTATAGTTAAAGAAAGACCATGTTTTTGTTAATATTTGATAATTGTTCTATTAGATTAATAATAAAACTTAAAACTCTAAGTTTGTTATAACGTGCCTGAGGTTTATAATGCTTAATAAATCAAAAGTCTGATTACTAAAGTAGTTATGATTATAAATGGCTGTCAGCCTAAAATGCCTGAATAGTTTAAGTAAAGAAATTACATGTTATTTGTTTATTTTTGAATATTTTCTGTTAGTTTAAAAATTTAACTTAAAAGTCTAAACTTGTTTTAGGGTTTGTGAAGTTTCTTATGCTAAATATGCCAAATAAATCTTTATAATATATAAAACTTCCTTTCAATTCCTAATGTTACAATTTTCCCCAAGCCTGTTACAACAAGCCCCAATCACGGGGTAAGTTGTAACACTCGTCAGTTTTTTTTCAAAGCCGTTTTAAAAAAATGTCATTACATATTTTATCTAAAGTTTAATTGGAATCGATAGTTGAATAGTTGTTAATTGGAATAGTACTGCTAGATTTCATAAATACCAAACAAGTAAGCTTCCATAGCCAAAAAGCGAAAAATTGTTACAACTAGCCCCCCGCTCCCCTACTGGATTTGAAAAACAAACTTAAGTAACTATGTTCATAAAATTAGCCGCTTCCGTAATTATATTATAGTGCAACATTAATTTACAAAGGTGAGTACTTTCTTCAAATTGTAAATAAGAAACATTTAGTAAAACTATGCCTAATAAGATCAAAAACGTAGAGCTTTTAATTGTAGAGCCACGCGATCGAGCAAGTTCTAGTACTACTAACTACTAACATAAGACGAACTACGGAAAATATTTTAATCTATAAAGGACATCACACATCACACATCTTTATAACAAAATATTCATTCAATTTAAAACTGATATACCACATAACACATACTAGCACATACTGTCGTAATTGAAAATAATTAAAATTTCAATTTAATTATTTAGTTTTTTTTATTATTTAAATTAAATTAATAATTGAAAATGTTATTAAATAGGTACTTTAAATTTATAAGTATTTTACATAATATTTCATTATAAATCTACTGAGTTGACACATTATGTCAACTGAGTATAGTTTAATATTATCATGTTCTCATCTATGTGAATAAATTTTAATGTTTTTAAATTGTTATAAATGCCGTCAAACGTACAGAATAAATTATAATTAATTTTCAAACTAATACTTGTGTACGATTAATCAAAACATTAATGGAATTAGGTACCTTTTGAGGTATTGGAACAATAACATGTTTATTAGGTAGGTAAGTACATGTAATGCCTAAATATAAATCTGAATAACGTCTTCTATGCTCGGAGTAGTAAACAACAAAATGAACTAATAACACAAGCTAACAATTTGCTTAAACTTTAAACGTAAACCACCTTTTAAAGTGGGATGCATTTATTAGCGTTAAGCAAGTGGAGACAGTCCATTGAACGTGTAAGTAAGGAAACATTTTAGCCTAAATGCATGAAATTACAGGCTATCGAGCTAAATTACACTACTTTACTATATGCTAGTGTGTTATTTGAAAATAAGAATAGTTACGCTATAATGAATCCAAATAGAAGTTTGAAAAATATAGTCACTTCAAAATCAGTTTGAATCAGTCTTTTTTTTTTTTTTTTTTTTTTTTTTAGCCCTTTTTGACGTCCCACTCCTGGGCACGGGCCTCCCATCAACACGAGGGGGATTCAGGCCATAATCCATAATTCATCCCTTGAATCAGTCTTATCAAAATCTTATCTTATCCTCAAAAGCGTTTAGCATAGCTGTTTCATCTCAAAACTAAGATAGCTGTGGTGGTTATTTTTGTATCGCATTCATTATATTAGCCACTTTAGATAAGATAATGCGACAAATCTTAATTATATTTTAAAGTTATATAACAACTCGGTTCGCAACTCTGTCACAGCAGACACGCATGTCATATCACCGGTGTCGTAAGTAAAAATAGAGCAGAAAAAATGAATATCACGAAGTTTCTATCAGTTGTGACTAAATCGTTTGACCTAAAAACAGTAGCCCAGTTTCGTGTCTGCGTAGATACAGAACTAAGATTTCAGAGTAGGTATATTATTTTTACATGCTTACTACATATGCTGTTTATTGTTTACCCCAAGGATATACCTATACTTCCGGTCATATTTTCCCATTTCTTTTAGTATCAGGGTCAGCTTGCAGTTGTCGCTGACTTAGATGATTAGGTACCAATATTACCTATATTACCGTCTGCTCTCTTGGAGAGACAACAATACGACGAAAATAAGGAACCAATATATGTATTTTGTCATGGATTGAATAAATTCGTGAATCATGTTTTTCACGAGTGAGCGTAGTCTTACAAAAGCTTTTTAATGCTAGCCAGTGTTGCTGATAGTACCTGCCCACTTTTTGCTATTAAGATTGTTTGCGTAGTTTGACACACCTCCAAAACCTCTAGTATATACGTAGATATGTAGATATGTGGATCAACTGACCGCGCCGCGCCAGCGATGCGATGACGTTCAGCGATATTTTAAAACATATTCAACCATTCTTTAAATAATTTAGTTGACATTTCAAGAACGCTACGCTCTAGTAACGGGTGTCCCTGCACTATGAGAAAAATAAATATTTTCGAGTAATTAGATGCAAAGCGAAAGACGTTGGTTCGTTTTCAAATTATTTAAGTTTTCATATTGGCTGGATTTTACATAGATAACGCCAACACCAGAGATGTTGTACATTTTTAAAGAAAACTTTTGTTTAAAATATATGTTGTGTAAACCAATAAATTTGGGTTGAAATTATATGACATAAGTCCTTAGATAACAACATTTACTTCATGCTAACACGATTTTTACCTGTTTTTTGCTTATTAAATAAATAAAATAATATTCAGCTATCTCAACTCAATACTGTTATCAATAATCAATATCATAATTCGTATCTGCTCCGTAAGGGACCTGCCTGACGTAATACACTGCCTAGAATGTAATAGATACACCTATTACGGCTACACATTGATAAACGATTCCTAATTAAAATAGATAAATCACAATAATGATTGATGATAGACAGAAGATGATCGGGCACGTACATAGGTATCTACAATACAATATTATACGTAATATCTCATATCTCAATAAAGTAACAGGAAACCTGAATTGATTATATTAGAAACCAAGTATAGAAGTGCGAATACCTCGTCATCGGAAATACAAACACGGATTGTATGTAGAGACCGAAATAGTCGGAATATTGAAGGACCGTTGTGTTTCTGCAGTTTAACAAAGATGGCAAAAGGCGAATATTGCTGAAACACGGAGATTCATGCTGTAGTAGATTCTTACAAATAAATAAGTACACAAACCAAATTTACTGTTTGTTAGCAAACACATTATATAGGTGCAACTGCTTTACCAAGAATTTTACGTTCGCAAGCCTAGGTACGTAAAATATTTGTATTGCAAATTATTAGTTCCTTGGGGGTATTATACAATTTGTCATGTTACGCTAGACACGATAGCTCCTACCGAGCGTGAAGCCCATAGTAGAGCCGCAGAACGTCAAGAATAAATCTACCAATTCCCGTGGTTTATTATCACAAATATTTGAGGTCACCCTGATAAAAGTTATCGGTTTAGCGTGAGTGAAACTAGTCCATCTATCTGGGTTTCCTCGTTAGGTAGATACAAATAAACTCAAACTCAAATAGTTTATAATGTTTAGGCTAACGCGGGTACTTACAAATTGTCATTTTTTCGTTAAGTCTATTCAACCGGATCGGAGCGCGACCTCGACAGAAAAGATGCGGCAAGAAACTCAAAGGGCTTAATTTTTTTGTAAAAAAATATTTTTTATTAAAATAAAATAACATAAAATATTTTTTACTCAATTAAGAATATTTTAAGCATTTATATTTTTATTATTATTATTATTATGTATCAGGAGGTATTTATTCTTATATAGAGCCAATTTAGATTTTTTTGTAATTAAAAACACTGTCTAACGCCCAACACTGCTAATTAGTAGTGTGAATGCTCAAAGTGATTATTAGTTAGTAGTATCCATGAGTAATTTATTGTTTTTCCTTGTGTAACGAGTACCTACGTAGTAGTTTAGATTTCATTCATTCATCACGGCTTAGGGAGGTACCTACTTATAAAACAAATATTTTGTATATTTAATCAGAAAATAATAAACGAGTTTGCATATGCGATTAACAATCCCAAGACTTTTTTACAAATAATAATTCCATTTAAATTAACATTAACTGCTTACTACCTCCTACTGTTACGATATCAGTGCATCTACAAATGTAACATTATTTAATGATAAATTAATGCGATATGAGCATTATAATCGCTGTAAAGGTGTGTATTTAGGTTATCTAAGCAATAATTAGTTTGTTGTTAGTTGTTCATTACGTTAGTGGCGACTGAATACAGGGTCAACCGTGTCACGTGACTCTACCACGACATCTGGTGAAATTAACATTATGTATTGTTTATAACGACCGCATTGGTAACTTACAAGCATAACAGCGCATATACATATCCTGCATACTATGGGTTTATTAAATTATAAAAAGGTATTTGACGTATTATATAAACGACAGATCCCACGCCGATACCAAAATAAAATTAACAAAGGATTCCTTGTTTTGCGTCAGCGAACCTACTAAAGATTACTTTTATTCTATAGCTATTCAATATGAAATATTTTTTCCTCTCATTTTTTATTTAGGTATGATCTATCATATTATCATAAAGTGCGTTGCCAACCGATTGCCAATCCTGTTATAACTGTATTATACACTTTTTTTCACAATTAATTTATCGCGTTGAAATCATGTTTTATACCCATGTTTACATACCTTGGCAGTAATGCGTCTCTTTGTGAGTTAAATAGGCGTAACCATTTCATGTAAAGTAGGTTAGAAGCAGATATTAAGTATAGATATTAACCGGATTGTTTTGTGTTACTATTTCTCAGTATACATTAAAAATTCATGTACTACATGTGACAGACCACCTACTGCTAGTTATCTGATATTCTAATGAGCCTTTTGTCTCGTGCTGTGGTCGCGGCGCCGCGCGCCGTCACTAGATGTTAAAATGTGTAATTGTTGCAGTATTTCCAAACAGTGTCGCATTTGCGAATCCTGATTCCAATGTAATGATATTTGTAGCTATAATGATAGACTAGGTCCATATGGACAAACAGATAAAATATTTATACTTAGCGGTCATTCACACTATGTAGCCAACATTTCCACATTTCAACATTTATACTTATACATATTTGATAGATAATAAGTAGCTGCATTTGACACTGAAATGCATGAGAATTATTGGTGTCAGTTTAACCGTGGGAATGACAGCTAACTTAATGAATATCGTATCGTGGTTTCTTCCATCGGGGTCTCTACATAACTCTCAAAACGAACTCTAATGACACTGGAAACTCTCTGATAATTAAATAGGTAGTCAACATGAATATTAAAAGAAGAAGCCATAAATCTATCAATGCTATATGTATGTACACACATAACTGAATTATAAATTAATAATTATTATTGATTTTGTAGTATTTATTGATTGGCCCGTAGAGGTTATTAACCTACACACAGGCTATAAAATACACATGAAAGTTGCTTGCAGTAGGTATAAGTATAGTATGCGGATACCTATCTAGGTAACTACTTTATTTATTTATTGTCAAGAACATTACGCAGCCGGCTTATTGCCCATCAACTTGTCAATTTTAAACCACAAGTACTAGGTACTAAACCTTTACCTACCGACTCCAAAGTTTCTAAATAAATATAATACTTAAGTGCCTAGTTTTAGATGTAAATTTTATGAAGAGTAAAATATACTGTAATGAATTAGTAGTTAAGTAATAAGAAATTATTGATTAGTTTAAACTCTTACGGCAAAGTTAATGATAGATTTACAAAAGAAATATCAAACTCTTCATTCGCAATTCCTACTTAATTTTTTTTTATTCAAGTACCTACCTCCCTATAAATAGTTTAATAAATTCAGATCTTAAGAACAAGAAAATCAAGTATATAACACAAGTTTGTTGTCCAATAGTTCCAAGTTCCAATTACTACTTTTATAATCATCGGCAAGGCTGGCATTGAGGATATGATCAATTAGAAAGGAAAGTGCACCGCCGCTTAAACTTATGCCCACACTCATATGAAGGTTTAAGCTTACAACACAGATCACATTTCTCAGCGAGACAAGACTAACTAGTCGCTGTCAAAACGGGGCCAATACACGTTACTTACACTGGTTCACCGTACGAAACAAATACAAGGAACGTGTTAAAAATGTAAAAGTACCTCGCGGCGCCGAACGATTTCAATTTTAAACGTCCATATGTTTGAACACGTTGTTAACTCTCACTCACCGAGCTTCCCCATCATTTCCTCCAATGCGTGATCCTTGTCCATGGTGGCGGCGGTTCCCGGCGTCAGAGATGCGTTGTTGAACTTCTGGAAGGATATTCACAAACACCATTGATGGGAGAGTTTAGTGGAATGCGCGGCGGCGTGCGTTGTGGTGGCGAGCGCCAGGCGTGCGTGCCGGCGGACGAGCGAATGGATGGCAATCGGCGTGTCGTGTCGAGGCGCCAACCCGCGGGTCGGTTACCGCAATCGCGCGAAAAAAACCTAACCTCTTATCTCCATTTGCCATACCTGGTTCGGTGATCGCCGCTGCCACACTGCGGGCTCTATCGAACGATGTAACAATGCTTAGCGACACGATAAAGATTGTTATCATACAAATCAGGATGTTATCATGCAGCATGCGTTATCATTCATGAATTTGTGTTGTAACTCGTATTAAAACATTGTCTCTAAGCGATATTCTCGATTGGGTATTACCTTATTTATTCGAAGCTACAACTATATTGTCTACTTATGATCGACATCTGCTGTAGACGGTTACAATTAGAACAAACAATAGATATCTACAAACCACAAGGCACATAACAAGAGCATTATGACATCATCTGCGGTAGTCAATACTAGCATAACGTAAATAATATACTAAATATATATGCGCTCAGTTCTTAATATTTGAATAACGAATCATTTGAAGCCAATGTGGTTCTAGTGAGTTAAGATGGTATTATTATTTTGTAGAGTTACCATAAGTAAACAAATGTTTCTTCAATGATTTTCAGGATGAATACCTGAGTTTGTCTTAATACAATCAAAGCAATAAAATTGTAGAGTTAAATGTAAATCTTATAAAATAAGTTGTATCTTTATCTATCTAAAGCTGAATAAGTACTATACGAATTTGTTATTCAATAACATTTTCTATCCACATATATCTTTACTTTATATTAATAAAACGCACCTTCTTACTTCGTGGAGGAGAAGAAAATTTGCAATAGGTATCTTGTTAACAGAACAGGTAGAATAATACAGGGATTAAAATGGAGGAACCTGTAAGTATTATCCTCAGGAGCTTCACAGGTATGCTAACAATTCACTTTGTCGTTGGAATTCTAAGCTGTACAGTTCATAAATAGAATAATTAAGTGGTAATTATAACTTGTAAATCAATGGTTCGCGGTATTTCTCTTATTAACATAGTGGAATACATTCCATCAAGATATGGCACGTCAAGACAACCTATCTGAAAGTATTTATAAACATCGAAATAAAATTTTCATGTTTACAAATCTATACAGCTACTTAGGTGTCACTGATCAATGTCATTTTAACTCTATTCAAGGACATGTCCATGTATGTAAATTATAATTAATTCTATCAAAACATTTGAAGACCAGTGTAGTATTAGGGGACCTCTCTCACGCACTCTAGAGTCGTGACGGTGACTCCCAATGCGTCTTGGTTTTCCTTAGGAATAAATTACAGTGCACTACTAGAGTCAAGGCGAAGTCGCAGCAGAGTCGCGGCAGTGTCGCGGTGCGATCCAGGCAGGGGCCCACGCTTCGACGCAATGTTCACCCGACTTCGAAAAGGAGGAGGTTCTAAATTCGGCTGTATTTTTTTATCGTTTCGTTTCGTGTATTGCTTTACTGGTAGAATTAGAGAAAACATAGCCGCTCGCCCCTCGCCTATATTTCAAATCACGCCACGACGCCGCCGCGACTCAACAGTGAGCAAGGTGCCTAAGATTTATTTATTGTAGAGTCGGCACCATACATGAGGATGTGACGACAGATGTTCTCGGCAAGATTGGTTGCTGGCAATGGCTGGTGACTTTCGTCTCCACCACGCTCATGATGCCACCCATCTTCAACCAATACGATGACATGTTCCTTCTTCAGCCACCAGAGGTTTTCTGCATACCACCGGGGGATTTACAGATTATCAATTCGTCTTTATGCTCTATTACTTTCGAAAATAACGGAACCGAAGAATTCAAATGCAATAAGTGGCATTTGAAGCTACTGTGGCTAATATGGATTAAAAAGACGGTTAATAAGTTCTATACAGTTAACTTTCTTAAATGATCAGAAGTGACTTCAAAATGTGTACCTAACTAATCGGTTATTTTTTACAGTGGCTTGTGTTTTGTGACCATAAATTGAAAGTACTTTCTACAGCGATTGTGAGCCGATTCGGCTTGGTATTCGGCTGTATCATTTTTGGTTTAGTTTCTGACAGGTAAGAGCAACGTGCAAAAGGGTCTTTAAACACATAGCAATTATAAAGGGCGCTGAACTTAGTGTACTGTGATAGCGAGATACATTAACAATCACAGTACCACACACATTATTATTCACATTTCAAATTCCCACAAAGATTGATAAGCCATTATTACTTAAGTTTTACATACGTAGGAGTACGCTCTATTTGGCATGAATACATAACAAAAATAGTAATAATAAATTGTTTATTTTTTTCAGCAAATTGTCTATTACCATGTATATATTAATGATATTAATTTTCAATATGTACCAGCACCGCTCGCTCGCGCTGCTGCAGTCACATACACGTAACAGATCCGCAAGTTAAAGGCGCCCATTTTTATCGCAATTTGCAAGCTATACGATAGCTTTTATAAAATAGCCGCAATGCAAAGATAAATGTTATAGGCTTGATGCATTTGTTTGTCGCCAGTGTAGTAGTCATAACGAATGAACCGATTTCGACGTGTTTTCCGGTATACGGTTTGTTGTAGTATACCTAGTAGCTGTTCGTTCGAAATTGGCTTAGCCGTTTTCAAGATACACGCGTTGGGGTTTTAAAATGCATAATCTATACAGTATTTTCCTGTGCTCTACAATGTAGAGTCTTCATAATAGTTGTAAAGTAAAGCGGCGAATGTCATGATGAGTCAAAACTTCATTTCAGTTTCGGAAGAAGGACCGCAGTTATTATTGCTGTATTTGCAGAACTGGTGCTGGGTCTGGTGATCACTTTCTGTGACTCCAAGGGATGGTTTCGATTGATTGTCTTTCTGAAGTCCTTGTTAGGAAGCGCAAACATTTACATGGGACTCATACTAGGTGAGTTTCATAGCGTAAGTGCCTATCGTCATCATTTCCAACCAAATCATGCTTCGTATTACGCAGCAGTAACTCGTTTAAGTCCAAGAGGAAAGCTTAAGTATTACTTAAAACTATTATAATATTTGACGACCGCTCGGTGCAGTGGTTTGAGCGTAGGCCGCTCGGCTCACTGCACATGGTGGTTGCGGGTTCGATTCCCGCCGGGTCAAAATTCAGGAATGGCCTTTTCGTAATTGATGATCTATGACGGACACCCCCCGTGTACTGAATGTAGGTTCCAGCTGAAAATCTGGTTCCTTGGTCTGGCTCAGCTAAACCGCACACGTAAGTAGCCACCTGACACTAGAAGGTACTTATAATGTGGTCTGATGTCTGTATGTAACCGTTTAAAGGTTTTCTTTCTTTCCGGTTTCTTTACAGTTTGTTTTGTCTCCGCGCTCTACCAACCTATCAATATTTTACCCATGAACTTCTCGTTGCGGAATATTTTGAATCGCCACTCGTATAACTGTTTGATTTCCTTTTTGCAGTATGCGAGATCGCAAGCAACGGTTGGCGCACCAGGCTGTGCTTGATCACAATGTCACCAAGACTGTTAGCAATGGTGTGCACTGTCGCTCTCGCGAACAGCGCACCGAACTCAGAAACATATAGTTTTGTCGGATGCGTATTCAGTTTTATATGTATGGTGTTATTAAGGTGTGTGGCCACATTATCATACATAGAAAAGTTTATAAGCCTCATGTTGTTTGTTTTATAGATACAATTCATGTAGGTTCCATACATCCGAAGTCCAAACCAATATACTTATGTATCCTACTTACGTTCAATTACCCTATTTTCCTCAAAATTTTTAGGTTAAACTCTTCGGTTCACAGACGCTGTAATCTAGCATTGTGTAGGTAGGTATAAACTAGCGATCTCCCTATCTGTGTCATAATTATTAGAGCGTACAGAAGAATCCGACCTTGCAACTATGGTATTTCGGCGAAGGATTAGGTAGGTATTTATTACTTTTTGTGACTTTGGCACGGCATCATGGTAGGTTTCGTCGGTTTCTGACCCCACTTATTTTAGGTAGTGCAGTGATTTTTTATCTCCTGTAACCTACGTCATAAATTCCGCGTGATTTAGTACTTCCCAAATCTGGAAGAGGCCAGAAGACAACAGACCGCATTTTCCCCGTTAAACTGGGAAGCCCGAATATCACAACCCAATATTAGGTATGTAATACCATGCCAAACGCGAGCGCATAATGATATCATTGAAACGACCTGGACTTTTACATAATTATGAAATTATTAAGATTAAGTAGGATTAGATAATGAGATATATACCTACCAATCAATGTGACCCGCGCATTATTGCCGCGGATATCATGTAAATTGATAAGTGTATTTCTTTGGGATTATTTAAAGCCTTCTAAAACTTCAGTAGATAGGTACCTACCTATGGTACTGGTACCTAGTGGTATTAGTACACTAGTCAACCCACCTACTAAGTAACTTTGCTGGACAGATTTCGAATTAAATGACAGACCCTACACTATATTATTATTATTTATCAATAATAAAACAATATTTTTCAGATGGAGCCCCGAATCCCCTCAATGGCTCTTGTATAATAGAAAGATAGCAGTCGCCGAAAAAATACTGCTCAAAGCTGCTAAAAGAAACGGTATTAGGGTCTGTACAGATTTCAAGATAAGGCCAGTTAACCACAGAGTACGTCTGTAAGTCTGCCGTAATTAACTCCAAAATAAAGTTTGCTTTGTTAAAGTAGTTTTAAAATTGAAATTTTATGTTCCAGGCTTACAATTCTTTGGATGAGACTGCCACCTGTGTTGGGGTGCTATCGATTTACAACATAAGAATATTATTCTTGGGGTCCACTCTGTTTTGGAGCTTATACTATTTTCTATGGAGCTCTTTGTATGTAAGGGTCTTTAGTGAAGAACATAATCTGAATAATCTTCTGCTGAAAGTGTTTTGTTTCGCCGCAGTTCTCGGATGCCTGACGATATTTTCATCTGTGAAGTTGACGATGAGACACTTGCTACTAATGCACATTGTAATAACAGGCGTTTTCACAGTCGCTATCATACTTTTCAGTAAAGTAAGTACTTAGATTTGTCACTTGCTTAAGCAACACTCATTTACTTCATTTATCAAGTGTCAATTTTATAAGAGCAAGTAACAATCACATCTAGTATATCCATACCTAAGTTTATGAAAATTGCAAGATGTGTAGATATTAACATAAGTTGTTATTGTTATAATATAGATAAGTATTGCCATATTTAGAATACAGAGTACAAGCGTTTATAAACAAAGGCTACATCAATATTTTTCCACTATAAGGAGGTACTATAGATAAACGATTCAGATCATTTCACGGAATTATACCTACCTAGACAATTTCAATAAAAATGCAATAACTCACACATAATGTTAAAGACCGTTAAATAAACCTAGATTAAGCATTCCTAAGTTATTTGTACCTACGTGAGTAAAGTATCTCTATCTAGGACCGAGACGTATTCAATTTAATTATTTATTTTTTGTCTAGGGTACGGTACGCAGTTTTGTGTCCTCAACAGCATTAGCGTCTGGAGTTGTAGTGCATGCTCTAATCCTCAACGTAACTCCTCGGCTCTTCGGGATAAACGTACGCGCGACGGTGGTGGGCTGCTGCCACGCTGCCGGCCAACTGGGCTCTACGATCAGCTACCTACTGTGTCTATTCCATCCAATGAATGATCTAACGTTTTTGGGCGTAGAGCTGGGGGTCACGATAACTCTTGTCGGATTGTGTTTTGTGTTACCAGATGTTGATAACAGAGAGCTGCCAGATGTTACCGAGGATATGGATTATTTTTCAGAGTAAGTTGGGCTGCTTACTAAGTAGGTACTAAATAAGGTCAACGAAAATATGGATAACGATAGTCAGGTACTGTAAGACTTGCTTTTTTTAAATACAGACGAATCCGTCTTATATCTCTACATTTCTTTGGTCCTTACCGACACTTTATGTTAAGCTCTCTGCCTACCCTTTCGAGCAATTTAAGAGTGATGTAATAATTTTAAGGTATTAACACACCTCTACTGTCGTCGCGAGGCTTTTACGTTAACGTATATTGCATGATATGATTTTATTATTATAGATTATCAAAACCATTACGTTGGGTGACCCAGAAAACCAGCTCACCGTCTGTTGAAGAAGTAGAAATGAGGGTGTATTCTTTCGGCAGCGCTGGCCGAAGCTTTTCCACCCGAAGTCACTCTCAGGAGAGAATTCCAGCGCAGCCGATCGGTTGTTGGCGACTATGGCAAGTATTTATTACTTGTGTTCGAAGGAAATTCCAGAGAAGGATCAACGCTGATACATAAAACATGGGCTAAACTGTATATCCATTAATATATTTAAATTGTCCTCCAAAAACATTTGGTTTTACTGAAAAAAAAATACTATTTTGAAAGATAAATATTTTCGTTTATTTAAGTAAAAAAGTAGACACTTTAACACAGAGTAAAATAATGCAAGCCATCATTGACTTTATTATAAGGTATATGTAAGTAATAACTGTCAATAGAGGCTGATCAATCAATACAAATGTAGAAACATGTACTTTTGAATAAATAAGCAATTTCAATACATCTGCTTTTAAATAAAGAAAACCGTTGCATAATTTTCTCCAACTCGTATGCCAAAAAGGAAGATGACTTTCGATAGTGTTTTTATTTCATATCCATCTAGCCCGCGAAGATCAAATTTTTTGAGGTTTTTTAGACTTTTTTCAAAATCTGACAATCATAAAAGGCACATTTCATAATTCGCGACAAAGACCGTGTGCAGTGCATTTATTAATATATCCAACTTACTCTAAAACATTTCAAGAACGACAGCTATCCAGATAATCTGGCATTTTTTGTATATTTAGTGATTTTCTAGTATCATATCCGCCGTGATAATATTTAAAGTAAAATAAATGTATTAATAAACGCACTGCATACTGTGTTTGTCGCAAATCACAAAATATTGTCTTAAATGTTTTCAGATTTTGGATAAACTATAAAAATACTCGAAATTTTTGAATTTCGCGAGCTAGACAGGCGCCTTCGCCTTAAAGGTGTCATTTTGAGTGTAAGAATTTAGGAATGGATGGATATCGGCACTGGATGGATGGCACTTAATCAGATTGAATGGAATCCATCCATTATTGCACTCAAATTGACTCTTATTTTAATAAATATATATTTAAAGATTGTTAATGCTCCTGTAAAATTTCCCTTTATGAAATACAAGTTGGAGAAAGTAAGGCGCCGAAGTGCCTTAACTATATGGCACCGTCATGGATCATTAAAGTACCTCTAGACACAGTCTTCACCGATTTACAATAAAAAAAAAATAGCGTAAATAAACAATAACGTT
Organism: Notodonta ziczac; assembly: GCA_918843915.1. Lineage (NCBI taxonomy): Eukaryota > Metazoa > Arthropoda > Insecta > Lepidoptera > Notodontidae > Notodonta > Notodonta ziczac. Next base: position 5,741,591 of record OU974047.1, read on the forward strand.
TGGTATTCAGTAAATATAGACTAGTTTAAATAAACGAGTCCTACCTCCTAGTTTATTAAAATAAAACTTAAATATAGATTAATAATTGCATCGGTCTGGTTTAATTAGATTTTTTAATAAGGCAGGCAAAGAGGGGCTCAATTCTGTTGGCGTTACCATTGTTGAGTTGGCATCTCTATCGACTCGCACTCGACAAACAATACGTCAAAACTGACGTATTCGAAGTTGGGCCCCAGGCGGTTTGATTGGAACTTTCCTGATTTACTTTCAAGGGCGGTCGGATATACAAAAGAAGCCGTGCACCGCAGTTTAAGTATAGTTTCTGCACACGATAACATTATCCTTACTAATATTATAAATGCGAAAGTAACTCTGTCTGTCTGTCTGTCTGTCTGTCTGTCGCTCTTTCACGCCAAAACTACTGAACCGATTTCAATGAAATTTTATACACAGATAGTCTAGAGCCTGAGAAAGGACATAGGCTACTTTTTAATGCGAAAAAAGAGTTTTAAGGGATTGAAAGGGGGGATGAAAAGTTGTATGGAAGTATCTCATTTTAGAGCTAGAAGCTTGAAACTTATTTGTCAGGCTGTTGATGACTTATATATTAATAATTCCGTCCAGGGGTACGGTAGACTCGATTGAAACCTTACCAGAATAATAAAACATAAAAAAATAATGATTTCGAGTCGACAACATATATCGGCAAAATTCGGATTGTCGAGTATTTTATTAAATTCTAACGGTGCAAAAGACAATATTTCGCCATATTGGCAGTTCCGTCAAGTTTGGCACAGTACCGCTATATTTTCTATGAACGAATCCCTGTCAGTTAGTGTCAGTGTTCTCAATGTGTAAATGAGTCTTTATTCGAAATATCTATTGAACTGGGTGGGCCATATTTTTATGAAAGAGGAAGAAGATTGAGCTTTCAGAACAAACAAATTCAGTCTTCATGTTTTTAGGGTTCCGTAGTCCCTACAAGGAACCCTTATAAGATCATCCAGTCCGTCCGTCCGTCCGTCCGTCCGTCTGTCTGTTCCGACCCGTCACAGGGTCATAACTTCTACAGTTTCTGACGGATGTTGATGTAATTTGGTACAAAAATACTTTAAGAGTAGATCTCACTTTCAAAAATATAAAATGTAGCAAAATTACTTTTTTTGAGGTACCTCCCCGAACATCGAAAAAGGGGCAATTTTTTTTTTAGTTACCCAATCATGTGGGGTGACGTTGAAAAGGTCTTTTCAAATAAAATGATGTTTTCATACAACATTTTATCATCAAAAATTCCGTTTGCGAGATTTTTAACTTTTAAAGATTAAATCAAAATTCCGTAATGAATTCCGACACTTCTTACATCTTTCTATTGCAAGAACATTAATAAGATTATGCAGTCGAAAATGGATACATTGTTCACCAATTTCAATGAAATAACAGCAATAAATTTATATTTTGTGTTAATACGTGTATTTCTGAAGTGTTCATGCACGTGGATAGATGTCGGTAGTAGTCTATAAAAAACAGTGGGTAAGATTTTTTACGAAAAAAATATCGACACTTCTTACATTTTTATGTTGCAAAAATATGAATAAGATTATGCTGACGAAATTGGATAAATTGTTAATAAATTCCAATTAAATAACAGCAATAAATGTATGTTTTATGTTCATTAGTCTATTTCTTAGTATTTAATGGTGTCGATAGATGTCGGTAGCAATATGTATACAACTTTAGTATCTATTTCAACCTGGGGTGAAATTTTAAACAGATTACCTTCAATGAATCGGAACCCTTCATTGTGCATAGCTCGACATGGCACTTGGCGACTTTTTTTCGTATTAATTTCAATGGACAATGCTATACGAATCGATGCCTTCCCTAATATTCCTTGAAAACCGATAACTACAAAAATATCTACCTAAGTTTTGTAAAAGATTGTGTATTATGAGTCACATTTCACCCGAGCGAAGCCGGGTTTTCATCTATTTATATAACTCAAAGGTGACTGACTGACTGACTGACTGACATAGTGATATATCAACGCACAGCCCAAACCACTGGACGGATCGGGCTGAAATTTGGCATGCAGGTAGATGTTACGGCGTAGGCATCCGCTAAGAAAGGATTTTGATTGATTCTACCCCCACGGCGATAAAATAGGGGATGAAAGTTTGTATGAAACTTTGACAATTAAATTCCACGCGGACGAAGTCGCGGGCACAGCTAGTTCAAATAATAAATCCACAGCCTTCTTATGTAATGTCTTATTATGTAAAGATGCGTACATAAGAGCGACGCTTTTCATTAAATTTTTAAAACAACCTTTGTAGCTAACGTAAAACAAAATGATTTACTTATAATGCCTTTGGTATCTGTTACAGGCAAACTCTAATTAAAATAGTCATTTGAAAAAAATTACATTGGTTTGAACCTAGGCGAAATGCGAGTGTATAGGTAATGTGTACATTTACGTTTACACAGATATTTTAAGCGATACTTATAAATAAAATTAAACGTGATTAGGTACTAAAATAAACTCCACAAATTATTTGAGATGATATATCCTCTTATCTAAAACACATATAAGTGTCCCGCATTATGACGTAGCAACACTTGCCGACACGTGCAGAAATATTTTTTCATTACTCATACTCTGAAGTTGCCTGAGGAGCGGGTTGAAAGTAATACTTTTCCGGCCCGGGAGAATCGCTTTCAACTGACAGCTGTCAAATTATAAAAAAAAAACTAGTTCCATTTTCACATTTCTATGGAACCATGTTCAAACTTTTTGTACAGTCACTCAATTACAGCACGATGTAAAATTGAAATAACATAAAGTTAAGTATTAATTAAAGAATATATCGTTTTAAATTACTTTATTATAATTTAGTTTCAACAATTTCTTTAAAATAACATAGATTTGGGCAAAATATTTAAAGATGAAAATGTAAAATAATGGCTAAATAATGAAGCTGGCCGGCCAACGAAAAAAAAACAAAATAGGCGGCAATCCGATCTTTATTTTTTTTTCGAGTTGTAGAGTATTGTTCATACTTCCTTGTATTATTTCTTTGGCCAATTCCTGTTTTTATTTTTATTTTCCTTGTATTCGTAATGAAAAGCACAGTGTTTACCTCGGGTGAAAGACTTATTTTGTCCCTCGAACTATTAGCGCCCTCGCTTCGCTCGGGCGCCAAACCCCGTCTCGGAAAAAAATAAGTCACTTTCACCACTCATGTAACAATGTACTATTGTATACATTTAAATTGACAGTACACCAGAATTGACCCGATCCTTCAAGGATAGCATACGCGCACCAATCGTTAGGTATTTTAGGGCCGGTATTAATAAATCGATCTCAAGTCTGAAAGAGTTCTTGAGAACGCTTTTGACATGTCATCTATACAAATAAATAAAATTGGAGTGTCTGTTTGTAATATCAATATAACACCTTTTCACTAAATGCATATGAAAGCACATCGACACCTATAGCAAAAACGCGATTTAAAAAAAATTTGTCTGTCTAATCTCCGAAACGGCTGGACTGATTTTGACGGGACTTTCACAGCAGATAGCTGATTTTATAAGGAGTAACTTACTTTATTTTAGAAAAACAACAAAATGGGTTCAGTCGCGCGGGCTCAGAACGCGGGAGCGAGCTTTTCTGTTAGGTTAAATTCCACGCGGACGAAGTCGCGGGCTCAGCTAGTCTTATACTAAAATGACTTTCCAAAATCGCTCGCGGAGTTGAGATCGATTTATTAATACGTTCCATATTGAGACACGCTTGTATAACGGGTACCGTATAATGTACTGAAAGCGATTCCCCCCAAACGAGAGCAAATTAAAAACATACCATTTTTAAATTTTCCTTACATCATTCATGGACAAACGTCCATAGTGTAGCGAGCGGAGCGCCTTACAATCGAACCACTCAACCAAAGCACACGTCGATTATTTTCTAGATTATTAAAAATAATATAAAGTAAAGTAAGATAAACGATTACTTACTACACTATTTATCTTACTAACTATACTTATTACTGCAAAATAGGAACAAAAATAATTGCGTTTCAAAGGAACTAATAACAGTACCCTAAGCGTAGACTTTAGTAAAGCTGACTGTAGCTTTACTTTTGTCTAGGTATTTATCACTTTGTTATACGAATTGGAAATTGTATAGGAACAGGATGTTTCCGGAGTTCCAAATAACTCTTGTGCATATGCATGAATGTACAATTATATTCGGGCATAGAACTGTCTATACCAAATCATCAAAATTATTACATACATTTTTAGTTTGTAGTTATAATTAGTTATAACTAAAGATATGTATTGAATAGATATGATTTAAATTAACAATACCTACACCCAAAATAATTGCACGCCCAACACCTAGGGCCCAAGCTAACTACATAAATATCTGGGTTTACAAGTCTTTCTTATATTGGCAGTATACTAATACCCACATCATTTTGTATCAACTCTTCCATAAAATATCCCACAAATATTTAGATTTTATACTCGGACGAAAATATTTTTTTCACCAGGTATTTTATTGCTTGATGGAACCAAAACAAATCAACATAAAGGAAACCCCTCTAACTATAGCATCTTGTTCAAGATGTGTATAAGTAATCAATCATACAATACATATTATTTATAGACATATATAACTTTTTTATTGTAAGTACAAAAACTAAATTATTTAGAACATTGATTACTTACCTATCTTTCTCGTTAAGATTTATTTCCATCTCATCAATAAATCCCAAACTGAAATTAATATAAGCTACCATAATTTTGGGTTTACTTCCATTTTCCTTTATCTGATCGGAGACTGGGAAAAGCAACGTTTCAGTGCTTTGTTACAATTGCCTCGAGTATGTCACCAATAAGTATATAATAATTCATCAACATGAATTAAAATAAATACAAAATATTTAACGCTACATTGCTCCTTAAAAATAAATTAGATAAAATAATTATTATAAAGGTACAGGTACCTTGTAGGCAAGTATGCACCACCGTAGACCACATCGTCACTTAACATCAGGTGACATTGTGGTCAAATACTTGCCTATATCGAAATAAAAAAAATTATAAACTACTAAATAATTATTATAAATAACTTTGTAGTTGAATAGATAAAACAATGATTATGTAGGATGGTATGAATATTATATCACAGTATTTCATAATGACACGGTTCCAATAAATTTGTTTAATTATTAGTACAGAACAGAAATCATTCGCTATGATGCTCACGAATAGAGTTCATTGACATTTGCAAAAAAAACTATTGCACTTTTTACTAAGGTAAAGTGGCGTATATAAGTCCAGAAGCAATTATGATGTAATCTTTAGCGTCTTGCTCTTACGAATGTACGCTGCACCTCACCCCAAAATATAAATCAAAACGACATAAAAATCAATTTTACTAGTAGATATGATATAAACACTGGAATTAATCACCCACTCACACACACTAAATATGGTATAGCGGGAGAATAGTTAAACTCGCATTATCTCTTTCTATCATCAGTAATTTGACATTTGAAAGAAGAAGACAAAGTATGGTGTAACTAGGTGCACTACCGCTAATCCACGTTTATTAATAAGGGCTACAGAGTTAATAATGTTAACATATTATATGACAAAAAGCACTATAACAGACACATTAAATAAAACAGGAACTTGATTTTATTATTTCATTAAATAAATTGTTAAATAAACAAAAGCCGCATAAATAGTTATTCATAGTTCTTGTATCTAGAGATTCTGATAAGTACTATTAATTTAATTATATTTTTTCTCTACACTAATGCTTGTCAAGGAGAGAACATTAACGTTGTAAAATAAATTATAATTAGAACTATGTACGAAATCTATAAAATTTCAAACTATGAACTTCGAACGATAACAAACGATGCATGAATAGTATGTAATGTAACTAATAACGAATGCATAGTTTGGTATTTGCGGTAGGTACTATACAGGGTGTCATTAAAAATAGTAGCATATTTTGAGCGAGGGCCTCACGATAATGAAGCCCGGGACTCAATACCCGAGTACTTTTAGGTGAGTTTTCTCTTTTAAAATATTAATTAACGACCCAGTCTAGAGTTAAACCTATATTCCAATGTACCAATTTACCAATAAATTGGCAATAGGCTCAACGTGGACCTGCGAAATCCTGTGTATATCTCGGTCACCACTTTAAGCAACAACATCAAGTATTATTGTGAGTTTTTGTTTATTTTTACATACTATACTTAAATATATTAAGATAGGAATGAATACCTTAGTCTGCTTTTTTAACCACCCTGTAGAGACCTGCCCTATTAAAATTATATAAAAGTGACATTATAGTTTACCTATAAAGTCTATACGAAATTTTAGTTGTACTTGAGACCTCGGCGGGATGATAATTCAGCCCCTTTACGCAACTTCCTAATTTATTGTCGCCATTTTCTTAAATTTAAACAAAGAACGTACATACATAATATGATTAATCTATTTATGACTACAAAAATAACATATATTTTTATTATAATTTCTCTTCATTTAATTGACGGCGGTCATCACATAAGTATTGTATAAATTCATGTAGCGCACTCACATTATTTGAGAGATCCGCAGTTTTTATTTGTTCTCTCGAATCAGTACCTTGTTATAATTATTAGTCGGCGTGTGTTATAACGGTGTTTGTTGATTTGCTCGACCATTTTGAAGTAAATATAATGGTTTCTGATTGTCTGTAATGAGAAAAAAAAACATGTGTATTTTTAAAATGAACGTTAGCTTCGATAGATACATATAAATTAAAATATTAGATTCGTTATACATTTTTTCTAATAAATATACGTATGCTTAAGTAGTCAATATTATTAACACTACCGCTCAAAGTGTATTAGATTAGAATACAGAAAACCTTAATCAGGTTTTTATGATACTCTACAACAGATACAGCATTTTTTATTTTACTCCAAAAATGTATAAAAATAATAAAGGCCAATAATCATGTTCACAGATAAAATTATATACCTATTGAAACTCACCTACGTCTGTGGAACTTGCAGAAATAACGACGCCATTAATATTTGTCTCATGACCACCGCTACGGGCGTGGAAACGGATAGCAAACATCAAAGTGGCACCAAGCAGAGGAGAAATGCCGGCAAGAACAAACGCCAAGGTGTACGACTGATAAATACTATAAAGGTATCCAGCTATAGGCGGTCCCACAGACAACGGAGTTGCAGCTAAACCAAGCATGCAGCCAATCGCTTGCGCGGCGTAGGCACCACCACATAATTCTATCGCTATGGGCCCAATTAAGGCAATGAATGCACCATCGAATATCCCCATTCCCAAAGCAACTGCGATCAGCTGCGCATAAGAGTTGACAAATGGTAAAAGGATAGTTAAAGTTCCAATAACGTAGAACGAAATTTGTTGCAATAGAATTCTATCAATATTTGGTTTATCGGCCAGAAAACCGAAAATTAATCTTCCTATTGCAGACATTACTGCCAGGCACTGCAGAGGAGAGTTGGAGTTGATATTAACAAAGTTTTTTTCCATAAACTTTTTGATGTGGACATAAGGAACAAAGTATCCGAACAGTGCAACAGGCATGCACAAAGCCCACAATCTATACTTTCTGTTCTTCCAAATTTGAACATTAATTATAGTTTTAAGCAAAGACTTGAAACTGTTATCTGATCGAGTTTTTTTTATAACCATCAAAGGAATAGGTTTAAATAATAAACCGCACAGCGCTATACCTGCTGTGATAAGGGCTAGAAGCCTGAACAACCATTCTAGATTGTATGGTTCAATTACGGCTTCCATTAATGGGGGCATAATGACGGTAAAAATGGAACTACCGATCGTGACTATACCGTTAACAAGGCCTAAGTGTTTTTTAAAATAGTGGCCAAGGATAGCGAGAGATGGCGTATAGGCAAACGACGCACCCATCCCATACATAATGCCGTATGTGAAATAGAGAATATCTACTTTATGAACGACGAAAGAAGATAGAAGTAAGCCTGCAGAAGCAATGGTACCGCCGAGGACGGCTGTGAGCCGCAGCCCCATTAAACCAGTCAGTACACCAGACAAGGGCGACAAGAAGAACGTAGTTCCCATGGCCAGCGCACCCACCAGAGCTGGAACACGAAATTATAAACTTTTAGTATACTGCGAAGTATTGTTAGTTTTAATTTTACTAGGTGACTTCGTTTTTTTTTTTCAGTAGTACCTTTTTGTGATTGTCTGGACTTTTGGTCTGATTAAATATTATAAAGGTATTGCGAATTTTCTAATAAGACATAATTGAATGCTTTTCTTGCGGCGGTTGTTTATGTTTTGATATGCACTTCGAATATATTTGAATATCCCATATTATTTATTATATTACTATTATTGCATAGCTCGATATGGTAACATTTACGGTCGGTAACCAACGATTACTTTTTAATCTATAGGGAGAGGCCATAATTGAAACTGCGTGACGGGGTATTTATGCAGCAGCGCTACAATTAGTTAATGAATGATCATCAATTGAAAATTGGTCTCGTTTGCGTTGCGTTTGATCATTTCTAGCCTTAGCTACAAAACGTTACTTACGTTCCGAAATTATTTATTTTTATTTTTATAGAGTACCTACCTAATTTCATCGTAATTACTGGCAGTATAAATATTATTATTTTAAATTACTTATTGCCTATTATACATGTGTGCTAGGTTACGTTGATTGATAACGATAAACATTGCGACTGATCTTAAGTTTTTAATAGGTATTTAACGCATCAATATGCGTTTCTATTGTATGCCCATGAGCACTACTAAATTTGGTAGGTACAAAATTTAGATAACTTTACTTACTGATTTATATGATATACTGATCCGAATAAGATAATATCAGAATAGATCTACTTAATAGAAAAAATAGTGTTCTCAACAGTTTAAGTAGGTATGTAAAGTACCCACCTACTTTACCTACCTATGTATATAATATTAAATTATATTAAGTATACTTATGTATAATATAAGTGTGTAAATATACATAAATCGTGGCTACCTACTGATACGACAAATAGCTATTGTATTTTTTTCTATTTGATGTTCATTAACGGTCCGTTGCGCTTACGCAATCGACTACAATCTCCAATGCTTTCAATTTATTAATAAAACAACTGGAACCCAGTAACAAAACTACGCACAGCCACATTTCCTCGAATTGGATCCGTGGAATATCATATTATTTAGTAGAAACTAGACCGAGCTGACGTAATACTCAGACATCCATCATTGTACTATCTATGAGTTTGAATTATTTTAAAGAGACATTAATGGAGGTTAAAACAGAGAAGGTAGGTAGGTACCATACAACATAATGGTAGATACAACTTCGACAATTTCGTTTAGGTACAGGTATCAAGGTACATACCTAACCGTACTAGGTATCTATCTAGTTTGAAAATAGGCGCATTATGTGGGCGTTCGTCTATCAACACGAAGAAGTGGATGGAAGTCGAAAACTCTAAATTTAACAAGCAGTTAAAGTTGACAAGTGACACACAATGTCTCGTAATCTAATCGGGTCATCACTTCACTAACCACAGTGTAAGTAGGGTTGCCAAGTACTTATTTTTAACAAAAATGTAGTAGGAAGGTATTTTCAGCGTTTAGTGCTCAAATACCTATTACTGGAATAGGAGGTAGGTAAGTACAAATGTAAGTATATAGGTACCTAGCTACTTTTGTGGAACTAGCCTAACCTAGAAGATTGTCATAGGTGTCTAATAACATCGAAGGCAGGAAACATGCAAAGTCTAATGTATTGTTGTTATGTTTTTAAAATATTTTATGCAGTTCTGCAGTCAGGTACTTATGGTCCCAAACCAAGCAATGCTGGTGCCATTAGTACCTATACCTACCTACCGATCAATAGACTGACACCCAGACCAAGGCAAATCAGGTACTTACCTATTTACTTGTACTTACTACACAAGTTCATTTCCGAAATTTTCCCTGACGGGAATAGAACCCAATACAGCCCGGCAAGGCAACACTGTACCGCTACCACTGTACTGGTGGGTATCTGAATACCTACGTCCCTTTTGACAGTTTAACAGATAAACTATCAAAACTGAAGTAGGTCATTTGCACGATACATCAGTTTTGACGTATTGCGGAGTCGGGTGTGAGTCGAGTCGAGCGATAGTGGCTGTGACCCTTTCTACTAGAGTGCTCACAGGGGACGGTAAGGATGAAAATTTTAGGAACTTGAGCGTATTTAGGCATGGTAACTTGGAGTGTAAGTGACACAGTCCCACCAGGAGCCTCTCACTCGGCTCGTTGTTCTGTCTGCAGAAGTGTTCAATTATAATCGACTTTAATTTAGGTATATAAATTACAATATCGTATTAACCAAAATACTACCTATCAAGTACGCGATCGAGCTACATATAGGTATGGTACCCAACCTATGTACCTACCGATAGAAATCCATCCTTGACATTGATTAATTAATAAGGGCCAGATGGCCTAAGATATTTTAACTAAGATACCTAACTTATCTACCTATGTACCTACCTAAAACACAATCAAGGATAGGTACCTACACACACGGAAAATTAACATCGGTACCTACCTATTCGGTAAAATGATAGCAGTGACGACTTTGCCGGTGCGTAAAAGTGAAGAAATTGAACACAATGAATCGGTGGCCTTCGGAGCGGGCGCCCGTCATTTGTCACACACACTTATGTCTGGCGCCATTCGACAATCTATCCTATTAACTGTCGTGTTCGAGTGCCTGTTAGATTCATACCTACCTAGTACCTACCTAGACCTACCTACTTCAGGTGAACTGATTATTAAAACTTAAAAATTTGGTAGTGTATGGAATACCTAACTAGTTTTTACTTATTAGTTTACTAGCTGTGCCTGCGACTTCGTCCGCGTGGAATAGTGTATTTGGGTAGAATTTTTAATGATTCCGCCAATTTATTTTTCATTACTCATACTCGGAGAGTAGGTCTGAAGTTGCCTGAGGAGCGGGTTGAAAGTAACACTTTTCCGCCCTAGGGAAAATCGCTTTCAACTGACAGCTGTCATATTATTTAAAAAAAATATTCTATTTTGACATTTCTATTGAAGGAAGCCAACGGAAAAAAAAAATAGGCGGCAAATGGTAATCCGACCTTCATTCGTTTTTTCGAGTTATAGAGTATTGTTCATACTTCCTTGTATTATTTATTAAGCTAATTCTTGTTTTTAATGAAAAGCACAGTGTTTACCTCGGGTGAATGACTTATTTTGTCCCGAGACGGGGTTTATAGTTCGAGGGACAAAATAAATTACCTTCACCCCTTGGGTAACAATGTACTATTACACCCTTGAGGGTAAAGCTTTTACAAACTATGAATGTCATATTTATTTATATCGAATCAACAGTCTAAGAAATAAGTTTCAAGCTTCTAGCTCAAAAAATTACGATACTTCCATACAACTTTTCATTCCCCCTTTTAACCCCTTTTTTCGCATTAAAAAGTAGCCTATGTCCTTTCTATGGCTTAGACTATCTGTGTTCCCAATTTCATTAAAATCGGTTCAGTAATTTTGACGTGAAAGCGCGACAGACAGACAGAAAGAGTTACTTTCGCATTTATAATATTAGTAAGGATAATAGGCATCAATTTGAAACTTCAGAAGAGAATTAGAGAGAAAATTTAAGGGTGTTAGCACACCCAAGGATAAGTCGATAAACTATTTACCTATTGATCATGGATCGAGCGTTGCAATATGTAGGTACCCTCCATCGACATGTACTGATTTCGTACTCGATCGCCCGTCGATGCTTAGTATTCAACATTTACCTAAACAGAAAAATATTTAGAATACTGGTCAGGAATAATTTTATTAATACCGACGTTGGTATGTTATTCACATGTAGGTAACCTAACTAAGTAGTTGGGTTAAGTAATAATCAGTATTCATTTACAAGGTTGGTATTATTATGTACTATAGGCATATGGACATCTCTCACCTCGGTAGAATGATGGTATGATGTAGGTATGAGGGGTGGTACATATCTATACAAATAAATAAAATTGGAGTGTCTGTTTGTAATATCAAAATAACACCTTTTCACTAAATGCATATGAAAGTACATACGACACCTATAGCAAAAAGGCGATTAATTTTTTTTTGTCTGTGTGTTTGTTCGGGTAATCTCCGAAACGGCTGGACCGATTTTGACATGACATTCACTGGCAGATAGCTGATGTTATAGGGAGTAACTTAGGCTACTTTAATTTTAGAAAAACAATTAGGGTTCAGCGAAAAAAAAAAACACATGAAATCAAAGAGTATCTCCGAAACGGCTGGACCGATTTTGACGGGAATTTCACTGGTATATAGCTGATGTTATAAGCAATAACTTAGACTACTTTTATTTTAGAAAAACAAAATATTAAAAAATGGGTCCTGCCGCGCCGGCTCAGAACGCGGGAGCGGGCGTTTTTGTTAAGTTAAATTCCAGGCGGACGAAGTCGTGGGCTCAGCTAGTCTATACTAATATTATAAAGAGAAAATATTTGATTGCTTGTTTGCATTGAATAGGCTCCGACTCTACTGAACTAATTTGAAAAATTCTTTCACTGTTGGGAAGGTACACTATCCCCGGATGACAATGGCTATATTATATTTCCAAAAAATTAGGGATCCTTTCCAAAAACTCCAATAATGCAATACAATACTATTAAAAGTATGAAATATCCATGTGAAGCCGGGGCATGCTGCTAGTTATTAAATAAGATAAAACCAGCAAGAACTTAAATTTTCATAATAAATATCAAATAAGGTTAGCATAAGCAGCCAGCAGTAAAAGTTAAGTACCAAGAAATCAATCAATTTAGTAGTATGCAAATACCCACAACATAATTATGCTTTATAGTGTAGCTAACAACTAGGTAACAAAACAATCTGATAACCTCTGAGGTCTGTGACCATACACTCGCACACAAAGATAAACAGTGATCATAAATGGATTCATATTACTTCTATATGATTCACATCACATTAATATTATATTGTTGACTACAAACAGGCTGATCTACTAAGGGAGAACTGGCATTACAGGGACTATAAGTTTCACTTTAATCATTTTTCAAGTGACAAAATTATAAGAGTTATGACAATGAAATCGCAACTGGCTGCTATCATCACAGACCTCATCTGCAAGTAATAATATTTAGGTAGGAAGATATTTTATTCCCATAATCATATTTAGGTCAAATAAATGTACCTACCTAATACTAGGTACCTATAATGTTTAAAATATGAATTAAGTGATTATGTATTTAGTAAGTACATTGTGTATACTAAGGAACAATCATTACATAAAAATGTTAAAAAAAGAAAAATGTATACGTAACTATTTTAGGTAGTTAGGTATAATTTATCATTCAAAATCGGCAGATCAAGTAACAGTCACAGACACTACTTATAGACCACTTCCCTGCTTAGCTAGGTCCTAACAGCATAATTTAAGTTTATAAATATTAGGTATGTGACTACCTTTCTCCCTTTTTATGTTAATTAATGTTACCTATGATATTGTAACTACTTACAGTTTTTTCAGAACACATCAATGAATGCATTATATTTTTTAGGATTGTTTCCAATAACAGCGATTAGATAGCTACTTAAGTAATAAGTGTTCATTAATTTCATCATTTTGGCCCCAGATGATGAAATGATGGTCGTTAGTGGTAAGAAACCACGTTACGTTTCATATCACACGTGCTTACCTGCGCGACTTTCAGAGTTCGGAATTTCTGCATTTCTCAGTTGTTTTTCAAGGACTGTGTAAATTACACTGTAAGAATTTATCACGCCAAATAAAAGGCCATTTGTCAGGAATGAAGCGACCACGACGGCGTATGCTCTCAATCCGCCATCCGGAGGGCCGCTTAAATCTTCGTGTATATCTTCATCTTTTAAGTTGCCATTCGCCTCTGCTTTATGACTTACTGTGAGTAAGTCTGAATATTCTTTGGGCTCTGTGTCTTTCATTATAATAGAATGCAACTAAATATTTTTTTATTTTTTTATTATCCGCTTCACTTGCACATGGTATATAACAACTAGTTAATGCTTTAGAATAACTAAGAGTCGTATTGAAAAACCCATACGATTTTTTACTACATACGTTTCTTATTTCAATTTAATATATTAATTTTAAAACATTTCGTTTAAATAAAACTTCGTGACAATTCCACAACACGTACTAAACATGACCAACACGACAGTATATACAAGGTACTCTGTGAACACGACCGACTGTCTGCAGCTGCTTGTCAAAAGTTAAATGTCAGTCAGGCTGTTCCTGTTTTGTGCCACGGAAATGTCACTGTCAATCAAAACATTTGTATAATATTTATATTATACAGAGAGGTGTTAACTAAAGGAGGCGTGACGTGCTTCATTTTACTAATAAAAAAATCTGTCAGATTTTGGGGGGGACGAGGTAACCACTAAAAAGAAATGATGCACAATTACTAAAAAAAATTGTGTCATTATGAATGCACACTTAAATAAATATTCAACACTAGTAACTTTTACGCACACTAATCGGTCAAATACGTCAACATGCAAGAATTTACGAGTGTAAGACACTAAGTGCAATAGGGAGAAACCAATATCGATATTTCTAATTAGATATATCGATAGTTTTACTTGCTCATCATCACAAAAATATTGCATAGACGTGTGCATTTCTTCATCTAATACAAAATATGATTTATTTTGTATCTTATGGTATCTTATACAGTACGATGATTTATCGTTTATGCATTACTTTAAAAAAATCCCTCGCTGTGGTAATGAAACATTTAAAAAAATAAAATTTTACGACAATATACTTACAAGGTGAAACTTCTACTGCATCACTTATATACTTCACGTGTATATATCAGTGAAATATTTTTTTAGAATAATGTCAATAGAAGTATAAATAAAATACTCATAAAATATCAGCTAAAAAATAATATTGGTACGGCATTATCTACTATTTTTTCGTCGTTTATTAGATAAACATTGGAATTGCGACGAATCAAAGTGTACTGAACAAATAATACTTGTGCGAGTAGGTTCCCAACCCCTCTTTCTATTGCAAGATTTTTCCCATTTGGTTTTAATTGAGGGTCTTTGGGAAATCTGGAAAAATAGTGGAATAATGATAAGTAAAAAAATAACAATAAGTAATTATATTTTTACTATATATAATTTAAAGTAAAATATAATGAAAACTCCAAAAAATATAATTTTATCGATACACATCCACAATCATAAATTTATCACTGCCGCAACACTATTCAAAATGGCGAACTCGAGATACCATACTACACTTTTCAATTATTTCGTACTCGATTGTTTAATCGATAATGTTTTCGATTTTATGACATTTTATATTTTATTTATTTTAGTTAGAAATAAGGGATTATTTACACCAAAAACACTTACATATGAAACGTTACTCCGTTTTTTTGTAGATTAGAGGTGTTTGACCTCTTCTTGCAATGGTTTATAGCGCAGGTCGGCATTTTTTATGGAGCACCTTTCACATCGAAAACGATACTGACTTTGATTAAATCGATTCCATAAACACTTTTTATAAACGTGTTAGACCTTATTGTTCTTATACCTTGGCAGAGGGGAATGATCATGTAAGTCGAGTCCATAGATAAATAAATGGTCTAAGATATTATACAACAAATAGATGCTCTATTTTGGTTTTCCAAAATGGACGGTCACATTTTTGTATTTTATTGTTATTAACTGTTTGTTATTGCTATTCATTACTCGACATTGGCAGACTCATATTGGGCTTGACCCAGAGGCCATTAATCATCATCATCACCTTGTCCTTATCCCACACTAGGTGGGGTCGGCGCAGCACTTTCTCTTCTTCCATTCAAGCCTATCATCCGTCATCTCTGCACTCACTCCCTTTTCGCTCATACCCTCTTCCACGCAGTTCATCCACGTCTTTTTAGGACGTCCCCTACCCCGACTACCGCTCACTCTCATCGTCCTTTTGACCGCATGATCATCCTCTCTTCGCATAACATGTCCATACCATGCTAACCTTCCGCTCTTTATTTTCTCTGTCACCGGCGCTACTTTCAGGCTTCCCCTTATATACTCATTTCTAATTTTATCCATCCTTGTTACACCACACATCCATCTCAACATTCGCATCTCTGCTACATGCACTTTTCTTTCATCCACCCTTTCATACATACATCTTTCAGCCTTTGTAGCCCAGCACTCGGATCCATACAATACGACAGGCTTTATGACCGACTTGTAAATTTGTCCCTTAAGTTTAAGGGGCATTCGCCGGTCGCAGGTTATCCCTGAGACCTGTCGCCATTTCATCAAACCAGCATTTATCCTGCTTGCTACTTCCCGGTCAATGTCGCCGTCGCTTTGCAAGATAGAGCCGAGGTATCTGAAGTCTGAGCAGACTGGGACGGATACGCCATCTAGGGCAACTGGAGTAAAACTGGAGAGGCCGCCAAAATCACAGAACATCTGCTCTGTCTTGGTCTGGCTGATCTTAAGCCCTACGTTCTCCAGTTTCTCCTGCCATTTCACCAATCTACTCTGTACCTCAGGCCCATCTTCCCCAACAAGAACAATGTCGTCAGCGAACAGCATACACCAGGGTGCTTCATCCTGTATGTCTGATGTCAGTGCATCCATTACCAGGAGAAACAAGTATTTGCTTAAAGCCGATCCCTGGTGCAAACCCACAGCCACACTGAATTTGTCGGTTAGGCCGGCTGCAGACCGTACGTAGGTACTCGCATGACCGTACATCGCTCGAATAATCTGCTGGTATTTTCCAGGCACTCCTTTCGCTTTCATAGCCCACCACAGAACCTCACAAGAGGCCATTAATATAAATAAAAAATTATACAAATACAATACACAAATGTGACTGTCCATTTTGGAAAATCAAAATTGAGCCCCATATAATATTTATTTGGTTATTTATCAAGAATTGTCAACGAAGATCGTCAACGTCATTTTCTAGTAGATACAAAGTACTCTGTTCAGTGCACCCAGATTTTTATAAACTGTGGCACGTACTTTCACAGGTTTATCTTCATTCTGTTTCACCATCACGCCTCTCAGTACACATGGGTAGGTAGGCAAATAGAATACAATACTACGTTAGGTAGGTAGGGGGTAACATGACGACAACTTCGCTTCCCGTTTTCCCCGAAATTCTGAGCCAAAATTAGCTAAACCGGGCTTCATTTTCTATGATTAGATTAGGGATCTACCTACCTACTTTATATAAGTAAAGAAAAAGTTATCAACTAACCAAAACCCTTTATTTGATAAGAATAAAATGATGTGAGTATAAGAACTGTTTTACACAATGTATGTTGTATTCCCATGGCAGATAAATACCTATTTACTTATATTTTTTCACTTCTTGTACCAAATTTTTAAGAATTGGTAATTCTTGACTAAGTTTGTCTTCAATTCCATCACTTCTTTCTTCTTCAGAAGAAATTAAATATTTAGCGACCAATTCTATAAAAGAAAAATATTTGTGATTATTATTATGCAAGCAAGTATAACGTTTTGTGGCACAGAACATACTTACATAATATTATAAATTCTGCTATCTGATTACTAAATAAACGTATGCGTCTCGGGAAGCTTGACAGAAGTGATAACTTAAACTGACAGATTGGCGCCGTAACGCGTTACGTTACGAAGCGGTTTACTCGCCCATAAAAAGTTATCACTTCAAAAGCCGTTAAGTGAGTAAATTGGGTGAGTTATATAGACTTGTGTCTTTACAAAATAATATCCATATAAATTGTTACAGACCCTCTATTAATAATAGGAATCCGCTTTTACGTTGTAAATGTCGCAGCCAACTAGCTTAATTCGCCGTTCAATTAACAGCCTAGCCACTTTATTAAACAGCGCCGTTCAACTAGCGGCCTAAATGATATTCAGCCATTTGATCAAACAGCTAGGCAATTGACTTGGATCGATGACGTTTAATTACTTGCCTAGCCTGTTCATTTCAATTTAGTTCCACTTTCTGCCACCTAGCGCCGAAACTCACCGTCACCAAACTGTTAATTCAATATGGTGTCGGCAAAAACAACTTTGATGGAATAATTTTATTAGATACTTAGAAATTTTACTAAATTGTTTAGATCCACCGAACCTACTTGCCAGGTGGAATTTCAGTGGGTCATAAAAAAATTATCCTAACCTAAAACCATCCGGGTCGCTCTACTTGGGTAGTATTTTAGAAAAGTTTTGTAGTACCTAAATGTCAACCAGTTACCTAAGCACTAGCCAGCCAGTTTATTAAATGTTGTAACAAACGATACGGCTGGATATCATTTAGGCCGCTAGTTGAACGGCGCTGTTTACTAAAGTGGCTAGGCTGTTAATTTAACGGCGAATTAAGCTAGTTGGCTGCGACATAAATATAACTTATATTTGGCTAAATGTCACTTAACAGTCTTTTAGTAATCTGACTGCAGTTGATTAGTATATTATACATATAGATATTATAATATATTGTATAGGTATGAAGTGGACTGTTGTCCACATTTATAGGATTATAATTTCGTTTTTTTTTTAACCTACCATGAAATAGTTGCATCCGTTCATAATCTTCTTCCTTTAGATGACTTTTTAGAAAAGATATTATTACTGGAACTTGTCTGCCCGACGCATGAAGCATGTTCTGAGTCACAATAGTGAAAATAGCTAGGACAGCAATGTGCAGACATAAAGCTGGGTCTTCACAGCTCTCAAGCTCTGATATTAATTTCTCACGGTGGTTTTGAATAAGTAGTCTGAAAATGAGTAAATTAGTCTTTAAGTTGCAGTTTCAACACAAAATATGAACAAAAATCTATGAGAAAACTATTAAAAAACAACCACGTACTTGTCTTTCTTCTTGTCAACTTTCTTTAATATCATTCCAAACTCTGATAAGCACATATCAACATTTTGATAGAATGGCTCCATGTTTTGGTCGGACAGTGTACCATTTAATATTAAAAGTGGCTTCTTAAATTCGTCCGACAAATCACTGATGATTTTGTTTCTTTGTTCGACAGACAACACATCAACTTGCACAGACAGATTACATTGGTTTGCTGCGTATTTACAAAATTCTGCTAGTATATCACCGCCCAATGATTTAAGGAGGTATTTAATAAATTGAGGTTGCTGATCTGATGTAAAAGATTTTAAACCCTTTTCATATAATTTTATATCATTAACCAAAATATTGATCTTATCTTGCGCAGATGTATGAGTTTGTTTCCTACTCTGGCTTGCATCTTGAAGCAATTTCTCTGCTGTTTCTTTAGCTTGAGCTAAAGCAGTTTGGTTAAGATTACTGTAGAGAAAACAATAAAACTATTAGTTTAACAATATATTACACAGGTTAATTATTTCTCAAACAACAGCATTAGCTCAGTGGTGGAACACCTTGGAACACAAGAGGTGAACTGAGATTATCACTAGTTGAATGGTGAAGGACAATATCACTAGGAACCTGCACGTCAAAGGTGCGTGAAGTTTGCCAACATTTAATCTATTGCTACAGGAACTTCATTCTTGAATCCTTAGTACTTACCCTTGAAGGTATTCTGCTATACGTGTCACTAAATCTTCCAAGCCTTCGTTTTCCAAAGTGTCCTTTATAATATTCTCAACATCTTTTACAGACACAATTTCCAGTTGTGTCTGCGTCTTCCTAATAACATTAGACCCATCATCTGAGTCAGAGTCCTGAGCAGTTTGTTTTGATCTTGAATGTTTTTTCACAGCTTTTGTTTTTGTTTCCCTGCCCTGGGCACCTCCACCACTCTTACCAGAGGCAGCTTTTCTTCGTCGCTCCTCTCGCCTCTCGGCCTTGTGGTCCACATGACTGGATTGCGAAAACTCAGTTGCCTTGTTGATTTGTTTCTCCATACAAAATTGCTGATATTTGCCAGACTTCACAACTGCTTCTGCCTTCTGCTGAGTCATGGGCATGCAAGCTTGTTTTAAATTTTCGATGTAGTGGTTACTGAAAACTGAAAAAGTTATAATGTTATTTCAGCATCTGAATAGACATTATGTAATATCAATCACAGGAACTTTGATAGTTACACTGAGGACTATATACATTGACCGAGGAGGCTGTCCTCAAAAAAAAGGCGCAAGAGTATGAATTATATAATGGCTGCAAGGAACAACATGCATCCTGGTTTTCAAATATATACAGAAAGAGAACTTTGAGACACCACAAGGGAGGCCATTAACCCATCACACTTTTTGCATTCTCAAAATGCAGTGTACAATGCCACTCTTGTATAGGCCAATTAATCACAATAAACTAGCATGTCTCCATACATTGTTTAAACTGCCTATCATAGTCATATCATATTACGAAAAATAACTTTGGGTGTAAAATGGTTTATAAAACTTTTGCACTTTATCTAGGTTTCCTTTAGGAATATAATATGGCAGTGCGCTCATCTAATGAGTCGAGGCGGCGCGCCGCGGCGTGCTGGAGGCGGGAAGTGTGCCTGCGCGTCGACGCCGCCGCCTTTGAATAAGCGATTAGCCCTAGTCAATTATGCCCCTTAGGAATAAAATATAACTTACCTGTATTATCAAATAGCATTGTAGATTTCGAGTTTTTCAATAGAGCGTCAAGAACAGTCTCTATGTCTGTATCAGTCAATATTGATGGCAACAAAGACACAACATCTAAATAACTCTTGGATGCTATACATTCTTCTAGAGCAGTTTCTAATTGCAGCTTTATTTGGGAACCAATGACACAACTGCTCAGGAATGTCAATTCCTCATTTGGCAAAATGCGTTTAACATATCCCTTAGGATCCGAGAGACCCAAACGTGTCAGAGCATCATATTCTAAATAGTTATTTTGTTTAAAGAAGCTGATAACCCAATCATTTTGTGATTTAGTATAACAAGATGGAACATATAAAGCACCAGCCTGGCGTCCAGTGAGCACTCCTGGAGCATTTAGTTGATCAAACAGGGACAAGAATAAACGGTCTGCCATATTGCAGTGATTTACTATAACAGCAATGGCAGTTGGCTTTAGCAGGCCCATTAAAGCTCCACGAATCTTAGCCTTTGTTCTTGTGATATATTCTTCAGTGTAGAAAGTTCTAGGCTCGGAGGGGTCCTGCTTGCCGAGAATAATTTTGCCCAGATACTTTTCTAAGACATTATGTTGCAACAACTCGGCTGGTAAATCATACTGTAAAGTTAACTCCCCGACCGATATTTGCCCCTGCAGTTGTAGTTTCTCATTGATTTCTCTGGCAACTTTTTCTAAATAATAATGAGTAATTAAATATCCAGACACAAGTTGCACTTCTTTCCCCCGAATAATTTCCGAGACACTGGCATTGATTTGGTTGAGGTCTACATTCAATTCTTTAGCTAGATCAACTGTGTTTATGCGACCTCCATGTACATATAGTTCATCTTTTATCTCTTTAACAAGCTGCTGAGGTGTCAGGTACTCTTTACCATCCGTGGTAAATATAACATCAATCAGTTTAAGTTCTATCAACTTTGTGACAATCTCAATGCAGTTCCTCTCAGACAATCTGTAATTAAAAACAAAAAGGAATTATTGTTTGATAAAGATAGGAAGGTAGATTTGAGTTTTAACAAGGCAAACAACAATTAACTCACCTCGAAATTTTTTATGGATTTGACAAGATTACGGGATTTTATGTTAATACCAAGTGAAAGAAAGAAAGGGTAAGTATACTAATTTTTTTGCAACTATACTTTGTAAATCTAAAACTATCGGCTTTGTGGGGCAGTTGAAGTACTATAGGATTCGTAGACTTATGAAATCTGTCAACAGCTGTATCCCTGTAATACCTTTTGTTTTTCAAGTTTCCTCCAAAGCTGATAGTTTTCGAAGTACAAAGTTAAGTTTTGAAAAATAGCATACAATTTCTATTTCAACCTGTAGACACATTTACATAGAAAACATATGTTGGCAGTTTTATACGCCTAATGAACGTCGGCATTGCAGATGAGTCGATACGGTAGTACCTAGTAAACACCGTGTTTCGACGCATCGCTCGTGAATGCAGTTTCATTCATAATGTACCTACAATGTGTGAGACTCGATCATTCGACGTGTCCAGTGGACACCAACTTTAATGGGTGTCAACATAAATGTAGCTCAACTACAGCTACACATTGTAGGCACTCGTATAAGTCCCATAAAATATAAACCCATCTTACCTTTGGGAAGTGGAGCTAAGCTGTGCTTTTTGAAAGTCAGCTGCGAGGCGCTTTATTTCATCCCAATCAGTAGATGGTGCCATTTTTTGAAATTCAACAATTACTTTAGTTTCTTCGGCAATATTTCATAACATATGCACGCACTGCACCTCAGTTTTGGAATATTCCTGGTTTTTTATTTATCTTTTTCTAATTTCTTGATATGAGAGCTAAATCGAAACCGGTTTTCTTAAAAACCGGTACACACCGTTTTTATTGAACAACCGATTAATTTTATTTAAATGATATTCGTCAAATCATAGACCCGTATTAATAAATCGATCTCAAGTCTGAGAAAGATCTTGGAAATGTCATTCCAGTACAAAATGAGATGACAACAGCGTACTTAAGATCGCTATCAGACTTGAGATCGATGTATTAGTATCGTATCTTACATAAATGTATTTAAACAGCTAGCGCATTCAAAACAGTTTATTTTAGTTATGATAGGGAATGGGAAAGGGAATGCTCAAGTTAAAACAAAGTTGATATCTCGTTGATTCTGAATAACTAAATATTGGGAGTCAAGGGGATATTCTCAATTGGCAGAAAGTTTGTGATATTGGAAACCATACCTCCAAATGAATTAGAAGAACGATGGAAGCGATCATTTCCGACACGGAAACTCCCGTTGATTGTAAATACCTCCGCAGAAATCGACCATATACACCTTTTTTATTGTATTCCACAGAACTTCTGTGCGTGACCTGACGCGCACTTGGCTGGGTATTTAGTTGTTATTTAAGATAATGTTAATGTATAATTAATTAATAAGAAAAAAAATAGCAGTGAACCATAATATACTAATATTTTTGGGTTATTAAAAAAAAATAAAAAACCGGTTTGTTGGAATTAACCGGTTCTCGAAATAGTAATCGGTCGTCACTAAGGACACAACAGACAGGAGGACATCTGGAGACACGTCACGCTACTGTCAACTTTTATAGTGATTAGTGTTGCCAAGTATCGATAGTTGAGCTCGAAAAATAGTCATAATATCGATAGGCCTATCGATACTATTGAAATTTTACAATACTATCGATAGTCTCGATACTATTGGGTATAGATACTAATATATATTGTTAAAGACTGTATCACATCTACGAATACAAAAAACATACAAATCAATTAATACCCTACAAAGGTACAGGTGGTAATTTTCTGAAATCACCTGAATGTCCTATTGAATTTGAAGATCTCACGTCACAAAGTACTCCCTCCCTACCGCCGGACACTACGCATACAGTACTAGACAATAGTGTACACCAGATGGATGGAGAGGAGATAGAGAACAAGACAACAGAAGAAGATGAAGAATTTCATGAGGCAGCAGAATCCCAAGAAGAGGTATCCGCACGGCAGCAAGAAATGCCAGAAAGGCAAATGGGCACCGGGAAATCATTGCGATCTGTACCTAGGGTGAATAACAAACAATTTTACTAGTAAGAGGGTATTACAATCACATAGAAGCTTTCCTACATAATATTGTCAAGCTAGAGGGAGGAATGTTATATAGGTAAATGAAGGTAGTTTCCTCTCATGTATTATATGATATAAATACTGTGTCACTTGACAATATATGCAGTGTGTTCTCAGCTACCCGTGGTTTCACTCACCTCCGCGTTCGCATACCTTACAGATACTATCGATAGTATCGATACTATCACTATTATGGCGTATATTACTACAATCACTGTCGATACTATCGATACTATCGATTGTTTTACTACATCGATATTTTACCAAAATTCAATAGTATCGTGTTGAATTCAAACCATAGGAATTACTCTGCACTCTTGGTCAAACTAATCCCAGACGCATAAATTAAGTGAGTAAAGGGAAGTTACTAGAAAGTTGTATCTAATGAACTAATAATGTTGACTAAAATTCCAGTGCAATACTATTGAACTTTGGGTAAATATCAATGTAGTAAAACTATCGATAGTATCAAATATCTATCGACAGTTATAGCAGTAAAATACGCCATAATAGTGATAGTATCGATATTATCGATAGTATCTATACCCAATAGTATCGATACTATCGATAGTATTGCACTTTATCAATAGTATTGCTCAATTTCTTGGATAGATACAATCGATAGTATCGATAGGGCTATCGATATTCTGACTATTTCTAGAGGTCATGATAGTATTGATAACCTATCGATAGGCAATCGATAGTCAGGCAACACTAATAGTGATGCTCTCCCTAAGCCCTAAAATACCATACATACATTTCACATCTTCGTTCATTTCAAGAAGAGACGTGTTGGAATTCCTATTACTATGTAAATATATGGGTAAATTTGCAATAATTCATGCATCTTCGTGAAATGAGCTGAATACACCGTCGCGTCTACCTCTACATTTTTTTTAAACGTTGCTCACGAAGTCTGTACAGACAAAGTGAGTGGGTATAACCAAAGTGTATGTAAATTGTATCACTATAATCCTTGCTATGTTCTTGACTATAAACTATAACCATAACCTACCACACCACGAAAAAAAAAATTGTCTTTGGGTATTCTTATTTTCATATTGTAGTATTGTGGCCGTATGCGTAAAGAAAATTGAATTTCAAGTAATATTTGCATATTTTTCTAGTTTGAAATCGTTAAAAATATATGTATTGATGGAATAATTTATGTCCCATTCATCCTTTATAGATTACAACCATAATTCGTACACAATAAGTAAAAATGGAAGGTGATGGAACGGACACTTCAAACCCGAAATCCTTTTCAGGAATACCTGAGGCTGTATTTGTGGTAAGTTAATAATTCCCTCCATCCCATTAATTATGTAATTCTTCTTATGTGCTACAGAAACAACTGAGTTTGTCTTTTTATTATAACCTATTAAATTTCGGTAGGTACTCTCACGGTTGGTTAAAAATAGCAGCTAACTTACTATCACATCAACAATCACATTTTTTATTATTTTTAAAATAACAGTTGTTACTATATTGCAGTGGTCTGAATGTACTTAAGTAATATTGTCGAAACTTATTTTCAGGATAATGTTGATGAATTCATGAGCAAGCCTGAAAATACTGGTGGAGTTGATAAAGTTCTAAGATCACTAGATGAACAACATGCGAAATACAAACACATGGAGTTGTCGTTGGCCACTAAACGCAGGCGTTTGAGGCAACAAATACCTGACCTGGCGAGATCATTGGAGATGATTGAAAAATTGAAGATTCAAAAAGAAGAAACAGACACTCAGTTTCTTTTGAGCGATCAAGTATTTGTAAAGGTAATACAATATTTTTGCTATTTAACTTCATGCAAGGTCTACTTGTCCGAGAGATATAGGCTAAATCCCTTGCAGTTGAAACTGACCTGATCTAAGCCAACAATCACCTTAATAACTACACATTCATTATGTTATGAGTAAATAAATTAAAGGATCAAAATACAAACCCTACTGCTGTTCACTAAATTTCTTAGACATACTTTAATTTTGATAAAAAATAATTGTTGTTGCATTAATGGTTGATGACAAGCTGTTTGATTTATATTGGTATATTAAGCAACTATAACAGTAAAATATTTTATACCTTCTAATATTTTTTATTACCTACTACTTTTAGGCCAACATACCTCCCACAGAAAAGGTTTACCTGTGGCTTGGTGCCAATGTTATGCTAGAATACACTCTAGAGGATGCTGAAAAATTGCTCTCATCAAACATGGCCACAGCCAAGAAGAATTTATCATGTGTTGAACATGATTTAGATTTCTTAAGGTAATATTTTCATTGAGCTTATTTACTATTTTATTATAAGATAAGCATAATGGACTAAGTTATCTTTTGTTTTTAACTTATTTCAGGGATCAATGGACAACAACAGAAGTAAATATGGCTAGAGTTTACAACTGGGATGTGAAGAAACGCCAAGCTGCCAAAGTGTCTAGTTAATTACTATTTATTGCTTACAACTAACCACACTTGCACTTGAAATGATGGATAAAGAACTGATTTTTCTGAATAGTAAAATATGTTGTCCACATTTTAGAAAATGCCAACATGTATCATTGTATTTTTCAATATTATAACATTAAAACTCACCAGAAAAATAATTAGTTATCTTAACTGGAGTAGATAAAGTTCAAAAGTCACAGTTTGTTATGAAACTGCTTTATTTATATTATCATCACCATAATGTAATTTTGAGTAGCTTTGGAAAAGCCTTCTTTAGTGCCTATCAGGCTTTACTATTCCTTATGCGCTGGGGAGTCACGCAAGAGCCCAATTTCTTATCACTCGATTATACCTAGAATGATTAACTTTATTAAAAAAATACCACAATGTGGGTACGATGTCGTGTTGAGGATGATTTAGTGGACTATGGCGGGCAAAATGTTAAAATGAAAATAGGTACATAAGTAACTAATACACATTGCATTACGATAAAACGTATTAAACATAGTAGGTAGGTTCTGCATAATATGGTGATAC
Source organism: Notodonta ziczac (assembly GCA_918843915.1). Taxonomy (NCBI): domain Eukaryota; kingdom Metazoa; phylum Arthropoda; class Insecta; order Lepidoptera; family Notodontidae; genus Notodonta; species Notodonta ziczac. The sequence goes on from OU974047.1 coordinate 5,768,470, forward strand.
TGCCCATTATATTTTTTCGTATAACAGAATATAATGATTTCATCAGAAACACACCATGTTTTATGATTTTGATTAAAGCCTCAATTATTTTAATGAACTATATATTTTTTTATCGGCTTAGATCAAGATGTGTGCACATACTCCACAGGTAATGCTTTTACTAACTACTTACATGTTACTTTTTGTAAAAAAAGTTAAATACTATGCATCGTGACTGTTATTTCTCTATCCCATAGATTTAAATTAGTGTAAATTTTATGCGCTCAGACATTAATTGTATAACTTTCATTTGGAATGACTTAATACTATTATTATTTTGGATCTATACTTGTAGGGTAGGTCCTCGTGAGGATGGCCGATATCTAATCATGCCTAATTTAGTGCCGATCAAATCGCGTCGTTGAGTGAGTCTGTCTCACGAAAGAAGACCCACGGCAATAAGTGGAACAAATTTTCGCTACGACGTCAATCCTACTAATATAAATGTGAAAGTTTGTGAGTGTGGATGTATGTATGTATGTTTGTTACTCCTTCACGCAAAAACTACTGAACGGATTTGGATGAAATTTGGATTGGAACACAGATAGTTTATAACCGGGATTAACATATAGGATACTTTTTATCCCGATAATCTCGAAATTTTTGTTACGCTAAATACTACGCGGACGAAGTCGGGGGCACAGCTAGTCTATTATATTTTTCTGTTGTCATTTATATCAATTTCAATAAATTACTGTAATAATAAAATTGGATTCATCCTACAGTGATAAAAAATTTAGTTTTTGGGGTGTCTAAAAGAATGGAGGTTAAAAACATTTCGTTGCATGATTGTGGCGCCGCGTCTGCGCGACTTCTTTCGTGAGACGGACTTTAGTTAAAGTTGTGTAGCTCACTACTACGTATAATGCGATTCAAATAAGAATAGGAATGTCAATAACCTCTATCTGTCAATTAATGTCCTTTGAAAAGTATGGTTTGCAAAAACCTTATTTGCAAACTATCATTAATAATAGTCCTACATCAAATTTAAATAAAAGGTTAAATTAGTAGTAAACTGTCTAAATATTATATTTTTTATTAAAAGTCATAATTCATTTTTAAAACCATAACATAACCTGTTTTATTTTCATTTTTGCGCAAAGGCCAATAAAAAAGCAGAAATACAGTAATGGCTACCAGACACAATATTAAATACGACGATTGCTTCACAAAATCAGAACTTTTTCAATTAATAAAAAGGAACAAACCGCTTTTTTCACCCGCTTTCTTCGCAAATAAATTTTATTAAAAAATATATTGTTTTGCTCACCCTACCTAATGTTGTGGGTACTTTAATAATAATTTATATATATCTACCTACGTTTTTAATAAATCTGTTGTTTGCCAGACTCGCTTGTCTCATTACATTACTACATGGTGACAGCGGTTAAAATATAATAAATCGGTGTATTTTCGTAGAAAAATAGAAAGTGTCGTAGTATTCAAAATTACATCGGAAGTAATAAGTGAAAATGGAGCATGCACGACCACCGCCTGAGTTGAGTCTGGAAGGCAACCCCGTCAGCCGGGCTGACGCATGGAAACGTTGGAAGACGCAGTTTAACCTATTCCTAAAAGCATCTGGGGTGCACAAGGAAAAGGGAGATGTACAAGCCAGTTTGTTGATTAATTTGATTGGTTCGGATGGATTCGATGTGTATGAGACATTTACTTTCGCACAAGAAAACGTAGGTATATATATATAAATTATTATTAAAGTACCCACAACACCTTCCCCTTAACTAAAAGTAAACAAATTAACTTTATAACCTAAGTTTATAATACCTATGTCGTATGATGAGGCCTATGTGCCACCGGTGCATGGGCAATCATCAGAAGATAGTTTTCAAAGGGTTTTTCCCCGCCTCTTACTCGGAGTAAGACTAAAAAACTTTAAAAGGTGTATTTTCTTTATAATATAATTTGCCTTAGTTATTGGAATTGTTATTTTTTAGTTTTGTTACTTCCCATTTTCGAATTATAGAAAAGTTAATTGTTTACCTAAGATAAAAGGAGGAAATGGGACATAGGTATTATAAACTTAGGTTATAAAGTTAATTTGTTTACTTTTAGTTAAGGGGAAGGTGTTGTGGGTACTTTGATAATAATTTATATATATCTACCTACGTTTTTAATAAATCTGTTGTTTTTAAGACTCGCTTGTCTCAATAAAATAATAAAATCCATTAAAAATCAGATACGAAAACCATGGACTTGCGAAATCTTGGCTCATCACACGTTAGTTTGGGTATTTTTTGTGTTTATGATGGCAATTTTAGATGAAGTGTGAGAGGGACAAAGCATAGACTTGAATGTAAAAAACCTGTCTTCACTCCATAGTTCTACGTCCACTCTCCAGTGGTATTCTAAGCTTCTTGGTAGCACCTCATATTTTTCATTATCTATGGGCAACAACAAACACTGTACCAAAGATAATATAAATATAAGTAATTTGTCAATGTTACTGCTAAATGTCATTTATGTCAACCAATGTCAAGTACATAGCTGTAATTTTGAAGACCAATATCGTATAATTTTTTCAATAAATGCGATACCCTGCATTTTAGAAGCATCGTAAGTGCATAATTTTTACAATCAAAAGTTATTGGGCTAAGGAGATCTTATGGATTCCTAATAAATATTCTTTGTTTTCAGAGTAAACATTCCGTGGTGTACGGCTACGCCCTGTTTTACATCTCGAGGAGTATAATTTTGCGTTCAACATAGGCCTATCAGATACTGCCGTTATGGATATGATGGTATCAACATTGCAACAGCAGCGAGCTGTAACAGAACAGCTGAGACGGGAAGCAGCTATCAAGAGAATTCCTGTCTCTGTGGCTGTTGCTGACATAGTCAAATACATCAACGATCACGGACAAGAGGACTGCCTTCTTATTGGCTTCTCCAGTCAAAAAATCAATCCTTTCCGCGAAAAGAGTTCCTGCACTGTTCTTTAAGTATTATTATAATGAACACCAAGCTTTCATTTTAGGAATTGCTTCAACATTGTCTTGAACAAGTCAGAATATTGATGAGTGTTTAAATGTGAGTCAACTGTTTCCTTTTAAAGAATAGTTATTATCTACCAAATTGTTTAACACACCTACCTTCTTTCGAATTGTGTGAAGGAAGCCCCTTAGAGGGTATTTAAATATTTGGCAGTTGATATCTATGTATAATATTTTTTATGATCTAAAAATTCTTACCTGATTTTACTAATATGTTGTTTAAATAAAAACAACTGATTATCTAATTTATTGTTTTATTTGTGCACAAAAACCAAACATACATTATCCAATTCCTCTATTAGGGAATATTGTTGACTACCTACCAATTCCATAGAAACTGCAAATATTAGACAGTGTGATCCAGTTGTATTAAAGCATCTAAATATACATGCTATGATAAAAACTAACTTTAGAAAATAAATTGCAGCATATCTGCATTACTACTCAAAATGGATCAATTGCTTATAAATTAGGTATTACATACAAAGTGAATATACCGTTACATATATAAGTTATTTCATATACACATTGATACAAGGGTTTGAAATATTGGTGTCAATCGTTCTCACAACATCGTTATTGTGAATAACATTTATGTTTATAAATGTAGAACAATAGAATTAGCACATATTTCTTTCTAATTATGCTATGCATATGTAATGGTTATGTGGAAATCCTTATTAATCCGATGGTGATTGGTAAAAAACCAGTGGAAAATATTTTTTATAATTTATTTACTTTTGTTAGCTGGTATGTATCCCATTTTTTATGGGTAAACCATATCAACTAAATTTTGCTACATAGAACAGGAAACTAGAACATCAATTTCTCGACATTAGTCCAAACAACACTGGCTTTAAGATATAAACACTACTTACACATATATTTAGTAAGTTGGTATTAAATGTTAGTTTTGTCTGAAACATTTCTCAAATATTCTTCATAGTTCCAAATCATACCTACTAGCAAAAGGCGTCCAATTTATAAAATATAAAAAAATGTGTTAAAGACAGGTAAATAATAACAGATGTAGTAAATGTACATTTGAAAATCTAGCAATTTAGGATTTCATGCAGGGTGTGAAAGAGAAGCTAAAATCGAATTGCAAGTAATACTGATTTCAATTCCGTTTCAATACACACACACTATCACACCCATATTCTCTGAAGGTGGTAGACAGAAGGGGAAAGATTTTTTATCTTTTCATTAAAAAATCTTACTAATTCTTGTTCAAATATCAATGATTCCTAAACTTTACTTTCACATTGTGTTTAGTGAATCTGCTATAATAATCTTTAATTTAGCAAAATTTTCGTGGCAGTGGAATTAAACTTAGAAAACTTATTAAATATCATTGTAAATGTTTGAGCAAATTTGGAATTTAAAACAATCATCTTACTCTAGGGATAAAACTATATAAAAAAAAATAGTTTACCAACTATCAGTCTTTTAAATTGATGTTGATTATCAACCATGGCAAATTTTATCTCAAAAGTTTACAAAATAATAGAGGAAAACTTAAGAAGATATTTTCTGCATATGGTTTTACAGAGCACTTTACATTATAGTGTTTAAAATTATTAGGTATGTTATAGTTTGCCAAAAATCCAAACAAATACAATTCTAAGGGGCCTTATACATGTTGGTAGAGTCCAGGCCAACACAAGTACTGCTAAATGAGTCACCATCTATATCTATGGTCAGCATCACATGTTTCGGCTGTCACATAATAGAGGTGGTTACAAACTAAAGCCATATTGATGTCACATAATGTTGTGATTCTAAAATCCAAGCAATTGCTTCATCAAATATATACATACTGAGTAGATAGGTACCTATTTAATGTGAGTTACTTATATTCGGCCAGGTTTTTACTCGGTTAGACCTGTTCAACATGTTTAAATATCCAATTAAAAGTATACTTGACTAAACATTCAATGGGCGAAATTTTATCTTTCTACAATATACTAGGTATACACTTACATAATATACAATTTTAAATACAATTACGTACCTATTAATTCTTACAGAACGTTACTATTACATCTTTCAATTTCAGCTCATATTCATAAGATTAGCGTTTTGTTATCACTAATTTATTAGGTATGTCTAATGTGTAGCTACAAAGACATTCATTTACAGAAATGTGTAGTGCCTCCATATTATTAAATTCAATAACACAGTATGCACAAACTAACTTGGCCAGCTTGAGGTTAGTTCTAAAGGTGTTGCTGTAGACATTTTGCAGGTAAAACATTTTCTTCTATGCCATTAGAAGTAACTCTTTTCGTAGAGGCCAAGTTAGTCCATGCATACTGTACATGGTAGTTAAATAATAACTACAAGTTTATAATGTACTCACTTAAACATTTTTCAATTAACAATTTAACATTAATCAGAAGTACTGTACCTATCAGTGAAGGTATACTGCAGACAAATACAATTTATAAGACTACAATCAAAGCCTGAAATAATTTCTACATAAAATATTCGTTTCAATTTAAATAAACAAGGCCCCATTATTTGGTGTTTCATAAATGTGTGTTCATTCCATCACTGTATAAAGGTGTATTATATATATGTTAGTACGTACATTTGTACCTAAATAATAATAACCATTTGTTGATAGTGCAAAAACACATACACTATTATGTACTATATCTATAGTTCTTTTGTAAACTTTTGAGCTGAACCATACCTTAAAATAAATTGAGGGTTACATTCAAATTTATTCATCATAGCTTGAATTAGTAACAACCAAAATATTGATACAATATGAAAAAGTTATTGAAAAATTCCTTCAAGTTTGCCTTATTCCATATAATAATGATAGTGTTAAGTATAGAAGTCTGTATACTGAAAAATCTCTGAAACTAGCAGCTGTATCTATGCACATCTAAAGGAAAAAGATCTATTATAAAACCCTATCTTAGTTTCAAGACTTAAAATGAATTGAAATAACATTTCAACATAGGATAATCAAGGTATGATGAATAAAATAAATAATAGATTACAATTCAGAACCATCCGTTGGTCTAAACTCTCTCCTGTTTGGGTGGTGACATGTCCTCCGTGCCATTGGCTACACTCTGATGATATAGTTTTAAAAGCTCCATTGCATCTTGTGCTTGCCGCTTCTCTAGCAGTATTCTGTAAAAAAAACATTATTATAATATTGTGTCATAAATCATTGGAATTAAACACTGAAGAAGTTGATATGGATTAAATTTAACTTGGATGAAATTAAGAATCTCAAATGATGTATGTGAGATTTACAGAATAAACACTTGAAAATGAAATACCTTCCAGATGCTTCTTTGATGTGTTCTAGGATTATCTTATTGTCTCTGTCTGTAACAATATCGGCGAGGCTATCTGGATCCATATCTGATAAGAGCTCCAAATCTTGACCACCGAGGAGTGAAATATGACACAAATTATGCTGCAGTCGCCCCACCAGGCTCGCGACCTGCCCTTTGTCAGCCAACGCGACGTCATCAGTCTGGTCGAGTGATACTTGGCATTTAGGCATGTTAGGAGCCCACTTCTCATTTCCATGTAGTATCATGAGAGAGGTGTCAGGATCCAAAGTCGAAAAATATTCTTCATCATCCACTTCTGTGCCGTCCGATTCTAGAACCACTGTCAGGTTCTCCGTAGGTAGGCCTAATTTTTCAGGAACTTTGGTCAAAAGATCCTCAAGGGATGAAGAAACTATGCCTTTCTTTTTGTCCCGATTCACATCACAAATTTTATATGGCTTGTTAATATCGTGCTCCATAATTTTGATATTTATAAACTACAATATTCCAATAATATAACAATTTGCCTTTATACAATATATTTGTGTCTATAATCGTTATTTCCAGCAGAGAAAAACTTTTTTTTGACTTGACTTGAATTCACAATTTGGTAGATATTTTTGACGTTTAAAAAATATTGCCAGATTATAAAAATATAATAATTCAGTAATTTTTAGTTCGGTTATTATCGTATCACAATAAACTTTATTACTAAGTAATACAAAATAATTCAGTAAGCCTCGGAATTGTTCAACACTTAAATTGTTATTATTTTTAAAGCACGACTGCCTTCCACTGGCTCTAGAATATGACTCCCGGCCGGCTTGTCGGTTGGTTGCCGCGCGCGACGGCCGTTATGATGATACATATATAGATGCCTACCTACCTACCAATACCTATCAATAAAGTATAATTATAGATATCATTACCATATCACCATCATACCTACCGAACGACTACTATCACATCTAATTCGTGATGATACCGCGACCTCGTTAAATAGGTAGATGCCAGTACCACATCATGGTCGACGACTCCCTTCCTTACCTTGCTGCCGTATAATAATTTCCTCATTATTTACTTAGGTAAGTACCTGAATACTTGCTTCCTGTACTTATCCAAATACCTAGAACCTGTAGAGAAATTGAACTCGTGGCTAATAGGTACCTATCATTAAGCCACATCCTTCCCTACCTATCTGTATCTGATCCATCTCCATAATTTAAGTAGGTACCTAGACCTACCTAGTTACTTCTCTATCGTGCTCTCTATATTTAACAACCTACATACCTACCTACATATACGAAAACGGTGTATAGAATAATTGGGTAGACAGGTCAGTAAGTGTCTGCTAATGTCTAACAGTATAATAATATTCAAATGCAAATGAGCGAAAAGCGATTGCCAGGTACATCGCAAGGGCGGTCGTGGGGTCACGTTCGGTCAGAGCGCGACGCGACGCGCGAGGATCAATATACCCCCCTCCCCCCTACGCGACTCATCCTGCAACTCACTCTTTATAGAAAACATTTTTTAATAACACTTGTTTCAGTTTACTTACATTTTCTAATTAAGTACGGTGAAGGCGCCTGTCTAGCCCGCGAAATTCAAAATTTTCGAGTATTTATATAGTTTATCCAAAATCTGAAAACATTTAAGACAACATTTTGTGATTTGTGACAAACACAGTATGCAGTGCGTTTATTAATACATTTATTTTACTCTAAATATTATCACGGTGGATATGATACTAGTAAATTACTAAATATACAAAAAATGCCAGATTATCTGGGTAGCTGTCGTTCTGGAAATGTTTTAGAGTGAGTTGGATATATTCATAAATGCACTGCACACGGTCTTTGTCGCGAATTACAAAATGTGCCTTTTATTATTGTCAGATTTTGAAATATTTCTAAAAAACCTCAAAAAATTTGATCTTCGCGGGCTAGATGGGCGTTTTAGCCTTAACGCAAATGAGGAGTGTTATAAGTTGTCAAACTTTGTCTGTCTAACTAAGGCACCCTATGTCAGGTCCGGGTGAATAGATTCCAACGTGGTTTGATTATTTTTACTAGCCAGTCGTCCCCGAGGGTTCCCTCTATCCCAATTCCTACTCCCCATCAGGTCGGAAACGTGTAGTTTAATGATAATAAGAATCTCATTATTTATGTTGAAAAGTAAATTTCTTAATATATTCATAATATATGTATAGGTAAATTTTAGAAATTTAAAACATAACTCCTCCTTATATAGTGTTAAAATACACAAACATTAAATTTGAGTTTGCTTTAGCAACCGCTGTTTTCATAATTTCAGTCACGGCAAAGGCATTTCCGTTATCGAGACGAATTGCAATGAGATTATATTCATCGCTTTCATCATAGACCGGCGCGGCCGCGCGGCGGGGATGTTTCGCAAATAAATCATGTGACTAGCATCAATTAGGTATTTACAAATCAAACAGGACGTCAACACTTCAATTTGGAACCACGAATTATTCGCTATTAACTGGGCGTGCTTCGTTCAATTCCGTCTGTCCAATTGTGAGCCGAGATTAATCTCTCCGACTACGATTTATAACTGCCGTTGTTAGCTTGAAAAAGCTCTTTTTCATTACTCATACTCTGAAAGTAGGTCTGAAGTTGCCTGAGAAGCGGGTTGAAAGTAATACTTTTCAGGCCCGGGAGTTTCGCTTTCAACTGACAGCTGTCAAATTATAAATTATAAAGTAGTTTCATTTTCACATTTCTATGGAACCATGTTCAGACTTTTTCTCTGTCACTCAATTACAGCACGATGTAAAATTAAAATAACATAAAGTTAAGTATTAATTCAAGAATTTTTTTTTAATGACTTAATTATAATTTAGTTTCAACAATTTCTTTAAAATAACATAGATTTGGGCAAAATATTTAAAGATGAAAATGAAAAATAATGGCTAAATAATGAAGTTGGCCGGCCAACGAAAAAAAAAACAAAATAGGCGGCAATCCGATTTTTTTTTTCGAGTTGTAGAGTATTGTTTATACTTCCTTGTATTATTTCTTTAGCCAATTCCTGATTTTATTTTTATTTTCCTTGTATTCGTAATGAAAAGCACAGTGTTTACCTCGGGTGAAAGACTTATTTTGTCCCTCGAACTATTAGCCAAACCCCGTCTCGGGACAAAATAAGTAACTTTCACCACTCATGTAACAATGTACTATTGTTTAAGAAAACAACAGTGCATTTCTAGGTTTGTTGCGGACTTCCAAACAGCTCGTAGCAAATGTTGATCTTAACTAAAAATGAAAATATCATAGTTGAAAGCGGTAAACTACCACATTCAGTTGATTCCAATTTACAAAATTGACTTTTTGGTTTATACTTTACGTAAGGCGTACTCGGGCGTGCATGAAGCTACACTTATAAATAAATCAGTTGGCGGGCAATATGTAAATCTTCGCGTTTACATCTAAAATCCGCGACAGAGAGTTAGAAGCCTACCTATAGCCATGTATCATTCGTTTTTTACATAATGTTTGACGGGAAATCTAAAATTCTTGCTACGTTTAGGGTTTCTTAGAGTAGAGATAAGCTGTTGCCAATTTAACTACAGTTCATATACCTACGGGCTGATTCGACCAGAGGGTAGTATCACCATGAAAGATCGGCGTAAAATAGCGTTAAGTGATAGTGCCGGAAGCCGAAACCTCCCTCCCTTTCTCTCCTCCTAATCTGTCCCACTCTATTTCAGGTGGGCACCGAGCGTGCAATGCCTCTGGTATTGCAAGCATAAATAAGCGACTATCAGCTTAAAATTAGGCGGATCACACATTTTGTTTACCCATTTTGTTTGACGTCCCACACCTGGGCACGGGCCTCATCTAAACACGAGGGGGATTCAGGCCGTAATCCACCACGCTGGCCTAGTGCGGGTTGGCGGATTTCACATGTCTTTCGAATATTGGTTAGATCTTCTAAGACATGCAGGTTTCCTCACGATGTTTTCCTACACCGTAAGCAAGTGATAATCATATAGAAATTATGATTAGCACATAGATTTCGAAAAATCCAGAGGTGCAAGCCGGGGTTTGAACCCAAGACCTGGTGCCCGCAAGATGCGTGCTTAACCAATCGGCTATCACTGTTTTGCAATCGGCTATTGTTATAATATAAAAAAACGCACTGAATTCCGACAGGACCGTTATTAAATAACGTACAATATGGGACACTTTATTCAGCGAATTGGCTATATTTATTGGGGTCATATTTCTCAATGACATTGTACTTATAGCCAGCTACTCAGGTGGGCGGGCGGCAGGCGGGCGGCGGGCGGTCTCGGCGGTGTAATGTGATGTCGGTAAAGTCTCGTTGACATGGTAACTGCATCAACGGAACATCTAGTTACGATGTCCGGATCTCGTAATCCGCAATTGGAGACTGCCGTAAACATGGGACGTAAGTACTCTGGTAAATAACCGCTCTTTGAAGTGGGTTTAACGCGAGCGTGTGTACCTATTACATGTACTCAGGTAGTTAGTTCATTAATCAAGGGTTTTCATGTACCATACGTGCATACCCTGTAACAAAGGTTTATAGCTAATTAATAAGTAGGTATGTTTATTTGGATTTGAAAGCCGCTACAGTTACAGTAGGAGAGATCGTTAATAGAGAAACACAAGCTTTAAGTTGAATGCCCTCCACAGATCTCCTCTCCTCAGTAGAATTCAGGTCATCATTGGAATAGGCCATACCTAATTATTGGAATAATACCAATTAATCGAAATGTTTACGTGACTATGCTGCTGACTAACGTTCTTTGACGAAAGAAAGCATAAGAGGATTGATTGAGTGTGATATATGAATCTAAATATATATAACTCAAAGGTGACTGACTGACTGACTGACATAGTGATCTATCAACGCACAGCCCAAACCACTGGACGGATCGGGCTGAAATTTGGCATGCAGGTAGTTGTTATGACGTAGGCATCCGCTAAGAAAGGATTTTGATTAATTCTACCCCCAAGGGGATAAAATAGGGCATGAAAGTTTGTATGAAACTTTGTCAATTAAATTCCACGCGGACGAAGTCGCGGGAACAGCTAGTATAATATATTATGTTTCACGTTTGTGATGCTTGTAATTTACTATTATTATTTATGATTGTGTGGTCGCGCCTTTGGCTGCAGCCCTCATGACCTTTGTAGCTCGGTATTCGGGTCGAGGTCGCGCTTCTGACCCCAGGTACATTGTATACCCACGGGCACATTACCTCCACACTGAAGTAGAACAATTTGCCACCACGCCACGAAGGCGCGGCTTGCATCGGAAACCGATACGGAACCAATTAAACTAAATTGAGATTAATAATACAGAGGGATAAAGTTCTCTGATATAGGATCTTTTTTATTGGGACTAAGCCCGGCACACATGTCCACCACCGTTATTCCTGTAAGCCTGAATCGACATTATTGCCTAATGATGACGCCGAGGTTTGAACTTCGACAAGTTCCGGGGAAAAGCTAAATTGTCTAGGATCTCGCACGAATTTAATCGTCATAAAGAATGGGAGGAGTTGGAAGATAATCCCACTTCTCTCCGTTGCAAAGCGGGAGACTAAAATAATTGTAAAGGCTTTTTGTGTGACAGGTACTTGTACCTTCATCGCTATTATAGTGTGAATACCGATCTCGCTATGCGGTATAAACAAATATAGGTGAAGTTAAGAAATAGGTTGACGAGAGACGTTCGACGGTCATTAATCTTTGTTATGTACGTGCCTATGACGCGCCTTTCAGGGAAAATTCTACGTGGGGGCGACGCGTTACAAGTCACGGTCTATTGTTACCTCGGTTTTGCCAAAACTATGGACACCGGCCTACTCATTGTTAGATACCAGAACAATTACCCGGTTTAATAGCATTTGGGTCGGAAATAGAAAAGTCATCGTAATTAATTTGAGAACTTGAACAATACCTGATACCTAAAACAATTACTGTGGATCCAGAACTAGAAAATTTTGCTAAAAACTTAGTATGACTTGCTTAATTTTTTAAAAAAATTGCAAAGTAAAGAGCCTTTAGGAGATTAAGTTTTATTTTATGAATCCATAAGACGACGTAGTGAGTAAACAAAATTAATCACGTTTTCTTGCGTTACGTTTCGTGCCTAGAGAAGTCGACAAACATGCATACAACTTGCCTGATATCTTCTTCGTCGTTCCCTCACTGCTGAGGATCGTGACCATATATGATCTGTCTCCATTTGCTGCTGTCCTGCGCCAGATCAATAGATCCATTGCCTGATATAAAGCAGTCCAGTTACCATTGCTATGCAATGGGCACCAAAGGCATTGCTCGCTCGTCATGGGCCTGAATTGGGGTAGGATAGGGGCTGGAGATGGGAGGGGATGATAGGATTCCGGCTCTACCTAAATACTCTACTTGTTACTTACAGAGAAACAAGTAGAATAGAGGTTCCACTCTGCTTTTCTATTACTACGTACGTGTAGGTACGTATAAGTACTAATTCTGCGAAATATTGTTCATACGAAATGGACAAAAATAAATAAACGAAACAGTAGCACATGTTTGGATTCAATGATTTTAAATTGGAATCTAGTAAAGTGGGTCAGCTGGCACTACTCAGTGGAGCGATAAGTCCGCCGAAGCTACCAGTTGCAAGAACTCCGGCTGGGCTCTCACGAAATCATACATGTATTATGGTAATGTTGCCTCCTGAAGTCTGATAATATTGAAAGTACTAGAATAATATCAATTAATACATAAATCAAGTCTATCTACTCCATACCTGCATATGTTTACGTAGAATCCTACTAATATTATAAATGTGAAAGTTTGTGAGTGTGGATGTATGTTTGTTACTCCTTCACGCAAAAACTACTGAACGGATCTGGATGAAATTTGGAACATAGATAGTTTATAACCGGGATTGACATATAGGATACTTTTTATCCCGATAATCCCGAAATTTTTGTTACGTTAAATACTACGCGGAAGAAGTCGGGGGGCACAGCTAGTAATAGATAAATACGTTGCCCTACCTTTGTCGTGTATATGCGGGAGGACTATTATCGTCAGGTTTATTATTATTATCATTACTGACATTATGGTGAACCAAATATTAAATGCTAAAATTAATTAGGTGAATATTAATTCACTACTACTACACTATTGCTGCGTGTCCCATTTTATATCCAAATACGCGTTATGGCGGACGAAAAACAGAACTGCTTACTGGTGGACCTCTAATGTAACTGAAATTGTTTTCTTTATGTAAACTGATTGCAGTATATTAATTTGTTGCTTTTTCAGTGTTTATTTATTTTTTCTATAAATTCCCGTATTGCCAACCCTAGTTACAGAATATTATATAGTTATAGGGTGTTTTCGGCGCATGGGAACGAGGCACTTAAAATGCCTGAGATATTCAGGCTAGGTTGATATCCAGCCTGAATATCGCAGGCATTTTAAGTACCATATAGTGTAGTCGAGAAGATTTTCTAGAGTTTTACTAATACCGAGATTATTTCCTTATCATAAGCGGATATTTGCGATGTGGTTAAACTAGAACTCTAACATAATGTTGAACCCAATGAAACAATATTGATTCATTTTTGTTTTGTTTTAATAAAAAAGGGACACTTTTATAAAATAATCTCACACACAATAAAACTAGAATTAATAGAGAGTGTAATGAATTATCTTCATGTGTTTTGCACATAAATGCATTTAAATAATGCAGCAAGCAGGGTAGCGCTTATTAATGGATTCATGACACCGCGCGTGCGGGCTGCATTTTTAACAGAATACGTGATATACCCGACTAAAGCAGGTATTTGCAACGTGTGTGAAATGATGCTATTGTGCTCCAAATGATGATACATACAAATGATAATGACACAGCATATATATGGGAACCAGTGGCGGACTATGTCCAAATTATACAATTTTCTGGTGCGACTCACTACAATACAGTTCCAGCATTCTGCAAAAACGGCAATAAAAATTTAGATCATTTACTACATATATATGGTTTACTTGTATGTTACATTAATGGTGAGTATAAGTAATTTATAATTCATTTTATTATTTGGTTATTGATAATCCGGCACTGATGAATACATTTACTTAAAATAGTAATAGGACATGTAACATTTCACATTCTATCTACTCTTATAACTAGATACTTAATACAAATAATGAAGGTGAAGGTAGATATGAGGTTCGGTTAGTAACATACATGAAGAATCTCACTATATCATATGAATATAAACGTTGATGATTGCTGACATTATGGTGAACCAAATATTAAATGCTAAAATTAACCAGCACCGTTAACAGCGGACAGATTTGATAAAGTGCCAGCACATAATAGGCTCGAATGGACTGGCACGTAAAATACGCGCGTGTAACGGAAAATGTATATTATGTAAATACCGATTAGGAATTTCTTTCAAAATGCCTGCCTATTGGTTGTTTTTTCGCAACGTAGTGTTGACTGTTATTGCGTATGTTAAGAAATACCGTGCCCAATGCCCTTCAAAATAAGGTTTGTTTTTACTTTGGTAATGAGGCCAACGCGTATTATACGCGCGTGAAATACGCGGCAGACGGTTGGAGCCTAATGAGGTCAACCTGCCTCTAATGACAAGATATATTTTATCTAGTCGTCGAGATTAAAAATACTAATCTGTGAAACTATAATTTCGCATCTTCATTTTAAAAGTGTAGGTACCATATGAAACGAAAGCTTCAGATCGTTCTGCTCTGAAAATAAATAGGTACTAGGAAAGCATATTTTACTTATTTTAGACATTGCATTGCGAACATGGATTTAAAAGCGGTCGTTAAAATCTTTTGTTAATCATGAAATGTCAACTACAGACACTATGGTTCGAATCAAGATAACTTTGCAAAGGCGAGGCCTTTACGCTAACAGGGTTGGTAAAATCAAATGATAATTCCGGCACCTAAGAAGTTATATGTATTTTATATGTAGTTACTAGTTCGTGCGGACATTTTCCGCTACCGAAGTGTGCCGTAGCGCCCGTAGCAAACGTGTTCAAGTAGCGTAGAGCCGGCCTAAATGATCGGCAAACTTCCTTTAACTTATATGCTTACGTAACTCATAGTGCGCTGCATATGTGGTCTCATTTGGCACACGCCAACTTCGTTAGCCGCATATTATGTAACGGCTAATTGTTTATTACGCCGAGCGAGTAGAAGCGGGAATGTTTAATTGACTAACAAACAACAATTTCCGCTTAATTTTGTAGATATATTAACGTTGAGCCATGATTAATCATCCGATCAGAAGCATCGATCCAATCGTGGTGTAATGTACAAATTAATTCACTCGATGAAATATTTACCTATCGTGAATGGGAGTTAAGTAGGTATATTAAGTTCATATATTCTCTTTACAATTCCCTAATCAAATTTAAAAGTTGGGAGTGAAAAGTAAGTTCGCATTTCTTTCCACGGTAGGTCTACCTACAGTCAGTGGCGGCACTGCCATTATACTTCGTTAATTACGTCAACCTTGTTGTGTCGCGTACATTAAAAATCATAGCTGTATAACGGGCAGTGTTGCCGCGTAATAAATAGGATCAGTAAAACATGGACCGAGGTATTAATTAGATGGTTGATATTGAGCGGGGTTTTCGTTTAATCGGAGTAAAGGCCTTCGTAGAGGGAGCGGGGCATGTGCTCGGCCAGTAGGGACTTGAGCTTCTCCCGCGGGGCGACCGGCGTGTAGCGCGCGAGCGGGAAGGTGCGCGTCACGCCGTCGCTCAGCGCGCGCGTCACGGCGGTCAGGTCGGCGTCCTGGCGGGAAATCATAAACCACATTAGATACTTACAATAACGTTTTATAAAAGACACCTCATACGCAAATAAATGCTCTCCAAAACAGCACATTAAACTATACACCTACATTTAACTTATACTCGTATATCTACAGGTTGTTTAGAAAGTCCGGCTTGGATGTGCACCGGGCTACTACGTTATTGGATTCGGGTGAATGTCAGGTCAATTCTTTCACAAATGACAGAAAGTTTTCGATATCGGAAATAACAACTTTCGTCCTTACAAATGAATTAGAAGAATGATGAAAGCTGCCGTTACATCACCTGGCATTACCTTCAAAGTTCACACCTTGTACCTATTTATGTTGCCAAAATAAGGGCGATTAGGCGCATCTAAAGGTAAAAACATTTTAGGATACGTAGGCATTATTATGTATTAGGTTCTATTAGGTGCTGCTTTGTGCTTCAATGAGTACAAAGGGATGGTTAATGGTTTCACGTCTAGTAATACAACATGAAAATTTTGTAGTAGGGGTTAGTAAGTAGATAAGTGTAGATGAGTCTTGAACAACTTCGAGCCAGCCTACCCTAGCAGCTGGAAAAGAGGGATACATACCTAACATTTTTAGATGGCCATTTAAGGGATACATAAAATAAAATATAAAATAGCTTGTAAAATCAGGCCTTTCCTTAAAACCGGAGGGATTTGGGGCACCTTACGTAGAACGGCTAGGTTACCTAGGTACCTGTATTTACTGGTTGGCTGATTGGGTGATATATTTAGAACCTGTTTAATATCAGCATACCTTTCCTACATTAATACCGATGAAAATAGTACAGTGATAGAGTACATACCCAGTCTTGACATAGAGGCAATTAGTCGGGTCGCGGTTTTGTTTTGCGAAGGTTTGCGAAAGTAGTGCCACTAAAAACTGGCGCGGAGATCACTAACTAAAGGTTTCTACGTTTTGAAGAAAATACAGGACTATAGGTTGACAACGATTTGGAAAATCACTAAAAAGTTTCATATAACAAATATACCTACATTTTACTAGTGGTCGTGGTTCCTATACTTTTGGAACTTATTAAATATAGGATAGGTATACAAATCACAATACATTGAATCAATTTATAAATCCATTACTTAACCTAGATTTTAAAAAAAGTATAACAGCATATTTATTATACACATCCGCAGTACCAAACTCAAGAAGTGGTCTCCACTCGACACCATAATCTAGTCTGGAGCGGTTTACAAGTTTGAATAGTTGTCGAATCTTGGTCTAGTTCAATCTTAGTTCAATAAGTCGTTTTCAAACTATATACAAGCACAATTTCAAACAAGGGATCTAGCTTTTAATAGAGATTATGTGTTAACTTGGCCGGGTAAAATTCGGTACCTACTTGCATAGTGTAAGCAAGATTGGCACGGTACTGAAACTAATTCAACAGGAATCTAGGCTAGAAAAAAAAAGCATCTACTGTATCGCACGTTTTCACCTTGTAACCTTGTAAATGTCGCTACACCGCGTAGCTATAAACGATATCGCTTAAATCAGAAAAAATTAAGCGTGGTCACGTCTCCGCCACTCACAGCGTTTTTAGTGTATTTCTCGAGGCTACGCAGGGCTTGCTCGAAGTAATCTTCACCGTAGGCGCCCTTCTGTTCGTCGCTAAGCCTCTTCCACATATCACGGGCTTGTTCCAGAAGTTTCTCCTCGGAAAGCCACGCGCTGCCTGTCGTGTATTCGCCAGCCGCTACGACCACCTGAGAAACACTTAAACTTTAAAAACAGAACCACAAACATCGTCATCGATAAAATATTCGAATACACTTAAATAAAATGGAGCACGTTTTCAATGTTGCTCTAGAAGTGTTAGTATTATTCACTCTAAACTAAATAAACCAGTAACAATAACAATGTTTTATATATGCTGGGCCGTTGAACTCGTAACACTTTTAAAATTATTGTATAAACAAATATAAAACTTTATGAAAGAGAACATTAAACAATGCTTTTTTGCCTTTTCACGATGTTGATGAGAACAATTACAAACTGTTTTTTGCATGTTTTGTCTTCCGGTCGATAACAATAAGTATAAGCATCAGTTGGCACAGTTGGAAGTGGATGGGAGTGAACTATTAATAGATATTAATTGGCTCAATAAGTTAAAAATGCTATTATAATAAAGTATTACGTAGTAGGTAAGTACCTAATATATAATATTGCTGTTGCACGCGGTTCCGCCCGCATGGTACTTAGATTAAATAAAATAAGCCTAACTTACTCCTTAGAACAACATACGGACAAACGGATCCACAAAAATGTTATTAATTATTTTTTGTTATAAGTACCTACGTATATTCTTTCATATGCATTTACTAAAAAGTTATTATTTTGATATTACAAACTGGCAATTCAATTTTATTTATTTGTGTAGTTGTAAATCTTTCTTTAGTAGGTACTAAATACTAAATAATACTAAGTATCTGATAATCTGTCTAATCTGATCTTAATAATTGATATTCTGATGTTGGAATATGTAAATAGTTTCACCTTTCACCTATAGCAGGTATCTAAAACGGAGGAAGAAATCTGCGGTTAGCAAAGCGTTTATATATTGACATATATTTTGCTGTTTCATTATGTCTATCGTCGCTTGGTCTATTTTTAATCAAACCTCCATTTGTCCCATGAGTATTGATTTTGAACTTAACTTAGGTATACGTTCAAGTAATAGATGCCTGTGTGTGTGTGTGTGTGTGTGTGTTTGTGCGACACTTGTTACTGAGAAAATAGTCGGCTTTCGTTTTAAAACTGTGTTTTTATAAATGCTCATGAATCTTGGAAGTGACTTAGAACCATTTATTTGTAGAGGTTTATACGTGGAAGATTAATTACACCGATATTTCTCTTTAGTCTCGACTCTCGACACCGTGTGGGTGTTTGTAGTGACTCTCTTGTTTCAGCGCGGCTGTGACTTGTGTTGTGGTGATTAAATATATATTCTATGTTTATACGAAAACATTTTGAAATACAAAGTGATTGATGTTATTTATTTTATTCTCCTGTACCTAGTAAGATCTTCAACCGAAGCTGTTTATTAGCTGTTAATATCAAATAAAATTTATTATTATTTGACGTCAGAAATGCGATAGGGCTGCTTGAGTTTGAGAAATAAATAAATTGTTTAGTTAAATTACCACTCAAGAACTTTATTAGAGGGTGTCTTATCAATTCACATGACTAGATTAGGGCGAGGAAAGTAAGGCATGAATCTAAACTAAATTTGAGAATACTAAAGATGTATGGTAATTTGATGAAGACATATTGACACACCTGAGTATAATATTCTCATACATCATCATACTACTAAAAGGACAAGGTCGGCGGCAATAAATTTCACCAATACAAAGTTATTTTGGGTACTAGCATAATTCGCAGCATCCAGCACATTTACCTACCACGCAAAAATATTAAAATAGAACTATCTATAACTTTGCACAAGGTTTAAATTACCTTACAAAGGTCGAGTCTTGCATTCTCCGAAGCCTACTCAGGAAGTCAGCTCCCGAGCGCACTTTATTGAATAAGTTATTATGATCCCTTGTACAAATTGTGTCTCACCTTTACGGACCAACTGCATCTTGTGTTTGAATACTTAAATTCTACAATTGAGATGGCATCAAAAC
Organism: Notodonta ziczac; assembly: GCA_918843915.1. NCBI lineage: Eukaryota > Metazoa > Arthropoda > Insecta > Lepidoptera > Notodontidae > Notodonta > Notodonta ziczac. Next base: position 5,788,330 of record OU974047.1, read on the forward strand.
TGTACCTACATAATAAATCAATTGATAATAGCTTTAATGAAATGGTAAGTACCAAGAGACTTTTATGGATTGTGTATTCAAACATATTGTCGGAATTGACTTTAAATTACACTGAACAAGCCCCTGATCCGGAGAGACAATGATAAATGGAGCGAAGCCATCAGCGAATATCCCGACGTCGTTTAGGGAAAAAGAGTCGGCTACGCCGTCAGCGAAATAGGTCGACGACCGCACGAAAGAACTCTACGTACGTATCTATAACTAATAATTCAGTACTTATCCATAATTTATATCCTACACGTGTAGGATTAGGGGCGGATTTTCAAATTTTCAAGGTATAGGCTGTAAAGTTTTTTCCGCCCTTGCCTCTACAATTGTCATGTCCTAGATTACTTTCAAAAACCAAAAAATTCGTTGAAATTGCACGTAAAATATTTTTGGGTTTGTTTTACTATACTACACTAAGTACTTCAAATGAAAATCACAAAATTACACACAAACCATCCAGCTCGCAGCCTCAAACCAGTAGTAGGACTGGCATGTATGGGTTGATAGTGGGAAGAGGAATATTGTTTTGCAATTTCGCTCTTTTCTCTCATAAAAATGTAGGCGGAGGCCACAGAGGCTGATTACTGGTTGGGGGGCGGCGAACTAGTTGTTTTACTCTAGATTTAGATGTTTGCGACACCGAATGTACAAACACGAGTAAGAGGGGAAAGTCACCAGCAAAAAAAAATTGCAGAGTCTATCTGTAAAACATTAGAAAACCGTCACACAGAAATCTTTTTGATTTCTATGAGGTGGCCAAAAAAAATCAGTCCCCAAGTTTTCCGGACCAAAAATCTGCCGCCCTAGGCTCCAGCCTACTCAGCCGGCTGGCAAATCCCCCACTGTGTAGGACAAAAATTGTGGATAAGTACTGAATTTGTAAAACATAAATCCAAGCGAGACACGTGGCCGGCCGTTTAGACTCATAATATACCTGTGAAATTACATATTCAAACTGAATCCAATACATAGTATCAGTAGAATATTCTGTATTTTATATACTTATAAAAGGAGAAACTATTTGACTGATCTATTAACGCCCAACCTAAATCGCTGGGGTTTGATGCCTATTTTTAAAATTAGGTACATTTTAAATCATAGGCATCCACTAAGGAAGGAAGGATTTCGGAAAAGTCTAACCCGTGAGGGGGTAAAACAGATGATGCAACTTTGTATGTAAATTCTGTTCCAAGATCCACGTAGACGAAGTGAGAACGAAAGCCGGTAAATACATAATATCTCATACTTCTAAATGCTTAATCTGAACGCATGTAACACATAGGTACATACAAGGCATAAGGGATAAATAAGTTGTGATAGACTGGACACTAATGTTTTAACTTACAACATCGACACCTCGTGGTTTGAGCTCGCGGCGGAGGCAGGCGGCGAGGGCGTCCAGGGCGGCCAGGGACGCAGTGTGGACTCCGCGCACCGGCGCGGCCACGTGCGTCAGGATCGAAGACGCAAGCACCACGCGGCCGCGGGCGCGACGCACCAGCGGCAGCATGACTTGCACCAGACGAGCTGGCCCTGGAATGAGAACAAAAAATGACGCAAGGCGGCGCCACTTGGATGTTATAGCATCATTGTGAGAAGTAAAATGACAGATGATGACAGGCCCAATGCAATCAAACGACATCTGGTGAGCGTAATTTGTTTTCTCTTCATAGGGACATGAAGTTTTGTATTTTGTTATGATGATATTCGGTAGCTTCAGTCTGCACTCTCGATTCATGCTGAAAATCTAAAGTGCCGATAAACCAAGACTATATCAATCTAATGCATTGCCTAAGTATTTTCATGGGTAATAAACAATAATAGGTACTATAAAGGAAATAAAAGTCATAAAGACATCTGTACACACATCTTGCAGACATATCCCGATGGATTTTATAATATCACGATTCACGAGAGACCTAATAATATTATTTTATCCCGGAATGAAAAGGTTCACGGGTAAGGTCAAAAATTATATTTACAAATCCCTTTTACATGTAAATACATACTTACTTTTCATTACCGTGATGGTTGAAAAAGGAAAGAAAAAAAGCCTTCTATGTCTAACCTTCTATAGGGTTCCTTTTATACACGGGAGCAAATTAAAATGTTAATGCGAGGTAGGTATCTCCCTCTGAAGGATATTTAAATTTAACATGATTAGGTAGGTAGGTACCTACTATATGAAACCGATAAGCTTATTATGAATCATAAATAGGTAACGTTAAATAAATAATATTTAGGTAAATAAATAAAACCATATTAATATTACGTTGAACATGTATTTGGAACTCTAATAGGTATTTTAATATTTGCGTTCCTAGTATATATTCTAGACTAATTTATTTAATACCAAAATAATATTGTTCTCCTATTCCTTGACCTATTCAATATCGATATCTAAACTTTTCATAAAATTATATTACTAATGCCATCTAGCGAAGTCCAGTCTAAACAATTACGTAGCAAGGTAACGATGCTGGCGTAGCACTCCGTAGCAAAGAGCTCCGTAGCTCGTAGCAACTTACCCAACAAGTTTACATCCATGGCTCGCTTGATTACGGAGAACGGCACCCATTCTAGTTCGCCAAGCGCACACCACGATTCGCAGTTGACGATAGCCCAGAGGCCTTGCGCGCCCTCTGGCAGGTGATCAACGATGTACAGAGAAGCGGACAGAATCTAGCAGGGAAAATAAACGATATTACGGGAAAGTAATATTTCAAGATGTTGTAGATAGAAGTCGGTACTAAGAAAAAATAACAAAAAATGATTTTTGTTACTACAACTCCTAGTATCCTTTAATTACAGCAAAGATTTATGTAATAACTCGAATTCATAAATTTGTGTTAATTACAAAATGTTTGTCACAATCATGTTATCCTTTTTAGTCTCGGTGAATAATTTTAACTGCTTTTTTTCTGTTTTCTTTCTTCTTCTAATTTGTTTATTTTATGTCTACATAGTTTTTAAGTACTGAAATGCCTAAAAATGGTTTAACCATTTTGGTATGTTTGCAACAAAAATTGAATTCCATGTTTTGATCTTAGCATGTATATTTCAGCAGTATCTATACATATATAAAATATATCTATATTAAACATGAATTAAGTGAAAATTTACATGAATACAAAGTACGAAGGTAAAGTACTTGCAGTTTTAATTCAAAAAAATAAATACTTGAAGTTATATCAACACCACCTTTAAATAGAGTAACACAAAAACAGAAACCAAACGAACAAGTTCATTTATCTCAATAAATTTGGGCAATTAATCTTATGAAAAGTTGAAACATTGTTTGTATTGCAAATATGTCTTTAGACGACGTTAGCAGTCGCGCGGACGGGTAATAAAGTAAGTATATATCCGACCATTTGGCGTAGTTGTTCGAGTTTAGACCGCTCAGACCAATGCACCGAGTGGTTGCGGGTTCGATTTCCATCAGGGTACATTTCAGAATTAACCATTGCGTAATTGCCTGTGTTACTGTGAACCAGTATGCTCGTCTTGCTATATTAATTTATTTAAATTCATAGCCTTTCTAGGACCGAATTGTTTTGTACCTTGCTCTGTCTAGCCCTAAGACTTAAATTTGAACAACGTGTACAAAATTGGGGTCGGTTAGGTAGTAAGACTATGTTAAAAAAACGTGAGGTATTTCATTTTCAGAGTTCCGAATTCAGACTAAGGAACCTCATCACTACCGAAATCAAGTGCAAATAGAACTTTATTTCTTGTCTCATGTTTTCAATTATAGGTACGATAGGTTTTAGTTATGGCTACGGATCTTAGTTTGGGCGTGACCCGACACACACTTAGCTGGTTTTGTATCACCCCGGGCAAAAGATTCCGATCACGTGATTCTTATCTTTTTTTAATTGTACGTGAATTCATTTCAACTACAATACATCCCCAAATTGGGTGTTGCTGGGAGCGATACATGAGAAAAATAATTTAAAGGGCCTTTAGAAATGTATACAGGCCTTAAATAGACTAAATAACAAGACATAACAGAACGTAATACTTCAAACGCTGAATGAAAATAAAGGTATCTATTCATATTATATTATTTATTTTGTAAGTAAATTTAACCATGTTATAATTATAATGAAGTAAGAGTAAAACATTCTAGGTTCAACCCTAATGAGAACAAAATTCAGATCTTGCTAATCACTATCCCAAAGGAGATGTTGGATCTTAGATTACGCCCACGCAATTCAAATTAACTAGTTACTGTAAATTTTGACTGAAACCTTCAAATACTATTCCATAATAGCTCAATACCTAGGCCAGACAACTATATTCAGAATACTTTATAATACACGGATACTTTAATAAGTACGAAGTTAGTTTTAATCACAGGTTTTAACAATGTACCATTAATTTTTATTTCCATTACAGTACTCTTGAATGAAACGAATGTTCACTCGACTCGGCTTATGTAAATAAATAAAGGGTATACATACCTACACTACTTAAAAATGCTACCATATAAAGTTCAAATCTGTACGCACCTGTGTTTCGGAAGTGATATCCAGTTGAAGAGTGTGCAGTCGGCCAGAGCAGTCTTCTTTGAGCATATCGGCATCTATGTTCCCCGCTTTGGTTTGGAAGCCAGCGAACACGTGGTAGCCCAGGTCGTCCAGCCGCCTCGCAAGAGCGTTACCCAGGACATTGTCGCAGCCAGTCACTAGAACAGCTTTCCCGGCAGCTGTCACCTGTTCCAGAACCATTGATTAGCAAGCAATCACAGTGGCCAAGCCAAGCTGTACACAATTAATTACAGCAGAGGGGGATTCAGGCCATAATCCACCACGCTGGCACAGTGCGGGTTGGCGGATTTCAAAAATTGGTTAAATCTTCTGAGACATGCAGGTTTCATCACGATGTTTTCCTTCACCGTAAGCAAGTGATAATCATATAGAAATTTTGATTCGCACATAGATTTAGAAAAATCCAGAGGTTTGAGCCGGGGTTTGAACCCGAGACCTGGTAGCCCGCAAGACGCGTGCTTAACCAATCGGCTATCACTGCTGACTGCAAAGAATATATAATAATAATAATATTTGATCATTTTTCAATAATAAGCTGTCTCTAAAGGTTGCAGCCAGCACTCATAATAGTATTCAAACTGTGCTATGAGTGTTGGTATATCGGCGTTAAGTAGCTAGTACAGCTGTATTTCGTACGGTAAGATGAGTTAGAGAGCTAACTCCCCTCCCTTGCCCACCCTCTGTCACGCTCCCCTTCAGGTCACCAACGTGCGTGCCATTACTTTGGTATTTAAATAATTTACAGGCTATGATTACTGCTAAACATTAGGCTGCTTGATGCTGACTTTGTTATATAAAATAAAAATAACTTTCAATGCTCACAAACACTGGTGCTAATTTTAGTAATCAATACTGAGCTATTGTTATGAGGATAAGTAATATAATTAATTCTTATAAGTAAAGTATAAAGAAGACCCTCAAAGGACTTCAAAACTTTCTGGCCCATCTAGCCGCCTGCGAGAACAATGGTTTCGCTGGCCTTCGGAACGTGAAAGTAGAGCCGGCTTCGGCGTTGGCAGGGGTTTAAGCTCGCGTCAAATTCGCACCGCGAACGCCCGCGGGTTCTTGGTTCACGCCGCATAAACAACAAAGGTTATTGTTATTCTATATTATACCTAATAAAACTGTCTAATTGATATACAACACACAGACTAAATGTAGATAGAATCTAGAAGCAGATTTTGCACAAGATGTCCTTATATAATTTGCCCTGGCCTGGGTGTCACTAGGATCGACCCCAGTCTATTGTGCGGTACCCATAGTACAAGCTTTGCTTAGCTTGGGACCATACATGCAGTTGGTGTGTTAGTCTGGCGATATTTAATATTTATTATTAAGTTACACGATATTCTCTTACCTTTAGGTGCCTACTTTCTCAGGTATTAAAATAAATGTGAAAAGAAAATCACGGTGTTGCTTTCCGCGGAAGTTGTTAGTGTAAGAGAAAACCTGTTAATTTGGTGCTCGTGAGCGTGCAACAGGGAAAATTGGGTGTTTGACTCATATCGTATATGTAGTGTTTATATTAACTCATCAGTATCGTTTCCCTTTTGATATATAGCAAGATATTTCTACAAAAATATTTAATGTTGTAAATATATTTATTCGCTTTTAAAGTAGGTATACTAAAACTACTAAGTTATGATATCATACCTGCGTCAGTTAAGTAGCTAGGTTTGTATTTGAAACTGCTGTTTTCGAAATTTAAACATACTGTGTTTTTTTGTTTTAAAGATATGTTGAATATGATAACACTGTTAGTAATCGTGAGACATAATTTATATAATTATGCCATATAAAAGTTAAATAAAAACTTAACGCATTTGATACTAGTCAGTAGTCACGTGTTGTGCTTGTTAAATGATGTATACATATGGGAGTATGATACGACACACATTTTATGCATTAAAATATTGTGATCCAGTTTAATATATAATTTCTACCTCAAATAAATATCGAATTATAGGGTCACTTGCGGAGAGACGATATAATTACAAGATACATCAGAAACGTCGCTATGTAGGTCACTCTTAGTTCCGTTTATTTACAGACGTTAGAAATTAATCCACCGTGGATCCGCCTCTAATTATAACAGTATTGTTTCTGTGCTTAAATTAATAATATCTCATCAGGGGACGAATGTTTTGTTATATCAGATATATTTGGCGGGCGACGAAATTAAGTTTTCGTAGAAAATTGATGGCGACAGGTTGATTGATGTCCGTTATAATAACTGCTGAGTGAATATTTTATTCAAGCATTTGTACCTACCCATGCGTGACGCCGTGACGTTCGAGGTTAACTATTTCAGGGTTGCCTGATCGTTAATTCTTAATCTTGTGTTCCTCTCACTGTTGAAAGTCACGCACCAATCACAGGCTGTTTGCATATATTTAGTAATCATACAAATGGCCTAATAACTGTTCCAGCTCGTTTCATAAATAATTTTTCACAACCCTATTAAATGGGGTGGAAAAGTTGTATTTTTACCTTTCCTGTCCAAAGATGTTGTTAATTAATTTTCTCAAAGTTATTCATAACGGTTTTGAAATAATCAACTGATTTGCGTTATCAAATGAACAATAGCCATTGTTTATCTTTTCCGCCACTTAGCCCGTTGTTTTTCATTATTTACTTTAGTTTATAAAATCGAAAGTTGGTTGGTAGGTAGTTTCCGTCATAAAAATATTTGAAGTTCGAAAAGATAACACTATGAATATTGTATTTATTATAGTGTCTGTTCGGTAAAAACACAAACATTAACCTATTTTAAATGGGACTTTTGAATGGATCGATGACGCAAGGACGGAGGCTGGCACAATGGGACAATTGTTGCAATCTCCTTGGAAATGTATAATACCTACGACACACATTTACACAGACATGTTAAGGGCTGTATTACTCAATAATACTCAAAATATTGTGTTTTATAAGGTCCAGATTAGGTTATCGCGTCTAGCCTCTTAATTTCATTCACAGGCGCTCTCATATGAATCGTAGAACATTTCGTAACGAGCTATTTATAGCATTCAGACCGACATGTTACGAATATTACGTGAAACGCTATCGCAATAGTCTTACAGTTATAATACCTATATACTCATAATTTTCTATATAATTTAAAGTCTATAAAATAAATAGTAAAATACTTAGTCATTATTATTTTATTTACTCGTTTTATAACTCACACTTTTTCGTAAATTATATGCCGGATATTCCTTAGATAAATAAAACGACGAATAGGTTAGCGTCAGGCGAGATTTTGAATAGGTAATATTCCTTTGTGTTTGATAAATTCTCGATCCCTTAATTATAATCTCAAATTTGGATTGTGGGTGTTTGCGAAACCTCTATTAATAGTTTATCCTACGCCCGAACCACATGTATTAAAGTTTTAGTGTAATAACCGTATATATGTATATGATATTGTTTTATAACATCACTATAATTAGTAAGAGATGATTATATTACATGAACTACCTATTTCGCTGAGTGTATCACTACATAGTAGTGATGTAACGAATGTTGGATTTTTGACATTCGCGAATGCGAATGCGAATGCGAATGTTCACTTTCAAATAACTCTAAATTGAAAATTTTAAAAAACTCCGATGCGACGACTTTTTAAACTACAAAAGTGCCGATAATTTTCAAACGGCTGAACCAATTTTCGTGAAACATAGCTAAGAACACTCTCGATAAGAATACCTTTCTAAAAAAAACGTTTGGGTGCTACGATGCCACATACAGACAGACAGATATTCATGTTAAACTTATAACACCTCTCTTTTTTCGTCAGGTTAATAAAGAGATTTTTATTGAGTTTGTTAATATTTTAATTAGACTAACAAGCACAATAGAGAAAGATCATATTTATAATTTAGTAGCCGACCAAGACAGTTCCATATTTTTTTAAATTCAATTATAACTAAAAGTTACTACTTACTTACGATCAATCTGCTGGTTTGCAGTCAGAGACTAACGCGAGGGCTGTGATGGAGCCAATGTGTGTAATTAACAATGCTCACGCGTTTCATACGACACTTTACAACTTCCTTGCGAGTATAAAATATTACTATCTTAATTGAAAAAAAACACAATTCTCGAATTTGTTTAAGACCTTAGAACCAGATTACAGGATGAATGGTTAATAAAACCAGATGGCGCGCCGTAAATTTTTAAGGTTCCGTAGTCAAACTCGGAACCCTTATAGTTTCGCCACGTCAGTCTGTCCGTCTGCCCGTCCCTCTGATATAACAGTAATTTTATTCAGAGACTATTAGGGCAAAACTACTGCAAATTAGCTAAAAAATAGAGTTTATGTACCGCAAAAAAAATGATTTTTCAGTTTTAAAGGCAAAGTTATTCCACTGTTCCTGCCGTACTTAAGAAAGGGGAGTCAAAATGTTTACTTACCCCCTCGCTCGAGGTATTTATCAGTAGGTATTTTAAAATAATTTGAAAGTTTATTTGTCAGTTTTTCAATATTAATTGCCGTTTACGAAATATTGAGCATCATTGTGGCCTTTTTTACGTGAGTAGCAAGATTCATCCCTTAAATTAGAACCACATTATACATGGTTTATTGTAGGAAATAAATAGTTATTTACTATTCAAAATAAATACATTATTAATTAAAAATCTAAATTTTGGACTGAGTCTCAAACCCACGCACCAGTGATTGTGCAACCAGTCTAATCACAATTTAATTATTTGAATGAAAACTCCTTATAAGAACTTTTCATTAGTCCAAAAAGAAAATAAAGGTTTATGTCACTTTTTTGTTTATTAATGCCGATTTAATAAATTTTGTAAAATATTTTCTTACTATTTTATTTATACGGTAGCCAATAGTTCATTAATTCCGCAGGAATTTATAGGTTACGAGAGCCGCATATTCAATTTTTCATATCAATACAAATAACAATCTTTTTTATGTTTCTGGATTTTCGAAAAGTGGCGGGATGTCTACGGAACCTTAGTGTATGCGTAGTCCGACATGTATTTGGCCGGTTATATTTATCTATGCACATACATGTATTTAAATAGATATAAGTAAGATTGTAATATTGTAAGGTCTATTTTTGTGAGGAGAAATAAATAAATATTATTATTATTATATATTATCTATGGGCCTAGCAAAGCCGCTAACAATTATTATATTATTATTATTTGAAATATAATAAATCGAATAATTATAATATGTTTCATTTACAATGAAATTTAATGTGAAATAAATATATTTAAATAATTAATGTAATTGACGTTCTCCTGACGAAAAAAGAGATATTGTTTTATAAAAATGTAAAGTCAAAAGCACTAGTGCGTAATAAGCTGCTTTATGAACCTAAAAGAGGTGCAATATGGGCACCCTACGAGCAAGTTTGTTGTAAAATATATAATTCTTACTTAGTTGTATGAACACTCCATATCCATGTATAAATAATTTTCATTTTGTTTATCAAAAATTCGCCAAACATTCGCATAGATTCTTGCGAATGCGAATGCGAATGCGAATGTCAAAAAATATGCGAATATTCGCGAATGCGAATGCGAATATTCGATACATCACTACTACATAGTATAAAACAAAGTCGCTTCCCGCAGTCTGTCCCTATGCTTAGATCTTTAAAACTACGCAACGAATTTTGATGTGTTTTTAATTTTAATAGTTAGAGCGATTCAAGAAAGAAGGTTTATATGTATAATAAATGCATAATATAGTAGAGAAACACTGATTAAAATACCCGTGCGAAACCGGAGCGGATCGCTAGTTTCTTATAAGTCACACACTACAAAAAGTATATCATTTTCATGTTGTCATTTTTATATTTGGAAATATTGTTAGTATACATATATTATTCTTGTTGATTCATAAATTGCGTTATTGTTACCATCTCAAGAGACATTACGACCTGATTCTAATGCTCTGCTCAGCACAGGTAACCTGTAAGATGTTTGCTCGTAAAAAGCGAGGCGGATGCAAGTCCTTAGGGAAAGGCGCGCAGTAATATCAGATTCTTTCCAGTAAATTATCTGTACAGGTAGGGATATTACTTTAGGTAGTACCTATATGTATATGTATTAAAACGCATGTATGAATTAACTTATTATATTGTACGCAACGGATTTTATTAATTAGTTGTCGTTATCATACTTCATACTATAATATATAATATTATAAAGTGGAAAACTTTGTTTGTTTGATTGTAATGAATAGGCTCCGAAACTACTGAACCGATTTGAAAAATTCTTTCACTGTTGGGAAGCTACACTATCCCCGGGTGACATAGGCTATAATATATTTTCAAAAAAATTAGGGATACTTACTAAAACTCGAATAATGTAACCGCAATGTACCCGTACAAAGCCGGGGCGGGCCGCTAGTACATTATAAAAAGAGCGCAGTTGTATAATTCACACATACCTATACAGGATGAAACAGAAAGGCTATACTTTATTTCAAAACTTAACTTTGTAATTCTACAACTATCAGCTTTGGGGGAAACTTGAAACCAAAAGGTGTTATAGCGATACAGCTGTTGACAGATTTCATAAGTCTACATAACCTTCAGTACTTCCACTGTGCCACAAAGCCGATAGATTTAGATTTACAAAGTAAAGTTAAAAAAAATAGTATAGGTACCCTATCTAGTTTAGTTGAACGCATTTAAAAAAAATGTATTAGGTAGCTCGTTAAGTTAGCAGTACCTAGTGCTTAATTATCCGACTGCGCGACGCTAAGGAGTCTCATATGTTTATTGGGCTATGTATGTATGTTTGTTCCTATCCGGCGCTCTGGAGACCAAACGCGTCTGCCGATTATGATAATTTTTACGCCAATCGATTTGTCCTAATCATGCCAGTGTCACTATTCACTAAGGACTTGTCAGTCATTAAAATACAATATGGCGTCAACCAGACGCCATATTCAGACAGTTTTTTTCGACCTTAATACAACCAGGACAACTTAATTACAAAGGGACAAATATAACTCAGAACAAAGGAATCAAATTAAATCAAGGCATATTACACCGTAAGTACTTCTGTGTAACAATAGACTTCCATGTTTGTTACCGAACTTTGTTGTAGTTTGTTCGTCAAGTCTCAAGTAGAATTATTTAAATCTACCTACCTAACTTTGGCTGGTTTGGTACTATAATCATTTTCTGTAGTAATTAGAGCCTATTAAATTAAATATACATTTAATAATACATAAATTGGATTGCAAATAACGTAATTACATTTCTACATATTATTGTATTTTTGTGATATTTTTCTTCTAACGTATAACAACCATCTGTGCTTTGGAGAAAAATATGTGAAACTTGGAGAAAGGGCAACGTTTTGAAAGTCAAAGACGACGGCCCGACATTTTATGACTTGATATATTATGTTATTAACACTCAGTGCACATTACATCAAGGTTTTAAACACAAATCCCCCACTTACAGTCATAACCAACGATTACCTTTCCCTTTCAAAGCTGGCTTTAGTGCAAGCATTAGGGGTGATCGTCTACTTTGCTGTACTATGAATCGGGCCGCTCGCTTCGATCAATAGGATTGCTTCATTTCCTGTCAACTTGAGCTAGGTAGATCCGGGTGAAGTGGAGGAAATGAAGCGAGCCAAGTGGACGGTAATCCTAAACCATGCCTTAAAATGTATAAAAAAAAAACAAAATGCTTTGACATACCTACTTTATGTTACATATTGGACAATGTGCTTTTTCATTAAAAGGCTAGCTATAACAAATAAATTCAATTAGTAGACGTCGAATCGACTTAACAAATTTATTTTATGTTTCTTGCATACTGAGTTCTATTTGGGGTATGTATGGCTCATTTAACTTCTAATCATAGAAACTGAACAGAACGAAGGACACGGACGTATCCAGGTCGCGAATGGTAACACGTTTCGTGAACTAATAATACGTAGAGTGCATAAACGTGCGTTCCCGACTCCCGCCGAGGACGCCGGTGACGTAAGACACCATCCGCAGCGCACACTGTGCCCGCTTAGGGTTGTTTTGGCATTTCGTATTTTATACCGTGGGAGTTGGCGAATGAGACGCCAACAAACACACCGTGTGGGCGTTAACGACTTTCTTAAAGGGAATATACTATAATCCTATGAGATTTGAATTTTAATTTATTTTCATGCCATTTTAACACTACGCGCACGTAGTTCATGACTTGTACTCGTTTCTAGGTAGAGTTGCCATACATCCGGAATTTTCCGGACACGTCTGGAAATCGCGGGGATTTTTAGGCTGTCCGGAATTTTGACGGTTTAGTTAAAAAATAAATAATTAACAGTATAATAACAATTACCGCAACTACGGAAAATGAGTACATGCCTACTAATATATTAAACAAGAAAGTATTATTTCATATGGTAACCCTAATTGCAGGTTCTCCCCTTTAAGATTGTTGTAGCGACTATCTCGGTGTTCTCAAATGCTCCTCACGGAAAGTTTTTATTGGTTGATTACGTCTCAGGATAGGCAATTTAATACTCAACATAATTTTTGCCTCTAGGTCGAGGCTCCGAGCAATGTAACCTACCGTAGCTATGTTGAATTATTCATTGTTTATCTTAAATACAAATAAGATAGCAATATTTTATAAAACCAGAAATAAAAAAATAAAAAACAATTATTTATGAAAATTAACATAGATTTTATGTAGCCAGCGTTTTTTATCTGTTTCCGAATCAATTTGATGAGGGAATCAAGTCCCGCTCATCTAAAGATCGTCAATTACAAGTTTTCAAGTATGTTGTTTATTGTAAGCAACATCCGGTTGCGTAAATCATGTTAAGACAATTAAAACTGTAGGAGTCTCGGAGGCGCGATATGAATATTCATCGGTTTAATAAGATTTGCAGGCTTCACACCTGTTTTCCTTTCTTAGCGACTTCATATGAATTTTCCCTCTGGAATATATTCTAACGTGATAATGTTCAAAACCTATCTGATCTAAGTATATATATATCTACCTACCTAGAGTTTTTTTCACAGCAAACATTTTTCCTTATTATTGCCATTAAAGCAATGCCGCAACGCTGAATTATAATAATTTGCAAATAATGTCTCATCTTCTAGACCGCGAGTAAAACATTTTATTTCTGATGAACATGCATGACAAATGAGCAAACGAGCTTTGCGTTGAGTGGTGTACATTTGTATTTCATTTTTCAAATATTTTCATGACGCTAATGATTATGGTAAGTATGTTGAAACCCGTACTTTTAATGATTTCAAATCCAAATTACCTATAATTACTTCGTCTATTTACAAACTACTGTCTGCGGACAAAATGCCTATTTTAGGAATGTTAGAAAATGTTAGAAAAATTATAATATTACGTAGCCTTACCTGTAAATTGTGGTAGAACCAAATGGAGCCGGTGACGGAGATGGCAAACCATAGGAAGAGGGTGAAAACTGAAACCGAGCTGAGGTGCGTGGCGTTGAGGACCGTGGAGAGCACCACGGCGAGCGCGTGGCACAGCACCACCGGCAACGCGCAGCGGTCGATGATGTCCCATGGCACCTCCTAGAATAGCACATCACTCAATAAAAAAAAAAAACAAATGTAAATCACGGTCTAGAGTACACTTTTGACATGTCATTTCTACTACTTAAATAAGAATGACATTTCCAAGGTTACTCTCAGACTTGAGATCGATCTATTAATACGGATCTACATTATCATTGTTCCGAGTTTGAATTATCTAAATATATATAACTCAACGGTTACTGACTGACTGACTGACATAGTGATCTATCAACGCACAGCCCAAACCACTTGACCGATCGGGCTGAAATTTGGCATGCAGGTAGATGTTATGACGTAGGCATCCACTAAGAAAGGGTTTTGATTAATTCTACCCCCAAGGGGATAAAATAGGGGATGAAAGTTTGTATGAAACTTTGTCAATTTTAAACTGATCGGGCTGAGAATTTGCATGCATAAAGCTACTATGACGTAGACATCCCCTAAGAAAGGATCAAAATTCCACGCGGACGAAGTCGCGGGCTCAGCTCAGGGTTTATGTACGTATATATAGGTAATTTAAATGCGTTTTTATTTGGAGACGGTGATTTAGATTAAACATATTACAAAATGTTTACTACATCTGATAAAGTGGTAAGTGATACCTGCTGTTAAATATAATTCCATTTCTAATAATGGAACTTCGAAAATTATATACCTACGGAATAGACAAAAGCCCTTCTCCTTGTTGTTTAATAAGTAGGCATTCAAAATCGATTAATCAGGGTCTAGTAAAAATATGTTCTACGTCGTATTTCGTAGTTCAGTTGCGGTTCAGACTCAATGTAGGTACCTAAATATAGCTGAATCAGAAATACTAATTAAAAAGCAGTGAACAAATAGATGGGTATGTATGCACCTTTTACATTAGGTACCTGCTTAGGTAGTGTATGGTATCGAGCAGAAGCTTTGAAATCCCCGATGCAACTTAAGATTAAAAATTCGAATTGTCTATGGCCCGTATTAATACATTGATCTCAAGTTTGAGAGCTGTCTTGGAAATGTCATTCTAATGTCATTCCAGAATAAAATGACACATCAAAAGCTTACACACTATCGCTCTCACACTTGAGATTGATTTATTATTAACATAAATGGGGCCTATCAAAGAGAATGTAATAGAGAATGCATAGGGCCTATCAAAACTAGACTAATCGAAAAGCTAACGCTCTTACATCGCGTTAAAAATCTCGCAGTCCTTATATAACTTTTGACAATATGTACTTATCGAGTTACAGTTAGTGAACCCGATGCGATATGGAGCGGCGTAATTTCTTATCTGAGTTTCCGCTCTATATCATTTGTCGCGGACTTTGCGAAGTTTAGTTAAGACTATGTTTACAATGGGGACAAGTTTATCGCCGTATTTTTTCAGTCAACTGTTGAGAGAGACTCCAAGCGTTGTGTAACGTACTATGTAGGTACCTACTGCCGTTTACAGACATAGAGTCGTCAAATAAATTGTCCTCGAAAAGTAGAATACTGGGAATTTGAGTAAGTATATTATACTGGTATCTGCCAAGAGTGAAGTATGACTAAGCAATCAGAAAATAATATTGCAACTACATATTTCATACGTAGGTACGTAGGTAGGTACGTTTCGTAAGTAATCTGGAAAGTCTGTTCACTTGTAACTAAATAATGGTGATTTCTTGTGGGTTAATAAAAAGCCCTAATATGCACATTACGATTACGTATAAGCCAGGTAGTTTCATTGACATGTATTTTATTGATTAGGTAGGTATATTGGTATGTTTTCAGTACACATAGGTAGGTACCATATTCATAGAAGCGATCGTGAGTAATATTAAAACGCTCGGAAAGTCGGTAACATAAATAAAAGGCTTAAATAAAAATACTTAAATGATAATAGTACATTATGAATGAAACAAGTGAGATAAGTTGGTAAGTATATAATCACGCATGAGACTGATTGGCCGTGATGGAGCCTCGGTATCTAATGACCAATGTTCACGCGTTTCATACTTGCGACGAAAAACTATAAGAACCTGTCAATTTTTTTTATGGGAGCCCTACGCCTAAGTGTGTACCGGCATTATGCGGTGCAAGAGGGGCGATTCGGATAATCATATTTGTAAAAAAAAAAACGCAAATCACAACTTGGTTGAGACAAAATATATATCCAGTAATCGGGAATTGGGATTTTGAAAAAATATGTTTTTTATGTATTTTAAAACTTTATTATCCTACTAATATTATAAATTCGAAAGTTTGTGAGTGTGGATGTATGTTTGTTACTCCTTCAGCAAAAATTACTGAACGGATTTGGAACACAGATAGTTTATAACCGGGATTAACACATAGAATACTTTTTATCCCGATTATCCCGAATTTTTTGTTAAGTTAAATACTACGCGGACGAAGTCCGTGGGCCAGCTAGTTAATAATATTGATATTTAATGCAAAAACCTTAAAAATATAAAATTCAATTATTATAAACATTTAAAAAGTTATAAAATTAAAAAAAAATTACGTGACTATAAACGCGCCATGATTGGTCACCATAGTTGTGACGTCATAATGTTATAGCTATTTAATAACAGTACATCGTTTACGGGTATTACCCGTGACTAGACAATAATATTTAAAACTTTTTGCTAATGTGTGATAAAGGATTCATTAGGGCAAAGTGATAATATTCCTGATGTTGATATATTTAATAAAAAAAAAACCATTTGGTATAATTCTGCTGAAGTTCGAGGTGCCAAGGCATCAAGGTAAGTCTGTTAAAAATAATTATAGTAAATTAAAATATTTAATTGTTTATTCTCCATTAAGTACATTAAATAAAATTATTTATTTCATAAATGGTAGACCATCGCGTGAGAGTTACGGTGACAAAGCTATAGGTTATATTGAACTAAGTCGTAAGGAGTTGTTTTTGTAGTAGGTAAGTATTCATGAATAATGGTACAAAACAAGAACGATAACTTTTGAGGTCCGACATTTTCGATATAAATATGTATTTGAATATTTAACAATGACAACAAAAGGAAATAGATCAAAACACTGTACATGTGATAAACATTTATATATGAACTAGCTGTGCCCGCAACTTCGTCCGCGTGTAATTTAATTTAACAAAAATTTCGGGATTATCCATCCCCTATTTTATCCCCCTTGGGGGTAGAATTCATCAAAATCCTTTCTTAGCGGATGCCTACGTCATAACATCTACCTGCATGCCAAATTTCAGCCCGATCCGTCCAGTGGTTTGGGCTGTGCGTTGATAGATCACTATGTCAGTCAGTCAGTCAGTCACCTTTGAGTTATATCTATTTAGACTGCAATGAGGGAAAACTAACATTATGACGTCACACGCGCTCGGGTTTGTCCGGGAGCTGTCGGCGTGTCTTCGGTACTGTATTCAAAAAATATTTTTTATTTTGAAATAACTTTTGAATTATTACGAAAAAAAATAGTTTTGTTATAAAACTTATATATAGTCCTTCCATTTGCCAAAAAAAATTTCATAAACCCAATTGCAGAATGTGCAGAAATTTTTATTGATTTATGATGATTTATGTTTACTATTTTTACTTACTTAGTTTAAATAAAGTCATGTTATCCACTAGTACCTACCTACGTAATAAACTACATTATGAACCTAAAAACGGTGCAATAAAGTGTGTTGCATAATACATCAAGAATAGAGGAGTAATTAGGAGGAGTTTTAATTTAGCAATACCTTGAAAATAATGTTCAACCCATGGAGCAGGTAGATTACATTTCAAAACACCCACTACTTCATGAGACTTACTCGTGTAGATGAAATAAGATGTCGACATTTATCGAGTTTCATTTCTAAATGTTCGCCTCAGTAGATTCCACTAACAAGGTACGAGGTTATAAGTATAGGTACTTAAAAATAAATTCATATTTAATGGTCAGGAGAAACTAGACGGTTATGGCTACGTGGGTTGGGTTATGGCTGCTGGGTTTGAATCAACATAAAACAAGTAAACACTGTTACTGTATTTTTAATCAAGTAAAGGAAATAAAATAAAAAGGTAAAAAACGTTTTTCTGTCGCTTTGTACTTCCTTTTTATGCAATATTGTTCGGCATTTATATTTAAAAAGTTTGAATTTTCACGTCTTTAATTTGAAATCCCACTCGATATGCCTCCACTTTTTTGGGTGTAACATCAGGCATAATTATTTTATTCGTATGAGTTGTAGTCTATGGTACCCAGATCCAGATCATAATAACGAAACAATTGACACCTCATTCATCAAAATGGGTTAAGTAGTTGAGCCTCTATGGTGAAACGCTGAGTTACAAACATGTATACATCCATATATGTACTGCTAAAAACATAACACTTCCTTTTGTTTTTGCTCTAGTCAGGAAATACGCGCGTGATTTGAATCTTTCCAAATGAACGCGGCATTTCCTTTCTCATTTTGTCGCTCATAATTATACTTAATATTATCTTTTTGACCTCAATGTGGATTTACCTTTAATCAAACCTGATCGGTAAAGTAACTTCTAAAAAGAAGTTTTATAGAATAATAACCAGACTGGCTCTTTTATAGGAATTTGATTGTTCATTAAACAAACAACAATAATTAGTACAGACTTCATGCATTTTATTATGCGTTTTTTAGCGGCCGCGCCGGTCGTGTCTGAGATGTTTGCGCGCATAGTTTTATTTTAGTGCACATAGCAATAAAAAAATCAATTTTTGTATACTTGTGTCACCGTGTTTATGAATCGTATCCAGTCTTCACAAATAGAACTAGTCAAATATAATGTTGAAAATATTAAACATGATACTTTTATAGTTCATACCCACTATTGAAAAAACCTCAAATGTCGATATAATGAAACACTTTTTCAATATGAGTAATGTTGATCCTCCCTTGTTGCTGAACATTCACCCATGAAACATATTCTAACAGGAGAGATCACTGCTGCATAAAAATTAACCGAGTGGAAAGGCCCTGATGGGACTGTGTCCTTTTCTACCTACTAGGTTATCCACGAGGGATGGTAGGAACAGGCACGATAGGGGTATTTCTAGCACAATATCATATTAAAAAAATATCTAGTGCGCGATCCAGTTACATACAATAGAAATCCATGGCACAAGCTCAATGGCGAGTGTCAGATTATCATCATCTTGCCCTTATCCCACACTAGGTGGGGTCGGCGCAGCACGTTCTCTTCTTCCATTCAAGCCTATCATCCGTCATCTCTGCACTCACTCCCTTTTCGCTCATACCCTCTTCCACGCAGTTCATCCACGTCTTTTTAGGACGTACCCTACCCCGACTAACACTCACTCTCATACCCATCGTCCTTTTGACCGCATGATCATCCCCTCTTCGCTTAACATGTTACGCTAACCTCGCTAACCTTCCGCTCTTTATTTTCTCTGTGTCAGATATAAACCGGAAATACAACCTCGTTTCTTGTATTTAACAACATTAATAATTATAAGTGGGCATAATTACTTTTCATTGTTATATTGGCTACGGAACCGTACCTCGGGCATGACCGCACACACTTGACCAGTTCTATTAATTGCTTTATGAATATTTTAGGGCCTGTAAACTTTCGTGACGTGTCATGGGATGCCTCATTTGTCAATATTGATTCTGTTATTTACGAGGCACAAGGACACTCATTTATTTATCATCATGATTGATATGTTTAAAGTATAATAATAACTAAGCCCTATTTACTACCCACTCCTGGGCCAGTGCCCAGGGTAGGTCGTTAAAAAGGCCTGTGCCTCTTTTCGACACGACGGGGATTCAGGCCATAATCATGATTTTGCATGTCTTTCCAAAATAAAATAAAAGAATAGTATAGTGAATAAAAATAACAACGCGGAATAGGATAATATTCAACATTTAGAACGAACCACTACAACTAAGGTACCTTTGCCCAGGTTTGGGAGGCATTGGGATCGCCCGGTACAATATTCGGATACCCCCGCTTGTACAAGCGTTGATTAGTTTAGGACAATTTAGTTGGTTGGTTAGTCTGGCGATATTTGTTATTATTATTATAACGGTTATATTTGCGGAATTGGGCCGATACGTTGACTGTTTACATGTCGAGTCAATACCAATATTCCTCTAGCTATCATATTTTGGAGTAGAAGTGGCATGAAGTGGATGTTCTATCATATAAATTATTTTAAATTTGAATTAGTAGGTCTATATAGCCCCCTAAAGGCTGGCACCGCATCTACTCCCTTTAGGCCAAAGAATGTCCTAGGCGATGGATACCGCTCACTATTAGGTTTACCTTCTGGTATTTAGTTAGAGTGCCTGTGTAAGGAATAAAAAAATGTAATGTATCCGATAAACGCTTCGGGGATTATTATGTTTATAATAATAAGCCTATGGGAATCACGGCCACTTGGTAGTGATGTTATACATACATACAGCTACATTATAGACGAATGACTAAATGATAATATTAATGATTTCAGACTCTAGTTTGAGACTATAGGTATCGGTGCTATAGCTATCTACCTAACGATCGCTAGATTCTGTGAACATAGCGCGACTTGTTTATCCAGACTTTCATGAAGTTTTGGTGACGTATCTCGTATGTATGACTCACAAAATCTGGTAAACAAATGAGGTAAAATAAGCATGTACCTAAAATAGGACTATTTTCGTCGTTACATTTAATCTTGGCAGAGTGGTCGTGGTCATCACTTAAGGGTGGTTATTAGCACCCTTGACGACCCGTCGCCATTCATCACGCACTGTTTCCCCTCTATCTATCAATTGGCCGATCCAACGCATAGGATATCATGGGCGTGCTATAAAATTAATTAGTTTGTGCGGAAAGAGAAACGTCGTTTATTTGAAGGCTTGTTGTTGTACTAACAACACTTACAGCATAATTGTTCAATTTCATTGTGTACCTTTTAACATTTATTTTAACTGAATTGTCAAATAACTATTTATTGAAATATCTTCTCTTTTCGTACAGACTCTACGTGGAGCGAAAAAAACCAATACCTAGTAACTGTAATTTTTTAATTATATTTTAATTGACATTTCTTTTCGCACCAATTTGGGACAATAGGACTTAGAAATAAAATTATCTTGCCTGTGACGTAGACTGTGGATTTTTAATGAGTGACCCGCGACGCGCTGACGGCCGCCGGTGCATGGACGGCGCGGTGATAGAGGCGCGGCGGGTTACGTCGCCCGCAACCATGGCTGCTCAACCAGATCGCACTCCACGCGCGCTGCATTCACAACATTACACTTTGAACCATTCCATCTAACTATTGATGTCTACAAACGGCGCGCGCCCAGCGAGCAATTTACCTAAAAGCCATTAAAGTTTTACGGCACGTTATTCGAGAATAATTCGCTGTATCAATGTAATGAATGTGCGTCAATGAAGGTACTCGAGTCCCTAGGCGGCCCGGGTACGATGTCGCAAATAGAAAGTGCAGCCGATGTAAATGTCGCGGATCTCTGCCGAGTGCGTGACCGGGGCGGCCGGACACGCGTTTATTTTTAAGCGAACGGACGGTCACTGTGACCGCCTATAACATGCACGTGCCAGATTTATAGGTATGATTTTTGATAGACGACGTGTGGGCGCTTCCAATTCAACGTCCAATCGAAATTTTACGGAGATGCGAACGATCGTGACCTTTGTATACTGCGACTATACCCCGTACATTTAAATAGGTGACTTTTTATTTGCGATTTATTTTTAATGACGGTGTTCTGGAATTACATGGAAACGACAAACGCAAACTGAATACAATTTGGTGCCAATAATACACCTTCTACTTATGTTATGTTCGAAATAATCTCGTTTATGATAGCTCGTATTTAACTAACTGTAACTGCGTTTTTTGATCTTGTTATGTGTTTTTTGATTTTAGTCAAATACATTATTGTTTTAGCCAACTATTTTATATAACTATATTTCCTTTTTATTAAAGATTACCTAAGTAAAAAAATAGTGATACACTTTGAACGATAATAAGATGTTTGTGATTCAAAGTTGTCGATAGGCAAATAGTTTTTAAATTAATGAAAGCTATACATATTTAAAAACAAACTTTTCATAATATAGTTGATATATAGTTGATTCCAGTAACATACATATACCTACTTGCCTGTAAATATATTATTTTTATTCAACACCAATATCGACTGCAAATATATATCGATAACTGATCAAAAATATTGGCTTATGTCCAAATCATAAATATTTATCTTGAACGGATATCAAATCATGAACGGTTTGGAACTATTTTAAGCCGAAAAATATATTATGATACCTTGAGGTCCACTTAAAAGTGGTTATATCTTGGGCATAAACCATGGATTGAATTATATAAGCAAGCTTTCTCTGAATTATTCCGGAGTTTCAGCAATCTCCGAACCCATGTAAACAAATTTCTTAAACAAACGCATTGTTCAGGCTGGCATATTGTTCTCCTTTCCAAAGTCTTTTTATAAACTTAGCTATAGGAATATTTTTTATGGTTTTAGTTTCTTAACTCATGTTTTGTCGACGTTTGGTAGCGAACCTATTCCAAAGGTATTTTTGTGTAAAGGAAAACCTACACTACGTTTTCAAAAGCTCATGATTTTGTTCTGCAGTTTTTTGTTACATGTTTGTTGTCATTGAAATATTTTTTTGAATCAAGAAATTCGTCGAATTTATAAACGGAATCCTCCATTGAATTTCTTTTTCACTGGCATTTATTTTGCAAATACCTAGGTACGTTTACCTGCCTTTCATCACACTATGTATTTTTATTAAAATTAATAAAAAAATACTTATTCAAAATTATAATTAAAAATAATCTATAACCATCTAGTAACACGGTACTAAAATAAGATTCCTTATTGGGTAAAGCATATCATAAATTAATTCATAAAAAAACCTATGAATGTTCTTGCAGATTCACATAGACAAAAATATTATCCAAAACTAACACAAATAGTTAATGATTTTTATATAAAGCTAGACACAAACCAACTTTTATAACAAGTCAAACTATAAGTATATGCACCACGTACGTTAATCGAATAACGTGACTGAATGTAGAGTTAGGCGGTACGCGGTGTAAACGTGTGTAGGGCGCGGCGCGTGCGCAAGCTTCGGGCTTGTTCGGGGCGGGCGGCGCGTGCCGGATGCAGACTCTCACTGCGCGCGCGCACGACGCTCGCGCTCGCGCCACCGCATTCGCGCATGCGCCTAAATTAAACGCGCATTATTATTTATGACAACATTTTCGCCTAGATTGTAAAATCAAATACCTATTCAATGCTTCAGGGAGGAATGTTTATTTGGAACTTACATTTAAACCACCACCTAGAGATGTACCATCATAATTTATAACGAAATGTTGAAACACTCTGAATAATAAATGAAATTTATTGCCTACGACACTTACATATTTATTTAAATGCATTTTTAACCTTCATTGTGTGTTTGTTGACAAAAAATCTAGCCCACGTATGATGTGACTTTAGATAAGAATAATGTGTAAAGTCAATCCGTGTAATTCAGTATTTACCGCGTCAGAAGCTGTACAAAACATTCCAACATGATTCTCTATTTAAGTGGTTGCCTACTCTGTTCTGTGTGATCTGCCCACGCACCATATCATCCGTGCTACACAGCCAGGCAACCATTAAATGTTAACTGTTAAATGTATATCCAAAGCTGCACCTGATAGAGTTGTATCAAAATAGTAAAGCCTTGGAATCAAAGGCCAACTAATATTGTAAATGTTAGAAGGTGTTTGTTTGTAAGTTTATTCAAGGATCACGCAAGAAGGGCTCGGCGGATTTGAATGATTGGTATGATATACAATTTTCACCCTCTATACTAGGTGAAACAGAAAGGGTTTACAATTTTTTTTGCAACTTTACTTTGTAAACTAAAACTATTGGCTTTGTGGGACAGTTGAAGTACTAAAGGTTTTATAGCCTTATGAAATCTGTCAACAGCTGTATCCCTGTAACACCCTTTGTTTTTAAGTTTTCTCCAAAGCTGATAGTTAAAGAATTACAAAGTTAAGTTTTAAAAAAAGTATATATCTACCCTTTATGTTTCAACCTTCTTTGTTTTTCTTGCGCGAGAAAAACAAGTAAACATATGTTATGTTTCAATCGATCGAATAGTGAATTACTTACATGATTCGTTTTATTTAATTATAGGACCAGATTACGTAATTTGGTATATAATTTTATTTTTGGTGTACAACGTACAACGTAAGTACGTAGGTACTGTAGCAACCGTGTTTATATTAATAACTCAGGTTGCTTGGTAATATAAAATTTATTATAATATTTATTTTTAATACATTTATTTAAATAATTATTTTTATATTCAAATACACTTCCTATCTTAGCGGTCCCCCGGTTGTCACTGCCAGCGCACCGCAGAGCTTTTAATTTCAAAATTAATATTTTTCTTAAATTTAAATATTCTTGTCGGCCAGGAACGCTTATCGCCAGTGGCTAGTGCGCCGACATGGACCTCCTTACAGTACTAACCCCACAAACTGGGTTGTGGTTGTAATTATTGTCGTCATGTCGGCACCATCCTGTATAGCTACGAACATGTCAACAATAATAATATAACGCGCCAAATGCATCTTTGATATATGAGTTATATTTGTGATAGACGAGTGCGTTTGCGCATTGGTTTATATCCAGTAAATTTATATTTAAGAAGTTAAAAGCTTTGATAAAGCTTGAAGAAATTATTAATAAATGATAAAGGAAGAAAAAAGGATTACATTTATTTAGGTACTTTAGATAATAATGACCTTCGTCCGTACACCGCTGCTCTAAATTGAAACCGCCCAACTCTAACAGGCTGCATTATTAAACACTCCGAAATTGAAACAATATTGATTTAGGTATATCCATAAACGTATATACAATATATGCAGCGATATATTTGCATTTTCTCAATTGCAATCAATTACGCGCTTCAATAGAATCGTCACCATAAAGCAAAGGCGGTAAGGCATTAATTTGCATTTGCAATTCAAATAGTACCTGCGTTATGCAGGGTAGGCATGCGGTTCTCCGACGATGAACTAATCTAATGCTAACTCATGCCTGCTCTTCTGGGACGATGAACAAACTTTATCATTAAACTCACTATGTAGATTCCCGTATGCTTTTAAGGCAAAAGTACAGTCTATAAAAAAAACGAATTTTAAATTAATTTTAATGTTTGTGATACAAATGATTAAGGCTAAAGCGGCCATCTAGCCCGCGAAGTTCAAATTTATTGAGGGTTTTTTAGATTTTTTTCAAAATCTGACAATAATAAAAGGCACATTTTGTAATTCGCGACAAAGACCGTGTGCAGTGCATTTATTAATATATACAACTTACTATAAAACATTTAAAGAACGACAGCTATCCAGATAATCTGGTAATTTTTGTATATTTAGTGATCTTCTAGCCAAGTTGCTTCGTCTGCATTCTTTTCTACAAATCGCTACGCTTCATGTATAGAAATGACATAAGTCACGTGATCTACTTATCGACTTGTAATGTCATTTCCATACATTTAAGCGTAGCGTTTTGTAGAAACGCTTGTAGACGAAGCCACTTGGCTAGGGGGGCAGACCATAGCGACCATAGTGGTTTCGTAGGACCAGTACCTACTTAAGGAAGGCAGGTGTAGGTAAATACCATAATGGCGGTAGAGCCAACATGTAGCCAATCAACTGCAACTCATATACAGGCTGGGTCGACTGGGGTTTTACCACCCTCTCAGAGACAGCTGGAAGCCCAAACCCTCAATCTCCCTTCTACACCACCTATCTCACTCCCTTTCAGGGCCCTAGCCACGCTAGCTACTCAAATCGTAATAGAAAAGCAAACGCTCGCGATTCCGTTTCAAACGCTCCGCTTTTGACGTTTCGCTGACACGAGCTTCACGATTTCTACTGACATTGATATGGTATGGTGTCAGCAAAACGTCAAAAGCGGAGCGTTTGAAAAACCAATCGCGAGCGTTTGCTTTTCTATTACGATTTGAGTAGCTAGCGTGGTTAGGGCCCTGGTCGGAAACGTGCGAGCAATGCTTTGGTTTGGATAACAGCTTAACATCACGCGGGTGGTACGCTTGTTGCTGACTTTGTTATATAAAACTAACTCTTTTCCCAACGGGTGGTTATTAAATATTGAATTTGGGACAACTAATTCTGAATTTGACCTTATCTGTGCAACAGTCACCCAAATGTTGGTAGTAAAATAAGACAGTGAAACATTAGTTCCACGCAAGGCTGGATGCATTCCAATGAAATTCGGTTTGAATTTCAACTTCAATATATTGTGTCCTCAATTAAAATGATTTTGTAGTATGTACATTATTATGTTCTACTTACACATTGTAAGACTTCAGTCTTGAAAATCATAGAATGACATCTCTACATTTGCAGATGTATTTAAAAATACAAGCACCTAATCGTGACGTCTCATTGGTGGTAAAATGGTAGCCGTGGGTTGAGCAGACAGCGAATACCTACACAATGTCATCGGAATTATTGCCACGACTGCCTGTTGCTATTGTGTTGCCGGAAGCGGTAGCTATTGTGTCGGTCGTCTTTCCCCGCTCGGCTCCGCTCACAAAACGACCTATTATTTATTTTTTCCTCAGACTGCTAATAAAATTTCTTTGACATCTCGAGCACAAAAGGTTTTCTCGTAGTGTGAATGTCTATGAAAATCGATTACCCACGAAATAATATCTTTAGGTACTCATATTTTATTTACGCTTTCATTGGGATAAATACAGAAAAAGGTATCATTATTGTTTTTTTCTGTGCTTATTTTCCTTTATTGGTTCCATACTATTTACTACCAAATCTTAGTTGTCTTTATTATTACATTAGTCATACGTATCTGTACTATTCATGTACATAGAGATAAAAGCGAATTTCCTATTGAAAATACTTACAAAATATTGTTGTATATAATCGGACGAGTGCTTGGCGCAGTGGTTTGAGCGCAGGCCGCTCGGCTCACTGCACCGGGTGGTTGCGGGTTCGGTTCCCGTCGGGGCAAATTTCGGAAATGGACTTTCGTAATTTTTCCCAGGTTTGGGTCTCACTGGGATAGCCCCAGTCTATTGTACGTCCCATATAACAAACATTGCTTATTTTGGGACCATACAGTTAAGCCTGTATTAATAAATCGATCCTAAGTCTGAGAGTGATCTTTAGTAGAATAGAATAGAATAACTCTTTATTCACACTAAAGTTAAGTAAGCTGTACATGTAATTTTGTACTGAAATTATATAAGAATTACATTTCCAAGATCGCTCTGAGACTTGAGACTTGAGATCGATTTATACATACAGGCCATAGTGTATCAGTCCGGCGATATTTATAATAATTTACTTGAAAAATTAACATTTTATAACACTCTGCTAAATTACGAGCTGTTAATTGTGAGAATTGTTACTAGAGTCAGCTTGTATAACCGGTTACGTAATGCTCTATCTATACATATATCGAGTAAATATATGGCACAATTATATAAATTCTATAAACAAAACGTATCCACTATGGTGTTTCACAATCGCGGCGATATTTTGAGTAAGTATGTCGTGTATAGTGTAGCGGGGCTCGGATCGAACACGTAGGCGACACGCCGCGAAACTGTATCCGCCGCGCCGTCCGATTGAAACGGTGCCAGCCGCCGAACCACCAAAATAATTTCCACTCCGCACTCATCAACGGGTTACTACTACACAGCACACAGTATAGATATTGGATTCTGATCGTTTTGACGTCATTTCATGTACCCATCTTGGTATGCACATATCAAGCAATAACAATTTCTTAGAACGACGTCTTTGGAATTTTAGTTTCTTCATCAAAAAGTGGCACCATTTTAGTAATCGCATCGTTTCAATATCTGCAATTATACCAAAGTATTATCCTGTCTCGAGAATACCGTAGGCTCTACTTAAAACTGATGAAGATACTGTAATATAATGTATGCAATTAAGTAACATAACTATCAACTATAATTACATAGGCACATCACAAAATAATTATGAAGTAAGCATCTTGCACCACTTCAAAAGTCATAAAGACCATTCATTATAGCCATAGAAGCGAGAACCGTTAGGTCTCTGATTATAGCTATGAGTAATAAAGGCGATAAAGCAAACGTTTAACGTGGACGCATACATTTATCTGAATATAACAAAGCGAACGAGGGCGGCGGTAATCGCGAAAGATATTTACGAGACGTGTCGACGGCGGTGCGCTTCCGATCTCAGTACTTTCTTTCGATTAACTTGCAACTACTGCTGGCCGTCCCATGAGAAATCTGTCCGTTATTTACTATCTGTAGGAGACGACCTTTAATTTCGGAGGATTTCGACAAACGTGCTTCGAATACCGAACGTCGTAAATGAAATTTCATCTGGAGCAGTATTTCAGCCGTAATCCGAGTAATCAGTCACTTGAATCTATACAAATAACGGGTGGAATAGTAATGCCGTTACCTTGAAATGATTAGAAGGATTGGAATATATGCAAGGGAATGGAACTTCGTTAACGCAGTGAAGAATAGAGTCGGTTTCATAAAAATCTTGGCAGGAGATACGGTTTTGTAGTTTGTATGTATTAGGTATGAGTCCTTTTGTCTGTTATCTCTCAATGGAAATAATGGTAGGGAAATACATATGTGTAGATACTAGGTACCTATAGCACATATATAACTACCTATGCTGTGAGTTCAGTCGAACAGAAAATGGTTTTACAGGACCAGACGGTATCTCGCCGTTTTTTCTTAAATACACTGCTGAGTCGTTGGGTACACCGCTGTTTCTATTATTTAATCGTAGCCTACGTGAAGGAATTGTTCCTGAAGCCTGGAAAACCGCGAACATTACTCCTGTTTTTAAAAACGGCTCTAAAAACGATGTTACTAATTATCGTCCTATATCTCTACTGTCCACCCTGTCAAAAGTACTTGAACGTTTAGTCCATAATGCAATCTACCCCTATCTACACAATATTATAATACCAGAACAACATGGCTTTGTCAAAAATCGCTCGACTATTAGTAATCTCATGTTATATAGTAACTTCCTGTTTGAAAATTTAGATAACCGTAGACAAGTAGACTCAGTTTACACAGATTTCTGTAAAGCTTTTGACAAGGTGGATCACTGTATACTTCTTGAGAAGATTGCTTACAATGGCATTCGTGGTAATTTACTACGCTGGCTCACTTCATATGTCACAAACAGAACTCAGAGGGTTGTTATAAACGGTTTCTCCTCAGATACAATCAAAGTGTCATCAGGTGTGCCTCAAGGTTCTATTTTGGGTCCGTTACTTTTCGTTTTATTCGTTAATGATATAAACAACTGCTTTAAAAATGCAAACTTTCTGCTATACGCCGATGATTTAAAAATTTACCGCAGTATCAACACTGCTCATGATTGTGACAAACTTCAACAAGATCTTAACCGCCTTACTGCTTACTGTGCGTTAAATAAATTACATCTAAGTCTTCCTAAATGCAAATCTATCTCCTTTACAAAAAACATGAACGTTATTAATTTCACATATACACTTTGTAACGCTCCTCTTGATAAAGTCTCAGTAATTAAGGACCTCGGTATAAATTTTGATTCGAAACTTCATCTAGACATCCATGTTAATCATATTACAAATAAAGCTTACCAGTTATATGGTTTTATCATGAGGACGTGTAACTCTTTTAAGCGACCGTCTACTTATTTGTTACTCTTTAAATCATTAATTCGGTCTCAATTAGAATATGCCACACCCGTATGGAACCCATTTTACCAGAAGTATAGTCACCAGCTCGAAACTGTGCAGCGGAAATATCTACGATCTGTAAATTACAAGTGTTCTCATAACTGGTCCTCATATCGTACGCTTTTGAATAGGTTCTCACTAACACCCTTACACTTTAGACGACTGCTTCTTGACCAAGTTCTTTTATATAAAATATGTCACAATAATTATGACTGTAATGAACTCATTAACCAAATCTACATTCGTATACCTAGTCGTTCGCAACGTATCCGTAATAATTATAATCATTGCTTATTTGCTCCTAAGTTATGCAGAACTAACGCAGGTAAACGTGCACCTTTACGGCGACTGATGAAATCTTATAACGATAATTTTACTGAAATTGACCTATTTTCCTTAAAACTGCCTGAATTCAAAAAAAAAATTGTTTCAAAAATTGCAATTATTGATAAGTATGATAAGTAAACAACCAAACTTTTATTATATAGCATAAAACCTACTATCTACTTAAATATGTGAATTATATTTACATTGTATGTTACTATTTCCATGTGTTTCAAACTACAATTTTATTTTTTCTTTTTTTATATTCTGTGCCACTAATGAAATTATTTTGTGGATAACGGTGCTGGTTGTGTAATTACTCCTTATTTGTTACTACATCATCTATACTTAAGCTTATTATGCAATTGTTTGTTGTCCTGAATAAATAAAAATAAAAATAAAAAAAATACTGAGTTGCAGTTCACAAATGAGATTGAATTTAACTCAAGTAGCGCAGTTTTCTTAACTGGCTGAATCCAGTCACGTGGAAGTTTTCGCATCGTTATTTGAGGCCTTGGATAAGGTGCATCCAAGTGAAACCTTTTGATTTGCTTACTAGTTCTGGATTTAATAAGACTATTCAAGGATTGACTCATTCATGAAGAAATAAAACGTTGGATTTATTTTCATAATCCTCTTATCTTTTACGCGTCTTCCCAATATAAACCATCAAAATTAATAAAATCTCCTAACTGCGTTATTTTAATTATCGGCGGAAAGGCGGGCAACACAGTTTTGTATGTATTATATTTAAATGGAAAATTAGTACCTAATTAATACCTATGTACTTACAAGAAATATAAATTATCTTTCAATTCAAGATCTCGAATTGTCAATCTTGATAATAATGTACAGTATGTACAAACAGAGTATTTACTAAAATCTTCAAGAATGATGACGCTACAAACGTTTAAAAATAATCATAATCAATCCATAATCTTAATAACTATCATGGATCAAAGTTAGCGCCTGAGGCTTACACGAAGCAGATAATACTGTATGCAACAGTATGAAGACAGTAGACGATGCTCGCTCGTGTAGGCGTTAATAACTAAACGTTAACTCGCGAATATGTGTATTAACGACAGCCACAGAATTATGGGGCCTTTGCCTAAATGTCAGCCTCGTTAGGAGAGTTAGTTCTCTATGGCCAGTATTAATAAATCGATCTCAAGTCTGAGGGCGATCTTGGAAATGTCACGTCATTACAAAGTGGCATGTCAAGAGCGTACTTAGATTTTAAGTTTAGATTTTAATTCTCAGTCCTCAGGCTTGAGATCAATTAACTTATACGGCCCTAACCGAACCGAAAGTTGTTAAATAATTATCGAACACTTAAAGTAATTTTTCCTTTACCGTCGATAATTACTTAAAAAACCAAGACAAAACCCAGCTCTCCAAGCGAGTGAGAGAGAATTTAACTAAAGGTAGGGTAAATGTTTAGGGGGCGTCCATTCATTACGTGAGGCATATTGAGAAATTTTCACCCCCCCTTCCCCTTTGGTGAGATATCCTAAGATTTTCTTCAACTCCTTCCCCCTACTCTAATCTCACGCGAGATTGTTCCAAATTTATGTTTTTGTAAAAAAAAAATAAGGAAATCGGTTGACCCTAAAGGCCATTCTTGTAACTTAGCTATTAGGAATTGTTTGTGTTGAACATTTTTGAGCTTTTATAAAATAAATTCACACGGTTATATTAGCGGAATAAAAACATTATTTATCAAAGGCGTTAACGATTAGGTAAGCCGGCAACAGTAAGAGAAAATCTAATAAGAGCGCGTTTATAGAAGGCGTATATCATTCGTTATTAGTTTCGTTCCATCTTTTGCGGGAAGTCAAGCTTAATTACGTGTTGATTACCTATATGTTTATGATGATGATAGATTTACAAAAATGAGTTGGTATTTTAACAATAATACATATAATAAATAAATAAATATAAGGTATTTTGGCAGCTTTTCTAAGTTCAGTCTTGTTTAAGAAATACTTACTGTACTTCTTGCGTAAATCAATATTTTGTATTTTTTATCGTATGGTGAAACAATAAAGAGTTGTTAACTATATTTTTACATAAGTCCCATGGCCCCCCTAAAAGTGGGGAGCCACATTAAAAAAAATGCAAACATTTAGAAAAGCTCATGGTAAATATCTACCTACAAAGTAACTAGGATAATTATAACAACAATCAAGGGTCAATTTGATCACAAGCTGAACAACAAGTTTCCGCGACATTTCAGAACAAACTCAATGCAGAGGGCCGACGAGTGCGAGACACATATAGCCGCAAATACAACTTTGTTTCTAGTAGATCATCACTTTGCTTTGAGGTTTTCGTTGGTGGGGCTACGGAGCCTTTGTGCCTTTTTTTTAATTTGATTTTTTTTACGCCGGGAAATGCATTTACGCATACCGCCCGAGACCGGGGGGAACTCGGGTGGTTATGTGGGGCTCCTGAACTGTTGTCCAGACTACCCACTAAAACCCAGCGGTCTGCCCTCGCCGCCGGTACTACGGAGCGCCACAGGATCGATATGCACTGTGACGCCCCGGCGGCAGGCCTGGCATTGGTGCCAGGCCGCAGACTTCAAGGTGGGACTAGGGTCCCCCCTCTGGGGATTAATTTGAGCAGGAGGTCCCCCGACCCCCCACTCAACATCCCGTCCCTCCACTACGGCGGAGGCAGGAGATGCGTATAGCGCCTCCTCCTTCTGCCTCGCCGTGCTCTTCGGATCGGGTCAGCAAAGGCATCTTCCTCTACGGAGCCTTTGTGCCTGGCCCAACACGCACTTGACCCGTTTTTATTAATATTGGAGGTGTTTTTAACTTTTTTGGTCGCGCCCACCCTACGTGCGAAGATCTTGTCGATATCAAACATAACTATCCTGTCCAGAATAAAATAAAACATTAAAAATGTTTCTAATTACAATTTATTAAGTGTAAATCGTACGTCCCCCTTTTAGCGCCTGTGGCCCGGCAAGTCATTGCCGGGCCGTCCGCCGGGGCGTCTCGGAGCATTTCAGTGGACCCGGGGCGCCCCTCTGCATGGCGGAGGGTGGTACACCGTTGGTTTTTAGTGGGTATACTGCGCCCTTCAGGTGCAGGACTCCCCCACATACCCCTCTCGTCTCCCCCGAGGCGTGAGGGGACCCATAAAGGGTTTTCCAACGAAAAAAAAAAGGTCTAAATCGTAGCACCTAAAATAATGCGAATAGGTATTGCTTAACAATGCTCCAGCAAAGTTTTGTAATTGTCTTTCACCGAATTCTTCTTCTTTCTTTAAAAATATGGCCCAAATATGACCCAAGGTGCTTGTCTAACCCACGAAATTCAAATTTTATTTATTTTACTCTAAATATTATCACGGTGGATATTATACTAGTACTAGCTGTGCCCCCCGACTTCGTCCGCGTAGTATATAGCGTAACAAAAATTTCGGGATTATCGGGATAAAAAGTATCCTATATGTTAATCCCGGTTATAAACTATCTGTGTTCCAAATTTCATCCAAATCCGTTCAGTAGTTTTTGCGTGAAGGAGTAACAAACATACATACATACATCCACACTCACAAACTTTCACATTTATAATATTAGTAGGAAATCACTAAATATATAAAAATTGCCAGTTTTTCTGATTATCTGCCGTTCTTGATTTTTTTTAGAGTAAGTTGAGTATATTAATAAGTGCATTGCATACGGTATTTGTCGCCAATTACAAAACATGGCCTTTAATATTTTCAGATTTTGAAAAAATTTATAAAATACTTAAAAAAAAAAGATTTTCGCGTGCTCTAGCGCTCTAGCTCTCATCTATTAGAGTTTTAGCCTTAATAGGTATTTGGCTAGTGTCAAGTTATTAATAGCACATTTAATAACAGAACAATACAAAAATGTTACCGTCCACTTTGGAAAACCAAAATGGAGGCCTGCACCGTATTCACAAATATTACAAGGAGGTTTCATTGAGAAATTTCAAACTTTCTATTAGTACTGGTCAAGTATCTTTAGTAGTACTGACAAGTGTATTTTGTAAATACGGGTTTAGCGGAAAGGGGAAGATCTTCCAGCCAGGCGGGTGTTGTGCCTGGCGGGGCGGCCGCTATGCCCCACTGGTTATTCTCGGGGTCTTGTATATATAGTCACGATGCTTGCGATTCTTAATATCGTGATTCAGTTTTTCTATGAAGAATCCGTACATTGTATTGAGGCGCAGCATTTAGCGCCATCTGTCCATTTCTGTCGGCGACGTGAATGTGAGGTCGCCACACGGGCTAAGTTACGTAAGTAAAAGGGACAGAGCATATCCATAATAACAACTTGTGCATTAAATTTGGTTTTAATTCCTATTTGGTTTTTTCATAATGTCAGGTTTTTGACTGCGGTGATTTCTGCCTTCATCAACCATTCAGGGCCCCGGTCTACTAATTTAAAATCAATGGCAGTCCTCTGGCTGACAAAATGTCGACCGATATCAAATTGCGGTTAACAATGAAGAATTCACGGCGACAATATTAATGAACACGGTTTTTATTTGATTTTTAAATTAGCCGACTTGAGTGTTGTATATTCTGTGACTAGCTGTGCCCACCGACTTCGTCCGCGTAGTATTTAACTTAACAACAATTTCAGGATTATCGGGATAAAAAGTATCCTATTTGTTAACCCCGGTTGTAAACTATCTATGTTCCAAATTTCATCCAAATCCGTTCAGTAGTTTTTGCCTGAAAGAGTAACAAACATACATCCACACTCACAAACTTTCACATTTATAATATTAGTAGGAAGTAGGATCGTAATATTCGCGTCGAACATTATCTCGGACATAGCGATAAGGAAGCATATGCAGAAATTGTTGTCAGCTAAGGGTAAAGTAGGTAAGCGGTATTTAACTTCGTTATATTAGGTAAGTATCTTGCAATTCAAGTTTAACTGTTACAAATAAGAAAGGAAATGTTATAAAAATTAAAAAGGCCACGTACTGGTACAAGATGTCCTTCCCATGTACAGTGTAGTACAATTTTTCAGCCAGTTAAATAAATCAGTTTGAGTACTATACCTACCTACTATACTATAGTATTATTAAACTGTAACTGAGCTGCGTCTGTATTGCAGATATTTTTATATAAATGGGTTCAATAGACTCCTTGAAGGTCTCCGAGTCAAAATAGATTGTTTTTTTATATTTCTGCATGTTCGAGCATTACGGGAAAACGCCGAACCGCTTTCGACGAGGTTTTTACTATTACGTAGCTCGTATTTAGAATAAAGGGAGGATACATATCACACCAAAACTATAGGGACTCCTGCTGTAAAACTAAATTTTAAATTTCTGTGCCCATTTTTAGGATCGGAAATCTACGCTTCCGAAGTTGTGGCGTGAAGCTTGTACCTACAATAATTATAATGTTTATGACCTCAACCTCCTATAATGGTACATCTAGCCACACATATTTGGAGCATAGAGATAATAAACAATGATATTTAGAGATCCGTACTGTTCTTATAAATGCAGAAAAATATAAATGTTGTTACCGTTAGACTATAAAAACTGCAGCTATTCTAAAGCCAAATTCGACATGGAATGTTTTTCCCCAAATTTTGTTAAGTTTTTGTTGTT
Organism: Notodonta ziczac; assembly: GCA_918843915.1. Classification (NCBI taxonomy): domain Eukaryota; kingdom Metazoa; phylum Arthropoda; class Insecta; order Lepidoptera; family Notodontidae; genus Notodonta; species Notodonta ziczac. The sequence continues at coordinate 5,824,240 of OU974047.1, forward strand.
ATTACAAATATTGTTGGATTTTCGGTGTTTTTTACTTTTTATAGAAATAGTAAATTGCAATAATGGAGGTGTGGTGTTGGTTGGTTAATGTAAAACACTCTTAAATCTTGTGTAGTCTCTCGGATATTATTAATAAGTCCTCTCCACATGGCTTACACCAACTCCTTATATACTAGAATAATACATATACTTATCAACTAATACGTGTCCAATATCTCATCTACATACCATTACGTAGTACACACAAGTAGTTTATAACACATTCTTTTGGACGTGTATATCTCTACTAGGTGAAACAAAAAGGGTGTACAATTTTTCTTTGCAACTTTACTTTGTAAATCTAAATCTATTGGTTTTGTGGGGACAGTTGAAGTACTAAAGGTTTGATAGACTTGTGTGATCTGTCAACAGCTGTATTCCTGTAACACCTTTGTTTTGCAAGTTTCCTCCAAAGCTGATAGTTTTATAATTACAAAGTAAAGTTTTGAAAAAAAAAGTATACCGTTTTTGTTTCAACCTGTATACTTTAAAATTCCTATTCAAATTTGCAACTTTATGCCAATCTTCTGTGGGAGAGTGGTACTACCACCGTCGAGCTAGTTCATATCTGAGCTGCAGTCAATCGGGTACAACTTTTTTTTTTTACCTTGGAAAACCCTTTATGGTTCCCCTCCCGACTCGGGGGAGTCGAGAGGGGTATGTGGGAGTCCCCGCACCACGAAGGCGCATGGTATACCCACTAAAAACCAACGATGTACCACCCTCCGCCATGCAGTGGGGCGCCCCGGGTCCACTGAAATGCTCCGAGACGCCCCGGCGGACGGCCCAGCCATGAATTGCCGGGCCACAGGCGCTAAAGGGGGGATGACCTGGTACAAGCCCAGTCATCCCCTAGACGGCCGAAATCGTGCAATAGGTAGTGGGTCCCCCGACCCACCACCTGATTTCGGCTAGTGAGGAGGAAGAACCTACTTATAAATGGCAAAATATTATAATTTTCGCCTCCGTGAGCTCACGGCCGCGCCGCCAATTACGCTGAAGTCCCCTCAACATGTTATAAATGTATTTGTACATAGACCCTAAAGTTGATATTTAATTATTCATGGAAGACTCATTCCATAGGTGCGTATATTCCACTCAATTAGTTCACAAAGCTCAGGATAGTCGCTGTACTCATCTTGGATAAACTAATCTGCTCAGTTATAGTATGTGTTGTGTGAAGGGTTAATATGGGCTCGCGTACATTAGACATAATTAGTATTAGTTAACACTAGCTGAGCGCGCGACTTCGTCCGCGTGGAATTGAACTTAACAAAACAGCCCGCTCCCGCGTTCGGAGCCCGCGCGACAGGACTATTTTTTTAAAATGTAGTTTTTCTAAAATAAAAGTAGCCTAAGTTACTCCTTATAACATCAGCTATCTGCCAGTGAAAGTCCCGTCAAAATCGGTCGAGCCGTTTCGGAGATTACCGGGAACAAACACACAGACAAACAGACTATAATATTTGGCTACAACATTCGCGAATGCGAATGCGAATGTTGACTTTCAAATAAAAAACTCTAAATTAAAAATTAAAAAAACACCGATGCGACGACTTTTTAAATTACAAAAGAACTAATAATTTTTAAACGGTTGAATAGATTTTCGTGAATCATAGCTGAGAACACTCTCGATCATAATACCTTTCTAAAAAAGAAACAAATTTAAAATCGGATCATCTGTTTGGACGCTAACATGCTACTTACACACAAATACACATGTTAAACTTATACCACCCCTATTTTTCGTCGGGGGTTTATAAAGAACGCGCAAAATGTTAGTTTAGTTTGACATTTCGTGTTGGCCGAGCATAGCCGAACCCATACAGGTTGAAAGAACGAAGTTAGTCACATCAATTCGAAGAGATTTGTTTTGATTTTAGGGTAGTTTAGTATGCATTAATCAAATTTATTTGATATTCAAATTTTATTGAGTTATAATATTTTAATTAGACTAACAATAGCGATAGGAAAATATAATATTTATAATTTAGTGGCCTACCTCAAGACAGCTCAATTTAGTTTTTTAAACTCAAATATAAGTAAATAAGTGCATGATGTGCAAGTGAGCTAAGTTACGATAATTGCAGGATAAATGAAAAATAAAACAACAGGGCGCGCCGTACGTTTTTAGGGTTCCGTATTCAAACTCGGAACCCTTAAAGTTTCGGTACCACCGTCTTACATCACAGTAGTTTTATCCGCAGACTATTAGAGCTAAAATACGGCAAATTCGCAAAAAAAAATAGTTTATGTACGGGTAAAAAACTGTTTTAAAATTTTGAAAGCAAAGTTATTCCATTATCCCTCCCGTACATAAGATAGGGGAGTGAAAAAAAATGTTTACACACTCCCTCGATTGTGGTATTGTCCAGTAGGTATTTTAAAATAAATTGAAGGTTTCTTTGACAGTGTTTCAATATTCGCTATATTTAGGATATTTACTATATTTAACAGGGTTGTTACAAAAAAATAATTTTGTTTTAATCACCTTGTTTAAAACATGTCTTAATCATTTTGGGAAAAAATCATTGATTTTTTCCTCCTGATTTAAATCAATGTTTTAAACATGATTTAATCAGTACTTGATGGTCAAATAAAACAGCGTCATGTACATGACGCTTGACGCTGTTTTATTAGTACGTGTAGAAAATAAACGTTTTATTATTTAAAATATTTTATATTATCAAGGGCCTGCATCGGAATCGTCAGATAGCATTTGTCAACCAAATAAATATAGCGTTTTGACATGATGTTCTAAGGAAAAACTGTCACGACGCCATATTTTATGGATAAAAGTTGGGACGATTTTAAAACAGGCTCTTATATAACACACTTATTTAATCACCTGAGTTGTCTGATATTGTGGTGGCCGTATCGTATTATTTTCAATACTTTTGCAATTTGCATAATGTGTGTTCATTCTTACCACTAGCTCTATGACCTCCTTGTTACATATTTTGCACTAGCTGCCCGCTTCGTCCGCGTGGAATATTGCCTTTGGGTAGCAATTTTAATTATTTCACAAATAAGACACATACGTATACATACTTTAATGAGCTATTTGCAATGTTTATGTAGGTAGGTTTGTAAGAGTTTGTAAGAGCTATATTTCATGCAGACTTTCATCCCCTATACACTATTGTTATTTCCACCCTTAGTACAACTTTTACCCTCAAGGGTGTCACTTTAAATGTCATATTTATTTATGGCGATCAATCAACAGCCTAAAAAATAAGTTTCAAGCTTCTAGCTCTAAAAATGACGATACCTCCATACAACTTTTCATCCCCCCCTTTCAACCCCTTACAAACTTTCCCATTAAAAAGTAGCCTATGTTCTTTCTCAGGCTCTAGTCTATCTGTGTACCAAATTTATTTTAAATCAGTTCAGTAGTTTTGGCGTGAAAGAGCGACAGACAGACAGACAGAGTTACTTTAGCATTTATAATATTAGTAAGGATTTAACTCTACTAGATTTTAGCAGCCTCACATCCGGAACTTCATTGTAGTGCTTCCAAATATTGTATTATTTCTTCCACCAGTGGGGATGGAAGGTGCAGAGGTCATGCATGTTGATATAAGGAAATAAAGAACATACAGCTTTATTTATTTTATAGACTTGTACTATAAAATAAATAAAGCTGTATAGCTTGGAAAAATAACAAAATCACTTTTAAAAATTAATGGTTTTTGACACTTTGTGTACAACAACAAGTTCTGAAAGAAAGAAACACACAATCGAGATGTCAAGTGTCAATGTGAAAGACGCGATTTGTGTAGAATGCGTTCCGATCCACGCAATGTCCGCTAATAAAAATCTAAAAAAACAATTTAAATCAGTGTTTTAAACATTAATAAATCATAGTAAAAGTATTTGAAATAAAAACATGAAGTAATCATCAAGTCATTGATTAAAACGAATAAAACAAAAAAAACATTTTTTATTTCAATTTTCCTGATTTTTTGCAACTCTGATATTTAGGATAACTCTTTGTTTATCAACTATCTTTCCTTTTTGTTTATCAAAAACATTCGCCAAACATTCGCATAGATTCTTGCGAATGCGAATGCGAATGACAAAAAATATGCGAATATTCGCGAATGCGAATGCGAATATTCGTTACATCACTAGTACATAGTGATGCCAGTGCCACACTGTGATGTATCGGTATTTGACTCGAAATAATAATCATTTTTATAATATTTACGTTTCATAATAGATACAAAAATATATTAAGCTTATTAATTGATTACCCAATAGTTACAATAATGTAATTAAAACAAGCGTTTGTTTTTAATTTAAAATGGTAAAACATCAGGTAAAAAAATTGTTACGGCAATTATTCAGAAATTAAATTCAATTGTTGTATGCGATGTCTTTGTTCTGTTCCAAGAAATACCTGCAGATGGTAAAATAATTTCACAATCAACACCCAACTGAAATTAAATTAACAACATTAAGTTTTCTGAAACCTCAAATCAGATTCAGTCAAACAACAAAAAACAATGTTGCAGTATTTTCCATCAAATATTGTGGTGAAACGCGTGTATCGAAAAAAGTTAATAAATGGATTCCTTGTTGTTAAATTAGGTAAGGCCAGTACATCTATTGTGTAGATCGGAACTTTACAGTGTTAATAAGAAATGTATGTATTGAATGAAAAAATTTACTGTTATCGTATAATTTAATCGTATTTACAGTATTGTGTAATATAGGTAGGTAGGCATAGGTATTCAGCTGATAAAAAATAATTTAATTTAAAATCTAAAGCAGATCTGCCTTTTTATAAAATATGTATTGTGCACTTAAGTTTAACTAGATCTCACATACGACAACTTGTGCAAAACAATTTATTGAGGCCTATGTAGTCACACTTAAAAGGAACCACAGGCAAGCTAATTCTATTATTTTCCTTTTCTCTTTCATCTACGTCAGAGTAATTTAAAAACGTAATAAAAAGTAATATCAGAGGTCAATAAGCAAAGTAAACAATTTTCTTTTGAAGAATTAACCTGGGGCCATCGTAGGTAGGTACGGAATTTTTAAGGCCCGTTGCTAAATGGCTGCGTCCAGACTTAGAAAGGCTGAAGCAATCAGTTTGACGTCAAGTAGACACAACATTATCCGGAGCGAGACAAACCATTCGCCTCGCGCGGCTTCTCAAAAGAGGACGGCTATGTTTTATTTCTTTAATCGGAGGGATCATATAACCTATGTTTAATAACAGTGGTAGCAGCATTCTAGCTAAACAGAAAATTAAAACACGATTCAATAAGATAATGTTAATTGATTTCTGTATATCACCATTTATCTACTATCAACAATAATTAAATTTATGATTAGTGAAGTTCCCTACTTAACAATGCGGTATATAAATAAACAAGCCACGCACTCTTTTATGCTCAAATTATACTTATCTATTTCATGGCGCTAGATAACTTTACGAAATTTACACATAACGTCACTAAAAACGCACGCAGACCTTTTTCCTTTCAACAAATGATAATATATCCACTTACTTTATATTTAAAGGTGTGTAAATAGGTATAACGACTAATTTAGATCAAAATATTTATATTAAATTCCATGCCTAGTAGGTACTTATCGAAACATCCAATTATTATTTGGAACTTTGGAAACACCTTGTAAAGTTTATTAATAGGAGTATTGGTAAGCAGGTTATATTATTAACTACCTAAGTTCTTACTTTTTTGGATATAACTACGCGTAATTGAATCTTAAACTTTGGGTTTTGATATTTTAAGTTTTGGGCGGTAGGTACCTACAATACTTGAGTTGATAAGTTAGCGAGTATTGTGAAAATAGTCGGTAGGTAGGTAATAGGAGGAAAGTTTAAATATTGCCCAATAATTGGCAAGATATTGATTCCGCTATTAGGTACATGGATGCCATGTATATCATACCTACCTACTAGCTTTTGGCCGGGACATCGTCCACGTGGATCTTGGAACAGAATTTATATATAGAAACTTCCATCCCCTATTTTACCCCATCAAGTTTTACTTTCAGGTATTGACCCGAAAATAAAACGTAAAAGGTAGCCTATGCCATTCTACAAGGTCCTATCTATATCTGTGCCCAAATTAATCAGTTCATCGGGATAGGAGCGAAAACATAACAAAAAGACGGACAGAGTTACCTTCGCATTTACAATAGGTATATAATAGTTACGATATTAGTGTATTAGCTAATGCCCAACCTATGCAACCTATTCAACTTTGAGGTTCTTCAAGAACTGTTTCAATACCTCCTACTTACTACTTACCTATTCAAGTAGGTACACTAGGACTGAGTGCATATTTACCCTCACCGTGCTTGTGGAGGGTAACTGCCCCCTGCCAGTACCTGGTTACGCCCAGGGTCTCTCTGCTCATATGGACGCAAACAGAAGTCACGATCTTATCGCCACCCGCAACGCGCGCGCAATGAAGACATTCCCTGCTTTGGCCTTGAGCACGTTAATAACCAACGAGATAGATTCAATCTAAAACGTCACCTTATAGTGCCTTCTGAAGCACGGCGAAGGTCAGATGTTGCAAATCGTCGGCCATCCAATGTCGAATTAAACAAAACTGTTTTATCTTTTAATCTGCTAATAGGTAGGTAGTACCTATATCCGCTGCTGATAGCCTATCGTGTCCTCTAATCTGGAATTGAGCAAAATTGCATTTTCGTAATTTGTTCAGGTGTGGGTGTCACTGGGATCGCTCCAGTCTATTGTTCGGTTACTATAGTAGGTATAAGCGGTGCATAGTTTGGGACTACTTGGGATACACTTGGTGTGTCAGACTGGCGATATTGATTTATCGATATTGTGGGAATTTTTCTCCAAATTATTAAATAAGTACAAGGATACATGTAAACGGCAGCCGACGGTAGCGCGTAGTTCCGTTACCACGGCAATGCGCGCCGCGAACTTGAAACGATTGCTCTACTTTTACGTCACTCGAAAGTTTAATTAATTTATTGTCGGCAAAATAACGCAATCACAAATCGTGTGTATATTTTTATGCATCACTTTTATAATAAAAGGCTGCGTTAAAAACGCAGTCCAGAACATAGATTATACTTCAAGGAGGTATTGTTGTCAATGATTCATTTGTAATCCCGTACCTATAGTGCTGGAGGTGTACCTTTGATACCTTTGATAGAGGAAGAAATAACGGTGCTGTAGACTGAATAGGTACATACTATGAACTACGGGTGTAGCTGTTTTTGTTTTAAAAAATATATAAACATTACATAACAACAATACACTCATTATTACCTACTTACCAAGATTATCATACTTAAGAAGACAATGGATAAGGAAACCCAATTTACACTAGAAAGTCTGTGGTTATTTTATGCGTAATTTTTTTTTATATAACACCCTCGGCAACCAAGCTTGCGTCCCGCCTGATGCAGTTACCGTAGTCTGTAGATGTTTGTAATACCAAATGCATTAGTCGTACGTTGCCGACCAGGTCCCTAACCACGCTAGCTACTCAAATCGTAATAGAAAAGCAAACGCTCGCGATTACGTTTCAAACGCTCCGCTTTTGACGTTTTGCTGACACGAGCTTCACGATTTCTACTGAAATTGATATATGGTGTGGTGTCAGCAAAACGTCAAAAGCGGGGCGTTTGAAACGTAATCGCGAGCGTTTGCTTTTCTATTACGATATGAGTAGCTAGCGTGGTTAGGGCCCTGAAGTGGGTCTGTCCCACTTAAGGTAGGGTGGTAAATGGAGGGCCTGAAGGGATCATAGTATGAAACACAGATAGTATAGTTAATTTATGCTGATCATCTGTGTGAGGGTGGTATTACCCCAATCGAGCCAGCTCGTGTATGAGCTGTAGTGAATTGAATACCGCTTCGCTCTACCACCTTCATGTCAGCAATTATACTCGAATATATTTTCTTTGGTGTTCCTTTAATAGTAATACTCAGGTTCACATGGGCTTAAGTATCTAAACTTACATATTGAACTAACTAATTGAAAAGAAATCATTTCATACTTAATTTGTCTATATACTTACTAACATAACTTACTTTAACAATAAGGTATTCGAGCGGCTATAATTAAATTACAATTACATAGTTGGGAAGTGGATCACAATAGGTTTTATTATTGTTTGCCAACAAAGTAACGAATAAATTATTAACAGTCAGATTTCATTGCATCGCGATCCATCTCGATCTTGAATTCGTCTCGGCTTACGAGAGGGCTTGTGAAATTGTGACGTAAGGCTCGCTTGTCTTAAGAGATACTTGAGACTTAACAGAACTAAATGATGAAAGAAATAAAGGTTTCACTAAGTATATGAAAGTTTGAAGAATATGAATAAGTCACTTGTGATTGTTTTCTGAGGCTTGAATCTTTTATAGAGGATGACGATTTACAGTCAAATCTTTTGTAATCCTACTATTAAAAAATAATAGTATGTCACTAAAATGACGCGTATTTTAGCAGATAGCTAAATTGATAAAACGTTTATGGCAACATTCATTAAAATATTGAACTAGATTTTTCAAAATAAGATCACGTTATATTCAGTGTTCTTAACCAATCGTCAGTTACTGGCCCTTTATTTTGGGTACCATCCATACCCAGACCAAATGGAGAGTTCGACGTCGTGCGCAAATAATAGAGACCGTTACTCGATGTCGACGAGCCGTATCCCAGCACAGCATAGTCATCTTTCTCACAAGCGTTCGCTTCGAAATGTTTCCAACTTTGACATCGAATTCCCACGAAAGCTTTCGGCCTTCTTATGCTTTCTGTGTAAACTTCCGCCGCCCGCAAGTGACTGCATGTCGGCATGAAACACCCTGGTTGATTCGGTCCTCCTCCGTTGATATAGAAATCTGCATGGCCTAAAGGCTCTATGACTCCTTGCACTAGACGATTGGAATGTAACACATCCACATAAGCAGCATCCGTTTTGTCCAATCTCTGGCCGCTGAAGGCGTATGAGAAACAAGGGCCAGCCGGGTCCAGTCCTGTTATTCGGCCCAAGGGTCGCGTTTTATATTGCTGAAAGTATTTTCCCGCCCAACCGGCGATGTGGGCACCGAGGCTGATGCCCAACAGATGAAAATCATCCGCGTTCGCCCCAAAATGTTCAAGATTTGCCAAAAGGTTCGCGAGCCTCTTGCCAATGAGGCGAGCGTTGTGAGCTGACAGAATGTATCCTTGCTTGACCAAGTCCTCAGCGTCGACTAGTAGAACGTTAAACATATTCTTTTCGTTGTAAGCACGAGCCAAGTCTTGCGGTACCATTGACTGCGAATTATCTTTATATCCATGGATTATAATTTTCGTCTGTTTCGTTATATCAAAAACGAACGGTTTCGTGAGTCCCACGAACGCCTCATTAATCGGAAATGTTTCGACGGTGTCACCTTCCAGTCGAATAATTTTCATCGTTTTTACCGATTCTTTTTGGTTGTCCATTATATTATAGCGCAAGTCCATGATCGCTCTACCTGTGGAGTCGGAGAACGTAAATAAATTAAAATTTCGCTTGCTTATGACGTAAGTATTAAAATTATCGCGCATTATACAAACTGGCGTGCATATATTATAGAGGTGAAGGACAACCACTCACATGCACCGGACAATTTGACGTAAACTGATTCAGCGAAGGTAAGGTCGGGCTCCGCGCGGCGCACACTCGTCGCGGCAGCCGCCAGCGCCGCGGCCGCGTACCACGCGACGAGCACCGCCGGCACTGCGACACTGTAGTGGTGCATGGCACGAGCCCTCCGCCGTCACACGGTCACTGTGTCACTGCCCGCAAAGAGAGAAAGGTCTGTCTCGTGCAAGCTGCCTCCGAGAGGCGATCGCTCTAGGAGGGGGGTATCTGGTGCAAATAACGCGCACTGCTCTCGTTGACAAGAAGGCCACTGACCGCTCGGTGCCAATTGTATCGCCAAACTTGGACGCTTTAATGAATCATAACCATTAATTGTTGTTGTTACAAAAGAACTGTAAGTATTCGCATTAATAGGTTATGTGTTAATTATTAACTATGAAGTTGAAGTTATTGTTGTTGGTAAATAATTAACCTGATCAAACACAATTTTACAATAATTGCGATCAATATTTTTGTTTGTTTTGCTACCGATATAATTGCAAACTTATTGAAATATAATGGCAGCGGATATCTACTCACGCAATAGTTCTTACGTTAACATAATGATTAATGACTGAATACTGGTTAACGAGCAGAAAATCACTTTATAATTTCCTGATTAAAACAATATGATTTCCAACCTCACTTCCAAACCAAATAATGTTTATATCACAGACTTATAAATACTACGAAGGTTTATATGCAGTTAAACATTTTTTTGTCTATGATTGCATTATTATTTTTTCTATGATGAATGGAACTAGATATGTAACTACTACTTAAAAAATAAATTATTTAGTCCTTTCAAAGTCCCAGTTCTGGGCATGGACCTCCCCTCAATAAGAGGGTGATTCAGGCTTTGATAAAAGAAGTAAAGGATAAAGCATGTTAGTACACGTTGTGTTCCACCAAAAAATGCGCACCATTCAAAATTCGCGCAGTCGCCCGCTAGTCTGCAATCGACCATTGACACAAGAGCTGTCAAAATCGCGCCGTAAAATATTGAAAAAATACCGTTTTGCATCATTAAAACATGTAAATGTAAGAACTGGAAGCATATGAAAGCGAATGGCATTTCATTTTATCAGTGAGTCCCCCTTAAAATACAATATTCTACAAGAAAAAGTAAAATTTATATTTTCATACATTCTATGTAGTTGGATAATGTGGATACGACTTCTATAAAATTATATTGTTTCGTACACAAATCTGTGGTTTCGTATTAAAATGTAGTTTTCGTAGAAAACGGTTTATTGCGCTCTCCACAAACTTAACTTATACGCACTAGTAGGTACAGTAACATTTGTTACACACAAAACTTCCAAATCACATAGCAGTCGCACAGTCGTCCAATATAGTCGCTTACCTAAGGGTCGTCGTATATTCCTCTCTCTATCTTTGCTTTCTTAACACATGTTCAATGTCGCTTCCGATGACAATATATTTTTAGGGTACTTTTCTCGACAGTCGAAACTCGAAAATATCGAAAAGTTGCTTATTATCAGGGCAATTTAAGACATTTAATTTGAGATACGACAGTGAATTCAACATTTTCCCATAGTTTTCCTCAATCTATAGAGAGGCGTGAAAAATGGACTAATGCCATACTTTTTACGAGAGCACCCGATTGGAGACCAACAAAACGTACCTGTATTTGTTCATTATATTTTTATGAATCGGATTTTTACACATGTAACAAAGGCCACCGGATGTTAAAGAAAACTGGTTAAATATATTGGTTCATATTTGAGTAATCGGCGGTTATGCTCAATACCGCACCTGCTATAATATCGCCAGACTGAAACACCAACTATGGTCCCAAACTAAGCAACGCTTGTCCTATGTACCGATATCATACTTGGTACCGTACAATGGACTGGGGGCAATCCCGGTGACAACCAGACCAGGGCGAATTACAGAAAGGCAATTTCCGAAATTTCCTGGGACGCAAATCGAACTCGCAACCACCCGGTACAGTGAGCCCAGTGGTATACGTGCAAACCACTGTGCCAAACAGTCGTGACGATACCAAGCCAAGCGATAGTGCACCAAGCAATATAATGAACACCTTCATCACTTGTCTTTGCTTGTGTATAACTTCTTATATTTTTTACCAGGCTGCTTCTGTATACTGTTTAACTTAACACTGTACACATCATAAGGACGTCGTGCTGCTTATAATTAAATGTCACATTTAATTTTTACGTCCCAGTTTTTTGAAATCTCATGTATTTATTATTTATTGTATTTTTTTTGTGGACCGATAAAATAATAGTATTTCCATATTTGGTTAATACTTTTTCTATTACGAAAACAGTATTTTGAATATAACCCGCCACGTTATAATATTCTTAGGTAATTGACTTGAAATCGTGAGGCGTATCCATAGTTTTGACGTCGTTTTGCACAGTTTTGACACTGGGCCCGGCGCGCCGGCTCGCTTTACACACACTGTCATTGCCGCGAGATCGCATTTGAATAATAATGAAGTATGAAGTACTATATCCTTTCCTTCCTTTATCAAAGAATTCAGGCCATAATCCACCGCGCTGGCTCCGCGCTGGTTAGCGGATTTCACATGTCTTTCCAAAATTAGTTAAATTCTTAAGATATGCAGGTTTCCTCAATATGTTTTCCGTCACCCTAAAAGCAAGTTACGATCATATAGATATTATAATTCGTACATAGATTTCATGAGATGTCATAAGATTTGCATATGAATGTCATGATTTGTACATGATACCTATTCGCAAATGATTTCAACAAACAATTTTGCTTACTGAACTGCAAAGATATGTCAAAGCTGAACGGTGAAGGAAACATGAGAGAAAAGCTACACGTCTTTCGAAAAATACCTATTATGTACTTGGTAGTAGTTCGCAACTTCCCCCACGTATAGTGTGCCGGGTATAATGTCACTGTGCTCCTCCTGTTCTATAATGGAACCAAAATACTACCAAAAAACTAATAAATTTATAATTACACACACTACCATACGTTTGACACACACACACACATTTGTAACTTCCACTCAATGACTGACTGTCTGACTGACAAACGTTGACAGTTTTTTTTTCTTTATTCACGTAACATCGCTTGTAAAGTTCAGCTTGATAAACGTGACTCATCGTTATGAGTTTTGAATTATTTTTGTGCCTAATGCCTATGTTATTATGCAACATATCGGGCATTATAAATATAAGACCTTAGGTATATGTTACCTACTTACTATCGCATGAAATAATTTATACTTGCATTTATTATGTATACATTTTCATCTTGACCTTAGTAATTTAATTGTTTTAGATTTGAGAAATTTGGAAAATTGATTCGGGTTCACCAACTCTATAATGAAACTTATGAAGACACGAACGAGCGCATTGAATAAGTTATAATGCTGAATATCAAGTGTTAAGTGATAGGTCAGACACTAAGCAATAAACTTATAGCTACGTCAACTGGCACTTTATTTTAATTCAAATACTTAAATAGTTTGATGTTGAGAAGACGAATAGACTTTTTTTTACTAGTCCCGTCACACTGTCCCACCACTGTAACTCCTGTAAGCCAGGATCGACAATGGTGACCAATGGTGACGAATATACTTAGAAACAACACAGTACGTTCTATAATAAAAATAATTTATGTTGGTTATAAGAATGCCAAACTCAAGTCATCCCCACTTGAGTTTGGCACTGTGGGACCCACAAAAAGGATGGACCTGTGGGAGACCACGGGTGTTGCTTGTCGGGACTGTCCACCAACGTACCTCTTGACAACATTGTTCTTTATAATGTATTTAGTGACGGAGCATTTATTTTTCATATTTTTTGTTAACTTTTAGATCATGGTATCATGTGCGTTCCTATGCACAAATCAATAGCTTTCTAATTTAAATATCTAAATCGGATCCATTAAAAAGAGTGACTATAATTTTTTTGCCGAATCTTCTCAGTGGAAGCAAATTTCCGAACCGGTGGTGAATGCGGACTATCTATCCATGTGCTTTCTTGGCCAACATGTAAAATAACATATACAAATTATATTAAATAGAATTAAAATTAAGATAAAATAAAATAAAAACCTACCCTTAATCAAACAAATCCCGTCCGGGTGGGATGGTGGCAAGAATACTGGCTGCATTTCCTCGCTGTATTGATAAGCTAATTTTTTGAGCGAGGAAAGAGCCAGCCCTCTTGTCACCTGTGGCGGTAACCAGTCTTGGGGTGATTTTGTTGAATTGCACTTTAGCACTATTTAGATTGAAACAAAATCGTTTGAAGTGACCGCCGTATTGGAATTTTCCACTACTGGGTAGTGAGGCACCTTTGCCACCCCTTTGGGAAACACACGTATAATGGTGGTTTTGCGAAAGCTGAAACGTAGTAAACAGGTCAATAGTAGTCTAGCGACGTACGTAGGGTAAAATTTTACTTGCACTCGCAGCAAATTTAGACAAAATACATACACGGGATTTTTTTAACGGCGACCCAGCTAAAGTAAAGTAAAGTACTAGTAGTGGTGTAAAGTATTCACTGATTAAAACATAGTCAATTTGTAACTTCTATAAAAAGGTTTCAACCGCGAATCCTATTTGTAAGATTATAAATATTTTCATTTATTTTTATCAAACAATACCATTGTGATGTTTGTCTTCCAAGCAATTTTATTTCGATGGTTTGCAAGACACAGCAGACCTACATTGTAAACCTCTCATCTGCAGCCTATTTGAATTAGAAATCTCAAAAATCTTAACACAAATAGCAGTATCATATTAGACGTAGTACAATTATTAAAAAGCACCCGGCCCACTCACTAAAATTTAATAAACGAAATTACAAAAGGGCAAATTCTTGCTTTTATGAAAGATTTCGCGTCGTTTAGAATCCGATCCAGGGGTATAAAAGATTCTAGTATACAGCTGTAAAAAGCCTTATGAGAAACCCAATGGGAGGAGAAATGAAGAGCACCGTGACAAGCGAATTATATTATTATGACGCAGCGGCGAGGTTCCAAGGAAAGCTTATCCTACTAACTTGACGCACAAACATGTGACTCACTCCCGTTCATAAAGTTCTCATTTTTTTTCTATCGCAAATGTCCGCGAGTCATCATATGTGGTAGAACGATATCGTAGACTATTTTATATGACGCTTAAAATAATGTTTATGTCTCACAAACGCAGGCTCATAACATAATCTCGTTATTGGTATATAGATAGGAATTATTGTTATCAAAACACTTTATTTGTATACTTTTCTTATTAACATATATTATAATATCCCTAGGTAAGTTAGAAAATGACAAAAATAATAAAACATGTGTTATCGTGTCCAGTCTGCATTTCAGTATCGAAATACTTAGGTAGAACCCTTTTAATAACATAAACAGAAAACAATTAACTTTTTGACGAAACTGATATAAATTTAGAACACGTTTATGTAGTGTAAACAACAACCTTTGACCTTTGGTAGGCGCTTATACGCCAAGGAGGTTGAAGTGGATGGACTTTTCTATAGATACTTCTGAGTATTAGTTATCAATTATGTATCTTCAGATTAAAAATAAATTAACAAAGAATAAATCATCATGTCCAATGTTTATGGGAAAATGATTTGGTGTGATATTGTGTGATGTAAAGATTGTGGGGTAAGTGGCGTGACGGCAGCGGTTCGTGGGCGGGCGGGCTGCGCGGCCCGCCGGCGGCGCGCCGCCTCCAGTCGCAGGCAGCCCCCGCGCCGAGCGCACGTACCGGCAGCCTCCCCCGCACCTGTGCTCTGCTCGCAGTGGCCCTTCTCTGCCCCGGGCCGCCACACCACCGCGCACCGCGCCGACACAACAAACTCTCGCGCGTTGATTGTTCCTCATATAATGTGCTCCTAACCACACCACCAGGACGCGTATCCTACTTCCCACAGGTAAGTTTACTCAGCTTTCACGATTAACCAAAAATTATAACGAGATTTTTTAAAATATATGTGACTCGACGCTTTTTTATCAGTTGCTTGTTTAGTTGCTTATTATCATTCAAATACCAGTGGGAATGTTTAATACTTTTTTTAGTCATTACGACTCTAATATCTTGATACCTACATGTAGCATGTTACCCCCTGGCCTGCTTTGGAGGGGTAGCCGAATAAATAACATAACCGCTACATTAAATAAGGCTGCAGACCCGAACGTCTTTCTAACACTATGACAGAAGTTCTTATTCATCGTGTGCCACTCCACTATTGAAGGATGGTGGTCAGCGCCATGATCGCCGGTACCGAAAATTAAATGTCTCTCAATTCTGTAAACTGATTATTCTTAAGTTATGGATACTATACTAATTCGTTCTGAGAAGGCAGGCATGTAGGTAGTCGTTACGCTCTGTGGGAATATCGGCAATTAGCGTAATACAAAAAAAGGTAAAAACCGCCAAGGAAGAAGGACTCTACACTGTCTCTCTACAAATATTTTAGTATGAAATAGTTTTCATTCTTATACCAGATCGTGATTAAAGTTATCAAATAAAGTTAAATATGGAAAATTAGAGACGCAGAATGTGAATCTAAAGAGTAATTTAGTCCTTAAACAAATGTGATTACTTACCTCAAAACATGATTGGAGAAATGATGGTACCTACACAGACAGAGACGATACTTACAGAGAAAAGTTAATCATAGAGAATGAGGATGGCATCATTTCTAGCCGAAGTCCTGATTGTTTAAATCCCAGTTGACACAAAAGGGGAGATTGGTTTTGACGGTTGTGAGAAGGTTCAGGTGAAACATGCAGCGAAGAGTTATCACTGTAATTGATCGCTGGGTTTTATTTATATTCAATCTAAGAAGATAACGGCATTATTTCATTACTTATTTTTTTGGACTGAGTACAAATTAAATTAACAACACATTAGGAAATTTTAGAACAAAACCAGTGACGAGACATTTGACAAACTAGATGATAAATTTATAGCTAAAGTAAAACCGGTGAAGGAAAACATCGTGAGGAAACCTGCATGTCTTAGAAGATCTAACCAATTTTCGAAAGACATGTGAAATCCGCCAACCCGCACTGGGCCAGGGTGGTGGATTATGGCCTGAATCCCCCTCGTGTTGAGGGGAGGCCCGTGCCCAGGAGTGGGACGTCAAAAGGGCTAAATTATTATTATTAAAGTAAAACCATTCAAGGCAAATACAAGTCTTTTTATTAGATAGCCGTTACAGAAAATATGAATTGAATACATGGCAAAAGGTATTTTACTTATATAAAGAAACGCAAATGTCTGTGTAATAAAACTGCGTTCTTCGTCCCAGGTGTGGAGAACATTCGAATAACAGCACACCCCTAAAATTTGATTTGTATTCCGTTTGGAACAAAATTGAATCAAACGCAATTTTATGGTTAGTTTTTTCGGTAGATCGATGTTGCCATTACCAATAATATTATAAGCATTTTACTATTCTTACTTGCTATACTTATATATATATATCTCGTGAAATGTATTCAGACGACGTTGGTTACAATTCAAACACAACAAGTAATGATAGCGCAAAATGATTAATTACTATAAAATATGCTTGTCACAGTTTTGAGAAATGGGTACTCAAACTCATACAATAGGTGACATCTTAATGTAAGTACCACAGATATAGATTTACAGATAACGCAAGTATCACGATTTGTATTGAAACCAAGCGTGCCGAATTTTTAACACCTACTGTGACGTCATTAGTGACGGGATACTCATACTCATATTTTTTATATCTGTAGTCGCGTGGACTGCAAGTTAATGGCGACCAACCTTGACGTTTGGTCGTGGTTTCGGACACGCGAAGTAGATGCATTTGCGTTATCTATGTAAATCTATATCTGTGGTAAGTAACCTGCGTCTCCTCTGTAGGTCCTTACTCTCAGTCTGGACTACTTAACGGAGGTAGAGCCAAACTGCAGCTTATTGACAACAGCTTATATCGCGCTGGCTTGAACGGGGTTGTACCACCCTCTCACAGGTGGTCGGTGTGAGGTAGATATTATAGCTGAGTGAGGGAGCCAGAAGCCCCACCCCTCCTTTCTCTCCCTCTGTTCCACTCCCCTTTAGTTCGGCAATGTGCGGGCAATACCATTGGTATCGCAAGCATATATTGGCTATTAAAAATTGAAGCGATTTAAAAAAAAGAAATATAACAAAATGTAAAAAGACAAGCCCGCTGAGTTTCTTGCCGGATCTTCTCATTCGAGGTCGCGTTGTAAGCGCCCCCGTAGGCCTTAACAAAATAAACGATTTGAATTCGAATTTGCTACGGCAACTGCTTAACATCAGGAGGGTCGGTGCTTTGTTTGACGAACTCGTTATTTAAAAAATATGCGTTTTCTCCACATTATTTATTATAAATCTCCACATTTATAATTAACAAGTTAACACAAAGTCTTAGGCCTAATTTCTTCTCGTATGAGTTAGGTCAACTCTGAAATTAGAGACCCACCCTAGTGGTGTGAAATCCGGGACTGAATGTTTAAAATGCTCTCCAAAACAAAAACGGACCCGCTTAGTTGTTAATGCCACTAGTGGTCACCTATCCAAGTGATTACCACCTCGAAAGCTTCCCTTTTGGGAGGGTTTGCGCACACACATATGCGGATATAGATACTTTCGTGAGGAAAGTCAAACCGTGCTTGACGACTACCGGGATTTGCAACCACACACATGGAACCACAGGTCGGTTCCATGCGCACCGGGCTACTAAGACCCCAGATCAACACCTCGAAACGTAGGTATATGCAACATAATATTCCGGCCTCAAACATTTTCCTGTACAATGACTGCTTTAGATAAATAGAGTGCTTAGTTAGTCAAACAAAACATATAAAGGAAAAATAAGAAATGAATAGCACTTATACATTGGGCTGTCTTATCGCAAGCTTATCTTCCAAACTACAAAAGTTGTTCATAGTGATGGAATATTTTTTTTTTTTTGAACAAACTTGCACTGCCATCTTGTAATAAAAAGATACACTCAATTATACTACAGATTTTGTATACACCTGACGATACTTACACATAAGTAGCCTATTATTATATTTATTTCCACAAAAGTATAAAATTACATTTCCATTCGACTTAGAAAATTTTAAATTAATAGTAGTAAGGAAAGTAATAAAGCAAATGTAATGTTGCTTTATTACTTTCCATTTCTTTAACGAGTGAGCGCTTTCTTCCAAACACCAAGTTTTTCACCTCTCTATAGGAAGAGCTTTCCGAGGAGTAGAAGGGTCTTATCATAACATTATTTTTCATTACTCATACTCTGAAAGTAGGTCTGAAGTTGCCTGAGAAGCGGGTTGAAAGTAATACTTTTCAGGCCCGGGAGTTTCGCTTTCAACTGACAGCTGTCAAATTATAAAAAAAAAAACTACGTCCATTTTCACATTTCTATGGAACCATGTTCAAACTTTTTCTACAGTCACTCAATTACAGCACGATGTAAAATTGAAATAACATAAAGTTAAGTATTAATTCAAAAAAAAGACATAAAAGACATAAAATTTATTCCATTATAATCACATAATATAATTATCATTGGAACTCAAACTAGGCGCGCAGGGCAGCCTGTATCTTGAGACCAAGGAACATAATTAAAATTGCTGAATAGGTTCAGTGAGGAACGTATGAGTTTACAAATTAGTACGCTTAGTGTTGTCTAAGAGTAGTTGTTATAAGAATAGGTAGTGTGTTTGTGTGTTTGAGTGGGTGTGTAGTGAAGTGTGTGTGAGATGTAATGAATATGTTAGGGTGTGTTTGTGTATGTGTGTTAGGTACGTCAGATGTTGAAAATGTAATACTACCGAAGAGGTTTTAACATGTCCTCCGTGTCGTTATAAGTAAGTGTGAGAAGCCACTGTGTAACAGTTTTTTTACATGAGAATATGGTGCTGGATTTTATATTACAAAATTTGCAAACTATATTATAAGTGTATGGAAGTGAGTACATGGGTGAACGAGTAGCGAATAGGGATTTTACAGTGGGAACTGGGATTCTATATACTCTTCTCGATAAAAGCAATACATAGTCTGAGCTGTTAGTAGAAATACGGTGTGATTTTAGAGTAGCACTGAGAATGAATAATTGACGAGCAGTAAGGACTGGAAATTCTTGGTATAGTGTAACAGTTGGGAAGCGGAAAGGTTTGCTCAGAAGGACTTTTATTACAGCTCGCTGGGCTCTTTCTAAGCCTAACATATAGCTTTTGCCAGCATTTCCCCAGACAGAGATGCAGTATTGCATCACAGACTGGCACAGAGCTTTGTAAACTAGTTGAAGAATGTGAGGGGGGGCGCAGGTTTTAAGGTTTTTCATGATGTATATAAGCTTTCTTACGCGACCGGCGAGGTTGGTTAAATGCTGCTTATAGTTTAGGTTTTCATCCAATGTTGTTCCTAAATATTTTACTGTTGTTGTGTGTTTGATGTGTTCACAGTCACAGGAGTTGTTGTTGCTCTGAGGATCTGAACAGGAGTGAATTTTAATTATTGGTTTGAATGTTGGTTTTGAAGCTTGTGTTTTGCAAAAGGTTAAAAATTGAGTTTTACTGATATTTAGAGTTAATAAATTGTAATTTAACCACTTTATTATTTTGGATATACCTGACTCCGTAGTTTTAAGTGTGTCCTCCCATGTCGAGCCGTGGAAGAGTATTGCTGTGTCGTCAGCGTAAGAGATGATTTTAGCTTTAAAGAGGTTAGTTTTGAGAAGGTCATTAATATAAAGAAGAAATAGAGCAGGGCCCAGGATACTCCCTTGAGGTACGCCATAGGTTATTGGGAGTGGATCACTATGATGCTGTCCTATTTTAATAAATTGTTTACGGTCGGTAAGATAACTAGTGAACCAGGATAGTGGGACGCCGCGAATTCCAAGCCCTTCTAGTTTTTTTAGGAGGATATCGATGGAAACAGAATCAAATGCTTTAGCCAAATCGAGAAAAACACCAATGCAGTGATTACCGTCATCGAGATGTTTTGATATAGTATTAGTAAGTGATGTAGCTGCATCTTCAGTTGATCTGCCTCGTCTAAAGCCATATTGAGTGTCTGAGATAATGTCATATTTCTCGAGGTAGTGAGTTAGGCGGTTATTGACTACTTTCTCCAAGATTTTTGAGAACATATTCAGTAATGCTATGGGTCTATAATTGTTAGGAGAGTTTTTTGGTCCACTTTTATAAATTGGAGATACAGCGGCTAGTTTCCAGTAATTAGGAAATATGCCCGTTTCTAAGCTTAGGTTACAGATGTGAGTTAGGGGTACTAAGATTGAATTTTTAATAGATTTGATAATTCGGGCGTTTATATTGTCTGGGCCGGGGGCGCTATCGTTTTTTAATTGATTTATATAGGCTGCAATTTCTTTGGGATCAGTTGGTGTGAAAAATAGGGAATAGGTGCAAATTTCAGAAGATTTGAATTTATTAGCTATAGAAGTATGAGTTTCCGATATTTTAGTTAAAATTTGATTAGCAAGAGTACTACCTACATTCGAAAAGTATTCGTTGCAATTATTGAGAGATGTTTTTGGGTTAGGATCTGTTTTGAGAAGATCAGTTGATATATTTTTCCTTTTGGTAGTTTCGCAAACTGATTTAATAGTTCTCCATAAACTTTTTGTGTTATTAGAGTTGTCAGTGATTTTTTTACTATAGTATTCATTTTTAACTTTGCGTAAAAGTTTATTACAGAAGTTACGATATCTAGTGTAAATTTTATGGCAAATGGGATCGTTTGGATGAGTCCGCGTATTTTTGTGTAATTTATCTCGGTGTCTCATGCATCTGATAAGTCCTGGTGTAATCCAGGGTTTCAAGTTAATTTGATTGCGTTTAATTCTTATTGTTTGGGTAACACTATGTTTGTCAATGATTGATGAGATAATTTAAGAATATATTTTTTTTAATGACATAATTATAATTTAGTTTCAACAATTTCTTTAAAATAACATAGATTTGGGCAAAATATTTAAAGATGAAAATGAAAAATAATGGCTAAATAATGAAGTTGGCCGGCCAACGAAAAAAAAACAAAATAGGCGGCAATCCGATTATTTTTTTTCGAGTTGTAGAGTATTGTTTATACTTCCTTGTATTATTTCTTTAGCCAATTCCTGTTTTTATTTTTATTTTCCTTGTATTCGTAATGAAAAGCACAGTGTTTACCTCGGGTGAAAGATTTATTTTGTCCCTCGAACTATTAGCGCCCTCGCTACGCTCGGGCGCCAAACCCCGTCTCGGTACAAAATAAGTAACTTTCACCACTCATGTAACAATGTACTATTGTAACCTACTTACAAGTAATAAATGAAAAAAATATTATTGTGAGTTAGATAAACCATAACTCATCATAGCGCTTGTAAGGTGACCTTATGCTTGAGAGTCCAGTCTTGTGTCTCATTAGAGGTTTTGATCCCGGGATACCGAATCTTTAGATCCCGGGATCCCGGCCGTATTTTGAGCCCGAAATTCTCGGGATTAAATTTAACAAATTACGGGATTTTCGGGATTAATTAATAAGTAATAAGTTAATGAAAATGTAGTGCATATTTTACATGAAACGAAACGCACTTACATCGACTAGACGTTTTGTGAGTGATTTTGTTTTGCCAGCTGCAGGGTATTTTAAATCATTCGAATCGAAACCGGAAACAGATTTTTGACAAATTTATAAAATTATTTTGAAAATAAGTTTACTGTTAATCATAAGACATACCTACCTATTCGATTACTAAGATTTAAATTTTTACTGAATAAATTTTAAAGAAGCGAAAATACTTACCAGACGTTTCAAGATTCCAATCCGCTTCCCATATCGATTCGCATGATTTTCTAATATCCCAATGATTTAGTTATGTTTCGCTATTCACTGACGATCAGGCTATGTTCTGAAAAAGTGTATAAAAACTATAGAAAGTAAAAAAAATCCACGTCGTGTAATCAAGTATTATTATATTTTTGTGTTTTCGTTTGAAGAAATCTTTAAAATAATTGATAAAGAGCAATAGGTATTATAAGTTTATAAAAAGTAATATGATGAATATAGGTTAAAAACAACATGTCTGCAGTTCTAAGGGTTTATATTAATGCCATGGACTTAAAAAGTGGATTTCTTTCTTTATTATTATTACATTTCATTAACACTACAATCTCGGGATCCCGGTATTATCTGTAGATAATCCCGAAATCCCGGGATTAGAAAAAGAGCCGGGATCGAATTTTCTACTCCTGAGCCATTCAGAGAGCACATAAGGGTCACAAAGACATTTAAAAGTTATCAGCTGGTACTGGCGGATTTACATTTATTGAGTTAATATACATTGTTCGCAATGTTTGTATTATGTGTGTGTGTAAGCTGATTGAACATGAATATTTATGGGCCTGTAATACTTTTAGTGAAATAAATTTGTTACCTATTCATGTCAACATTCATGCTTTTCTATACCATTTTGAAACGAATTATATTAATTGATAATTAAAGATGATAACGAACGATGGATAACAAATTCAGTTTCGACGTTATTTGTCATCAATAGAATTAACACCATTGGGTTTGTTCACCAACGCTGCGCCAACAAAGTCGGAGATCGAGTTGGTAATTAAATTCGACAAATGATTATTGATTTAAGGCATCAATAGCGTTGTGGTTAGAGGGGCCGCTCTCGTTGCTGAGAAGTTCCGGGTTCGATCCCCATCCTGGCCATTAAACTATTGACGTGAGTTCACTCCTAACTCAAGCATTAGCTTAGCTGTAGGGGCTAACGGGTATGCTAGTAATGTGTTGAACTCAAATAGCCAGTAATCTTAAAAAAAAAAATACTCTTTATTTATTTATACCTACTTGTAGCCGTACTATGGTTTTCAAGTCAGTTTATGTCAAAATACCCGCTTACTAACTGTCGTGGCTTAGTAAGCGTGCCACTCTGTCTGGTTTGTGTGGAAAACCAGTCCCAAGTGACCTACAGGCTAAACTACCTACCGCGACACACAGGGTTGACCGATGTATCTGACCGAAAACACAGAAGCGTGAATGTAACAAACGAAAAACTGCTTGGGGGATTAGTCGTACATCTCATGGACATAAAATATTTTTTTCGAGACAAAAGTTACACAATTTAAATATTTAGGTGCGACGTCACTTAAAAGATATTTTTTTCTATTGTTGACGTTTTCGACAGTGTAAACAATTATAAATTGAAATTTTGCTAATAATTGAAAGTAAATATCAACCAATCAAGCACGGCGAGCGACATCCAACCCGTGTGCTGTGCCAAACAATTTTCTTAGCTTCTTGCACATAAAATGATTAAACTAAATTTGATGGAAGTAAAGTTATATTCTATTACGCAAATTCAGAAAATTATTTCGTCAAAACTATAAAAGCTGTTTTTACATTGTATTTTTTTTGGATGCGATTGATATATTAAATCATTGCAAATAAAAAGAGGTGATTTAACCATATTGTAGCTAAATTACAATTTAATAACCTGCTTTACATAGATCAATACACCGACAAGTGATTGCCCGAGATCACGCTACGAGATTATGTCCACAGCATATACTAGAATATTTTCTGCTAGACTGCTTATTCCTTATAAGTAATATAATCTATACAAATAAATAAAATTGGAGTGTCTGTTTGTAATATCAAAATAACACCTTTTCACTTAATGCATATGAAAGTACATACACCAATAGCAAAAACGCGATTTAAAAATTGCTTGTCTGTGTGTCTGTATGTTTGTTCCGGGTGATCTCTGAAACGGCTAGCCCGATTTTCACTGGCAGAGAGCTGATGTTATAAGTAGTAACTTTGGCTACTTTTATTTTAGAAAAACAATTAGGGATCGCGTAAAAAAATAAAAACTCATGACATCAAAGAGTATATCCATAACGGCTGGATCGATTTTGACGGGACTTTCACTGGCAGATAGCTGATGTTATAAGCAGTATCTTAGGCTACTTTTATTTTAGAAAAACAAAAAACAAACAAATGGGTGCTGTCGCGCGGGTTCAGAACGCGGGAGCGGGAGCGGTTAACTTAAATTCCACGCGGACGAAGTCGCGGGCACAACTAGTATAAATCTAAATTAAAAAGAAGCTCTAGGCTGAATGAATAAATTCACGCTGATGAACTGACACAGATTGTTTGTCATGTCAATCATGTTTCTGATACTTTTTCAGTGGTTCTAAGACTTATTACGTCTATGCCTACTTTAGGAATCAATTATTTTCTAGCGTTCTCTAAAATGTTTAATTTGACCACATAATTACTTTAATGACTTGAGTTAATACCATAAAAGTGGGCAAAATAAGAACGTAATAATCGATGTAGTGTAGTTAGGTAGGTTTTGATTTTCGTTTTATACCTTCGTTAAAATATTAGAGAAAATAAAAATCAACTATCGCGTACCTATAACGCGTCAACACCGCCCATTTTCTCTGTGCCCTTTCCCGCCCCCTAAAGGCCTCTAGCGCCCACGACGGGGCGCTATCGCCTACTTTGAGATTGACTGCTTTACAGGCTAAATGAAGTAAAATTAAAGAAGTTGTAAGTATTTTTTCTCATATTTTTTTGTAGTAAAATGATTTACCTTTATATTGTTTGTGGAGATAATTTGTGATTTCAAGAAAAAATAAATTGGGCTCCTAACATTTTTATGAAGAATACTTGAATTGTGTAGGAGTTTGAAAGAAGTAAACTACACAAACAGAATAAGCATGGTTTCCTTCAAACATCTGTTCAAACATGGCAGTAATTTATATAAAGCAATATGCTATTATTTAAATATATTCTTGCCAGAGTTTTTAATATTTATCTTTATTTATTGCCTGTTAAGTTGAATATATGCATAGAAATGACGCTAAGGACATGGAGAAGACATCTTAAAATGTTGATTCCTAATTATTGATATTTACGGCTACAAGTATCCTTAATTATTATCATGAAAACATTCTAGTGAGAACGAACGGAGTCGTCTCAGTAGCATCGTAATTATTTTCTATCCTGGTTTGCTATAGTACTAAAATATTATTCGTAGCATTTTAACGTGGACTACGGCGTAGGTCGTACGTAGAAAATAATTTACGTAGCAATTTCTATACTGTTACAAACACCCACGAGCGTTTTGTAATTACATAAATAATTTTAATTGCAATTTTCATTCATAATAAAATCTGGGGGCACGGCAGTGCCCCCCCAAGTCGAGCACGGCACGTCGAGCGCGGCACGGCCGTACCATCTTTTCTCGAAGCACTTTGGGCCATTTTCGACCCCCTATAACTTCGTTGTGGATAAAACTAGAACCCTGAATTTTCAGTAACCAAGCAGGCATTGTATAAACACGGTATATTTCAAATTTCATTCAAATTGAACCAGTAGTTTAAGAATTATAACTAGTCAAAATTCTTAATTTTGTCACTCACTCACTGACTGACCGATCATCAAAACTCTAAGGCACTTCTAGCAGACATAGAAGCTTCAAATTTAGAATACAGTTAGTGTTTAGTGTATAAATCAAGGGAAAACTAAAATATTTTATAATTTCGGTCCAGTTTTCTAGTTACACCAACTGCATAAATAACTTTGTAATCCTATATAAATATATAGGATAACAAATTTACATATGCAGTTATTGTATCGGTGTACCTGTACATATTATGTACCTATATTATAATAATGGAATGGAATAATAGGTAGATATAATTATGTTGAAAAGTAACTAGTAAAATGGTCAACGGAATGAAAAAGCAAGAATGGGACATGCCTTACTTATGATATGAATTGTACCAAAATCCCTCAATAAAGTATTAAGTAGACTAAATTGCCCGAAATTTATATGAAAGAAAGAACAATATCTACAAAAAGAAATGAGATACCATCAAAAACAAAACTTGTAAAAAAACCAAGTCTCGCAACTCTGTTCTTCTACCGTAAAAAGTTGTGAGATCTATGTAATACCAAGTCAGTTACTATATTAAGTCCCCAATTAAGGGACCTTCTGTCTTAAGTTATTTTAAGTAGGTAATTAGCTTACCTAACAACATCTTATAGTGACAATATCAATATTAAAAAATATTTTATGTTTTAAATTAAATAGATTGACTTGGCAATCGCACTATTAAACTAAACTAAATACATTGTGTTTTCATGCGATGGCCAAGCCAATTTATTTAATTTAAAACATAAAATATTTTTAATATTGATATTGTCACTATAAGATGTTGTTAGGTAAGCTAATTACCTACTTAAAATAACTTAAGACAGAAGGTCCCTTAATTGGGGACTTAATATAGTAACTGACTTGGTATTACATAGATCTCACAACTTTTTACGGTAGAAGAACAGAGTTGCGAGACTTGGTTTTTTTACAAGTTTTGTTTTTGATGGTTATATATTAAAAAACTATAAAATTAAAACAGATATCTATAATTGCTGAGAACATAATGAAGTACTGAACATTGCTATAGGTATTACTTACTTTTCGCCGAAGCGCGAAGCGCTCAAATTGAAAATAGTGAATTATATTTGCCGATAAGTAAACAACGAGAAATGAAATGAATGTGATTAGGCGAAAACATGAAAGAAAAATGGAAACAGATGGAGATTTTTTCGTAGCAACTTAAATTTTAGTATCATTATTTTTGCATACGAAATTTCATTAATGTTAAAGGCACTCTCGCTAGAAACGTAGTGTAAAATATACTTCTTCCGACGTTATATTTGTATTGCCCTCTCTTCGTCTCTATTTTAAGTAAGCGCATTTTATTCGCCATAAAAAATGTAGGTATTATGGGGGTACATATTTGTTATTTAGCACTGGAGACATTTTCAGACATCTTGCTTCCCATTAAGTATTTATTGTACCTAGTACCTATCTATACCATCACATTCAGATTTTTTTGCTGATTCATACATTGGGGGAGACTTTTCCGAATGCTGAAGATATATTCGTTACGATTTTATCCCGGATGATACGTCAGCAAGTCACGGAAAAACGAAATCAAATCGTCTTTTTGAAAATTTGTTCACTAATACTAATACGAAAAATACTTTAATCTCGTACATACCTACCTACGTATTCTTGGAGCTACGTGTTTTTTTATTGTTGTCCAAAGATGCACCATTAGTATCTTTGTTATCATTATTTATTAATGAAGATAATTCCGTACGTAAATATATTATATTAATTTTTCGAAAATATTGTCACACAGTAAATAAATGTAAGTAGGTAACAATAAAATCGGGACTCAGAACATTTTATCAGAGACCCAACCCCGTATTGTATTCCACAGAGACTGTGGCTTTCTCAGTACCTATGCGAAAATACGTGTTTGAAAAAACTTCTACTGAGAATTCACATTGTGATCGAAATACTCTGTGTTAGTTCGTGGAAAAATGTAATACAATTTAACTACATTTTTTACAATACTTGCGGAGAGGGGCCGCCCGACTCGAAGACGGCCAGGCTCTATTTTACGCAGCTATTGTTACCCCGACCTTGAGCGGTATTCGGCAAGGCACTCAGAGACACCACACTTCAAGGACGATCTTCCTTCATTTCTATTATTAATACATTCACAGATATTTTCGGACCGTAATCATATTTATAGATCAGCCCGTCTTTTGCTATTAAGTGTTTCATGAAATAAATTATCTACTCATATCGCCAATTTCAACCAACTATATTAACCTATTTTAAGACGAAACATCGCTAATATCCACTATAGGTACAGTAGAATGGATTGAGGGTGAGTCCAGTGAAACCCAGACTGGGCCATTTTTTTTTAAGGGACTAGTCCCGCCACACACTCCCACCACTGTACCTCCTGTAAGCCAGGATCGAGACTGGGTCAATTAAGAAAAAGCTATTTTCTAAATTTTCCCCGCCACCCAGAACAGAGTGTCCTATAGTCAAACCTTTGGTTCTAAGACTACCAACTAGCAACCTTATACCACCTAATTAGAAACTTTACTAATTTATACCCTCTATAGTCTAATCTAGTTGCGGACATCAAACATGTAATATTATCATAGACATTTTTACGTACGTTGTAATAATACAACCATGTACAAAATGATTATATTTAACTTCAACCCCAATTATTTGAATAAAATGACCAAAGCTCCAATAATAGCTATGATCTGTTGTACATCAATGTTATTATTATACAGGGTGGTCTGTCGTCTGCAGTCTGTATTTATTTATGTTGAGATGCCAATGTTCAAACGTTTTATAAAATAGATTCAAACTTTTTTTGTGTAAGTTCAAGCCTCGTTTGCCGATGACACATCGCGTGACAGCAGAAACTGAATGTACTCGACTATACTCGTAATAATAATTAGGAGAATTATACCTTATTCCTGAGGGAATGGGACAGCTAGTCAGGCACATACGGCCCGTATTCCCGCAAGACTTTCATGTAGGTATCAATTTAATAAAGACTCTGGACCAACGCTGTATTTCCCACAGGCATAGGAGAAAAATAATGGAAATATAGAAGTCAATAAAATTGCAGTATCTGTTTGTAATGTGAATACCGCCACATATATTCACGCATGCATATTCAATAACTATAACAAAAACAATTTTTAAAATTTTCTGTCTGTCTCTGTGTGTTCCGGCTAATCTCAGAAAGGGCAGGACCTATTTTGTCTTGACTTTCACTGTTATATATACTCGTAAGTAGCTGATGGAGTAACTTCAGCTAATGTTATTTTATCGACATTCCACGCGAATGGAGCCGCGGGCAACAGCTAGTTTGCATAAACAATTTACTACGGACACTGAAACGAATTTTGATTAGCACCAAATAATTGGCGCTGTTTGAACTAAAAACAGATGAACTGAATTGGCATTCACTCTAATGCAAAGGTATTATATGTGTATCTCGTTTCCGCAGCCTTTAACAGGACCAAAGAAAAATCCTTCTCTCTAGCATGGGCAGATTGCTAGTTCTTTGGGTGACCGATTGATTATCTGCGTTGAATATTGGAGTTATAGTCTCTAGGTCACTGCCTACTTCATGTCGACACCTATAAAGCGTGAAATCGTCTTACTGAAAAACAGTGTCGTCTAGGGACGCCCGAAAGAAGTGAAACTTTATATGTAGTACTAGCTGAGCCCGCGACTTCGTCCGCGTGGAATTTAACTTAACAAAAACGCCCGCTCCCGCGTTCTGAGCCCGCGCGGCAGGACCCATTTTCTATAATAAAAGTAGTCTAAGTTACTGCTTATAACATCAGCTGTCTACCAGCGGAAGTCCCGTCAAAATCGGTCCAGCCGTTTCGGAGATTACCCGGGACAAACACACAGACAGACAGACAAAAACTTTTTAAATCGCGTTTTTGCTGTAGGTATCGTATGTACTTTCATATGCATTTAGTGAAACAGTGTTATTTTGATATTACAAACAGACACTCCAGTTGTATTTATTTGTATAGATAAAGCGTAGGGTGCTGCGGATGCCACACTCCGTTTACAGATCCATATATAGATCGTGTAACGCTACTGACGCTTACTAGACGCTTCAAAACGAACGCAGGCATACTTTTACTCACCACAATTACTACACCAGTCATAATTAGCATTCTAAAAAAGATTGATTTAGCAACAAAGCTTCATGTAATAGCATAACTTATCAGATTCATTCATTTGGAGTTATTTACTAGGGGTTGCATTGTTCCAATTACTCCCAAAGTGGGGCATCAGATATGTTTAACAATAAAGTGACGATGTTTGATCACAGAAAATATTAATTATCTACGTTTGGGTACTTGATGAGCTACACTACAAACTTGACTATAAAATAATTATATTTCATCATCGGATATAATAACATCGCAGAAATAAACTTCCAAATGGAACTGTCCTGTACAGCATTGCTTCAGTGCACTTAACGCAAACCGAATGATTAACTATTAAGATAAAATAAGTAAATAATCAGCATGGACGACGCTTGGCGGAGTGGTTTGAGTGTAGGCAGCTCGGCTCTCTGCACCGGGTGCAGTTGCGGGTTCGATGCCCGGGGCAAATTTCGGAAATGGCCTTTTCCTAATTTTCCCAGGTCTGCGTGTCACTGGGATCGTCCCCGGTCCATTGTACGGTACCCATAGTACAAGTGTTGCTTAGTTTGGGACCATACAGTTGGTGTGTCAGTCTGGGGATATTTATTTATTACTATTTATGTGCTCTCCAAAGGGTTCCACACGGCAGTCCACCGTGTAAGTATGTAGGTCGATATCTTGTTTTTATATCACAAAGTCGGAAAACAAGTGTGCGTCCCACTTGATGTTACCGTAGCTTACACTTATGTATAAGTATTGGCAATGCCTTTGATATTGCCACCATCTGCTTGTATTTAATCGTAGCACGCTGATATGTACATAGAGCAGGCACATAAAACAACGTTTATGTTGTCAACGAAAGATCATAGGACAGAAATTTCGACCTTGAGCCGCCATTTCATTATTTTGTCTTCGTAGAATTTACTTAATTGTCCTTTAACCTTTTATTATACTGTAATTTTATTACGAGCGCGGCTAGATTAAATTATGGGAGAGATAAAAAAATCACACAAATAGGTAAGTCTTTGAAGACTTTGAATGATAATGCTTTGGTTGAAATAATTACAGCTATTAAGTTATTTAATCTAGGGTTGCCTTTTCAGGTTTTTTCTATACCAATCATTTATTGGTCATATTTTTATAGATGATGCGTGGCCGGAAAATATATATAATATATCTATATATATACAATCTCGTGTCACGAGAATAGGTCGTAAAGTATATTTCAAACCTATAAATAATTTATATGGTAGAACAACGTTTACCGGGTTAAACTTCTAAAGTAACGTTTCTTTATCCCACATAAATAATGATTTATAATCTATTGGCTGTAGGTACCGTACAAATTCAAATATTTTTCAGCCCCAGACATTCTGACTTTCTTTTTGGAACAAAAAATAGTTAAAATACTTACGCCTAGCTTTGTATATGTGCATGAAACCTACAGATTTATTATATCAACTCATTATTCTATACAAACTATTCAGATACAAACTGAAACAAACTATTATCAGGCACTAATGAGGGTTAAGTTATCGATTGACTACCGAAATTCTTTTTCTTTCTTTAAACATATCGCCCACTTAGTATAATGGGTGTTTTACGTCGCTTTTGCCAAGTAACAAGCACTTTTATTAACAATTCAAAACAAAAATGTAGCCGTCCACTTTGGACAACCATAATTAAGGCCATTTCCGGAGTTATTGATTGCATTCATTGTATACTCGTACACTCTACAAAAACCTTTATTTAGCAGGGATAATAGGTATATCTATATTCTAATGACCCTTTGACTATAGTCTCAGTCAAGACCATGACCTCCCAAATATACATAGTTTGTTTTTGTTTTGCTTGTTTGCTTGTTAGCTTTCCCATAGGGATAGTACAACATTTTCTCAAACAAAGTCATATGTACAGTGCAGTAGACCCGAAAATTGTATTTCGTCAACGCAATATTTGTTCACGGGCGGTTTCCTTTGCAACGCATAAAAGAGTTCGCGATCGGCTGCCGACAACAACGCGCATGCTCACCTAGTTTATCACGCCCGTCACCTAAAAGAGTAATTAACACAATATATTTTCATAAACGGACGTTGATGTTTGATTCTGCCCATAAGCACACCTATTGCAAGTAAAAAACGTACGAGACAAGCAAGGGACCGTTCATTATCCAATGTAAACACCAACAAAAAATGAATATTAAAACCACTGAAATCGCAAAATTATTAAATAATGTCGCATAAGATTTCGCAATCCATGGATGCCCCACGTCTCTGGCAAGGAAAGTGCTGCCCACACACTGCGTTTCAGTGCCAACATAGCGCCACTATCGCACCTAAATGGCCATGCGCTTAATACGCGGCTCAGTTTTCTTTTAAACTAGAATCGTGTCTACCTTCACATGAATATTGTGTTTAAGAGCAGCAGAATTATTTAGTACCATTTGTAACTACCAACCCGACGAGATGCGATGGTTTGAAATGTGTGTGAACCGGGATTGGTACCCGTAAAGATAAACTTTTTGTATCTTCAAACGTTTTTCTTTTGAAACAGGAAAAATATGAAACCCAATCCACATCAATCACGTCTAGAATAAAAGTATATTTTCCCTGTTGTTTTATGATGTGGCCTTATTTTTCATCTCAATGACTTCTGATTGGATCTGATACATATATAAGTATATTAATATATTTTACATGGCGCATAAGTACCTTAATGTTATAGATGATGTACTTATCACAAAACGAATCTGCTGGATATCTTTGTAATAGCTGACCATTTAAATCACTTGCTAGCAACCAGCCTAACTGTCCAATACAAAATATTTATACCATCAGATTATTTTACTGGTTTGGTAGCATTTACCATGACGTCATCAAAAATTTCGTTCATAATGAAAATAAAACCTTATACAGGATGTTTAAAAATCGGATACACCCACCATGCCACCATGAGGTTCAAAGTTTACGTTGATGTCTTTGTAAAGGCGTGAACTACGCCCATACACGATTAACGCGCAGATTCAATTTCAGATCTAAATTTAAAATTAAAAGCATTCTAAGAAACCCTATTATTATATAGAAACCCAACCAAGTCTCTAATTAAATTGTTTCATTCATACTTCATGTCAGTTATGAGATAGAGTTAAACAGTCTTTTAAATGACAGGTTAATCTACGTATACTGTCTAACGGATGCTAAAATAATAATGGAACATCATAATGAGTGCAGAACCTAATTCATAGCCATACATTTTTAAAGTGCGGTTGATAATATCGGCCTGTGATCACACGAAAATCGACTGTACTGTACCAGAATCTGGATACTTACTACGTTATGAAGTTGATTTTAAACCAACTTTTTCCTAAGCCGTGGTATAACTTACATTTACTAATACACATTAATTTAATTTATAATTACATTTACAATTTGATTTATAATTACATTTACTTTAAAGCCTATATTAATTAATCGATCTCAAGTGTGAGAGCGATCTCGATGTCATTCTTCTGTCATACCAGTACAAAATGACATGTCAATAGCGTAATCAAGACCTGTCTCAGACTTGAGATCGATTAATTAATACGGTGTTACGGAACTACGAATTAGCTCTGCTTCTAGGCCGAGATGTTTGCAGATAGCTTAGACCAGTGGTTCCCAAACTTATTTCGTATACTGCCCACTTTGAGAATAAATTATTTTTTAGCGATCCTATTTTCTTACCTACTTAAAAACCACTATAACGTCAAATTAAATTAATTGATTATTGTGAGCTACACAACGACCCCTTTTTTCTGGGTCTCTCACAAAACGCCCCCCTTTAGGCCTGCAGCGCCCACAAGGGGGCGTTATCGCCCACTTTGGGATAGGATGGCTTAGACGTATGTGAATTTAAAGCACCTATTTGTTTACATATTAATATTTAAAAAAGTTTGATGATATGATACAATCAATTTTATAAACACTGCCCTACGCTTGAAAGTTTTTCCAATATCTTGTGCAATCTGTGCAGTGCCGGCATATCCGCTGTAAGGGGAAGGACACATACATAACTGCGGGCAGGTATAGGTACGTATAGAATATAAATGAGATATTTTTCACCGTCTTATGAAGACTTTACGACGTTACAGAATATATGGCACGACATGGCCGAAGTATAAAGTAGACTTACAATTAACTACGTCGATCATTGAACCCTATCTGGGTTGTTTGTGGATGGAACAAGGAGGAACATGATCGTCATAAAATTAGCATTTCCCGAAGAATCCCCGCCAATTAGGTTAGCGGCACAATGTGTAAGGGTGGCTGGCGCCCGCTTGAGATGGCCACTTTACGTTCTTATTTACATATTATTCTCACATCAGTCCAATACTCGTATACCTCTCTTAACAACATTTAGTTGTATAATAAAAACGCTTAATTTTTGATTGCAATGCCTTAGTCTTCTGTTTTTTAACATTTTGTTTTGTTTGTTTAGTTTAGATTAATGAAAACGTCCACAGGCCATTTAGGTAGGTAAACTAGCTTACAAAATAACCCCGCACGCGTATTTCTCGTAAAACTTCAAACATGTAGGGATACATAGTATTTATAAAGCACAACAAAAGCTTCATTGCTTATTTTAATTAAACAAGCAACGGGTAGGTAGCGCAAAACGGCATTTCAATTCGTATGAAAAATTATGAAATGG
Organism: Notodonta ziczac; assembly: GCA_918843915.1. NCBI lineage: Eukaryota > Metazoa > Arthropoda > Insecta > Lepidoptera > Notodontidae > Notodonta > Notodonta ziczac. The sequence continues at coordinate 5,859,209 of OU974047.1, forward strand.
AATCATAGCTTGATTCAATAACACCTACGGTAGCTATAAAGATGTACCTAACTGGCTTTAAAATGAATAAGAAAATAATATGCAAACTCAAAATTGATTGTATTAATGTAATAGCCAACAGAGCATGTATGAATGATAATCGGAATCTACCACCAGTTGGGAATGCCGCTTCCACTGAGAAGATCCGGCAAGAAACTCAATGGTTATTCTTTTCAATTGATAAAAGATGGTGTACATTTTCAGGAACACCAACAGAATGTGAGCAGTCAACACCATTGTCACTAAATAAGCAGTAATCAAATCTCACTCAGATTAAGGTATTTTAATTAGTACCTATATAGTTATAACAATTTGTACTTGTTTCGCACCCAGCCGTGGTCTGTATCCTGTTAGTTACGGTATTCCTGACAATACCGTCTGCCGTGGTGACTGAACCACTTGCGGCTTCGTGGACATGTGACAACCATCGTTCCAAATGGGACATTTGATTCCCATTCGCTTTCGGTCTACAATTTCTTATTTATGGTTTACAATACATGTAGGTGCAGTACAACTTTTAAAAACCATTGTGTAAATCACAGATATAGTGTGGTGTAAACCTTTCTTATGGTAAAACGAAATCCACTAAGCAGCCATACTACAGTTATAACTGTAGTAGGCAGAACGCTTATCTCATAGTAAATGAATTGAACATTAGCATTGCTACTGAAACATGTCAATATAATTCACGTACTTATAACCTCTCGTTTATGCTGACGCAATATTTCACTACACTTCACTTTTAATAAAAAATGTTTAGATCGTAGTAGTCGATGATTTTGGCAACAACAGAGTTTGATGAGACTCTTGGTCGTTAGATGAGGCTTTACAAAACATAAAATGTAAAAATTCGGGAGGAAAATGTGCGGTTAAGATTTTTTTCCTAAGATGAAAAGTAGAAGGATATTATGAATAAAGACTAATAATAATAGAAGACACGGAAACTAAATATTTAAAAATTAATGTGTGACATTGACATGACGTGCATAATATAATCAAGGAAGTTCATAAGTGAATAATACAGAAACATACCGAAATCAAGCCTATAGGGACAAAACTCACAACTAAATGTTATTGAGAGAAATTAATTTATACAGGGTTTTGAAGGAATAATTTCAGAAAGAGTTTGCTTGACTTTAATTTTGAGCAGACAAAAAATAGACAGAGATAAATACAATCTAGACACTTAAATCAATACAAGTATTGCGTCAGTGTAAACGAGAGGTTGCTACCCGTTGCTTGTTTAATTAAAATAAGTAATGAAGCTTTTGTTGTGCTTTATAAATACTATGTATCCCTACATGTTTGAAGTTTTAAGACATTATCGTGATATGACCGTGAAATGTTGACATAGCTCTGGTGTCGGTTACGATCAAAGGTACAAGTAAGTAGTTAAGGTAAATCACTTAGTTAATTTTCAAGTAGCTTAAGCTTAGTTCTAACTTCTAAAACTCCTACGTAGAACAAATTAATATTCCCAAGCGTATAATATTTGCGTTTATTCGTCAAAGGTCCGCTACATAAACTCATGCACCAAGTTTGGTGTTTCGTATCTCATTATAATAATGCCAGGCTTAGTTTTCTGACTTCGGATCGCTCGCAAGGAAACTTGGAAATTTTATTCGTTTCAAAACTGATCCAACGATTTACTTCCTTCATTTTTTATTGCATTACCATTTGAGATTGAATATGATTTTCTAAGAACGACTACCTTCTCGTTACGGTATTATTTTATTACTTTCACCATACATTTAATATAAACACTTCATTTAGAAACTGACTAGCAATTTACCTGCGCCTGGGTTTTGATTGATTTTGCCTCCGGTTTTTAGGGTTCCGTGGTCAAACTAGGACGGTTACGGTTTTGCCATGTCCGTCCGTCCGTCCGTCCGTCCGTCCGTCCGTCCGTCGCGACGTCACAGTAATTATTCTGCTTCATCTTTTGGTGCTGCTCCACTAATGTAGGTTGCCTGTCAGCTCCACGTTGTTAGGGCTTGTAGTCTGCAAATTAGGACAACAATAGAGTTTATGTACCGCTACTGTGTATTTAAATATTGAAAGCAAATAGTGTAACCCCGTACACGTGAACGGGGAATGAAAATAAATGTTTACTCATCCCATCGAGTGGGGTATCGTTGGATAGGTTTTTAAATCTATTTAGAGATTTTTACAGTTTTTCAAAATTAATTTCCTCTTACGAAACAATGAGCCCCATTTTTAGGTGGTGGTAGTGTCATATTTTTTTTAGAAATAAAATGTACCACTTTATTAACTTTTAGTTATTATATTCACATTCAAAAGTGCTCGCGAAGGTACCTAATTGAAAGAAAAATAAAAATTGTGATTCAATCAGCCCAGTAAGATTTCCATTGGATGTCGAGAGTGGTCTCTTTGAGCGTGTAAAATACCTGACATTTTATTATTTCATTAGCTTCAATACCCCGTAGGCGTGCGTCAGCTGTGGACAAGACAAAATGTAAATTAGGTATTTGCTTTTTTTTTATTCTCGCTTGTGAATTAAGAAAGAGCTATAAATAGCGTCTATCAAAGAAAATAAGATATAGTCGCAGTATAACAGATTCCGTGACATAATCTTTTCGCTTACGCATTACTTATTATTATTATTCTAACATGTAAATATTACAAGGTACTAACACTTACCTAAGTTACGTTGTTAAAATATCTAGTACCTACTTCCTACGTATTATATTATAGATCCTTCGTTAAAGGGAAATTTCCAGCGTTTGATAAATTTTAACGTTGCCCAAATACCTATAGATTTACGATCATTTTTATTAACATTTTACAATGAAAGTTTTGTATTTATTTGTCTACTTTCATATCCGTGGCGCGATTAAGCTGCGAGTTGCGTGATACGTATAATTGAATGGAGACCCACATCAAGTAGAATTATTCCGGGGACACGGAACAGGCCAATTTAACAAGGGCACGCACAAACGCGTCGCGCTCGCGCAAGTCGCACGACGGCCGAAACACCGGCACGCCGCCGCGCGCCGCCGGGCCATCGCCGCAGCAGACGTGGTCCAACGCGCGATTAACTGTGATCTTTGTTCCCACTATCGGTACCTACAATAACACAAGTTGTTTCACAATCTAGAAGTTTATAAGAGTATCAGAGGTGAGAGTGTCCTGTAGCCTGCTAATAAACATGTCGTTTTGACAGTTATTTTTCTAATTAAAGGTATAATTTTCATATTCCATAAATGAATGTTGTTTCGTTCATTATACCCAACACATTTCAATAAAATCATTAGTTTGATTTTGACGTGATGCGCGAACAGGGCAATTTCGTGATTATAATAATTACTGTTCTTCAAAAATAAGAGTAATATACATATAGTAGGTACCTACCTTCCTACTAGTTTTTGGATAATATATTTTTTTTGTAACAATGTAATAAGTAAATCTGGATTTAATTAAATTATTTTTTAAATATTGAAAATGTTGACTGACTATTTAGGTGAGTTATTCCCATTATGAAAACGACAACGATTATGGATTTATCTACCTAGATATTTTTAACAGCCCGTATTTTACACTCGGTAATGAAGTCAAATTAAATGTATGAAAATTATCGGCGACAGGTTAATGTCCGCTCAATAAGTACATATATAACATTTTGTGAAACCTTAAGTTTAAGCACGTATAATTAATATGGTAGGTAATTACTGAACTCCGAGTAAATATATATTTAAGATAATAATTGGCTAATTTAAGCACGAAAATAAGGATCAGATTGCTCGTAATGTCTCCGTTTCAAGGTAATTTGCTTACTCTGTAGGTAACGATTAAGTACTTAGAACTGGTATTCCAATATAAATAATCTACCGGTATATTTCAAACAGTGATATTTTGGTACCTTCCTATAAACACAAACAATTATCTTCATTAGAAATGAAGGTTTTACTTTACGCAGATAATATCGAATTTACCTCCTTAGTTACTTAAACATAGATAGGTATAATCATTTTCCTGGCCTTTCCCCAATTTATATTGGTGTCCGTTTCCAACCCATTCTGATTTGGGTCATTATCGACTAGCTGTTTCCCGCTGATCCGCCCACGGGGTAGGTACTTCGATAAAATAAAAGTATCCTAAACTTATAATATGTGCCACTGAAAGTCCTATCAATGTGGTCCAGCCGTTTCGGATTAGTTGGAACAAACTAATAGACGAAACATTATATATCATTTATTTTAAGTACCTACTGTACATACTTTGATAATGCGAAAGATGAAAGGTTTGATGGCAGTGATTGGCATGAAATCATAGGCGCAAAACATGTGGAGCGTTCAAGTCAGACTACGCTAATTCAACCCGCTACACTAATGATAATTTAATACTCCATTCATGGAGGTGCGAATTTGCAAGTGCGTATCGGAGGGCGCGCCGCCGCCGCCGCCGCCGTCTCCCGCGCCCGCCCTAGCTCTCGCCGCCCGCGACCCTCGCGATGACGTCAACGGCCCCTCGCGAACCACCCGATTATAAATATAGCCACGCCGATACCGCGCCACAGGTTTCGGCAAACTATCAGCACGTAGCAGTTCTAAAATATTAAAAAACACTAGTTATAAAATTATCAGGCATGTACAACTTTACTAAACTGTTACGAATTCACTTTCCTATGACACAAGATGTGTTGGTATTTCACAGCACTCATTCATTTGTTATGTTACTTATAGCGGGAAAATTTAAAAGGTTCCCGTTTATAGCCCTAACTAGCTAATAAGTACCTACTATCCATCCCAAACACGACAAATATTGATATCGCCTAGATGTTCAAGATCTATGTAGGTACCTACATACTTAGATAAGTTTTAACGAGTTGTTTTGGCTTTGCACGGAATGATATCACAGAAAAAGTTGTGTAACCTACATAAGTCTGAGCAATAAATCTCAAAAGACATTCAATTCAAGAAATTCATACGCACCTACGAGGAGATTGGGTGACGTATAAAAATAATAATAAGTACCTAAGTTACACACGAAAATTCTAGCAAAATAATAATATTTTTAGAAAGCCGGACGTTCTACGTATTTTTGTTCTACTTCTAAAATCATTTGATGAAAATAGAACGCGGTACAAACCATTTTAAAAGGTCTATAGCTGTCTAAATTAAAGCATTATAGCCGTGAAATGTATTAAAAGAGTAAATTAATCAATGTGGCTTGTCTAACTTGATTAACTTTCCTCAAACCTCCTGCTAGTCTTCCTTTAAAAAGCATATCTATTTTTCCTTTGACCCTTTTGGGACGGGCTTACAGAATATCTTAAGATGAGGTATTATTAAATTACCCTTTGACTATTCGAGCGGAACTACATCAAATGCGACTAGAACACAGATAACGGCTATCACGTACTAGTATAACCGCGAAGTGTGTACGGTTACATGTCGAAATATGGGTAGATGAAATCAGTCAGGGAACATAAAGTTAATAAACGCGATAAAATCCGTAAAATAGTTTTATTTCAATAGATGAAATCAGTTCATTAGTGTCTGTTTATATTATGTTTATGTTATGTTTTTGGTGATTATGTTCATAAAACAAACACTTACTGTTTCATCTTAGAATCCTCGAATTTTCTTTGACTTTATATTACTTTTCTCCTAAAATAACTTTTCATAATTCGGTACTCAATTTTTGAATAGCATTTCATTATGATAAAATTATATTTATATTTAAACTAATTTAATTGAATTCATAGTATTACTATCCAGAATGACCTTCTGTTATGTCTGGTACTCATAATTACAGACCCATGTTGTACAAGTAAAAAAAACACTACCTACTAATCTAAATTCTAATCACCTAGTTGTTGTTTATACCTAAATTCGTTTACAAGAAAATTCCTACTTTTATGAACGAATTTTAGACCTGGCCTGTTAAAGAAAGAGAATTTAAGAGGATCTATGCGCTATATGATGTTGTATTGAAGAAGGATGCTCCATATCGCCCCAGCGTTGCACCTCGCATCAAACCAAGATGAATTGAAAATTTATAAAATACTGTTATCTACAGATCAGGCTCCTTCGATATTTTGAATATTGTCGCAGCTGCCAGCAGATCCATTAAAAGACTTGTCGACAAAATAAATGTAAAGAGCTCTAGAAGATGCAGCCTCATGCGCGCAACTGACAAAATAATACACCCACCAAGACCCCACTTACCTTCGCCGTAACCCAATATCTGATCCGTATCTAATTTCTAATTTTCAATCTCAAATTCACATTAGGCACCAGTAATCGATCGGTGGGTTAAATTTTCGATCTGTTTTAATGAGGGCGTCCGCCAAACGACGGATCGATACTTCCATCAATACCCAATTATAAAACAGGATTACGAAAGTTCTATCAAGAGTATTACCACTGAGAAGAAGATTTCACTTAGCTTACTTCGATACGGCACGTTTGCCATTATATTCAGAACAAATTATAAGTAGGTGCGGTACTATTAACATACTATTATTTTTGTGGATGACTTTTATATATTTAACTAGCTATGCCCGCGACTTCGTCCGCGTGGAATTTAATTGTTAAATTTTCATACAAACTTTCATCCCCTATTTTATCCCCTTTGGGGTAGAATTCATCAAAATCCTTTCTTAGCGGATGCCTACGTCATAACATCTACCTGCATGCCAAAGTTCATCCCGATTCGTCCAGTGGTTTGGTCTGTGCGTTGATAGATCACTATGTCAGCCAGTCAGTCAGTCACTTTTGAGTTATATATATATATAGATTTTAAAGTTGTCAACAAATATAATTTAAAATGATAAATAGGTAATTATTATGGAAATTAATAACAAAAATGATGAATTGTAAAAAATATTAGAAAAGTGTTTTTATGTTGTTTCAACTTCTTAACGACTAGGTATATGACGCATAGACAAATCAAATTTTCAGTTCATCTAGCTACGTATAAAATCGTATAAAGCAGTACCACGCAAAATATAAAATAACTGAGATTGCGAATCTAAATTTATGACAGTATTTTGAAGCAAATCGTCATTGTTTCATATACCAGCTTAAATTTGCGTCGGTTGTGAGAGGCTAAATGGATATAGCCGGATCCTCGGATCATCCATCGTCAGTCGACGCCCAAGAATTTGTTAGGTAACAATTAGCGCTGATGGATAGGATGTTTTACACAAATTAATTGTATTTGTACGGTAACCCGAAATTCATTCCGTATTCATCGTTATAGGAAACTTGGACATAAGTAATAATTACTCCTACACTTACCTACTTACCATGCCCAAAGAATTTGATCACGGCTAACGAGAAAATGCGCTAATAAATACATTATTTTATAAATTTATTTATTTTAACTTTTCGCCTTCATTTATTTTTACCCGACTACGGCATAGCGAGAAGGAAGGGTGATGTTTTGCAATCTATTTATGTATGTCTGTATATACCTATATAATTTGTATGTTCCACCGTAGCGCCTAACCTACCCATCCGATTTTGATGAATGAGGTGTCAATTGATTCGTTACTATGGTCCGGCTGACCAAGGCTACAATTTATACAAACAAAATCAATATGACAAGTGCTACATCAAAAAATATTGGGGTGTATTATGTTTTATTTAAGCACACTCCGCAGGTTGCTTCAGTCAAACTTTTAAGTAAGATTATGGAAAAGTATAAAGCTAAAAGTCGCCACAGAACCGACGCGAACGCTGACACTTAGACCATAGTTAATTTGTTTTTATCGTTAAACTTTCCACATTTTCAGTATCCCCAATGGTAATGTCGGCGGTATGTTGCGTTAGCTCTACGTCAGTGTGATATAGGTACCTATTATTACTCCAATAAAGTCTAGCTCCAAATGTATATAAATACGAGTTTATGGCTTATGCATCGTAAAATATTTATATGCAACCCAGAGATATTGAACCTAATAATAGCACCCCGTTATAGGTAAACACCCAAAATGCCACGAGGAATCATCATAATATTAAAAACAATAATTCTGTAGATACATATCCCACCTAGCTGGTTAATAGTAACCTTTGGCACATTTGATGCAGCAAGTATTTTTTATTTTGTTACAGACTCAACATCCTCTACAATCTGAAACATCCAATTATACACCTGATCTGAAGCGGAAAAAGAAAAAGTCCGTCTAATAAGCGGTGATATCCGAATGATGTGGTCGGGCACGCGCCCATCGAGTGCTCAGGTCGTGTTGTGTACTTAGTAGCGGGTGATGCCCGTGTGGTGGGTAGCGCAGGGGTTCAGCATGCGCGTGTGCTGTGTGACGACGGTTCTCGCGGCGCTGGCGCTGCGCTCCGCGGCCGAGCCGGCGCCGAGGCGGTACCCCTCCGAGTGGCAGAGCGGTCGCGAGCTGGCGCATTCTCGTCCGCTCCACGAGCTGTTCGAACCCGAGCCGGTGGACGCAGAACGGGCGTACGCGCCGCCCCAGCCTCCGCTGCCCTCCACCGCGTTGCACAAAGAGCGCCGGCGCGCGCGCAACAACAAGCGCACGCCGCACCAGCTGCCCTCCGAGATAGCGAGCCAGATGATGCTGCGGGCCTCGCGCTCCAACCGACCATACGATGTGCCCCAAATAGGTGAGTGCTATATCTATAACATCCTACTTAATATTATAAATGCGAACTTTTGTGAGTGTGGATGTATGTTTGTTACTCTTTCACGCAAACACTACTGAACGAATTTGGATGAAATTTGGAACACAGATAGTTTATAACCTGGATTAACACATAGAATAGTTTACTTAAGTCTACGCGGACGAAGTCGCGGGCAGCAAATAGTACCTATATAATGTGCATTCTTCTGCATGGATTTTTCATTTTAGATATTGTGATCTTGAAGGAATATCACCGAGATAATATTTTATTTCAGTATTTAGTTATTCAATAGATTGGAGAATTGATTTGTCTGGTTATTAAATACGTTAAACAATGTTGGTGACAATATAATTCAATCGAAAAGCATAATACTTCAAAAAAGTATTGATTGTGTTATACTTTGATTACCCTAATTATATATTTGTAGTAACAAGGTATCTTTTTTTTAAAAGAAAACAAAATTAACAAACATAAGCTACAGTATGACATCAGTACCTACATCAGTTCAGCTAAAACTATTCTCGCGATAATTAGACCTATCACCGAGCTATGTGCACAAAGATAAATGGCATACGTCCTCAATACGAGTAGCTCTACTTAATAACCCTAATGCTACTCGATCCGGGAGCACTGAATTCGGTTATTTGGACGTGATATGGCATGAACGGCACCGGCCAAAGCGGTTCAAATACCCAATGCATTGTCCGTTGCATATTATGTGCGAGAGGCGACGGTATCGTGTCGTTGTTGACAGTCACACGCTGTGGGTCGCCTGAGCATGTCATGGCAGTGTTTGCATCGGATCAAGCACGGGAAGTGCTATAGATCTATGAATATTTGACAGCTGATCTTCAATCCAGGGCCCGTACCACGTTAGCTACTTAAAACGCAATAGAAAAGTAAACGCTCGCGTTTGCGTTTTAAGTAACAAATGTGGTACGGCCCCAGATGGGTATCATAGCAGCCCGGTATCATAGATTATTGTATACCTACAGAACAATCTAAATTCCCATATCCTACTTAATATTATAAATGTGAAAGTTTGTGAGTGTGGATGTATGTATGTATGTTTGTTACTCCTTCACGCAAAAACTACTGAACGGATTTGGATGAAATTTGGAACACAGATAGTTTATAACCGGGATTAACATATAGGACACTTTTTATCCCGACAATCCCGAAATTTTTGTTACGTTAAATACTACGCGGACGAAGTGCGTGGGCACAGCTAGTTTCAAATAAAACTGGTTTCATTCAGTTTTATGTTTTTATAATTTGCATGTCCACAAGCAATTATGAGAACGTTATTTAATAACAGCCATACTTTACTCATTTGAAATGAAAACGTTAAAATGATTAAATACATAGCTACGAAGTCTTTAAGCAATGCGACACTTTTCAGCTTTGCATAATCCTAGCGAGTTAACAACTGTGTAAGTTGGTGTAGTTAGGTACATTAAAAATAAAAAGGTATCAAGTAAAGTGTGCAATATATAATATAATATAATATCGCCAAACTGACACACCAACTGTATGATCCCAAACTAAGCAACGCTTGTTCTATGGGTACCGTACAATGGACGGGGGCGATCCCAGTGACACCCAGACCCGGGCAAATTACGAAAAGACCATTTCTGAAATTAGCGCCGGGCGGGAATCGAACCCGCAACCACCATGTGCAGTGAGCGGATTGGCCTACTACGCTCGACCACTGCGCCAAGCGGTCGTCGTAAAAAAGCTAATTAATACTACGCTAATTATACTACGCTTGGTGGTGGTTTAAATTAGAAAATATAGTTAGTAGAGAGAAAAGATAGAGTGTCTTACTCTGAATTATGGCCAAGCTGTAGCCAAGTTGACTACAGCTCATATACGAGCTGGCTGGACCGGGGAAGTACCAACCTCTCACAAAATATCGGCGAAGAGTATCTATTAAAGAGCTGCGTTTCGCACTATGAATGAGAGCCGGAAGCCAGACCCCCGGTCCATTCCCCTCCCTTTGTCGCAATCCGCTTTAAGAAGGCAACGTGCGAGCAATGCATTTGGTATTGCCAGCATCTGCAGGCTAACGTGGATCTTACGCTTGTTTGCCTACTACCCTACTTAATATTATAAATGCGAAAGTTTGTGAGTGTGGATGTTTGTTACTCCTTCACGCAAAAAGTACTGAACGGATTTGGATGAAATTTGGAACACAGATAGTTTATAACCGGAAATAACACATAGGATACTTTTTATCCCGATCATCCCGAAATTTTTGTTAAGTTAAATACTACGCGGACGTAGCTAGGGCACAGCTAGTGTAACATAAAATAATGGTCTTGAAGTATCCCGTGTTACGTGTTCTTTGAAATAGGAATGTATATATAGGTATAAGAAGCGGAGCTCGAGGGAGGCGTGGGCCCGAATAGATCAGGAGGACACGTAGCAACTCTTCGATAGAGGCGCGCGGCGCACACCGCGCCTAGGACGTGCCGCCCTTACCAATCCCCACGGCTATATTTATTTTTTCACTCCAACAGACGTTTCGTCTAAATATAGGAACGCGATACTGTCTCAATGGCCACGTTGTTATCTCAATGTTGTTGTTGAAATAATGTGTCTCTATTTTATTTAATAGGCTGTTTGATTATTTAATTTGTACTGAAATCTAAATATATATAACTCAAAGGTGACTGACTGACTGACATAGTGATCTATCAACGCACAGCCCAAACCACTGGACGGGTCGGGCTGAAATTTGGCATGCAGGTAGATGTTATGACGTAGACATCCGCTAAGAAAGGATTTTGATTAATTCTACCCCCAAGGGGATAAAAAAGGGGATGAATAAGCCCGAAATTTTTGTTAAATTACACGCGGACGAAGTCGCGGGCTCAGCTAGTTAAATATAAAATTGTACTACTTATCAGTTAAAGGAAAATTTTATAGGTATTAGACATCAATTTCCTAGTGGTGGTCTAAGTCGTAACCGAAAGGTTCCAGGTTCAATCCCAATCTGACCTTTAAACCGCTGACATGAGGTTTAAAGGTGGTTTAAATGGTTATCCTAATAAGTATTTTGCTCATATGAGAAGGCGGGCATATTCATAATGCGATAGCATTCTTTTTATCATAACAAAGTCGGTAAACAAGTGCAAGACTGATGTTAAGCAGTTACCAAAACCTATAAATGCTTGCAATGCCAATAGCATTGCTCGCTGCCGGCCTAAATAGTAATGGGACAAAGGGTCTTGGTATTTTGGCTTTATCACAAATCGTAAGAAAGTGCTGCGTGTCGACACAGCTGTAATAAAAGCTATTTGTAATAAAATAGGGATCAACTGGAATAATTACGCTCGCTCCACAAAACTTCGATCGACAATTGTACCTACTGCGAATATGATATATCAATACAACATATTACATATATATACTAACTTATAAAGCGAAAATACGGTACCTACCTATAGATTTAATAAAGACACAATTTCGACTCATAATTTTGTATTTGTTCGTAATAAGTGATTTCTCTTTCAATATTTTAACCTTTATATAACTTAAAACAAGTAAAATAATACTTGCTACTCATAAAATAGTATAATTACTTACCTTCTTCAGTGGCAAACAATTCAATAATATTATGGAATTGTTTACCATTGAATGTTAAACACCAGAGACTTGTGTCAAAGTTCAATACACAACACGACGAATTAAATAAGTGAACAATTCACCATAAACAACTTGATTACTACCTACACAGAAGCAGTTTGGTTAGATCAATAAGACCTCTGTATATATACGCCTGGGTGATTATTTTATTACCGTCCTCAAACACCAAAATTTAAACAGCCCCTTTTAGACTGTCAAGGTCTGTTGGCTTATAAAACACTAATTGAATTAAGTAATTTGTTAAATTAGGTAGCCACCTACATTTGTTGGGATATGAGTTTGCTAATTAGATTTTCTAAAAGATTTTCCTCCAGGCGAGTTTCGGGAGTAAATGGACTCTGATTTCGTTGCTTCATATTATACTTGTTTGCTTATTTTTAACGACCTACAAACTTTTCATGGAAAAACTCGAGTAGAAATCGTTTGATATTAATATAAGGTGCTTTCTTATCTTAGAGGCAATTTATTTCTACAGAAACATTCCCTTGGAATGCCAAAATTAACATATTTGCTTTTATAGACAGCTTTCTTTATCTTTTTCTCAATAGATTACATCTTATTTTAAGCTTTCATGATGTATATCAGAAGTATGATTACATATTTATAAAAAAAAAACTGTATTTGCTAGTTGGGGCCACCTAATATTTAATGAATAGAAAATATTCGTACTCTCCAAAATACTCGAGACACTTGCAACATAAATACAACCCATTAAATTATTATTAGCTAAGTATTTTCGAAATTCCGCACCAACTGTAACATGCCTTAAAAGCACCTTGTACCTATTATTAGACCTTAGATGGAATGGGAATCCTTAGGTAGACTCAATAAGCGATTAATTTGTCTTCGGTTCTAATTGTGCGAAATTCTGGCGAATTTCCATTAATAAACTAATATAAGAAGCTCTCGGATTCCTCTAAAACAGATAACATGAGATTTCTCGAAAATCCCGAGTTTAATGTAAGTACATATAAAATTAACTGTTATTATCTTTCTTGTCATAGCTTTAAATAGCATTCGATTGACTATTGAGAATTCACTAGTTACCCAAAACATAGCTTCTACATGATCGTTATTTAAAAATATCTTTATAACTTTTAATATTTTCGTAGGTTAAGTAAATCTACGGAATTATAAATTATTAATAACAATGTTGATAAATCCAAATTTATAATCGCATAAAAGACGGCGAAAACGCCCTTTCATGACGCGAGATGAACACCAACGAGCAACGAGGAAGGAAACATAATTCTCAATTGTACAAATCAGCAGGTGTACCTTTGTATTAGATAAAGTGGCTCTATCAACAAGTTTTACTCTTGCTAGTCACTAATAACAACTACGTGGCATATTTGTATGGAATATTGTACATCGCCCCTTTCACCCACCCAAGGAACTCATTATGTTGTATTTTTTATTGGGACTAGTCCTGCCACACACTCCCACCACTGTAACTCCTGTACGCCAGGATATTTATTATTTGCTGTATATATTTTACGTAGCGAACGTAAAGCACGCGTAAAACTCATAGAGGTAGAGCTATAGAAACAATTCACACTCATATAGGTACACGTGTAACCTGATTTTAAAAATCTTAAATTACTAGAAGAAAACCTCGAACGTTGAAAATATTTTATGGTTTTAATAGTAAAAATAAAATATATAATTTATTAAATATGTATTAAAATAAAAATTAAACCTGTTAGGTATGAAATGTGCAAAAAATGCAGCGGCTACCATTATTAGGCTGTTTCGTAACACATGCGAGTAAAAAATGTAACCAACGCGAACATTAATTTAATTATATTAGGTGAAACAAAAAGGGTAGGTATACTATTTTTTTCAAAACTTAACTTTGTAATTCTAAAACTATCAGCTTTGGAGGAAACATGAAAAATAAAAGGTGTTATAGGAATACAGCTGTTGACATATTTTACAAGTCTACAAAACCTATAGTACTTCAACTGTCCCACAAAGCCCATAGTTTTTGATTTACAAAGTGAAGTTGCAAAAAAAATTGTATACCCTTTTTGTTTCACCTTGTAGATCGGTTACAATACGACTTCTTTAAATCTTACGAATTTAGTAAAGTGGCTGATATGTGGACATATATTATTGTGTCGTGCAAAGTGCGAAAAGCATAGCCTTTTCATAGTTAGCCTTTGAGCTCTACAACAGTGGCGATGTTAATTGTTACGACGCGGCGTTACAATTGTTTCCGGCTGCCTGTTGGATATAACATAAGCACATAGCTAGACACGGCGTCCGCAACTAGCAGTGTATTCGTTTCAAAATTGAATATTTATATATTGTGTAAGTACGTTAAAGGAAAGGGAAAATTCGGTTGAATATTGTAAGGGAAAATCTATGTGACCTTCAAGTTCAATGGTCTTCGAAACTATATCACAATATCTTTAAAAAAGACTAGGTACTTAATGATGGTCAAAGAGTTGCATTTTGACGATTTTGACAACCGCTTAGCGCAGTGGTTCGAGCGTAGGCCACTCGGCTCACTGGTTGCGGGTTCGATTCCCGCTAAGACAAATAGTTGTTAAATCTGGCGATATTTATATATTCAAGTAAACATGGGTTTTTTTATATTCGCTTAAACTTTCATTATAATTTATAGACTTAGAAATTATTCCACGTTAGATTCCGATAGACCGTCGAAACTGATCGCCCACAGTCATCAGTCACGCACAAACAGGCTTGGAGGTACCGACTTGTTAGGAAAAGTAAATTACGACCTATTTATACACCCACATCTACATATATATAACTCAAAGGTGACTGACTGACTGACTGACTGACATAGTGATCTATCAACGCACAGCCCAAACCACTGGACGGATCAGGCTGATATCTGGCATGCAGGTAGATGTTATGACGTAGGCATCCGCTATGAAAGGATTTTGATTAATTCTACCCCCAAGGGGATAAAATAATGGATGAAAGTTTGTATGAAACTTTGTCAGTTAAATTCCACGCGGACGAAGTCGCGGGCACAGCTAGTTCAATAATAAAAGTATACAGAGTATTTGTGAAGAGTATTGTTGTATTGCATGGTAATTTATGTTCTGAATAGATTCGAAATTTTCCTAGATTTCCCAATAAATTTAGCAATATGCTGCGATCCTCATTTATTTAAAACCAGTTGTTTTTCTTTGCTTACACGTCAAAACCACTTAAGAAGGTTTGCCTATATAAATCACAGGATATGACAAATAGCATCCCAAAATTCCTTTTACTTTCTTTCCGACGCGGGCAAAGGATGATAAAATAAACAACTTATCCACGAGACCCAAATGTTCTGGAATAACAATGATCTTGATACACAAGGACTAGGAGCTCTACGAGCGAAAATTATATTATTGAATTCCATATTATTTTGATGTACGAGAATCTACAAACTGGACCCATACCAAAGGTACGCACCTATACTTTAACGTACCTAATATTTTATTTCAGATAAGTGTGCCCCATGAAGTCGTACACAATCATAGTAAGATAAGTTTATTTCCTTGGCCAGCTAAGTACTATTATTAAATTTTGTGTGAGATCGTTAGAAAAAATATTACTATCAACATAATTTTCCGAAGAGATTTAGTATCGTACTAAATCATACTGAACTAGGTGCTTACTTCCTTTATTTCCATTAAAGTATTGATTAAGAAAATCTCTAGGTAATGTAAGTACTCTTAGCGCATGGTTTTTTTTTAATATTCCAACTCGGTTTATAAAAAGAAAATTCCCAAACAAGCATAAAAAGTTATATGTGTAGAATGTAGAATCTATACATATAATACTACCTACAACGTGAACTGTATTTAATTTAATCTACGCATTAATTATTTGATATTGTGTTGATCTAGGGTTTTTCGTTGACCTTTATATTTTACTAGCTGAGCCCGCGACTTTGTCCGCGTGGAAGTTTGATCCTTTCTTAGGGGATGTCTACGTCAAAGTAGCTTTTTGCATGCAATGATCGGTTTAAAATTGACAAAGTTTCATACAAACTTTCATCCCCTATTTTATCCCCTTGGGGGTAGAATTAATCAAAATCCTTTCTTAGCGGATGCCTACGTCGTAACATCTACCTGCATGCCAAATTTCAGCCCGATCCGTCCAGTGGTTTGGGCTGTGCGTTGATAGATCACTATGTCAGTCAGTCAGTCAGTCACCTTTGAGTTATATATATATAGATTATGAAGGCTTACGTAAGAAAACAAAGAGTGAAAACGAAATAAATTATAATATTTCATGCTCGCATCGGTACAATATTGAATCGAATACGCTTGTGCTTTACGCCGTTTAATAAGGTCTTCGAGGCGCATCTTTTTGCTATTTATTATTAAAGGTGAAGACGTGGGTCTTAAAGAGACATAGCGCCCCCGAGACACAGTGTCTAATTTTAGAATTCCCACTTATTTACCCACATCCTCGGTTCCCAGCGAAGGGTTTATAGCAACTTAAAGAAATAATAAAATATTTATGTGGGAGAGGTTCAAACGTGCCTCCATTTTGATACTTTACATCTACATACTTAAATTAAATAAAATCTGTCCTTATATCTGCACTAGGTGTCTACTCATTCATCCGCATGAAGACATACACTGTTGGACACAGAGAAAATGAAATACCAGAATAAATAATTATATAGGGTTAATGGGAAAATAAGAACAACCTTGAAGGACTGTATTACTAACATCATAACAACAACTTATACTCTATGTTTTGCAAAGCATAATACGTTTCCCAAAAGCTAAATTTATAGATTTCTTTGTTCAATCTAACACATTTCAATTATTCACGTCCGCTCTACCGAACATCGCTGCAAGGACACGTGTGACGCGACGCGGGTGCAGAGTTCGTAACAATAGCGTTGAATTTAAAGTTTATTCTTTGTATTAAAGTCTGATTAATGTTTAAAAGTTAAAGAACAAAACTTGTTATTTATGATGTTGGTAATATAGTCCGGTTATTCGTGTTTTACCACTTAACCCTATATTTTAAGTTCCTCTAAATATTTTTATTTACCCAGCTACGGCAAAGCCAAAATTAGGGATTATGTTTTTAGCAGTCTATTTATGTATTATTATGTGTTCCATTGTAGCGCCTAAACTACACTTCCGATTTTGATTAATGAGATGTCAATCCATTCGTTACTATGGTCCGGCTACACTGTATATGTACAAAATCTATGCGACGGATGTTACATCCGATAATGTGAGGGACCCTGATATTTATTTTGCTGTCGTATCAAGTGGGATGTCTAATGAGTTCATAAATATAAATATACTACAAAATAAAATAAACCAACCGGTCGAAAAACAATTGTTTACAATATCTATCGACAGTTCTGAATATAATCCCTTACTTAGTCAGGTTACCTATAGTTTTTTAAACGCGTTTACTTATTTTATTAATGTTCTGTAATACCAACTTTATTTGGATGTGATGCATCATATTTATGCTCGTACGCATGCTGACACATGTTATATAAAAGATTTCTAAACTAGATAACTTTTTACTAAAATAGCCTTTTTTGAAGCGGCCTAATAAGATTGTAATATATATACGGAGGCCGCCATTTGCCATTATTCGCGTTTCAGTTCTGCAGACGTCGTGATTACGGCAATTAAATATTGTTGAGACAAGCCTGTTTGCTATACCGAAGTCTTATTTACCTTACCTACATAAACAGTATGTATACGAAGTCGAACATCGTTTCATTCATTCACGTATTTAAGGTAACTAATATTTCACTAGTATAAATATATATAACTCAAAGGTGACTGACTGACTGACTGACATAGTGATCTATCAACGCACAGCCCAAACCACTGGACGGATCGGGCTGAAATTTGGCATGAAGGTAGATGTCATGACGTAGGCATCCGCTAAGAAAGGATTTTAATTAATTCTACCCCCAAGGGGATGAAAGTTTGTATGAAACTTTGTCAATTTTAAACCGATCGGGCTGAGAATTTGCATGCATAAAGCTACTATGACGTAGACATCCCCTAAGAAAGGATCAAAATTCCACGCGGACGAAGTCGCGGGCTCAGCTAGTTTTAAGTATAAAACTAAGAAATTACAAATTAAACTTATTCCACATTAACTAGCGTCTTTAATAATATTTTGTACCTAATAAAATATATGTACATAAAAGTAAGTAATTACATAAAGTAATTCACTTTAAGGCAATACCGTTACTGCTGAAATAAATTATATCATATTTTTCTCGGAATGGAGCGATCGCGCACCGCCGCGGGCGGGGCGTCCCCTCGCAGTTCAGAGAAGGCAACTGTAAAACCCACACTGCGTTCGTTTTACATATTAATATATAGCTATGAAACTCATATATTAACAATTAACGCCACCTAACCATAATGTATAAAGTATACAGCAGATAGCTAATAATTTTCCTTTAAAGAAAATACCGAATCGGCGCGCATACATATCATGCGCACTGTATACACGACCGCACCACGTTTAACGGCTGATTGTAGAGCAGTTGTTGAGGATTCATTAAGTTAGGCCGTTACCGCTCTGGTAGAGCTTTTAGCATTTATTATGAAACTTTCCCTTGTATGCCACGCCATGTATGGGGTTTGATTTAACGATAAAGCTGTCTCACCGCACCGATGCGGCCTCGGCCTTAGATCCTAGAAGCAATCGTAACGTAACGTTATGTAGTGATAGGGCTTTCAGAGGCATGCAAGTTCGCGAGGTCCCTATGATGACAAGTTACTGCATAACGCTAACGTTACCGACACCAAATAAACCACTTTATTTTTATACGTCCATATTTAATATCCGTCTTGCTTGGGGGACGAAACACCTCAAAACTGTCTCGTGTAAAGTATCGTTCCATTCCATAAAGTACAATTTGAGTAAGATGAATGTTCACTCCAGCCGAACCGTAAAACACCAGGCTCGGCATTACGAAAGCGATCCATATTCATTGGAAACAAAACTAACAGGTTCTTTCCATAATACTAAATAATATATTACCACTCACTCTACTTATTTCAGCGCGGCTTCGCATGAACTGTGACATTTGTTTGTGTAGGCGGGCACCTATGCCATGAAAATAAAGTTGCAATAATGTTGTGAAATGTACCAATACAAATCATGACATAATAATCGGAATTTTATATATATACTAGCTGACCCGACAAACGATGTCCTGTCTTTTAGGGGTATGAAAAATAGTTAGTAGCCGATTCGCAGACCTACTAAATATGCATATAAAATTTCATAAAAATCGGTCGAGCCGTTTCGGAGGTGGTAACCAACATTGTGACACAAGAATTTTATATATAGGAAGGTCTTATTTTAATAATGCACGATATAAATTGTTATACTTACCTTTTTGTAGGTTCTATGTGTTTTTTTTCCAAACCTTGTCTTGATTATTGGTGGCTACTCATTATTACTGTTTTGAGTTTGTTCTACGCCACTGGATGAATTCTAAGGCTGCAACGTTCGATTGTTATATTTTATACCTCCATGTTTACCTAGTTTGTTTTACGTTTATAATGCCTAATCTGTTATATACTTTATACCTAAAAGTATCAAATACAACAGCGGCTATTTCAGGGGCCCCACATCTCGTTTAACGATTAATAAATTTTCCTATAAAAATAACTGTAAAAGCTGACGTATTTTACGCGACACGTCAGTTTTGTCGAATTGCGAGTCAAGTGCGAGTCGAGTCGAGCGATGGTCGTTAAGTGAGGTGATGCTAATGCCGCAGCATCTTAATTGACCCGTTTTGTGGACATTATAGAAACGTTCAAAGAAGACATTTAATTATTTACGTTACAAATCCCTACGCGTTGTAGTCTATAATGCAAAAAAATTCAACGTTACATGGTGCTGAGGTTAAAATCGTTAGTCCTAAAAAACTTATAAATAACAAATGTATACAAACCTAAGTGATGAACTAAGGAAATAGTGATGTTTTTTTCTTTAGGTTCAAGCTCATGCAAGCAAACGTCGTTGACTCTAAGGTGGTGAACCTTTTTAGTCTCAGACTGTATTCATTTGATTAATAGTTACACGGAATACTACTTTCAACCCATACATAGGTAGCCCCTTGGCTTTATATTAATATGCCTTAAATTAATGTACATAGTCCATAAATTCAAATATTATTGTGTCAAACTAAGGAGCGATGCGTTCCCAGGGTTTGAAACTTTGCTTTTATTTCGGTATCAGGTAACACATTAATTTGAAAGAGTATCTTTCCATGGCCTCACGGCAACAGGTGAGTGGTTCGGCGCAGGCGCGGCGCGCGCGTCGATACCGCACCCCCCGCTGCCTGCCGCACACGCCCCCGGCGCCCTGCAGCCTGATACCCGAGTCCATTCACACACGCACACATACGCACGCACCCCCACGCGCGGCGCGGCCATAAAGTAATATTACTATAAACTACAACACACACACATACTGACTGTAACAATACTTCTGAAAAATGCTAAAGTATTATCGCCACCTCCGCACACCTGCGAGCTGGATAGTTCACCGACCTCATTAAACTGAATAATGCACGCAGTTCAAAGTTTTGATATTAAATCATGTGTCAGATTGCCAAATAAACGCATTATTGCGTCGCAGCTGTCATATTTTGCCGCAAGTAGCGAGCGGGACGGCGCGGCGAGCCAGGGACTCGGACGGCGTTTATTAACAGCCCGAGAGATTAGGCGTGAGCAATCATGGTAGGGAGTGGCAACGTCCAGTCACGTTTTAGCTGTCCATCAAAATCCGGGAAACGTGGCCAGCCAACACCGGCGGGTATGCACGTTAAACCCGATATCTATGAAGTATCCCCAATATTTCATGCTTTCTAATTCCACCTGGCATGTAATAACGTCATAATGGTGTCTAACGGTTAGTTTGTTGCACTCTAGCGACAACTGTGGTCGTCAATATGATTGACAATTTCTAGAAACACAAATACACATTTGAATTTTTATTATTAATAAATAATACATTCGAAATTTATTTTTAAAACAACATTATTTTTACGGTGGCATTTGGGGTTTGACAATCGCTTGTTACAGTTTGAGGGTGTAGGCCTCTCAACTCTACACCACTCAATGCAAATAGCATTTCCGAAACGAAACCGCAACCATTCTGTATCAGGTCCAGAAATGCTATTTTCGGCCCCAGTCACCACAGCAGGGTCAGGGAGTGCCTAGTCCATTATATTATGGTACGCTAGATACCTATTGCTTAGTTTGGATCATTAATTATGTATTTGAGTGGGGGAAACAAATATTAAAGGTGTATTGGGTTAGGGAAGTGGAAGTGAAGTGGAAGTGGAAATGGATTCAGCTGAAAACGTCGAAAAATATGTGATTCAGCTAGTTCCTCGCTAACCAATTTATTTACGTAAAATCGAACTGACACGTTGGTAATAGAATCATCCAAAGGTAGTTTGGCTGTGTAACATCCGTGCACGAACAAACTAATATTATTTATCTTTGACACGAATGTGTCACAATTTGCAAGGTAACTTTGTTGACGATATTTTAAACCGTGACTGCAATATGAAAGCTAGGTATGTACCGTTTTCTAAGAACTTTTAACGTCAAGTTGCACATGAATTTAAAATAAACTCGTTAATAATAGCGCATGAATCAACATGAATGATTGGCTTAAGTAAGCAAATGTGCAACAAATGAATATGATTTGGATGAAGAAAGTTTTTCCCCAAAATTATAGAAATAATGATAAACAAATAAATTATTTCCGATGCTCATTGTACGTCAGCGGCTCGCGATTGGTAACCAAGGGCGGTCAGAAAAGTTCGCATATTAATGAAATAGTTAATATTTTACCTAATGAATACTAGGATTTACTTTTTACTTTCTTGAATATTTTTATTGTTCCCGAATATCCGTATAGCTTGTATAAATCCCACGAACCTTTTAGAAGTATGTGGGATTTATACACTCTCATTATCACCATACTAATATTATAAAGAGGAAAACTTTGTTTGTTTGATTGTAATGAATAGGCTCCGAAACTACTGACCCGATTTGAAAAATTCTTGCACTGTTGGGAAGCTACACTATCCCCGGGTGACATAGGCTATAATATATTTTCCAAAAAAATAGGGATCCTTACTAAAACTCGAATAATGTAACCGCAATGTACCCGTGCGAAGCCGGGGCGGGCCGCTATACTCTATAAATCACAAAGTAAATAAATTGTATAAATTTTTCTTTTAAAAGTGCTAAAGGGCACAGTTGCTCCTGGGTAGTCCCGGGCGTCGCCACCGACCTCCGAATCGAATTATATTATGAGTGGCTGTACCAGAGACTTTTTATAAAAAATAAATACTGAAAGGGATACCAAGCCTTATTTTTACATCACTACCTCTATTTAGTCAAAGTATTAAACAAAAATATTATTTTGAACAACTTGGGGACGGTTAGACAAATATGTAAAGCCACATAACATGTCTAGACTTTTATCTGCAATCGTCTCCTAAATATATTTAAATAAAACAAGGTGACTTTATCTTAGGTTAATAATGAAATACTCGTAGGTAATTCTTAAATCAAAGCTTGCAGTTATGTAGTACCTACCTAATTAACTTAGTAAGAATAATTATTCAAGGCATATAATTTGATCCGCAGTAAGTATATGATAAACTTTTAAATCATTTAATAAATTGTGTAATACATGTACTAAATTGATTGGCTTTATTTAATTTAATGTTTATTTACTTCTTTTTAGAGCAATTGAAAACATACTTGATTTTAAAAAGTTTTTTACATTTAAGTAATTAATTGTTTCGTATTCTTCTCAGAGTTATTCGTGTTCTGTGCCCCTTTCATTTGATACCCATTTCATAGTAATCCTTACTAATATTATAAATGCGAAAGTAGTCTGTCTGTCTGTCGCGCTTTCACGCCAAAACTACTGAACCGATTAAAATGAAATTTGGTACACAGTCTAGAGCCTGAGAAATTACATAGGCTACTTTATAATGCAAAAAATGGTTGTAAGGGGTTGAAAGGGGGAATAAAAAGTTGGAATTACTTATCGTAATTTTTAGAGCTAGCTTGAAACCTGTTCTTTAGGCTGATAATTTGATATTAATAAATATGACATTCAAAGTTTGTAAAAGTTTTACCCTCAAGGGTCACACCCTTGATGGTAAAACTATTCCACGCGGATGAAGTCGCGATCACAGCTAGTGCATAATATAACTTGTCCGCCATCTAGGATGTTCCGCCGTCTAGGATGATCCGCCATATTGAAATTAGAATAACGTCACATGTCACAGCTAAGCATGCATTGCCATCCAAAATAAGCGTGTATACCAAAGAATTTGTAATAATAAGACATTAGAAGTGGCATATCCGCGTAATTTTGGCACTAATTGTATGTCCACTTGGACACACATCATGTCAGTACGTCACCAGACCTTGTACGAGACACATGTCGTAAAAATGGTGCGTTGCAGCATCCTTAGTTGCGGAAATTCTTCAGAAACTTGCAATTATACAAATAAAGGGATTACATTTCATCGGTAAGTAGATATATATGGTAAAAATCAGGTTTTTTGCTAATTTAAACCAACATGTATACTTTACCACAAGAATATCAATATTTACTATGATATCACTAGCCCCATTTCCATTGCTGCTTGCGTAATCACACGTACGGCATAGCGACGAACCATAAAAATCAATGTAATGCGAAACCTACGACATCCTTGTGCGTATGAATTTTGACTAGTACGGCGGTGTCATTGTGACAACATGAGACGGGAGTGAGTGATGTTACAATGTTTGTATTGTATCGATATTTTTGTAAGAAATATTGACTTTATTTATTTAATATAATTTCCACTAGTAATTAAAAGCCACCAACAATTAAAAAGCTTTTTTAAACAGTTTATTTGGCTTGACTTCGTATATTTGTTTATTTATTTGCTTTAAATCTTGCAGTGATTTTTTCAACCACTTCTTCTATAGTATTCGGCTTCCCATAACAGTAAAATTTTACCATAATTTAAACCTCCGATCTTTAAATCCTGATACTGCAAGTACTGCCCACCTAAACCGTGAGTCTGCGGCTACTGCTGATTTTAAAGAAGTATTGTCCGTATCAAACAAAAATTTAGCTGTAACTCTTGGTTCCAATTCCTCAGCCTTAAAGCAGTAGGACCACTAAATAAAAAATAAAAAAGGAACGGTTTTATTGTTCCCGCCCATAAATATCTTCTAGTGTATCATCTGTGTTGAATAAAAGCGATTTTTTAATTTTATGCCCTCCCTGTTACCTTCTTACTATATACTTATTTACGTAATGATTTTTAGTTTCCCTTCAAATTCAAGGAAAACATGATAACAATGACAGACAAAGAGAACTGGTTTCCTACAAATTATAGTCGATTTTTTCAGTCCACAATAAAGAAGATAATTCAAATCCCATGCCAAAAATACGGTTTTTGATTAAATCAGCCATACTCACGATTAATGTGTGGAATTTACGCACTACAGACGTAGGATTTCAATAGATAAATTACGATGTTGTTATTTGCTAAATTATGACATGAGCATATTTTTTGTCAACAGATAGTATGCCATCGGGGCACACTATACCAATAACATCCACTCACGAATCCACATTCTATACGTCATTAAAGCCTTTACTTAAACACACTTTACAATCTCCTCATTTAAATAAAAATATGAAAATAAACTATTTTTGGTACGTCAGGTTATGAATATAATTAGCTATAACATATATCATACTTAT
This sequence comes from Notodonta ziczac, assembly GCA_918843915.1. NCBI lineage: Eukaryota > Metazoa > Arthropoda > Insecta > Lepidoptera > Notodontidae > Notodonta > Notodonta ziczac. Next base: position 5,884,309 of record OU974047.1, read on the forward strand.
TACCATAATATCGATACCAAATCGATAACTTTATATTTGATTCAATCACTAGCTATTTAGAGTATGTTCGGGTATTTATAACCTAGCTCGCCAATATGGCCCACTACTATTTCTCCAAAACAAACCAACTCTTAGCGTTTAACATTCCTAGTTGGTCTACACTCTCTGCACTGCCTACCGCTGTGACTGCGCGTGTGTCCTTGGCAGGCAACGAACTGAAATTGGGTATTTCCAAATATTTTAAAATTATTAGTAAGTACAAAAGCAGTGATAGCCGATTGGAAAAGCAGTGATAGCCGATTGGTTAAGCACGCGTCTTGCGGGCTACCAAGTCTCGGGTTCAAAAAAACCTTTATCTGTAGTGTGGTGATAGATTTGTAGAGACATTGTTCAAATATTTTGAGATATATATAACTTATCGAACGTTGCGTTATTAACCTGGTAGGCAATATTGGCTGAATTAGTGTCAATTGTATTATCCTATTATAATTTTTCAACGGCTCCAAGTAAGTCAATTTCCAGTCCAGGTTGACACAATGCTGAAGACGTATAGCTAATTTATTTGTATCAGTATTTTCTAGTGGCCAATATGGCTCACAAGTGGTTGACATCGTGTTGGAAGAAGAAGGTGAACCCATAATACTGCAGGGTTTTCCTGGATATTCTTCCATTGATTACAATGTGGCACCGTACGAAATTCAATAAATTAAAGATCTAGTTATTTATTTTGTACCTTCGTTTATTATAAATGTTAGAACAGAAAATCTTTAAAAATAAAATTACATTAAAATAAGCCCTGCCTTCGTGTGATGGTGCCAAGAATGCTGGCTGTATTTCTCGTTCTATGGATAGGCTGATTTTTTGAACGAGGATAGAGCCAGCTCTCTTGTCACCTGTTGAAAATCTTTAAACCAAAATAAGTGATTACTTTAAATAACGTAATTATTATTACACTATGTATTTAATGTAATTTATAAATGTTTCATTTAATACCTACCTAATACATATACGAAATTAGAACATAATACAGACATAATAATAGTAGCTTTAATTTTCCGTATCCCGCATATTACGCTTTCTCGCTTAAGACGCGTTTTTGGTTGGTTCCCTGAGAAATCGTATTAAACGGGTTTTACTGTATTTAATATTGCCTTAAGCTCCTAGTTATTGATTACTGATATATAAAAACGAATTAATGTATAAAATAAATTAAATTGGAATGTCTGCTTGTAATATCAAAATAATACGCTTTCATTAAATGCATATGTAGGAACTTATAAAATAACGCTATTTTAAAAAAATCGTCTGTTAAATGGCTGGACCGATTTTAACTGGCAGAAACTGATGTTATAAGGAGTAACTTATTTTAGAACGGCAAAATTTTTTTATCACAAGTGCTGCCTGTAAACAATAAAAATTGATCTCAAATAGTTCGAATTAAATTTTCAAAAAGGCTTATAGTATGCTATATTCCCGAAACTACTCTACGTCAAATAAATTGCTGTCTGCGCAGTGCGAAAGCGGCGCGAAGTGGCGACACTGGTTTTGTATGAAATAATACGTCAATACCACTTCTAATGTCTTATTATTACAAATTCTTTGGTGTATACCAAATTTCTGCTCAATCGGTTAAAGATAACTGATTTAAAAGTCAGTTGCAAGATTAATCCCGGATAAACAAGCATACATTAAAAGTTAAATATAAGCTTGTAAAAACAATTAATTAAGGTAATTAAATTATCTATTTATTTTCGTTTGCTTCACATGGACGTAGCATAGCCGGGTGCTATTTCGTTGATTCTTGTTTTTTTTGGAGATCAATTCCAAAACACTCATCTCGGACAAGAAAAGTGCAGTATTACGCTCTATACGTCGCGTCGGTGGCATAGAGCGCGAGTCCCCACCCTGAGATGCGGGTTATGTCATGTCCGCCTAGTGACGGACCGTCACCGGTTACACACAACATTGTGCGTTTTTCCACTCGCCGACACGGCACCGGCATCGGCCGTCGGGGATGTAATAGTACATTGTTGTACAAGGGGTGAATGTAACTTATTTTGGCCCGAGACGGGGTTTGGCACCTGAGCGTAGCGAGGGCGTCAATAGATCGAGGGACAAAATAAGTCTTTCACCCGAGGTACACACTGTGCTTTTCATTACGAATACAAGGAAAGTAAAAATAAAAACAGGAATTGGCTAAATAAATAATACAAGGAAGGATGAACAATACTCTACAACTCGAAAAAAAAAGATCGGTTACCGCCTATTTTGTTTTTTTTTTCGTTGGCCGGCCAACTTCATAGTTAGCCATTATTTTTCATTTTCATCTTTAAATATTTTGCCCAAATCTATGTTATTTTACAGAAATTGTTGAAACTAAATTATAATTACTTAAGTCATTTATAAATAAATATATATTCTTTAATTAATACTTAACTTTATGTTATTTCAATTTAACATCGCGCTGTAATTGAGTGACTGTAGGAAAAGTTGGAACAAGGTTCCATAGAAATGTGAAAATGGAACTAGTTTTTTTTCTTAATAATTTGACAGCTGTCAGTTAAAAGCGATTCTCCCTAGGGCCGAAAAGTATTACTTTCAACCCGCTCATCAGACAACTTCAGACCTACTTTCCGAGTATGAGTAATGAAAAAATATTTGAAATTATATGGCACGTTCTTCCATTTGCCGGCGAGTGGAAAAACGCACATCTTCCGCCTCGGGCCGCCATTCTATATGTACAATTAAACTCGATTCAGTAGAGCCATACATGCCCCGCACGCAGGTAGTACCGACTTTTATAGGGTCCCATTAACCCAATAAAGTTCGAAAGCTATTAGAACTCGAACACGACTGTGGAAAGTATGTCGAAAGTACTTCTCATTATCGAGATGAATGGAAAAGGCGAAATAAAGTATTTCCATGATGCTAACTGTATGTGCTAAATATCTTCTCACTCCCTTACCCCTTGGTCTAGCTAACTAAACTAAATAGTCAGAAAAGTCTCATAAAGCCAGAAATTCAAACGACACAGACCACAAGGATATTTCCATACATTTTGACAGTTTAAATAATTAACTCGACGGACGAATCAAGGTATCCTTAAAGCTTAAGAATCACAGAATGCGTTTCCACAGAATTGCCACATTGAGCGTTAACAATAGCCGTTGCAAGTGGAGTGGCCCGCGGGACATTACACGCGACCACTTGTTACGGTCTGACGCCGCAGACGTGCTAACCAGGGCTGCCGACGAACCTATTATCACCCTATGTCTCCATTGTTTTATCCGGCCAAGGAATTTATGAAACACAAGCTTTGTTAAAATTGAAGTTGAAATGACTAATTCAACCAGTTTTAAAAGCTAGAGTAAGTGTTGCAAAATTCTTTAAAATGTGCAAGTGTTGGCATTAAATTAATCAGATTTTTATATACATTTACGTAATATAGTATAGGTAGAATACAATACATACCCTGTTAGAGAACTGAAAAGGAATTGTACCTAATAATAATACGTGCAGGTAGCCCTGGTGTTAACGCCAGCTACCGGATAAAACTTAACAAGAAATGACTGCATTTAAACTCCACTGCGCATAGTACTAATATGTTTTCTGTAACTGCGCCACTATTCTCTTATTTCTCATAAAATAAATAAGTAAACCTAAGTAATGATGTGGTATAATACTATTTAAGGGTCGTTTCTTGTTTGATTGTAGTCAAAGCGAAGCTTCTATACGGACGTTCGGGGCGCTCGACACGCGGCCACTCTATCCGTGCTAAGCATCAGTAGCGTTACACGATATATATATAGGTATACAGAGTGGCAGCTGCGGCGCCCTACTCTCTTTACACACTATGAAGCTTCGCTTCTTTCGGGCGTCCTTAGACGGCACTGTTTTTAATAAAAATACTAGCGCAACTAAAATATACTACTAGTACTCATTTATAGTCTCACCCACTTCCCTCGTCAAAATGTGCAAATTATGTGTTTTACGTTAGTCATATTAATAATTACAAGTAACTGTCATTATTGAAAAATACTGGTTAAAAGATACCTTTTGTAACATTTTGTAAAAGTTAACCCAAGTTTTAAGTGGCCGATCGGATTCGCAACAAAGCGATAGCATGATTGCAGAACGGACAGTACTGTGGGCCAATCATAGTATCGTATCGTCCCGGCGAAATTCACCTGCCCTCCATTTTCCTCAAATTGCTGAGAAGCATGTAGAATGTAATAAACTACCCTAAATAACAACGGCATTTTCATTGATACTTGGCAATATTTTTGCCTGTTTATGACGGCGGCTAATGTACAATTTGTTTACCACGCTCGGTCATTGTTGGATAGGCATTTCCGCGAGAACAAATTTTAAAAGAACAGAAACTGTATTACTAGTCACTGAAAATTGTAGAACAAGTGTTTCTTTATAATTAAACAATGTGATGTTATCTCTGAGAAGCACGGCTTAGATTAAAATCTTTTACATTTAAAGAAGATGGCTTTGAATAAGCCTGGATAAGCGCTCAACTGATAGAAATCGCTGCATGCCAGCGGAACTTTTCATTCCATCTCTATTGTAAACACAGTTAGTGCCGCCCCGCTCCGTGCAAGAAACTGCCGCTGCTTTAAAGTTAGTTTAGATTAGTTTAAAATAATATTGTTTTATATCTAGAAAAAATAACTACAAATACCTAATGTTGGTCAGACAAATTAGAATCTTAAAATGCAAGTTGTGTTTAGTGTCCCAATGACAAATCATTTAAATTTTCTTGAGCAACCACCTTCATCGCTGTATATATTCCACTGTTAAATCACCGTGCCAATGCCTACGAACCGGAACATGCAGTAAGTTATGCGTAGGTACATGAAAAATATACTTGTAGGAGGGAATATTTTGCACCTGTGATTCCGCAAATCGTCCCGCCGCCACGGCCGGCCTCTATGAAAACCAAATTTTATGAATAATGGAAAACCAATATTTATGAACGTGAACGCTGAATTTTGTCAATTTTAAAATATCTTTATTGTAACGACGCTTTTTTGATCACAAAGCTTTCTTGTTTTTTTCGTTTTGGTTAAAAAAACTAAACAAATATGGATATCTGTTTAGCTATAGGTAGGTAATGTACTTTGATAAACTTCCTTTATCTAAGGTAATGTATCTCTGAAGTTATTCTTACTTTAGATAACCCATATCAGAATATGGCTCAAGTGAATATATAGCTACATTAATAAAATTATAAATGTTAGATCCCTAAACATTTCGAATCAATCATCTAAAAAAATATTTTCAAGATTTTCACCTATCAGACCAACCGATTACAATTTATTTGTTCATACTCATTTTCATCCACAACTTGCTTAACACGTTAGAATGTTCTGTTTCCGCTTCCATTCGTTACTTAAAACGTAATTCGGTACCAACTTTTATACCTCCTTCCTCCCTTTTGATTATGTGATGATGGAACGGCTTCGTTTCTTTTATAATTACTTGGCAAATTCCTAAGTACACCCGACTGCTAAACGACGACTTTAATTAAATACCGCGACTTGTTTCGCTGTTCCGCTATTCCTCTATTCCTTATAATAGCATAAGAGGCGGGGGATGGTTGAGCTTTGCTCTTGTGATGAGCGTAGGCGGGTAATTGAGAGTCCCGTCGGAAAATAAAATTTAAAGTTTCCCCTGACAAAGTTCAAAGTTCGCAAATCGAATCAAGGATTGAAGTAGGCAAGTACTATATTATTATATGGTTGTGATTATTTTTAGTATCTCAGTGTAGTATTTAGCTCTTTTTAATGGCTCACTCCCTGGGCACTGGCCTCCCCTCAATACGAAGGGAATTGAGACCATAAACACTGGAAGTAGCTAGTTGTAGATATAAAGGTTACCTAATCGAATATTTGAAACTGGCCCCACGTTGTGCGTCATTTGTTACTGTAGCGTCAATAGTATCGAACAGAGCTAACTACACCAATATATGCATATAACTAGTTATTAATTTTTTTTTTATCTGTATCCTTTGGATTTTTAAATTGTTACCTTTGACGGGAGTGTAATAGCTAACGCATTCAAGCGATAGCGTTGAAGGCATCACACCAATGCAATTATCTTCATATCCACCTCTGTTTTATTAATTATTATTTTGGTTTGTAAACGTTTAATTTGATGTAAGTATGAGTAGGTATGCACACCCCACTAAACTAGCGTTCTCATTTTATTTAAATACCTAATCTAAGTGAGATTTGATTATTATTTACTATTACCTATTTAGTGACAATGGTGTTGCATGCTCATATTCTGTTGCTGTTCCTGAGAATGTAAACCATCTTTTATTCATTAAAAAGAGTAACCAATGAGTTTCTTACCGGATCTTCTCAGTGGAAGCAGCATTCCGAACCGGTGGTAGATTCTGACTATTCATAAATGCTTTGTGGCTTACATGAATGAAAACAATTTCTAGTTTTGAGTGAGTTAAAATAAAAAATAATAATAATACTTAACAAAATTCTGAAGGTATTATTTTTGTGATATTATACGTGTTACGATATCTGCTGTACACGGATCAGGCGGAGCAGCTACTGTTCACCTTATAATATAATTTTGCATATTGCATAACCTCCACTATAACCTCGTGTAATCACCACAAATTTTTCCTTGAACTTTTCTTTTAACGTGTTGGGTTGTCGCCGAGGACTAAATTCTGTTGTAAAAATAATAATAAAAACATTATATACATTTATAACAATTAATGAACATCAATAGATCTTATTTTTGAAAATGTAAGTATAATTTTATAAGAATGATTATTGCGTTATAGGTAATAATGAAACGTTTGAAAACCTACTCATCAAGTAGGTAATTAATAACTTTAATAGGTCGTAGTTTCGACGTTAATATTATCCATTACCCTAATAGCACTTCTGACGTCATAGCGGCACAAACAAAAGCGAAGCGCTTTACATTAATAATTTTAATACAAGATCTTCAATGTAGTACTTTGAAGGTACATTGAATATACCCCTTAATATTGATGTCGGTCTAAACTTTGCTCCAGATTATTACAGAAATAACTGATAGCGGAAGACTCAATAAGATCAAGTAAGTAATTATACAAAAGTGATAAGATAATATCGTCATTAATATTGATATTTCTAGTAGGTAGTAGGTATTTCATGCAATTTTTTCGTCAGAAAATGTAACATAATATTTTAATAACTCACTATATTTTGCATGGCACCAAAGTATACATCATTATTTTAGAAAATGCCATATGTGTATTTTATGCTGGCCCTTGTGATTATCGAACGTGTGAACTTATAGTAGAACTAAATAATATTCAGTAGTTTCCAATAAATAGATCGCGCAGATTGCAGCTCAGGTAGAGAAACTAAACAATTTACAAGAAGAATGTTTAGAAGTACTTCTTTATTAAGTACCTTATACTTTGTTCGCAAGGTCCCGTATCCTGAAGATATCTCCTTGCCCTACTTCCAAAAACCTCGATAGTAAGTTTATCGGTGTTCTTATTGCTTTTACAAGCTCGATTCTAAGCTCTGTGTGCATACAAGCCACGAAGAAGGTAAGGTCTAAATATCTGACCATACGTGACAGAGGTGACTGACCGTCGAGTATGAGTGAGTCATTTTCGACGACACTTATGAGTCAAATTTCTTACGAGTCATTGAAAATTTATCGCGCGTTCGCTCCGCCCTGTCTGCATTGACCATAAGAGCTAATAGTCTGAAAAAAAAATATATTTATGTTGTAACAAATATACCCTTTCAGAACGAACCGAGCTTTTTCTATTAATATCTCTAAAAAACACCTTAACTTATTTACAACACTATGTTTTAGTAACGTTAAATTGTTGCGACCAGTATATAAAGGAAGCTATATTATTGTCTTCAAGGTATTATTTAACCATACTGTTTTCTTTTCATTAGATATTTTACCCCACTACCGGGAAATATGTGATTTTGGCTACAGTTGCTCTTTGAAACCCAATTAGATATATTTTCTTTAGGCAACTGTTTTCTTAGGATAAAATCCACAAAATAATATTTGTAATATTATTTAACAATATTCAACATTTGCAAACATAATGTTATACCGAAGTAGCTTTTTTATATGTTGGTATTTCGTATCTTCAATAGAAATAAGTACATAAAAAAGTGAATTGAAACTTAACACGCATGTTATTTTGAAAGCTCATCGCCTCGGTGCATTTTGATAGCTCCTCTCCTGTTATTAATAAATAGTTGTACCTATCTTACCGAACGATTTTCTATCAACCATCCAGCTGACCCCAGGTACCAGACAAAAAATACGTTAAAGCGGTTCATCGATACCAGTCAGAGAGTTAGCAAACAAATCATCAGAACAGAATATGCACATAATGGTAGCAAATATTCAGCTTTGTGATGCAAGTATTGAGGATATAAACCAAACCGGACACTGGTGGCAAATTGTGCTGATGTGATAGTAACTGGCGTGATAATTCAATTTCTGAATATCGCCGACAGCGGGTTTGCACGAGTTCGCTGGAGATTTTAGTCGTTGTCGCTCGACAAACCCCTATGTAATGAATAACGTATACAATAAAATAGATATAGGATAACATAGTGTTTAAATAACTAGATTCTACCCGCGGCTTCATTTGCGTGGACTTAAGTAAAGTATTCTATGTCCGAATCCAGGTTATAAACTATCCAAATCAGTCGTTTTGGATACAAATTTTCACATTTATAATATTAGTAGAAATAATTAATATGGTTTTCTCCTTTTCTGACAAGGCTCTACAAAAACCTTTTCAAAGGTTTGCGTTGACTTGTTTAATGTTAGGTTCTTATGTGAAGCGTACCTACTATTAGGTATTATTATAATTCCGCAATATAGATACATTACACAGGCACTAACACATAAGGAATGTTTCAACAAGGATTTCTTGTTAATACAACAACAGTACGGCCACAGTAGGTAAAAAATGCGATGCGTAACATTTCCATTATGTATTCTTTAAGTGCCACTTAAAGAGCGGTATACGAAACAAATAAAACATTCATTCGAATTTGCGGTAAAAGGAAGGCAATTAGGTGAACGGTCCGTTTAATTGACCAGCGGCGCTCCTATGCAATCACAGGTAAAGGTTACATCTGCGGGGGGCAACGTGAGCCTGTGCACATTTGACATTTGCAGCGCACAGTGGCTTTACATGATAGGGCCATCTACCCACACAACTGACCTATTAATATCTGACCAGTGGAACAAAAATGATAAATAGGTAAATGTTGCTCACTCTTTCATGAATGTGTAGTGATTCCTCGCAACCCTATACGTATTGGCCTTAACGGCAATAGTAAAACACTCTTCCTTGATATTACATACTAGCTGTGCCCACCGACTTCGTCCGCGCAGTATTTAACTTAGCAAAAATTTCGGGATTATCGGGATAAAAAGTATCCTATGTGTTAATCCCGGTTATAAACTATCTGTGTACCTAATTTCATCCAAATCCGTTCAGTAGTTTTTGCGTGAAGGAGTAACAAACATACATCCACACTCACAAACTTTCGCATTTATAATATTAGTAGGATCACGTACCTACTTACTATACTTAATAGCTGAACTTAAAACCTATACACATTATGATGTTTATATGTAAAGCTCATACACGGGATGACTCGACCCGGGTAGTATAACCCTCTCACAGAAGATCGGAGTAAAGTTGTTATTTATTTTACCGGAAGCGAAGTGGCACGGAGGGGTGGGAAGGAACCAGCCCTCTGTGCCACTTCGCTTCCGGTAGGCAACGGGCGAGCAAAACCTTTCCAATTGCTTCCTACAGCTAGGCTCTACTGTAAAAACATAGACATTTTAGTATATTAAAGGAAATGCGCAGGTAGGTAACAATTATGATGGTCCATCAATCCTCTCTGAGTTCACGAACACTAGGTTTAATGATAACTTATTTTGGTCAAACTATATGTATAAAATAAAGTTCAATAATAATTCATCTGTACAATTGAAATAAAACTATTTTAGTGTGTAGTAGTCGCGGAAATATAAGAAAACAATATAAATTCGAGTGTCTGTTAGTAATATTAAAATAACACCTTTTCACTAACTGTATATTATATATAAGTACCGTACACGGTACTTATAACAAAAATGCGATTTAAACATTTTTTGTCTGTCTGTCTGTCTGTCTGTGTGTTTGTTCCGGGTAATCTCCGAAACGACTGGATTTTGACAGAACTTTCACTGGCAGATAGCTGGTGTTATATGGAGTAACTTAGGTTTCTTTAATTTTAGAAAAACAATTAGTGTTCCGTGTAAAAAAATAAAAACACATGGAATCCAAAAGTATCTCCGAAACGGTTGGACCGATTTTGACGGGATTTTCACTGGCAGTAGCTGATGTTATAAGCAGAAATTTTGGTTACCTTATTTTTTTAAACCAAAAATAATTATTAGATAACAAATGGTGGCCGTCGCGCGGGCTCAGAACGCGCGATCGAGCTTTTGCGATAGTAGGTATATATAACACGAAACATCGACTCGCAAATGTTAAATTACATTTTTGTTAACTTAAATACCACGCTGAAGAAGTCGCGGGCACAGCTAGTTTCAAATAAATACTAACATATCCATCCAGCGAGCCATTAGCTATCATCCTACAAGAATTTGTGCTACAAAAAAACTTGTGAAAATTAATGTAAATGGGAAAATAAACACGATTATTACCTACTACGTAAAGGTCTATTAGTATTTTATTTAACTTTTTATGTTACAGAACCATGATTTATAGCTCCATATGACGACCGCTTGGCGCAGTGGTTCGAACGTAGGCCGCTCGGCTCACTGCACATGGTGGTCGCGGGTTCGATTCCCGCCGGGGCAAATTTCGGAAATGGCCTTTTCGTAATTTACCCTGGTCTGGGTGTCACTGGGATCGCCCCCAGTCTATTGTACGGTAGCCATAGTACAAGCTTTGCTTAGTTTGGGACCGTACAGTTGGTGTGTCTGTCTGGCGATATTTTATTTATATTTATATAAAAGGAACACAAAATTTAACAATCCGGTACCTACTCGTGTTTTGAACTTCTATTCAGGGTGTGATATCGTAGGGGTTACGACGTGTAATCTCCCCACAGCCCCGGTTTCGGGTAGATTATGTTCGAATATAATTAAACTAAGACGAGTATGTGTCACTTAATATGGATTAGTCCAACAGATTAGTTAGTTAATAACCCAAACGTAACTAATTACTTAGTTAGTGGATTAGATACCAACGTATAATTATTTGTGTAGATTTACCGGTAAGGTATGAATAGTGTACGCTTTGAGCGTCTCATTCATTTTTAAATTTAGCCATGATGATATCATATTTATATTGTTGCAATCCGCAACGATATTCATACGTTTACATTATTTGAGGTTTGAGTAAACAGTGGTTGAATTTTTTTCATAAACAAGTAAATAATAAGTACAGCAGATTTCCATCCCACATAATCATTTTCGGAATAAAGTAACTAAAATAACCAAATTACCAGGTTAAAAGGCAACGAAAGTATTTAGTTATACCGAATAAAATCTAAATCCTTGTTTAGGGAAACATTTATACCGTTTTTTTGTTTATATTTATTGCGAGCTAAAAATAAGAGCAATAACAAAAATCGGTGTAAATGTTGCGCCAGTGCAAACTTGTGGTCATGACAACAAAAAATAGAGACAACTGCGAAATGTTCTAACAGGTCTTTGGAGACAACAACATGTTTTGTTTGATATTTTTCGGACAGTGCAAACGCAGCTATAAAACAATCCTCTGAACTTAGGCAGTTAATCAAAATATTAAATTGAACCAAGGAAAATCATTGTCATTTTGCTAAATTTTGCCATTAGTTTAAAGGAACAACAAACCAAATAGCCTTATTATAATTAACTTAACGCAACAGATAAAATGTGTGTTTATTTTGTTGTTTTGTTGTGGTGGCTTGTGTTCCGAAAGTGCAAATCCGGGTAGTGGACGTGCATCAATGGACTTTTCTCACAATAAAGTTATGTGCGTATAGCGCGTTCCTAAAACGGATAGGTTACTGCTAGTGACATTATTACTGAGCGCTTCCGTTCGTGCTTCGAAGGGCACTTCAAGTTGTCGATCCTGGCTAATTCCAACACCAGATATGGCCACCAGCTCATACGATGAGAAAAAACAGTGCCGTCTAGGACACCCGAAAGAAGTGAAACTTTATAGTATGAAGCGTAGGGCGCCGCAGCTGCCACACTGTATACCTTTATATATCGTACTAGCGGCCCGCCCCGGCTTCGCACGGGTACATTGCGGTTACATTATTCGAGTTTTAGTAAGGATCCCTATTTTTTTTAAAATATATTATAGCCTATGTCACCCGGGGATAGTGTAGCTTCCCAACAGTGAAAGAATTTTTCAAATCGGTTCAGTAGTTTCGGAGCCTATTCATTACAATCAAACAAACAAAGTTTTCCTCTTTATAATATTAGTATGATAACACTACTGACGCTTAGCATGGGTAGAGTGTGCTCGCGGCGAGCTCAGCGAACGTATGCAAAGAAGCTTCGCTTCAAAAATAAAATTCATTGCATCAAAATCACAATTACAGCGATTAACTACTATATCATTGAAGTGAAACGTAGTTGTGTTTTCGAAATTTCGTGCGGACTCCGATAACAAATTATCAATCAAAGTTGAAAACAAACGCGGGCGTGGGAGTCGCGGGGCGAGGGGAGGATGCGGGGCGTCGGTGCTAGGCGCCAGACTGGCTGGCGCGGCGGGTGCACGCGGGTGCAGCCTGCGCAGGTGCTGCACAGCTCGCCACCCGCTGCACCCTAACTCCCTCCGAGCCCGCCTAACTTCGACATGAGATCGTACCTCACACGTTATAATAACTACCGTTACAGCTCAAATCGTAAACTTGATAAAATTTTATTACGGGACTGTCTTGAGTAGAATTTGAGAAAGGTAACCATCACTACCGACCTCAGTCGTGTAAAAGATTTGGAAAAGTTAAAGTACTTTTCTTGATTCCTCTACTAGGTATACTTTTATACTTAACTATATAATATTTCACAAGCCCAAGAAATCTGATTTCATCTCAGCTTAATAAAAAATAATTGAGTCAGACACTGCGATATCACGTCGTCGGTGAGAATATGAGAAAATAACAAAATATTTCACAGTGTTATGCTTTGAATTGAAATAAAAGTTGTTCTTTGAAGATTTGTTTCTAATGAAATTTTAAAGTATGGTACTTATGAGTGGGATCTCATTTAATGAAGAACTACTAAATTAAATGTTTTCATGTTATTTTATTACCATGACTTTAAAATTTATTATTTCTTAATTAAAAGTATTAATAATCACAGAAAAGTGCCTTTGTAAAATGTAAGATTAGAGCCAAGTCATATTTAATCGTACATTCAAATAAACCAATCTATAACTATTCGGGTTTCAACCCTAAATATTTGGAACCAATTAATTTCCTAAAGTTCCCTTTACTCGACCAACATTGTAAAGTCGGGGATCAATTAACAACGTTATATATTTAGTATAAAACTTCACAAAGGACTGTTTGGTACAAAAATAAGCTAGAGTTAGCTGTAACAAACAAATGATATCAATTTAGGTAGCAAAAATAAGAAAAACAAGTAAAATCCCGAATCATCACGATATTGCCATCACAATTATAAATTACTTATCTGTACCTACAGGTTTCTAGGTTTATGTGTTCTATGATCGCAGTACAAAAATTGAGACTGTGATAATTTTTTCTCGATGTTTTGAAACAAATGTACCATTAAGTACTCTATGTTAAATTATTGTTAACAATATCAATATTAAAAATGTATATATGTTCAATAGGTATTGAAATTTCCTGGTGAAGTGTACACAAAGATTTATCATTTACAGACTTCTATCGGATGGCACATTAAATATTAAGTAATCCCAATTATAAAACGTAGTGAGAACCAAGTTGAATGACGCCGTCGCCGGTAGGTACTGACTAAAATCACACTGTACACAAGTCCTTTCAGTACTGAAACAATATCACAACCCCACCTCTGTGTAATCTATTTATAGGTACTGTTTACACAGCTCTGTAACCCAGTTAAGAGGTAAAAATAAAATTCAACAAGAATAGCGGAGAAACGAAAACAACCTCATTTGGTACCGTTTTAGGTATTTGAAACCTTACGCACGTATAGGGTTTATTTTTAGTGCGGCTCGACGTATCTCACGATCGTCGATTACACCTGAAACGCCAATTAAGGCCTAGCCGTACGGCCTAAAATCACCGCAATCTGGCCAATTAACCGGGCAATTTAAAGGCCGCGGCACAGCACTACCACTCGACAAATTTGAGGCGTAGGTAAGTACTGCGATCGCCACAAATCACAGCAAACATTTGAATTTATTGTTCTATGGTGGGAAAATTTATTTTGAAAGTTGGATAGGTATACACACCCAAAACAAGCATTATAAATATTATGTTTAAACATTGTATAGTTCTTTTTCAGAGTAGCTTATTTCGATTTCGACTTAGTTAGACCGTAATGCAAGCAATGAAGCTAAGCTGGACGACTGACGAGGGTCAACGAGATGTATACCGTAGTATGTTTCACTTACTTATTTGGCCTTGATTATTCATACTAATTAGATGAACTTAGCCTCTCTAAGCTGGGTTTGTCTTAACTACTCAGTTGTTACTATCTACTACAATGCCATTACTACTTTAAAAAATATGAAAGGTTTCATTTACACAAAATTCAACTCCATTCACGAAGTTACAGTGAAAATCAAATTATAACAGGATGTACGTAGTAAGGTGCATTTTCACTAAACAGTTGGTTCGTAGCAACTTTACTACGAGTATGCTACGATATTAATGTTGTTGTTGTAACTTTTGTAAGTGGTAAGAACAAAGCTGTAGTCAGTAAACTGTAGCGCTTATGTCACCCTTTACAGAAGATCGTCGTTGATTGGCTATTATAGCTATGTTTAGTGCGATGAGTGAGAGAACCGGAAGCCCACCCCCGCCCTTGCCCCTCCCTCCATTCTACTGCATCAGGTAGGCAACGTGTGAGCAATATATTTGTTATCACTAGCATCTATAGGCTACGGTAACTGCTTAACATCAGGCAAGTCACACGATTGTTAATCGATTTTTTCAATAAGTTAAATAGAAAAATAACTACGAAATTATCGAGAACTTCAATTCATTATAGAACATTCATTTTGAACATTAAGTTGTATAACTTATCCCAAGAATATTATAGTGTTTCAAATCAGATATTAGCAAAAGATTAAACATAAAAATGACCTGTATTCATGTTCCAGTTGCTACGAAATATAAACAAGTAGATTAAATAGTCCGTGAAAGACGACAAAACTATTAGATCGTGGGCTGCTTCAGGAGCTAACGAGTGTGTCAGCGGACGTCTGGCGGATAGCCAGTCGTAGCCCCAGTATAAATTGCGGTCGCACGCGGACGCGGACTCTAGCCGCTCGCGCTCCTCCATTTGCTACGAGGCAGCGTTTTCGCTACGATAAAAAGCGTAGCGCGTAGCGTATACTACTGCCAGTAGTAACATAAGCCACGTATGTTTCAAACTAAATACTTTTGTGATTCAAAGTACTAATAGTCCTATAAATGTGGGTTAATTTACTCAAATTCAGCATATTTAAACGCTGACGGAAAACATCCTGAAAGAACCTTCAGGTCATAGATAATTTATCCAATATTCGAAAGATATGTGAAATCTGCCTACCAGCACTGTGCTCTTGAATCCCGCTTGCATTAAGTGGTAGCCCATGCCTAGAGCAAGGGCTAATTATTATTGATTTAAATTACTATTTCGGTATACGGTCTCTTAATAATGTCTGAGTCATATAATTGCAAGAAAATAATATTGATGCGCCCGGAATAATGTAATGCGCCGGCCCCAGCCACATGCAGGCCCAACGACTTCCGGCGCGGGAGTTGCATGTTGCAATAGCCGACAGAGCCGCAGCCGCACATACAAATATTGCCTATTGTTTGGCATCTTCAACTCTTGGCATCGAACATCAACTTGCCAACCGACTGCACTGTCAGCTTAAGTACCTACATGAATATGAACACATAAGCTCCCCAAATAGTACCATTCAACTGTCTTCGTTTGATAAATAGCATCGAGTTTAATTGCATACATTCCAATCAGATACTTTTGACAATACTCGATGGGAACATTCGACTGATTTACAGACTTCATTTAGCTCGGCGAATCGTATTTAGACAGTATTGTCTAGGGAATAAAGTTAAACGTGATATATAAAAAGGCTTGGCGCGGCTTGAAATATTTTTTAGGCGAATCTAATGTAAGTACATAAATATTGAGTACATTAACTGATAAGGTAAATGTTAAGCACATATATAAGAATTATTTTTCCAAACATAGGTAGGCAAGATAAGTACAGAATTCGCGTCTGGGCATTGGTTTATCAAACGTATTGAAGAAACCATAATACTTTCTAATTTAACTGGAGAGTATTATAACTCGTTAGAATAGATACTACTTTTCATACTGTAATCAAAAATAAACTATGGACGGGTTGATACCAATATGTTAAAAAAAAACATGTGGCACGAATATTGTTTTTTGTTTTACTAAAAATGCCTGTAATTCCTGAAAATATCCGAATGCTATAGAAATATATTGCAGTTATAATTCGTACTTACCTACAACAACTTTTCACACGATTTTACTGAGTGGAAAATCTATTCAAGTGGTATCTATTTATATTTCAGGTATCTATTTCAAGTCTGGGAGCAAACTTGAGTACGCTTTTGACATATTATTATTTTATACTGGTAAGTATGACTTTTCCAAGATCACTCTCAGACTTAAGTTCGATTTATTAATACGGACTAAGTCTGACCTTTCTGCTTTTAACATGACCCTTCAACCCGTTCCGTTCATCGGTATTGGTATATATATCCTCACCCAGTTGTAAAGGACTTACATAATTTAGTACAACCTCATCGATCGATGGTGTATCGGATACATTTCCCTCTATGCCAAAACATGGACTAACTCAGCTTTATGTCTTAGTGTTAGTAATTTTGTAATCGCATTTCATCATTATATTATGTCTACCTACAACGAATTAATATTTATTATTATTTAATTTACACCACCACATAGTGCTTCAGAAGTTCGAAATAACACTTTTTGATAAGCGTGAGTTCTACTCAAGCACAGAATTACATGTATAAAAAGGTCGTTTTTTTCCAATATTTTTTTATAAACTTCTCATCTCAGCCTTGCATAAATAGAACCCAGCTCCAGTTTTACTACGGAGCCAACCTCCAGGCACCTAACCGAAGATCAAGAATTAAATTGAGTAATTAAAGGTACTTAAATTTCCTATGCATTTTCTAAAGCATAAATTTACTTTCAGTTTTGACCTGCAGTAGACGTAGGTAATAAAACATACATCGCGATATCTATACAAGGTGTTTCAAAAGTGCGAAGTAATTAATATACCTACATAAGATGATGTCTCATTAAGGATTAAAGGTAACTATCATATTTTTTGAGTAACGGGCCGAACGTTTGTCTATTTTTTGTGTTGCATTGCACCCTGAGAAAATATCCAATGTCCTAGAAAACAGTGTAAATTGTATAGACGAGAAGCAACCAATACTATCTATAAAAGAAACAGTTTGTAAAAAATCATAACTATTAATTGAGATTATATATTTATTTCAAAAGTATTCTAAGTTCCAAACTTCCAAGAATTATTTCAGACGTTTTGAACACCCTATAATACATTACTTACGTACCTACACCAAAAATACCTTTTTAAACTAAATAAGTATAAGACAAGCTACGAGATATTTGTGAACTTTGTACAGGGATATTACCTTTTCAAAACGTGTTCATATTATATCAAAGGTGCTGTTGAAGTGTTGAGAGCTCCAGGCGAGGAGCCCACGCTCGTTTAATTTCGCTTCACTGCAGCCAGCATAGATATTCCCTTTTAGTTCAGATGACAGCCGAGGTCTGAGTCCAACGATAAGTTAGTGTTACAATATGTAAATTGAGATTCAATTTTAAACATTTGCATAAACCTCGTGGTAACGAGGAATCTGCGACCTTATCGATATATATTGTACCTAACGACAACTATCTACTCATGACTTATTCGAGAATAATTAAAGCTCAATACTGAAGCTCAATATCATAGCAATTCACATTCACCTACTTACTTATGTAATCTTAAAAGTACCTACAATAGACACGAACTGTATTAGGTAGTACCTATTGCTTTTCTCCTTGACATTATTCACGCCCAAATTTCCGTCATTTATATAAACACAAAACAAAGTCATAAAAGACGTAAAAAATGACCATTGAAGCTGAGCTGACCTGCTTAGTACAATACGCAACAGACAACAGAGTGGAAAGGGCGGGAGGCATCGCGTCGCTCCCCATTCAGCAACATTGAGCGGTCTGTATCGGCGCCCCATTGAAGCAATAAAGTACCGAAGCGTATGATTAATGGGCTTAGAACCTCCACTCGACGCCCACCCATTCCTGTAGTAAGTCTTGAGTCAACTACACATTATATTGACTCATAACCGCAACATAAAACACGTCTATCAGATCTATACAAATAAATAAAATTGGAGTGTCTGTTTGTAATATCAAAATAACACCTTTTCACTAATTGCATATGCAAGTACATACAACAACAATAGCAAAAACGCGTTTTAAAAAAAATTGTCTGTATGTATGTATGTTTGTTCCGGCTAATCTCCGAAACGGCTGAACCGATTTTGACGGGACTTTCACTGGCAGATAGCAGATGTTATAAGGAGTAACTTAGGCTTTTATTTAGGCTAGAAAAACAAGAACGCGGGAGCGGGAGTGGTTAAGTTGAATTCCACGCGGACGAAGTCGCGGGCTCAGCTAGTAATAAATAAAATTGTAGCGTCAGCGTTTCTCTCTGACTGATTTAGTGCAATCGAAAACAACAATATTTGATATAATAATATAATACCGCACTCTTTTGGATGTAACATCCGCCATATCGCTTTCTTTCATATAAAATGTAGCCGATATCATTTGGACTATAATAACAAATCGATTGATGCCGCATTTCTCAAAATCGGTTCTGTAGTTTAGGCGCTACGGTGGAATATAAAAATTATACAAAATGACATACATAGACTGATGAAAATATAATCCTTCCTATTGGCTATTCCATAGTAGGGTAAAAATAATATTTCGAAATCTAGGGTATTCATAGCATTGTGTCCTATCATATCTCTGATATATTGTATTATTAGCATTGTAACTATAGCTTACATAGTTACAAATGTAATATACAAGAGCCGGATAGCAATATAAACTGGATCCTAACTTGTAAAAAGTTTGATGTAGGTACCAAAGGAGAAGGTTTGTGTCAAATTATAAGGCAATTACCGATATACTCGTATACACAGTACCCACATGCTTCCCAAAATAGCTAAAAAATACACAATTAATAGTGTTTAACAATGTAGTTTACCTATTTTACTGCAAAGCTCCGCGCAGTGGAAGGCATATTACTTGCCTAATATGATTAAGGTTGCAGCAATATTATCACAAACATGAATACGCGAGTATCATCCTTTACTTAACAAGATTGCTGCAATATAGAAAAATCAAGTTTGCACAAGTTCTCATGCTATCTAGGCTTTATATACATATTTTACTAGCTGACCCGACAGACGTTGTCCTGTCTTAACTTTGAATAATGAATTGTTAAGACAGGACAGCGCTCAACTTTCTTATTTTTTCTTTCATAAGAACTTTCTCCTGACGATAATAAACACAACAAAAACATAATTTGCGAAATCGTTAAACCGACCAGTGACTTCATAGGGTTACATATCATAGGAAAAACACACTAAATAAAATATTTACTCTCAAAAATCACAGGTGAAATTACAATGAAAGAAAAATCTATTTTTAAGTAATGAAAATGAATTTAAAGTAGCAATTATTTACATGCCTATTCTCAGGGTTAAAATGAATCCCCCGAATTAATTAACGTGGGCTAACGTATTTATAGTTACAATCAAGTCAAATTCAAATCGTTTATTTTGTTTAGGCCTACGGGGTAACTTACAAATTGTAAATTTTCAATATTTTTTTCTTATATTTACAGCCGGATCTGAACACGACCTCAACTGAGAAAATCCGACAAGAAACCCAGCGGGCTTGTCTTTTTACATTTGTTAAATTTCTATTTTCTTAATCGCCTTTTGCTTATATAGTTAGTAGCAGCCCGACCCGGCTTCGCACGGGTGGACATTCAGAGTAAATTTCTAAGTAGGCCTGAAAATTATTTCTAGGTCTGCAGTTGCCTGAGGAGCGGGTTGAAAGTAATACTTTTCCGGCCCGGGAGAATCGCTTTCAACTGACAGCTGTCAAATTATAAAAAAAAAACTAGTTCCATTTTCACATTTCTATGGAACCATGTTCAAACTTTTTCTACAGTCACTCAATTACAGCACGATGTAAAATTTAAATAACATAAAGTTAAGTATTAATTAAAGAATATATATTTTTAAATGACTTAATTATAATTTAGTTTCAACAATTTCTTTAAAATAACATAGATTTGGGCAAAATATTTAAAGATGAAAATAAAAAATTATGGCTAAATAATGAAGTTGGCCGGCCAACGAAAAAGAAACAAAATAGGCGGCAATCCGATCTTTATTTTTTTTTTCGAGTTGTAGAGTATTGTTCATACTTCCTTGTATTATTTCTTTAGCCAATTCCTGTTTTTATTTTTACTTTCCTTGTATTCGTAATGAAAAGCACAGTGTTTACCTCGGGTGAAAGACTTATTTTGTCCCTCTAACTATTAGCGCCCTCGCTACACTGGGGCGCCAAACCCCGTCTCGGGACTAAATAAGTCACTTTCACCACTCGTGTAATAATGTACTGGAACAAAAAATGTGCGATGTAAATGTCAAAATATTCAATGTTGGTTGCGTCCGCTGCCTAACTCAAACTATTTCATAGATGTGCCCCGTCCTTCGCCGTGTTGCCCGCTGCGCTGCGTGACCAGCCACGGCGCGGCGGCGTTTATTTTTCTATTCCTATCATCATTATATTATTAATACGTGAAGCAAAAACTTTGTACTTATGCTTTTTTACGAAAATTACGCGGATGGTAGAGTATGAAATTTGGCACAGTTAAAATTTATATGGAGAAGGAGTGCAGAAATCTATTTTTTTTTATATATCTATATTAATAATTCCATTCAGGGGTACGGTAGACTCGATTGAAACCTTACCAGAATAATAAAACATAAAAAAATAATGATTTCGAGTCGACAACATATATCCGCAAAATTCGGATTGTCGAGTATTTTGTTAAAATCTAACGGTGCAAAATGCAATCTTTCGCCTTATTGGCAGTTCCGTCAAGTTTGGCACAGTACCGCCATATTTTCTATGAACGCATCCCTGTCAGTTAGTGTCAGTGATGACACAGTGTTCTCAGTGTGTAAATGAGTATTTATTCGAAATACCTATTAAACTGGGTGGACCATATTTTTAAAGAAAGAAGAATAAGATTGAGAAATGAAAAATGCTATACGAATCTATGCCTTGCCTAATATTCCTTCAAAACCGATAACTACAAAAATATCTACCTACACTTTGTAAAATATTGTGTGTGTCGGGTGAATTGTGACTCTTGATCGCAATCTTATACACCTTATTAAGCTTATGTGTTTCGGAAACTTGTACTATAATAATTCTTAAAAATACATAAAACGAATAAATAAATACTTACACACACTACATTTGCGTTTGACACACACACACTTGTAACTTCCACTCGGTAACTGACCGACTCTCTGACTGACAAACGGTGAGTTTTTTTTTAATATTTATTTCGGAGGGCGTTCTCCGTGCCAGTATCAGTAACATGATCTCCAATACGATATGATTTATTTGGATAAAGATTAATACAAAAGTATGGATAACATGGTCATGTGAATAAGTAGTTGTACGTATCTATAAATAGTTGGACATATGGTATCGCAAAGCTTTTTGTAGAAATTGATAATGTTCTTTTATATTGTAGAACATTTTTTTGTTCTATCATCAATAGTTACGGAAGCTCATGCGATGAAAGACATATTATGGCTATTATTTTCACTTCTTGGGTTACATTATTTAAGTTTTAGTAGTGTCCCTAATGTTTTCTAATAATAAATATAGCCTGTGTTACTCAAGGATACGGTAGCATTCTAATGGTGAAAGAATTTACAAACATACAAAAAACATCAAAAAATACAATAAAAGCATCATCATAAAATTACAAACATCTTTTCTCTTTATAATATTAGTGCAGATCTATGCGTGGCTATCGTCTGACAAGTATGGCATTTAGTGTCAAAAGTTTATAGAAAAACGGTTTTTTGTTCATATTATATTTTTTGTTCATTAATAATAAGTATTTGTTTATAATATTTGTAAAAGGGAGGAGGTTGCTACTAGGTTATTTAATATTTTTTCGAGGGATCATCATAAAATATGCAGAGCATAATTGAAAACGGTCTAAGCCCTTAAGCTAAGCTTTGAAAAGCATAAAAAAGAACTCTTAAAACCCGAGCCTCTTCACTTTTTATGTCTCCTGTATAAATTATTGAACAACTATAAAAGGCTGCCAGAAATTGCTACAAAACTAGCTGGATTACATAGACCACCGGATAGACCGAAGGACCGCATATATTAGGCACGACAAATAAAAACATTTTTATGCAATATATTATTTTATTTATTTACCTCTTATCGACGTTTTTGTTTTCTTCGTGCCATCGTTTTTACGTTAGTATTCACACATTTACTACAATGAATAAGCGAGATTCGGATACATAATTTATGACAACCCCCAGTGTTTTATGTCACACACAGTATACCGGATATGCGATACAGGAAGATTGATAGGAGGGACATATTGTACGGAGCCCTGAGTTACGAGACTAACCACCCACATAACGTTTCAGCTACATAGCACTATGCCGCTAAGTTGCGCTGCGCTACGCAAGAATATCATCTGAAACACATACCATTTTATCCTTCCTCGTATAAAACTCTCTGATGTAAAACGAAAATATTACCAGTCCGTTATTAGAGACTAAGAACAGACGACACGTTTTCAGAGGATGTGCTAAAGATTTCGAAAGTATATTCGTGAAGAAAGTTCATTCAAAGTTGTTCATGTGCCATTAATTAAATAACTGAATAGTGGGAGACAGAAATCAACTGCAAATATATCTTTAGTTCTATAACAACAAATAATTTTTAATTACATATTCTTTGGTTTAATCAGAATTTATGTTTATCGTTGGTGGTACCTGTGATAAGTCTATCCTATACATAAGTTGACATTCACAGGATGGTCCCTCAAATAAAGCCTTCTAAGGACGTACAGTGCGTCCATCCATCCGTCCGTCCATACTTTAATTTGTAAATTACACCTATGAACCAAATCAATAGTTATAACTGTATCGTAGAACACATATTAATCATTTTTTTTAATGTTATTTCACAAGTTTTTACTTGCTAATTTATGAACCTAATGTTCGCGTAAATCCCTCTATGCCAAACATATTATATAGGAATTATTGAATCAAACCTTAAAATCATAACTTCACGTACCTAACACACCTACCGACTTACTCTTAATAATACGGACAAGTGAGTAATACTTAAATTCTGGTAGATGCTACGGCGTAGACCATGCATTAAAAGCCGTTAATCAGCTTTATCCGCCGACTTAACACTTGAGCGTAGCAATATAAAGTGATGAAGTTAGCTCCTTACGAACAGAAGCACGTATCACGATGCTCTGTAAATATTTATAAGTTTGAAACAGTGTTCGCGCCCACAAGTACTTACTAACTTGAAAAAACATCGCCGTTGCATTCTGTCCGCATTGGTTTAGAGATACCAAAGAATTTGTAATAATAAAATAAATAGGTACCTATGGACCAGATTAGTGTAGTTACTACGTATACAGTTTGAAACAGAGAGGGTATACTTTTTTTTCAAAACTTATCTTTGTTATTCTAAAACTATAAGCTTTGCAGGAAACTTGAAAAACAAAAGGTAGTATAGGGATGCAGCTGTTGACAGATTTCATAAGTATACAAAACCTTTAGTACTTTAACTGTCCCACAAAGCCGATAGTTTTAGATTTGCAAAGTTAAGTTGCAAAACAATTGTAATGTTTTTGTATTAAACTACGTAGTGTATTGCTGGTAAGGTAACCGTAAATAGTCTATAGATTCTAACTACTAAACCGATTTTGATTTGTGTGGGACCACTTGGAGAGACTCTTTCCATCAAATATTCCATACTTCCGAATTCGGTCCCCAATTGACATACATCAATAAAAACACACGAGCATAGAATCTTCTACTTTTCGAAGTCGCTTAAAAATAGTGGCGACTAGCGCGCCGACTGATTTTGTTCTGTCCCAAATCTCCACAAATAAAACAGTAACCTATTCGCTGAAATTGGAGCAGAAAATGTTTGTGTAACTTTAAGGTTATAGACATGAGATGGAATTATCTAATCCGAGAACATTCGGGTAAATGGTAAATATTTAATGTACTTTTTAGGGTTCTTAATGTGAAACAAGGTACCCTTGTAGTTTCGCCATTTCCGACTATCCATTCATCCATTTGACGTCACAGTCATTTTCTTCAGACTACGAGGGATACACCGCTGCAAATAGACGCAAAAAAAGGTTTTTTAGATTTTTATAGAAAGTAAAATTATATTAGGGTATCTCCAGTGCTTGGGATGGGGAGTAAAATAGTACATTGTTACATGAGTGGTGAAAGTTACTTCTCGAAACCTAGTTACTTCTCGAACGAAGTTACCCTCGAACTATTAGCGCCCTCGCTACGCTCGGGCGCCAAACCCCGTCTCGGGACAAAATAAATCTTTCACCCGAGGTAAACACTGTGCTTTTCATTACGAATACAAGGAAAATAAAAATAAAAACAGGAATTGGCTAAAGAAATAATACAAGGAAGTATAAACAATACTCTACAACTCGAAAAAAAAAAAATCGGATTGCCGCCTATTTGTTTTTTTTTTCGTTGGCCGGTCAACTTCATTATTTAGCCATTATTTTTCATTTTCATCTTTAAATATTTTGCTCAAATCTATGTTATTTTAAAGAAATTGTTGAAACTAAATTATAATTAAGTCATTTAAAAAAATATATTCTTGAATTAATACTTAACTTTATGTTATTTCAATTTTACATCGTGCTGTAATTGAGTGACTGTAGAAAAAGTTTGAACATGGTTCCATAGAAATGTGAAAATGGAACTAGTTCTTTTTTATAATTTGACAGCTGTCAGTTGAAAGCGAAACTCCCGGGCCTGAAAAGTATTACTTTCAACCCGCTTCTCAGGCAACTTCAGACCTACTTTCAGAGTATGAGTAATGAAAAAATATTTACCTCCTAGACGACCTGGTGTATCAATGAATAGGTATTTTAAAATATTTTTTTACATATTGTTTTCTTATATTTACGCGAATACTACACATTGAAATAAAACTACATACATTAAACACAAATTAAACAAACACACATAACATAAATTAAATAAACGCGATAAAATGCGAAAAATAGATTTATTTCAATATTTTTTTACAGTTTTTAAAAAATAATTTCCGTTTTCGCTGTAATAGCTGAAGCACATTATAAATAAGTTAATAATAACAATAAACAAACACGTTTATTATTATCAAAATGCGGCGGGATAACTGAAAACAATTAATTTTATGAAGTGCTTACATTTAGTACTTGGTACTTGGTGTACCGAAGACAAATAATAGCGGACAGTACGGCAAGTTTAAAGCAAACTAGGATATAAGATTAAAACTTTAAATCCGAACAATCGAGGTTTCCGTACGCTAACTTGTGTAGAATACTGAAAATAGTCGCTAGGTATTTTTAACCCCGACGAAAAAAGAGAGGTGTTATAAGTTTAACATGTGTATTTGTGTATCTGTGTGTCTGTTTGTGGCATCGTAGCGCCTAAGGGGATGAACCGATTTTCATTTAGTTTTTTTTTGTTAAGTAGGTATTCCGTCCGAGAGTGTTCTTAGCTATGTTTCATGAAGATCGGTTGAGCCGTTCAGAGATTATCAGCTCTTTTGTAGGTTAAAAAGCCATATTCACGGCCAAAGCCAACTTCCACGGCTCTGATCAATTCGCAATTTGGGCTGATTGGAATATCTATATGAATAAAAATTAAATGTTGTTTGTTGCAAATTTATTCCTTGAGAACAGCAGAACCGATATGGTTTTTAGGGTTCCGGACCTTAAAAGGAAAAACGGAACCTTTATAGGATCACTTTGTTGTCCGTCTGACTGTCTGTCTGTCAGTCTGTCTGACAAGATTTTTTTTCTCAGAAACGTATAGAGATATCAAGTTGAAATGAATATCAGACGCTATGGTCCCTTGTAGGTGTAAAAAATTAGGCTTCTAAGCCAACGCAAACAAAAGATACGGCCATTTAAGTCGCATATTTTGGTACTTTTTGCAAATTCACTAATCAAAGCAAAGGAATCAACGCACAGCCGAAACCGCTGGTGGTAGAATCATGAAATTTGGGCGGTAGGTACCTTTCATACCGTAAATATCCACTATGGAAGAATTTTGTAAAATTCCACCCCTAAGTGTATAAATAGGGGATGATAGTTTGTATGGGTAAAAAAATCATAACTTAGTATAAAATTAGTATTAAGGTTACCCATACAAACCCACCCATTAGTAGTAAGGGGTCCCGAATTTGTTTAAGCTGAATACGTGGCTTTAGGTAGATCATGCTGTAAAAACTTGAAACACTGTGCCGAAAATCTAGAAAAAAAGAGGACACTAGCACATGACACTACATTGCAATTAAAATTTATTATAATTAAAATTATAACCTGATGTGTTAGTAAATACTGAGCTACGGGAGCTACGCAAATCGCGCTAACTTAAATTTATTTACCTACGGCCATTGCGTAATTTACGGATTATTTGGAAGATATAGGTAAAATTATAATTATTTATCGATAAAAGGGTCGTCGTATACTGTTTTTTTTTTAAATTTACAATTTAGAGTTGAGTAGGTATACAAAAGTATACAAAGTAATAAAAACCAGTGGATAGTTAGGTATTATCTAACCTTATAACGAAGTACCTAATAAATGTAAGGATAATATCCCTCCTTATCGCGATACTACTCGAGCTTGGGATTGACGTCGCGTGCTAACCGGTCATCATCATCTACGGCATTAGTGTCTAGCTCATGTTTACACACAAAATATTACGGTACAGGTACACAATTAAAAGACTTGTTGAATTCTTAGTTGTAACGAAAAAAAATACAATTTTAGTTTGCAGTCTTAAGGTGATGATGGCACCAACTCGCAAGTGATAGAATGAGTTATTTCTGGCTTTTTAGCGATCTCCAGAATTGTTTTTGAAGACGGTATTTTTTAAATTCTTCAATATTTTTGAGAGTAGTAATTAGTAAAAAAACTAAAATTTGTCGTCTAGTCTCGCGCACATGCGTAACTACGGAAGAAAAAGAGAAGGAATCTTTTTTTGTAGCCGATCAAAAATACAAAAATGTTAAATACTATTCCTGGCCAAACTAGGTCTTAAACTACCCGTCTCGGGCTAGATATAACCCGACGACTCATTCGAGCTAGATATAAGTCACAGTCTGGTGGGAACGACCGGTGGGTGACGTATCTATCCGCCGCCGCCGCGCCGCTGCCGCCGAGGTGTCTGCCACGCACTTGACGCATTCCATCTCGTGATCACTACTATCATGAGTAATATTGAATAACGCCCATGCTATGGATTTGCTTTCATATAGTTTACGTACCTACTATATTCTTTTCATTACTCATACTCTGAAAGTAGGTCTGAAGTTGCCTGAGAAGCGGGTTGAAAGTAATACTTTTCAGGCCCGGGAGTTTCGGTTTCAACTGACAGCTGTCAAATTATAAAAAAAACTAGTTCCATTTTCACATTTCTATGGAACCATGTTCAAACTTTTTCTACAGTCACTCAATTACAGCACGATGTAAAATTGAAATAACATAAAGTTAAGTATTAATTCAAGGATATATTTTTTTAAATGACTTAATTATAATTTAGTTTCAACAATTTCTTTAAAATAACATAGATTTGGGCAAAATATTTAAAGATGAAAATGAAAAATAATGGCTAAATAATGAAGTTGGCCGGCCAACGAAAAAAAAAACAAAATAGGCGGCAATCCGATTTTTTTTTTCGAGTTGTAGAGTATTGTTTATACTTCCTTGTATTATTTCTTTAGCCAAGTCCTGTTTTTATTTTTATTTTCCTTGTATTCGTAATGAAAAGCACAGTGTTTACCTCGGGTGAAAGACTTATTTTGTCCCTCGAACTATTAGCGCCCTCGCTACGCTCGGGCGCCAAACCCCGTCTCGTGACAAAATAAGTAACTTTCACCACTCATGTAACAATGTACTATTAAGTATTAAACGCCTTTGTCACGGGTCACGTAGTTAAGTTATTTGACAGGGTTTATTTCATGCCCGACCTAAAAAAAGGTTCTAAATTCGAGCCGTACGTTACTTTTTCGATGGATGTTACTTTATTACTCTGGGTCTCACTGTTTTTCTAGGCATTGAACAATCTCCTTGTACCTATCACTTACATATTTAGGTACTTACTTACCTACTACTTATCCGTGTAGTGTCCGTCTGTCCAGTAAATCTCTTTAAAATAATTATATATGTTCCGTTAGCATATTTTTATCATGCCTACGAACTTACTATTGATTGCCCATGTGTCTTTCAACCAAAACAATTTCTCGTTCTAGGTTAATACTGAACATATCTCTGCTGATCTAAGTAGGTAATGGTCGTATTTTTATTTGCGTAAATAAGTTATTCTAGAAAGCGATTTACAAACTTGCTTACGCAGAGTATGGCCATAAAACTGCTATATACCTAAGCCCATGGTCCTTGATAAGTGGATATCTAACGTAATAGTCAGGTTTTTTTTGTCCCTAAGGGATCTTTCTGTCGGCATGCAAGGACGAAAATAGTTTAGGAAACAGCAGCTGTGATACGGTTTGAACATACAGGACGTCCAAAGAGCATTTTTTTTTGGTACTGCTGCTGGTTATCAAATTAGGCAAAGGAAAAAACCCATCAGATTATTTTCTATAACCACGGATCATTATGCAGTGGCGGATTTACAAATTTCAAAGGTACAGGCTGTAAAGTTTTTGCCACCCTTACCTCTGCAATTGTCATGTTATTACAAAATATGCCTAGATTATTTTCACTATCCAAAAATTTCGTTGTAATTGCACGTAAAATATTTTATGGACTGGCATGTATGGGTTGACAGTGGGAAGACGGAAATACATTTTCTGCAATTTCGCTCTTTTCACTCATACAAAGTGTGGGCGGAGGCACAGAGGCCGATTACTGGCTGGGGGGCGGACTAGCTGTTTTACTCCAGACTTGGAAGTTTGCTACACCGAATGTACAATGACAAGTGAGAGGGGAAAGTCATCGCAAAATTTGTTGCAGATTTCTATCGGTAAAACATCAGTAAACCGTCAAATCCGAAATCTTTTTGATTTCTGTCCCCAAATTTGCCGCCCCAAAATCTGCCGCCCTAGGCTCCAGCCTACTCAGCCTGCTGGTAATTCAGCCACTAATTATAGGTATGTGCCATCTGCTACGTAGGTGTAAATTGCTACAAGCTAACTTGTAACAAAGCTCGCGTAACAAAGAATTTTAAAAAGTGTGAGGCTTAGTCACATTAAGACTCAGGGGGCCTTTCGTGTCTGCCAGCGCCCTGCATACTTGATGTCGCACGTATCTCCACTTTTAGAGCCCCGTAGAATAGGTATATCTTTACGCAACTTCCACCTCCTATATATTGGAACAAGTACCTTTAATATTTTACAGAAACCCCATTGTTGACGTAAATAAACGAAGATTAGATTGGGATGCTATTTGAATAAAGTGGGCGAATATTTTTGAATATATTATTCTAAATGACAAATTAATAATAAATTCTGTGTTAAACAAAATGTCCCTAATCGCGATTACCAGAGATAAAGACACCCCTACCTATTAACTTCATCAAGACTCCCTCAGTTATAATCATCCATCAATAGGTATTGCTACGACTTTATACCGACAAATTACCGATGTTTTGAATCGTAGTGGGTTTAATGGTAGAATATTATTTTAGTATACTCTGTAGTATGGCTTTCTATTTAATCGTATTTCCTTCGAGCACTCAAACACTATACATAAATCAATTAATATTATCAATGTCATATTTAGGCTTATATCCGTAAATTAAGACACAAATAATGTAACATACTTAGTATAATATTTAACAATAGAATTTCAACATAACGAGGATTGAATTCACCTGAACTCTACCAATCTGCTTACGAATGCACAAAACGTCGCAGCCTCGGTAAAGTGAATAGATAGAGGGGTGTATAGAGGGCGCGCGCAATCGAGCCACCGCGGGCTTCACTTTCCCCGGCGTGGCTAAAAATAGACGCTCGCAATAGAGTCGCCTGCCCTCACAATGTTTAAGCAACCGGTCAGTCAGTATTGCAGAATAACTTACGCGTAACGGGCCGAAACATACAATCCCCTCACTCAAACGAGCGAGCTTTATCCAAAAGATACTACTTATTCTTTATGCCATGAATGTACTTAATCCACGTCAATATAGAATATACTGTATTGTGTGTTTATTAACTATTGTTATATATGAATCTACATTTTTGTTAGTACTTACCTTTTTAGGGTTCCGTAGTCCCAACGAGGAACCCTTATAATATCATCCAGTCAGTCCGTCCGTCCGTCCCAGTCTGTCACAGTACCATAACTTACACAGTACATAACTTTTTTTTTAGTTACCCCATCATGTACGTAGTTAAACTGCAAATAGGTACTTGCAATAGTAAAAATAATAAAATAGTAAAATAGTAAAAATCTCGAATAGGCCCGCATGGTTATGGAGTCCGAAATCACAGGGGGCAAATGCTTGTCAACTTCCTTGAGAAAGAGGAGCTGTACTTAATGAATTCTTTCTTTAAGAAACAGCCTCAAAGGAAGTGGACATGGCAAAGCCCCGACACTGTGACAAAAAATGAGATCGACTTCATCATGACGGATAGCAAGCACATATTCAGAGATGTCTCAGTGATCAACAGGTTCAATACCGGATCCGATCACCGACTTCTCCGAGGCTCTCTGAATATCAACTTGAAGCTTGAGAGAAACCGTCTGATGAAGTCCACGCTCCGGCCTAACCCAATTCAAATCATGGCGGGCACTGAGAAGTTTCAGCAGCTTCTCGGGGATAGATTTGTTGCCTTGGAACCCACTGATGACACTGACGAGACTCTACATAATCTGGTCGAAACGCTGAGGGACGAAGGCATCAAGTTCTGCCAACAGCAGCGTACGGGCAAGAAGTCTAAACTCTCGGATAAGACTCTCGGGCTGATGACAAAAAGACGGGAAACCACCCAAGCGACTTCGTCAGAGAGGTCAGACCTGAATAAGCAAATTGCGAAGATGGTACGGCGCGATCTTCGGAGCTCCAATACTCGCCTCATTGAAGAGGCGATAGAGCGAAACCGAGGGTCCAAAGTATTCACTCAGCAGCTTGGCAGGAGCCACCTGACGAAGCTTAGAACGCACGACGGGATGACCGTATTGTCGAAGCCGGAGATCTCTGCCGAGATAGAGGATTTCTACGGCCGTTTGTACGCTGCACATGCCCCTCATATTCGACGGGACGACCATGATTCCAGAGCTACCCTGACACGCCACTATACCAACGAACTGCCGGACATCAGTCAAGACGAGATCGTGTTGGCTCTGAGGCAGCTTAAAAATAGAAAAGCCCCCGGTGAGGACGGAATTACTTCAGAGCTTCTGAAGGCAGGAGGAGCCCCTATTATACAGGAGCTACGGAACCTGTTTTAACACCGTCCTTCACAGTGGGAGAACTCCAAAGGCGTGGAGCGGGAGTTTGGTTGTGCTCTTTTTTAAGAAGGGAGATAAAACCCTTCTTAAAAACTACAGACCCATCACACTCCTGAGCCACGTCTATAAGCTGTTCTCACGAGTGGTCACCAATCGTCTCGCCAGGAGACTCGACGAGTTCCAGCCACCGGAACAGGCCGGGTTTCGCGGAGGATATGGCACCATAGACCACATTCACACAGTGAGGCAGATTATACAGAAGTCCGAAGAGTATAATCAGCCTCTGTGTCTGGCCTTTGTGGACTATGAGAAGGCCTTTGACTCTGTCGAAACCTGGGCTGTTCTGGAATCCTTACAGCGATGCCAAGTAGACTATCGTTACATCAGGGTGTTGAGATGTCTCTATGACGCCGCTACCATGAGTGTCCAAGTACAGGGCCAGCAGTCTAAACCCATCCAACTGCGCAGGGGAGTGAGACAGGGGGATGTGATATCCCCGAAACTGTTCACGAGCGCGCTGGAAGATGTGTTTAAGACGCTGGACTGGAAAGGTAAGGGCATTAACATAAACGGTGAGTACATCTCGCACCTGCGATTCGCTGATGACGTAGTTTTAATGGCAGAGACGCTGGAGGAGCTGAACCGGATGCTGGACGACCTAGCTTCAGCCTCGCGACGCATCGGTCTTGGCATGAATTTGGATAAAACCAAAGTCATGATCAATGGCCACATTGATCCAGGACCGGTGGTCGTACATGGCCACCTTCTTGAAATTGTTTCCGAGTACACGTACCTTGGGCAGATTCTGCAGTTAGGTAAAAACAATTTTGAGAAGGAGGCCAAGAGGAGGATCCAGCTGGGCTGGGCAGCGTTTGGGAAACTACGTCGAGTCTTCTCGTCATCCATACCGCAATGCTTGAATAAACCTAATAATAATAATAATAATAATAATATCCTAAACCTTTTAGCCTCATACCTCAGTGGCAGATCTCAATGTACTATTATTTCGAGAATATGTCCTAAAAGTAAAATGGAAATTATATACTCCTCTAAAACGAGACAAATAAAGTATGGTGTGCCACAAGGTAGCGTGTTAGGGCCATTACTTTTCTTGATCTATATTAATGATCTACCATCAATAATACAACACAAAATGGTTCTGTTTGCTGATGATAGCACAGCTATAGTAAAATGCTCTAGTCCTAAGGAATATCAAAATAATATCAATAGCTCTCTCCGTGACATTATAAATTGGCTCAATAGTAATAACTTAATAATTAATTTAAATAAGACAAAAGTTATGCAATTTCATCAACGATGCGAAAATTCTGACATTACTATTGCTTATGAAGGTTGTAAAATAGAGGAAGTTGACACAACAAAATTCTTGGGAATAATTATTGATAATCAACTGACTTGGAAGCCACACATAGAAGAGATATGTAAACGTTTAAGTAAAGCTGCATTTGCACTTTTTCAACTATCAAGAAAAATAAGTAAGGAGGCACTTTTAACAGCGTACCATGGTCTAGTGGCATCAGTTCTGAGATATGGTCTAATATTCTGGGGAATGTCGACCGATAGAGATCTTGTTTTCAAAATGCAAAAACGATGCATTAGATCAATGTGTGGCTTGCACGTAATGGACAGTTGTATACCTCACTTTAAAATTCTTAAAATTCTGACACTACCTGGATTGTATATTATGGAAACTGCACTGTTTGTTAAATGTAATGAACATCTATTCCAGAAATTATCTGCAGTCAGAAAGGGGCCTATACGTGCCCAATATATAAATCAATTGTCCCAAACCAAATGTCGAACTGCACTTATGAAGAAAAGTTTATTTGGTGCTGCACCACAAATTTATAATAAGATTCCTGATAGAATTAAGACAATGCCATTACTAACATTTAAGAATAGTCTGAAAAAAAATATTGATTGAAAAATGTTATTATAAAGTTGACGAGTTTTTAAATGATAAGTTTATATAATATAATATTAGAATTTGACATTTTATATTTTTATGATAATGTACATCCCAATGCATGATTTATTAATTAACTTTATTCATATATTTGTACGCCATATGGCAAAACATAGCGCACTTTCTAATCAACTAAGAACTGTATTCACAAACCTATGTTCACAAATAAATACATTCTATTCTATTCTATTCTATTCTGAAAACGAAAGTTTTCAATCAGTGCGTCCTACCAGTCATGACCTACGGAGCCGAGACGTGGACACTCACGGTAGGGCTGGTCCACCAGTTTAAGGTCGCTCAGCGAGCTATGGAGAGAGCTATGCTCGGAGTTTCTCTGAAGGATAGGATTCGCAATTAATACATCCGACAGAGAACCAAAGTTATCGACATAGCTCAAAGAATTAGCAAGCTGAAGTGGCAGTGGGCTGGCCATATCTCACGAAGAACCGGCAACCGCTGGGGTAAACGTGTTCTTGAGTGGAGACCTCGACTCGGCAAGCGTAGTGTAGGACGCCCTCCGACCAGGTGGGATGACGATCTGCGAAAGACTGCAGGCAGATGCTGGATGCGGCAAGCTGAAGACAGGGCGCTATGGCGCTCATTAGAGGAGGCCTATGTCCAGCAGTGGACAAGCATAGGCTGATGATGATGATGATGATGATGAATAGTAAAAAAATAAAAATCGCCAAACGAACACACCAACTGTATGGTCCTAAACTATCCCAGACCACCTAGAGCAAAGAAGATTACGAAAAGGCCATTTCCGATATTTACCCCAACGGCAATCGAACCAGCAACCACTAGGTGCAGTGAGCCGAACGGCTGGTTAAATCATCCTAGCGAGCGGCCTACGCCTGAACCACTGCTCCAAGCGGTCGTCTTTTTTATATAAAATTCTAATGACAAACATTGAATTATTCACTGAAAGGTATTATCGTCCAACCAACCGGATCCGAACGCGACTTCGATTGAGAAGAAACTCAACAGAC
The DNA here is from genome assembly GCA_918843915.1 of Notodonta ziczac. Classification (NCBI taxonomy): domain Eukaryota; kingdom Metazoa; phylum Arthropoda; class Insecta; order Lepidoptera; family Notodontidae; genus Notodonta; species Notodonta ziczac. The sequence continues at coordinate 5,919,428 of OU974047.1, forward strand.
TTATCTTTTTAGGGTTCCAAATCCCGAAGGGCCCGAGCGTATCCCTATTGTTGTGCTAATGTTGTTCGTCTGTCAGAGTCTTCTAGCTGCTAATTGAAATTCACAGTAAAAATGTAAATCATTAGCCGCGATTCGAAAGGGCATACATAGTATGTTATCAGGGGCAATTTAATTTTCTCCCAATACTTGTGGATTATCCTTGGAAGGTCTCTTTGAGCAGAATACAATCATTTTTTTAATTTACTTTTTCGTTTAATTGAGATTTAGTGGACCATCAAAATTTTAATTCTTAGACATTTTTTGTACCTAACCAATCTTATAAAATTGTATGTGTGAGTCTATACTGTATACTGTAGGTATTATACCCGTACCGAGTATAAGTTTTACAACGATTACCAATAATACTTTAATATACAATACAAAAATAGTTACGAATGAAACCAATTATTATTTTTGCGGTAGAATAAAAGCATCTCAGTTGAATTCTCAGCAACAATTCAGTGTTCATTAGGCGGATAGCAGAGATGATAAGGGACGCGTGAGCGAGCAAACTAAGCCCCCGGCAATTTCCTTCTTGTTAGGTTACTGGTGACCCTGAACCCAGAAATGGAGTCCCGCGAAACGGGCTCCGTCGCCCTAGTCATAGAGAATTACGACTGACGAGGTCAGGGTCAAAGGCCACCTAAAGTAATTGTCAAATTAAAGTCACATGACCAAAATGCATGCACTATTTCGGAAAGATCAATTTTTTGTACGTCAATGTTTGGAAACCTAAATGTCCAGCAAGTCCGACGTGCACTTGGCCAGTTTTTTACACATTTTTTTAAACGCCGGTTGCTTTTATTCAAAAGGTACCAAAAACAGTTGTTTTGGTAAATAAGATAGCTCCAGTGAGTTGTTTTACAGCTTTGTGGCCGCCGGGGATACCGGGACACCCATCTCGGGTATTTTTAAACTTACACGCCTGGGTAATTGAAAAATAATTCCACCCAAAACAATATTACATTTGTTAACCTTACAACAAACATAACTTTGGCCCAGTCCGTATACACATTAACACTGTTAATTAACTGTTCTGAGGGGAGCCCCATACCGCTACTTTAAACCAGCACACCCGAAGTCAAAAGTAACTAGGTTTACAGTAGAGGTCATGGTTTATTCAACTTAAAACCGCGATAAATACACCTAAAACTCAACACGGCAATAATCTTTTGTTAAATGAAAATTAGGAAGCTAGAACGTGATCGATTAATACAAAAAACTAACAAGTTTAAAAACATTCTTAGGTAAAAATAACATTTGGAGGACTTGTAATTTTTTTATTAGAGTAGGTATAAAGTTGTGTAGTAAGTAACTTTAGAGATAGGAGCCGATTCTAATACCGTCGCAAATAAATAATAATACCTCACCATCCACAAAATCAATAATTAAAATGGTATTACCAGGAAGCCGGGGTCCAAACTAATTAATCAACCAGTTAATTAGTTGGCTTATGGACTTCAATAACAGCGTTGACGCTTGGTTATCATATTTCTCTACTTATTGCAACTGGTAATTATTTTTGTAGCTCATTATTATTTTATAGACATTATACCTTTGACCACTAATTTGAAGTCGTGGTCATACGATTTGACTATTACGTGGAAATCCTTTTATTTTATCCGTTTCTCAAAATAAGGCTTGTACAATCAATGGATGAAAGGAGAGTGCTCCATCATTTAGGTAATTTAATAATAGAGTTCCAAACATGAAATTGTCATTTTATAAAACTAGCCTATAAATAGTAGATGCATATCATATGCGATGGATGTTTTCGCAGAGTGTCCACCGGCGGCGGACGGTATGGAGCGATTCGCGTGCCCTACGCCCGACCGGCAAGGGCGCTACCGCTGCATCGACGACCACGTGCTGTGCGACGGCTTCATCGACTGCCCCAGCGGCGAGGACGAAGACCGGCAAGCCTGCATGTTCTATAAAACGGTAATTAAAATAACAAACTTCCATCTAAACGGTACAGCCACCGCTTTTTATCTCCTATCGTGGTTCATGCGCGCCTTCAATCTAAAGGCATATTATCAACAACACTAATACATAACGGGCCTATTAATTTGATATCAAATTCCGTAATTGATTTCGATATTTGTGACATACAGTATGTTGTGCTTGTTTACAGACGAAAGCCCACTTGGATGTCCTGGCCGACGCGCTGTTGCGGTGGGCGCGCGGCCGCTAAGTGCGGCGCCCCCCGACCCGGACTCTAGTGCTCCACACCCCGCCAGTGCTACACGGACTCATGTAAACTCATGCTCGATCGATCGGCCCCGTGCTTATACTATGCGATCAGTGAAAGCTGCGAACTCCCACAGACAACATTCGGGCGCAACCAGTCATAACGCGTTGAACGTAATGAAACATATCAAGTAGTGGTGCAGCCTATGCCAAAACATGACCACTTAAAGTGTAGTGTAAGGTCCCCGACTGCGAACAAACGAGACGATAGGATTCGACGCGGGTCGGCGCCGCAGCGACACCCCGCGAAGGAACAGTGATACGATCTGGTTTCGTCCCAATTCAACTTCTCCGCAGCTGATTTATTTTCCAAGTATTTCGTACCTTCTAGCACTTATTAAACTAAAATGTGAGACTGGTAGTCGACATTATTAGAGAGTAGAACGTCATATACATTTACATAATTATTAGTATTAGGTCTTCATTTGAGGTAACGCAAATAGTTGTCGATTTGTTAAAATATTTATTCTCTTTATGTAGGTATTTACTCTATATTGCGTTACTACATTCCTTATCGTGGGGGTTGTAAAGTAAATAATACAAGTCTAAAAATACGTTGTATATAGGTAGATACCTAATAAATTATTTTTGTTAATTTATGAAGTCGGCCTACATGCAGATGGCCATTGCTTACAAGAAATATACCTACGAGCGTATCTACACTATGTAAGCAATCGCCGTTCGCCAAATTACTTACGTCTAACTGTTGTTCTCGGTTTGTCGATAATAATATTCTAAAATAATTTCAAAAGATATCTTTGAATATATGAGAGCACATTTATTTTTGTGTACATGTATTTAAATTTATTATCTTGACCTATAGGCAGCTATTGTGTATTTTTACGTACATATTAAATAATCTATAATGTTAATTAAAATCGTTTCGGTTTAATTTTAATAGTTATACAATAATAAGTTACTCATGCTGCTCTATCTTTGGAGCATCCAAGTTCATTACCGAGATTAGTAGGTGTATAGTTAGTATTTTGACTGAATTTAAATGTTATTGTCCCATGCCGAGGAAGTCTGAGGACTTGTATACTTACTCTGACGCTTTCTAGTCATACAATGGTTCCTATTGTTTAATTATGCTGTAATATTTAAGTTAATCAGTATGTTTAGTTTATATGTTTATAGTACATACGTTATAAGAAAATATTGAAGAATTTATTTAATAAATAACCACATCAAACATTTCAGAATTCATTGGCATAATTTTTTTCGTGGAGAAAGAATATTTCATAAACTGAGTGTTTCCGCCGCAGCTGAAAGTGGCTTATGTGACAAGACATCCGACACATGCTCTTTGTCAACACTCAAAGAAGGGTTATCTACTACGTATTTCAAGTGTGTTTATTTATGTATCTGTCGAAAGATCTTATATCCCGAATGACAGGAAGTCGGGTGGTACAAGTAAGCGATATGATGTGTACCCGTGATCTAATAACAGAGAAAATAAAATAATTGCCTACTTCATAGAACATAGAACGCAACGCGAGCCATTGTTCACATCCACTAGTAGGTATATGTATAGTCATAAGAAAATAATAATAGATATTGAACAAACATACCTATTACCTAGCTATAATAAACGACAGCGCGTGGTTTCATCTTGAGTTAATACAAAACTTTAGGTAAGTAGGTACTACAATCACAATTTTATCGTAGATATTATTAAGTATGATTAAATAAAAATATATATCTATCAGAGATAAGTAGGTATATGTTATGTGTATGAGAGTAGGATGTAAGTATTAAGTCAATGCTGCACTAAATTTTATATTATTATTATTATAGGTATGAGATATATGATGATATATTTATTTATGGCACCTGTATTCTATGTGTACGTAGTCGTTAGAAGACAGATTTATCGTTAACATTATTAGAAGTTATTATATTATATTTCTAGAAGTAATTATTATAATATTAAATTTATCAAACTTCTTAATCGGATGTGAACACTAGTTCAATAAATAAGATAAGACATTTATGAGACTCTGGAGGCACATCAAAGCAACTATCAAATAATAATAATAAATAAAAATTAAATATAATCCATTAAATACCGCTGTGGTCTGTTAGAACATTCAGTTCTTGAGCCAGCAGACTCAACGGTATTTACAAATATTATGACCAAAGACAAAATCATTGAAATATATATATTACCTACACCGTCGATAAATTATGTGTCCTAATGATCGAAGAATTGTAATGTGTAGACATTACAATTACAATTACTATTTAATAATGTCCTTGCTCTGATGACAGTCTCATTTAAGTCTTATCTTCCATCAAAGCGTATAGTTATTTCATAATCATTCAGACGATTGACCTTCCGCGATCGTCTGATCAAAATCGAAACAGCAGACCAACAAACTGCAATCTTTAATTACTTCCTCATTTCACAAAAAAAAACAGAGTATTTTTTTCTACACAAATTACTTCACTTTTTATATTTATCTTAGAAGTAGTTAGGTATCCCTTCATTGAGAACGTATACCTATGTATATTCTTATATATTACTAATTAATGCTTGAATAAGCCCAGTCAACATCTTCTGGATTTATTCTTAAATTGACTTGCCTACAAAACCAACAAGAATCCATAATGATCGCGTGAGCTCTTTTAATTTATACTACCTATTTATTGCATTATAAACAGGTTAAGTTATTTATAACTATGAAAGTATGTTTGTAGGAGGTAATCTCTGAAACTACAGATCTGAATCCGAAAATTATTTCACTGAAAGCAAGCTAGGCTATTTACTAACTACGAATTAAGTGACAGCGGCTATAAAATTCCACGTGGGAGAAACGATGGAAACAATGCGTAAGAAATAAAAAAACAACAATTATTAGGGACCTCCGAAGCGATAGGTACTTATTATGTATGTCCAACTAAATACTTAATAGGTTTATGCCAATGAATTTGAAGGTTATTGATGTAGGTAAGTGAACAATTGAATTACCTACCCCACCGAATAACATAACTTTGCCTTATCGTATTCAGGTATTCGTTGTGCATCCCAAGACTATTCGGCAAATACTTATAGTTAAATGTCATTATGTGAATTCGATGTATCCTAATCCATTTATAATTATGTTTAATAATAACAGAAACCAAATAAAAAACTAACTTTAAATATTTATGTAATTGCACTCAAAATTTGCCTGTTTCATATGTGCACTGCAATTTGTGATATTTTAAATACTTATAGGTTAAGTCGCAAAATATGATCTCAAAAATATACTAAGTATGTACATACCTATCAATGTGATTAACATTAACTTAACATATGTATGTACCTACTTATAAGTATGTGTGTACTTATAATAATGTCAGTTACGTCAATCTGTATTTGTAATGGATACTGTTAGGTGCACACGGAAGCTTACAGCTACATACTTACTTATAATTTATTGGATGTCTATTAGCCAAAGTTGTCTCGCCGCTAAGTCGAGTTACCTTAATTTGGAAAGGTTCCCATTTGTGTTCCTATTCCCTTATTGTTTAGAAACATCTAGCAATTTCGGTCAATTTGTTTAATATATACATGTATGTGTACGTAGGGTAATGAAGATACTAATCGTTGTCCAGTCCACTGTCTCTAATGCAGCGAAGTCGCGCCAGAGCCGGCTCGCCCGCTTGAAGCTGTGATCGCGACCGCTCGTGTGCCCTCGCCACTACTTCGACGCACCACTCACCCAACTATTTATTATACTTATTTATATGTAGTAGGTAATTGTTCCACTATAATTATGTAAGCACATATTCTGAGCACGACTTGTCGAGATAATGTAACGAACGCCTACCTGGAATATCTAAAATTAATAATCCGTTTCTAGACACTTTTATACGATTCGCATATCGTGCGACTGCACCGTTGACTAATGAACGACTACGTTTTTGAACAAGCGAAAGGATGCTCATTGAATCTTCCGAACTCAGTTCAAATTAGATATTATTGTAATATCTATATCTCATAACTTTCTAAAATATAAATACGACTCAAATAGAAAGAACTACTTCGGCGATAATATTTACTGTTGAAAAATAATATTTTTAGAAGTCACACTTGTAGTGGGTAATTGTTACACAAAGTAATCTTTTGCTGAACAGTTAAAGTAGGTATTTTACAGTTTAAAAAAATATTGAATTTTGCTGTGACAATTTAATACCTACCACTTCACGCAGTGTAACAAAACACAAATTCGGCAGCTGTTTTCCATAAGGAATTATTTTTAAATGCAACTATTTTTGTAGAGAACATATTTCACTGATTACCTACCACTAGATAGAGATTTACATAATAAATATTATGTAATTACATTTATATTTTCTCATAATTATGTTTTACCAAAGATACAAAAGTTTAAGTTTCTCTGACCGCACAAACTGAATCGTAGGAACTTTTTAACAATAGCTCGAGTCACAATTTTCTTACCTAGATGTCAGGATGTTCCACCACGCAGGCAGACTACTGGCGGCCAACAGGCGGAGAACGTTCGTGCTCGATCGGCTGGCTAGTCTCGTCAATGCAAAGCTTGTATGAAAAAACGGAATAATCTCCGAGAGAATTAAACTATCACGCCCATTTTGTATGATGCTACGCTCAGATAGGGCTTGCCACAACATGCTAACTACTGTAAGAGCCCGTTCCCACTTATCCGAACAGTCTTTTTTCTCGGTCAGTCTAAGTAGACGGATGTGCCAGTGGCAGTACAATTTGTATGGAGCTGTTCACATTATGACTGATACAAATTGCACATCCACCTATTTAGACTGACCGAGAAAAAAGTCTGATCGGTTAAGTGGGAACGGGCTCTGACGGAGCTAACTCGCATATTCCTGAGACCCCATGCTAGTAGTACCTACTTTAATTTCTTCCCAATGACATTCTCTCCGAGAATATTCCCACTTTTTCAACTGTTTCATCATGCCCGTCATGGAGTTGCCTCGACATCTCGCAGGACATGTTAGCAACTCGTATGGCGATAATCTAATAACGACTACGCTATTTTGTAGGCGTAATATACTTTTGGACTATTTATTATGTATTGTTAATTACTATGTATGTTGTATTAAGGTAAAAAATTGAAAAACAAAAATAAATGTTAATAAATGCCTCAGCCAGAAAATTTAAGTGGTTTACTTTCGAACTTGACCAAAGGAAAATAGGTACTTACCTACCACGACGTTGTTTTCGCTCAAATCAAATCAAATCAAATCAAATTTCTTTATTTCAGACCAAAGATCCATATGTATGTTAGTAGAAACGCCTTAATCTATTGTTAGTGGGTAAATTAAATGTACATACTTAAAAAGCTAATTGGTGACATATACTTCAGAGCGTACAAAAGACTGGCCCAGTCAAAATGTGTCTCTTTAAAAATAAAAAATACTATGAATAAGTAAATTATTAATTATTGTTTTCTTATATTTACGCGAATACTACACATTGAAATAAAACTATTTTTCGGATTTTATCGCGTTTATTTAATTTATGTTCCCGACGTTTCGATTCGATTCGATTTCGACGTTCCGAGATCCTCGCAAAAGAACACCGATTCCGACCAAGGATGATACGTGAGGCCATTGAAATTAAAAAACATCATAATTTCAATAGGGAAGATGGCTGGGTGCTACCACCAACTTGGGATCCAGTAATTAATATAATTAAATCCAAAACCAAGTGTACCATTGCAAGACCTCGAGACACTGTGAGCACTTTCTGCGTGGATCGGACCGCAAACAACAACTTAATATGAGGGTACCCAGTTACTAACTATGACATCAGGACGTCTAACACCTCAGTCCCCCCGTGACCATGGCTGCTGTAAAGCAGCCGAAACGTCGGGAACATAAATTAAATAAACGCGATAATATCCGAAAAATAGTTTTATTTCAAAATTATTAACTACTAGCTGTGCCCACGGACTTCGTCCGCGTAGTATTTAACGTAAAAAAAAAATCGGGATTATCGGGATAAAAAGTATCCTATATGGTAATCCCGGTTATAAACTATCTGTGTTCCAAATTTCATTCAAATCCGTTCAGTAGTTTTTGCGTGAAGGAGTAACAAACATACATACATACATACATACATACATACATACATCCACACTCACAAACTTTCACATTTATAATATTAGTATGATTAATAATCAGACGTCATAGGTTAGGCTGTCGGCAGTTTAAATCAAAGAAATTTTCGATTGTCTTAATGAGCTAAGGTAAACGAAGCGATGTCCACAAATAACTCTGCGATTAAGTAATTCAGCTAGTTATTATTTATATAATTAAACCTGGCATAGGTATTGGTGGAAGCGCCATCTAACCCAGCCAACCCGCCCGGCTCAAGTCGACGGTCACCCTTACTCAACCAAAAAAAAAATATTTTTTGCTCTGTCGTAGAACCGATATTATGTTAGCTGGTATCCTAGGTACCTAGGTAAATAAAATGGTTAGTCTCCTCTAGCATACTAGGTAGGTACCTACTTAATAAAATCGAAACATCCATTCTTAGTAACTCAATTTCCATGGCGAGTGCGAGTCCTAAAGAACTGTCTGCAAAATAAATGTAGATTTTTATTCTAAAAATATTTTATTATGTTTAGGCCAAGCACAGGAAAACCCTTGGCTGGACTTAAAATACAACCCCTTGAAACCCTATTTATAAATTGGGGGGAACTGATAAACTACTTACCTACCAAACTTCTTAGGTGAACCCGAAAAATCATGTTCCTAACACTCACAGACATTTATGAACATAATATGGTTAATATTCCACCAACATTACTCGTTATAATTCAAAGAAACACAAGTTTAGAAAATTAAATCAAAAATGACAACTTCACTTCCCGCCAGAAACTTAAAAATATGTTGTCCGTTCCGTTTTCTCCAGGTTAAATGCAATGATTATATTGTCTTTGGTTTTAAGTTAGACTGTATACTTTATGTATTTGGTGTACATGTGGTGTATACCACAGTTGACCACAGGCAACACAGGTGTATACCCACCCACAGACTTATGAATACTTCGTGTATACCACAATTCACAAGTAACGTGTGAAAAATCACGTGAATTGGTTTTCACAAGTAACACGTGCTACTGACATAGGTAGATACTGTTATCTACAATCGCAAAGCGTTCGGTACTGTCATGGTTTTTATGATAATATATAATCGACCAGTGACTTCATAGGATTACGTATCATAGTGAAAATTCAGAATAAAATTGACTGTGTGAAAAAATCACAGTTGAAACAACAGTGAAAGAAAAATAGACGTTCACGCAATGAAAATTAATTGAAAGATCGTACGATAATTGGCCACACTCCCAAGGAAGGATGTGTATAAAACCACAATAACACAGTATTTATAAGTCTGTAAGTAAAACGTAAGATAATATTGAGCAACACTTAAATAATATTTGGTCATCTGGAGAAAATTAAACAACAACAAGTCTTTCTTTGCGTCCCAGTAACCAAAATATGACGCTGTGCGATAGTTACTACTTTCTGGATCTGCCAACACTGACTTAGGGGTCTTATTATTTAAGTTCAAAAGGGCGTGTACCCAGGGCCGTTAAACTGGCTATAAAAAGTCTTAGTTGTGATTTGACCAAGAAGCTTACAACACTTGATGGAGTGTTTACATCAGGAGGGTGACAGCTTTAGTTCCAATGGTTCCGTTTGGCGCTGCAGTCGCCAAAATACTCTGTGATACAAAGTACTCTGTGATCTGTAGAGTCTGTGGTGGCTTGCTACATATCTCTAATCTGTGGTTTACATACTCTTTGGTTATTTGCTTGCACCAGACTGCAGGGGGCTGCAACATTGAAGAAAAATAAAATGTATGGCCTCAGATCCCCTTTTGGCAGGTTGGTAATCCTGTACCTGGAATAGCCATTAATAAAAATAATAAACCAATTTTAATATATTTTTAAGTGGAAGCACTAATGCAAAATGTCTGCCTCTTGACTTTTGACGTTTTTACACTGAGGAACGTTAACGGATTTTTCGCTAATTTAATTTTGTTTCTTTATTTCTCTGCCCTCCTTTTGCTAGAATTTGTTCAATTTCGATTGTTTTCCTTTATTCTAATAACGTCGAGTCGAACATTGTTTCTCTGTCTATCAGCCATTGGGAATAGTAGGAATTAACTTTGGTGTGTTCTGCGTGGGACATTGTATTTCCCAAAATTGTTATGTGTTTCGGAGATTACGCGTGTACGACATGGGCAGAGGCAGCCACAGAACTTGCGAGGTATGCGGAGTGAAAGAGCGACATCTTCGAGGGGAAACTTTGTCATTTACGAAGTTTCCGTTGGATGAAAACCGGTCAGTAAGTTCTGTTGCTATTTGCCGAGATATTTGTCTGGCGATATTATTTTACAATAATGGGTACCTATACCATAGTTATAATAATACATCTTTGAGGCATCCCTGCTGCGGGGTGAAACAACTAATTTTAATTACACATTCAGATAGATAGGTATCTATGCTATATAGATAGATAGGTATATAGCTATCTATAGTTAGTGTAGGTACACTAACTTTGAACACTGCACATACCTAGTTACGATAAACAATATTAGTTTTCTTATATAATACTAGTGGCTCGTCCTGGCTTTGCACGGGCGAACATTCAGAGTGAATTTGAAAGTAATTCTGAAAAGAACTGCCTAACTTAACCTATTTCAAAGATTAAGTTGATACCCCTCTCCCGTAATTCAATTCATCAAAATTCAAATCAAAAACTCTTGCGCATATCAATTTGTATTAATACTTGTATTTAACAATAACTAAAAAATATATTAATTTACTGATATTGTATGCTCTTCCTCTATGATTTCGGTAGAAAAAGTATATTATGAGGATGAAATTCTACCTGTAGAAAATACTATTGAAATCTTAACATGTGACTCTGGTAAGTAATCAATAAATTACTTAACATGCATAATATTATTATAATAAAATTAAAATAATTTTAGCCCTTTTGACGTCCCACTCCTGGGCCCGTGCCCAGGCCCGTGCCTCCCCTCAACACGAGGGGGATTCAGGCCATAATCCACCACGCTGGCCCAGTGCGGGTTGGCAGATTTCACATGTCTTTTGAAAATTGGTTAAATCTTTTTAGACATGCAGGTTTCATCACGATGTTTTCCTTCACCGTAAGCAAGTGATAATCATATAGAAAAAATGATTCGCACATAGATTTCGAAAAATCCAGAGGTTCGAGCCGGGGTTTGAACCCGAGACCTGGTAGCCCGCAAGACGCGTGCTTAACCAATCGGCTATCACTGCTATTAATATTATTACTTAGTGATAAATTGAGGTATTTATACTAACATAACTTAATTTTGTATAGGTGGGTGTTAAACAAGCATGGTTTTGTAAATACAAGATACAAGAGGCGTTAAAAGAGTTGTTAAGAAGATAAAAAGTAAGAGCGGTAAGTTCTCCTACTGATATTACATTTTAGTTTAACACAGGTGTTTCTGAAATGAAAATAATACGTATTTGTGTCGGGCCCTGCATAGTAGTAAAGCGTGTAAGGTTCCTATGACAGAATTATATTTTTGGCTTGCTAGGTTTTCTCGGTTATCATAAACAACTCACTTAAGAAAAGGCAACCTTGGAGCTCAATATTTCGTAAACGGGAATTTATTTTGTATAGGATTTTAAAATACCTAGTCAACGATACATATGTATAACATAGGTACCCCATTCGAGGGATAAAGTAAAAATTTATTTTTTCACTCCCCCTTTCCAACCCTTAGAATAATTGAACCCAGCCGTGCCCTACCTATAGGATACAGCTGGAAGGTAATTGGTTGTGAATAAAGAATACAATATATATGATTAAATGGTCATAGGTTTATTGTAGTATAACAAAGTAAAAGTACAATGTTGCTCATTTGATAGGGGTCATCACATGTATTCTGGTGTTAGGTTATCTTAACTATTAAAATTACAATCCTACTTATATTAAATAAACCCTAGCATACAGGGACATGACCACAAACATAACGTACTAGTTATACCACCAAAAATAAAAATATTATGTTATTAACGGACAAAGCGCATCTATACAAATAAATAAAATTGGAGTGTCTGTTTGTAATATCAATATAATACCTTTTCACTAAATGCATATCGCAGTACATACGACACCTATAGCAAAAACGCGATTTCAAAAAAAATTGTCTGTCTGTCTGTGTGTTTGTTCCGGGTAATCTCCGAAACGGCTGGACCGATTATGACGGGACTTTCACTGGCAGATAGCTGATGTTAAAGGGAGTAACTTAGGCTGCTTTAATTTTGGAAAAACAATTAGGGTTCCGCGTAAAGAAATAAAAACCCATGAAATCAAAGAGTATCTCCGAAACGGGTGGACCGATTTTGACGGGAATTTCACTGGTAGATAGCTGATGTTATAAGCAGTAACATAGACTACTTTTATTTTAGAAAAACAAAATTTTAAAAAATGGATCCTCTCGCGGGCTCAGAACGCGGGAGCGGGCTTTTTTGTTATTTGTTAAGTTAAATTCCACGCGGACGAAGTCGCGGGCTCAGCTAGTCATTAATAAATGTGGAGTAGGTACCTGGCTGGTTACACCTTAGTAGTTCTAAGTAGATTTCTGCCATGTATTGAGTAGTGTATGTAGTTCATAAATGGAGTATGAAAGTAGTATATTACTTATTTAATTAATATTATAAACTAGCTGAGCCCGCGACTTCGCCCTCGTGGAATTTAACTTAACAATAAAGCCCGGTCCCGCGTTCTGAGCCCGCGCGACAGGACCCATTTTTTTAATTTTGTTTTTCTAAAATAAAAGTAGCCTCAGTTACTGCTTTTAACATCAGCTATCTAACAGTGAAAGTCCCGTCAAAATCGGTCCAGCCGTTTCGGAGATACTCTTTGATTTCAAGTGTTTTTATTTTTTTACGCGGAACCCTAATTGTTTTTCTAAAATTAAAGTAGCCTAAGTTACCCGCTATAAGATCAGCTATCTGCCAGTGAAAGTCCCGTCGAAATCGGTCCAGCCGTTTCGGAGATTACCCGGAACAAACACACAGACAGACAGACAGACAGACAAAAATGTTTTAATTTGCGTTTTTGCTATAGGTATCGTATGTACTTTCATATGCATATAGTGAAAAGGTGTTATTTTGATATTACAAACAGACACTCCAATTTTATTTATTTGTATAGATATTTATCAAATAATGTTACTTCCTTACCCTATTTTTTTAATTTATTCTTTATAATAATGAATGTAGGTATTTACTTTTATATTCTTGTTATTAGCGCAACCACTGGAGAAGAAGATAGAAGAAGGAGAACAGAGCTTCCTGCTTAAATCAACATTATCTATCATTGGTAAATTTCACATCTTATTCTAGTTGTTATAGCATATTCTATTAAAATTTTGCATGGTGATCGATATTTAGGACACTAATTAAAAAAGCAGTGATAGCCGATTGGTTAAAGCACGCGCCTTGCGGGCACCAGGTCTTAGCTTCAAATCCCGGCTCGCACCTCTGGATTTTTCGAAATCTATGTGCGTATCATAATTTCTACATGATTATCACTTGCTTACGGTGAAGGAAAACATCGTGAGGAAACCAGCATGTCTTAGAAGATCTAACCAATTTTCGAAAGACATGTGAAATCCGCCAACCCGCACTGGGCCAGCGTGGTGGATTATGGCCTGAATCCTCCTCGTTTTGAGGGGAGGCCCGTGCCCAGGTGTGGGACGTTAAAAGGGCTAAATTATTATTATTATAATTAAAATTATGCGAACGGAGCTGAGAGCACGGCTATTAATAATATTAAAGGAATGAAAAATGTTGTATTAATTTTAGTAATGGAAATTATTTATTTTTTGTCAGATGGCGTTTCTGCTTCCACTAATTCTGCCAAACACCGGCTGGGTAGAAGATCTTCGCTTTGGCAGGGCTTCCCACCGTTGACAAGAGAGCTTCCTCCCGAAGTCAAGATTATCATTCACTGGTAAATGTCGCAAGTTATTCAATAACATCTAACAGATTGGGATCTTAATGAAATTCTGCATGGTGATCAACATTTAGGACACTAATCTATACAAATACATAAAATTGGAGTGTCTGTTTGTAATATCAAAATAACACCTCTTCACTAAATGCATATGAAAGTACATATTATTACAAAAAATAATTGTCTGTCTGTCTGTGTGTTTGTTCCGGGTAATCTCCGAAACGCCTGGACCAATTTTGACGGGATTTTCACTGGCAGATAGCTGATATTATAAGAAGTAAAATAGGCTGCCTTATTTAGAAAAAAAAAACAAAAAAAATAATATCAAGTGCTGCCTGTCGCGGGGGCTCAGAACGCGCGAGCGGGCTTTTGCGATAGTATAGTATACTAATAAGGGTATACTATTTTTTTTGCAACTTAACTTTGTAAATCTCAAACTATCGGCTTTGTGGGACAGTTGAAGTACTAAAGGTTTTGTAGACTTGTGAAATCGGTCAACAGCTGTATTCCTATAACACCTTTTGTTTTTCAAGTTGCCTCCAAAGCTGATGGTTTTAGAATTACAAAGATAAGTTTTGAAAAAAAAATATACCCATTATGTGTCACCTTGTATAAAACATCGCCTCGCAAATGTTAAATTACATATTTGGGAAGTTAAATTCCACGCGGACGAAGTCGCGGACACAGCTAGTAATAATAATAATATCGTCAGACTGACACACAAACTGTACGGTCTCGCACTAAGCAACAATTGTACTATGGGTACCGAACAATAGCCTGGGGGCGATCCCAGTGATACCCAGACCTGGGCAAATTACGAAAAGGCCATTTCCGAAATTTGCCCCGGCGGGAATCAAACCCTCAACTACTCGGTGCAGTGAGCAAGTGGGTGACTAACTAAAACTATACGAGTGGAGCTGCGAGGGGGCTATTAATAATAATATGTGGGATGTAATATTAATTTAACTAATGGAAATTATGATTTTTTGTAAGATGGCGAGTCTGCTTTCGCCGGCTCTGCCAAAACCCCCAGGTAGATTATCGATATAGAACATGAAATAACTATGATATTATATGAATCAATTCTTCATGAAGTTTAATGTAGGTATTCACTTATATATTTTTGTTATTAGCTAAAGCGCTGGAGATGAAGACAGAAGAATGAGAAGGACAACGGAGCTTCCTGTCGATATCAACATTATCATTCACTGGTAAATTTCAAAAGTTTTTCAATAAAATCCGTAGATTGGGATCATAATGAAATCCGGCATAGTAATCAATTATGTACACTAACTTGATCTTCATGAGTGCTTCACGTTTTATGTGAGTACCGCGGAGTCCTGTTATTTTTAAGACCGTGGCGTGGTCAGTGTTATATTAATGAAATTTATGTTTTTTCTTCAGATGGCTATTCTGCATTCACCGGCCTATCGCCCGAGTAGAAGATCATCGCATTGCCAGGACGTCCCACAGCTTTCTGCCGGAATCAAATGTTAATTTGAATACATTGGCAAATTTTAAATTTTACGTCTAAATAATATTCAGATTATTTTAGGTACAGAATAAGACTCCGATAAGTATTGATAAGCGTCTGCATACTATTATTAATGATATTTTTGATTCATGAAATGTTTTTCCTAAAATAATCTGAATGTTATGTGCGTACTAGCTGTGCCCCCGGACTTCGTCCGCGTAGTATTTAACGTAACAAAAATTTCGGGATTATCGGGATAAAAAGTATCCTATATGTTAATCCCGGTTATAAACTATCTGTGTTCCAAATTTCATCCAAATCCGTTCAGTAGTTTTTGCGTGAAGGAGTAACAAACATACATACATACATCCACCTCACAAACTTTCACATTTATAATATTAGTAGGAAGTAGGATAATCTAAAGTGAATGAGTCACTTAAAATATTGCCAATGCTTTTAAATTCGCCTGTATTTATGTCACTGTGAATGTTTGAACCGCATTTGTTTCGGACATTCATAGTCGTTATACTTGTTCACCCTTGTATCTCAAAAAGAGAGGTTTCACAGGATCGTGAAAATTATTTTAATTAGTTTTTTTACTTTAAATTATATGTATCAATTCGAGTGTAAGAATTAACAAATGTACGTAACAAATATTCATTCTATCCATTTTTACACTGAAATGATAATAAATTGATATAAGAAAAAATAAGTAATTTCAAGCTCGTTTAAACTTTCCTTTTTAAGTACGGGAGTGAGAAAATATTTTATTAAGTTTAAGAATTTTCCTCAGATCGTAATTCTGCATCCGCCCGCCCCGCCAAACACCGGCTGGGTAGAAGATCTTCGCTTTGCCAGGGCTTCCCACCGTTGACAAGAGAGCTTCCTCCCGAAGTCAAGATTATCATTCACTGGTAAATTTCGTAAGTTATTCAATAACATAAACTTGACGACCGCTTGGCGCAGTGGCTCGAGCGTAGGCCACTCTGCTTACTGCACATGGTGGTTGCGGGTTCGATTCCCGCTGGTGAAATTTTCAGAAATGGCCTTTTCGTAATTTGCCCTGGTCTGGGTGTCACTGGGATCGCACTCAGTCCATTGTATGGTGCCCATAGTACAAGCAATGCTTAGTTTGGGACCTTTCAGTTGGTGTGTCAGTCAGGCGATATTTATTTATTTAACAGATTACAATCTTAATTAAATTCGGCATGGTAATCAACATTTGGAACATTAAAGCTATGCGAACGGAGATATGGTCCCGGCTAGGAATATTGAATTAAGAATAATGTATTGTGTCAATTGTATTAAGTCATTTATGAATTTTCCTTTAGATGGTGATTCTCTATGTCCCAACCCTGCCATGATCGCCCGGGTAGAAGATATTGAAGTTCTTTCTACCATTGAAAACAGAGCTTCATGTTGGAATCTATATTATCATCGCTGCAAATCTATTTAGCAACAAAAACCTATTACCTCAATTGACCATATGCCACGGTTGAACCATCAAGAAAAAGGGTGCTACTTTGGAGCAGCAATATTATATTTTCGTAAAATATGACTACCAACTGTTTATATTATAGCTAATCCAGACTCTAAAGCCTAGAATAGGTCCTACAAGTACCATTACAAGCCTTGAATTGTTCCCTTTGTCACGGAAATTATTTGTTGTGCATATATTAGAATGTGACTATTTTTATTCATGTATAAATTCATATTACAGAACACTTGCAGTACATAATATGAAATGTAACTATTGATTACGTATCAAACGCTGGGCTTTGGATATTTTTATATAGGGGCAGGCTAAAAATTGATTAAGATTTATGTTCGTACTTACGTTCAATAATTACAATTATTAAGAGTTATCTATGTACACTGTAGTTGAAACTATGAGGTATATTGAACTTAGTAATAATTTTAATAAAATATTTCACTCATTAACGACTTATGATTCAAATGTAAAAGAAAATAAATGCTTGGAGGGGTCATTGTACCAATTATCGATAAGTACATCACTAGTCATGGCGCTAAACATCGATAATATCGACAAGTATTTGCGCATCCCTAACGTTGACAGATATTTTAATTATTTTCTTGAGTATGGCAATAAAGGGGAACTAACGTCAGATGAAATTAAAAAAAAACAATATTCGGACTCCCGTCTCTTCTCTATTATATTCTCTTTGCCAGACTGAGAATCAGTGAATGTCTTTGTTTTGATTTGTCGCTTTGTTTGTTGTGAGTTAACAGTTATCGCAATTTCAGTATATAGATGTACCGCAGTATTAAATAAAGGAAATATGTCGGCTTGTGATTCTCAAAAAGCTGAAGCTTCAAAGGACAATATATCAAACAATTCTATCGACGAGGGACTGCCTCGGGAGCTGAGTCAGCTAAGTCTTTCCAGTGCTTCAAGCCAAGATGAATGCTTTTGTGATAAAGGGCATTCCGAAACGGCACTTAAAAATATTTATGGCTACTACCAGTCACAGAAATTGTGCGACGTGACTCTTATAGTAGGAGGGTGCAGGTTAGTTTGTTCACTTTTCATTTCTGTAATACATAAACAAAGAGATTGCCTGAGGTCATGAACCTGGGATGCTACTTTCAACATCCATTTACAAAGATAGTATCGCGGCTCTATAGTACTGGTTTTGGAACTTCCCTATGCACTTACCTAATGCATGGTTTGACTGACAGTAATTCAACAAAAAATTCTACCCTCAGACCAATAAAAACAAATTTTATAGTTTTTTTTTTTACAATAAAATTAAATTGTCTGGATCATAATAAAGTAGCAATATTATATTTATTCACTGCTGCAAATTTCCAATAGTACACCAATTATTAATGTAGGGTTGATAAAAGTTACCAATATTTTTATTTCTCTATTAGGATCCCAGCACACAAAATTCTATTAGCATCTTGCAGCGAGTACTTTGCAGCCATGTTTACTGGCTCACTGAGAGAGGCCCAGGAGCCTGAAATAACACTTGAGCGAGTGGACCCACAGGCACTGCAGGCTCTCGTGCACTACTGCTACACCGGCACTATAGGCTAGTATTGATCGCTTTGCAACTGATTGATGGTATGGCCTATTGCGGACAACAACATATAAATGGGGTTTTAACTTTCTTGTTTTTTTTTATATACTTTAAAAAGGTTGTTCTGGTTTTCCCCTGCAGGTTTTGTATGTACACAACTTTTTAACAAACTATGCATCAGTTATTATTACTATACAACTTATTAAAAGGTTGAAAGTAAAAAATAATCTATACAAATAAATAAAATTGGAGTGTCTGTTTCTTAATATCAAAATAACACCTTTTCACTAAATGCATATGAAAGTACATACGAAACATATAGCAAAACGCGATTAAAAAAATTTGTCTGTCTGTCTGTATGTTTATTCCGGCATATCCGAAACGGCTAGATCGATTTTGACAGGACTTTCGCTGACAGATAGCTGATGTTATAAGCAGTAACTTAGGCTACTTTTATTTTAGAAAAACAAGAACGCGGGAGCGGGAGCGATTCAGTTAAATTCCACGCGGACGAAGTCGCGGGCTCAGCTAGTACAAAATATAGTAAGAGACTTAAAAAGCGAGCCTAGTTTTAGGTCGGAAATAATCCATTCATAATTTTATTTGGAGTTGGTGTCAGAGCCGATTTAACATTGCAAAGTTTTGAGTAAATACAAGGAGATATAATGTGATTCAAATAAGAATAGGATCGACTTAGCGCCATATTGTGACGTCATAGCTGTCAATTCTAAAAAGTTATGTAGGGTGAGCAAAACAAGATATTTTTAAAATAATATTTATTTGCAAAGGTTGAGTGAAAATTTTATTCAGATTCTAGCTTTTCAATGCCGCTCATCTCTGCATTGGCGACTAGCGTCCGTATTTTATTTTCTTTGATAATTTTGGCATGGCTTCTGGGCCTTTCCGCCAAAAATCAAAATAAGGTTATGGTATGGTTTTAAAAAACTAATTATGACTTTAAATAATTAAATATTATATTAAGACAATTTACTGCTAATTTAATATTTTTATTTACATTTGATGTAAGACTATTAAATTTATTTTATGCAAATAAGTTTCTTGCAAACCATACTTTTCAAGTGACATTTGACAGATAGAGGTTATTGACATTCTTATTTGAATCGCATTATAGTTTTAAACATTTATTGAGAGAGATTTTGTATTTATGTTAAAGTTAGATTATTTTGCTGTCTATTGTAGGCCAAAGAGGCCATGTCCAGAACACATATATGTATTATTATGAGTGTCACCATGGGGTGCAGGGGGCGCCCCTCGTAACCTTAAGACTCAAAAACCCTAATTTAAAAAAATAAGAAGCTGAGAGTATTACAAGAAACAAAAAACATTGTTTTAAAATTAATTTATCACTCGTTATCATCTCGCACCCCGCCCCTAGCCCATTGGCTGGCGCCGCCCTTGAATTTTATTATAATTTTAAAGGTGTGTACATAGCCACCGCCAGTCCAGCCTCTTGGGTAGTTTGTATAAAAGTAAATCTGATGGCTTTTTTTTGTAAACATCTTAATATTATATGATTTTAGGTTACTGATTGTTATTTGATTTGCAGAACTGAGAGAGGAAACAGTTGAGGTGCTCCTTTCGACAGCAAGCTTGTTACAGCTTCATTCTGTTACAAATGCATGTTGCGCTTTCTTAAAGAAGCAGTTGGATCCCTGCAATTGTCTGGGGATAGCTTTGTTTGCTGAACAGCAGTCGTGTTTGGATTTACACAAAAGTGCTTTAAAATACACATACCAACATTTTATGCAGGTGCATATTATTTGTGTTTTAATTTGTTTGCATAATGGTGAATTCGCACCGGACAAAACATGTTCACGAAACATAGTGTTGTCATAAAATAGAGATAACACTCTGTTTCGTGTACACATTTCGTCCAGTGCAAACTCACTGTAATTATCTATGTATCGTTCGAACATCAATTGAACGTTGCTCTGTATAAAATCTGTCGATGGAGGTTGACTCATCTCGTCTTAGGATGACTCATCTCATCGATCGATGGTTGTGGTAACACCCTAATTATACATAATCTCAAAGCCTGACTGGTAACCAAACTGACATGAGTGAGAAATCAACAATCAACTCAACCCTTCCTTTATCAAAGGCTCAACCAACAAATCTTGTGCAAGTGTATTGACTTCTTGCCCACGGCGGCCGTGGCAAAATCATAACTAAAATGCGGCGATATAGTGCGTAAGTGTTATTTATAAATAATTGTTCAAATAAATTTCATGAAATATTTTCACTAATAATTTTGATTGCTGGTCAGACTTTGTCCTCAAATTTTCGTAATATTTTTTGTCACACTACTTTCTGTGTACCATATTAAAACATATTTCTCATGAAAACCAATTATATTTGCTTTTATTATACCTACAGGTAGTGAAACACCAAGAGTTCCTAGCCTTGCAGGTGGACCAGCTGGCAAACCTGCTGAAATCTGATGATCTCAATGTGGTTACTGAGGAGAATGTGTTCGAAAGTCTTATGACATGGGTGCAGCATGACAGTGCCAGTAGGGAGCAACACTTGCCAACATTACTTAAGCTCATAAAGTTGCCACTTCTCTCTTCAGAGGTATGCTATTTTATTTATTGAAGTAGTATGTCATGCAGTGTAAAGCAGTATTAACGACACACAGTACGTGTAATGAGGTGTCATAGCACAGGGGTCCTTGAAGTATTATTGATTGTGTAACCGTACTGCACAATAAGTTAAGCAATTTTGGGGGGTTAGTACATTTTACATCAACAAATCTTTCACATACATTGCACAGCAGCTCCCCTTGCGGAAATGTGCTGCTTTACTGGTGTATGTATGGAGACATTAGATCACTCGATCGGTTTACTAAGACATTAATAATTTTAATTGTGTCAAATTTATTTTAGTCATAAAGACAACAGAATAAGGGTGCCTATTTTCTGTTAAACAGTGTTTTTCTTTTTCATGTAACAGTACTTAATCGACACAGTGGAACAGGCGTGTGGTAATGTACCAGAATGCCAACCTTTAATTATGGAGGCTGTGAAATGGCATCTACTCCCAGATCGGCGATCTCTCTTATGCTCACACAGAACCAGGCCTCGGACCTCGACTATAGGGCGTCTGTTGGCTATCGGAGGCATGGACGGATATAAGGTTTACAGGAACTCATCAATTTATTTCATAGAATATCTTCTTGGTGTCACTGCTGGACCCAACACTTTTTTAGGCGAGACTGTTTATTGTACCTTTACATTAGTCGCCCAGTCCACTGTATGGTTAAATTACAGAACAACTCACGGTATACACCATATTACAATATGGAAGATTTTACTTCGACAAATTTACACCAACAATACTACTTAACTATTATAGTGTCGTATTATTTTTAATTGTTTACATCAGTCTTGAGTGTAACCACCCAAGTAGACGTCGATTGACAGTTTCTACATAGAACTATGATCGATAAATTTTCGTGGTAACACCCTTTGACTTTGCAGTCTACTTCGAGGCTTACTTAGCGTCGTAATAAAGTGTGTAAAGCCCACGTTAAACTCCAAGTTTCAGTTTGACGGACGCAACTCGACAGTGCATAACTCACCAAGCACTTCACAAAGATATCAATCACTTCCCAAAGTTGTGAGTTTCAATCAATTATCGCAGTTAAAAAAAAAACTGTATCTGCTTTTATGTTTCTAATAACTTTGAGTGATGTTAACTCATACATACCCTAAAATTTACATGATATTACAAAATTAAAACCCATTTACCCACAACTTTATCAGAGTTCCTACTAAAAGTTAACCAAACGAAAAATCTTGCCAATGAATTTGTAAATAACCAACAACTGTTTATCAGGGTGCCAGCAATATGGAGATGTATGATCCCCGAACCAATACTTGGACACCTTTTATGAGAATGGGCGCAAGACGATTGCAGTTCGGTGTTGCGGTAATGCAAAACAAACTTATTGTAGTCGGAGGGAGAGATGGTCTCAAGACTTTGAACACGGTATGATTTATTATTATGTTATTATGGCTGTGCCCGCGACATCGTCCGCGTGTAATTTAACTTAAGAAAAATTTCGGGATTATTCATCCCCTATTTTATCCCCTTGGGGTAGAATTAATCAAAATCCTTTCTTAGCGGATGCCTAAAGCATGTGCATGCTGTAAAAGCTTAGAGCCTTGCAATAATTACTACTTACTCAGTTTAAATTCAATCTAAATATATATAACTCAAAGGTGATTGACTGACTGACTGACTGACATAGTGATCTATCAACGCACAGCCCAAACCACTGGACGGATCGGGCTGAAATTTGGCATGCAGGTAGATGTTAATTGGGGTACATAGGTAGCTTAAAGTACTATTAAATCAAGTGGCGCGCGGTTTAATGTAATCGTACTTTATACTGCGTATTTTTTTTACACCTTAATATTTATTACCGTGTCACGTAAAATAATGAGGTTAAGTCGTATTCAAAAAATATCACGACATCCATTTTACTAGATGACCTTTGCGTAAAAAAGTACCTTTAATCTATTATATTTTTTTAGGTGGAATGTTTTGATCTTACTTCCTTGAGTTGGAGCACATTAGCACCAATGAACACGCACCGCCACGGGCTGGGAGTGGCAGTCCTGGGCGACGGGCCCAATTCACCCGTCTACGCGGTCGGTGGACACGACGGGTGGATCTACTTAAATTCCGTCGAAAGGTGCGCATTACAGCTAACACTTCTGACTCTTCGCTTGTACTGAATTTGCTAAAATTGGGATAGTATGAGCACTAGCTAGGTCGGTCTAAAGCGACGTTTACATGTAGATGGGACGCGTGCTCGCGCACGTGGACGATAGTGGCGCCGATGTCGGGCGCGCGCAGCACGTGCGGCGTGGCGGCGCTGCGCGGCCGCCTGTTCGCCGTGGGGGGGGCGCGACGGCGGCGCCTGTCTGCGCTCCGTCGAGAGCTACGACCCCGCCACCAACCACTGGACCAACTGCGCGCCCATGACGCGCCGCCGCGGCGGAGTCAGCGTGAGTCGCCCTCACCTGCACCTCTAGGGACACCTCCCCCGCCACCAACCACTGGACCAACTGCGCGCCCATGACGCGCCGCCGCGGCGGAGTCAGCGTGAGTCGCCCTCACCTGCACCTCTAGGGACACCTCCCCCGCCACCAACCACTGGACCAACTGCGCGCCCATGACGCGCCGCCGCGGCGGAGTCAGCGTGAGTCGCCCTCACCTGCACCTCTAGGGACACCTCCCCCGCCACCAACCACTGGACCAACTGCGCGCCCATGACGCGCCGCCGCGGCGGAGTCAGCGTGAGTCGCCCTCACCTGCACCTCTAGGGACACCTCCCCCGCCACCAACCACTGGACCAACTGCGCGCCCATGACGCGCCGCCGCGGCGGAGTCAGCGTGAGTCGCCCTCACCTGCACCTCTAGGGACACCTCCCCCGCCACCAACCACTGGACCAACTGCGCGCCCATGACGCGCCGCCGCGGCGGAGTCAGCGTGAGTCGCCCTCACCTGCACCTCTAGGGACACCTCCCCCGCCACCAACCACTGGACCAACTGCGCGCCCATGACGCGCCGCCGCGGCGGAGTCAGCGTGAGTCGCCCTCACCTGCACCTCTAGGGACACCTCCCCCGCCACCAACCACTGGACCAACTGCGCGGCGCCCATGACGCGCCGCCGCGGCGGAGTCAGCGTGAGTCGCCCTCACCTGCACCTCTAGGGACACCTCCCCCGCCACCAACCACTGGACCAACTGCGCGCCCATGACGCGCCGCCGCGGCGGAGTCAGCGTGAGTCGCCCTCACCTGCACCTCTAGGGACACCTCCCCCGCCACCAACCACTGGACCAACTGCGCGCCCATGACGCGCCGCCGCGGCGGAGTCAGCGTGAGTCGCCCTCACCTGCACCTCTAGGGACACCTCCCCCGCCACCAACCACTGGACCAACTGCGCGCCCATGACGCGCCGCCGCGGCGGAGTCAGCGTGAGTCGCCCTCACCTGCACCTCTAGGGACACCTCCCCCGCCACCAACCACTGGACCAACTGCGCGCCCATGACGCGCCGCCGCGGCGGAGTCAGCGTGAGTCGCCCTCACCTGCACCTCTAGGGACACCTCCCCCGCCACCAACCACTGGACCAACTGCGCGCCCATGACGCGCCGCCGCGGCGGAGTCAGCGTGAGTCGCCCTCACCTGCACCTCTAGGGACACCTCCCCCGCCACCAACCACTGGACCAACTGCGCGCCCATGACGCGCCGCCGCGGCGGAGTCAGCGTGAGTCGCCCTCACCTGCACCTCTAGGGACACCTCCCCCGCCACCAACCACTGGACCAACTGCGCGCCCATGACGCGCCGCCGCGGCGGAGTCAGCGTGAGTCGCCCTCACCTGCACCTCTAGGGACACCTCCCCCGCCACCAACCACTGGACCAACTGCGCGCCCATGACGCGCCGCCGCGGCGGAGTCAGCGTGAGTCGCCCTCACCTGCACCTCTAGGGACACCTCCCCCGCCACCAACCACTGGACCAACTGCGCGCCCATGACGCGCCGCCGCGGCGGAGTCAGCGTGAGTCGCCCTCACCTGCACCTCTAGGGACACCTCCCCCGCCACCAACCACTGGACCAACTGCGCGCCCATGACGCGCCGCCGCGGCGGAGTCAGCGTGAGTCACCCTCACCTGCACCTCTAGGGACACCTCCACGGCCACCAACCACTGGACCAACTGCGCGCCCATGACGCGCCGCCGCGGCGGAGTCAGCGTGAGTCACCCTCACCTGCACCTCTAGGGACACCTCCCCCGCCACCAACCACTGGACCAACTGCGCGCCCATGACGCGCCGCCGCGGCGGAGTCAGCGTGAGTCGCCCTCACCTGCACCTCTAGGGACACCTCCCCCGCCACCAACCACTGGACCAACTGCGCGCCCATGACGCGCCGCCGCGGCGGAGTCAGCGTGAGTCGCCCTCACCTGCACCTCTAGGGACACCTCCCCCGCCACCAACCACTGGACCAACTGCGCGCCCATGACGCGCCGCCGCGGCGGAGTCAGCGTGAGTCGCCCTCACCTGCACCTCTAGGGACACCTCCCCCGCCACCAACCACTGGACCAACTGCGCGCCCATGACGCGCCGCCGCGGCGGAGTCAGCGTGAGTCGCCCTCACCTGCACCTCTAGGGACACCTCCCCCGCCACCAACCACTGGACCAACTGCGCGCCCATGACGCGCCGCCGCGGCGGAGTCAGCGTGAGTCGCCCTCACCTGCACCTCTAGGGACACCTCCCCCGCCACCAACCACTGGACCAACTGCGCGCCCATGACGCGCCGCCGCGGCGGAGTCAGCGTGAGTCGCCCTCACCTGCACCTCTAGGGACACCTCCCCCGCCACCAACCACTGGACCAACTGCGCGCCCATGACGCGCCGCCGCGGCGGAGTCAGCGTGAGTCGCCCTCACCTGCACCTCTAGGGACACCTCCCCCGCCACCAACCACTGGACCAACTGCGCGCCCATGACGCGCCGCCGCGGCGGAGTCAGCGTGAGTCGCCCTCACCTGCACCTCTAGGGACACCTCCCCCGCCACCAACCACTGGACCAACTGCGCGCCCATGACGCGCCGCCGCGGCGGAGTCAGCGTGAGTCGCCCTCACCTGCACCTCTAGGGACACCTCCCCCGCCACCAACCACTGGACCAACTGCGCGCCCATGACGCGCCGCCGCGGCGGAGTCAGCGTGAGTCGCCCTCACCTGCACCTCTAGGGACACCTCCCCCGCCACCAACCACTGGACCAACTGCGCGCCCATGACGCGCCGCCGCGGCGGAGTCAGCGTGAGTCGCCCTCACCTGCACCTCTAGGGACACCTCCCCCGCCACCAACCACTGGACCAACTGCGCGCCCATGACGCGCCGCCGCGGCGGAGTCAGCGTGAGTCACCCTCACCTGCACCTCTAGGGACACCTCCCCCGCCACCAACCACTGGACCAACTGCGCGCCCATGACGCGCCGCCGCGGCGGAGTCAGCGTGAGTCACCCTCACCTGCACCTCTAGGGACACCTCCCCCGCCACCAACCACTGGACCAACTGCGCGCCCATGACGCGCCGCCGCGGCGGAGTCAGCGTGAGTCGCCCTCACCTGCACCTCTAGGGACACCTCCCCCGCCACCAACCACTGGACCAACTGCGCGCCCATGACGCGCCGCCGCGGCGGAGTCAGCGTGAGTCGCCCTCACCTGCACCTCTAGGGACACCTCCCCCGCCACCAACCACTGGACCAACTGCGCGCCCATGACGCGCCGCCGCGGCGGAGTCAGCGTGAGTCGCCCTCACCTGCACCTCTAGGGACACCTCCCCCGCCACCAACCACTGGACCAACTGCGCGCCCATGACGCGCCGCCGCGGCGGAGTCAGCGTGAGTCGCCCTCACCTGCACCTCTAGGGACACCTCCCCCGCCACCAACCACTGGACCAACTGCGCGCCCATGACGCGCCGCCGCGGCGGAGTCAGCGTGAGTCGCCCTCACCTGCACCTCTAGGGACACCTCCCCCGCCACCAACCACTGGACCAACTGCGCGCCCATGACGCGCCGCCGCGGCGGAGTCAGCGTGAGTCGCCCTCACCTGCACCTCTAGGGACACCTCCCCCGCCACCAACCACTGGACCAACTGCGCGCCCATGACGCGCCGCCGCGGCGGAGTCAGCGTGAGTCGCCCTCACCTGCACCTCTAGGGACACCTCCCCCGCCACCAACCACTGGACCAACTGCGCGCCCATGACGCGCCGCCGCGGCGGAGTCAGCGTGAGTCGCCCTCACCTGCACCTCTAGGGACACCTCCCCCGCCACCAACCACTGGACCAACTGCGCGCCCATGACGCGCCGCCGCGGCGGAGTCAGCGTGAGTCGCCCTCACCTGCACCTCTAGGGACACCTCCCCCGCCACCAACCACTGGACCAACTGCGCGCCCATGACGCGCCGCCGCGGCGGAGTCAGCGTGAGTCGCCCTCACCTGCACCTCTAGGGACACCTCCCCCGCCACCAACCACTGGACCAACTGCGCGCCCATGACGCGCCGCCGCGGCGGAGTCAGCGTGAGTCGCCCTCACCTGCACCTTTATATAGGCAGATAATGGCGGCAGAGCAGCGGCGATGTTGATCGATAATCTCTTATTTTGTCATAACAACAGAGAAAGCTATGCTTCCTAGCTAAATCGTGATATGTGTTGCTAGGTTTGCGCCGCTGGGAATTACCTGTACGCCCTGGGCGGGCACGAGGCGCCGGCCAACACGGTGGGCGGGCGGCTCGCGTGCGTGGAGCGGTACGACCCGGTGGCCGACACGTGGCTGCTGCTGGCGCGGCTCTCCTACGGCAGGGATGCGATCGGGTCCTGTCTGCTCGGTGATAGGATAATTGCTGTTGGTGCGTATAAGTTTCTCGCCCAACTCTGTATAATGTCTACCAACAAACCATTATAAGGGTTTTGGTCGATTTACTTGTTAATATTGTAATAATGTTAACATTTCTTTGATATACAAATTTTACATTCGCAGTGTTTTACAGATGTGCATCAATCATAAAAAAACATAACAAGGTTCCTTGATAATATCATTCTGTACTGAGTTTGGCATTAATATAGATTCATTGGCACAAGTCGTGAATTTGATACCAACTGAATATCGAAGATTGATGAAATGGTATGAGTCGACGTCGTCGATTGATAGTTTAGACATAGTACAATTGAGAGTCGCTTCATTGGTGTGGTAACAGTCTAAAGTCAGGGCCACACCGGTAAACCGATGGCGATTTTAAAACAAAATTTTCGATGGAACATTTAGGTGGATACGACGGAGTCCAATACCTGTGCGTGGTGGAAGTGTACGACTCGGAGTCGAACTGCTGGCGCAAGCTGGCCCCGCTCAGCACGGGGCGCGCCGGCGCCGCCGTGGTGGCCGTGCCGCCGCCGCGCGCGCTGCTCTGATGCGGCGCCTGCCGCCGCCACCTGCCCGTGGACGCGGCCGCGGCCTCGCACCATTCGCACGCGCACTCCGTCATGATGTTCTTCTACAGTAAACTACTGAGCTAAACGCAACTATTTACAATTATAACCTTATTTTATGTGTGTAATGTTACTTACGTATACTTAAAATAAATAGAATACAGTTTGGAGCCTTCGACGCGCGTTTGTAGCGATACAGACGTGATACGCACGCGAGTGAGACGCAGCCTGTAGACTTTAGACATTTGTAGGATAAAAGCGCGCCGCCGACGAGCGTTTGTAAAACGCTCGTCGAGGGCGTCTTTAAAAGCCGTGGTGTGCACAGGCCCTTAGACGACGGGTAAGAAGTAAATAGTAAT
The DNA here is from genome assembly GCA_918843915.1 of Notodonta ziczac. Classification (NCBI taxonomy): domain Eukaryota; kingdom Metazoa; phylum Arthropoda; class Insecta; order Lepidoptera; family Notodontidae; genus Notodonta; species Notodonta ziczac. Next base: position 5,948,639 of record OU974047.1, read on the forward strand.
ATGCTTACTATAAAATGTGTTAGAAATATGGACATATTATTTTAGGATGGGTAATGTTGCACCGCTTCCTTATGAATTTACTTATATCAATTTATTGGAGAAATATTTGTTCAACTAGTAAGACTGTTTTAAACTAATTTTAATTCCATTTTCGAATTTATTATCTAAATGTTAGAAGATATTTAAAATATTATTTTTTACTCTCGATGTCTCTAATAACATTAGTTACAATACAATGTTGTTCTAGAACCAATCAAATTAAACAATGTATAAATAATTGGTAACTGATCTCAATATGTTAAGAAATACATTGCGAAAAGAATAACTATCAGAACTCGATCGATATAGAACTGTTTGATTTATTTTATGTAGGAGACTGTTAGTAGTTAATATTCTTATAGATATGTGTACTTAGAGACTACTATAGTATAAGTTGTCTATTGTGTTGAATAAAACGTGTTTCAAAAATGTGGAATAAATACAAATTTACGCATATGGTCGAGAATCGGGGATAGAATGAAATAGTAGAAAATATATCAAAATTAGTGGCTGCTACCCCCTTACGGAGTTTACACTGTCATTTGCATATGTTCTAAGATGGTAACACGAAATTTGTGCCAGAAGTAGAGTAATATTCTAATCTAGGATAGTTATGTAGTATGTCTTCAATGAGCAATGGCTGTACTTAAAATATTGTTTCACATTTCGGATACACCTGTAAAAAACCTCCCAAATCATTATTTTATTATATATTTTGGTATAACCGAAAATAGATTAGTGATGATAAATTTAGTAAATGTACCAGTGGAGTTAAGATATTTTTTATTCGGTTTACGTGAATACCATATAACTAAAGTGTTTGGTTGGACACTTGATATTTAGGTCCCCTTAAAGATACACGGAGGCTTTACTACACATTTTATTTTTATAGTAAGTAGTTTTAATTTTAATTCAATAATTGATCGATGTGAGACTCAGGTACATCGATGTAGATCGACAGTTTTTACATCAAGCCACCTTCGATCGATCATCAATCGACGGTGGATCGATGGCCGTAACACCCTTATCATGTGTAACTTTGGAGTATTTAACTTTATTATTATATACTCTTCTATATCAACCAGTATTACTTTGTCTACATTTAATAAACTCGGGCGTGACTTAAAATTATATAAGGGGACTATTCTGTGATGTTAGTGATAGTCGAGTCGCTAGATAATTAATACTGAATAGCACTGACTGTGTATAAAGCGTTAAGGTTTTGTGAAATTGTATGTTCCTTAGTTAAAAGCGTAGGGAAACGTAATTGATTTTTATAATAACAATCAGGTAGGTGCTTTACGTCATTGTTTAACTTAATTATTTTGGCACAGTAACTAACTGAATGTGCCTCTCACAGTCTTAATATTATGAGCATGAGCAAGACAGTCATATTTGTGATGTAAAATGTAGTTTACTCGTATTTTGTAGGCAGTAGATACTACTTTTGGCTCGGATTGCTATTGGTGGTGGAATAATGCTTACTTTATATAGGTAGGCATTTAAAATAACGTAATAAGATATCAATCCTTATCCGCTTACTCCCATTTCGCTACTAGTAGTGCGTGAGTAGAGCAATTTGACTCTTGTACTGAATTTTTGATTATTTTATTATTCATATCTACTTGCCTACTGTTTTCTTTATAAAGTTACATCTACAAATATATTTTAGAGGTGAATAAAAAGGGACAGTGTTGCCAAATTAATTCATTATGTAACATAGTAATTCCCAGTGGTGTAATTATTTTAAATAAATAAAAAAGTAATTTTGTGTTTTAATTTTTATTAGTGTAATTAATTGTTAGAAAAAGCTAGTTATGTAATTATAAAACATTTGTTTTCAGAATAAAACGACAGCGTAATTAATGAAAATAATAATAATTTGACCATGTTATAAAACTAAAACATGTTAACTAACAAAATTAAATGCAACCATATAGCTTACTTTATCCTGATAAACTAGCTAAAATACTTTGTGAAAGTTAAAATTATAATTATTTTATTGTGATAAGCGCCTAAGATTCGTCATCACTTCCCGGAGCGGCTTTCGGTTTAGGCCCTCCCGCCCGCTTGGCCATGATGATTTGATCGACTTTAAGAATAGTGGTGGCTGCTCCAACGGCGTATTTGAGACCCCAGAATTTCAAAACATAGGAATCGTAAATTTTCTTTTCTTTTGCGTCACAGACTCCACTGTTTTCCGATTCAATGTCGTAACCGGCATTTTTCTTGCCATCCTGGAAAATAATCAAAATTCGTTCAATATTACTATGGATGATAAATCACAATTAAATTTTCACCTATTTGCTGATTATTTTTTGAGTTATTTAACCCTCGGAAAGCTTGTTTAGCTGTGGCCGGTAAACGCTATCTAATAGAAAAAGGAAATAACTTAGAATATCTTACTCAACCTATGTTGCAATGAGGAGAAGGGAAAATGAATCAACACAACGTAAAACCACAATTGAAACGTGACTTAAAAACACAATCGTGACTTAAAAATAACATTAATTAAACCTTTAAACTAAGGTAAAAAAAAACCTATGTTGCAAGGGGAATGAGGTGGACTATATTTACCTTATGCGCCTTATAAATGTTGTTGACGACTTCTGTAGCATTGGCTCCGGAATTGTCTGCAAGTGCGCGAGGAATGCTCTCAAGGGCGACGGCGAACTTCCTCACTGCGTATTGCTCGAGACCTGGCAGCGTGTCTGCATATTGTAGCAATTGTTGCGCCAACTCGATTTCTGTTGCACCGGCGCCGGGAACAAATCTGTGAAATCCCAAAACATTATTTTATAAAAATTTGATACTAAGGAATAGACTTAAACTAACTACATAATTCATATCTTAAACATTACATGATATAGAAACCATGAAAATAATTATTATAATTAATAATCATAGAATATTAATTACCTGCCATCCTTAGCAATGCCTTTGAAGGTATTAACACCATCATCAATAGCCCTCTCAATGTCATCCATGTAGTTGTCGGTGGAGCCTCTAATGACCACAGTGGAAATACGCGACTCTGTGCTTTCCATGCGGAAATATACGACACGCGTGTCGCCAAGTTCCTCCACACCAACCACATCACAATAGCCAAGTTCTTCAGCAGTCGGTGTTGTGAGTCTTGGCAGCACCTTCAAGGGAATTAACATTAGACATGATGATTAAAACAATTGCTTGATTATATTTATTCTAGCTTCAAGATCTACTTACAGTTGCATTGACAGTTCTGGCAAGTCGACGAAGATCAAATTTAGAGTTGAGACGAACAGCCATCACACCATATTTGTTCAAGAAATGCAATGCCATATCCCCAAACTTAGCACCGGCAACAATAACTTTCACTCCAGCATCAGCAATCTCTTTGATTTGCTGCTCAAGAAGAGATTCCTCTCCCCTGCTGAAGTTTAGAAGTTCATCAGCAGACTTGATGAGCACTGTTCCCTTTGTTTCAGTCTGTGTGATGTCCACTGGGCAGGAGAATACGGCAACCTTTGCTTTAGCAGCTGATGTGACATCACCTTCAACTTCTCTCTTGAAAACCATGCCAGATAGGACCTCTGATTGTAGGAGACCAGATCCAAGAATCTAGAGTGGATAAGAAACATATAGAATAACATCAATAGCTTACATTACATATTTCATAAAATAATAATTATTTTGCTACATGTCCAGTGGGTAGATATAACAAAATCTATACATATTCATGGTTACATAAATAACCAACCTTGCATATCCGGATGTTGTCAACATTAAATGTTGTCTTCTCAGGAAGAATGGCAACACATGCCTTAGCAACAATCTCAGCTATGAAATCTTCATAACCATATTGCTTGGACATTATAGATGGTGTAATTCCCTCAATCACGGCTTTCATGTCCTTACAATCTTTTATTTCATGACAGACTAGGTCAGGGAGGATTTCCACACACTTCTCAAGGGCCTTTTCATAACCATCAGCTATTTCACTTGGTGTGACTCCTAACCTGAGTAGTTCGTCAGCAGCTTCCAAGAGAGCTCCAGATAAGACAATAACAAAGTTGGTGCCATCTCCAACTTCAGCATCTTGCATCTGACTTGCTAGAACCATAAGTTTTGCAGCGGGATGCTCAATATCAAGCTCCCTGATTATGGTACCCGCATCACTAGTCACAAATTGTTTATCGATGTGGTTTATGATCATTTTGTTCATTCCATTTGGACCATAGGCCGAGCGAACACTCTGTGCAAATTGTTTGCAAGCGTTTATGTTGCGGTACACAGCTTCTTCCAAACCAGAGAACATCTAGAAAATAAATTAATAGATATTCAGCTATCAAGGTATAGCATGAGGGCTAATAGTTTTCTCTTAACTTGAACTCAAACGCACAAGTATAATTTATTTATGTTTGACACACATCCATATGAATTGTATATGATTCTATTAAACCTATAATAATATGAACTTGAGATACATAATACATATTTTGATTATAATTTGTTATTAGTGAAAAACCCCATTGCATACAAACGCATGTGAAGTAGAATATTCTAAAATATTATTGATTGTTGTAAAATTTACGGAATATTTAATTTTCGGCTATTTAATTAATTGTAACATAAAATCATCACTGTATCAACACAGTTAGAGAAGTTATTTCATTATGTATTAACATGATGTGATCGATGAGTCTGTGGTTAGGTAGTTGAGTTGGTTATGAATAAAATTTTCGATCTTACCCGTGCCCCTTCTTTCATCATTTGGGGTACGCCCGGAGCTTTTGGTACATGTAAAGCCATTTTGTAAAAGTTATTTTCAATACTTTTAATAGAAATATAGTTTAGATTCCTTCCTCGTGATCGGCGATATTCAACAATGACAGATGACTGCCATAGAGAAAGAGAAAATAAATGACAGTAGCTAACTATAATCAATAATTGTAATCGATTATTAAAAATAATCATTTGAAGAAAAATAGGTGGTATGCACAATGAATCAACAGTATTTCCTTCGATGTTGTCGTCTTTGGGTGCAATCTGATTACATACAAAGATTGGATAACATCGTCAGGAATATTCTCACAGTCATTTTAAACACCCCGTTGGATGATCTTTCGTGGGCTCAGGCAGCTCTTCCTGTAAGTTTAGGGGGACTGGGTATACGAAAAATTTCGAGTGTATCTGCTAATGATTACGTCTTTAAAAAGTTCATGAAAAAAAAAAGTTTTTTAAACCATTACAAACAAATTAAATGCTTTTAAAACTAGTATTTTAGGCAAGTTATAACTTCCGGTCGGCTGCGCATGCGCAAGAGAGAGAAAGGTACCCGGCTTTGATCGCCTCTTTCTTTCTACTACGGCCACACTCTCAGCGCCGCCGCGCCGTCTTCCCTCCTCTATTCTTATATCTCTATGGTTGGGATGTGATAAAATTATCGATTTTTATAAAAATCGATTAATAATTGATATTTTACAATAAAAATGGACTTTTATGACCGATTTTAAAATTGGAAATAATCGATTTTTTAAAATCGATTTTTATCTGCCTCACCCCGACATTTAAGTCTAGCTGGAGCGCGAATTTCTATTAGGTACATTAACCGGTCTCACATCCGAATTAAACTTGTACATAGCTGCGCCTCTAATAGGATTAAAAGAAGAAGACATTAGAATCCTGAAGAAGAATGAGGGAGCTTATCCCTAACTGACACAGTTGGCGTGCAAGCACCTTTTGGTTCTTCGGCTCCAGCAGCGAGACTGTTCTTGAAAGCTGGCGCCATATTAACTAAGGCCAGAAGCCGAATATTATCCAAACGCTTACCTAAGCACTTTCTAAGCCTATGGATTTTTAGTACTATTTATTAGAATAGTTTGGTGTTATGTTGATTATAAATTCCAAAACTTCTGATCCCCATTGTTTATTTTTAAGTAATAAAACTGTGATTAATAGATTATTTTGGCGTTTATTTTGATCAATCGATTAATATAAAAAAATCGATTATTTTTTCAAGGAACATCGATTATTTATACATAAAAATAATCGTGTAATTAATAATCGATTTTTTAATGTGAATGTCACATCCCTACTCTATGGTACTCACTGCTCATTTCAAAGTGGATAGCCACAGAATAAAAAAGCTAAGCTTTTTGCTGCCGTGTTGCCAGATTGAAGGATTTCCCTCCAAACATGGGCTTCCTTTTGCTATTGAAGGGCAGTTTAGAGATAATGCCTATGTAATGTTATGTTATAGAAGTACTTTTGGAGTGAAAATTAAAATTTAATTGACACATGGGAATCTTGCGGGTTTATCTTAACCTCGTGTTGTCATGTGGCGCTCGCTTTCTTATTTTCGGTAATAGTTGTATCCATTCATATTCATGAGCTGTTAAAGTTAATGCACGTAATTAAGTTCAACAAGGAGACGATTATTCTCAGAAATATTTATGTTGATATAAATAATGTTAAGTAAGTAATTATAATATTTACTTACGTAGTGAATAAGCAAAATGAACGATAAAAAAGTAAAAAAGATATTTCACATGCGTTTGGCTCGTGACCCTGTGCCTACTTTAAAATTAGAATGAACTCAATAAGGCTGAGTGCAAATACTCCATAACCTGTTTTGAAGAAATTGTAGGTAACCGTGAGATGAGTTTGTAACTTATATCACGATTTATATTGTTGTCTCTATATTTTGGCAGCACGAAATAATTGAACGTCACAAATCGGTATACAAACTGCGAAATACCATCTGGCAACACGGTTTGTAGCTGTCAGTGTCACTTCGTGAGGCAGTAGCTCTGTGGGCAGCTACATATCTTTAATCTGTGGCAGAGGCAGGCCACCAAATTATTAAATAAATAAGTAAATATTTGAATTCAGAAATACCTAATAATTTGATCGCCATTCTTTGTGTATTAGGATTTTCTTTTGAGAAACATCCAATATGTCTTCATACAAGGTAAGTGAAATCTACACAAATTAATATTGAACCACGAAAATTACTAATTTGTTTAGGCGTAAACACAATAACCAGCAATAATAGATGTTACAAAGCAGAAATTTTTAGAAATCATTGAGCTATCGCGGCACAATAATTTATCTCGTCAACAACATTAATTTTTCATTGCAGCCCATTGATTCCAAAAGAGAGGAATTCAGAAGGTATTTGGAACGAGCTGGGGTAATGGATGCTCTGACTAAAGTCCTCGTTAGTTTATATGAAGAGCCAGACAAACCCGAGGATGCGTTGGAGTATGTCCGCAAGCATTTGGGTACAGATGGTGGTGATGATGAGTTGGAAGCTGCACGGGCTCGCATTGCTGAGCTTGAAGCAGAAAACGCGCTCCTTAAAGGTGAAGCTGCTCCCACGGAAGGATAAAAATATGCTCATTAACATTTAAAATCTATATCTCAATAATGATCTCAGATAAAGTACCTATTCTTGTTAATTCTAGAGAAAACTATAACTTAGTGTTATGATTACTGTGAGAGTATTATTTTTGTTATAAGGATATTTTAATTTGACAGTGCAGGAAGCACAATTAAATTTTTGTTCCCATTTATGTTTCATATTGTTTTATTTCTTGAAGTAATCATCCCCTCTGATATTTAAAATACTATGTACTCCCAGCAATACTTAACAGTTCACAGTGGACCAGAAAACATTTTTCAATGTGACTAAATTAGGGAAACAAACCTTTTACATTATCATGCTACCAAAGCTATGAATTAGGTTGTATGTATGTAATAAAAATTAACCCCTTATATATTGACTTATATAGCTTGATGAGTTAAAAGTAAAAGCTGTAAAAATTAACAAGGGCTATTTAGCTTGTCTCAAATTTGTGTGGACAACATAAGCAGTGACTTAATTCACCTTTAAACCGACACCATAAATAGACATACAATTTGTCTAAATTAACCAGTTTGAAATAAAACAAGAAATTCTAAAGTGTAACTGATTTAAATAATAATGTTATTCTTCACTAATTTCGTACAGAACCTTGATTTTTTACATTTAAACAGCAGTGTTGATGAGTTCAGAGTACTTCTTCACTTTGCTGGCAACACTCATGTCTACATACTTGTCACCAATTGAAACAATCATTCCACCAAGCAGGGAAGGATCCACTTTGGCCGTAAGCTGAATAGATTCATTGCCTTTGAGGAATTTCTGAAATAAAATTACACCATATAAAGTCCAACCACTAAAAATTCTTGCAACGGTGTACAGTTTTGTGCCCATTATGAATACACTATCACTCTCACCACTCATAAAATAATAAAAACACTCCCAGTATGTCACCTAGTATTCATATTAGTCCTAGAAGCAACTTATTGACTTTGATGTGGTTATCAGTATAACAATAATTCCTTGAATTTCAACATGTACATAACTGAACCAGATTATTTAATACAATTATTGAGTCAACATCATCATCCTAATCCTTCAACCCTGAAGGATTTCTGAGAGACATTCCAAACAGTTTATCCAAGGTATAAATTTTCTAAAGGCATAAATACCAATCAAATAGCCATAAATCCTGCATACTATACCTTGAGTGCAGCTTCCAATTTTTGTCTCTGGGCATCATCAAGAGGTTTGGCAGTAATCACTTCACATGTAACCTCGCCACGGTGAGCGGCCATTAAGATTTTAAATGCATTGATAACATTCTCCAATTTATCCAAGCGGCCATTCTCAGCTAGAAGACCCAGCAAGTTGCTTGTGGTTGCAGACATTTTAGTCTAGAAAAATAACATCACCTGTGAGCCCAGAGTTTGAACCATTTACATTGATTTATAATGCAGTCTCTAGTCAACATCTAGAGATAACAACAAGTAGACAGTTAAGTTGTTTATCATGATACATTGTAAGTTAATAAGCAATGAGAAATTACAAAATTAAAATTTTATATACTTCCATCAATATCTTACCCTTTATTTGCACTCACAAAAACATTTACACCAGTTTATATGTTGTCTCTACTTTGAGCAACCAAAAAACATGAGTAGGTACACAAAAATATAAATTGTTGTACATGTTTCACGAGTACAAACTGCGGGTTATAAAAGCAGACTATTGTACAGAAAATATGTTCAAATAGAGAAACATTGAGTGGCTATAGTATTTACCAAGATGATATTTATTATTAAGAAAATAGTTGTTTAGTTGAACAACAATTTTCCTAATAATCATCATCATTGATTCACAATTTTAGGAGGTTATCATGTTGCTTCCTAATTTAAACTTGACTTTTTCATGAGAGGAACCAATAATTTGCGAAACAACTTACTGTATTCGCGACATTTTTCAAAGCATCAACCTTCAATTGCCTCTTGAGTGTTGGATTGATGATGAACTCTTTCAGCTTAGCATCAGTCTTGATCGATTGTTGGAACTGCTTAAGTTCTTTCTCAACCGTATCCAAGGCCTTACTTTTCGAGGCAGCAGAGTACAGAGCTGATGCGTATCTACCTTCCAAGCCAAAAACTTGCACGGGAGCTTTTATCAGCTGTCCATTGGATGCCGATGTGCTCAAGGAACGCACCTACGAATATTACGTAATGTTATTTCACAAGCTTTATATGACAGGATTATACAGCGTTAAATAGCAAAATAACTTCACCAGCATAGTTCCCTTCATGGTAGTCATGGCGGTGAAATATATTAGGTAAAGGTAGAAAACGTGAGGGACACTTGTAAAGGGAACTCAAGATTTTCGATATAAAAATCAATCAACGGCACAGAATGTCCGTCAGGCAGGCCAGCAATTTTTTGATCTATGGTAAAACCAAGAAGCTGATATACAACACACACAATGTGTTAGTATATAAAATTCTTGGATATAACCAATTTGATTGAATTGGCAATCAAATTGTACTGTGTGAAGAACAAATTACTGGCGATGCAACATTGAAGAAAAATAAAATGTATGGCCTCAGATCCCCTTTTGGCAGGTTGGTAATCCTGTACCTGGAATAGCCATTAACAAAAATAATAAACCAATTTTAATATATTTTTAAGTGGAAGCACTAATGCAAAATGTCTGCCTCTTGACTTTTGACGTTTTTACACTGAGGAACGTTAACGGATTTTTCGCTAATTTTATTTTGTTTCTTTATTACTCTGCCCTCCTTTTGCTAGAATTTGTTAAATTTCGATTGTTTTCCTTTATTCTAATAACGTCGAGTCGAACATTGTTTCTCTGTCTATCAGCCATTGGGAATAATAGGAATTAACTTTGGTGTGTTCTGCGTGGGACATTGTATTTCCCAAAATTGTTTTGTGTTTCGGAGATTACGCGTGTACGACATGGGCAGAGGCAGCCACAGAACTTGCGAGGTATGCGGAGTGAAAGAGCGACATCTTCGAGGGGAAACTTTGTCATTTGCGAAGTTTCCGTTGGATGAAAACCGGTCAGTAAGTTCTGTTGCTATTTGCCGAGATATTTTACAATAATGGGTACCTATACCATAGTTATAATAATACATCTTTGAGGCATCCCTGCTGCGGGGTGAAACAACTAATTTTAATTACACATTCAGATAGATACCTACACTAACTTTGAACACTGCACATACCTAGTTACGATAAACAATATTAGTTTTCTTATATAATACTAGTGGCTCGTCCTGGCTTTGCACGGGCGAACATTCAGAGTGAATTTGAAAGTAATTCTGAAAAGAACTGCCTAACTTAACCTATTTCAAAGATTAAGTTGATACCCCTCTCCTGTAATTCAATTCATCAATCTTCATCAAAATTCAAATCAAAAACTCTTGCGCATATCAATTTGTATTAATACTTGTATTTAACAATAACTAAAAAATATATTAATTTACAGATATTGTATGCTCTTCCTCTATGATTTCGGTAGAAAAAGTATATTATGAGGATGAAATTCTACCTGTAGAAAATACTGTTGAAATCTTAACATGTGACTCTGGTAAGTAATCAATAAATTACTAAACATGCATAATATTATTATAATAAAATTAAAATAATTTTAGCCCTTTTGACGTCCCACTCCTGGGCCCCTGCCCAGGCCCGTGCCTCCCCTCAACACGAGGGGGATTCAGGCCATAATCCACCACGCTGGCCCAGTGCGGGTTGGCAGATTTCACATGTCTTTCGAAAATTGGTTAAATCTTCTTAGACATACAGGTTTCATCACGATGTTTTCCTTCACCGTAAGCAAGTGATAATCATATAGAAATTATGATTCGCACATAGATTTCGAAAAATCCAGAGGTTCGAGCCGGGGTTTGAACCCGAGACCTGGTAGCCCGCAAGACGCGTGCTTAACCAATCGGCTATCACTGCTATTAATATTATTACTTAGTGATAAATTGAGGTATTTATACTAACATAACATAATTTTGTATAGGTGGGTGTTAAACAAGCATGGTTTTGTATTAAATAAAGATACAAGAGGCGTTAAAAGAGTTGTTAAAAAGATAAAAAGTAAGAGCGGTAAGTTCTCCTACTGATATTACATTTTAGTTTAACACAGGTGTTTCTGAAATGAAAATAATACGTATTTGTGTCGGGCCCTGCATAGTAGTAAAACGTGTAAGGTTCCTATGACAGAATTATATTTTTGGCTTGCTAGGTTTTCTCAGTTATCATAAACAACTCACTTAAGACAAGGCAACCTTGGAGCTCAATATTTCGAAAACGGGAATTAATTTTGTATAGGATTTTAAAATACCTAGTCAACGATACATATGTATAACATAGGTACCCCATTCGAGGGATAAAGTAAACATTTATTTTTTCACTCCCCCTTTCCAACCCTTAGAATAATTGAACCCAGCCGTGCCCTACCTATAGGATACAGCTGGAAGGTAATTGGTTGTGAATAAAGAATACAATATATATGATTAAACTAGCTGAGCCCGCGACTTCGTCCGCGTGGAATTTAACGTAACAAAAAAGCCCGCTCCCGCGTTCTGAGCCAGCGCGAAAGGACCCATTTTATAAAATTTTGTTTTTCAAAAATAAAAGTAACCTTAGTTACTGCTTATAACATCAGCTATCTACCAAGTTAAATTCCACGCGGACGAAGTCGCGGGCTCAGCTAGTCATTAATAAATGTGGAGTAGGTACCTGGCTGGTTACACCTTAGTAGTTCTAAGTAGATTTCTGCCATGTATTGAGTAGTGTATGTAGTTCATAAATGGAGTATGAAAGTAGTATATTACTTATTTAATTAATATTATAAATATTTATCAAATAATGTTACTTCCTTACCCTATTTTTTTAATTTATTCTTTATAATGATGAATGTAGGTATTTACTTTTATATTCTTGTTATTAGCGCAACCACTGGAGAAGAAGATAGAAAAAGGAGAACAGAGCTTCCTGCTTAAATCAACATTATCTATCATTGGTAAATTTCACATCTTATTCTAGTTGTTATAGCAGATTCTATTAAAATTTTGCATGGTGATCGATATTTAGGACACTAATTAAAAAAGCAGTGATGGCCGATTGGTTAAAGCACGCGCCTTGCGGGCACCAGGTCTTGGCTTCAATACCGGCTCGCACCTCTGGATTTTTCGAAATCTATGTGCGTATCATAATTTCTACATGATTATCACTTGCTTACGGTGAAGGAAAACATCGTGAGGAAACCAGCATGTCTTAGAAGATCTAACCAATTTTCGAAAGACATGTGAAATCCGCCAACCTGCACTGGGCCAGCGTGGTGGATTATGGCCTGAATCCTCCTCGTTTTGAGGGTAGGCCCGTGCCCAGGTGTGGGACGTTAAAAGGGCTAAATTATTATTATTATAATTAAAATTATGCAAACGGAGCTGAGAGCACGGCTATTAATAATATTAAAGGAATGAAAAATGTTGTATTAATTTTAGTAATGGAAATTATTATTTTTTTGTCAGATGGCGTTTCTGCTTCCACTAATTCTGCCAAACACCGGCTGGGTAGAAGATCTTCGCTTTGGCAGGGCTTCCCACCGTTGACAAGAGAGCTTCCTCCCGAAGTCAAGATTATCATTCACTGGTAAATGTCGCAAGTTATTCAATAACATCTAACAGATTGGGATCTTAATGAAATTCTGCATGGTGATCAACATTTAGGACACTAATCTATACAAATACATAAAATTGGAGTGTCTGTTTGTAATATCAAAATAACACCTCTTCACTAAATGCATATGAAAGTACATATATTATACAAAAAATAATTGTCTGTCTGTCTGTGTGTTTGTTCCGGGTAATCTCCGAAACGCCTGGACCAATTTTGACGGGATTTTCACTGGCAGATAGCTGATATTATAAGAAGTAACTTAGGCTACTTTAATTTTAGAAATACAATAAGGGTTCCGCGTAAAATAATAAAAACATGAAATTCAAAAGTATATCCAAAACTGCTGGACCTATTTTGACGGGATTTTCACTGACAGATAGCTGATATTATAAGCAGTAAAATAGGCTGCCTTGTTTAGAAAAAAAACAATAAAAATAATATCAAGTGCTGCCTGTCGCGCGGGCTCAGAACGCGCGAGCGGGCTTTTGCGATAGTATAGTATACTAATAAGGGTATACTATTTTTTTTGCAACTTAACTTTGTAAATCTCAAACTATCGGCTTTGTGGGACAGTTGAAGTACTAAAGGTTTTGTAGACTTGTGAAATCGGTCAACAGCTGTATTCCTATAACACCTTTTGTTTTTCAAGTTCCCTCCAAAGCTGATGGTTTTAGAATTACAAAGTTAAGTTTTGAAAAAAAAAATATACCCATTATGTGTCACCTTGTATAAAACATCGCCTCGCAAATGTTAAATTACATATTTGGGAAGTTAAATTCCACGCGGACGAAGTCGCGGACACAGCTAGTAATAATAATAATATCGTCAGACTGACACACAAACTGTACGGTCTCGCACTAAGCAACAATTGTACTATGGGTACCGAACAATAGCCTGGGGGCGATCCCAGTGATACCCAGACCTGGGCAAATTACGAAAAGGCCATTTCCGAAATTTGCCCCGGCGGGAATCAAACCCTCAACTACTCGGTGCAGTGAGCAAGTGGGTGACTAACTAAAACTATACGAGTGGAGCTGCGAGGGGGCTATTAATAATAATATGTGGGATGTAATATTAATTTAATTAATGGAAATTATGATTTTTTGTAAGATGGCGAGTCTGCTTTCGCCGGCTCTGCCAAAACCCCCTGGTAGATTATCGATATAGAACATGAAATAACTATGATATTATATGAATCAATTCTTCATGAAGTTTAATGTAGGTATTCACTTATATATTTTTGTTATTAGCTAAAGCGCTGGAGATGAAGACAGAAGAATGAGAAGGACAACGGAGCTTCCTGTCGAAATCAACATTATCATTCACTGGTAAATTCAAATTCAATAGTTATTCAATAAAATTCGTAGATTGGGATCATAATGAAAACCGGCATAGTAATCAATTATGTAGGACACTAACTAGATCTGCATGAGTGCTTCACGTTTTATGTGAGTACTGCGGAGTCCTGTTATTTTTAAATCCGTGGCGTGGTTAGTGTTATATTAATGAAATTTATGTTTTTTCTTCAGATGGCTATTCTGCATTCACCGGCCTATCGCCCGAGTAGAAGATCATCGCATTGCCAGGACGTCCCACAGCTTTCTGCCGGAATCAAATGTTAATATGAATACATTGGTAAATTTAAATTTTTACGTCTAAATAATATTGAGATTATTTTAGGTACAGAATAAGAATCCGATAAGTATTGATAAGCGTCTGCATACTATTATTAATTTCGATAATGATATTTTTGATTCATGAAATGTTGTTCCCAAAATAATCTGAATATTATGTGCGTACAATCTAAAGTGAAGTCACTTAAAATATTGCCAATGCTTTTAAATTCGCCTGTATTTATGTCACTGAATGTTTGAACCGCATTTGTTTCGGACAATTATAGTCGTTATACTTGTTCCCCTCGTATCTCAAAAAGAGAGGTTTCACAGGATCGTGACAAATATTTTTATTAGTTTTTTTTACTTTAAATTATAGTTATCAATTCGAGTGTAAGAATTAACAAATGATTATTCATTCTATCCATTTTTACACTAAAATGATAATAAATTGATATAAGAAAAAATAAGTAATTTCAAGCTCCTTTAAACTTTCCATTTTAAGTACGGGAGTGAGAAAATATTTTATTAAGTTTAAAAATTTTCCTCAGATCGTAATTCCACATCCGCCCGCCCCGCCAAACACCGGCTGGGTAGAAGATCTTCGCTTTGCCAGGGCTTCCCACCGTTGACAAGAGAGCTTCCTCCCGAAGTTAAGATTATCATTCACTGGTAAATTTCGTAAGTTATTCTATAACATAAACTTGACGACCGCTTGGCGCAGTGGCTCGAGCGCAGGCCACTCTGCTTACTGCACATGGTGGTTGCGGGTTCGATTCCCGCTGGAGAAAATTTCAGAAATGGCTTTTTCGTAATTTGCTCTGGTCTGGGTGTCACTGGGATCGCACTCAGACCATTGTATGGTGCCCATAGTACAAGCATTGCTTAGTTTGGGACCTTTCAGTTGGTGTGTCAGTCGGGTGATATTTATTTATTTAACAGATTCCAATCTTAATTAAATTCTGCATGGTAATCAACATTTGGGACATTAAAGCTATGCGAACGGAGACCTGGTCCCGGCTAGGAATATTAAATTAAGAAGAATGTATTGTGTGAATTGTATTAAGTCATTTATGAATTTTCCTCAGATGGTGATTCTCTATGTCCCAACCCTGCCATGATCGCCCGGGTAGAAGATATTGAAGTTATTTCTACCATTGAAAACAGAGCTTTATGTTGGAATCTATATTATCATCTCTGCAAATCTATTTAGCAACATAAACCTATTACCTCAATTGACCACATGCCATGGTTGAACAATCAAGAAAAAGGGTGCAAATCTGGAGCAGCAATATTATATTTTCGTAAAATATGACTACCAACTGTTTATATTATAGCTAATCCAGACTCTAAAGCCTAGAATAGGTCCTACAAGTACCATTACAAGCCTTGTATTGTTCCCTTTGTCACGGATTTTTTTTTTATTATTTGTTGTGCATATTAGAACTAGCTGTGCCCGCGACTTCGTCCGCGTGGAATTTAATTGACTAGAATTAATTAGAATTAATCAAAATCCTTTCTTAGCGGATGCCTACGTCATAACATCTACCTGCATGCCAAATTTCAGCGCGATCCGTCCAGTGGTTTGGGCTGTGCGTTGATATATCACTATGTCAGTCAGTCAGTCAGTCAGTCACCTTTGAGTTATATATATAGATGTGACTTTTTTTAATCATGTATAAATTCATATTACAGAACACTTGCAGTACATAAATGAAATGTAACTATTGATTACGTATCAAACGCTGGGCTTTGGATATTTTTATATAGGGGCAGGCTAAAATTGATTAAGATTTATGTTCTTCCTTACGTTAAATAATTACAATTATAAAGAGTTATCTATCTATCTATCTATACTGTAGTTGAAACTATGAGGTATATTGAACTTAGTAATAATTTTAATAAAATATTTCACTCATTAACGACTTATGATTCAAATGTAAATGGAAATACCTGCTTGGAGGGGTCATCGTACCAATTATCGATGAGTACATCACTAGTCATGGCGCTAAACATCGATAATATCGACAAGTATTTGCGCATCCCTAACGTTGACAGATATTTTAATTATTTTCGTGAGTATGGCAATAAACGGGGAACTAACGTCAGATGAAATTAAAAAAAAACAATATTCGGACTCCCGTCTCTTCTCTATTATATTCTCTTTGGATCACAGATTAGAGATATGTAGCAAGATGGCGATAAATTTTGAAATTGGGATACTAGCGTATGTTTTTTTTTTTTTATATGGCTCAGACAATTCTGCCAATGTCAAGTAAGGTCAATACACGGTATGCACTGGAGAGTTTGGCCAGTGTGAAGCGAAATAAAATCAAAATAACGAATTGATGTTGAAAAATCACCACACACAACAAACACATACCATTTACAGGACAATCCTACATATAAATTTTCATCAATTTTTTTCTTGCAGCAATAGCCAGCTGTCTCTGATCTGACTGACACTGACAATGACCACAGATTACAGATATGTAGCAAGACAGTGACTGAGTACTGTCTCATGTGTTACGTACGTAGTGTAGTAGGTAGGTACTAGGGGTGCGTTCCAGTTAGCGTTCACAACGATCACGCACACGCCGCAGTTTTTCCGGTTCCACTTGCTTGTGAGCGTCGTAAACTCAAGTGGAATGGATTATAGAGCGTTTTGAGCGTGGAGGTAAAATATAATACAAACAGCGAGTTAGTAAAAATAATGCAAAGGATTTAAGAGGTTAGGTTATAATCTATAAGCCTTGAATATAAATTTAAATAATTATTGTTTAAATTGATTTATATTGGAAAAAATATGTTTTTTTTATATTTGATATTAGTGGTGTATTTAATTAAATTACGTTCAAATATAATTAAAATATATTTAACATTCACTTCTACTAAAATATATCTTTCCGCATGAAATAACGTAAGTTTCAAAGTCGCCATCTTTGATGCTTTGAGTTTTAAAAATCCCGCTAATTTTCTCAACGATCACTACGATCCACCTTATTAGATGGGTCGTCGTGAGCTTCGCGTGAGCGTAAGTCATGACGTCATGAGTGACGTTTTCGCCGCGACCACAACGACCGCGATCGTTATGTGGAACGGCTATAAGAGCATTTTGATCGTTGTGAACGCTTAGTGGAACGTAGCCCTTCGTTCGTGTGTGGCTTACGTACGTAGTATTGTATTCTCTGTGGTTGTGTGTACCTAAAATAATTGATCAATCTAAACTATTAGCATTCTTCAACTATTACTCACTCAGCTTAACATTATTTACGAACCGACTGAATAATGTAAATGTTTAAGTTATTTTGAAGGAACAGTGTTACTTATTTCTAACGGATTTTGTTAAATCGACCTACATTATTGCGCTATTCACTACTGGGAACTACAGTAGATAGAAAATTATGTCGCGACAAGTAAATTCAAATATTGCTAAATTGTTAGACGGCCTGGGTTTAGATGGAGAAGAAAATAGTATATGTGATTTCACGATAGCTGATCAAAACTCTGTTGCTGAATCTCAAGGTATTACACCTACAACACCATCAAATTTTAAACCGGTACTTGGCAGCAACGTCACATACGTCGTTGCTTGCGTGATTTTAAATGAATCTAACGAGGTGTTGATGATGCAAGAAGCGAAAGAGAGCTGCGCAGGGAAATGGTATTTGCCTGCAGGGCGCATGGAGAAAGGTGAAACCATTGTACAGGCTGCAGCCAGAGAAGTACTTGAAGAAACTGGTCTAGAATGCAGACCTACCACTCTATTAGTGGTAGAAACAGCAGGTGGCATGTGGTACAGGTTCGTTTTTATTGGAGAAGCGCTTAGAGGTGAATTAAAAACCCCTGCTAAAGCTGACAAGGAATCACTGCAAGCAAAATGGATAGCTAATTTGCAAGAAATCTCATTAAGATCAAATGATATTTTACATTTAATTGAAAAAGCTCAGTTGTACAAACAAAATAAATTGGAAGGTGGTTTGTGGCACAATGACACCCTACCAGCACCTACACCTCATACAAAAGACATATTGCGGTTGATTGTTGTTATAAAGAAAAGAAGTACAAACAAATTGCATGTCCTGTTGAGTGAAAAAACAGCTATACACTTTCCAACATGTGAAATAAATCCAGCTAAAAGTGTACATTCAACCCTGAGAAGATTTATGGTGGAGATGTTTGGGGCTGATGTGGGTCAGCATAGGCCTTTGGGACTGCTCAATGTGGAGCATGATCCATCACTTGACGGCTGCTGTCTCACCATGCTTGTAGCATTTCGGGCGCCTCTTGAAGAAGTACCTCTCATTGGTAAATGTGTGTGGCAAGAGGTTCCATCTGATGTTGAAAACAAACTGCTCTCTATCATAACCACAAAACATTCATCAATAGAGCTCCATGTTGTTCGTTAATGTCGCCAACAAAATATATTTAAACATGACATTGTTGATATTGAAGAATACTCTGTACTTAACCCTTTAGGGTATATTAATCCGTCCATATTTTATAAATTAGTAATTAATATAGTTGCTACATTATAGATCTGTCTTAAACAGTATTATTTTATTCATAAATTCTAATCCTGTATACTTATGAACATTTTTGATTTGTCATGAAAATGTTTTATACAAAATTATCAAGTATGATGTTAGAAATAATAAGTTTCCTTTGAATTTAGTTTTCCAAAAATATGTTCTTGTTTCAATCTTTAAATAAAATCTCAAATCATTAGATACTTAGGTGTTATGGTGCTATATTATATTCAAATGGAATATTATTAATTTTATGATACAGAACTTTATTGTTCTCATGTATGTATTTTTGACTGACTCCAACATTCCAGTTTTATTATGTATAGTCTATACTTACTTTAACATATATTATGAGTGACTGATGTATTTTGTTTGCCACAATGTTCTGTAACTTGACTGTTACTAATATAATTTAATAATCTGATAAATTACCGATCAAATA
The DNA here is from genome assembly GCA_918843915.1 of Notodonta ziczac. NCBI lineage: Eukaryota > Metazoa > Arthropoda > Insecta > Lepidoptera > Notodontidae > Notodonta > Notodonta ziczac. The sequence continues at coordinate 5,968,310 of OU974047.1, forward strand.
TATAATAATGATATTGATCATAATAACAGGCTTTAATATCAAAACAACCACTAACTTTAATTTTAGTCTATATTTTTTTAAGTGGGTTATCAAATATGTTATTATTTTTGTTAAATCTATAATCTTACTAATATTTTTGTCTTACAAATTGTATATTACTAATTTAATAAATGTTATGAAAATATCAGTATTAATTTATTCCTTTAATATTGTACCTTCTCTGAAATAATGATTTCTCCTTTAAAAATAACTTAATATTACTTTCAATAATAATAAATCGTCTTTTTTGTTTAATGATTTATTAAAGCGATACAAAAACATTGCACTGACTAGAAAAATCTAATATGTATGTAGCCTAATTACAATAATAATAAAGACAAAAATCTGGAAATGCATAAAATTATATAATGTACTGCAAACATTATGGGCTCAAAATCTTGCTAATTTGCTATGCAGTATGTAACACTAAGTTAACCCTGACCATGTTACTAGGTGCAATATCATGATCTACAATCATCTCTTCATACCAAGGTTTATTATTTATTGTATGGTATCAAAACTGTGACCAGGTTAACTAACTAAAAACAACACAATTTTTGCATTAAAGCCTTTGATAAAGGAAGAAAATTATACCTATATGTATGTACATGTTTTAAAAGTAAACGGAAATGTAGGTACCCAACAATAACAAGTAATTCTTGTGAAAAAATCCTAAGTATTGGTATAGAAATCGTAAAAAAAACATATTCTGGTGTTGTTCAACTTTTACAAGAATAAAGTTATAATTATAGATACTTAATGATATTATTATTTAATTTTGTGCCTAAATAATTTAAATGGTACATATTCGAAAGTATATTTCTTGTATGTTCCATTTAATTTAATCAATGAAGCCAACACACATGTGAAAAAAACCTTACATTCTTACAAGTAAAGACTTTAAAAGGTAGGTATACTGGTTTAAACAGAAAGAATATACTTTTATTTTAAACATATCTTTGTAATTCTAACACTATCAGCTTTGGAGGAAACTTAAAAACAAAAGGTGTTACAGGGATACAGCTGTTGACAGATTTAATAAGTCTACAAAACCATTGGTGCTTCAAATGCCCCCACAAAGCTGATAGTTTTAGATTTACAAAGTAAAAATTTACTTTGTAAAAAAAAAATCTATACCCTTTTTGTTTCACCTAGTGCACCTACAGGTATTGGCGCAAACAGGATTATTTCATTTACTCAGATTGAAATGGGAATATCTATGCCAATAAATAAAAGTGAATTGTCTGTTTGTAATTTCATAATACGTAATTAGATACATTAATAATACATACCTAATTAATAAATATTGAGGAATTTTCAATATTAAATTAAAAGAAATTAACGAAGCCCACTTTGTTTAAGATATAAAATTGTAGGTATTTATACTATGCCAGTACAATCTCGAATTTCATTTCCAAAAACATGGTGGTGTAAATGCAAACTACATATTTTATACATTATCTGTAACTTACAAAAGAGCCATAAAATAATAATGAATAAATCAAAATAAATAATTTTGTCACTATTCACTAATGTAGAATATAACAGCAGAAGAAATCTATCACTACCTACATCATATTTAACAAAAATCACAATAAATTCTTATAAATAAAATGGGCAAAGCCTCTTGTCATGTATTAATGGGTAAATACAATGTTACTATTCAATTGTACCTAAGCACCGAAGCATATCATATTATCAACAAAAATAACAGTTGAAGACTTAACCTTCCAACTGTATTCCTTGGATCCATGAGCTTAGGTCAGCTGATCCTGGACACTCTAAGAAGTTTTCGGTAGGATCCTCTGTGGTCAAAAGGCGCCGCGCCGCTGTTTGACCTGATAGATAAGCGCCATGAGCCGTGGAGTAGAAGCTGCTGTGTGTATGCTCTCCAGCAAAGAGCAGAGCAGGCTGAAATATAAATGTATTATCTTAGCTAATTTAGATGTGATTGGGTCTTTGTGATTTCCATGGCAGGGACTGCTATCTTAAGTTAAGGAATACAAAATTAAAATTAAATATAAAATATTTAAAGAAAAAACGAAATTAAATATCTAATATTTAATTGAATATGGCTACCCATTATGTATGTAACCTCCTGTCATTTATGCTTTATGCAGATTTTTTTTTTTGCCTTATGTTATGAAGGGTTGGACTGACCTTTTTGTCATGAACATTCCTAAATAATGGTTGTGCCACACTTTCAATGTCACTCTGACTGGCTCCTACAGCAATGGCAGTGTACGATCCTCTTGTGTATTGTTGTTTCTTCCAGCTTGTACTGCAAGATAAACATTTTATCAATTCTGGTATTAAAATAATATTTACGATTATCTGATAGGCTTAGACTTATGTGGCTTAAAGTTGTGAGTAAGTTAAAACAAGAACTACCCAACAGATTTAGTACACATACCAAACACATTTCTGGGGCTCTGGGACAAATGGATCATTCAAGAATTTACGAAGTATTTTAGTACATGTTGTTGCTACTTCATCACTGGACAATGTTTCCATGTATTCTGCCTCCTTGCCTGATATCCATCCTAGCAGCAAAGTCTCTGACACTTTACTAAATGAATAGATTTTTTTATACCATGAATCTGATATATCTTCAGGAGTGGAAGGATTTTCCCATAACAACATGATTTCTGTTATTTCCGTATTCAAGAATGGTCTGTCATATTCTAAGAAAATTTTATCTACAGCACTAAACAATAATCTCTCGATTGATTCCATTTTGTATTGCGGGAGCGCCGGTTCAAATAAACTCGCGGCATTATCTTTTAGAACACCCAGTGGAATTGTACATATCACATGGTTGGCATGAAACAACTGTCCATTTTCACACACTACTTCAATATAGTTTGGGAACTTCTTCTTTGGTTTCCGTTTAATATCCGTAAGAGTAGTGCCCTCCCCAGGGTCCACCGTTTTCTCAGAAGAGGATGATTTTGAAATATCTTCTATCACAGTCTGATCAGAGTCCTCAGATTCTTCACCCAAGTCGTCCAGGGGCCTCAGTGTGCTGTGTTCATCTGAATCCCAGATTATTTTCTTTACAGGGTGGTCTCTGTATATTTTATCAGGTGCTATATTTTTTGTCAAAGGTTGTAAAATTGAACTGTAACCAGTTGGTATCATAATATTCCCACCCTGTAACTCTGTATAACTGCCTAATTCTAACAGGTCAATTTCATCCATGGAATTGCAACCAGATATGCATGTTTCCCTTTTCAGCAGGCAATCGAATATTAACCTTCTTAGCTTCTTTTCCTCTGAAGATGGCAAACGTTCTAAATAAATTGTAGCTTCTAAATTGATGTGCTCACCAACACTGTGTATGTCGGGTGGTGGAAGGTATTGACATAGGAAATATTCCTCGCAACGTCTCAAGAAGCAAACATAGGCCTCATGTATTTCGTGCAGCACCCCAAATGGGACCTGTTTCCCATCTTCTGTGGCGGCTATAACTTTATGCGGCTTTGGTATATTTATAATATTTACAAGACCGTTAGCCATTGCTATTTCAAAAATGGGGTTACTCAAAACTCCATGAATCCAATTGGCTCCTAACTCTACATTCTGGTTATTCAATGGTATAGATATTATACGACCACCGATACGTTTTCTAGCTTCTAAAATTATATAGTCTGACATGCCATTTTTATGAAAATAATTAGCGGCGGATAGTCCAGCCATACCAGCGCCAATAATGAGTACATTACACTTAATTGTATCACATTTTTTGCTAGAATTTAAATTTTCGTCACCCATAATATTAAAAATTGAATAATTAGTACTTGTATTATTTTGTCAGTATTGTCACTGCACTTTTGACGTTCAGCTGGTTACGACATTTTTTTTACCTTGTCTTTTCTGTTGTCTATTATTTAATAAGTACAACCAAGAAGATTATACTATATAATATTGTTGGGTATAAGATAGAGTAAAATAATAAGAGCCATAATGTATAAGCCAGCCCCACATAAAGAGGCTTCCACACGACACGATTAGATCGAATTGGCATCACATAGTACTTTTTCTTGCATTCAAATTGCACCGTGTGGAAAGCAGTTGGTGATTAATGTGAAATTGGGCAGATCTGGGGGCTATTTATAATTATTGAATCAATATCGGAAACATTAAACGTGTGTAAAATTATCAAAAATAAAAATCGGTAGTTCCCACAGCCTACAGAGTTATCACAGACCAATAAGAGTTATAAATTGTCTATTCATGAACTCTCTATTTCAGTAGTGGTGTGCCAATTGATTGTTAAAAGAATAGTAATGAATTGACATACGATCGACTAATTATAAATTAGTTTCTTATGAGACGATAGTTTTCATCCTTCTCAAGAATTTTATCACAAGCTTCTTGATCCTTCTTCTAATTCATTTGTAAAAGAAGGATGGAAGCAATAATTAACGATATTGGAAACTTTCCGTCACTTGTGACCGGTGGCCTCGCCCGCCCGATCTACCCAATTTCAGATTGAATGTCAACGGCTATGCACATAGTTAAATTTGATCGCCAATTAGAATACATTCAACATTGGTGAACAAGTCGTGTTGGTGGTGTGCACGTGTAACAGCCTCTTAAAAATATATTTGGTAGCATACTTTATGGTAGGTAGGTACTCTCTCTCTAGTAGTATCCTCGTTTCCCCTTCCTCCGTAATCAAAACATGTACCTATCTATACATGTACCTTTGTGTATCTACCTATACCATATACACATCTCTTTTCCTCTTCTATGCTTTACATCAAGCCTTCTCAGTTTACTGACCTTTGAATTTGCTACTGAATAAAAATCTTTGTTTACTTCATACGGAATGCGGATTGATTGACTGTGTGAGCCAGCCAGCCTAGTGTTTTTGTTATTGTGTCTAATTCGAACTTATTCCAATATTTTAGAAATATACTTTGAACACAGGCACATTGTTTATTATCGCATACCTATTCAGATCACTTGTTTGTAATCACAAGTTGTTGGGTGATCAGTACAATCCAATCTACTGACTGTTTGGCTAATTTTGTTATCGAAAGTCATTGTGAATAGCAAGTGGATACATTTTGTTTAGTTAGATTGTGTTTTGTTACTTACAGTTATGTAATCGAAAGATGAGATGTTTGTCAATCAAAACTATGTAGGTATGTATGTTTTGTGTTATGTATTTACTTATTATAATACCCTGTTACTTTGCTCCTATAACTAAATAAACTTAATGTAAATAACAATATATGTATTATATTATAGGTACAACACGTGGGTTTCGTTGTGAATAAATCGATAGAGGCGTCAGACGCGTGCGCCAATCTCGTATCAACAAGACTATTACTTACGCCTCAAGGTCAGTGTGCAAACACGTGCGATGTCGGAGTCTATTTACACACATGACTTTCTTCTCGAGCCAGGTGTAGAGATAAAACAAGAGTCGCCGTTGGAATTGGGCACAACTATGTCTGCTTCCGTGCCGATTCCACAGCGACGCGTCGACCTCGGCGACTTCAATACGGATTTAGATTTGTGTTTCCAAGACAATCTGGTGGGCTTGGGCTCCTATAATAATATGCCCCCAACTCAGTACGGCAAGCTGGTATACGAAGCTGACAGCACATCCAAAGGCGAGAGTTTTAAGATGGATGATGATGACATATTCCAAGTTGACAAAGCTGACTTAATACTGGGACCCACGCTTGCTGAGCTGAATGCAAATCCAGACACACTGTTGGACGATTTGAATTTCGATGATTTACTCTTGCCAGAGGAGAGTGGATATTGCGTGCAGATTGGTGGGGCGATGGGTGGCTCCTGTCGTAGCCCTAATGTGCAGCCGAGTGGCATACTGCCTTCAGACAGCCCGTGTAGTCCATATAGTCGGGCACAGCTGGCTTTCTCTCCAGCAAGTCAACACAGCTCTGCTTCATCAAGTTTTGCCCAACCAATGAACCAGTTACCTGAACTCCTTCTTAGAATGGATGGGTACAGTGGTGAGATAGCCCTGGGCCAGTCTGTGCCAGCTTCTACTGTGTTGCCACCTTATCCAACAAGTGTACAGCCACAACAGACCCAACTGTCCACATCTGCTCCCACTCACCTCACTATGGATCAGGTAGTGTTTTATTAAGAATATACATTCAAATTGTAAATAATTATAATTATTTTAACTTCTTTTGATTACCTATAAACAAAATGTGCTTACCTAAATCAAATGAAAGTTTCTGACATAAGTTACAAAATTTATTGTAATTACTTAAAAGTCTCTAAATTATGTATAAGAACGACTTTATCTTGTAAATAATTAAAAATGAAGTCTTTGTAGATTTCATAGGAAAACACAAAAATTCAACTTAATCCTATTACAATGGCAGGCAATTTATATAACACATATTCTGGAATAATGGAAGTCTGCAATGGCGTTGTAAATCTATAATCATTTTTTATAGATTTGGCAACGTCGAGAGCCTCGGAAGCATTTACTCTCTACAAGCTCTGTGGCTGAGGCGGGTTCTATATCTTCACTATCTGGAGGTCTCTTAAGCCCTGGTACTGGAGATCTCTCACAGGATGAGGATGACCATGACATAGAGTCAGATGAGGACAGTGATAGATATGAAGACCTCTCTTCTGATGGTACAGTTAACATTTTTATTTTAACACATTATCAGCAATATAATTTGAAGCGTCAATAGCCTAGTGGTTAGAGGGGCCGTACTCATAGCTGAGAGGTTCCGGGTTCGATCCCCATCCTGGCCATTAAACTATTGACATGAGCCCACTCCTAGCACAAGCATTAGCTTAGTTGGAGGGGCTAAAGGGAATACTAGTAATGTGACAAAACCACATTGCTAGTAATCATTTTAAAAAAAATTCGTTCACATTACTGTTTAGGTGTCTTGTTTGGTCAGGCCTGGGCCATTGACATAATATAATAAAATAAAAAGTACTATTTCTTATGTAACCTAAAGGCAAGGAAATTATAACTATAAAATAGTTTCATGCTGAAAGGTAGTCCTGTTCCTGTTTATTTATGGAGTACAAGTATATTATGTGTAGGAATGTTTGTGAATCTCCAGCCTCAATGGCAAAAATGTCACAAACTAAAATCACTTGATGCCTATATACTAGTAGATACCTACTTAAATTTCACTTAAAAATGTTACAGAATCAAATGATGAATCTGAAAGCAAACAATCACGCCAGGCGAAAAGGGAAAGATATTTCTGGCAATACAATGTACAAGCAAAAGGGCCGAAAGGCCAGAGACTTGTTTTGAAAAATAAATCAGAGGATCCACATATTTTAAACTTGGTCACTGATCCAGTCTTCAGCCCCAGTTGCAGTGTGAGGGGAATTAAACACAGGTATAGTCCTAAAAATAACTGTTTAAGTAGGTATGCCATTTGACGCAGATCACTGACTTTTTGTAAATTGAATATTATGCACATGCATGTATTCTACCTACATGTATAAAAAACTTTCTGCGGTATGATTATCACTCGTCGGATATTACATAACTTATGTCGTTAGTAAAACTATTTATATTTTATAGCGGCAAAGCGCGGAAAGGAGATGGTAATGATTTGACGCCGAATCCAAGAAAGCTGTATGTGATTGGAAATGAATTAGACAATTTGGGCAAAGTAATAAACGATATGATCCCAGTTAGCGAGTTGCCGTTCAACATTCGACCTAAAACGAGGAAGGAGAAAAACAAGCTGGCGTCTCGAGCCTGCCGGCTGAAGAAGAAAGCTCAACATGAGGCAAATAAACTAAAATTGCATGGTCTGGAGCAGGAACACAGTAAGGGGCTAAATATTCAATTTCACAACACAAATAAAGCTTTCAACATGACATTATTAATTCTCTCCATCCAAAGGTTGTCTGGAACAGATCGCAATCTGCGATAAGACCGCCCAATGTACACTATTGGTTTTTTATGTTATTCGATATATTCCTAACTTTAGTGTGCAATAAATAGTTATTCTATTCTATTCAACGGAAAATACCACTCCTTTGTTAAATTTGTACAACATTTAATTTCTTAATTTTCAGGAAGACTTATTAATGGCATTCAACAGATGAAACAAGTGCTTGGCAGCAGGGTAACAAATTCACAGAACACTGTTGATTGGGGCTCACATATCAAGAATATTGTCGATGTAGCCACAGGTATTTATAATAACACATTTTCTGTTAGTGCACTCCATTATAGAAGAGTGCCTGATAAACAGCAATAATAAGCACTAATGTCATCAATGAAATGTGGGTGTACAACCAGTGTACCCCATTATCAACCCGTTTCACAGGTGTAATATTATCAGTATTTTTATATTACCCAAACCTAAACTACCGTCAATATATTATTATGTTGAATTCATTCTACATTTCGAAGAACCAACCAATAAAACGTATGTCAATCTAAGATAAAAAACTACAAGTTCTAAAATTAAGTAATTATCTAAATTTCTCGTCATATTACAGAGGTGAAAATAGCCGGCAAGACGTCAGAATTCGTCAACAAAGTATTGGACAAAGTTAAATCTGGACAACACAATGGTGGATTAAATGATATATAAGAATAAAATTCAGATGTGAGTAAAAACGAAAGGCTGTTCTATGTACCTCCAAAGTTATTTAGAGAGTTTACGTCTATCGATCATATAAAAGCTAAATTGTCAAAGACAATTTTATTTTTGTATGGTAACATGATTAGAGTTAGTCACTAGAAGCTTTACAAGGCAACTAGGTGTAATGTTAATGTAATCCTCGTCTATTAATATCCCATGAGCTATGTATCAGTGTCATGTATTTAGTAAGATCGTAATATAAGACCCCAGATGAAAATGATAATGTAGACGGAACACAGAGAGCAAGTGAGTGGAGCCAGCGACAGTAATACAAAATAGCATCAATCCAAATCCTTTTTCAGATAAGCTTAATGTGTTACAACTTTTTTTTTTTACTCCATAAATACAATTATTATGTTGTATGTTATTAGACGTACACTCCCGATCGTGAATAGCGATCAGAAAATCTTAAAAAAGAATCTGTTATAATTTTAAAACTATGTGGGATCCTATTTGGTATTACTTTTCTTCACTCACTAGTTCTATGTGCTCCGTCTTCGTTGTTAATTTCGTCTGAGTATAAGACCCGTACGGTACTCGCCGAGCTTAATGGCCGTTATGTCTGAAGTTCTGTCCGATGTTCCAAGCATAGGTTTAATGTTTGCTATGTTCCATGGTTGTACACTTATCTAGCATAAAAACCTGTATTGGGACGTCGGTTAAGCCAACCTCAGAGCTGTCATTAAGATTGATGAGAACTGTAGGTAAATACAATACTATAATCATACTATTATTATAGTAATCATTGATTAGTACTAAAAGGTTTCAAAGATTCTGAGGCGCCCAATTATGTTGTCTACAAATTACGGCTAAACTAAATTTTATGTTGGCTATAGTCGTCTTATTTTTAATAATACATATTACTGTTGGCTCATAGCTATTGCATGCAATCATGAGAATTAATACGACTATAAGTAATTTAGTTTTGTCTTACGGATGATTAAATTCTGTGACTGTGTGTAATATGATAAAAATAAGACGGATTTGCCGATCTTCATACTATGTGGGAATGGGCATTTACAACATCTTTATGAAGGCCATGCCTGGCAAAGCGGTCACGCAATACATATATCCGGAAAAATACGTCAAATCGCAAATTCTTCAAATACTAGGTGAAACAGAAAGGGTATTTATTATACGATTTTGTTTGCAACTTTACTTTATAAATCTAAAACTATCGGCTTTGTGGGACACTTGAAGTACTAAAGGTTTTGTAGACTTATGAAATCTATCAAGCTGTATCCTGTATCCTTGTAACAGCTTCTGTTTTTCGAGTTTTCTGCAAAGCTGATAGCTTTAGTTACATAGTTAAGTTTTTAAAAAAAGTATACCCTTTCTGTTTCAACCTGTATAGATTAATTAAAATCTCCTTAGATTATAAATTAACTAATTGTAAAGATATTGTTCAAGTCTTCTGGATATTCAACCTTCAATTTACCGAAATAACTCGCAAGTCCATCCGAATCAAATATAGTTGACGTGCTTTACTTGAAACTGTTTTAACGGCTACCTAGGGAGCCCATTAAAGTTAAAATACAGGTTGAAACAGAAAGGGTATACTTTATTTTTCAAAACTTAACTTTGTAATTCTAAATCTATCGGCTTTGGAGGAAACTTGAAAAACAAAGGTGTTACGGGGATACAGCTTTTGACAGATTTCATAAGTCTACAAAAACTTTAGTACTTCAACTGTCCCACAGCGCCGATAATTTTAGATTTACAAAGTAAAGTTGCAAAAAAAATAGTATATCCTTTCTGTTTCATCTAGTATATTATGTTAAGTATAAAATAGTTTACTCATTAAATAGGAATTTAAATTATGGCATAATATAAATGTCCTCGATATATTTTATTAAATAAAAGTATAAACAGATAAGCTTTGCTATAACAATATTTTATATACTTACCTATACGCGAAATAATTATAAATTATATAATGGCGCAAAGAGTTCTGTTTCAGATATGCGAATTCATAATTTTGTGCAAGTGTATGAATTAAATTAAAAGATGAAAAAAAAAGAAAAATAATACTTATTGGTTTAAGAAATCATTATTGTTATGTTTTAAATTTAATTGGAAAAGATGAATTTATATGTATAATATTTTGTTAACTGTTTTAAAGGTCATATCAGTCGGATCATCACATCGCGAAGCACTGAAAATCTTTCTTTATTTCTTTGAAGTCGCCGGGTGATGATCATACTATTTGATCATACGAGTTAGAATATTTTGTGATATAGTGATTAAGATATAAATTAAACTTGTCAACATTTTATTTAATAGGAACTGTAACTGATCTGCTACTATAAAGGATGATTCACATTGTGCGGAGTGTATTTACAATGCGGAAAAGAAAATGAAAGTGGAGCATCTTGGAATACGCATCCGTGCATATTCTATCTAAGATGCATAAGTTCCATGGAAAAATGAACTTTATCTACGCGCATTTAATGACTGCGTTTGCGCTGCGCTGTTCTCAGACGCTTTCCAACGCGCTCTGTTTCATGATGGCTCGATGTGAATCGTACTTTTCATTGATCAAGGAAGAAATACCTACTTTACACACTGATGAAAAAAAGTCATAGACATAGTCTATGACTTATTTACCATTAGGTAAATAAGGTCAAGAAGCTTGAAGTATGTGTTAATTAATATAGGTACAGAACTTCGAACACTTTTAAAGTGATTGAAGTAGGTAGGTACCTATAATATGGATAATGAAACAGAATATCATCGGCGTCAGATTTAATCATAGACATTAGTATAACTTACTGGGTTAGATAAATATGACCGGATTTAATTATTGCTAGGGGATAAATTTTGTCTAAACTGTTAGTCTTTCTTCTTCGAGTGATCGAATCTTTCTATGCATTGAACATCAGCGCTCCTAGCGGAAACGTGCAGCTTTATTGGTGGAGACATTCGAGCACTTGATCGGTTTTTGAATAAGTTCAGAAGTCATGTTAACCCAAAACAACGGTTTGCAGATGATCATCACACTCGTCTGTGTCTCGTTCGGGGTTACTATCAGCATAGTAGTATAACATGAATTTACTTGGTCTTTTGAGGGAATTGTTTTTAATTTTTATACCCTCATTTATTTTTACAAACAATTTATTAAGTGCATATCTAATGTTTCTTATTATTATTATTAAGCAATTGAGTCTATATCGCCAAGCTTCTATTTTATTGCAGGTACAATGTACCTACCTACAAGTGATTAGTAAGGTTGATGATTTTTCTCCTTAAGCAGAAGATATTTTTTGTCATTTATGAGCAATATTCAGAATTTTGCTGTTCGCCTCTTTTTAATTTCATATTCACTTTCTCCTTTGACTCGTCATCAATTCATAGTCATCGTATAAAAAATACTTTGTTTTAATTAATATGTGAATATATTGGTCTGTTTAATGACGTTATTTTTTTGTTATTGGCCTACTTACTGCTAAGTAACGGTTTGGATGGAAAATATTTTTCTGCATCAATATTATTGTTTCGTTATTTAACTGACAAGTCTCCAACGATCGGTTAGTTTTAATAAGTATACCTGAATGTTATTTTAAGGAATGTCAGTGTTTATTATTCGTGTTATTATTATTTATTTATTTACCTACCTACATTTACGCCTTTTACACACACTTTTTCCGTGTGAAATGTTGTTCAATTTTCTGCCGTAAAATACCTAATTGAACCGTAGTGTGGATGGACCGCCCACAATAATTGTAGATTGCACAAGGTACGCCGCTAGGTACATACGAGATGATGTTCATGGTATTTTGTAACTGGGTAAGGGGATAGCGTGTATACTACTGTAATTGAGCAGTGTATGTACAAGGTATATTTGTAAAATAGGTGCAATAAGCTATTTGAATGTCTGTGTCCAAACCAAGTGTTTTTATAATTATTCTTGTCTTTGTATTATGTTCGAGCAGGAAAAACGGTTAGCCAATTTCCACGGGGTTTTCACTTTAAAACAGCCTATGGTTAGACTTGAAATATCACTTATCATCATGCTATAACCGTTACTTCAGGAACTGCAGGACAAATTCTAGCATTTGCGCTTGCAAACCTACAGTTGCAAACTAGTTGTTGACAAAAATCAGAGCGTTTAACATAGAACTGACGTACATTGCGATTTAAAAAAACAAACACTTTGTTACGTTTTGGTTACGTCTCTATATCTATATTTGCCCTCTGCAAATAACTTACTTTACTCCTATACAGAAGCATGGTGGCAGGCAACTGGTGTGTGAAAAGAAATGAATGGCATTAGAATTTCGAATACATGTTGGTTAATAATCTCTAGTTTCTACAGATAGTTTGATCATTGTACCTACTTCAAACATTCAGATTTGTCCTACCAAAAGATACAGTTCCTTTTGCATTGTTATTTAATGTACCCCTTTTTCATTCGGAACTTAAATATTTGTCCTTTACCCACAGAAAATTCCTGATTGACGGGTACGCCCAAGGCTATCATTGTGTACTGAAGGTCACACAAAAAGTTTATGATATAAAGGGACCGACATAGTTTTCTAAAATACATTATAATATGCATTATAGGAACCATAGGAACATACCTATAAATCAGTACGTATATTTTATTTACATAAACCAAACTCAAAACTGGTCTGCGATCCAATAGGCTGTGGTTATTTGTTAATTCATAAGTTTTCTTATAATCTTACATACCTTTAAAATGAATTGCTTTACTGAATATTTTTTAAATGATTGTAAACTTTTGTTTGTGTATTCATGTTGAATAAACTTTGATATAACAATAAATATAGACTTTTCCACTATTTAATACCTTCCCACATACTATATGTAAAAATACATTTGTTATTTACCTGCAGTAATAGTCTAAGTTTACCAGCTTTCAAATGTACCTGTGGCCCTGAGATATTGATGTTGTAGTTAGTATAAAACAAAGTTGCTATCCATATGTCTGTTTGCCTGCTTAGTTCTTAACTACGGATTTTGATGCGGTTTTTACTATAATTTTGTGATTTTCTTCTGGAAGGTATTATACATGTATACATAAAAGGGAAAAACCGTGCGTAGCCGCGGACACTCGCTAGTTATGAGTATAAACATGTCGAGTGTAATTCGAGTAATTATTCGGTAATTATTATTAGAAATAGTTACACTGCTCATACTTTCCACCAATTTATTTTTACATCATAAAGTTTACACATTTTTTTTATTAAAAGAATAAAATCATATGTATAAATTTGAATTCAACAAATTACTCCGTTCAGGGTCAACATTGGGCACAACTTGAAATTTTTGCAACAGCTTATCTAACTCCTTTATATTCTGCTCAACTGGATGTTCAAAATAACACACTATTGCTGCTGCAGGTAGTTCAAGGACTTCCCTCAAGCAAATCACTGGAAATAGGAAATTTTACTTGACATCTGTGATTTAAGACAATAAATAGTCAATTAGGTCGTCCGTGCGTTTACAATCCCGCATACCAAAGGTTAAAGATATTGATGACAACTGCTTGACATGGTGGTTCAAGCATAGGTTGCTCTGCTCACTGCACCAAGCAGTTGGGGGTTTCATTCACGTCAAGGCAAATTTGGCCTCATCCAAGTGTCACTGTGATCGCCCACAGCTCAATGAGTTCAAGCATTGTATAGTTTGGCACCATAAATTTGGTGTGTTAGTTTGGTGATATTTATTATAAGAAGAGCAGACAGTAATATATGTAATCTTTTTACAAAGAAAAATGTAAATTACCTCCAGCTGCTACACCAGATATAATGTTTGGCTGTTCCAATTTCGGGAAATGAATTCCTAATGATCTTGAAGTGAATTTGCTTGTGTACAGGCCTCTAATAATATAATCTTGTATTGCCAATTCTGAAACTTGATATTCTACTATTGGCTTTGTCAATATTGCTATAACATCATTACTAAGTGTGAAATAGGGTCTCAACAACTCAACTATTTCACTGCTTAAAACCAAATCATAGTCCCTTATAACACAAACATAATTGTTCATGTTCTTTGTCCTATAAAGCTTTAAATTTACTTGAGGAATAGAATTTATTTGTTCCAAGTTATGTTGAGCTTTAATATAGTCAGATAAATATTTCCCTTCCAATATTAATAAAGTATCAATTACGTCAGGCTGTATGATTTCTCTTTCTAGTTGCAATCTGAAAATAATAAGGACTGATTATTTTCACAATTTACTGTATGAAGAGCATAGGTGAGGTAGAGCTATGAAAACTTTCTAGACGTAGGTATGTATGCTAGATCTTTGGTTAGTCACAAAACGACAAAAACCGTGCAGTTTGAGGAGTAACAGGATAGTTAGGCGCGTGTTATTTATGCATATATTCATAGTCCAGGTAGGCGTATTCAATCTCCAAAAACCAAGTAGTAAAAAACCAAGGAGCAAAGCCTCCTGCCGGGGCAGTCAGGTAAAAATAAGAAGTATTTCCAAACATACTGCGGAAAGCTTGCGCTCTGAATCACATCATCCCAGTCTTCCCAAGCAGTCCGAGTTGAAGGTTCAACTATTTCTCCAAAAGTAGTCATTTTCTGTAACGAAGTAACGGTAAAAGTTCAATGTTAAAAACAAAAAATTTAAAATGAAAACAAATTTACCATGACATGCTATTTATTTTGACAGTTAGTTTATTTTAGTAGTGATGTGATGTATTTAATCGTTTCCTTAGAACTTAACTATTATAGTAACCGATTACAACTTTGATATTGATACTAGTATTGTAAAGAGGTTACGTTGTTTGTTTGTGAGTATAGTATAGTTATAGTAAGTAATCTCTGGATCTACTAATCCGATTTTGTAGTAAATTATTTCATTTATAGAAAGCTACACACTAAATATTGTTTTGGTACTGAAAATTAAACGACTACAGATTGTAGTAAATAACAAAAAAATATATGTATCTTAACATAATATTACAATTGAATGAGACATTTACAGGTTTTAAATTTTCAGCCTTGTACCTGTACGCCAGTTATTATATCGTAAGCAGCCGCTGTCAATACAACACGGTATTGGATATCGGTATCACTGAGAGGCATCACTGCCTGGTATGGTTATTGTAAAAACGCCCATATCTACTCGACTGAACCAAAAAAAAAACTTGTACTTTTCTGATCAAAGGCAGGCAGTGATTCTACTATAATTATAATAATAAATATTATAACTAATACCTGACTAATTTTGTTGGTTCGATAGAATGTTATGTTCTTTTGTGTGAAGAGTATCTGTATATTTTAAACACCAAATCAGTACGATGTTAAAGGTAAGCCTTTGCAACATTTCTATTACAGTTCGAGATATAAGCTTTGACTTATTATCTTTCTTATTAAGGTTCCGTAGTCCCTACGAGGAACCCTTATAAGATCATCCAGTCCTTCCGTCCGTCCCGGTCTGTTATTAGGTATATTATGATCTGATATTACGTTATAATTTACCCTGCTGCATGATAATTAATCGTGTGCCGAAATTATTTTCTTTGCAGGAAAAGGGACAAGTCGTCTTTGAGGACAAGTGGCTATCCATGCGCCCCGTAGTTCTGAAACTACTAGAGCAAGAGCCAGTGACTCCGGGCGAGTGGCAAGGTCTTTTTGTGTCTGTCCACAATGTATGCTTGTGGGATGAGAGAGGTGCTTACAAGCTAAGAGATGCTCTTCAGCAAGACATTATGATGTATATCAAGCAAGCTCAGGCGCGAGTCTTGGCTCAGCGAGAGGATCAAGCACTTCTAAAAGCATACATTGCAGAGTGGGGAAAATTCTTCACCCAATGCAATTATTTACCCACGCCGTTCCGTCAGTTAGAAACGTCTATAAATAATATAAGCAAAGTGGCTAGTTCCAACGCATCAAGTGCTCAGAAGAAGAATAACAATAATAATATAGAAGACAGCTTGGTGCGGAAATTAATGTTGGATTCATGGAATCAGAGTATTTTTATGGATATCAAACAAAGATTACAGGATTCAGCCATGAAGCTAGTGCAGGCTGAACGCAATGGTGAATCATTTGATTCACAACTTGTTATTGGTGTAAGAGAATCTTATGGTAAGTATCTTGTAAATGTATCTTTAGTTGGTTACTGTTTATATTTGTAAATGTACAAAAATATAATGTTTCTTACAGTTAATTTGTGCTCAAACTCTGTTGACAAGCTTCAAATTTATAGAGAAAATTTTGAGGCTGCTTATATGCAAGCTACAGAGGATTTTTATAAATTGCAAGCAAATGAACATTTGGTGGCCAATGGAGTGCAATTATATATGAAATATGCGGATCAACGTTTGAAGGAGGAGGAAGCCCGAGCTCATAGATATCTTGAGCCAGGAAGTGGTAGTGTGGCTGCCCTAACACAATGTTGTGAGAAAGTACTTATTGGGGAACATCTGCCTACATTGCTGGCTGAGAGTGCACCACTTATCAAGGCTGGGGTGACAGATAAGCTACAACTTATGTTTCGTCTTCTTGACAGAGTACCTGATGGAGTTATACCAATACTTCGAGATTTGGAAGCACATATAGTGTCAGCTGGATTAGCAGACATGGTTGCTTCTGCAGACATTATCACTTTGGATTCAGAGAAATATGTTGAGCGTCTATTAGACTTGTTCAAACGTTTTAGTACTTTAGTTAAGGATGCTTTCATGGATGATCCTCGTTTTTTGACAGCTAGGGATAAGGCATATAAGTGTGTTGTTAATGATACAACAGTATTTAAGCTGGAACTCCCATCATCAGCATTAATTAGGGGCAGTAAAGGTACAGCACCTGAGAGCAAGTGTCCTGAACTTCTTGCTAATTACTGTGATATGTTATTAAGAAAAACACCATTGAGTAAACGTTTAACCACTGAACAAATAGAGTCCAGGTTAAAAGATGTATTACTTGTACTCAAATATATTGAAAATAAGGATGTTTTTATGAGATATCATAAAGCACATTTGACTCGTAGGTTAATATTGGATTCGAGTGCTGATTCTGAGAAAGAGGAAGACATGGTTGAGTGGCTTAGAGAAGTAGGGATGCCTGCTGATTATGTAAATAAACTTGCACGTATGTTCCAAGACATAAAAGTCAGTGAAGATCTTAATACCCAGTTTAGAGCTGACACAACGCGTCATGATGCTATTAACATCAAAATACTTAATGCTGGTGCTTGGGCTCGCGGGTCCGAAAGAGTAACTGTTAGTCTTCCCTTAGAGTTAGAAGACTATATACCGGAGGTAGAAGAATTTTACAAGAAAAAGCACTCAGGCAGAAAACTGCAATGGTATCACCACATGAGCAATGGCACTATAACTTTTGCCAACTCTGTTGGCAGGTTTGACTTGGATGTTACCACTTTTCAAATGGCAGTTTTATTTGCGTGGAATCAAAGACCTATGGAGAAAATAAGTTACGAGAATCTAAGGCTCGCTACTGAACTTCCAGATCCCGAATTAAGACGAACTTTATGGTCTCTAGTAGCTTTCCCGAAACTCAAACGACAATTACTGGCCTATGAACCCAGTGTACAGAATCCGAAAGATTTTACAGAGAACACCACGTTTTGGGTCAATCAAGAGTTTGCTCTTGTCAAAAACGCCAAACCACAGCGCAGGGGCAAGATCAACTTGATTGGTAGACTTCAACTGAGTACTGAACGATCTCAAATAGAAGACAATCATTCCATTGTTCAGTTGCGGATATTGCGCACTCAAGAAGCTATCATAAAAATTTTGAAGATGAGGAAACGAATCACTAACACTGCACTTCAGGTAACAATCGGATTCATTCACTATAACTATTGTATCAGTTATTATCGAAAAATTATAGATTTTCTGCGGTGTATCGGTAATAGATTAAGGTATTTATGGAAAATATCAACGATTTTGTAGTGCACATCAATCATGCCCTTTAGTTTTGATATTTATTTGTTTTTGTTGCAGAGTGAATTAGTAGAAATACTGAAGAATATGTTCTTACCTTCCAAGAAGATGATAAAGGAGCAGTTAGAATGGCTAATTGAGCATAAATATATGCGGCGGGATGATGAAGATATCAATACTTTTATATACATGGCCTAATCACAAGGATAAATGAAAAATCAAAATTAAATTTAATTCTTGATTGATCTGATTTTTTCAGGTAGTTGTGTTAAATGAAATAAAATAATAATTTTATTTACATCCATATTTGCTTTTTATTAAATACATGTAAATAGTTCAATAATGTATAAAAGTAAAATACATAACATTAATTTTTTGCCGGCTCGATAGTTTCACCACCTTGAATTTGACCCCAGCCGATTAATCTGTAAACAATGTGTTGTGCGTAAATAATACAATCAATATAAAACAAAATAACTCCAGGTGTGTAGTTTTCCAGTCCGGGGCAAGAAAGAACCAAACAGCCATGATGTGATTTTATAAATTATAATGTAGCCCTTTTGATGTCCCACTCCTGGGCACGAGCCTCAACACGAGGAGGATTCAGGCCATAATCCACCACGCTGGCCCAGTGCGGGTTGGCGGATTTCACATGTCTTTCGAAAATTGGTTAGATCTTCTAAGGCATGCAGGTTTCCTCACGATGTTTTCCATCACCGTAAGCAAGTGATAATCATATAGAAATTATGATTCGCACATAGATTTCGAAAAATCCAGAGGTGCAAGCCGGGGTTTGAACCCAAGACCTGGTGCCCGCAAGCGTGCTTTAACCAATCGGCTATCACAGCTTTTTGATTTTAAACCAATAAATTCCCACTAGTGGCATTCTGGTTCCAGCATATTATTACTGAGGTTATAACTGTAAACTGGTCTGGTCATCACCTCCAATGATTTTCCACTCTTCTGCTGAGCGCCACTTTCTCTCCAATTTCAGTGCACACGGGGTTGGTTAAAGCGATTTTTGCCAAGTCAGCTTTAGTTGCAATCACTCTTCCTCCGGTACTGAGAGAGCCGATGTTCACTAATAAAACCTATAAAATAATGTGTACCATTATGATCACATTCAACAAAAAAGCATGTAGAGAATTGAGTGGCATACCGAAAAATGAAACAAACCTCGTTTTTAGTTAGCTTTTGTACTTTGGCGGCCTTTTTATCGCCTTCCATACGGACGCCGAGTAGACGCTTCAATAGGTAGTAAGAAACTTCAAGTTTCACAAATATACCGGGCAGAGCGCCGACTGCACCTAATACCTGTCATAATAAACAGAAAAACTTAAAAAATGCTACAAATATAACATAAAATTTTTATTTAAACTTAATGTATATAGATATTCGACTATAGTTTGTCAATACCATATTAGTCTATTTTTTTGTCAATATTATCGCCAAACTATATTTAGGCTCGGCTTGTTAAAGTCTACAAGACTAAGCCGAGTAGGTACAATAATATTCTGGCTGGAACTCACGCGCCCTGGCACAGTAAACACGCCTTCATACAAAATGACGACGTTGGAACCAGAGTGATCCAAGTGTCATTTTTACCAAATAATAAGTTTATAACAGAATGGCATAATTAAAAAACAGAAGTTACTAAGAAATTATAATCAAAACCCCCATAGATTTTTGAACAGCAATGCTTAACGCGTTGCCTTAGTTTTCTCAGAAACATTATGTTTCTTATGTTGTTGTGCCCTAGATCACTCTGGTTACAACGTCGTCAAATGTATAATTTCGATACTGCTGCAGTGTGTTACGAGTTTACGACACTAGTACATGACCATGTATGTTTCCGGCTTGGTCAACTAAGGCCTGTATTAATAGATCGATCTCATGTCTGAAAGCGAGCTTGGAAATGTCATTATTGTGTCAAAACAGTACTAAATTACACGTCAAAAGCGTATTTAAGATCACTCTCATACTTGAGATCGTTTTATCAATATGGGCCTAGGTGAAATCCATACAGTGCAAAAGTATTTAAAACTAGCTGAGCCCGCGACTTCGTTCGCGTGGAATTTAACTTAACCGCTCCCGCTCCCGCGTTCTGAACCCGCGCAACAGGACCCATTTGTTTTTTTTTTGTTTTTCTAAAATAAAAGTAGGGTAAGTTACTGCATATAACATCAGCTATCTACCAGTGAAAGTCCCGTCAAAATCGGTCCAGCCGTTTCGGAGATTACCCGGAACAAACACACAGACAGACAAAAAAAAAATTAATTGCGTTTTTGTTATAAGTATCGCATGTACTTTCATATGCATTTACTGAAAATATGTTATTTTGATATTACAAACAGACACTCCAATTTTATTTATTTGTATAGATGATTTATTTCCTAAAAGTAGCAACACACTTATAGCAGAAAACGTTACTGCGGGATGGGTTGACCATACAAAGGTTAGGAAGCACCTACCTGACCGACAAGTCGGTCGGCACGGCAGAGTGTAGGCTCGATCTTCGTTCCGACGCCGATGAGCCCGCCGGGCACGGCGTACTGCAGCTCGTTCTGCTCGGCGAACAGTGACACGATGCGGGAGAAAATCGGCCGGCAAGTCAGTTTGCCGTCGGCGTCCTTGCTTACTAAACCGGGTCGCACCTGGAAATAGAATTGAATACCTATTTTTTCTGCTTTCTTCTAGCCATTATGGTGGTGTACATCCACATTACAGGTACTATTGAAGTATTTGGTCTCAATAATAGGCAATATAACAGGGGGTAAGTCTTATTGCCCTCTACCTAGCACACTTCCAGGCTGTAAGGTGTTGAGTTATTGCTTCCAAACTAATATTTTAGATTGCATGCTTTATGAAAGCGATGCGAATAATTATAGAAGAGAAGAACATTTACAATCCCTATCAGGAAATAATTTGGCACAGAGTATCACGTTGCGTCCACAATAATTATACATTGTCCATTTAACCAATTACATTTTTTTTCTTTACCTCTCTCAAAACTAGGATGGTTCAGGCCAAATTTCACCACGTCTTTAGAGAACTGGTTAGGTTTTCTCAGAAATGCAGAAGCTTGTATAGATTCAATTATTCAAACATACCTCGATCTCCATGCCAACTGTGAGCACGCCCTGCAGGATGGAGCCGCCCGCGACCCCGCCCCTCAGGTCGTCCACCTCGCAGCCAGGTTTGTTCACGTCGAATGAACGGATCACGATCATGCGCGGCGGAGACGTGAAGTCTCTTAGCGGCACAGGGATCTTCTTCGTAATGTATTCGCACAAAACCTGGAGGTTAGTCGAGATAACCAGATTATTTATTTATGTTTTAGGTAGACGCGCCTTTTCGTGTTAACCTACACGGATGACAGCATCTACCATAGAGCGGGAGAATAGAGGTCACTGCAAAAGGCTTAAACACATATACACACAATAAAAACCGGTCTTATGGTTTCAACCTTATCGACACTTTTAAGGTCTCCATACAATTAAATGAATGTGATCCTAGTAGCACTCAGGCTAGGGAAGTTGCGAAAAACTAAATAAAACCAACCAGCAATCACCACACACCACCAATTGGTCTAGTACGACAAACTAAATTTTTCAGCATGTAAACCACAACATTTAATTTTTTTCAACTAGCAGTGCAACTAAAGCAGGGTAGCTGAGCACGAAGAATTTCGTACAATGACCTGTTATTACCTGTCTCTGTCACTCCCGCGTAAATCTAATACGTCTCGCTCACACAGTTGCCTTGAACTGCGTGTGACCGGCAACCGTGTGAGCGAGACGTATTAGATTTACAGTTAGCAGTGCTACTAGCGGAAACTTGCGGCATTACATATGAAGAGAGAGATTAGAGGGAAAGGGGTTTCGTAAGCCAATAGACCTCCCTATTATTAATTAAAATATAAATTACCTCAATGTTATATTTCAGCTGAGCCGAGATGGGTACAATCGGCGCGCCCTCGGCCACCGTTCCCTGCACGAATTTCGCGATTTGTTCGTGTTGCTCTTTCGCTTGGCCTTCCTTTACCAAGTCTATCTTGTTTTGCAATATGAGTATGTGTTTGAGCTTCATAATCTCGATGGCGGCCAAGTGTTCACTAGTCTGTGGCTGGGGGCAAGACTCGTTACCTGAAGAGTTTTATAAACATCAACCTTTACAATAAAATTCTTATTTAAATATTTGTTAGAAACGACGACTCGTTCTTACGCATAAACGTGTCACTAATTTGCATGGTCTATGCCATACAGGTAGGTATGCTTGGCCAATGATGTGCTTGCACCATATTGTCGCTACTGAACGTGACTCACCAGCGATGAGCAGCAGCGCGGCGTCCATGACCGCGGCGCCGTTAAGCATGGTGGCCATGAGGATGTCGTGGCCGGGGCAGTCCACGAAGCTGACGTGGCGCACCAGCTGGAAGCGGCCCGTGCACGCGGGCCGCAGGCACGGGAAGCTGTCGTCCTTCGACGAACTGCCCGATACGAAGCTCGTGGGCCGCGGACATTTCGGATTGTCGCACTTATAGATTTTTGCGTTCGCGTAACCTTTAAAAAATATTTTGTTTATTCGACCCTACCTTCTCTTTTTTATATAACACTAGCTGAGCCCGCGACTTCGTCCGCGTGGAATTGAACTTAGCAAAAAAGCACGCGCGACAGGACCCAAGTTTTATAAAATTATTTTTTTCTAAAATAAAAGTAGCATAAGTTACTGCTTATAACAACAGCTATCTACCAGTGAAAGTCCCGTCAAAATCGGTCCAGCTGTCTCTGAGATTACCCGGAACAAACACACAGACAGACAGACAGATAGATAGACAAAAAAAATAATAATCGCGTTTTTGTTATAGGTGTCGTATGCACTTTCATATGCATTTAGTGAAAAGGTGTTATTTTGATATTACAAACAGACACTCCAATTTTATTGATTTGTATAGATGTCGGCAAACGTGTGTACGCTCGCCTGATATTAAGCAGTTACCGCAGCCTATAGATTCTTGCATTAACACAGGCATTGCTAGCATGTTGCCGACCTGAAAGGAAGCGGGTGTAAGAGAGAAGGCAGTGGGGGTTGGTCTTCTGGCTCACAAATTCATGCTCTGTATGTTCCCCGAAATTTAGCCATAATAATAAGCAGCCCTTTTGATGTCCTCGTCCTAGTTACGAACCTCCCCTTCAATTCGGGAGGGATTCAGGCCCCAATCCATCACGCTGGCTCAGTATGAGCTTGCGGATTTCACGTCTTTCGCAACTTGGTTACATTTTCTATGGCATGGACACCTGCCTCACGATGCGCGATGTTTTCCTTCACGGTAAACAACCAATAATATTGAAATTATGATAGCACTAGTCTGATGATTCACACTATTCGCTTCGTGCTAGTCGGGGTTTGAACCCAGGACCTTGGGCACGCAAGAAGAGTGCTTCACCAATCGCCTTTTAATTGTTATGTGCTATAAAAAAAACTGTATATCTGGGATATTATTGTTTCAGCTTTCCAAATGGAATGAGATTTTATGAAATAAAATATATTGTATATGTAATTTTATTAATCTAAACATGTACATAATAATATTATGTAATTATAGAAAATTTTGTAAAATTCTATCAAAATAAGTTCTTATCTATATTCTGACTAAAAACTATAAGACTTGCCAACATTTCAGCCTACAACCCACCCACTCATCTATAACTGAAAAGACGAGCGCACTAGCAAATCAATAAGCCTTGTAGTGCAATCATGGAGGTGTGGAACAGTAACTAACAATTACATAGAACCTAATTTGTGAAGTACTTATCATAAACTTATCACGAACATTGCCTTAAATTAAGTTAAAAAGGCACTAAACCATGTATTGTCAAGGGTTTAAGGAATACATGACATCATATATAAGTATCGAATCGAATTTGTTACTTTCTTATACTTACATTATTAATGTAACATGAAGCTATAAATATAATAACTACATGCAAAACATGTACAAAAAAAAAAACAAATATTGCAGTGCATCCACTCCCGTCATTTATACTGATGCAATACTTATTGATTTATGAAGCTGTCTTTATTTCTTACAGCTCATAAATAGAGACAACAGCATTTAAGCTATGGTGTTTATGATTTATCACAACCAGTGTTACGTCAGAGTAAAGGAGGGGTTACACAATACGTATTTTATATTTATTAAGGCATGTCATACATTATAAAGGCAAAATTATTATGACTACATTCCAATACTTTTAAATTATCGTAAATAAATTACATCATTCCATTCATATTGCAGTAAAATAAGTAATACCTGTTTACTATTTTCATTTTCACAAATTCATATCGTGCTTTGATGATAGTGAAATAATATGTATTTGCAAACTGACATTCAGAATCAAATATTAGAGATTCACTAATACAGTCCAATGTAATTTTAATCTTAATTTTTTTGGTTTGTTATGTTGTTTTTGTAATGAAAATTTTAAAATAAATACTTTCTACATTTCAGTGCACCACATTTACATTCTGTAAGATTCCTAAGCATTGCTCTGTTTTGTTGCTGAATTTCAAATCTGGACTTTATGGGAGATACCGGTGACACAGGTGTGGTGGCCTCTGATGCACTGGGGATGTCGTCCTCGCCGGAACTATCTTTAACCAAACTTGAACTACTTGTTTCAATTTCATCATTGTCTCCAGATTTTTGGAGATAATCGAAACATAATTCTTCGCCAATTTCAATGTCACGTGTTGCAAACAGAGCTAACATAGGCAGGTTGGGATCGAGACAGTCAGCCCATACTGCCCAAACACCCAGATTTGGATCGCAAGAATGATTTATAAAATGAGACACATTGCCTAGATGTGCTGCATCCACAACATACGGATTTTCAACAGAATTAAAATCAAGATCAAAGAGATATGTGAGACCATTGGCATCATATTCTCTTCCTCGTTTCTCAGCTTCCTCAAATGTGATCACTTCTCCGACATACTGACATAGAAATTGACCTTGTTTTATTTTTTGTTCAGTTCTCACACCCCATCCACACCCATTGGATGTTCGGAATATACTTAACTTTACGTTACGACCACTTCGGACCACCCGATTACAGCAGTCTGAGGAACACTTACAGGCTTTGTTACATTCATAAATAGGTGTGCCAGATGCAACACGAAGTCTTTTATTGGCAGTGTAAGCAAATAAACCACCTTGCATGCCACAGCATGCTTTGGCACGGCAATTGCAAGCTGAACATTCACAGCCAATTGGAGGCTCATCAGGAATGGTGACACCAGTACCAGGTATACACTGATTGATGTATGTAAAATTTTCTGGAGGACCAGCCAGATCAAAGAAATTCTCTACACTGAGCTTCTTTGATTTGTCCACTTGATTCAAATGTTCTTCCCAACTTTTCAACTTCATCAGCTGTCGACTTCTTTGTCTTATTAAAACATATAATTGTAAAATATCTCTTGCATCTTGGACGAGTTCTGGTGCAAAGCATTCATATTCCTGTGGCAAAATTATCATTGCTAGTAATTTTAGTATAAGGCTGTGCTTCAATTTAGATAAGTCATTGTTTTCTATCTCATCAAACCTTTTTAAAAGATTTTCCTCACTGAGTAAGTTTCCAAATGATATTTCTTCTTTGAGTTTTTCAAGTTTATTGCAATATTTAAGCTCTTTGTGAATTAGAAATTCATTGATTATTGCAGGGCAGTTATCAAGATGTTCTATAGGTTCCCATGTGTTTTCACTGTCAGGCCATCCTTTCCATTTTATAAAGAAATATTCTTTACCTGACTCATACTTAAAATCTAGAATTTTCTCAATTATGTATTCTTCAGGCTCTTGTTTCTTTTTTTGTTTCTTGGGAGCAGGCATATCATCATCAGAATTAAAAGACAAGTTTCTCTTTTTTGATTGTATAGATTTCTCAAAGAACATGTTCTCATCTCGTTCATCTGCCCTGTCTCGATACATTTTAACAACCGAGTCGGAGAGGCGCTCTGCAACATACCATGTGTTCGATTAATTTAAATCAAATAACTAATATTTAAATTTAACTTACTATAAAACCAATTGTAAATTCTAAGGACCTGTATACTTTCACATGGTATATTGCTTAGCATCTATTTTATAGGTTTATTATAATTCACTGAATTCACTCATGTATACTTTTTTTTTTACATTATGTTATTATATATAATTTATCCAAATCATATTTTCAAGAGGACTTTCAGTTTTATTTATTATATCTTTTGTGATTTTAAAAATGTACAGCAACCACAAGCATTATAAGACTGCATAAAATTAACACTTGGAATTGTTTTGTAATCCCTTGTTTGCACTGATGGAACATTTACACTAATTTGTTATATTGTATCTATTTTGTGTAGTATAAACACAATAACATAAATCTGTGTTATGTTCACCAGTGCAAGAACATGGTTACCATGGTTTATGTTTGTTTTATAAATTGGATAATTACTTATTTCTTATATAAATAACTAGGTACACATAATAATAATAATAATGAACCATATAAGTACATACCCAGTTTGATGGTAATATTCCTCTCCAATTCATTCTTGAACCTGACAGTCTGCACTCCTGAGATAGCTTTGACAACAGTTGATTTGCCATGAGCTACATGGCCAATAGTACCGATGTTAATGGTTGCCTGCCGCGATATCACCTCAGGAGACAGGGCCGATAGCTTGGTAACATCCTAGAATTGCAAACAATAATAATATATGTTTTTTTTTCATAACAGTAAAATTGGTATAACAATGTACAGCTATAATTCAATATAAAGGTTTTATAATGTTTATCTACACATATTATAATAGTGAAATGAATGCACCTACATTTCTGATGAAATTGTTACCAAAAATTTAGGTTATAGGTTAGGAAGATTAGAATGTTATTACAACTATTGAAAACATCAATTGAAGAGGTCGGCTGGTATTGTTTGGTACCAAGGTTATCATTTCTGAGTAAAATTGAGCCTAAAGATATGTATCTTTACTTACTAATTTGGTTAGGTCTTGCTGATGCAAGTTTGATTGAGCACTTCGCCCTTCACTCGAAGCCATGATTGTAGTATTCGATAAACTCCTTGTATTATTATTTTAGTATAACTATTTGACTCTATTTCTACCTCATTAGGTGTTTTACAAGGCTAAAATTGTAAAATCCGCTAACGTAGGCAACGGACTTCAATTTTACAAGGCGAACGAAATGATGGCGTGCCAGTCAGTCAGTTAGTGTTGTACCCAATTAATTCTTTATCATCGATAACAAAAAATATTTGGTAAGGTGCAGGTGGTAAGCCAAAACACCTGTGCAAATAGCGTTAGAAGCGGTGGCAACTAGATAGAACGATAAAAATCAAATCATAAAAAAAATTTAACTCTCATTGCTGATAGTATGAAAGAATTTTGTAAAAAAAGTTACATGTAATATTTGATACCCAACGACGACAGTAATATTTATTTCCAAATTCGTGAATGTTCTCCACAATAGTAAAAAAAAATGTGTCAAATAAAATTCCATAGTCAAATGTCAATCAGATGTCAATTGCCACTGTCACAATTAGTGTTGTGAACTGATAATAATTTTGTGAACCGGTTTGAAATGGATTATTTTGGAAAAAATACGTTTTTTTAGATTTTTTATTATAGGGAAAATATGTCTCACCCTAAGCCAAATCTTTATTTTACTTTAATATCTCTTAGGAATAACCATTATGAATTATACTTTATTTTAAAAGAACCAAAAAATCGGTCAAGTGCCTGTCGGTCATGCACAAGGTATGATTTCGTAGCAAATAAATAACGCAAATTTAATAATAATGATAATAAGCTGTTTAATACTCCACTACTGGACAGTTCCCCCCACCCTAATTGTGAGTGGGATTAAGGCTATAAAATCCACCACGCTGGCCCAGTGCGGGATTGTAGATTTCACAAAATACAGGTTTCCTCACATTGATATCCTTAACGATAAGACTTGGGTACCGTAATGTCACATAGTGATTAAAATTATGATTCACTCATAGATTACATAAATTCCAGAGGTGCAAGCCATGATTTTGAATTTATCGTGATGCACATGACATAACAAAAGCTAGCCTCTGCTAGTCTAATCACAATCAATTAAGTGTTTGCACATTATTCAGACAAAACTAACTATTTGGCAAACGAAAGCTGTATAAATATAATACATGACTAAGATTCAAATACGCTGAAAAATTCAGATGCACATTTTATTAAAATAAGAGTAGTCGGTTTATATATAAAAAAAACAGGTCCGTACCGGTTTCTTAGAAAAGCGGTTTTATAGAACGACGACACTACTCGTAATCAAAGTAAATTGTGTAGATATGCACTATAAATTCTATTCTGTAAAGTGTTTCATAGTTCAGCAATAATAAATGCCAGATAAGATAAGTAAATTACATACAAATGTGATTATAGTTATTATATAGGCATCTTTAAAATTATATCAACATGAAAACTGAAGATGTGCAGGAACAAACCAAAAGGTTACGTTTCAAGTCTATAACCAATACACAACATTCTTCCGGCGAATTAGGCTTTGATATTAAAAACACCAAGGAAAAATGCAAAGGTAAAGTGAAAAAGCTTACGAAATCTTACATTCCTTGTTGTCCGAATTGACCCTTATTTTGCATGTTGCAGATGCAGAAAAAGCGGCATCGCTATTCACATTTTTGCATGTTGAGCTAACGCGTGGGTATTTGTTAGAACATGACGAGGAAAGGTTTTCAGCAAGGCGTGAGAAGGTGTACTCCTTTATAAAGATACCCCAGGAATTAGAGAAATTTATGGCCTATGGGTTTTTTCAATGTGCCGATTCGCTTTTGTTTGTTTACACATTCCTCCCTATGAGGTTCATAATGGCATTTTGGTCTTTTCTTAACAGATTATTTAGGAAATGCTTTGGGTGAGTATTGATAAAATGGCCCTGGTCATGAAATATTTATTAAAAGACGAAAGTAAAATGAAATTATTTGTTTTTATAGGTTTTATTCAAATCCTGGTAAAAGTATACTAAAACCAGCAGAGACATGTGATGTCCTCAAGGGGTTTATTCTCTTGGTTTGCAGTATTTTAATGTGTTATATAGATACGAATATGATGTATCATTTAGTGAAGAGCCAGAGTGTGATGAAATTGTATATATTTTACAACATGTTGGAGGTTGGTGACCGGCTGTTCTCAGCTTTCGGACAGGACACTATTGATGCATTGTTTTGGACAGCTACAGAGCCTCGGGATCGTAGGCGCGAACACTTGGGTCTGATCCCCCACTTGTTGTTTGCAATGACTTATGTCTGTATCCTTTTTAAATACAAAATGTAGGGTTTAACATTATGTAACATGTAGGTAGGTACTTTTAGTTTATTGCTATGTAAAGATTATTATTTTTACTTTGTTCTTCCTGCATATCCATCAAATGAAGTGATAATATGATTGAGATCCTTAGTTTTAAAATAGGGACTTTAATCAGAATTTCAAAATATTCAATGCTTAATAATATTGTCCAATATATTTTAATTAAATCCTTCACAAATATGACAGTTCTCCACAGCTTATTGGTACTATTTCAAGCCACTACTCTGAATGTGGCTTTTAACTCCAATAATAAAAGTCTTCTAATCATAATGATGTCAAATAATGTGAGTATTATGTGATATCATGGCAAGAAATGTTGCATACTGTTTTTACACATTATTAATTAACATAATAAATTTAAATAATTACAATAAAAAGCGAAAAATAGGTGGTTAATTATTTTCCAGAAGGTGTTCTATATTATAATCTGTTACCATTATTCTATATTTTTACAGTTTGTCGAATTGAAAGGCAGTGTTTTTAAAAAGTTTGACAAGAACAATTTGTTCCAAGTGTCCTGCAGTGATGTGAGGGAACGGCTGCACCTGTCCGTCCTGTTGTTTATAGTTGTGTTGCAAACCATGAAGGAGTATATGTGGAGGGAGGAACGCTTCTGGATACTAGCGCCCGACTGTGTGCTTGTCCTCACATTTGAAGTCATCATTGATTGGGTCAAGCATGCTTTTATAACCAGGTAACATTTCCACAAATTATTAAATAGAGGTCATAATTTGTTCCACATTATGTCGTGAATCCTCAATGATTACGCAAGGATGTACAGGTGCACTCTGAACTTTGGGTACGCCTTGGTGAACCCACTATGGAGTGGATCCAGCATGTGTTGTGCTTCCGGAAATATAAGTAACACAATAGAAAGAGAGACCCTTGTAGGTGAATATAATTATAGGTATGCAGTGCTGTGTGAGCTGAATTGACCTTTATTACATTATAGAAAGAGCCACTGTTTATAGATTTATCTTTGTTGAATGAAGTATCTGTTCGTATGTCATCTCTTTTCAGAGTCACCCTTTATATTAAATTCAAAAGGCAAATATTTCCATTAATTTTTAAATTTTCTCATTACTCATTTTTATAGCATAATACGATAGATATATGTAGCATAATATGATGCCCGCATTTCTTTACCACATTAATACCTTAATTTCAGGTTTAATGAAATACCCTATGGAGTATATAGGGAATACACAGTGAGTCTAGCATATGACGTTGCACAAACCAGACAGAAGTACGCGTTCAGTGATCATTCCGACTTAGTGGCCCGCCGTATGGGCTTCATACCACTGCCACTGGGTGTGGTTATTACCAGGGTGTTGGTCCATGCTGTTAAGATTGATGGGTAAGTAAAATATGAGGTTTAAAAATAAACATTGGAGAATAGTATAACATATTCCTTGAAAAGTTATTATGCGCCCTCCCCTCAATTCAATGAAATTCAGACCACAGGCACAGTTAGTCCAATGTGATTTGGCAGACTTCACACGCCTTTCGACAACTTTTCGTGTTTCACCGGTTGACAGGGGTTCCTCACAAAGTTTGGCCTTAATGTTCAGTATGACATATTTTTTAAAGCCTTATACTTAGGTAATTTATGTTTTTCAGATTTGCAGCAATTTTTTTAATATTCACTGCATATTTATGTTTAATATCAGTTAGAGTACTTGTATCCATCGTAATATTGGGAAAGGCTTGCGATTTGATAACGCAACATCAGATGGACAAAAATGAA
Source organism: Notodonta ziczac (assembly GCA_918843915.1). Lineage (NCBI taxonomy): Eukaryota > Metazoa > Arthropoda > Insecta > Lepidoptera > Notodontidae > Notodonta > Notodonta ziczac. The sequence goes on from OU974047.1 coordinate 6,000,052, forward strand.
AGCCACCACACAACACCGAAAAAGTAAGAAGATTGAAATTACGAATTACCACACATACATTTTTATTTACCAATTTTTTTGAGCATTTTATTTCACTGTGTACGATATCAATAATTTGAATTTCAGAGAACAAAAAGATTTGGTAGCAAAAGATAATTCCTATGTGTACAAAACACCGGAAGCAGAAATGGTGTCGCCAAAAAAACCGACGCAATTAAAGTTTGTTGTGCCGGAAAACGTCGTTCTGGTAAGTTTTACAATGAAAAAAGCACTTGTTATATAAGTACAAAAAAAAAGTAAATTGAAGAGTAATAAGAAAATGTGCAAGAAATATAATTAGGTACGGGATTTTGGTTTTAACAACAAGTGGTGGTAGTTAATAGCACAACAACTAAGTAGATGGTCTCATGCAATCAGTAGTGATAAAACCGTTCATAGAGGACATACAACATTTTCAGAGTGAGCCACTGGTAGACGCATCAGTGGGAGCAGCGGCCATATTCTCCAACAGCGCTATCGACCTAAACGGCGTCTGTTATCTAAACGATAAAATGAACCCACAAGTCAAACAGGACGGCGACTACCTTGAAACAGAGATGGTAAGAAACCTTTAACAGGTGCTAGTTTTCGAGCTAGCCTCATTAATAATTTCATTTCTGGATATGTGTAATCTCAAATCGAGGGTCGCCACTTTTGTTACAACTGAAATACTTTATGTATGGATGTCGTACGTCACGATTGTGAAATAAAATAGTCAATCACGGAGATTTTAACATCTATTATCCTGTGGTTTCATTCAACGTTACGCTGACATAGTATTACCTAGGTACCAAAGTTCGTTGTTGGTCCGATATAAAATTAAAATACAGAATTCGATCATTTTATTAATTGACGCCAAACAAGCACTTACTAATAGTAGAATCTACCACCGGTCCGGAGAAGAGAAGATCCAGCCAGAAACTGAATGGTTCCTATTTTCAATGGAATGAAAGAAAGTATACATTCGTTCTTAAGAATGTATACTTTAGCAACACAACGTGAACAGGCAACACCATTGTCACTAAAAAGTTCTAGAAAATAATAGACTAGTAATTTAATATTTAGTAATCCATACCCTAATAGCTCCTGCAAATCACGGTTCTCCACAATCGCTTCCACTTCCTTTTCCTGCGACTCGTGTGATGTCATCTGTCTAATTAGTGATGGTAGGTAGTGCTACACTGCGTCGCGTCTGTCAGTTCGTATTGGCATTCTAAGGCCCTTTTTTCCCCAACGGTCATTGGTTTTGCGAGTTATGTACCGTGCACATGGCCACTAATTTAATTTATTATTCAACTGCAGATTCCTTGATTTCTGATGATATTGCGTAGGCTGGAGTTTGAGATATTGTAGGTTTCCTCATTGTTTGTTCAGCGTCCATGCTTCCATGCGTCCATCCTTCTTATGGGGCCCATAGTAAGCGACTGGTGCCTTTAGAGTACGGTATTTTCTAGGTGGATGTCAGCAGAAGCGCCCCTGATATCAAAGCAGCGGCCAGTGTCGGCACACCGCCCGAAGTCGACGAGCGGCCACTCTCTCCCGACGCGGAAGGGTTGAAACGACGTTCGGAATCTGAGCCTAACCTAGTGAAAGCCGAAGAGGAAACAACATAGCATAACCTGTGCTTGGTAAACATTTAACTTTCTTCATGGGACAATTCATGCGTAAATGGCAGTGGCAGGCACCGAGGAGACATTTATACGGCATTTTAAACGTATCGTCATTGTATAATATCTAGTTATTCTCGATGATCACGGCTTCGTTTAGCGTTATAAAAATGCAGATAGTTTTTAAAAATGGTTTGTAATTTCTGGTTCGCTTCTGGCCACTGGCATTTCAGGGTGAATCGACCCTAACAGTCTAGTCTTCTGTGGTTGATTGGTTTCTTTACATAGGTATAACGAGACAATTTCCTTTAAGGTACTATTTGGGGAAATTATTTTAAACGCTCGTTATTTGAAATGTAATAAACATGGAGTGTACGACATATATTTCATGTTTTTATAATTTATTTACAACAGACACGTCCTGGTTTGCTACAGTTTAAGTTTATATTATATATATAATAATATAATAATAAATGTGTGTATTTTTTATAGAAAGAAAATCATATTAGTAGATACAACATCGGTGAAGATAAGGTTTGATAATTTGTGTACTGAGTACAAAACCTTTGAAGTAATTTAAAGTATATAAAAAAAACGATTTACTTAACATTAACAATAGGTAACATACAAGTCTACATTATTAACTACAGAATTTTCCATAAAATTATATTGATGTTATTGTCGAAAGTAATATACATTTTTGGCTTGGACTGTGACATCGTACGTACCTAACCCATCGTCCTAATTGGCGATTGATCGTACAAGCAAACGATGCGATTATGTCGCGCGATGCCGCGCTGCCGCGCCTCGCGGCGTTGCTGTGCTGACGCGATGACGCGTGACCAAATAGGATGCTCAAAAGAGATTTCTAGCTTTGCTTTCACAATCGCAAGACCAAACCCATCGTTCGATCGTTATAATGCATTCCCTGTGCTCGCGCGATCACTTGTGGGCTTTCAATCAGGACACTAAAGATATTTGTGTATCTAATCTCGTCACGCGACGAAATCGCCTCGTGTTTTCGTACGATCGTTGCCAATTAGGACGCCACTTTAATAATTCACTTATTTATTTTAGTTTTATCTTATGGGCGCATTAGTAAAGCTGCGATAGATAAACGTATCAGAGACCAGGCATAGTTTTATAGGAATATGTACTTATATATTGTTATTAGATACTTATAAAGTTCGTTTATTTTACAAAGACGCGTGTTGTGACTGTTTGGCAAATGGGTCAATTTGTAATAATTCACGCGTCTCTGTGAAATGAACTGACTATAATTGTAGATTGTTTTTATCGGTTTCCCTTTTTGGACGGTTGGTAGTAACTATATAAATACTATTGGGCAAAAACGAGATCAAAATCGAATACCTACTTATATAAGTAATTAAAAGTAAAGGTTTAAGGTACCTTGTTTTCTATTATTTACTAATAAGTACTTATAGTGTTTAGAACTTTAGAATTACTAGGAGACAATTTATTTAGGTTTGATTTTAAAATATTTCGTGTAAACATATTTCGTTGCTTTGTGTGGCTAGTGAATTAAATTTTATATTAAATGAACATTTTATTCGCGCTGAATTGGTATTGTACAAATTGAACATATTTTTATATCTCTAGATGTAGATTCAATTGCCCGTAAGGATCGATTGCGATTGTCAGTTGACATACGCCATAGCTTAAGGTCTAAGACTGATATCAATTAGGTGCTTAAAATATTAATTCCTAGATGGCGACTACAAATTGTTTTGTTTTTTCATTTTAACCTAAGAGTTATTTACGTATAAACTTGTAACAAGTTGAGTCTGTGCATTATTAAGAAGCAAATCTTTATCTGCTTGCTTCTTTGTGGAAGCATCACAGGTAACTATACCTTTGCGTGGTGGTAGGTTGTATCCTCAATCAACGTATAGAATATTTAAGCCTGGAAAATGATAGTTTCAATCTAAAACCGAAAATCTTTTCCAACAGAGTCCCGGCCACAGCTAGTAAACAATACATTACCTATCCGTTCTGTTATTATTACAAATGGAGTTCAATAAAAAATATATAAGGTCTTATTTAATAATGCACGATATTTTGCATAGTAAATGATAAAAACTTAAATATAATATACGTACCTACCACAAAGGCAAAACGATTTTGACAAGTCATATTATTTATTTGCAGTTTTATTTTATACTGGTAACTAAATTATTATTTTATATATTTAAATAGATATGTACTGATGTCTATACATTACAGGGCAATCTAAGAGTATTCCTTTGGGAAATTCTTAATTAAGGCGTAAAAGGTCTCAGTGGTACATTGGTACAGTTAAGTTAGTTACACTAATAGTAAATAGACTTACCTACTAGTAGGAAAGTATACGCACCAACTTACAATTAACCGTTACTTTACATTCGTTTAATTCCCTAAATGAGTAATTCTGGTCAGTTCGAAGATATATGGTTAAGCGTTGATTTGGAGATAGCTTCGAAATTATCGATGCCTCGCTTACGCAAATCAAATTTGCTGATTAAGTTGAACTTTGTTCTTAACATCTGAATGATTACGGAAGGTTGTTATAAGTTTCACACATATGTTTATCTATCTACTGTGGCATTAGAGCTCCCAAACGGATTTTAAAAAATCAACTTAATAAACACAAATTGAAATCGCCAGGCCATTGATAATTTATCGATAACGATTACCTATTCTTTATAAGTCTCAGAGAGAAACACTTTTTCAGGGAATTAAATTAATATAAAATCACGGTGTTTTTTTTTTAAATTTAATGCATAATAATGCCTTGACAATGGCGTATTAATTACTATATCCATGATGTAAATAGGTACTTACATCAATGGACATTTCCTCGTGTTTTGTTTTGTGATGATATTTATACTGTTTGATTATTCATAGATTTTATAGTTAACAAACGTATTTAATAGTAAATTACATTCTATTATTATTGGAATTTTCATTACTTGACTTACATAATGACTAAACAAGTAAGTACCACACTGACTAAGTTACATTTGGTATTTCAACCGATCGCCGAACGAGCTTGACAGTGTTAACCTATATGTAAGTAACATTGCTACCCTACATACAGACCTACCACATAACATATACATACGAACTACTAGTTATAAAGACTATACATTATATAGCGAGCGATTGGGCGCGTAGCGGGCGCTGCTTTTATAAATTTCTGTGAAGTTGGTAACAAAATGTCCAGCTCAACTGAAAGAGAGTGGTAGAGCGAACTGTGCCAATTGACTACAGCACATATACAGGCCAGCTCGACCGGGTTAGTAGGCAGTACCACCCTCTCACAGAATATTTGACTAAAGTAGCTATTAAGGTGAGCTCAGGTAAGATCGGACATGGGTGAAGACCGGATGAAATTAATTCCCGGCGAATTTGGCCATGTTTTATAATGTTGTCAACATTTTACAAGACGCCATTTTATCTTGCCGCGACCAGTAGTTCCCGCTAGTCGCTCCGACAAGTTGGACGTGTGCTACGCGCCAAAAAAATGTTAATCCGATCTTTCCTTCGCCAAATGTAAGTCCGATCTTCCCTGAGCGCACCTTATAGTTGCGTTTCGTACGTAGAGTGAAAGAGCCGAAATACCAATCCCTCCTTGCCCTTCACTCTGACAAACTATTATTCAGGTGGGTAACGTGCGAGCCAGCCTTTGGGATTGCAAGCATCTATAGTTTACGGTAACTGCTTAATATCAGGCGGATCGTACGCTTATTTCCGACTTGGTTATGTAAAAAAAGGCGCGCCCGCTATAATTATGAGCGAATGTTGACACACAAGCGACGCAGTTCATACAGTTCGGTGCAGGGCAGAACAGAGAGGGTATGCTCACTTGACGGAAAGTTTCCGATGTCGAAAACGACAGCTTCCATCCTTCTTTGACAAATGATTTAGAAGATGGATGGATACTGTCCTTTTCGAAACGAAAACTTCGACTATGAATTATACCCCCCTAGATTTGGTAATGTACCTATAGACAAGAATAGAGCATCGCGCCACTTGGACATGGAGACATTTGTCTGAATTACACACTGTCACAATGACATACTGTCATTTGTTTGTGGAAAATAAAACTGACATTGTCTCATTGAGAATATCGGATTATTAACTGCCCTGCCAAGTCTGTTCTATGCTGTGCTGCGTCGCCATGTAGACGGTATACTCCTAGCCTAATGCATATCTAAAAATATACCTATATTATTCACAGAGTCCTAATATATTATATAAGAAGTATTTGCTATAATTAAACTTAGGTTATAATTAACCCTCAGTCTGTCAAGTCGATAAAACATATTAGAGGATTTAATGTTTATTTTGCATGGCAATTTTAAAATTAATACTGGGAGTCAAATATGGCTTGCTTATAAATTTTAATTTCCCTGTTCTATTTTGTTGTGATTAAAGTATATTTGTGAAATAAATGAGACTATTAAAATGGGTGCAAGAGAAAGTATTCTTGCATTTATACTAACTTACCAATGTAAAAAAAAATGTACAGTACAGGGTTGCATCCTTCCTTCAAATCGGGTGGGTTACCCTATAAATACGTCTGTAGCGCCCTCACTTGTCCTCACGACTTTTTTGACAGACTGTAAGTACTTATATTAAATCCAATGAATCGGTACCTATACATTGTTTTCATATTATTATAAACATTTTAGTAACACTGGCCATTATTTCTGTATTATAATCTACATGTTATATATAATATAATATACTTATTATATAATGTAAGGCGTAAAACTGTTTCATTTATTTTCTTTAATCTATAATTGACTTGTCAGTTAAATTGATAGCTTCCCGATTGAAATTAATTATAATTGAATAATTTAAATATTCATTTCTGTTCGCAAAATGAGATATATTAAAACAAGCATGCAAGGACACGTAATAATTATTTAAACAAAACCCAGTGCCCAACTCTGTTAGTGTTCGCGTTCGCGATCGACTCTCATCACAATACGTCAGTTTAGACTCATTTTCTATAGAAACACTGATCAAACTGACGTATTCAGATACGCGAAACGTCAGATTTGACGTATTGCAAGTCGATAGAGATACCAGCGGTTAAAAGAGTTGGCCCCCTGTTCGTGCGGAGACTTGAGTAATTGTAACATAAACGAATAACTTTAAAGTTCGAAAATACAGTCGTTTAAAGTTTCTGAATCCATATCCTATATCATTTCGAATGATTAAAATACCCCAGCTGGTGTGGTTAATACTTTCCTTTATCAAAGGACTGGATTGTGTACAGCTTCATCTATCGTTTTAAGGTCGAACTTTTTGACCTCATCCAAAGTGTTTTGCTGGTATAATGACAACATTTGACTAGTAGTGCCATCTGCTGATATTTGTGTTTACAGGCATTTGTGTTTTCTTGTGACAGTGAGTGGTTTGAGTAGGAGTATGAATTTTGGCTTCTGCGCGACATAGATGGCGGCAGTTGAACCACATCTGGTCAATACGTTTGAAAGACTAATCAAGTAATCATTGAATAAATTATTTGATGTTTTGTAATAAATGTTTATCTTGTTAAGTATGAGGTAAAATCCAGCCGAAAGATATATTGTTGATATGTTGGTTTTGTTGCTTTCTGTGGCTTAGATAGTAAAGTAGGTAGGTACTTATCTAGTTTGAGTTGTATGTAGTTGTATCTATACTCCATTTGTTATAGCATTAGACAGAAGTTAAAAAAGGTTATTTTTAGTGTCCACTTTGTAATAAAAAAGTACAATTAACGAGTTACAGTTACGATTGACGTCGAATTTATTATAATCTATTTATATACCAGCTTGTCACATCTAACTGTAATAATATTATTATTTATCTTATTAAATATATTGCCTTTCATTTAAATAATTATTATTTCATTACAATTTAAAATTAGTGCCGATGCTAAAAACCTAAAAGAAGCAGGCGTGAACATACCGGGAACGTTTTTCGTTTCACTATAATCCTACCAAATCTAAAATTTTACCTAATCCCTTCAGAGGTTATGACAGCAGGGTATTTCTAATTTTGTCGGACTATGTTATCTATGAAATTGACGTAAATGTTTGATTCATTTTTTGTTGTCAGTTTAAAATGTGATACCTACGATGTTATTACGAATAAAACATAATATGAAAAAGTACTTTTATTTTGTTTATCGTAGTATTTAGCTAGCATTTTAGATTTATATATCAAAATTTATGTTAAAACAATTTTAATGTAATGACTCTAAATAAAAGTTGTTTTGACTTGGAAATAAAATGTTTTGCATCCCTGCTTCTGCGAGCCTCTTATGTCTAATGTTATAATAAATGGAGTATAGTTTAAGTAGTATTATACCAACATTAAATTATAGATTTATATTTTTTTAAAGTATATGGTTTCAGGAATGTTATATTATTTAAAATAGGATTATCATAAAATATAAACAGCAACTTTCAAATTTTCAACAATTTGTATTTTTGCACCTTAGGTGTTTTCATTAAATAAAATTCTCATTTCTCTTATATACACATTAAATCCAAATTTAGTCAGAGTGTATTTACAAATATATTAATTAATTAAATAGAATTTAGTAAATAAATGTGAGATTTAACAATACCTACTTATAACTATCCATACAATTAGAACATCAACAACATCTTTCACTCAGGTGAAATACATAAGACAGCTTAAACAATATTCATAAAGTACCTATTCGTGCTCATCCACTAAACATGTGAACGCCATGAAAATTAGATATCGTATTTATTCGAAAGTTGTTTACGAGCTAGGTATTAATTTGAAGTGTTCTGGCGATGCGCGGCACCGCAGCACGGGGTTGTGTGTAACGTAGCGTTGGTTCAACAATGCAAGTCGCGCCACCATCCGAGTCCGCCCGGGCGTCTGCGCTAGCGCCGGTGCGCCCGCGCCGGCGCCGGGGCGGCCGCTAAACAATGACCAAGTAGTAACTCGTAACCTAATACAAACACCGTATATCAATAACTTTAACGCGTTGCAACATTATGTAAAATGTGTAAGAATTTAGTCTTTTCCGTTTCAATTTTCACTCGTTTGTATAACATGAATAATACCTATCTACTCTAGCCTTGTCTATACAGAGACTTGGTCTCTTCTTAAACAGTAAAACATTATAAACTCGTACACCATTCTTTGATGTAAACGAGAGTATAGGCTCGCGCGCGGTCGCCGCGCCGCCGCCGCCACCGGGGCAGAAGCGCCGCGCGCGCTGGGGCTCCTTCCTACAGAGGCTTTGTAAGCGACTGAACAACTGGGAATCGTCGGTCGATCGATTGGTGTGGTGACACCCTTAGACATATTTTATGCGAGGCGAAATTTGGTCGGGCTAATATAGCACAAATCAACGGTAGGTACTTATAAATTTACCCAGTCCGTACTTTATAACACCATTGCATTTTTTAAAGTTCAATTAAAAATAACCTAAATTGTCTATACTTAGTCACTTCGCAATTTTAAATGAAACTAATGTATTGAAATGATATCGTACAGATTGTTTATATTACCTATTTGCCTGTATTTTTGTTTAATTTAAGTTTCATTAAATTTTTGCCCGGGTATCTAACTTTAAACGGAGTTTAAAACAATGGATTATGTAAATTTAGCCGCTCCCATTTGCAGTAAGTGAGTTGCAGGCGCAAGAGTTAGTAATATTATTGTCAGATTTCTTAAATTCATAATAACCGACGTTACTGATGGGGCCCACCCTGTAGATCTATCACTGTTTGTCCGGTTCAGTACACAACTTTCACTAATTTGATCCTGTTCGTTACGACTGCACTATTTCTTGAATTAGGTACCTATACTACGCTTATTCAAAGGAAATAGATGAGTGATTTCTAACCAAAATGTTTGACATGGAATTAAAGATGTAGTATACTACATATTATTAGAATTCGAAGGCAATTTCATTCAACATTTTCATTGTAATTAACGATATTAGCTACGATAATTTGTGCTTAATTTTGTACTAATGTGTAATTAAAATAAAGTCTGATATCAATTACCGCATTACCATTTGAAAACGATAATAAATTCAGATTGGATTCAGATCTATAATTTGGTACGTAATACCTATATATTCTTTTCGTAATTAAATTTTAATAAGTACCTGAGGGTGACTTTCCATTGTTATTCGTTGTTATTAATACACATTCAGGTCCCATAATATATTTTAACCTTGCAATGATGGTAATGCGGTAAACTTGTGCTGGCAAATGACACCCGTCGCTTACCACAAAATAGATAGAGCAACGTCGTCATCACAGTAACTGAAAATGAATCTTAGAATTACGGTATCTAATTACATCTATACAGACACTTATGAGTATTATAAATAAAGGGCCCTCGCTCGCTATATTTGAAAATAATTATTAATGATTAAGAGATCATAATTTAAACCCTACATACTAAACTTTTACTAAGATTAGTCTATGTAATAAGATGCACGCTATAAAAATATATGCCACTGGGAGATGTTATTTCGAAGTGAAGTGAAGGTAGTAAACGAGTGCTCGCTGCGGCAGGAACACTGACGCGGCCGATGCCGAGCGGGGAAGGGAAGATAGCTCCAAGCTGTGTATAAACCCAGTAGAATTGAGCAAATTTAGTTAAATAAAAACTTTGAGCAAGAAAAGGTGACAGCAGCTGTCGCAACGTAAGATTACTAACGACAGACAATAACTTATAAACAAACATAATAGTCGACATTCTCACATTAATATTTTATATTCGACTAGAAATATGTAGGTATAACGAAATAACCATAGTTATCACTTATTCTGCAGTCGTGTTATACTTATTACATAAGTTATGTCAATAAAAATTGCAGTGGCACGTTATAAAGTTAAATTAATGGCACAGTTTCACGTTAGTTTGTCAAATATAAGAATACTATAAATATATATACCCACAATATCTACTTTAGTGGGTACTCCTAAGTAGAAGTTTTGTCACATTGTTATTAATTAGCTGTTATAGTCGGCTAGGACGAAAACAGTCAGTCAAGATAATACATAACTACCTAATTGTTCACATTTAACCCGATACGGTCACAGTTGATGCAGACACTCGAGCGCACCGCCGATCGATGTCAGCTATACGAGAGATTATCCAAATACTATTTGAGTCACTGTTAAAAGCCTATCTACCGGACTGTCGTCTTGGGACAGAAAGATATGTGTTCATGTAACGCCGCGGAGGAGACGATCACTTAAAAGTCACCTCGCCCCCGATAGGCGTTCTTTACACAGAAACGTACTGACACGTACACCGGACACTTTAGGCCACATCGCTTCGTATCTACGTTTGTTCCCAGTCGAGTACTTTCAATTAACCTATTTAATTAAATAAATACACATCGAGTAGATCGACTCCTACTACAATAATTACAAATATGTATAAAAAGTATATATATAAACTTCAGTGAATTTACAAATATAGAGTTAATAAAGCTTCGTTAAAGATGATTAATTTACACCTAAGCGATGAAATTATTCGATAATTTCAACGTGAAAAATATAAAAGTTCAGTTATCCGCGTGCGCGTCACTACCGCTGCTGTCGTCGGAGTCGGTGTCCGGCGAGCGCGCGGCGGGCGGCCGCTAGAGCGGCGCGTGGTGCGACTCGTGGTGGTGCGACGGGCCGGCGCCGCCGCCGCCGCCGCCGCGCTCGCGCTTCAGCCGCTGCTTCAGGTGTACCTTCGCGTGCCGTTTCTTCTCATCCGAGCGCGCGAACTTGCGCCCGCATACATCGCACGCGAACGGCTTTTCACCTGTGTGCGTACGCACGTGCGTCGTCAGGTGGTCCGACCTGCTGAACGAGCGCATGCAGATCCGACATTGGAACGGCTTCTGGCCCGTGTGGATGCGTATGTGCCGCGTCAGCTCGTCCGACCGCGAAAATCGCCGGTCGCAACCCTCCACGGGACACGCGTACGGCCGCTCGTGGACGGGGGTTTTGCTCGGCCTGTTGGGGTACTTGCGAGGTTTGACCGGGACCAGCCGGAGCGGCTGCGCACTCTGTTGATACACTTGTGACAGGATCTCGTGGCCTTTACTCGTGGACGGGTTGTACTCGGCGAGCTGCACGGGCCGGTCGCTCGCGCCGGCGGGGCTCGGGTACGGCTCTCGCTTGGGCATGCCCGAGGGGCCAGGCGTGGGCTGGGGCGCACTGGCATACTCCTGCGACTCCCAGGTGTGTTGCGGCTGAGGCTGCGGTGGCGGCCTGTACTCGCAGTGTTGGGGTTGCGGGCAGGGTTGCGACTGAGGGCAGTAGGCTTGGCACTCCGGCGGGAGCATCTCGACCCGCTCCTCGTACTCCTGCTGGAAGTATTTGTCAACGCTGCCGGGCCCGGGCGCGGGTAGCAGCCACTGCAGGGGCGGGGAGGGCGCGCGCTTGGGGCCGGCGGCCGGCCCGTACATAGAGGCGCTCGCGCTGGACGCGTTACTGGCGTCCTCGGCGCGCGCGCCCGGTGATAGCGACGCTTCATGCTTGTGCCTTCGAGGCGAGCATCCCAGCGACAGCTCATCGCCTGGTAATGTACCTGCAACAATCACAGTTCTTCGTTAGTAGGTACTCATAATCATTTAGGTAATGCAAACAGCATCAGGCAGTTGATCGTCCTAGTTATATAGAGTGCTGTTAAGTATTTTGAGCTAGTGTCTAAAAACACTGTTAACAAAATTGGCAGAGTCTATGAATGTTCATTGTAACATAAAATAAACAGTTTCTAAAATTATTTGAAGGATCATTCAATTATGCGAGACGTGAGAAAACTTCAAAGGCTTGTCTCAAGTTACCTCCCATACGGACTGGTGGGATTTGAATTCACTTTTACCATACCTCTGTAAGTCTGTAAGTGTGTCTAGATATTATTTTTGGTATTTTGGTTTACTTAAGTGATTTACACATGCAAATTTCCTCACACATTTTCCCTGTCACCTCTTAAGTAAGAGAGAAAATTAAATACTGCCGATCGTCAATGTTTGCATAGGTTATTATAAATAAATTATGTTTTGTTTGTTCCAATGATTTTTGCGTGTAATTGTCGCGTGTCGGAGCTTATGGTCGGAGCGGAAGGCAGCGCGCGATAACAGTCGGAAGTTGATAAGTGCATATCGACATAGCCTATCTGTACCTCTGCCGAACATACACTATGTGGCCGTGGATCGTCATTTATTTAATTAATTTTAATTGCGTGTTGCGAATTACCGGATTGTCAACTCTTATATAAATTAAATTATAATTAGATGTTTTATTATTATACTAACACAGATTATGTTGTTTGAAAGAGCTCAGAAGGCAGTATAATGACAATAATAAAGTTTTTAAACATTTGATTATGTTATAAGTAGTTGAGTAGTTTCCCAATTATTTTTGGTTATGACGTGACGTAAAAACAAACATGTTTTGATAATTTTAATATTTAAAGATGAACATGAAAAATAATGGCTAAATGATGAAGTTGGCCGGCCAACGAAAAAGATCTTTTACATATAGCTAAGTTTTTAAAACACTTGGTAATGGTTGTACCTACCAACTTTTTGTTATTTTATTATAGTCTAGTTTTTTTTTTAAGATAAAAGTGATGTTCTCTTTAGGATTTGTAATTGTAGGACTCTTATTCAAATAAAAATTGCAATCTTCCTAAATTACACTATAAGTTAACGAAACGTTCAAATATTATGTGATAAGTAGGCGTGATGTTAAATCAAAAGGTGTGTTAGTTTATCAAAGGTAGATAGGTGGATCTATTTTTCTTTGTTTAATAGTAGGTACGTACTTGACTTTTACCAAGATTTTTTTAAAACAGTAGAACTGCTATTAATTAGAAACTTGTTTGCTTTAGGACGGAAAGGCTTTTTAAATGTACGTACTTACTCAGTATTTGGACGTTTACCAAGAAAATTCCTAAGAAGATAGTATTACTTGCCCACTTATCACTACAGATTTCAATTTTATTAATCACTGAAAGGCACCTCGCGCAATTCATGAGCAGTAGAGCCAAGTAGCGACGGCAGAGCTCGGTAGGCACGAACGAAAACTTCATTCAGCTTTCCGTATCGATCCGGCCATATGACACGGTACGCTGAACTTTCCATTTCACTTCACTGAAACTAGAATTGCGCGTTCCCATATCTATCGTATCGCGGAAGACCGTTTGGGATATAGAGCATAGTGCCGGGCATCGAAGGACGCGCTACCGTGAAGAAGAGAGTATTGTTTATTTACAACGTTATCGGTCGGTGGCCGGCGGGTATCCCGCCTACGAGTCCCGTCGGCGTGTGTGTCTCCGGGACCGTGAGAGCGGCGAGTAGCGTATTGTCGCACCTGATATCGGAGGCGGCTCGAGCAGCGTCGGGAAGAAGGCGGGCAGGTCCGACGTGGTGACCGGCGTGTTGAGGTCAGTTGGCGTGCCCGAGGGCATCGGCGCCAGCGCAGGCTTGAGCGCGCATTCGAAACCGAGAGCTCCCACATCCGCCAGCGAGAGCAGGTGCGGGCCGTTCGGGAGATCCGCGTCCGTGCCCATCCCGTCCGGCACCACCTGCTCCTCGGCCCACGGGCCGAGTGGAATCACAAACAGCGCCAGCGTGAAGACGGCCTCTCGCGCGGCCGGTACGAAGGGGACTGGCGCCGCGCGACCCCGCATCGCAGTTTTATTAATGGAGCCGCGGTCCCATATTCGGTAGCGGCGCGCGCAGCTCCGCCAATCGCGCGGCTCACTGCCCCCCCCGACACTGACGTCACCGCCCGACGCCGCCTACCGGCCGCGCCGCCCCCCCTGGCCGCCCGCCGCCCGTCGACTCTAGCCACCGCCGCCGCCGCCCCGTGAAGCCTTCGAGTCTCTGGTCCTTGTGACTATACATACCATGCTTGTTTGTATACTATTTTTCTTTCTTCCCGTTTCCACGCATTCTAATTAAGCCTATATAGGTAGATTCGAATTCAATTGATACTGTTAACAGTAAACATATTGTTCTTAATCGTGATCTTAATTATTACACCTATATTATTTATTTATTTATTCCCCTAGATCTTGATTTTGGAAATTTCAGTGATTTATCATTCATCTAGCTTTGCCCGTAGCTCTACCCGCACACAAATAGTTTTGATCTGCAGCTTGACAAAAGATCTAATATTTCATTAAGTACTCTTTCTTTTTGGAAAAAATATTTTGGAAAGAAATATGTATTGACGTTTTATCATGATACACCTTACTACTGAAACTCTTATGAAATTATGGATACTAGTGGTCGCCAGCGGTTGAAATTTGACCATATTTTATTTATATTTTAACTAGCGGTGCCCCCCGACTTCGTCCGCGTAGTATTTAACGTAACAAAAAATCGGGATTATCGGGATTAAAAGTATCCTATATGTTAATCCCGGTTATAAACTATCTGTGTTCCAAATTTCATCCAAATCCGTTCATCCACTTCATTCACACTCACAAACTTTCACATTTATAATATTAGTAGGATTTTAAACGTCATTAAGGTTCCATTGTCAATAACTATTACCTACCTAAACCCAAAAACCTTCTTGATTGATACTGGCACCCAGGATTAACTATATGATGACAAGTCCCGCCCTTCGAAATACAGAAAAAATACTGTCACCGTTTGTCTGTCAGTTGCTGAGTGGAAGTTACAAATGTGTGTGTGTGTCAAACGCATGGTAGTGTGTGTAACTATATGTTTATTAGGTAAATGTATTTTTATGCATAATTTCAAAAAATATTAGCATTCTGCACTCCTTCTCTATATAAATTATAAGTGCGGGAAATTTCATACTCCTCCGTCCGCGCAATTTTTGTAAACAACGGTAGGTACAAAGTGTTTTCCTTCACGTATTAAGTACTCTAATGATGATAAACTACTTTATTTCTCAATTAGGTACCTATCTACAGTTTAGGGAAGGTATATCCATTATCCTTAATTATTATTGGAAATTCAATTGTTTTTATTTTACAGCGACGTCTAAATTCTACGGCTAAACATTGAACTATTAGGTACATTTAAAAAAAAACGATAAACTACCGTGAATCTAAGGCAGACAAAACAAATAGGTAGACACGTAATTTACATCAGAATGCAGCATACAAAAGCAACTTTACATCTAATATTTCAAATGCATCTTGTATACATTTTACAATGTATAGGTACAAGGCTATTAAAGGCTTGAAATGGTGAATTTTATGTTACCTACCTATGCAAATAACTTTTTCATTACTCATACTCTGAAAGTAGGTCTGAAGTTGCCTGAGAAGCGGGTTGAAAGTAATACTTTTCAGGCCCGGGAGATTCGCTTTCAACTGACAGCTGTCAAATTAAAAAAAAAAAACTAGTTCCATTTTCACATTTCTATGGAACCATGTTCAAACTTTTTCTACAGTCACTCAATTACAGCACGATGTAAAATTGAAATAACATAAAGTTAAGTATTAATTCAAGAATATATTTTTTTAATTACTTAATTATAATTTAGTTTCAATAATTTCTTTAAAATAACATAGATTTGGGCAAAATATTTAAAGATGAAAATGAAAAATAATGGCTAAATGATGAAGTTGGCCGGCCAACGATAAAGATCTTTTTTTTATTTCGAGTTTTATAGTATTGTTCATACTTACTTGTATTACTTCTTTAGCCAATTCCTGTTTTTATTTTTACTTTCCTTGTATTCGTAATGAAAAGCACAGTGTTTACCTCGGGTGAAACACTTATTTTGTCCCTCGAACTATTAGCACCCTCGCTACGCTCGGGCGCCAAACTCCGTCTCGGGACTAAATAAGTCACTTTCACCACTCGTGTAACAATGTACTATTAAAGAAACCGACTTCAAAAACCTAGGTGCACTAACAAGCTAGAAATAACTTGGGACCTTGTAATTTCTTTCATTTTGCAGTAGGTTGGTACCTAAGTAGCCCTAACGTAAAGATAGTGGCGCGGCGTGCCAAAGGAAAAAAAACACGTGTTTTAGATAATTACATTACAACATACCATTACATTACAGTATCACATACTTAACCTTATTTTTGAAAAAAATTAGCAAACACAACTTTGTTAGACAAATATAGGTCTGTACCACAGACCTAAAAACACGGTCTGTAAAGGAAAATGCCAGGAGTACTTAAAAAAATGAGGTCCTGTTATTTTTTTGTCTGTGGTAGTGGCGAAGCCGAAATATTATAATATTAGTATTTACAATTTAAATTAAATATATGTATATACAGTTATCTAAGTACCTTAATAATTCATGTTTATGTATCGTGTTTTATAATAAACAGTTTATTTATTTATTTTTTAAAAACTATTCTCTTTGATCATTAGTGCGTAATTAATATGCTACATTATAACCTAAAAGCGGAACAATAAGAGCTACTTTACGAGTAAGTGTATTGTAAATATAATTTATAAGTAGAATTATGTTGTTAGGCAGATATATGTGATCGGATACTAATTGAGGGATTGTATAAACGTGTGGTTAGCAGCAATTACCAGCCGTTAGGTGTAGGTTTTACTAGTGGGCGGCCGAGTGACCTGAACCACTCAAGATCAAGGAAATATCACGTTAGGCATTGCATTATACGTATGTATCTAAATAGATAACAGGCGGGAATTGGCCTGAGTGGCGAGTGCAGATAGCTGCTAAGTAAACAGTGACACTGATAGGCTTGAGACTAGGTTCAAATTGACAAAAAATATAGTGGGTGTAGATAAGCGCGTATTTTAAAACTGTACACTATAGGTAGATATTATATTATTAGGTATAGGTAAGTACATAAGTATCATTATAATTATTATTATTGTTTTCCAAATATTATTCGATCAATTGTGATGCTGATTGCTATCTATGTACCTATAACAAATTTAATAGATAACTTAATAGTTAAAGATATTTATTTATTTCAACAGATTGAAGCGAAAGGTGCTGGAGGAGCTGAGGGTATGTTATCTGATTCGTAAAATTAATAATAGATTACCTATTGTGTGTCTATGACACATGAGAAAAACATGAAAGCGCGATTTCACAAACACGAAGACAGATCGGTATTCGTGTTATAATTTAGGGCTTACGGTCGTCCCTCGTCACGTAATTAACTTTGACGTCTGCATGTTTTCATTATTATTCAGAATGTTAAGAATATACGGTTTCCGTCGGATCAAATATTAGGTAGATACTTAGATACATGTATTTTGCTCATCACAAAATTATATTTATTTATAAAGTAAGAGTTTGTTGCTTGCATAGAGTTATAATTATTCCTTGTTAATTTTGTTATACCATGTTGCTGATTCTATTAGTAGGTATACTCACTAGACTAGACGGAACTAACTGCATTGCCATTCATCTTACAGCTGTAAAGTACGTAGATACGTAGGTAGTCTAGTCGTGTTTTGACGACAACAGAATTAGCATCCAGGGTATAAAAATGGCTAACATAGTCTATGGCATGCGGTGGTATGCAACCGATGCGACAGGACAATGGCCGAGCAGCGTGCGTGGTGGCCGACAGTGTTCGAGACACGCCGACGCCCGATTGGGCCCACATGCAGTCGTTCGCACTAACCCAATTATCGCGTAACGGAGACGATAAAGAAAAATAACAAACCCACGATTTCACCGCCGTCTAATTATAGCGCGCTATTTGCGGGTGCGCGGGCGCAAGCGGCATAGCGTGGCCGCGATGTCAGGGCTATTCCTGGCCGTCAGCTGACGCTCCTGCGCCAGCGTCGCACCGCGCGCCGCGCGCGCTCGTAAACACCACGCAACCGATTGACGTAGAATGCGAACAATCGAGTTTTCAGCAGGTGAATCACGGGATGAAAACGTCCCTGCGGGAATCGTTCTAAAATTAACTTGACTACTTTTGGTTCGGACTTCGGAGGCGGGGTTCTATTTCGGAACGTTGCTTCAATATCGTTATCTATTTTGAACTCGCTACTATTTGTTTCTTCTGGATTATTATTCATCCTGTTGAGTTTGTGTTTGTGCTGCGATCCGGTCATATGACTTACATGAGTGTTTTGTTTCGGGTAACTAGTGTCATATGAGATAAAAGTACCAATGTACTTAAAGCTTCATCTCATTGCAGAGTAAATGAATTATTATTACTGCAGCATTATTTATTATATTATCGTAATGTTACACTGAGTTCTCTACCTACGTTTTAGGAGACTCGTCGTCTATTCTTTATCGTATAGTGTCATAATGTAAGTACCTACGTGTGTTTGTAATAATTATGTCCAAACAATCCTATGTCTTCCCACGGCTCTGGTGCTGGCGCCGGGCGGTGGGTGGATGGACGCTCAGTGTAGAGTATTCTGATTTGCACGTGGTCACGTGTCGTAAAGCTTGTTTTCGTACAATTTATACCTATTATCTAACGTTTATGTTACACCTTATTCGAATGTGATGGCGTTATTTTGCCAAATTAGAAGATAGGAAGGTTCGATTATAAGTAGGTAATTGTCTTGTGCCACAGCGTAGAGCTTTGAAAATCTTCAATGCCTGTTTTTTTATCTGAAAACTTTGAAAAGAAAAGACAGGTATGTTCTTTTCTATAATGGATAATTAATTTCGTCATTATCACAGATTATCCAGACAATCTGTGGTTACAAATTCACTAATCATTAGAACTTGGAAATCTTAACTTTGGGCGGATGGTAAATACAGATCTTTACCGATTGTGATTCTGATACTTCTGATATCAATATCTATGTAAGTTGTTATCTTACTGGTTATGCCTGATTCCTGATAAAGCAGACAACTGATGTAGTACTGATGTTGTTCCCCTAGTTCAGTCTCTGAGAGCTAACGCAATTTATTTATGTAAATACCGGTAGTTGATTAGTCAGATCAGGGAAGACCCAAACAGGTATATATTAGAAAAATAATATGCAAGTACTTCTTGCATTATGCCATCGATACAAAATGTCTATTAAAATACAAGTGTGTGTAAACATTTTGAAGCACGGCAATGACGAGTCGTTGGCCACGTTAATAGTTAATATGTGTAAGTAGGTAGCACTATCGAACCCGTAAACGTATCATTGTCACAACGACATCGAGTAAACACTGAAGCTCTATTAGAAAGTGGTTCGACAAAGAGCGCTATGTCACCGCTGGCAGCTTGTGCGAGCGCGAGCTAATAATACACTCTTATGTTGCAAATGCAATTCTAGGTGACGGTGTCACGCCGCCGGCAACTATAAATATAAACGGTTACATTATCTTTCATTGGGCTTCTGATGAATCACACAGATGACCTACCTGTAAGGCGAAAAGTAGTTCTTTACTAGACAATTAATATATCTTAGGTTTACATATTAACTACTAATGATACAAGCTTTTTATATTATGGTCATAGGAACAAGCAGGATTTGGTTATTTATTAAATAATATTGGAATAAGTAAGTGCTAATAAAACAGAGAAATCGATAAACTCTTACATAACGAGTTCCTAAAGTAAAATATGTTGTGTGTGCGTGAATACCTATTTGTGGAACAGGAAAGTTGTTTTTTTTTGGGAAGTTCAAGAATTACCCATCCCTCCCAGTAACCCTACTAGTTCCAATGGTAATATCTCTACATAAAACGCCACGGACTATTAGAAAATAATTTAATATAATCATATGTGTCTGCTATTGCCACAACCCTAGGATGATCGCTCTAGCTACAACTCCAACTTTTAAATTAAATGACTTTATTACTTAAGGAGTTCCAGATTCCGCGACTTGGTCCCAATACAGAATCCGTACACAATTGAATTAGTGACAATTTGGTATTTCCTTTGTTCTGCATTCATATGGAAAAGCGCCCACATTGTTTCGCACCTTCCACACGTTGACCGATAACGCATTAAAATAGCATGAAGTGACGCGAACGAGTCGTCACGTCGATGAGCTGGTTCCCGCGGACGTCATGTCGAAATCATGTGTATAATTACAGTTTATCGATCAACACTCGAAACTGTAATCTTGTGCAGATTCATCACTCGTGCTGACGTAGGTACGCAATATACACTGTGGAAGTAAAAATGTTTATCGAGATACATTTATAGAACCTTGTGTAATCGATGCTTTAACGTAATTTGTATTTAGGTACCTACGTAGTCGTGCGGCGTGAGCTGTGCTCTACTATTATTATCATTTGGTAATCACGTAGTTTGAAATCATGTTATGGTTTATGTTATATAAAGAACATTTCTAGGCAATATTTGTGGAAAGAAATTGTATAAATCCAAAGTCTTGCAATATTATAAAGACGAAAGATTTTTGAAAATAAATACTTACCTATATAAGGATGTAAATTAATAGAGGATTACCTAATAAAAAAGGGGTTCCAGCGAAGTCTTAAGTACTTATACAAAAACGTTATAAAAACAAGCATTATTTGGGATTAGTTTTAATTAGGTAGGATATAAACCCGAGGAAGGATATAGATCCTTAATACCTAAATAATTAGTTCAACGATACCTGCTCCATAAATTGTGAACTGGCTGAATAAACAATATATTATTTTTCAACACTACGAGTATCTCTAAGCTTTTAGCAAGCCTAAACATTCGGTTACAAAATTTCAACGTCAACATTCTGAACTATTGTGAGACACGTGTAACATACATTTGCTTGGTTCTACGTGGATTTATATACCTACTACATATTTAGAAAGAACAAACAACGGATTTTAACCCTCAAAACCCCAATACTATTGCGCAAATTGACTAGTCTGTGTGAATATAGAGTTCGTCTGTGTTTCATTCAAACATGAACGCTTTACATTTCGAAGGTGGGTTTTAGGGTTTAAATAATGTAAAATATAGTGAATGAATATAATAGTGAGTAACGCTCTGGTGTGTGGTCTAAGGGGTGGTTCTGCAGCTGCTGACGTCACGACCCCCTCGCCCACCGCGCCGCGCCACCCTCCCGTGGCGGGAATTATTCGGGTGACGCGCGCCACTTAGACCGCACTTTTATTTCCCCAATACATATCTCGAGTGCTTAGATCAGTTATCTGATCTGATACAAACCAAATGTCATATACCTGCGTCATTCATGATATGTTTGATAACGATTATCCTTACGTATGTGATGTTTGGAAGCAATGGCATTAAGCTTTCAGAATTAGCAGATTTTACATAGTGGAACCAAACCCTTTTAGTACGCTCAAAAAAAAAAACCGAATATAAGAGACGGACCAAAATAATTCATATCGACAATCACTTCCGTGCACAGCGAATCAATTGTTTTTATACTCGTAAGAGTTGATTATAATTTATTTGGCGCAAAGGCAAATATGTCCATAATTTGTTAAACAATGTTGTCAAAAAATGTAGTAGTTTTAGTGCCAGCTAGAATTCGCGACATCGTTTAACACCACTCTGTCACGTAGGTCTCAGTTGGGAGCAAATTCACCTGTACCAAGTTTGTGCTGAATATTCATAAATGCTTTGTTGGCTTACATTAATAAAAAACAATTTTGAGTTTGAGTTTAAGTGCAAACTTTTGAACTATCTCAGCCATAGGTACTGTAGATTTATCGAAATGCCGATTCGATGTAAAAGTTTAGCAAAATCATGTCTTAGCTTGAGTTAATGTAACCCAAAAATCAAAATAATGATTTTATAATTCCTTTGGAGTAACATATAGCTCGTATCATAATACTTACCGGTTGCGACTATAATGCTTATAATATGTTGAATTTTCTGTTGCCATTATATTATAGGTATAATCTATGAATGTTGTATTGTACGTAGGTACTTAGGTACCAATTTATGAATATTGTGTTCACTTTTAATTTCATTAATATACACTTCTCGCCGTAAAATCGAATCACTTCCCTTTTTATGGTATCTGTCCTAATTTAACACAAAAGAGTTTTTATTCCATGAAAAAAATTACATGATTGTATACCTGGCAGAAAATTCTAAATTTAAAATTAGCATTTCATTTGTTTATCCTATAAATGAAATGATTCACTGTTTTGAGACAAATGTGTGTTTATAGTTGAAGTACATTTAACCTTTGAAAACTAAAAATTGGCGCTTATCTTAAAACTTTTTGTTCTGTGTACTGTGTGTGTACTGTGAGATTGGGACGTTTGAAAAATATTTTTTTCTAAAACATGGATACTTCGCCCGCCGAAGCCGTCCAAGTGGTGGCAATGTTTAGTCACCGGACTTAGGCAGCGTGTTGTGGCTGAAAGATTGCATCTACGCCTGTCGCCTGTTCATAGAGTCTACAAACGCTATTGGGAGACTGGTTTGTTCACGAGCCATTCAGGATCTGGCAGGAATCGGGTCACTTCTGAGCGAGATGATCGATTTGCTGTAACAACTTCTTTACGAAATCGATGCCTTAATGCTTTTCAACTGCAGTAGCAGCTTCATGTTGTACGTAGGGCTGTAAGTGACTCTACAATTAGAAGAAGGTTGAAGGAACGTGGACTGGTACCGCACAACCCAGAAATGGGCCGAAATTAACTGCAGACCATCGAAGAGCGCGCCTTAACTTAGCACGTGAGCACCTAAATTGGTCATACCTCCAGTGGAACAAAGTCCTCTTTTCTGATCAGTGTAAAATTATGCTGTATGGTAACGAAGGAAGGAACAAGGTCTACAAAAGAGATGGCAAACGCTTTGTACATGCTGCATTGAAGTAAAGGTCAGCTGTGGTGGCGGTTTGTTCCACAACATTTGATTGCGACTCTCATCCAATCGATGAAGCAGTAATAAGAGCTCGGGGAGGGAATACAAGTTAACGTTACTTAGCTTTTTTTCATTTACTTGTGTTGTTTTATCAATTACCTTCGTACGTCATACAGGGTAAAAATGATTGTTAAGGTGAAGGCACCTGTCTAGCCCGCTAAATTCACTATTTTCGAGTATTTTTATAGTTTATCCAAAATCTGAAAACATTTAAGACAATATTTTGAGATTTGCGACAAACACAGTATGCAGTGCGTTTATAATTACATTTATTTTACTTTAAATAGTATCACGGTGGATATGATACTAGTAAATCACTAAATATACAACAATTGCCAGGTTTTCTGGTTATCTGTCGGTCTTGAAATGTTTTAGAGTAAGTTGGATATATTAATAAATGCATTGCATACGGTCTTTGTCGCAAATCACAAAGTTTTGAATTTCTCGGGCTGTATGGGCTTAAACAAAATACTTAAACAAAACAAAACACGAAACAAAATACGAAACCTATGAAAATTTAATTTGAATATAGAACATTATCATTAGGATTTGAAAACCTCATATTTTTCACTATTATACGACATTTGACATATATTCTCAAATAAACTTTTTTCTGATAATCCTTACAAAACATAAACTTGCAAGGTGTTTCGATTTTTCTGATGAGAAGTGTATTTGATTTTGATAGGTATTAGGTGAATCTGGCTTTGTGACTCATTCATGAAGGTGATGCTTGGTACAACTAGCACTATGTTTTTCGATTATGAATGAATTGTTTACATACGTGTATTATTACAATGAGTGGCTGAAGAGATAAAGCCATTGCGTCAGTTGAAAAGCTTGCATTGTTAGCTTATCAATCGCTATGACGTCAGCCCATATGTGTCAAAAATTCGCGGAAAGCTCTCGGAGCCGGTGTGCGTCAAAAGAGCACCTGTTGATCGACCGCAAAATTGCCCTTGTGCGGTAACCTTAGCTGGGGCCACGCCGAGCCGCCCCTGCCGGTCGATATCAATGACGTACGGCCTCATTCATAAACGGGGAGGCACCCAACCCATACACCCCTAGTCCCCCGTCTCCCCACTCCACGGATCCCTGTAAACAGTGGTGGTAACATCATGAATGGCGCGCGCCACTCCCTAACAAAATCTGCAATTTGTGGTTGAACATGTACGGAAATATGAACCATATTGAACTGATTGTATGATGAGCCAGAAATTAAAAAAACACAAAAGATATTAACTTTTGTGTGTTTTTTAATTGCCTGGTTAAAGTTACGTATTTAGCAACCTACCTTTTCATATTGAAAAGGTTAGTGTGTGTAGGTATACATCTAGTGATATATTTGAATTCATATAGTGCTGATGAGTAGTGGCTTTAGGTATACCTATGTTGGATTGCGGCTACCGACGCGTGGGCGCGCTGCGATTTGCCACGCGCGCGACACTTGCATTCGCAATCAGTGCATTTGCACACATGAAGCAGTGGAGCCGCTCATTGATTATGTTTTCATTATATTTTCATTTACGTCATGCATAGGTTATTATTCGAATGATTTTAATTTATAGTAATTGTTGATTACTTCTCTTTTAAAAATAAGTAATTATCTTAAATTAACTAACTAATTAGGTCATTCAAAAGAGATCTGTAGCTTTGATTGCACGATCAAAACCATCGTACGATCATTATGAGGCAATGCCTGTGCTCGTGCGATGACTTGCGAGCTTCAATCAGGACACTCTTAAGAGATTTGTGTACTTATTTCACGTCGCGCGACGAAATCGCTTCGTTTGCTAGTACGATCGTTGCCAAATGGGACGCTGCTTCGCCACCATTTTTTTATTTCGAAACAAGCTTTTTTGCAGTTAAGTATACATAGGTAGCATTAGGTTTTTTGTTAGTTTAACTCTCTGATCTCTGTTTAAGCAACTTAAACTTTAACTTGCGAAAAAAGTAACAAAAGTATACTACTAGTACCTACACACAGGTCGATGAAGTGCTGCAGCAGCGCTAAGGAGGTCTAACTGGTGGTTCCGATAATTATAATAACATTTTGGACAGTCGTTACGAGCAGTCAGGAGCTTGAAAATATCGGTAATCAGCGAAATCAGAAGCCAACACAAGAAAAAAGATAATTAAGACATGGGGGAAGTCTAGGGGGAAGTATGAGCAGCCGCAACATATTGAAGACATGAAATATGCCACATTCCGTCTCAACAGTGTCGCTGTGCGTGCCCGCCAGTAACGTAATCAGGGATGTGCACGCGCACGCGTTTTTTATTTACGGCGGATTACGCGCGTAGTCAGCTTTCTCAAAATTAATATGGAACAATACGACTGGCATGCCTCAGACGCGACGGCCAACCGACAATTTATCATTGATTTATTTTTTGCCTTCACCATGATTCATTTCATGTTTGATTTAGGTAAGTATATGCGGGCTACCTACGCCAGGCAGATAAAATATTGAAATTACCAACTAGCCCCTGTCACAAAAATGTTTAATTTCTACCGTAGATAGCTGTGTAAAAATCCTTAATTTCTTACGTCGATGAAAATAACAACAAAAACTTGAAATATTTATGCAGCCTGTACCAGCTGTTTCCGTATATCTGTTAATAGAAACAGTCCAGTTCGGCCGTGGCAATGGCCACGGCATCGATTTCCTGCGTAGGGTGAAGCGTGGCGTCCGCCCGTGGCTCCATGCGGAATGCCACTAAAGTCAATCGATGCGGCGTCCTTGAACCTGCTTTCTTCTACAGCGCATGCGCTATTAAATGTCGGACGTCATTCCGTGGCCATGGCCACGATACACGTGCTCCAAGCCCCCTAACCCGTACCACAGTTCAACCCCCCATCCTGCACTCACCTCCATTCATCCCAGATTTTGCCTTAACGCTCTACAGCTGTTGGCACACTTTAGTCATCTTCAACTCTGCCATTTCTTATTGATTCTGACCTTTTATAAAACAACCTGTTGAGCGACCAGTTTATTGTTTTTAGGATGGAACGCTGATGTTGTTTGTTCTAGATATTTTTCCGCCTGCTGAGACTTTGCCAGTTAAATGTTTAGGATGGTATTTTGACCAGGCTTGTGCTGCCTGGTGTGGTCAACTGCTACGCCCCCAGTGGTTGTTGTCGGGGTCTCGTTAAAGTACTCCTATAGGTACGTGCCTCGTGAACTTTGTCACTTTGTTTGAGGCTTGTGTAGCTCTATGAAGACTTCCTATAAGTTATATCGTAGGTATGTAGTTACTAGTGTTGTACATTATGAATGGGTGGGTATGTGACTAGCCAAGATTGTTAGCATAGGTTTGACTTGTGTGCAGCGACGACCATGCAAGGCGACATTGAGAACAAGTCGGGGACCACGCAGGGCTACGTATGAATGAAGTTACCGTGGGCGGTGCGGCGAACGTGGCCCATTCATTCATTAGCTCCGAGGCCATTCCTCATGAATAATGCCATAACAAAAACTGTCAATAATACAATCTGTTCTATGCAGACTTGTTTACTTTATTCGATTGGTGCACATTGAAAAGTGAAGTTCTGTTGCTTTGAATGGGATAGGTAGGTACAACAAAATGATATTGCTAGTTACAAAGGATGCTCGGAACTTTCAAACTGCAAAATATATTATGAGACTTGTTTATTGGGAGAGATGGTGTCAAGAATTATGTTCTTTCATACAGCTACATCTAGGTACCTAGTACCTACATCCAATCTTCTACTAGAAGTCGTCTGGCGTACTAATATTTATTTGGGTATTTTTGATTTTTACCTATATTTCATATTTAATTTAACTTTATTCAGTAATTCTTGCATAAAGCTCAGTCATACTTACAACCAAACAAACACCCACAACACACTATCAGATTTACAAATAATATTTAAGTAGTTTTTAGTATGTAATAATTACTTCAAGTACCTACCGGATTTAAAATGAAAAGCGATTAAGTATGAAAAGCACTGAAAGCTTGAAAGCAACTATGACCATGGTTGAGGTGGAAGTAATATCTAAGCAGTTGGACAAGGTTCAGTTCAGTAAAAGGAGTTGCGGCGTAGGAGTCAAGGTAAGGTCTGCAGGTTTGAAAACAGCTCGGATTAGAAGCATTGTTCCCGCCAACACACTAACTGAGACATTACCGTCGGCATGGCAGGAACATCTTGACTCATTTTATTCATGTCGATGTATTCGTATATTTTTTTACTCACATAGCGGATCCATGATCAAAATTGACCTGTAAAGATTCGATTTTGGCAATCCCGCCCACAGCCCAAAGTGAAGGTATTTTGCGAGCTTTAAATTACGGTACTCGCTTAATGACCACCTTTGTTAGATCTGAATTGTTATTTAAAGGTTCACTTGATATTTTTGTTATGTTGGTATTAGGGATTGCAATCCGGAAAACCGGATCTGGTAACCCGGCGGATCCGCCATCATATGACGTCTACCGGTTCCGCTATTTTGCTATTAGGTAACCGATGAGTATCAAAAAGGATACCTAATAATAGCATAAAATGTTTTGCTTATTTGAGGAGTTCGTCGCGCTTTAAAAGCTATTTACTTTATTTGCTATCTTCATACTTTTGCTTACTTAATAATTAACGTAGATTTGTTAAAGTCTTATACTCTTTATAGAATTTTGGCCCCAAAATGTCTGAGTGTTTGAGATCTGTTATGGTTTAAATTGTTATTTTGCAGTTTTTCATTTCTGCCGGACATATTTCTAGATACCTACTTCTTAGGGTCACTTCGCTTTGTTGCTTACTTAATTACACCTAATTTGCGACTTAAACTCCGTGAAGACGACTTATTATAAGGTTAGGACAGTACATACTTATTATTGGACCTTGTATATAATGAAAAGGCGAATATAAAACCAGTGTTAATCAGATAAACCACATAGGTAACACCTATGATGTTCTTGGTTACCTACAAGAGTAGCGTTTCCAGTTTCCCGTTAGGCGCGACACAACGCCGTCCGGATTTTTTGTTAAATGGTTAAAAAATCCTGCTTTTTACCATAGTCTGTATAGGTACTTATTTAGATTTTTTTCCATAACGTTATAAGGAATTTACTTATCAATATCATGAAAATAAGAAATACATAACGTGTCGCATAACCGCAACTACCTAATTATTATTTTAAGCCGTCAGGAAATAACTTACCTAGTAGAATTGTGACTAAAGTTTGTTTATTATTTTATTGTGCTCTGAGCGAACGGCGGAGTAATTAAGCAGATTACACTGCACTCGACAGACTAACCGGACTTGACCTTCCGTTACATTTGACATTGTTATTATTAAATAATTGTAAATTCTGCTTCCATCAAGAGAAAAATACCGAGCTATACCTAATATCCACGTGATTGATTCTGAGGAAGATAATGTAGATGCTCGTTCCGAATTGCGTTTCGTACCATGTGTAAGATAATCTAATAACCACGCAGCCATCGTTATTTTTCTTTTACCCACTTTCCATTCTTGTGAAAAAGTGTCCACCATTGGCCTCCACTGATTTTTGACCTCAGCGACTTCTGCCCATTCCTTTTGGAAGGCGTCAAGATCCATTGCTTAATATACCAACGGTGGCGCTGTTTTTCATCTTCAACACCTAATAACAGTCCACAAGCTGGTAACATGTGGTTCTAAGGATTTTAACAGAAAAATAATTTAAATGACCAATGGTTATTCAGTGGAATGGAACTGTACCTCTGTGATTAGCGGACTTGGGAGCCTTGGCTTTATGAGTTATGGTAGCGGGTGGCGTGGCGTGGCTCGCAAGCAGACGTGCACACAGACAGACTCTCGCGCCGGGACGCTAATTAGATAAACGAGCCGTGTGGCGGGGTCCCGACCGCAATTACCAGTTGCGCTGCAACCCGTAAATAATCAACGATATAGAACGCCACTTGTGTCTGACTCACTTATGTCGGTCACCAATTACGATTACTTACCTACTGCGGATAGCTCAGCGCTAAACGCATCCATGAAACCGTTTTAATAATATGATCGTGCGGTTGTATTTCTATCTTCATTAATTTAGTGTATTTATTTATGTATGACTAGCTGTGCCCACGGACTTCGTCCGCGTAGTATTTAACGTAACAAAAATTTCGGGATTATCGGGATAAAAGTATCCTATATGTTAATCCCGGTTATAAACTATCTGTGTTCCAAGTTTCATTCAAATCCGTTCACTAGTTTTTGCGTGAAGGAGTAACAAACATACATACATACATCCACACTCACAAACATTCACATTTATAATATTAGTAGGATGTGTTGTTAACTTAGGACACTGCAGTTTTATGGCCAGTGTCCAAATGATGTTTTTGTCATACTTATTTACCACAGTGTTCTACATTCATACCTATACTTATTTTAGAGCGTGAAATTTGATATATTATTTATAACATATCCAGGACCTAATATTAGTTGCGACAATAGTAGGTAGTTAACTAGCTAGAGTAGATACCTAATAGCTAGGTCTAATTAAAATGTTAAATGTGTAATAGTACATTGTTACATGAGTGGTGAAAGTTACTTATTTTGTCCCGAGACGGGGTTTGGCGCCCGAGCGTAGCGAGGGCGCTAATAGTTCGAGGGACAAAATAAGTCTTTCACCCGAGGTAAACACTGTGCTTTTCATTACGAATAAAAATAAAAACCAGGAATTGGCTAAATAAATAATACAAGGAAGTATAAACAATACTCTACAACTCGAAAAAAAAAACTCGGATTGCCGCCTATTTTGTTTTTTTTTTCGTTGGCCGGCCAACTTCATTATTTAGCCATTATTTTTCATTTTCATCTTTAAATATTTTGCCCAAATCTATGTTATTTTAAAGAAATTGTTGAAACTAAATCATAATTAAGTCATTTAAAAAAAATTATTCTTGAATTAATACTTAACTTTATGTTATTTCAATTTTACATCGTGCTGTAATTGAGTGACTGTAGAAAAAGTTTGAACATGGTTCCATAGAAATGTGAAAATGGAACTAGTTTTTTTTTTATAATTTGACAGCTGTCAGTTGAAAGCGAAACTCCCGGGCCTGAAAAGTATTACTTTCAACCCGCTTCTCAGGCAACTTCAGACCTACTTTCAGAGTATGAGTAATGAAAAAACAATTTTATATCTCAAAATGAACTTATTCATACATCCACTTCGCAGTTTACGATCGTTATTTACATCCGGAAGTCTGCAAAAGTATTCTGTGTTATAATGAGTTTCTGACTAATGACATGTCATTTCGTGGATGTACTTACAGCATTTTACGTTACAATAATTTACAAGAGACAAGGTCAGTCTTAAGAGTATGGTTGCAGCTTTGTGTTGGTTCATTTGTCCAGAGTATTCATTGCGCTAGGGTCAGGGGCTTGCTCTTGTCCATTAATTAGAGTATCCGCATTTTTTTCTCTGTTAAGTCGTTTATTACATTCGTCTTCCTCGGAGAAGTACTTAGATTGATGACTCAAATTCGAGGGCACGCGTCAGTTTTTGTGTGATATTAAATTAGGTATTTACAGATTTGTTTCGTAAATTTGTAGGACCTACAGACAAAGGTTTGTGGTTGGTTGTGGTTGGTCTAAAATAAAATAGTAATATTTTGAGTTGGTCCAAGGTATAAAACGTGTACCTATTACCTATTTACAACAATAGTTACCTGCATCGTCAATCATAGGTACCAAAGAACCAAATAGTAATTTAAGTAATATAAACATGATTATTTACGATAGAAATATAAATGAAATACACAACCGGTGTTGTAGAGCGTGACGCGTGCAACTGTTTCAGATTCGAAAAATAGGGCGATTGCACAAAACTTTAAACTAGTGAAACATTGGCTCACATCCAGTTCTACAACGCCGATAGATACTATTAAATTGTCGTCATCCAGTTTCTAAAAAATACTTGAAGACAAACGCGAGGGTAAATTGTATACTTTTTCTATTCTTAGAAGTAGGTAACATTTGTATCCACACGATTTTAGTTGCGTTGTCGTATTGAATAATGATCTCATAAAATGTGATTAATTTAATAGTTACTTCGTACTCCGGAACATATTTCTTTACTGTGAGTTTGCTCTCGCGAAACAGTTACACAGATTAATGTTGTTGTCTCTTTTTTCTGATAGCACAAAATAGGGGCAACATCATAAATCCGAACATATGTTCATATGTCAGCGCAAACAAAGGGGATGTCAGAAATTTTTCCCACAGTGCCAGAGTTAGACTATTCTATCGGTGATGTCAATGAAGCTACCTCTGTCCCTCTTTGACTGGAGCATTTTTCACTTATACGACAACATGGCACCAACCTTCTATTATATTTGGTTTTATAAAAATAATTTTCGGCTGTTTTCTTTTGCGCTTTCTTGCCGCTTTTCCCCTCCAAGATATATGCTAGGAAAGTATCATGCCAGACTATTTTTTGTGTCAATAATTTCATTAAATAATTGTTTCTAATAACGTATTATTTATGTAGAAAGTTGGCAAACAAGTGTACGTCGCGCCTGATGTTAAGCAGTTACCGAAGCTTATAAATGCTTGTAATACCAATGGTATTGCTCGCACGTGCTGAACTAAAGGGTAGTAGGATAGAGGTGGGCTGGTGGCTCTCACACACATCGTACGAAACGTAGCGTTGTTAATAGAGTTGCTTTCACTCCAATTTTCTGTGTGAGGAAGCTGCATATGAGCTGAATTCCGTTGGGTACAGCTTGGCTCTACCACCTTAATAAATAAGTTCTCATAGTTCAGGTTTTCGTCTAGCAATAATCACATAGTAGCCGTTCCGTTTATGAGCGCACGTAACCGGGACGCAGTTCTCGCGCGCTCGCAGGAATTTCATACGAGATTATAATCAAGCAGACGGACGGTGCGTATGTTATTCTTCTCAAGGCATTCTGCAAACATTATAGGAATTCCGAACTATTGAAAGCCCGCTAATGCCAAGATTCTTGTTAAAATTACATTTTTCTTGGATTTACGAACAATTCAGGAACCATTTTCTGAATACACGCCAATTCTTTGAATATATTTGTAGGTACCTATCTAATTATTGTATTGTAATTGGGATTTATTTATTGTATTGTAATTAGCTGTGTGGTGTCGGCCTAAAATAGAATAGCACCAACCCAACTCTTCCCGTGGGTGTCGTACGAGGCGACTAAGGGAAATACACCGGGGGGCGGGCAGCAGCGCCCCTCGCAGAACAACTCCACAACCGAACTGCGATCCCCAACCCGCATGCCCAGCGTGGGGATTACGGGCATTACCCTACTAATGTTAACAAAAGCCAAAAAATGGCCCCTAGTTCCCGGCCGCCTCGCTATTCCTGGCCATGGTAGCGGTCACGGTAACGGCGGGGCAGGGGGTGCTAAGAATCTCCGGGCTACCCCAGGCTACCATTCACTACACATACTGACCCTGGCTACGTTTAACGGACGCACTCTGAGGCTTGACCATCATCTAGCGCAGTTGGAAGTGGAGTTAGAGAACATTAAATGGCATGTTCTGGGGTTATGTGAAGTCCGTAGAGAGGGGGAGGACACCGTAACCCTAGACTCGGGCCATCTTCTCTACTTTCGCGAGGGTGATAAAACATCCCAGGGTGGCGTAGGTTTCCTCGTCAATAAGGCCCTCTCTAACAACGTCCAAGAAATCTCCAGTGTGTCGACCAGGGTAGCGTACCTGATCCTTCGGCTATCCAAACGGTATACCATGAAGGTCATTCAGGTTTACGCACCGACCTCGACACACTCGGATGATGAAGTGGAGGATATGTATGAAGACATATCCAAAGCCTTACACAACACCACTAAGGCTCACTTCAACGTTGTTATGGGGGACTTTAACGGCAAGGTGGGAACCCAGAGTGGCAACGAATCTCGAATAGGCCCGCATGGTTATGGAGTCCGAAACCACAGGGGGCAAATGCTTGTCAACTTCCTTGAGAAAGAGGAGCTGTACTTAATGAATTCTTTCTTTAAGAAACAGCCTCAAAGGAAGTGGACATGGCGAAGCCCCGACACTGTGACAAAAAATGAGATCGACTTCATCATGACGGATAGCAAGCACATATTCAGAGATGTCTCAGTGATCAACAGGTTCAATACCGGATCCGATCACCGACTTCTCCGAGGCTCTCTGAATATCAACTTGAAGCTTGAGAGAAACCGTCTGATGAAGTCCACGCTCCGGCCTAACCCAATTCAAATCATGGCGGGCACTGAGAAGTTTCAGCAGCTTCTCGGGGATAGATTTGTTGCCTTGGAACCCACTGATGACACTGACGAGACTCTACATAATCTGGTCGAAGCGCTGAGGGACGAAGGCATCAAGTTCTGCCAACAGCAGCGTACGGGCAAGAAGTCTAAACTCTCGGATAAGACTCTCGGGCTGATGACAAAAAGACGGGAAACCACCCAAGCGACTTCGTCAGAGAGGTCAGACCTGAATAAGCAAATTGCGAAGATGGTACGGCGCGATCTTCGGAGCTCCAACACTCGCCTCATTGAAGAGGCGATAGAGCGAAACCGAGGGTCCAAAGTATTCACTCAGCAGCTTGGCAGGAGCCACCTGACGAAGCTTAGAACGCACGACGGGAGGACCGTATTGTCGAAGCTGGAGATCTCTGCCGAGATAGAGGATTTCTACGGCCGTTTGTACGCTGCACATGCCTCTCATATTCGACGGGACGACCATGATTCCAGAGTCACCCTGACACGCCACTATACCAACGAACTGCCGTACATCAGTCAAGACGAGATCGTGTTGGCTCTGAGGCAGCTTAAAAATGGAAAAGCCCCCGGTGAGGACGGAATTACTTCAGAGCTTCTGAAGGCAGGAGGAGCTCCTATTATACAGGAGCTACGGAACCTGTTTAACACCGTCCTTCACAGTGGGAGAACTCCAAAGGCGTGGAGCGGGAGTTTGGTTGTGCTCTTTTTTAAGAAGGGAGATAAAACCCTTCTTAAAAACTACAGACCCATCACACTCCTGAGCCACGTCTATAAGCTGTTCTCACGAGTGGTCACGAATCGTCTCGCCAGGAGACTCGACGAGTTCCAGCCACCGGAACAGGCCGGGTTTCGCGGAGGATATGGCACCATAGACCACATTCACACAGTGAGGCAGATTATACAGAAGTCCGGAGAGTATAATCAGCCTCTGTGTCTGGCCTTTGTGGACTATGAGAAGGCCTTTGACTCTGTCGAAACCTGGGCTGTTCTGGAATCCTTACAGCGATGCCAAGTAGACTATCGTTACATCAGGGTGTTGAGATGTCTCTATGACGCCGCTACCATGAGTGTCCAAGTACAGGGCCAGCAGTCTAAACCCATCCAACTGCGCAGGGGAGTGAGACAGGGGGATGTGATATCCCCGAAACTGTTCACGAGCGCGCTGGAAGATGTGTTTAAGACGCTGGACTGGAAAGGTAAGGGCATTAACATAAACGGTGAGTACATCTCGCACCTGCGATTCGCTGATGACATAGTTCTAATGGCAGAGACGCTGGAGGAGCTGAACCGGATGCTGGACGACCTAGCTTCAGCCTCGCGACGCATCGGTCTTGGCATGAATTTGGATAAAACCAAAGTCATGATCAATGGCCACATTGATCCAGGACCGGTGGTCGTACATGGCCACCTTCTTGAAATTGTTTCCGAGTACACGTACCTTGGGCAGATTCTGCAGTTAGGTAAAAACAATTTTGAGAAGGAGGCCAAGAGGAGGATCCAGCTGGGCTGGGCAGCGTTTGGGAAACTACGTCGAGTCTTCTCGTCATCCATACCGCAATGCTTGAAAACGAAAGTTTTCAATCAGTGCGTCCTACCCGTCATGACCTACGGAGCCGAGACGTGGACACTCACGGTAGGGCTGGTCCACCAGTTTAAGGTCGCTCAGCGAGCTATGGAGAGAGCTATGCTCGGAGTTTCTCTGAAGGATAGGATTCGCAATGAATACATCAGACAGAGAACCAAAGTTATCGACATAGCTCAAAGAATTAGCAAGCTGAAGTGGCAGTGGGCTGGCCATATCTCACGAAGAACCGACAACCGCTGGGGTAAACGTGTTCTTGAGTGGAGACCTCGACTCGGCAAGCGTAGTGTAAGACGCCCTCCGACCAGGTGGGATGACGATCTGCGAAAGACTGCAGGCAGATGCTGGATGCGGCAAGCTGAAGACAGGGCGCTATGGCGCTCATTAGAGGAGGCCTATGTCCAGCAGTGGACAAGCATAGGCTGATGATGATGATGATGATGATGAATTGGGATTTCGGTATTTTTAATTATTTTATTGTAATACCAATCGTAGTGGACTTAATTTATTATTATCAATCTATACATTACCTAAATAGTCAAGACAAAATCGCATTTAGGCATACAAAAGCTCTCGATTTATATAGACGTATATACAATGTTAGTATTCGTGTTTTTTTTACTTATATTTCTAAAATAGGTACTTATAGCGTTTGAAATAGGTAAATGTTTAGATAGAACATTTTATACGCTTATTATATTTTGGGGTGTTTGTTTAATAATATGGTTTAAGGATAAACCTAAGGTTTTATTAGGTAGGTATAATCGCAGTATTTAGAACATTAGAAACATGCAGACCACATCGGGAACATTTCTTGTTGTTCTTGTTTTGCTAGAATAAAATATACCGCTGTTCACTATAGTGTCAGACGATAATTTGCAGAATGTAACTATCCAGATTTATATTGCCAACTTGAACATAACACAGCCATTGTCAACTTCCGGCCTAAGATTAAGCAGATCGCAAACTGACAAGAATACCTTTACGTAGTTTGTGATTCCAGAAGCTGTTTCGGTACACGTGCCATGAATTTTATAGACGAGTGTGTGAGTCATAAGTAAGTCGGTACTTATATTTTTTAACATTTTTTTACTCACTTGTTTAACTGTGTAACTCACGTTTTAAGATTCAACAGATGTACTTGTTTAAGATTCAAAAGCAGATTAACGACAAAGAAGGCTGATATCGTTTTATCGAAACACTAATTACGGGTACTAAAGCCAATGTTTTATAGGAGCCGTCAATCGTTGAAATCGAATTCGACTGAGTCAGCCGTAATCGATACAGTGTAGGTAATTGCGGCGCATGTAT
The DNA here is from genome assembly GCA_918843915.1 of Notodonta ziczac. Classification (NCBI taxonomy): domain Eukaryota; kingdom Metazoa; phylum Arthropoda; class Insecta; order Lepidoptera; family Notodontidae; genus Notodonta; species Notodonta ziczac. The sequence continues at coordinate 6,036,598 of OU974047.1, forward strand.
CGAATGAGGCAATGACGTTGGACTACCGAACTCAGATCGTATCGTGTGCGACTACGCAGTTACATGAGTTTAAGTAATTGAGGGAACGGGCATTGTTAACCGGTCGACGCAAATTGGGCATTAGTAATAATTTATTGACTTTAAAATAAACTCGCCATTGTCGTTGCAGTGTTTGAATATTTATCGTTTGGGCTTGGCGGACTGCGATGGTCTCTAATGATACCAATTGTTCTGCATCACTGAACACCACAGGTGCGCGTGCATCGGGCTTTAAGAGAAAATAAAATTGACCATGCAAATGAAGCTGTGCAAAATAGTTTCTCTTAAGATTAACATTAATACGTATTTCTTCCTAGATGTGTACCTATGAGCAATAGCTAAATATCTGCAACGTTGACGTTCTATAGAAAAAACTGTCGAAACTGCCGTATTCAAATACTTATGCGATACGTCAGTTTTAATTTATTGCGTGTCGATCAAGATGCCAGCGGTTAACATAGTTAGGCCCCTGGGGCTCGACTTGCACTTGTCTTGCAACACGACTGTTTTGACAGTTTTCCGTAGTCCTCAAACCATTTGCCCACTCTTGACGACCGATTTTCGACTCGACTTGACTCACCTGATTCGAGAAGTAGTTTTGGCTGGACTTTGATAGTTTTAGATCGATCGATATTGCGAGTCGAGCATTTTCAGAACGGTTAACTGACTTGGCTCCCTGGTCACTTGATCCTGTTTCTAACTTTTTGTTAATGTTAATTGATAATACATTCTAACCAAAACAAAAAAAAACTAATATTATTATAAAAATACCTAATAGAAAAACTTTAGCAAATAGCTTCAAATAAAATTAAACTGAATTAAAAAATATAGATGCATTGAAAAGCTAGAAATAACTAGGAAACTAATAATTTATTTCATTTGGAGTCGGTGCGAAGTAAATTAATAAGAATTAAAAGAACTGCAGGTCAGAATTCAAACCCACGTCATTATTTCCGAATTATCAAATCCGCATGGAAGCAACAGCAGCCAAAATGAATCATTTTTATCGGGCAAGTGACCGTCGGCATTTTGGCGATGCAAAGCAGATCATTTAGAGGCGCCGATAGAAGCTTACTTGTCTAGTAAAGGCTAGACTGTCAATTTATGGATGATGACGTGAGACGGCGCGGGTTGACACAAAAGCACGCGCGTGCCCCCGTGGCACGGCGCGGTCCGCTCAAAGCGAACGTCTGCTATCGCACATCTGGGAACGTCCAGAGAGGTGTAATGCCCTCATGTGGGCACCTCTGACGAGCCGACGCTTTCGATGTGACGCGCTGAGCGTGGGACGCGCGTTTTTGACAGTATCAGCACGGATTACAAGGAGCTCTTATGTTGAATGAGATACGATCATTATAGGCGCCACGTTTGGGTGCATGCATATGTCGCTCGTCTTCCTTTGTAGATTATTTTGATGGCAGCCAATTTAATAATATATATAACATTTTGATAAAAAAAATGGTAGTAAGTGCCTATATTCGTAATGAATTAAATAATTTCCTTAAGTAAAATCCTTAATATCTGCCATATAAAGTAGGCTGATGGATGAAATGATTCCAAAGGTCTAGATAAAATTAACTTCGGCACGGAGTTAAGAAACAAACAATCTGATATGGCGACAAGTTTTAGAATTGCGTAAATAAGTATAATTATATTGCTAAACTTTTCTAATTATGTTGATAAAACATCTATAAATAAATACGTGAAGCAAAAACTTTCAACCGCTTAATACGAAAATTGCGGGGACGGAAGAGTATGAAATTTGGCACACTTATAGTTTATATAGAGAAGGAGTGCAGCATGCTAATATTGTTTTATTATAATACTTAGAAATATATTAAAATCAATAAATAATACATTACACACACTACCATGGAATAACACACATACATTTGTAACCTCCACACCGACTGACTGGCTGACTGACAAACGGTGAAAGTTTTTGGAGGGCGGGACTTCCACAGTGCATTCTACGTGCCAGTATCAAATAGTCATTGACAATATAACCTTAATGACGTTTAAAATTAAAATTTAAATGAATTACGGTCCAATTTCGATCACAGCCGACCACTAGTTTCTATATGTATAGAAACTAGTGGTCGGGTTCTCATGTAGGTATAAGTATACCTACGTTTAAATTCAGGGATTTTGTTGGAGATCATGGAAACCACCCGAATATAAAAACGCTATTTGAAGATTCGTGCTAGTTACCAAAGTCGATCACGTCGATTCGTTATTCATCATATTTTCATACAAATCTTGAAATATTTATTAAATTCAGAATTCTACGCTTGCTTCGCGGCATACAAAATATGTCCTTGTTGTGATAATCGGTACGTAGGTAAACAATTAAAGTAACACATGAAAAAAATAATTTTGCGAGTTTTAATTGCTGATGAGTTATCCAAGCATTGAACACGTATCGCATTGGGTAATATTGATACTATTATAGATATAAGTATTTGTAATTATTTGTGATGACAGGCAGTTAAGGCAGCCACTATGTTCGCCAATAATTGTATCTATCTATATCGTATTAACATATGTATCTACTAGACTCGTTCTCTGGCAAAAACAAATCCGTCTTACGTTGTATTTTTATCTATGGTTTCAAAGATCTAAAGCATTGGCTCGGTACGAATTTTCAGCAAGAGTGAAGTTCTATTTAGAATATAGACACACTAAATATATCGTCTGTGTCAAAAAATAGCTACAAATATCTATATTTGTAGCTATTTTTTGACACAGACGAAAATTTACTGAACGTATTTTCGCCACGCCTTTAGCCAATCCCAGACAAAGGAGGTTCATCGGCGACGCCTCTTTTTAAACAGGGGAAAGTTCTATAGGTTCTATACATGTATACTACGGTAGATTTAAAAAAAAGTTCGCTACGCTCAAATATCTCTTGAATTCTACTGTGTGAGGGAGGTGATTAGGGTTACCAGCTGTTCATACAGAAAATACAGTATAATAAGTTCTGAAGAAGAAAATAAACAGTACCTACATACTTGAGAGAAAAATAAAGTATCTATTATTTTTTTATTTTTAAAATATTTTTTTTATTGAATGCTGATCTCAGACAGGGAATAAGCTGGGGATTGATTAAATATATTTTTCAAAGCCTCGCCACTAAAATAACCTTCGACAATTTGGTTTCCTTCCTAGGCGTTTTAGGCAAAAAAGTTAACATTTATCAGTTTAACTTTCCATTCTGATGTAAAAAAGAAAAGGGAAGGACATTCTTCTATTTACATCACTATTATGGGAACTATTCTTAACAGATCAAACTAAATATCAATAAAAGTTGATCAACTACACATTAAGAGTACTGAATTTGAATTAAAGGGGTAATTGCGATCTCTGTATACGTTTCTGTTTTTAGTAAAAACAGTACGGTATATCAGAACACAGTGTAATACTGTTTCGTACAGTATAGCTGTTGGTAAGCAACTGGTAATTTGTGACGTGGAATTTTCGCAAAACGGGTATCTAATGCTTAAATTTTATTTCTTGAAACATAGGTACCTAAATCTAATAAAAGCGACTACTGGATTTACTTATTGAAAAATTTAATAAGCTCCTACTGATAACTTGTTATATTTTTTCTGTGGGTGGATAGATTAGATACCCTTAAAGAATGTCACGTGTAAGTATACTTCACTTAATTGTTCACAGATACTGAAGAAAAAGGTGTGTTTTGTTCATATAGTATAACTAAAAGGTGTAAAATCAAAGATACCACAGTCTTGTAGACTGCCAATAGATACTATGTACCTACCCAAATTATTAGAATCTACATTTTATTACTTGTCCACTATCAACTTCTTAGGGCTGACTTTACCAGCAGAAGGTAGAGTCTAGTTAAACTATTCTTACCAGTAAGTATATCAAAGAATCGGTAACTGTCCTTACTATTCCTTGTAGGTAGTCAATCTATATATATATAACTCAAAGGTGACTGACTGACTGACTGACATAGTGATCTATCAACGCACAGCCCAAACCACTGAACGGATCGGGCTGAAATTTGGCATGCAGGTAGATATTATGACGTAGGCATCCGCTAAGAAAGGATTTTGATTAATTCTACCCCCAAGGGGATATAATAGGGGATGAAAGTTTGTATGAAACTTTGTCAATTTTAAACCGATCGGGCTGAGACTTTGCATGCATACAGCTACTATGACGTAGACATCCCCTAAGAAAGGATCAAAATTCCACGCGGACGAAGTCGCGGGCTCAGCTAGTTGAGTCATATACGGGCTGTTTCCACCGAGGTAGTACATAAACTAGGTATTAAAGCGGCGTTTCGTACGATGGGTCAGAGAGCCAGAAAACAACCCCTTCCCCTCCCCCATTCCTCATCAGGTCTGCAACGTGTGAGCAAAGTCTTTGGTATTACAAGCATTTATCTATAGGCTACGCTATATAACTGCTTAATATCAGGCGGATCGTTCGTATTATTGCCGACTTTGTTTTTATGAAAAAAATATTTAAAAAACACAGTTTTTCTCCGAATTGATGTAAACTGTATATTTGTAATTATGAGGTGGACACCTTTACTACGTCCAGCATTGGTTAATTTGTTAGCAAAACTAATAGCAGTGAAGCTAAAAACACCCGTATAAATAAATTGATCTCAAGTCGGAGACCGATCTTGGAAATATCATTCTTATGTCATACCAAGATCGCTATCAGACTTGAGATCGGGGTTTTGATATTAAAACCGCGAGGTAGGTATTAGTTTTGCTTACTAAGTAACCACTGCTGGACGTAGTATAGGTTAATTGGTTTAGTTAGTATCACAGAGATGAGAGATATTAAATTAATAAACATATCAAGTAAATACTCAGGTATTAATCACCACAGTATGTTGTACAGGATTGCTGCTAAAACACCAAAAACCACGGTTATATTATGATCATCATAAACGAGAATGTATGTCCTATGACCTTTAGTAATTCATCATATTTTTTTCATACAAATCTTGTAATATTTATTAAATTTAGAACTCTACCCCCGTTTCGCGGTATAAATAATATTTCCTTGTTGTGATGTTCGTTACGTAAACAATTCAAATGTGATAGAACAACGGAATCTTTAAACATTGTTTTTGGTATGTACATATTTTGTAAAAATTCATAGAACAAAGGTTCTTATTTATGATGTTAGTAAGTAGTCCTGTAAGGTGGTTAGTGTTTTACCAATAACCTTGTGTATATCGGATCCAGATAAATTCTGTCGGAATTAAGCAATAATTAAAACATGAGTATTATACATATAAGTAGTGGGTGCTTTGTTACTTGCTTATCTTGCTTAGATATAACATACTTGCTGTGCCCGCGACTTCGTCCACGTGGAATAGTGTCTTTGGGTAGCATTTTTAATTACTTAGGCGCCCTCCCTCCCCCCTTTTTGTAATGACTCCGTAAATGTTACATCAGAATTGCTCCAATATTTTTTCTCTTGTCGCAAACATAAAACATTCACATAAACCTTACATATTTCCATACAAACTTTCATTCCCTATTCCCTATTGTTATTTTACACCCTTGAGGTTAATACTTTTACAAACTTTGAATGGCATATTTATTTATATCGAATCAACAGCCTAAAAATGTTTCAAGCTTCTAGCTATAAAAATGATGATACTTCCATACAACTTTTCATCCCCCCTTTCAACCCCTTAAAACTCTTTTTTCGCATTAAAAAGTAGCCTATGTCCTTTCTCAGGCTCTAGACTATCTGTGTATCAAATTTCATTGCAATCGGTTCAGTAGTTTTGGCGTGAACGAGCGACAGACAGACAGACAGACAGACAGACCGAGTTACTTTCGCATTTATAATATTAGTAAGGAAGTAAGGATTACTTACAATGTTTTTATATAATATATCGTATGGTTTTTTAGTTACTTTGACAATTCGTAACGCTTCAATGTATGGGAGTGACATAAGTCACGTGATATACTTATCGACAGCTAATGCTTATACGAGTATGCCCATGATTTATAGAAACTTATGTAGACATTTCCTGTGGGCTAGTTAGTGGGGCTGTTGTACTGGAAGGTTCAACACAGTACTAGAATTGTACCGGAAGGGCTGTTATCCATTTAGTCAGACTTTCATGAAGCAAGGGTTAAAAAAATGGCATTGACGTACGAAAAATATTCCTTTCCGAATTTTGGCATTTATGTCATGAGACCGTATTTTGACAATGGTCTCGGGTGAACTCTGACCACTATCTCTTCAGCGACGCCTCCTATTTCTGGGATTAAGGCTAACGTCACCAGTAATCTAACAAGAAGGGAATGGGGGCTTAGTTCGCTTGTTCCGCTCGCTTATTAACCCCTTAATACCCTTCTAACCAAACCCAGTCAAGTCGAGTGCCTCGAATTCCCGAACTCGCTTCGTTCGCTAACGCGAGTCTCGTCATCTTCTTTATGCATCTAATCAACACAAAATTTTAGCTGAGCATAGTTATATTTTTTTACCGCAAAAAGTTTTGTTGGTTTAAGTCATAAGTTTAAAAAAAAATACCATTTTGACGTCCCACTCCCTGGGCACGGGCCTGCCCTCACTACGAGGTTTCACATGTGCGGGTTTCACATGTCTTTCGAAAATTGTTTAGATTTTCTAAGACAAGCAGGTTTCACGATGTTTTCCTTTACCGTAAGCGAGTGATTATCATATTGATATTATGATTCGCACATAGATTTCAAAAATCCCTGGGGTTTGAACCCAGGACTTTGTGCCGGCAAGACGCGTGCCAAGCCAATCGGCTATCACTGCAAATTAAATAATTATTGTTGTATATTAAATGATTGTTGGTATATGCCAATGCTTGTGGTAAGTCGGGTGAACATGATAGCGTCGGTTGTGCAGACGCAGCCGATTAGCGCCGTCCGGTCCAGATAACAGTGTACCGGAATGCTGATCCGAATTATTATGAGCTCGCCCGCAGACCTGACGCTTACGAATAACTTAATACATGTCCCGGAACATACAAACGACATTTGCCTACTACTAAATTGATTGGTCGTAATTCTTATGATATATTGACTTTATGGAATGCAGAATAATTAGCTACGTTAAACGCACATTAGAAAATATTTCTGGATACATTGGCGATATGAAGCCCGAGACAAGCCAAACCAATCTTAAATCAAGTAGGCTAATAGGCGATGCTTTAAAAATATAAAATGAGATTTCTGGTATAAGACCAAAGATGAACGCATTACAATATAAGGTGTAAGGGGCATCGTAGCGATAACTGGTACAATGGATTCAACTCATGATTCTGGAACCCTCAGAGTTGAAATTTTTCGTAGGTATATAGTGTGAACAGGAGTTGCAATATGACTGGTACCTACTATAATAAAGACGCATGCCCGAGTTCAGGGTCTAGTAAATCCTTGGGTCGTTGCCATGTACTGTATTTGACTGTCCAAGGTCCTTATTGAATATGAGCTTAACTTCAATGCTTGACTTGTATGCTCAGTAAATTCACTGTGTTGATCCAACGGAAATAAAGATATACCTATATAAATTACAAATAAAATAAAATGGTATGTTTATAATATGATGCCATGCATGAAACCATTTTACCATCATCAAAATTTCAAAACAAGTTCACGACTGACGACAATTTATTCAAATCCGAGAACAACCGGTTTTGCACGGTTATATAATAAAAGGTTATATAGTAGGAAGGAAGAGCAATAAACTAAATGAAGGCTGTAGTCTCACCATGGCTGGCGGGAGTGAAGTACATCGCGAACAGGTCGTCGACTGACGCGGTGGTGGTGACGGGATGCGCTGGTGACTGCGCTGGTGGCTGCACCGGCGGCTGCACGGACAGCTGCGCGTATGGCTGGGGCTGCGCGAGCGGCGGCGGCGGGCCTCCGTAGTGCAGCCCGCTCGGGCCCGCCTCCATTAACAACTGCATTTGCGATATGTCCACAAACTCGTCGCCGTCGCCACGGCCGCCCAGCTCCTCGTCCTCCGGCCGACGCATCGCGATCACCGAGAGCATCGCATGAGCGCATTCCCTCACTGCACAAACCACACCACCATACGAGCGGCTCTGCCGCACCTGCACTCACATTCGACCATTCGGGTCGGCGCATACGCCACCGTTCACTGCCTCTATTTAAACTAACTTATGTTCTATCAAAATTGACGCAATCACAGCACATTACATTTAGAAAATGACGTATACGCGGCGCGTTAATCACTGAAGGGTCACCAGCCTCTACTGATAAATGAACACAGATTTCGCACGCGGCCGGTGTCGTCGCACGGAGAACGCCACATCCTCTACTGAGCTGCGATCGGAGCGGCGAGGGCGTGCTGCACGCCGCCCCCGTGAGAGCGCGCGGTCGTCGTCCGCCGCGCGCCCTATCAATGGACGCCAGCCACCCGGTCGAGGTCGGCGTTCATTCACGACGGTCGCGTTAATGGCGTTCGAGCTGGGCGCCCTCGCTCAGCCGGCGTCGCCCACGTGCGCGAGAAAATGGCGCGGCGGCGTCGCGACGGCGAAGGGAGGCGCGCGAAAAGCGCGGGGCGCGCAAATGTAGTGATGGAGCGGGCGGCGTGAGCGCGCGGGCGGCACCGGCGGCCGGTGCGTGGGCGCGGAGGCTCGTCGCGCAACGCGCGTGACGTCGTGCACCCTGCCGCGCGTTGCGCTCCTGACACTCACCACTTTCTCCGCGTTGAATCACGATCCGCTTTCGTACGCTACGCGCGCTGCCGCCGGGTGACGGGCTCCCGGAGACCGTTTTGGTCATGCTACAATTAGCCGCGTGGCACGCGCGCTCCTGTGACGTCGATGGACCGGTCTGAATAGTTTGGACGTTACGTAGGTCGGATAAATCATTGGCTTCGCCTAAAAATATGCACCTGGTCATAGTCGTGGCTATCTAGGTAATAATAAATAGGTAGGTAGAGTAATGTATTTTTAACTGGATACTATTGACGTATATTATGAAAGTGATTTTACCATTTTTCCCATTAGTTTTGAATCTAGTTTTTTAGCTTTGGTAGCTACGTACGTTATTTCAATGGGTCCCCACCGAAACGCATCTATGCTCCGTTTGGCAGTAAATTGTAATTTTATTAGTTGTAGCAAAGTTTAACGTTGATATCCCTGACGTTCAACCTTGTAGTATTATATATATAAATAAGATTTGAAATACTAACACACGAGGTCTGTAATGTTGTTTCAGTCGACCAATTTAGAAATACCAGAACTTACTTAATCAAAGTACCTATAGTAGTAGGTGTGGGATTATGAACTTTTAAATAAGATGATAATAAGAGTGGGTATGAAGAAGTCATTACCCTACTTCCGGGGCGGCTGACTGGGAAGTTACATGAATACCAAATTACGGAAAGAGGAAAGGTCACGAATCGTTCAACCGTTACCATGGCAGCCACCTGTTGATCGGCGAACAGTTCGAAGCGGGTGTTATTATAAATGTCAAAGTGCAGGCGCCGGCGCCCGCGAGCTCGTGGGCCGCTGTCCGCACCCTCCGCTGTTGAAAACCAGAGATCGAGTCCCTGGATTGACATTTATTTATATAAGTAATCTATTACGCGCACTCAAATAGGTATTTTGTTTGTGAAATTACGCTAACACGCGTAGGCAAATGGAACCTTTTTTTTATTACTATTTGTTTGTTTACAATAAAGTCTAGTAGGAAATTATTCTACGAAACATTGATTGTTTTCAGACTTATATCAAGTTCTGTCTATATCTATTATATTACTAGCCGTGCCCGCGACTTCATCCGCGTGGAATTTAACTTAACAAAAAAATTATTCAACAAAAAATGTTCGTTAATTTCTCAGAGTTTACGAAAAGTTAGTAATTCAGTTAGTAAATAATGAGGTTAATAAAGAAATACCCGCTCCCGCGCTCCGAGCCCGCGCGTCAGGAAACATTTGTGATTATGGAACGAAGTTCCTTATCGCGCGCGCGTTGCGAAAGGCAGCTGGACGGAAAAAAATCAGTGTGTACCGACACGATTTGTGTGTAACGACACTTTTTAGGGTTCCGGACCTTAAAAGGAAAACGGAACCCTTATAGGATCACTGTGTTGTCCATCTGTCTGTCTGTCGGTCTGTCTGTCTGTCGGTCTGTCTGTCTGTCTGTCTGTCTGTCTGTCTGTCTGTCTGTCAAGAATTTTTTTCTCAGACACGGATAGAGATATCAAGTTGAAATTAATATCAATTATCAAACACTATGGTCCCTTGTTTGTGTAAAAAAATTTGGCTTCTAAGACAACGCAATCACAAGATACGGCCATACGCATATTTTGATACTTTTTGCAAATCTAAATACACACATCAACACGGTATAGAGATATTTTAAAAACACATTAATTCCAAAGAATATGTAAATATTTTATTCAGACATGTATATATCTAAGAAAACTTTATTTAATAATCTATCATTATTTTTTATAAACATTGATTTTTAATAAGATTTCAAATTTTTATCCAGAGAAAATGATAAGCAAGTGTGAAAACAGTAAATAACGAAAGTTTAATTTTAAATTAAATAATAAAGTAAAGTAAAAATATTTTAAGGATGGCTATTAATTAAGAGTTAATAATCAGTAAAAGCACCCATGACGTTCATAACGCATCTGCACCGGTTGGGCATACTCAGAATGAGGTTGTCAATAACCTGATGAGGAATATTGTCCCAGGTCCTACTAAGATGCATAAAAAGTTGTTCTTCTGTTACCAAATTTTAAGTAAAATGCCTCAGAGCTCTTCTTTGGAGCCTATCCCATGCATGCTCAATGGGATTTAAATCTGGGGATTGCGCTGGCCATTCTAGGGCCGTGACATCATGTTCGTGCAACCAGGCTGTTACCAACCTGGCCATATGTGAACGGGCATTGTCGTGCATGAGCAGGAAATTTTGGCCCATTTGTGTATAATGTAGCAAGACTATTGGTTCTAGAACCTCATTACGGTATTTTTTAGCCGACATAGTGCCCTGTATCCAAACGAGGTCCGTTCTTCCACCAAAACGAATTCCTGCCCAGACCAGTTTTTTACCACCTTGGTACGGATGAACTTCTTGAGGGTGTTAAAGCAGGCATGTATGACTAGGAACTCTCCAGCCACGTACTCTCCTCGAATCAGGATGAAAAACAAATCGGGATTCATCGTTGAAAAGCACAAACGACCATTGATGAGGTTCCCAGTTTACATGTTCTCTAGCCGCAGTCTTCGTCCACGATTTCCTCTTCTTAGAGCTAGAACTCGAAGTGGTCTACGAGAATGAAGGTTGGGTTCGTGCAGTTTTCTCCTCACAGTTTGGTCACTCACAAGCACCTGGTGTTCAGACTGTAGCCTTTGGACCAATTGCATCGCTGTTACATTTGGTTGCCTTCTCGCAGCAATTTGCAAAAAACGGTCTTGTCTGGGTGTAGTACTGCGGCTTGGTCCTGGATGTCTCTCCGCCATCTCCCCCGTGGTACGATAACGTGACCACAACCTGGAAATCACATTTTGCCTGGTTCCTATTGCCTCAGCGACGTCACGTTGAAAAGCACCAGCCTGCATCATTCCCACTGCTCTTAACATCTCGTCTCTAGTTAAATGTCGACGTTGCATTGTAATAAAATGTCAAATTACACTAATCAACCCAAGTTAAATCAAAAAGATATTTAAATAGCGGTTTATAACAAAAAATATATATGTCGGAAATTTAACGACAATATGGAATCTTTGATCCTAACTATTCTTTGTTTTTATCTCAATGTATTTTCTGATTTTCTAATGCTCTCAGGAGTTTATTTGATTGTTATCTCGGCAATAAGGATTATTTCCGGATAGCTGTTTCCGTTTGGAAAAATAGTTTTGAATACGGAAGTGTAGTAAGACACTCATTTGATGTTTGCAAAACATTGTAAATAGTTTTAAGGCTAAAGCGCCCATGTAGCCCGCGAAGTTCAAATTTTTTGAAGTTTTTTAGAATTTTTTCAAAACCTGACTGTAATAAAAGGCACATTTTGTAATTCGCGACAAAGACCGTGTGCGGTGCATTTATTAATATATCCATCTTACTCTAAAACATTTCAAGAACGACAGCTATCCAGATAATCTGGCAATTTTTGTATATTTAGTGATTAACTAGTATCATATCCACCTTGATAATATTTAGAGTAAAATAAATGTATTAATAAACGCACTGCATACTGTGTTTGTCGCAAATAACAAAATGTTGTCTTAAATATTTTCAGATTTTGGATAAACCATAAAAATACTCGAAAATTTTGAATTTCGCGGGCTAGACAGGCGCCTTCACCTTAAGACTATTTCCGGTGCGTAATTCGTAAAGAAATAAGTTCGGATTTGACTGTGTTTTAAAATGTCTGTTATAAACGCGGAAACGCAGGTGTCGCCATCGACTTCCGGGACGCCTCGACAAAGCCTTTGTGATAAGTCTTGCTTTGAATATTGGGAGAGTTATTCTTTAAACGTGGTCATAGCAAGACGTGTATCAAGGGACTTGTCTGTAACCGCATAGCTACTTACTTACTAAGTTAATTAAAAGATAAAGTCTTAATAAATTGTGAACGTTTCGTGAATTGTTTGACTTCGTCACCTGGAGAACCCTGTAGCGGCCATAAGAATGGAAAGTGAAGAAAATGACCACCTGATGTTGCACCCTGCCATGCCTGACGCGACATATAATTATTCTGATTACAAAATTCCCTCCCTCTAGCTCAACTCAATTTTTACCGCCAACACATATTATTTTTTCTTTTATTTAAACTTTGGATCAATCTGGAATAAATAACGAACAATTTGATATCAAAAACATTTTAAAGTGGCCAGTACTTTTTAACCCCCGACGAAAAACGAGGGGTGTTATAAGTTTAACATGTGTATCTGTGTATCTGTGGATCTGTGTGTCTGTCTGTGGCAACGTAGCGCCCAAGCTGATGAACCGATTTCAATTTTGTTTCTTTTGTTAGATAGGTATTCTGATCGAGAGTGTTCTTAGCTATGTTTCATGAAAATCGGTTCAGCCGTTTGAAGATCATCAGCTCTTTTGTAGGTTAAAAAGCCACATTCACGACCAACACCAATTCCCTCGGCTCGAATCCATTCGAAATTTGAGATGATTGGATTTAGATTTATTATATTTTTAAATTATCGTAATAGTCTGAACTGGCTTTTTACAATATTATAAATTTGAAAAGTTTCCCTGATTCTGAAAAAAATGAATATTTTATCAATTTTATTGAGATTTGTGTATGAACTAAAGACGTTCCATAAGTCACGTTTCAAATGATGGTCATGGAATATTACGCTATAATAATTCTAGAGGGCGCTGCTCCGCCATTGACAAATAATATAAAAAAACTAATCTATTTTAAAATAATTTTAGCGTTATTGAAAATTCTTCCCCTAGGCTGCTCCCGTCTACCTCAACCAGAGTTATTACATCAAATTGAATTATAATTGATAATATTTTACTAGGAATAAAACCTCCGTGACATGAATATTTAGATTCGTTGTCTATTCTAATGTCAATTATTATAATGTCATAACAAAATAATGTCTCATACTTTTACACAGATTTTCTGTTGATTATTGTACATCTTAGATTATAAATGAGGAAGCCAAAACAAATGATTTAATGGTGCTTTCATAATCTGGCATCGAAACTAGTTGTACCAGATGAATTTGCGAGATGAGCTATGGATACTGAGCTACGGGAGCTACGCAAATCGCGCTAACATCATTATTTGGAAGAACTAGGTAAATTATACATTTGGTGAACAGGTCATCGCATCGGGGGTTTTTAAATTTTCAATTTAGAGTTATAAGTTAGTCAATGTAATTAAAAATATCCCTATACCGTGTTGAGGTGTGTATATACATTCAGTCAAGAAAGTATCGGGAATGGATGATTTATTTATGGTTCCAAATTCAAATTTTTGTTTTTTTTGTTGTTGTTAGATTGGCACAACTGTTTCCTATTTTGGTGCGGAGTTTGAGTTGCATCTGTTATTTATATTAAATACAGTGCTGTTTTTAGTTATATCATATCTAGTGTGTATTGCGAATTTCATAATGGACAAAAATATTGTACAAAGATTTTGTCTTTAATTTTGCATCGCCAATGGAGTTTCGTGTTCGGAGTCACTGAAAATGTTATAGAAGACTTACGGTGAATCGACTTTATCAAACACACGTGCTTATGAGTGGTACAAAGCGTTCAAAAGCGGTCGAGATGTGATAGAAGATTTGTCTCGCTCTGGTGGGCCATCAACGTCTGCAACTGAAGTTAACATTGCAAAAGTGAAGGAAATAGTGACTGAAAATCCTCATTCAATATTGAGAGAGATATCCGCCGAACTTTCTGTGTCTCACGAGTCGATCCGTACCATTTTAAATAATCACTTGGGTATGAAACATGTTTCCGCTCGGCTAGTCCCAAAAGACCTGAATTTTCTCCAAAAACTCAATCGCATGAGAGTCGCTGAGGACATGCTAGAACGAGTCAATTCCGACCCAACATTCATGAAACGCATTGTTACTGGTGACGAGACGTGGGTTTACGAGTTTGACATACAAACTAGTCAACAAGCTTCGGATTGGCGCCTTCCAACTGAACCGAAGCCGAAAAAACCACGCCAAAGTCGATCAAAACTCAAAGTCATGTTGACTGTTTTCTTTGACTATCGCGGTGTTGTGCACTCGGAATTCTTGCCGGAAGGTCAAACGGTAAATAAAGAATATTATTTAAGCGTTATCGACAGCGGCGTTTACGACAGCAAATTCGACGAAAAAGGCAAGATTTCTGGAAAGAAAATTCTTGGATTTTGCACCACGATAGTGCGCCTTCGCACAAGGGCATCATTGTGAACGAATATTTGTCCAAACGCGGAAAAAATATCATCGAGCAACCACCATATTTACCAGATATGGCTCCAGCCGACTTCTTCCTTTTTCCTAAACTCAAATTACCACTTCGTGGCACCCGTTTTCAATCGGTAGAACACATAAAGGGGAATTCGCGGCGAAAACTGAAATCAAATCCGGAAACAGCGTTTAAAAATTTTTTTGATCATTGGATTATTCGTTGGCGTAAGTCTATTGTTTCTGAAGGAGCATACTTTGAAGGTGATAAAATAATTTTGGATGAATAACAAACATTTTGAGTATTATTTATCTTTTCCCGGTACTTTCTTGACAGAGTAGTATAACTCAAAGGTGACTGACTGACTGACATAGTGATCTATAAACGCACAGCCCAAACCACTGGACGGATCGGGCTGAAATTTGGCATGCAGGTAGATGTTATGACGTAGGCATCTGCTAAGAAAGGATTTTGATTATTTCTACCCCCAAGGGGATAAAATAGGGGATGAAAGTTTGTATGAAAATTTGACAATTAAATTCCACGCGGACGAAGTCGCGGGCACAGCTAGTTCATTTATAAAAACAAAGGTATCAACGCACAGCCCAAACCACTGGTGTTAGAATCATGAAATTTTGACAGTAGGTACCTTTTATACCGCAAATATCCACTAAGGAAGGATTTTACCCCTGAATGTATAAAATAGGGGGTGGGGTGAAAATTTGTATGGGTAAAAAAAATATCTCAACTTAGAATCTTGAAAATTAGTATTAAGGTTACTTATTACAAATAAAAAATATAATTTTCAGCAATTTATAAAATTCCACCCCTAAGTGTGTGAAATAAGGAAAAACAGTTTGTAATGGGGTCCCGAATTTGTTCAAGCTGGAAACGGGGCTTTAGGTAGATCTTACTGTAAAAACTTGAAACACTGTGCAGAAAATCTAGAAAAATTGAGGACACTAGCACATGACACGACTACTTATCTAGACGCACCTTAGGGCACCCGACAAGCCCGCTGAGTTTCTTGCCGGATCTTCTCAGTCGAGGTCGCGTTCCGATCCGGTGGTAGATTTACCCTCGCCACCTCTCCTGGCAGCGGCCCAAGCCGAGGTCGTGTCCCTTGTGGCGCCCTTGAGCTAGCTGCCCCCCTGCCCCTCTGGCTGGAACGCACTTGCGCTCGCCCTCTGTCCGGGTGAAGTTGTTATGGCCACTTTGGCCAACAACATATAGGCATTTCCAAAAAAAAAGTTATCTTCGTTATTGCCATGGGTCCGGAAGCCTTCATTGTGCATGTCCTGACGTGCACTTGACCGGTTTTTTTTCGCTATATGTGTCTTATTCGTCTTTCTATTTCGCATTGAACAGTGTGGCGTCGCGACTTACCTTTACCTTTGCCCTTGCCCTTGACCTTGCCCTTGCCCTTGCCCTTGCCCTTGCTCACGCCTCGGGGGAGACGAGAGGGGTATGTGGGAGTCCCTGCGCCTGAAGGGCGCAGTATACCTACTAAAAACCAACGGAGTACCACCCTCCGCCATGCAGAGGGGCGCCCCGGGTCCAAGGGAAATGCTCCGAGACGCCCCGGCGGACGGCCCGGCAATGACTTGCCGTGCGGCGCTGCTCGACCCACGCAACACACTCTTCCAGGGTGTGTTGCGAGGTGTCTTCCGCCGCGCCACACACATGGCACGCGGCGGTGGGCTCCCTCCTGGCTATTCGGTGCAGGTACCGACCAAAACACCCATGTCCTGTCAATACCTGCACCAGCCTAAACGTCAGGGAGCCCCGAGGCCTCCCCACCCACCTCTCGAGGACCGGACGGACTGCGTCTATGGTGCGAAGACCATAAGTGGAGTCCGCCAGGTCCTCCGCCCATCGCCGCAGCGACTCCTGCTGCGCCCGACGTCTGGTGTCCACTATATCCTCAAACGTCGGGCGCTGACCGTCACCGCGTCTCGCCGCCTTGAGCTGATAGACGGCGGCGAGAACCCGGGCCTCAAACTCCCACGGGAGTCTGCCCGCGAGCACGCAGGCCGCCCCCCCGGATACCGTACGGTACCCCCGGATCACCCTCAGTGCCACTGTCCGCTGCGCCCTGCGCAGCAGACACCGTTACCTTTGCCTTTGCCTTTGCCTTCGTCTTCGCCTTCGCCTTCGCCTTCGCCTTCGCCTTCGCCTTCGCCTTCGCCTTCGCCTTCGCCTTCGCCTTCGCCTTCGCCTTCGCCTTCGCCTTCGCCTTCGCCTTCGCCTTCGCCTTCGCCTTCGCCTTCGCCTTCGCCTTCGCCTTCGCCTTCGCCTTCGCCTTCGCCTTCGCCTTCGCCTTCGCCTTCACCTTCGACGATTGACGACCGCTTGGCGCAGTGGTCTGAGCAAAGGTCGCTGGGCTCACTGTACCGGATGGTTGCGGGTATAATTCCCACCGGGACAAATTTCGGAAATGGCCTTACTGACTTTGAGCATAGTGAGTATCTTCTGCGAGAGCTCGTAGTCGAAGTTGGTGTACTTGGAGTCTGTCATGTGGTAGATAAACACGAGGCCGGATAATAACAATAATGAATCCTGACAGTGTTTCTGCACAAGTGCCGGATATTGCAACTTCGTTCCATCCGGGTGTCCCTTGACACCTCTCAAACTTTTTTTTTAAAGTAGCTTAATTTACTGCTTATATAACTCTAAATTGAAAATTTTATAACCCCCGATGGGACGACTTTTTCATCAAATGTATACAATAATCAACAGACAATCTGTGTAAAAGTATGAGACATTAGAATAGACAACGAATCTAAATATTGATGCCACGGAGGTTTAATTCCTAATAAAATATTATCAATTATGATTCAATTTCAACTAATAACTCTGGTTGAGGTGGACGGGAGCAGCCCGGGGGAAGAATTTTCAATAACGCTAAAATTATTTTAAATTAGATTTGTTTTTTTTATATTTTTTGTTAATGGCGGAGAAGCGCCCTCTAGAATTATTATAACTTAATATTCCATGACCATTAACAAAACAAACAAAATTTTACGCATGCGCGTATCCATCATTTGACACGTGACTTATGGAACGTCTTTAGTTCATACCCAAATCTCATATAAAAATTGATAAAATATACATTTTTTCCAGAATGAGGGCAACTTTTCATATTTATAATATTGTAAAAAGCCAGTTCAGACTATTACGATCATTTAAAAATATAATAAATCTAAATCCAATAATCTCAAATTTCGATTGGATTCGAGCCGTGGAAGTTGGTTTTGGCCGTGAATGTGGCTTCTTAACCTACAAAAGAGCTGATGATCTTCAAACGGCTGAACCGATTTTCATGAAACATAGCTAAGAACACTCTCGATCAGAATACCTATCTAACAAAAGAAACACAATTGAAATCGGTTCATTAGCTTGGGCGCTACGTTGCCACACACAGATACACAGATACACAGATACACAGACACACAGATACACATGTCAAACTTATAACACCCCTCTTGTTTCGTCGGGGGTTAAAAATGAACTAAATGCCTGTGAAATTACCGTCAAAATCGGTCCAGCCGTTTCGGAGATTATCCGGAACAAACATACAGACAGATAGACAAAAAATAAATAAATCGCGTTTTTGTTATTAGTGCCGTATGAACGTTCATATGTATTTAGTGAATATGTGTTATTTTGATATTACAAGCAGACATTCCAATTTTATTTGTTTGTATAGATTTTCTGCGATTGTCACAATTCGCGATGGTCTATTGCTGCAAATTTATTCAGCCCTCAATTTTATTTACTTACTAGCTGTGCCCGTGACTTCGCCCGCGTGGAATTTAACTAAACAAAAAAATGATTTAAAATAAAATGTTCGTTCAGTTCGCAGAGTTTACGAAAAGTTAATAAATAAATACCTATGCTAAGTTTAATCTCAAATTTATTTTTTGCGAGTCAACGTTTTACGTGCCTACCTACTATCTCAAAAGCCAGCCCGCGCGTCAAAGTTAGTCTTAATAACTGTCTCATTACCTAGATATCACCCCCATTATTTCGGAGGCGTGGTGACGCATTTGTATATAAATGTATAATTACCTTATCCGATGACGTCGATCCTCTCCTAATATTATTTTTAGATAAAAAATCCTGGTAAATCAATACCGGCTATGTGACATTTTTCGTGCGGTCCCATTGCCAAGTGACCTGCCTAGGGCGTCGTAACCGGCCGCTGAGATTCCATATACAGTAGGTAAAGTTGTATTTTCGTAACAATTAAATGAAACCAAAAGTTAGTGCTCGATAAAGTATGATAAGACAATCTCAAGTAGATTGGCTTATTTACTAATGAGCAATGAAGTACGTATTGGTAAATTTGGCGTTCTGTTCACGATGTCGGCTCCCAAGTATTTTGTCAGATTTTGTTAGGCTTATTCATGAATACAGTTTTTCTCGTTTTTTAACCGGTAACCCTATTATAATTGAAAGAATTACACCCGATTAATTGCAAGTCGAAAAGGGATTAGTAAAAGTCATCTATATGTCTGCATATTATTGGTTTAATTTATTTAGTAACAGTATATTTGCAGGACCTTTTACACATATTTATTATACCTGCAACAATATTTTATAATGGAATGGCAATAAACCATAAAATCATTATAAAATTATATTTAACTAGCTGAGCCCGCGACTTCGTCCGCGTGGAGTTTTGATCCTTTCTTAGGGGATGTCTACGTCATAGTAGCTTTATGCATGCAAAGTCTCAGCCCGATCGTCTCACAAAGTTTCATACAAACTTTCATCCTCTATTTTATACCCTTGGGGGTAGAATTAATCAAAATCCTTTCTTAGCGGATGCCTACGTCATAACATCAACCGCTACCTGCATGCCAAATTTCAGCCCGATCCGTCCAGTGGTTTGGGCTGTGCGTTGATAGATCACTATGTCAGTCAGTCAGTCAGTCAGTCACCTTTGGGTTATATATATTTAGATTAAGTATCTCTGAATGTTGGTACCTGTCACTTAATTAAGAATATATGAGTAACATGAGTAAGTATATATATATAATAGTTGTTATGTATTTGTCATCAGCTAGTCTTGACAATGTTTAACTCTCAGTGACCATTTTTTCTTAATTTACATAACGAAAAGGCAAGAGTCGGAAAATCAGGCGGCGTCATTTAGTGGTTCCGTCAGTTGTGTGGAGTGCGCACGCGGGGGCGAATAGGAAGATTGACTTATATGGAAACGGCGCGCGCGCAAACTAGCGTCACCGCTCGATTAACCGCCGATCGCTCGCTTGTTGTTAGGTTTTGGACCGATGGTCTTGCTCGCATGTACTTTTAAGGTCATATTATTGAGTTCTGTGCCGCCCACTTGTTCCCAGCAGTTTGGAATTAAGAATAATAATAAAGGACTATAGATTTTTATCTTGTTCAATTCAGCTGGAATAATCGAGTAGGTAATTCCTGAATGAAATAATTTGAATTCTAGGCACTTACCAATCGAATTTATTTGTTAAGTGGTTATGTGTTCATCAACATTTTCTGTGTACCTATACGAAAAGTTCCAAAAGGTTATTGACTGAGGTCGAAGTTTACGAACGATATTTCTATAGTACAGGGACTTATAGGCATTCTGACTCTTAGGTGAGACGGCTACAGGACAAGCCAATAACACTAAAGTCAATATGGATCACAGATAAGATTGTATAACGTTCTTCTTCTTCTTTAATTAAAAATACGGCCCACCCAGTTTAATAGATATTCCGCCACTGCGAAGTAACAAATATAATTTACAGCACATACCTTCTTATCAGACGACCTCGAACCGGAAGACGCAGCGTTGGACGGCCCCCCACTAGATGGACCGACGATCTGGTGAGAGTCGCGGGGAGTCGTTGGATGCAGATAGCGGGCAACCGTCCATTGTGGCGTTCTATGGGGGAGGCTATGTTCAGCAGTGGACGTCCTCCGGCTGATGATGACCTTCTTATATACAGACATATTTAATAACGATACCCAACAAAAATGATACTATCCTCTTTGGAAAACTAGGAAATATCAGTTAACTTTCAAATTCGCCATCTATTGGGTTTTAGAACCTTTAGGGTTACAAAGGTTTTTTTTAAAAAAACGCCTCACCAATACTACTTATATAACGTTTTATTTACAATTGTTTGGAAAAAAATTACGGTCTACTTATTAGAGATAACTCTAAATAGAAAATTTAAAAACCCCCGATGCGACGACCTTTTCATCAAATTTATACAATAATCAACAGAAAATCTGTGTAAAAGTATGAGACATTATTTTGTTATGACATTATAATAACTGACATTAGAATAGACAACGAATCTAAATATTGATGCCACGGAGGTTTAATTCCTAGTAAAATATTATGAATTATGATTCAATTTCATGTAATAACTATGGTTGAGGTGGACGGGAGCAGCTCAGGGGAAGAATTTTCAATAACGCTAAAATTATTTTAAATTAGATTTGTTTTTTTTTTATTTTTTCTCAATGGCGAAGCAGCGCCCTCTCGAATTATTATAACGAAATATTCCATGACCATTAAAAAAACAAACAAAATTTAACGCATGCGCGTATCCATCATTTGACACGTGACTAGTGGAAAGTCTTTAGTAGCTTGCTACATATCTCTAATCTGTGGTCTTTAGTTCATACACAAATCTCATATAAAAATTGATAAAATATACATTTTTTCCAGAATTAGGGAAACTTTTCATATTTATAATATTGTAAAAAGCCAGTTCAGACTATAACGATCATTTAAAAATATAATAAATCTAAATCCAATAATCTCAAATTTTGTTTGGATTCGAGCCGTGGAAGTTGGTTTTGACCGTGAATATGGCTTTTTAACCTACAAAAGAGCTGATGATCTTCAAACGGCTGAACCAATTTTGATGAAACATAGCTAAGAACACTCTCGATCAGAATACCTATCTAACAAAAGAAACACAATTGAAATCGGTTCATTAGCTTGGGCGCTACGTTGCCACAGACAGACACACAGATACACAGATACACATGTTAAACTTATAACACCCCTCTTTTTTTCGTCGGGGGTTAAAAAGCGTTATATTTATAATAAGTACCAATTATTTTAATGTCCGATACTCATCCAAACCTCAAAGTATTGCATCGGAGTTTTGAAACATATTGTATAGGTAGGTATAGGTGTTTTCGCCGGTTAATTGCGTACGAGAGGCGGTGCAATTAACCACAGGACGGTTATGATTATTCACTTGGGTACCCGCAAATCTCACTATCAATTACAGTGACGGTAACATGCGCGTTCGTACTGGAATCTTCTGTGGACCGCGTTTGTGATTATGCTAATAAAGTGTTCGCTTTTAATTATAAATGATACAATGTGTGAAATTTATTGTGTAGTGGTCCTGCGGCAGTGTATTATAGTTCACTATCGCCCAACACCGAATCTACGTGTTCTAATAAACCATACGTTCAGCTAGACCATGACTGCATGACTTTTAGGCTTGTTAGTCGCTTGCGCTCCAGGTAAGCGAAATTTATCTGCTTTATCGTCAGGATAAGTTTTCGGTTCTGGCCGACTTGACATAAGACCTCTCCGTTGGTGATCATCTGAGTCCAGCCAATAGACAGCATGCGTCGATAACAGTATGCGAATACATTATTTAAATCGAGAACACCCTTTTTTAAAAGTTGGTTAAAAGATGTTTCCTGAATTTGGTAAAACATAGTTTGGACGTAAATCGTACAGGTTTATCGATTTCAAGTTTCCAATTTCAGGCAATGTTGCACATTCGAAATATCAAATCGGCGAGACGCTCAATAAAACCAGTTAGTTACTTTGGACGGAATAATCTAGCTTTATAATACTTCAGTGGTTATTAGATGAAGATAGAGTGACGTTAGGTGGTGATTAGTAGGAAGATAATGTTAAAATCAAGAGACTTTATGATATCTTCAATTTGGAGTTGATGCCAATTCAAGTAAGTAGGTACCTAAGACGTTATCCTAACGTATAGTGAGTGTAAAGGTAGTGGCATATCTTTGGTCCCAATAACTAGTAGCAGGTTGAAACTCGGGAGCTACCCTATTACCAAGAGGTATATAAAAAAAACATAATGTTGATTATATATTTTCGACTCTCTATGACTTTTTTATATTTTTATTCATGACTATAGCCAAAGGTGTATCTGTTTTATAGGCCAGTGAAAGGAATTCACAGAACGAGCTATAAAATAATACTTATTTATGTTATATATAATACCTACAAACGACACAAACAAATTACGTAAATGCAAATCCTCGGAACAAAACAATAATAGAACCAAAGAACGATCTACATTACCTACCTTTTGCAGAAGTAATTTGGTGTCATGCAAGGAAATAGGAAATACTCCGAGCAATTGCAACTCGAGGTTGGGGTTCGATTCTTGGGCAAGATAAATTGCTCTTCAATCGACCGCGCACCATATTAAAACATTCCTATTGCATTCAAATGCAATGGGCCGTGTATACACCGCACCAAGGCAACTCCACCACGACGAACATACTGTATTTATCGACATTATAATTATTTGTATACGCCGCCGAGGAGATAATACGCAAATGCTTAGGTACTCAAACTTTCTATTTTGCCTTCGAGAGCTTTATCGGGCTAATATTTCGTAGGGTGATCCACTGAAATTAGTTAGGCAGATATCCAAACTCCATTTAAACGCGTAATAACTGTGGAATTAAGTGTTTCCTCTCACAGATATTACGTTACTAGTAATAAATAATAAAATAAAACATTTTGAGGAGCACTACCGAGCGCGCGAGAGATCCGTTGACATTGATTTATTGCCTCAAATTGTGTATTTTTCATCGTCAATGATCTCTCGCCGTTTCGGCGTCGATAAGTGCCGTTTAACACTTGATATAGTGTCGGTAATTTGTGACTGGGTTCCGCTTTTCCTTTTTCAATTAGACGGAAATTAGAGTTTATGATGTAATAACAGCGGCCAGTTAACAACCCATCAACGGGACGATTCATTCATTTATCGGCAAGATTTAATTAAACTAATACATTTTTAAATTATCGTCAAATATAAAATTTCAAGGCTGCTATTTGATGGAAGTAATTCAGCTTTATTAATAACATGTTATACTTAATGTTCACATTGACATTAAACAGAAAGCCTCCCACTCGGTAAATTATAAATTAATACGTGTTTCTTATTCGAATTAGTTTATAATTATCAATATGAAATTATGATTCTTCTGAGATTGCGTTGTCTGAGTTCAAGTGAGACTGAAACATTTTCGAAAAAAAAACGAAATTTGAAATTTTCGTATTAAATAAGTATATGTGAAAACCATGGTTGCTTTTCTGCTCTGGCGAACATGACATTTATTTATTAGTGGAGTAAAGCGTACATATAGGTGTTGTTTGTATTTACAATAGTAATAACATTGCCTTGGTGATGGGTAAGGGTATGTCATAGGTCAGTTTGGAGTCGCGGCGCTGGCGCCGACCGCAACCGCGTAACGAAGCGCGCCGCCCGCGGGCGCGTTATAATTGCGCCCCGGGAGGGACAGAGACAGAACCAAGCTCAAGTTCTCACCATTTTCCATTACTCATAGCGCAGGGCTGCCAAACGTTTAAATTAAATTACTAATGCGCTATGGATCAAAGATAATGCCAATTAGGTAACTAGGTTTCAGGTTTATCCTTCCTTCTAATTTTAGTCCTTAATTTAGATAATGATTATTCGATTAAATGTACACATTTTGTACATACTCATTGTACAAATTTCGAGATTGGCTTAGTAGGTACACACGCCGTGTGAAAATCTTCATGGTAAGGTGAAAGTGAGTACTGTTAGGCCTATGTTGTTTAACAAATTAATGTCCATTAAGATGTATTATCGTCAGCGGAAATACGGCCGAATTTCTTGTGCAAACTAAGATTTCCGACACAACGTTAACTTTATTTGACAATGCAAATGTGTGAATGCTCGAGAAATGTTAACCGCGGAATCCCACCAATGGTAGAGCCATTTTTATAGAATTACCTTCTCTAACTTTGTAAGTACTTAATTCCTAAAATCTTAGAGGAATATTTTTTCGATTATAACTGGTAAAACGTAGGTATGTTTACGATATATCTACATGAATTGCAAATGGGAAGGTATGCAGAGATTCTAGGCATGAACATCATGAGTTAAAGAAGTGGCAAGTAGGCCAAAGTTTAAAGGGCACATTGTAATCTCCGTGAATCAAGACTTGCTTGTTACCGTTGATATAGTTTATGATTATTAACTAAAATGTAAATAGCTTGAGGTGTCTTCTAATGTGTCGCCTCTCTGTAGGTGATGGCCAGCTATAGAGGTTCACACCATGTGCTTAAGTATATCATTATTTTGGTGTTCATATTATCAATTTCGAATTCAAATTGTAAAACCGATACAAGTGGAGGTAATTTATTCAGTTTTAATCGAGTGAATTTAATCAAATGTATATTAATATTTATCTATAAGTAGGCACTATAATTTTATTGACGATGAATTAAATGTGTCCCTCATGAAGTTAATATTTTTTTTTAAATAGAAATGTTCCCACAGAATGAATTTCCGCATTTGTAATTCAAGTTAAATATGTATGTTAATTAAACGTTTTATATTACCTATATAAATGAAAATAAAATAATTAAATAAGTATGGGCCAATATTTTTATCTAGGTTATCTGTAGGTAAATTTTTACGTTAAAATGTCGAACCGGGCTCGAGGCTCCTTTGAGTATTTTAGTCTATTCCTCAAAACTTCAGATTTGGCCTTCCACGCTCCCTAGTAAAATTCACCCAATATACTAGGTACTACTACTAAGTAATATTGATTGGGCTAATTATTGATTTAAGTATTTAATTCAATTCGTCTAAATGTAGGTACTTATTTACTTATAAATAAACTTTTTCTTGCTTTTATCTGTTAAAAAATCAGTTTCACAATTGACGCACTGCACCTAACTTTAACTAGAATACGAGTATTCATACGTAATAAATGAATTCGTTTATGCCGAGGTGCGATGACGCTTGTTCTTTATAGCCTTGGAGGCTGTTCGCGCAGCTTGACTTTGTTTTTACGACACCATAACCGTCCATATTTATGGCGTGTATTTAGCATAGGCCCGCTGCACTATTTCCTTCCGAGGGGCGCAATACTTGTAAATGTTGGTGCGCTCGCGATCATCGTCCGTCCGGCGAACACTGCGCGCGCGCGGCGTGGGACGCACCTACTGGTTATCGAACACCGTATCAATAAATTGCACTTGTGTCCGTGGGGTTGTGCAAATAAAAGAACCTGAATACTGGGTGTTATCGACGAAAGGTCTAAATAAATTCGAATATGTAGTTATTTGTTGGTCACGTCCGTTGATATCATCATCGGTTCTGTTGTCGCCCATGAAATGCGACGTTTTTGTTACAGTTCGAATAACTTTTCCAAATAATAATCGAACACTCGTGCCAGCGTCGTTTATCAAAACATGTCATGGGGCGCTCAGGGTTCGATCTTTTATTTTCATAATCAAGAAACAGTTGAGAATGGAGGCTTAACGAGCAATTACCTTTTGTCCATACATGTGGTTGTTGGCGATGCAAGCTGGGCATCAATTAAATCACCGGACGAAACTTGCATTATGAATATTCACATGCGTTGAGTCGGGACAAACGTCCCGCCCCGCGTGGTCTTGCGAAAAATAAAAGATAGGTACTCTGGTGGCAGATTCAATAGCCCCCCATTAGAAGCCATTATATGCCAATAAATAATGTAAGGGAGACAGTCAGGCTATATTCATCCGAAGACGGAGCCGTAACTCATATCTCAGTAATGATGCCCATGCATTCATAATAGAAATAGCAACAGACAAGCACAAAGCTGTAGATAGCGAGCCGCGTTACTATGTACTTATTATTATACGACAAAATCGGGCAGGAACGCAAAGACTGTGGTCAATTCTTATTAACTTATGCTAGTATTCCCGTTGTTATGGTCGAAATTCGACCATACTTCATTTAAATTTTAATTTTAAACGTCACTAACATTTTATTTCAAAGACTATTTGATACTGGCACGCAGAATGCACTATTGAAGTCCCGCCCTCCAATAACTCACATTTTGTAAGTCAGACAGTCAGTCGGTGTGGAGGTTACAAATGTGTGTGTGTCAATTCGTGGTAGTGAGTGTAATGTTTTATATATTGATTTTAATGTATTTATAAGTATTATAATATAAAACATATTAGTATTCTGCACTCCTTCTCTATATAAACTATAAGTGTGCCAAATATCATACACCTCCGTCCGCGCAATTGTCGTATTAAGCGTTTGAAAGATTTTCCTTCACGTATTAATATATAGATGTAAATAGGATTTAAAAAGCGCTCACTGTCATGTTTGTAAATCTGAGTGTGAAGGGCAGGCGGTATTAACGTGTGAGGGCAAGATTATTATATCATGATGGGTTCTTTGATATTATATTTCCTTAAGCGGTGGTGCGGTGTGTCCGAGCGACCGCTCGGGCCGGTGTCAATTTCCATTGATACGACCATTATCGTAGCCGGCGCATAAATTGCTCGCAGCACCGACCACCGGCTGAATGGTCCACCATCACGTCAAACTGCGAAAATACAATCCATTACGATATTATGGTATTAACGTTTTCTTGTTCTAACGTAAATCTTCTTCTTGTGTTTTATTAGTTCAGGTTATGCTATTTCAATAATGAAGGTACGGAATTAGTAAGCGAAATAAGAATTCCCAAATTATTTGCATACTTCATAGCGCTAACTGGCAACTTGTAGTTTTACTTTTGATAAAATTCCTTAATCAAAGATTTAAACATTATTGCTAACGTAGCTGCTATGAAAATGCTTTGCGAATATATACTATAGGTAGGTAGATAACTATCATGTTTTAGTTACGGGCCTTTAAATATTTGTCACAAATTTCGTATTGTATCTTTGGAACATATCAAAGAAACTGCGTGCTTGCAATGATATTATATATAATATACCGACCTATTGAACGGAACGAAAAGTTAGGGTAGAAATAGTACATTGTTACATGAGTGGTGAAAGTGACTTATTTTGTCCCGAGACGGGGTTTGGCGCCCGAGCGTAGCGAGGGCGCTAATAGTTCGAGGGACAAAATAAGTCTTTCACCCGAGGTAAACACTGTGCTTTTCATCGAATACAAGGAAAGTAAATAAAACAGGAAGCTAAATAAAAAATGAGTGGTTTTTATTTTACACATACAACAACTTTGGTGAGATATTTATTTAAAGTTTATGGTAAAATGAGAGCAATTATTTAACTCAATGTCATCAACCTTCATATTTAGTAGTTCGATACTTCTGCAAGCGCCACTTATTGCCAATATCAACGCTACCTGAAAAGTAGATTGGTGCTCTTAATTGGTGTATAAAATTTATAAAGTTACACATTGATACAAATTGCTTATATGCGAATAACAATAAAAGATTTGCTAACCTTCATTACTAGGTATATTTCATCAGGAGCTTGGTTTAAGAAGGTTTCTACCTCTTGAGAAGTGAAAACTTTGGATTTTTTCGATTTAAATCCATCAGATTGCCTGTTGAGAAACGCTGTTAGTCTCTCGAAATTCTTTAAATGGACATTATTTTCAGAACTTAATGTTGCCTTTAACATAGAATACACGCTCCACAATGTTGAAGGTTTGTAAATCTTTGATAATTCGTTGAAATATACTTATTAGCAAAACGTTTTATGATAACGATTTCACTTTTTCCTCAGCGCGCCATTTCATAAAATCATGGTATGATTTTAGGTATCTGTCTTTTGATTTAGGTGGTAAAAGGTTTTCCACTACTACTTTAGCCTCTTCTCTCATGAAATTAGGCGTTAAATTCATATCGGAATCAGATGAACTCATTTTTTTAATACAAGGAAGTACAATACTTTGACAATACTCTACAACTCGAAAAAAAAATGAAGATCTTATTGCCGCTAATTTTTTTTTCTTTGGCCGGCCAACTTTATTATTTAGCCGATATTTATCATTTTCATCTTTAAATATTTTGCCCAAATCTATGTTATTTTAAAGAAATTGTTGAAACTAAATTATAATTAAGTCATTTAAAAATATATATTCTTTAATTAGTACTTAACTTTATGTTATTTCAATTTTACAACGCGCTGTAATTGAGTGACTGTAGAAAAAGTTTGAACATGGTTCCATAGAAATGTGAAAATGGAACTAGTTTTTTTTTATTATTTGACAGCTGTCAGTTGAAAGCGATTCTCCCGGGCCAGAAATTGCTTTCAACAGGCAGCTGACAATTTTTTTTAAAAAATCTATTGAACCATGTTCCAACCTTTGCTTCAGTCACTCAATTACAGCGCGATGTAAAATTGAAATAACATAAAGTTAAGTATTAATCTATACAAATAAAAAAATTAGAGTGTCTGTTTGTAATATCAAAATAACACCTTTTTACTAAATGCATATGAAAGTACATACGCTGCTTATAACAAAAACGCGATTTAAAATTATTTGTCTGTCTGTCTGTCTGTGCGTTTGTTTCGGGTAATCTCGGAAACGTCAGGACCGATTTTGACGGGATTTTCACTGGCAGGTAGCTTATGTTATAAGCAGTCACTTAGGCTACGCTTAGGTTCTTTTGGAAGAACAATAAAAAAATAGATAACAAATGTTGCCTGTCGCGCGGGCTCAGAACGCGCGAGCGGGCTTTTGCGATATAAAAAAAAAAGTCGCGAGCTCAGCTACAAATAATATATTTTTCATTACTCATACTCTGAAAGTAGGTCTGAAGTTGCCTGAGGACCGCCTGAGGACCGGGAAGAATCGCTTTCAACTGACAGCTGTCAAATTATTAAAAAAAAACTAGTTCCATTTTCACATTTCTATGGAACCATGTTCAAACTTTTTCTACAGTCACTCAATTACAGCACGATATATAATTGAAATAACATAAAGTTAAGTATTAATTAAAGAATAGATATTTTTAAATGACTTAATTATAATTTAGTTTCAACAATTTCTTTAAAATAACATAGATTTGGGCAAAATATTTAAAGATGAAAATGAAAAATAATGGCTAAATAATGAAGTTGGCCGGCCAACGAAAAAAAACAAAATAGGCGGCAATCCGATCTTTTTTTTTTTCGAGTTGTAGAGTATTGTTCATACTTCCTTGTATTATTTTATTCGGGTTTTCTTAAATAAAAGTAGCCTACGATACTGCTTATAACAGAGACTTATTTCGGAGATAGTGTCTGATTTCATGTGTTTTTATTTTTTACGCGGAACCCTAATTGTGTTTCTAAAATTAAAGTAGCCTAAGTTACTACTTAAAACATCAGCTATCTGCCAGTGAAAATCCCGTCAAAATCGGTCCAGCCGTTTCGGGGATTACCCGGAACAAACACACAGACAGACAGACAATTTTTTTTAAATGGCGTTTTTGTTATTTGTGTCGTATGTACTTTCATATGCATTTAGTGAAAAGGTGTTATTTTGATATTACAAACAGACACTCCAATTTTATTTATTTGTATAGATGACTTTATTATAATTTCATTAAGTTCAACTATTTCTTTTAAATAACAAAGATTTGGGCAAAATATTTACCATATTTTCAATGATTAAAATGAAAAATAATGGCTGAATAATGACTGGCTGGCCGACAGAAAAAAAAAAGAAAATAGGCGCCAATCCGATCTTTATTTTGTTTTGTTCGAGTTGTAGAGTATTGTTCATAGGTACTTCCTTGTTTTTATCTTTACTTCCCTTGTATTCGTAATGAAAAGCACATTGTTTGCCTCGGGTGAAATACTTATTTTGTCCCTCGAACTTTTGGCGCCCTCGCTACCCTCGGGACTAAATAAATTACTTTCATCCCTAGCATAACAATGTACTATTTTCACCCTAACTTTCCTGGTTATAATAAAACAAGTGCACTTCAGAACATGCACAATAAATGCTGCCGCACCCTTCAATAGCGAAGATTTATCTATAACGAAAGTAGTGAAACACAAGAAACAAAGTTGTATTTGCGGTTGATTTTGGAATCTCAATATTAAGTTTATTCAGAATCGATGGGGAATTAACTTAGCTTTAACTTGGTCTGCTGTAGCTCGTTATTTAGTGAACCCATTAGTCCTGTTATAATGTACTTGCAATGTCATGTAATGTGCTAGTGTCCTAATTTTTCGAGATTTTCTGCACAGTGTTTCAAGTTTTTACAGCAAGATCAACCTAACGCCACGTTTTCAGCTTAAACAAATTCGGGACCCCAATACAAACTGTTTTCCCTCATTTCATACACTTAGGGGTGGAATTCTATAAAACGCTGAATATTATATTCTTTATTTGTAATGAGTAAATCTGCGCTTGCGAAACTGCGAGCAGACGCTAGTAAACCAAACCGCTAGTAAACTTTGACCTCAGAACCCTTAAAAGTGATTTAATTTGAATATTTTCGAATAAATACCTATTAAACGATATTAAAAATTTATCAAACTGCTTCAATCATTGCTTTCATAGCGTGTTTTATATTTTATGAAAGCCTCCCCCGCTTTGTGGACTTTCACAGCGCTTCAAAGATATGAAATGAGATCACAATCTTAAAATGACTAGACATAACTAATTAGATTTTATTAAAAATACATGTTTATTGATTCAGTTATGCGGTATTCACATTGGTCCTTCTCCTTCCTAGCCTTATCCTTTTGGTTGTTGTCCGCTTTGAGTCCACTCTATTTGTTTTACAATTTGCCACATCTCTTCTGACGGAGTTTAAAATCTCGTTCAGGTTGATATTACTTGTCTTATTTCATAAGAACGTTGGAAAATTTAGGGTTAATTTTTTAATTGGCTTTTGTAAAGTTAATATTGTATTGTATTTTGTAAATCTTTTGGGTTTTCAAAATTAAGTACGCAATATGCATGTTACGAAATGGTTATTATATTGTTTTTCTTGTGGCTGTGGCAATTTCTTTCCTGTTATAAGTTTAGGTTTGTCGATAATCAATGTTTTATTTATTATAATTAATATTTTCATCTTGATAAATTTAGTATATCGCATGCATATTTATATTGTGTAAAAGGTATAATAAATTATTATTATTTGTTATGTGATTCTTTTTTTGGGTTTCATAATTATTAGCGCATATATATTTATAGTATTTTCGCTTTTTACACGACTGGTTTTTACCCAGCGGTTTCTGTGAACGTGGACACAAAAATTACGTTGTACGCGAAACTATTTTGACTTGGATGCACGCCAAGTACTGTGGTCGTTTTGATTATTTTTAGTTAATAATCACCTCGTAATTTGGATTGCAACATTGTTTCGGCACGTACGACGCATTGGTTGGGCATATATTTTGTCAGCGGATAATTCGTTTAAAGTATAGTGATAGCTATACTATCAGAGTATCGATCGATGGTCGATCAAATGGTGTGGATTTACGAGTACAAAGACAACTTGAGACAACTTGTTAACTTACAAAGAGTACTTGTACCCACAAGTACTCTTCGCTCATACGCCATTTTCTATTTTATTGGAGATATCTGGAGTATCCATCGTAAATTTATCGACTAACAAAATTATTAAACGTTAAGAGTGTAGAGGAGCCTTATGGGCCAAGTGGGCGATATAAATCTGCAAAGCGCCCACGTGGCTGGAGTCTGTCCTGAAAAATATAAATTGATACACCACCTATTCGCAGTATCTATCAATTGATATTTCTTGTCATGCCCAAAACGATTTCAACCAGCTGCGGACTCTACATTCGTTGGTAGAGTAACTATAGTATCCATACGCAACAGATACCCCACTCTTATGAGTGAGGTATGTTATCATTATACTCATATCAATGACCGCATATTTTGACTCCAAATTAATAAGTACTACCATCCTCCATTCATACACGCGCTTGTATTTTCCAACTTACCGTTGTTATTATTGTACCGTACCGAGAGTTTTAAGTAGTAGTACCTACTTGCCAACACACTGAGAAAAAGAAATTCTACGAAGAAATAGTTTTTGTGGTTCCTATTATTCTATTTAGTATTTTTTGCTCAATGAATTGTGATTACAGCAAAGGTGTTCTTATTGTTTCGTATTCATAAATTGTTTGCTTTAAAAATACTAAAGCGGTACTAAGTAGGTACTTCAAAAGGTTGCTATCACGTTTTTTTTTCTCAGTGTAGTTAATGCATTTCATTTATTAAGTCTTGGAATCGATTTGATCCATGTTAAGAACCTATCCGCGGGGTATAAACATGTTCGTGGTGGTAGACATGTCTTGATGGATGGAAGCGGCTCGCAGAAGTGTCGTGAGACTATCGCAACACAATGTAGCCATGTCCTCTAGATTGATTAATTCTTGGCACACCCAATGCTGACCGAAGTTCTGTCGCTGCATTTGCAAGGCACGAAGGAAGTTGCTTAAAAACTTCTGTTCTTGGCATAACTTTGTATGACTGTTAAGGTTTTATTTATTAAATATTCCGGATTAAAATGAAAGGAAAAACACGACTGTATAAAAAAAAATTGAAAAGACAAATCTAGGATATTGGTTGTCTCCGCCTACAATACCTTAATAAGCTTGTTTGTCTCTTTTCCCTTTTCTCTTTTCTTCTATTTTTTATGCTACTGGTTTTTACGGTGTTTAAATAGCTTTTATTGTTCACATTTCTGCTTTATTAGTGAATGAGTAGTCCACGGACAAACAAGAATAAAGTACCTGTCCGTGTAAAGTACATATCTGTAAAGTATCCTTACGCTAAACATAATTAAAGTGATTATATTTTATGGGAGGGTAAACCGCTTCGTAACGTAACGCGTTATGGCGCCAATCTGTCAGTTTAAGTTATCACTTCTGTCGAGCGTCCCGAGACGCACACGTTTTTTTATCCTAGCTTATCTCAAAATGGTAGCTTAAAAGACGTCTCAATATTAGTTATGTACCCTCTTTCCTTCCTACAATTAGGACAAACCTAACGACACCTCATATATGTTTAAATGCATTAAGCCATTTAGGTTGTAGGACGCTCCAAAAATAGACATAACTCGAAAAACATAAGTCTCCTTCCGTGGCAGTCGGGTAAAAAGGCTTGATAGTTAAGTCAGAAGATAGTTTCCGATAGTTCCGAGTTTTAAATAGTTTCCTTTTCAATATTATTATGGTATAAAATAAATTAATTGTGTATACATTCTGTTCTGTATATGATTCAAAACTAAACTTTACATGTACCTAGCCGTCAGTACGTCTAGGCTCATTCCCTAATATTAGTTGGTAATATTGATGAGTAATATTCACATCGCTATGCTGTAAAATGTCGTAACTTTTAATTGGAACCGTTGTAATATGCAAAACACCATAAAATATGTGATATAACGATATTGAATAATTTTGTAATTGCCCGCGTTTAGAGCGTGCAGTTTATGGGCGTCACGGCAG
This sequence comes from Notodonta ziczac, assembly GCA_918843915.1. NCBI lineage: Eukaryota > Metazoa > Arthropoda > Insecta > Lepidoptera > Notodontidae > Notodonta > Notodonta ziczac. The sequence continues at coordinate 6,071,037 of OU974047.1, forward strand.
CGGTTGTCATCAGAGTCCAATAAACGTATCGACACTTGAAACCAGTCCTGGTAATGCTGTCAGTGTGATGTGTACGTACTACGTAGATGCGCCCGCGCACCGGACCGCGATCGCGCTAATCGGCACATTCATTTCAATCTATTTAGGTAAACAGCCGTGCCACGAGCACTTCAAGGAATGTGATGTAGGGATGTGATACCACAAATACTGGATATAGCCTTACCATAATTTTATATTGCACGCGCTGTAATAATCCCCAGTGTACCGGTGCAGTGCGTATCTATAAATTATGGAGTGCACTCGAGGATATTGTGTTTCGTGTCCGGCTGTGTAGAATCGGCCCGTGTATATCTGCGTGAAAAGAGCAAAATATTGCAGAAATTTCGAACGGGACAAGCGTTCGATTCGTCGCGGTGTAGGATTTCATTGCGCTATGGACCCTCGGGCCTACGACACTCAGGCGTCTGCGGGCGGCCCTCACCGGCCCCGACGTTTATTTATACCAATGTTTTGTGTAAATCGCGCGTATTAAAATTGAAGCCAGTTTCAGAGCGATCGTTTAATAATAACCCGTGTTTAATTTACAGCTTTATCGTACTCTTACCTATCTAGATTATTACACAGCGTCGTTAGAATTTAACGACCCCTGTTAATCCGTAGGATATTACCGGTTTTTATTATATTACCTATAGTCAATAACTATAGAAATTCACTTATTTTCCAATTATAACTAATTGAAAATGTAAATAGACGTTTATTACGTTGGGAGCAAAAGTTAGCGTATGTATTCGCTATCTGTAGGCAAATATCGTATCGGGAGATGGTATCCGTACTATTGTTAATCCGGTAATTTGAATTTATTGCACGATGAATAAATGGTGCGGTCCGCAAGGGGGACTATCGGGGAACACATCGACGACATAGCTGCGGGTAGTGAGGCCGTGTCGCGATGTGGCCACCGCTGCCGCCGCGCGCCGCCCGCGCTCCACCGTTGCTAGAATTAGTCTGACACGCCAATACACGAGAACAACGGGCCATCTATTTTGTTTACTTGCTAACTTAACACGTGACTAACGTACACCATTTCGACGTAAACACTAAAGTTTTATTCGTCTCATTATATCACTGTGCACGCCTTTAATTTGTAGTAACGTTAAACTCATCACAAATCGTAATTACACTGATCACCTTTGGACTAAATAGCTACAAGCGATTATCATGCATTGTGAATAACGTGTAGCAGTAGATGTGGAGGGCTAATCTTGCTTTTCCTTGTTTGAGATGTGATTGTTTCTCCGTAATGGGCGAGCTGGTGTAATCGGTACATCCTCGGTGCCGACCGACGGCCGTGTCTCGGCCTGCGGTAATTAGACTCCGATTGCATTCTAGGACTAAACACACGGGTTCTTGAGGTTAGCTCATGTTATACAGACATATAAGTAGGCAGATGTTATAATTTAACGGCGTTAGGGGATCGTAGCTTATCTTTTATGTAAAGTTAGTGTAATACAGAAACTTACGACCGTAAAATTGCTATAAGGGGGCGCTCAATGCAGGCCATCATGCCATTACTGATTTTCTCACACATGATGGGTTATGCTCTGAACGCTTTGATGGAATCATTTAAATAAGAATAACACCTTCGAGCACCATTATACTAGGTACAAAAAATATATCTGTTTCAAACCACTGGCTGCCGAGATGTATTAAAATATCATTACTGTATTTAAGACGCGTAAATTATTGAATTCGCGTAACCGGCAGTATACGCAACGGTATAAGACCCTGTCGACCTGGCCGAAGAGGTGTGGAACGGCAATCAGGAATCATTATTTACGGACAGCTATTATCACCTCATGGCTTTTCTGGTTTATTATCGGCATTGCTCGTTATGTTGTCCTGCGACGGATAAATTATGCTATTAAGTTAGCAGATTGACAAAGTTATTTATGACATTAAGTGAGAGCGGCCTGAGTGGTGACCGCTAGTACCGACCGAGGCGTCTACCATCTGTTCCGCAGTCTCGCACTTTTCACTCTGAATCTTTGGATATAACATTTTCTAGTAAAAAGACGACTCACATAACGTGTGAACATAAAAGTGAAACTTTAGTGAGTAGTTGCGCATTCGTAGTGTCGCCGCGAGACGGGTTTTGCGTGCGCGCAGATAACTCGCGAGCGTTCTGCTACGATACTTGTCGCACAATGTACGATTTGCACCTTTGATATTGCATTATATTGAAATTAAATTTCTAGCTTTAGTTTTTTCAATAGTAAGTAGGTATAAAACATACATAGTAGGTACAAACATAATAATGCATATTGTTCAGCCGCGCATGTACATTATATTTTATACGCCATGGATAATAGATAGTTAGGCATTTCTATCAATAGCCTAATTTAATCAATCTATTTCAAAGGCTATAAATTAATAACTAAATTAACTAATTAATGAACTAAAGATAAAGGACCTGCAGCCTTGCAAGCAGCACTAAAATTACCAATTTATATGATGTTTCCGGAAAATATGGTGTAATATGAGAACACTTCCAATAACATAAACACCACAATGTAACTGTACTCGCTAAGACTTTAATATGAAACTAAAGAAAAACATCACTACATCTGTTTTTACTATCTATTTTATTTGCATAACTCTCATCGGTGTTATTGTAGAGTTCGTGATTTATCTTACCTATATTTAAATTCATATTTATATCTAATTGGGTTTGTTATACACACCGAGAAAAGCAAAGGTGCAATTGGTTTCTCGATGCAAAATTATGGCCCTGGTACCAAGATGTCCTTTGAGTGTTGAAATTCAATTATTTCTATTAAACGGAAAATATTAAGAGTGATTTTTCTGATGGCAGTTTGAGAAGTTATATAGTACATCCCAATTTAATCATGTCATGTTAGCGGATTGTGGTTGAATTCAATGTTATCAGTAGGAAAGCAGAGGTAGGTTAGCTACCTATGCAGAGAATTGGCTTCCACGACTTTTATCTTGTCTATATTTCTCTCGTTTGTTCAGTGAGTCTTCTGTGGTGTCGGATTTTTCTGGCCACACAAGGCCTTTTCACATGACTTAACGACTACGTTCATAGTCGAGACCGACAGCTTAACGTGAAGCATGGTAAGACGATGATTTCTTAGATTACCGTCTGTACCTACACAATTATCTATACCAAATATGAGACTCATTCATATTCATCAAATAGGCGCACGTCAACTATGTTTGTTCATAGCCGGCGCCTACTATGGTGCGCGAACACTAGCATGTGTCAACCGCCGTCAGTTGCGGCGGGTAATATACTTGTCAATCGACATATTTATCGATTGAAATTGATTGAGTTGCCCGTACTGATTTGATACAGTGGAAAGAAGGTCCTATTATTTTTATACTTTTCCAACTAAATCCTGACGGTTGTACAAAGAGTAAGTATACCTAATATAAAATCAATTAACAGATGTGCCCTATTAATACGCTATTTGTTTTATTGCACGCTAGGTATAATCTTGAGCAGCTGTGTTTTTTTTATTGTGTCTTCGGACTATCGTATAAGAACATAAAATATAATAAATGATACCCCGGTTTAGCTTACAGTGGTCAGGCATTCCCAGCCCGTGTACTGGATGGTGTTAGGTGCGCCCGCGCGACTCCCCGCGTCATCTACCATCAGCCGCGTAATACACTTGTCAAACGATTGATATTGATAGAGCCGCCTGTCCGGAGCGCCGTGTGGCATGTTGTGATATCACTGTGTGTAAATAACATAAATTAATTGGCGAAGTGGAATGTAATTTGTAGCGTTCTCCTTTAACGAGCTATGATTGAGACTCAAATAGATCGATGGCGGACTAATGGCAAATGCCGTGAGAATGTTTGCAATAGTACTAAGTTAGTATTTATTTTCATATGTAAAATAAATCTGGGCCGCTAAAATCATTATGTGAAAAATCGTCGAAGAAATACAACAACATGTCATCAATAGGCATAATATACTACTCAACAGTAGTGACGTGAAACAACGACGTAATGTAGATAGAACATGGGTCTTTGAAAATACTTCATGATTTTGTTCCTATGTTTTTGTATCTAGAAGTTTATTAAAAACTTTTTGACACTAATACAGTAGCAGTTTTTTTGATACAATTTGGTCCTGAGTACTACCTATGTCTAGAACCAGTCGGTCATCTCGTCTCGTGTTACGAGGAAATACATGTTTCACCTTCGTGAATAATGTGTAATGCGTACCTGTTATACAATACACGATCCCTATTTATTGAAATGAACAAGATGCCGATATAAGTTTAGCAGCGGCACCTCCACACGCCGGCCCTCTTACAATGATATCTTTAATTAAATTTTATATTAGACTCTATCTAAACATAATCACCATAATACGGTCCACACAGGTGCCGATGCAATTATCGGCACTAGTAAATTATACGACATGTTCTCAAATGTTTATGTCAGATCAAAAATGTCGTTCTCGATAAATTATAAAATATTATGATTACAAATTAGAAAGCATGCTATTAAGCCGGACGAGTGTAATAAGGTACACGGGTAGATAGGACCGCTCATGATAAGGTCAGTCATAGACGGCATATAGAATTTCATATTGCCTAATTTTTGTGACAACCATTATGGTATTTAAGGGCAACCACGAAAGTTTAGGACAGTAAATGATTTTTGTAATTCCTAGTATTATTTTAGCATTTTCAATAAATATTTATTAATAGCTGCTACGTTTTATGTGATTAATAGTAGGTTGTTTTAACCATTGTTATAAAATGAATATGATTAGTAATTTGTTATTTTATATCATTACGTTTTCTCAGTAAATTTGCTTGATCATTTGTCCACGTAAAAATATAAATCACTAGAATTATTGACGTTGATTCTCATATTTATTCATTTCATGACCTGCCTTAGGGAAATTCGCGCCGAGACCACTGCTAACCTGTACCTATACCTATTTGTGGCTCTATTAGAATAATACAATTTTATATTTTTCTATCAATCTAACGGATATTGCTCAAGTTGAAGTCCATTGGTTTGAGTTATTCAGTACAACATTATAACAGTTTGAGTAATTACGATGTCCATTCCCGGTCATGTTCGCCTTAATCATTAATGTTTTGGTACTGATGAGTACCTCGCTGCTTCGAGAAGAGACACCGTTTACAACGCAACTCAAAAGTATTTTGTTATTAAACAATTGTTGTTTTTGTTGTTATAACAAAAACAGAGATATATATATATCTGTTTTTCACCCACTCGTAAGAAAGAAGAATACTTTGGTGTCATGTTACCAAAGATAAGAGTTTTAAAGGACGTGTAAAGAGTGTGAAGTATTCCCACCCATTTAATAATATTTCAGAAGATATTTTGTACAAAAATAAATGCATAATTTTATTTAAACACCGAACCTTAATATTTTATTACTCGTACTATATAATATAGCAAACACTTGAATAGTGATGCGGTGTAATAAAGTGTATTAACATATTTCATCATTTTCGAATCAATTTTGTGGCTGTCGTAACCGAACGCCAAAATAAATCACCGGGAAAGTATCGCGGCGACATGACGCCGATGGCGGCGAACGCGCACGCGCTCTATCCATCTGATAAATATATGTAAATAATTATTAAATATTATCGAATGGTCGATAGGGTCGTTTAGGTGCCCGTTACCTTATCTGTGTTATTTGTCGTTAACAGTTTTACTGGACGGCGCGTTATCTGGCTGAGTTATGGCAACGGAGGCGCATCGGGGAGATTCCTCATCTCTTCTCCAGTTTCAACAGCGCCAGTTCGTCATCGTGTCGGGAGATAAGTGACACCTGGCCACTGAACACCGACCGCTTAATGCCTCAGCGATATCGTCCGCCTGATCGGATAAAACAAATGTAGAAATGTACAAATGTTTGTTTAAACATTTGTAACTTAAAGAGCATTTGGATCAGGAATGATTGGGCTCATCTCCACAGCCTTGTTAGGACTGTACCCTCGCACCTGACATGCATCTATCTATAAAAAAAATAAATTATTATTACATCTCCACCAACTTTCTTTGAGGATTAATCTTCTTATAGTCTTATACCTTTAAATGCCAAAGTAATGTTAGATCAGGGATACTATCATATGTAGTCGTAATTCGTTCCTTCTTATTGCTTTAAAAATATGGCCCACCCAGTATAATAGGTATTTCGCCAGTATCAAGTAACAAATAGCAATACAAACGCATTTAATAACAATATAATACAATAATGTGACCACTTTGGAAAACCAAACTGGAGGTCAGGTATAGCTAAAATGTTAAAATGTGTTCCGTCAACTGATATCTGCCTACCCCCGATTAAAATGATATTTAGTAGTATTGTCCCTTTCACACCCTTATGCTTAATTGACTCGCCGTCGTGTGGCATAGACGTCTTCGCGCGTGCTCCTCTGCCGAATATTCCTCTATTCTACGTAGTAATCTACTTATTGAACTGTGTATGTGTGTTGTGAGTGTCTTATTAACCCCAGAAAGTGTCCAGTATTGTGTTCGTGTCAGTAAACCTGAAGACTCAGCCCATCACTAGAGGAATGCGCCTAAATCATCGTGCCGGTAATGTACCGCTGGACTTTGACTTGAACCCTACAATTTAGCCTGCCCTTTTTGTGCCCGAAGTGATTTAGTCCACCAGCACTTTTACCCACGATACATATTATATTCCATCAAATATCCAGCCTATTAATAGATTTGACTAGATACCCGAGGAAAAGGAAAGGAAATATACATATCTCAAATGTCAATAAATTCGATTCAATTTGATTCTATTAGTCGTAAATGACGGAATAATTAAGTCGCCTGACTTCAGCCGGTTTCATATTTGGTTTATTATTAGCCTAAATATTACCTGGGCGTATGACATAAATAAATCATAATTATTACTTATTCCAAATAGAAATCCGAGCATTGCCTTGCCACATATTTTTTATCTATGGAAAATAACAAAAATCTGCTAGAATGCCCGCGAAAGAATTATATTTCCACGTGAGGCGATGTATAAAATACGTGTACGATAATCTTTCGGTAATGAAGGTAGCACTCAATGTAGTAAAAATAAAAACTGTAGAGGTTCGATAGGTATTTTTTTGTGTATGATTATTTATTTATTGCAGATGTTTATCTTTATTTTAGCGAAAATATGAAATCAATGAAAATAACTTATGGGAATAATGGTAGTAGACATAACGGTCAGCACGTTCCTTTTGACTCGACTACAAAATAAAATGCCAAGAAGCCTCCATAAATTATTAACATTTTTACGACACTGCATCGCTGTTTCGAAAGCCTTATATTAAACGGATCGAACAACGATAAATTATATTGAAATAAATAGCGATTCAAATAGAGCACGATACTAGTTTAGTTCAATTTGCAACAGCAGTCAATATTCCTGGCGGGGTGTTATTAGCCACTTGCTGGCACGGCCCGCGGCTGCGCCCGATCTGATTCCCATTCTTTTATGAATAGTCACCGTAATTGCACCAGCCGTGTAGCGCGGAGCTGCCACCGCGCCGCGTGTTGCTTGCAAAATAAATGATTTAACGCCACATGATTATCATGTATAAGTGTAAAGTCCACATTTTAAGTAGTCCGGGAGCTATCAGTCATCTACGAGAATAACCTGATAGCTTATAAATTAGGTGTCAAAATGCAATCCGTTGTCGTGTCGTGCCCTCGCACCGGCCTCAGCTCGTTCAAAGTTATCGCCGCTATAACGTCCCCGATATGGCACTCTTAGTGCAACAAATGAAGCGGTCGCATTAAAACTTGTCCGGTGAATATCTGAGCGTAATTAATAGCGGGAGATAAGTCGCGGAGAGCGTCCGCGATACCTACGTAAGGTTCGACGTAATCGAGGTTGTCGGGAGCGCAGCCACCGGCGACCGGCTCCGGCCCTATATTAATAATAGTCAGACGATATCGGAGGTGGTCGCACGGAATGGGAAATTAAAAGGCTTTCATGGGATCCACTCATTATACTGATTTGTATTGGAGGAGCAAGCGGCGCCGCACAAGTAGTTATTAATGAGCATTGTAATCGCTTGTCTCCGACATAAGTATCTTTTGTGCGCTCATTTATCGTGGTACCTTCCGTTAGTTTGACAGCTTCTGGCTGTATCAAATAAGTAGACCGTTACCCACGGTCTGGCTAGGGTGGATCACTGCTGTTGGGTTATCGCCTGTGCGGGATTTTGTCTACAAATGTATCAGTGCTGGCTAATTTGTCAATTAAGTGAGTAAGTCAAGCGGGGTCGGAGGGCAGTGTTAAAGCGCATAATAGCGCAATTTATGCCATCATTGTTCTAAAGTAGCGTCGGCCGTATATCAGCGAAGCAGACGGGACCAATTGATACAAACGAGCGAGTGTCACGTCTAAATATAATATTAGGAATCACGGCGCGAGCCAGGATATATTAATTTAGAGTGGTTGTTGCATGACGGAACGTGTGGTTGCGGCACGCGATTGTCACAACGCGTCAGGATCCGCTTCTATTGTCCACTTAGATTTCCTCATTACGTACCGCATTCCTTAGCACAATAAACTAGTTCTGCGTCTACAGATTTCGGTCTATGGCTGCAAGGTAGGTACTATTTTTGCAGGATTCCACCGGATTGTTGCCGCTTTTGCGTAACTAGGTTGTAAAATGAGTTACCTCTATAACTTGGAAATAATGTATGGAAAGTAAGTATTTAAATTATGACAAAAAATCATTTAATATCAATTTAAATGTATCTGATATAGAACTATTCCCAAGAGTCATCAAATTTTTTAAAAAACTAACATCAAATCACACTCCAAAAATAACATAATTTGAAGGGTCGAGTACTAGAGTAATTTGTGAACCCTTGCTCTTTGAATATAAGTTTAAATGACGATTTATGAATGAGGTCAGTGCGGTGAGGTCGGCTAACTCGGTGTATCAATCGGCGTATCGCGCGGGCGCAGTATGCCACGCGCCCGGCACACGACGAGACGCTCGCCTGCCCGATGCTCCTAACCCAACACCACTTAACCAATGTCCGAGAGACCACTAAAATACTTCCTCGTACATATTTGCTGGTACCAAGAGCTCTCGACTCGATACAGTTTCAGTTACAACAAGACTAAGTGTGCGTGAGACAATGATTCGTCGCTTACACCCGGGACCGTAGTAGTGGCAATATAACAAAACATTAAGACAAATTCTTTAAGATTTACGATGCTATTTCTTCCTCTATTAACGTTATTTGAGGTCAAAGTTACCTTGACACGTTTAAGATACGACCGGAGTCAATTTCGTAGCATTAATTTTAAAATAAAACGACACACATATTCAAAATGAATTCTACCCGCGAGTTATTAATGAGATTTATCTCGGTACGTTTCGTAATTAACGCAGATAGAACGCTTGCAATAAATAGACACCTCAAAACAACATTGATCATTGCTAATACCATTCAACAATAAATCAGAAAACCAGGTTCAACACCTTGTAATAACAACTTGTGGCTAGTCCACGCTTTTGTACAGTCCGCCAGGTTATCTATTGTACCTACGTTATTTAGTAACCTAGCTATATATCATACTGGCCAGTTCGTTCTGGAATCCGTATTGAGGTCATACTTATCTTATTACCGGATTGTAACTCTTTGGCCTGCGGCTCTATTCTTGCATATCTTTAGAACTGAGAAGTTAGTCCTAAATTGGGTATGAATTAAAGTGTAAGTTGAGTCTACTTATGAAACTATGGAATTCTAAACACAGGATTACGTAACTTTTTTGTTTATTACACATTGTTATTTTTAGTCTTAAAGAAACCTGGAATCATTTTTAAATTTAAATGCTTGAGCAAGTCAATATCAACAAAATTCGTATAGCGGTTATTTAAATTGTATGGGTGCTTTTCAGAATTTAATTAAACATGAATAACATTAAAAAACCAAGACATTTATTGAAATGCATGTAAAAAAATTGTAAAATAAAACTGACATTCAAATAAACTGAGTTGAAGTATCTTCACATTGATTAATATGATTAATTAATATTCAACAGTTTCATAATCAAGTTAAATGAATAGCTAAACGATATTTCTAGCCTAAACATGGAATGGAACGCTTGTATCATACCGTTCATAGCTCGCATAACTTCATTACGAGCTCAATTGAATAAACTGTGATAGGAACGCCGGGCGCTCTGCAAGTTGATTGCTCAAATTTCCTCTTCAACTATCACAAAGATATGGTGAATTTCTAATTGGATAAACGTGTCGTTTCCTATTTAAAGGCGACGGCGGGTTAGCTTTACCAATGAAGGGTGACCTCTTAAGATTTGGTGTGTACCTCTCCCGGGTCTTGAGTGATAGTGTGGTGCGAAGAGCGGGGGAGGTCTGACACTAATGGGAGTGATGTGCCCGCGGGCACGCGCGCCGTCATCCCAAGTAATGGTTCGTCAGGGTCCGCCTGATCGCTTACGCTCAATGACCGACTAAGGGTCGTGTTCACCAACACATTAATATACCGTTAGAGCAGCAACTGATTCCTTAATATAAGTAACACATGGTTTACTGCTTTAACGGTCCGTTAACGTGTTGGTGAATTCGGCCCTAACGAATTACGTTTTTATATTTCAAAAATGTTTCCTGGGTGATATTCGCTTTTGAGACATTAAGTTATTGAGATTTATGATGCCGAAGCGGATAGCATTATCGCGCGGGAGATAGCAATAAATAATGACAAACTGATTTTCTTCGATTTATTTAGTAGGTAGGTAGATAAATAAGTAAGCTAATCCAGATTGAGGTCGACGGGTAGGTGAATTATTTGACCAGTAGAACGGCAGGATGTATCCATCCATACCTATTTAGTGCCACAACGCAGCAAGATCGAACTTTATTTATTAACACAACGTTGGTTGTAAATTGAACCTAATATTCAAGGTTAAGGTTAGAGGAAAAAAATATAAAAATAACTTAAACCTAAATAGGTAGGTAGCAAGTTTCTTTATTTTATTTTATGGAAACGTAAAAGTGTGTATTGTGATGGCATGTCGTAAATCAAGCGTCGATGGGCGGCCGATAGCGCTTCCGTGCGCGGTGCGCGTGCGCAGCCCGTAGCCTGCCTGTACCCACTCACACACGCAAGTTTACACAACACTTTTTCCTTAAATTCGAATCCTCTCCACTTCGATTAATCAAAGAAGCTTAACGCACACAACACTATCATTAAAGCTAAATTGACCAAATCTGACGTTTGATTAAGAGAACATCTCGTCTTTCATAAAAGTGTATATTTAATACATACATAATTTTGATATTCTAAGTTGATAGACTCCGGAGATTTTATTTTTTTGTGTGCACATACTGAGCTAACTGAGTTCTTGTAGTGCCTACTTATTGGTATCGATACGCAGTTGGCTTGCAATCCCGTTGGAGTATGTTTTTGTCGCAAATTTTAGTAGCTACTTTGTTTGTAATAACTCTAAACAGAAAATTAAAAAAACCCCATGCGATGAACTTATATCAGTTTTATACGTTACCTATTTCTTACAAATAATCCGATGAAATTTCCGTGGGGAATGAGAATTAAGTTAGCGCGGTTTGCGTAGCTCCCGTAGCTCAGTATTTATAGCTTATCTCGAAAATTCTTCTGGTACGTCTAGTTACGGTACCAGATCATTAAAGCGCCATTTACTTTAATAGTTTTTGCTCCCTCATTTATAATCTAAGATAACCAATGCAATGTACAATAATCAACAGAAAATATGTGTAGGTATTTGAAATTATCTTGTTATGACATTATAATGATTGACATTAGAATACGAATCTAAATATTGATTCCACGTAGGTTTAATTCCTTGCTGTTTTTTTTCTGTTTGTTCACATAATGGCGGAGTAGCGCCCTGTAGAATTATTATGGCGTAATATTCCATGACTATAAATAAACCAATAAAGAATTACGCCTTCGGTAATCCATCATTTGAAACGTGACTTATGTCTTTAGTTCAGAAAAAAATCCCACATTTATGTTAAATTTTTCCCGAATTCCAGAAACTTTTAAATTTTTTAATAAATATCCAGTCGGACTATTCCTATCATTTTAAAACAATAAAATCGGTGCAGCCGGTCTCAAGTGTTCGCAACAAACAACATTTGCATTTTTTAATAGATATTCCATTGAGCCCAAAGTACGAATTCGTAATTTGGGCGTAGATAGGGCCTTGGAAGTTGGCTTTTGGCCGTGAATATTAACGCCGTTTTAACCTACAAAAGAGCTGATAATCTTCAAACAGCTGAACCGATTTTCATGAAACATAGCGAAGAACACTCTTGATCAGAATACCTATCTAACAAAAAAAAAAAACAAAATTAAAATCGTTTCATCCGTTTGGGTTCTACGATGCCACAGACAGATACACATGTTAAACTTATATGACCCCTCATTTTTTGTCGGGGGTTAAAAAGAAATAAAAAACATGAACAAGTTTATGCTATGATGTATGTAGGTGCGTATTATTTCATAGGCCTGTATTAATAAATCGATCACAAGTCTCAAGACTCTAGAGCGATCTTTTATGTCATACCAGTACAAAATTACACGTCAAAAGCAAACTCGAGCCTGCTCTCGGACTTGAGATCGATTTATTAATACGGTACGTGAAGAAAATAAACTCTTTAGTTGTTGTTTTCATGAACCTTCTTTACGACATTTTTTTTACAATATTTATTATTCAACTTACCAATTTCAGTAGGTAGGTATTTTATTTTATTCGGAAAACATACAGTGCAATGCGAAATAAACAAAAACTGAATATATAGATACTATACATCATTTCAATGTTTTCACATATGTTTAACTACATGCTTGTTAGTAAAAATTAATATATTGTACCTAATGAGTGAAAGTAAAGTAGAATTTAAGCTACATTATGCAGTTTAGAGTTAACGAGATCATCTTAGCAATGATAATCGATATAGTTTTTTGCCGTCGTATATCGTCTGAACGAATGATAATTTTGTATCGTTCGCTCAGTAATCGACAAGTAAAGCTTCGTGAAATTTTCACCATAAGTACAATGTTCGCAATCCATCTTCTCTCCTGAAAAGGAAGAATAATATATTTGATGCTATATTATTAAATATACTGCTTCCATAGTTATTCCTGAATATAAAGTAAAGGAAACTTTAAATGTCGATGAGCTAGTTATGTAGGCAAGTAGCGGTTTCATAGAAACACGCGAAGGCATAGTATATACCTAATACGCCAATTTAGATATTAATACGAATCTGAATATATGGCACCCGTCGTGGTCTATTTATTAAATTCAGTTGAAACCGTAGTTAATATGCGCATAACTGAGCACATAGTATTGAACGGAGTAATATATCTAATTAGTCAATGATAGAACCAATTTGTTTACGGCGATAAACATTCCGGCTTCATATATCCAAGCAATTATTCCTTTGACTTCTTTGAAAAGGCCCCCAGATCGATACGATTGATCAGAATTTAATTGCATCTATAGATCACAAATTCAATGATGACAACTAAGATTTATAGTACTCGCAATCTCAGTGATTATTTTTATTCTTTATTGAAGTATAACCATGAAGATTATTAGTTGTACCTATTTTCAGCGCTAGAAGCTAGCGCTATTTTAGTATCAATACTGTCTAGGTTTACACGGGATTGAATATGCAAAGTTTGGGTTATCTAACATTACTTTATTTAGTTTAATACTACAGTATTAAAATTAGGACTACCGAAAGTTTAGACACATTGAACCATATAAATATTCATGGTATAACACTTTTTACTTAAAAATGTAAATGTGAAGTTAATCGCGTTGATTTGAATTCAGGTAGAGTAGATATCCGGGCAGGTATCGCATGGAGATCGTATTGATTCCCGATAGTGGTGTGCCTTCACTATCTTCGAGGTACAATATCGCTACCACTACTAATTAAAAAGCAAATTGAAACGCCCCGTGTCAAGGACTATTAATTTTTACGATCGCTATCATGGCACCGGCCACTGGTAGCGGCCACTCTCTAACGTGTCCCACTGTATTTATCTTTATGTATGCAACCCACAGATTGTATCTGGCAATCCGTTGACTAATAAATTAACTATAGAAAAGCTATCGCTTTTTTCATCTGTTATCTCGTTTAATTATAGGTTCATCGTTCGCGGACGAGCCTAACTCTGTGTGTATTTCTCAAAGTTTTCATGAAAAAGGTATCAAAGGAACAGATGTTCATAAAAAGATTAAATTTTCGTCTTGAGTTGTACAGGCTATAAAATAGTCTTAAGGTTTTCCACACGAACATGTGTTTCTCTCTTCCTAAGCCGGATTCACATCAACTAGTTGAAAAGTATTTTCTTATAAGCTTTCACACAAAGGCAAAAAAGATCTGCCACATACTTAAGCCTCTTTTGAGAACAATATTCTGTAGACTTCGTCGTGTTTGTGTGGCGTGTCTTTAGGGCAGGGGCACATCACGAGCGAGCGTGCGGCGGCGCGCGGCGTAGCGGTGGACCACCGGGACTGCGAGCGGTGCTTTACTTCCAACGATTTATTGTTATAAAAATAATGTATCATCGAGCGGCCGACGCCGCACAATGCGCGTAACAAGCTCGCCCCGTGTGCTGCATTAACGGGACAACGCGCAGAGGAAAGTCGCGCTTTCGTGCCAGTTGCGTAGCGCAAGCTATATGCAACTCGATGCTAACATTTATAAGTAACACATTGACATAAGCGGCAAAATGTTTTTGTTCGTGGTACAGAATACATTTCTTAGCTGCTAATCGACCTCTTAAAACAATTTTCATGTGCAATTGCTTGTCTCAATATTCATAAGCATTTTCTTCATGATAAACCTCCCTGATCTTAACATATTTCATGCGTCAGAACTGTATTAATTATCTAGATGTTTTATAAGTAGATATTTACAGGCAGACAAACCAAGACATAATCATAGCTCAACTATAGCGTTGCAAGTATTCAATGAAACAGGCCTGTTGAGATTTGTTGGCTTGTTGTGTGTTCGTTCCCTAACAAAGCATTCACATTATTTCCACTTATTCACATTGATGGATGTTCTAACTCAGCAGTTTTTGATCTGTAGGTAAGTGCAGTAGCTCGATACACGCGATAACGACAGCCTTATCGAATCGTAGCAATTGCGTACATCTGTACTGACGCGGGACAGACCTCCCTGCTGCTTCAATGTTGAATCTTTATTGATGTATTAAATCATTACAATGTTTGGTGTACCTACAGTTTATATGGATAAGCTGGTCGGACATAATGAATTTGATCACTTTGTTGTGTTTGGCTTATTCCCAAAGTACTCCACAAAAAGTTCCCAAACTACTCCATGAGAAAAAAAATATTTTTAATATATTTTAAATTAAGTTTCATTCTACTCCATGATGATATTAAAATATTCCCAAAGTACTCCACCCAATTATAATCAAATAGCTAATTTAAATAAGTACAAGGGTTTATACTACATTTTACTATAAAAGGATAGCTGACGTACAGTCAGGCTCAAAAGCTTTACAAATATATTTTTAAATATTTAGAAAATTGTAAATAAAATACAAATGTAATTCAACAATCAATATTATTTATTTCTTCTTATTCAACAATTAAAAATATTCTAAAATCAACTGACAACATTAAATAGGCTCTGGATTCAGAAGTCTGAAAAATATCAAAAACAATGGTATCTGGCAATTAAGTCTAACATAAAATATAAAAGAATCTAACAATAATCATTTTAAAATTAACTTAACATGATAAAAAATACTTATAAATCTAAAAGTCACAGTCACATTTTTAAAGTTATTAAATTAAGTTACAAAATAAGGTAAATTTGTGGTATATTATAAAAAATATGTTATCAGACTTAAAACTATTTGAGACATATTATGTCTGAAATAAATTTGAATAAAATTTTAATTAAATAAAGATTAACTCAAATTTTAAATAATTTGGTAATTTGTAATAATGCTTGTAGCAATGTTATTTTTTCTAATTTTAACTGTTTTACAATTAAAGACAGTTTCAGGTCCCTGTTTATGGATTGTCTACTTCTATTTATTTTGGGACTGCAACGATAACGGTCGAAATATACAGCTTGTACTTTAATTGTTTCTATGAACTTAAGCAACCGTGGTTTTTTAGTAATAATATTATTTAATCTTTTGTGCCACGATTCCAGCAAGTTTGTGGTTCTATGACGTTGTCCTTCACAATTCCATAGATCGACACTGTCCTAAGATTCATATATAAACTACTGTATTCTCAACTAATCACTCTTACGTGGTGTTTATAAAACAATACATATTATATTAAATTAATAATAGTACTCACTTCTTCCGGTCAAAAAATGAAATTCTGGGTTCCCGGCACTTGGTCCAGCATCGCCAATATCATCAGCATGGTTCATGTTATCTTTTTGTAGTTACAACTGATCACTTAACTTTGATAATTAAAATATAACTACAACAACTTTAACTAAAATCATTGACTGCTTTCATTACTAATCCCGCCGCCACTGACCAATTAACCTTGATGACGTATATTCTCTATTACACTAATTGCAAAAAGAGCATGCGACTTGCACTTAAACATAGATAAAAAACACAAATCCGCACCCTTAACCGGTTTAAGTATCAATAACGTCGCCGCCACTATCGCACTGTCTCGCTCACACACAACCTGTTTATCACCAGGGGGATGAACAATTAGTATATTATAATTATTAAAAAAAAACTTTAAAACAGAACGTTTAATAATTTTTGTGACTGATTGTACTGAAACATTTTATAGGTACGTATTTAGATAGAGCAGTTTAAGAATTGATAACGAATAAATCAATGGAGTACTTTGGGAACAATTCCGGATACCTATGGAGCAGAATGGGAATAAAATAATAAGTATTTTTAAATAATCATATTTCCGTGGAGTAACTTGGGAATTAATGTATGAAATTCTTATCTTTTTAGAACAAAAGAATGGAGTACTTTGGGAATAACCCTTGTGTTTAGCCTAAGGTATTCTTAATTGAATATACCTACCGGTTCAAGTATTAGGTATAAATTATCGTAGAAATACAAAATAACGTTAGGTTTTTGATCTCAATATCAATGCACTTCTAATGACTAGACAACAAATTAACAGGTTATTTCTGAATGAAGTACCTATTCACAGGTTCAAAACTGATCGTTGTCAATGTTAGTTCGAATGCTATAATTAAATTCTATTAAAGCGACATCGCAAGGTATAATTAAGCGACGGTGCAAATGCCTGAAATGTCTCCCATTATTTGTTGGTGCCGCGGTCGGTGGCGAGTTATGAAAGTTTTGTTGCAGTAATTATATGTTTGGGTATAAACTGGAGACGGGGATTCAACATATTTGGAGTATACTGAAATTTGCCCTTATTTATTTGAAACTTTTAAGGATCGGTGACTGGATCAACGGTCAATCGATTGGTGTGGTTTTTACCACACCAATTGGTTAATAGCAATGCCAACAATGCAATGTTTAGGGAGACAATATTTTTTTACTATACTAAGGATAAATTATATCGGATCTGGTGGGTATATGACTTGCTGCCAGGTTCTATTTGCAAACTCACGTCGAACAGGTCTCAACTAAGGAGGCTTATTCAGAGGATTAGTATTAACTACTACAGACTCCTTCTTCTTCGTCTATGCCCTCGCCACTTCCCGTCACGACTCCTAAAGACGGAAAATAGAAACGATTTTCAAATTCACATCAACCTGCACGCACGCACTATATGCGATGGTTTTTGTTTACTTTGTTATGTGCCATGTCTTATTTTGAGCAATCTAATTCGAGCCCTACCTGTGCGTGTGTATTTAATAAACTTTTAATACCATACATTAGCAAACCATTAGCTCTAGAAGACTTTTTTTTCTCCTATCTGACAATTCCGTTGAATAGTGGTCGGTCTGCCTGCACCCGCACCCGAGTGTCGCAACTATCTGATAGCGTCCTGCGACACTATTAATACCGCCACGACAAGTGTTTGATTGCATGTGCTCGCTGCGCGACGTTCTTATTACACGTTTCAAGTTATGTATGAACATTTTGTACAGTCACGATAAAGAAAAAACAGTACCTTTTCTCGTTTTTGGATTGACAGGAAAAATCAGTTCTACAGATGGCTTGCTTGAGGGCATGGCTCCAATACCCTTTTTGAGTACCCATTGCTAGCATCCACAGTCAACAACAGCTGCCAAAACCATAAACCAAAAAATTTCTTTCTAGCTAGGGTAGGACTTGGGTCTGTGAGATATTAAAATTAGATGGAACTGCAATGATTTTGGATACTGCCATAGCGGTAATTCACACTCTTAACCGGACACTGATACATTTATATAATTTTTACTTTGTCAGTGCCAAATACGACTATTACATAAATTCATTCATTGGTAAATGACCACATATTTGATGGGCGTATTTCATTATGCAATGTGTTAGATACTAGATAGGTATTTACTTTTTATTCAACTTCAATAAATAACTGCGTCTGCCTTTAAATGTAACGGATTGCTTTACGACGCCGACAGTACTTGTACGGCGTTTATGAAGAAACTGAGAGATGATAATTACACAACGTGTCAAACCCTGATTGGTCAGTGATAATACATTACACGCTACCAGCCGGTTATTGATATGTAAATTAACCGCTAATAAACGCGGACGACATCGCGAGCTTTATCAAGTTCAGATAATTCTAGTCTATTACGAATGATATATCTACATGAGTCGATTATATGCTATGTCATCGCATCATGTCCTTTATGAAGATTACAGAAATAATGCCGAGTGATGAATGGTAAAGGTCGAATTACCTTTGAGTATAACACATACTATAGGGATAAGAAATATTTCTGCCATGCTTACCGCTCCAAACCAGCGGTCAAATAGTGAAGCACGCATATTGAAATGGCGATAGCCACTACTAGTCTGCGTTCATAACACAAACATTTAATCAAAAGTAACCGGTACAAGGTTTGATTGCGTTTGATAAATACAAACCCAATGAACTCACCAGCGGTAGACACCTACCTATAATTACTAATTTAATTATAGTTAAGTCCCAACTACCAATAACTGATACATATAATTATAATAAAATAATAATAATTTAGCCCTTTTGACGTCCCACTCCTGGGCACGGCCTCCCCTCAACACGAGGGGGATTCAGGCCATAATCCACCACGCTTGCCCAGTGCGGGTTGGCGGATTACACATGCTTTTCGAAAATTGGTGAGATCTTCTAAGACATGCAGGTTTCCTCACGATGTTTTCCTTCACCGTAAGCAAGTGATACATAGAAAGTATGATTCGCACATTGATTTCGAATAATCCAGCGGTGCGAGCCGGGGTTAGAACCGAAGACATGGTGCCCGCAAGAAGCGTGCTTAACCGGCTTAATCGGCTATCACTGCTTATAACTGATATAGCATGTTTTAAATTCATTTATTCCTAATAAGTGATATTATGTTTGTAATATAATTTAGGCTGAGCTAAGTACGCTTTGGTTTTTCTTCAAAAGTCACCCGCGACTTTCTGCTGCAAAGGAACCAATAAAGAAGATGGTAATTGTTAGCAGGTAGTTTATAATTAAATGTTGAGTATAATGTACTTATTACTTTTATTTAGTTTCGCTTCAAAACCTTTACAATCTGTTAGTGGGTTTAAATAATTACATTTTACATTTGGAAATTTTACTGACACGAATAATTTTTTGTCTGACTTATTGTGACATGACCACCTATTTCATATATTTGTTCCGATGAAAAGTTTTTTTCTGCAAGTCTACTTTGACATATATTTTTGATGAGTCTTTCGATTTAATGAACGGGTTGATTCCGCGTAAAAAGCTTTTTTTATAGTACAAAGTCTGCAAACAAGCGTACGATCTGCCTGATGTTAAGCAGTTAACGTGGCCTAAGGTGCTTGCAATACCTACCAAGACATTGCTCGCATGTCGCTTGCGTGAAGGGGAGTAGGAAAGAGGGTGGGAAGGGAGACAGAGGTTGAGCTTCCGGCCCTCTCACTCATCTTGCCAAACGCAGCTGTAATAACTACATTACGCAGATGTTCTGTGAGAGGGTGGTACTAGCCTGGCCGAGCCAGCCCCTGCATGAACTGGAGTCAATTGCCTAAAGCTTGGCTCTACCACCGCGGCACTACCTACATACCGATAAAAACAAGTCTGAATATGCCCACTCTCCAATACCTTCATTACCATCTTCATTTACCTACTATATTTATTTGTGCCAAATCTAAATATATATCCCGTCAGACGTAACGCCTCTGTTGCGCCACTACGCGCATATGTAACAGTGCGCCTGGCCGAGAGCGCGCGATTTCTCCGCGTTCACTAAAACTACGATATCTGAGAAATTTCGCATTGTAGCTCTATAAACCCTATGTTACTGAAATTGTTAAGAAATAAGCTATTTGATTATACAGGGTTTAGTACAGTTTTAACCTTTTTCATTACTCATACTCTGAAAGTAGGTCTGAAGTTGCCTGAGAAGCGGGTTGAAAGTAATACTTTTCAGGCCCGGGAGTTTCGCTTTCAACTGACAGCTGTCAAATTATAAAAAAAAACTAGTTCCATTTTCACATTTCTATGGAACCATGTTCAAACTTTTTCTACAGTCACTCAATTACAGCACGATGTAAAATTGAAATAACATAAAGTTAAGTATTAATTCAAGAATATATTTTTTTAAATGACTTAATTATAATTTAGTTTCAACAATTTCTTTAAAATAACATAGATTTGGGCAAAATATTTAAAGATGAAAATGAAAAATAATGGCTAAATAATGAAGTTGGCCGGCCAACGAAAAAAAAACAAAATAGGCGGCAAGCCGATTATTTTTTTTCGAGTTGTAGAGTATTATTTATACTTCCTTGTATTATTTATTTAGCCAATTCCTGTTTTTATTTTTATTTTCCTTGTATTCGTAATGAAAAGCACAGTGTTTACCTCGGGTGAAAGATTTATTTTGTCCCTCGAACTATTAGCGCCCTCGCTACGCTCGGGCGCCAAACCCCGTCTCGGGACAAAATAAGTAACTTTCACCACTCATGTAACAATGTACTATTAATTTATTGTTAATTCGTAGTTGAAAGTAGGGTGAAGGGGATGAAAGTTTGTATGAAACTTTGTCAATTAAATTCCACGCGGACGAAGTCGCAGGCATATTTTATTATAAAAGGCTTTCCTTCCTCTTAACTATGTCGATGCTAACAAAACACTGTACTGTACATTTTGAGCAATATCTTACCTGTGTTTGTTCTTAACCATAACGATCTTCATAACAGGTGAATGCTGTTACCGTGGTGCCGGTGGGCTCCATTGATGTGGCTAATTAATGAGACCTCTACCGAGTGTGGCGTAAGATCGCTCTGATTTATATAACTGTAAAACATTTTGGAGCCGCTCTCCCATTGGCTCATTAATAAGTATATATGAATTAATGGTTCACGTTCTGTGCAATACTGTTCCCGGTACCGGATTAGCTCTACTTTTTAACCCCCGACGAAAAACGAGGGGTGTTATAAGTTTAACATGTGTATCTGTGTATCTGTGTATCTGTGGATCTGTGTGTCTGTCTGTGGCAACGTAGCGCCCAAGCTGATGAACCGATTTCAATTTTGTTTCTTTTGTTAGATAGGTATTCTGATCGAGAGTGTTCTTAGCTATGTTTCATGAAAATCGGTTCAGCCGTTTGAAGATCATCAGCTCTTTTGTAGGTTAAAAAAGCCACATTCACGGCCAAAACCAATTCCCTCGGATCGAATCCAGTCGAAATTTGAGATGATTGGATTTAGATTTATTATATTTTTAAATGATCGTAATAGTCTGAACTGGCTTTTTACAATATTATAAATTTGAAAAGTTTCCCTGATTCTGAAAAAAATGAATATTTTATCAATTTTATTGAGATTTGTGTATGAACTAAAGACGTTCCATAAGTCACGTTTCAAATGATGGATACGCGCATGCGTTAAATTTTGTTTGTTCTGTTAATGGTCATGGAATATTACGCTATAATAATTCTAGAGGGCGCTGCTCCGCCATTGACAAAGAATATAAAAAAACTAATCTAATTTAAAATAATTTTAGCGTTATTGAAAATTCTTCCCCTAGGCTGCTCCCGTCTACCTCAACCAGAGTTATTACATCAAATTGAATCATAATTGATAATATTTTACTAGGAATAAAACCTCCGTGACATCAATATTTAGATTCGTTGTCTATTCTAATGTCAATTATTATAATGTCATAACAAAATAATGTCTCATACTTTTACACAGATTTTCTGTTGATTATTGTACATCTTAGATTATAAATGAGGAAGCCAAAACAAATGATTTAATGGTGCTTTCATAATCTGGCATCGAAACTAGTTGTACCAGATGAATTTGCGAGATGAGCTATGGATACTGAGCTACGGGAGCTACGCAAATCGCGCTAACATAATTATTTGGAAGAACTAGGTAAATTATACATTTGATGAACAGGTCATCGCATCGGGGGTTTTTAAATTTTCAATTTAGAGTTATAATATATTGTGAGGAACAATTTGTTACGAACCTGAATAAGGAATAGCCTTGATGGTTTCGCCGAACCCATCTTGGAATATTCGAGCGGAAGGGTCACAGAGAAACGCGTTAAGCCTATTAGATAGCTTCTCCCTCAGTCTCCTTGTTTATAAAATAATTACCTGTGTTAATAATTAAAACAATTTCATTTCAGTATTTTCAGTGTATTTTATATAAAAAAATAGATGCCCAAAGGGGCATCTATTTTTTAACATAAAGATGTTATCATTGTGAAAGAGTTAATTTGAGGGTCGGTTGTACGCAACAGGTAAACTGTGTACAATCTAAGAAACCATACGATTCCAGTTAGTTAGAAGTTGTGAAATTCGAATTTCACAACTTCAAACCAGCTTAATCGTACGGCTTCTTAGATTATAACATTTACCAAGTAGCGAATACTTATATGTATTACATACAACGAATTAATATAACAAATTTATAATACAACAGTAGTTACACGTACACAATTTGAAATAGTAGGTACAAGAGGTATATTGCAAGTAAGTAAGTAAAACTAAATCACAATAACCTGGACGTATTACTGTGGATCCCAATCTAAGCTAATGATTGTATCTTGGGAACATAATTATGCTACAAATATTAAATTTAAGTGGGATGATTACAATTAATAGGCAAATTTTCTTAGTTACGGTGAGGTTAGGTAAGCTACGTGTTCTGCGAAACAGTAATGTCGCAGAAGGAGGCCGCGGAGAGGGTCAGAGAGGAAGATGCCTCTGCTGACCCGATCCGGAGAGCACGGCGGGGCAGAAGGAGGAGGCGCTACGCGCACCTCCTGCCTCCGCCGTAGCGGAGGGACGGGATGTTGGGTTGGGGGTCGGGGGACACCCTGCCCAAATAATTCCCTTGACGGGGGAGTTCTATCCCGTCTTGATGTCTGCGGCCTGGCAATGCCAGGCCTGCCGCCGGGGCGTCACAGTGCATGTCCGATCCTGTGGCGCTCCATGGTAACGGCGGCGAGGGCACACTGCTGGGTTTTAGTGGGTAGTCTGGACCAACGTCCAGGAGCCCCACATAACCGTCCGAGACCCACCGTTCTCAGACGGTATGCATAAAGCATTTCCCAGCGCAAACAAAAAAAGGTAAGCTACGTGTAATAATACTAAAGAACAAAATAATAATAATAGGAACATAATAATGGGAAACGTATGCGTATGTAGGTTTGATAGAGTGTGTATGTATAGTATGTTGATACATACTATACATATACACTCTACACACTCATGTGTATGAGGGTAAGTGTAGTGTGGGAAAATGATGGATGAAAAGGATGAAAATAGGCTGGACGTCGTCGGGCCATGCGAAAAACAGTATGAGGTAAGGGAATTGAGAACACGCGCTTTGAAAAGATAGTTTGATAGTCTGGTCTACACCTGAGGGATTTATGGAATTTAAGAGTGGCTTTGAATAGTACATTGTTGCACAAGGGGTGAATGTAACAGCACAGTATGAAAAGCACAGTGTTTACCTCGGGTGAAAGACTTATTTTGTCCCTCGATCTATTGGCGCCCTCGCTACGCTTAGGCGCCAAACCACGTCTCGGGCCAAAATAAGTATTTCACCCGAGGTAAACACTGTGCTTTTCATTACGAATACAAGGCAAGTAAAAATAAAAACAGGAATTGGCTAAAGAAATAATACAAGGAAGTATGAACAATACTCTACAACTTAAAAAAAAAATCGGATTGCCGGCTATTTGTTCGTTGGCCGGCCAACTTCATTATTTAGCCATTATTTTTCATTTTTATCTTTAAATATTTTGATCAAATCTATGTTGTTTTAAAGAAATTCTTGAAACTAAATTATAATTAAGTCATTTAAAAATATATATTCTTTAATTAATACTTAACTTTCTTCTTTCAATTTTACATCGCGCTGTAATTGAGTTATTGTAAAAAAAGTTGGAACATGGTTCCATAGAAATGTGAAAATGGAACTAGTTTCTTTTTAATAATTTGACAGCTGTCAGTTGAAAGCGATTCTCCCTAGGGCGGAAAAGTTTTACTTTCAACCCGCTCCTCAGGCAACTTCGGACCTACTTTCCGAGTATGAGTAATGAAAAATAAATAACTGTCTTATTCAGAGTATGGAAATTCTTTGTATAATTGGTCTGTGGGGTGTAATACTTTCTTAGCATTATTTTACGGCTAATATGGGAATATTGTAAAATGGACCGACAAAGAGCGTGAAATACAGTGCTCAATGTTTTGAGTGCTGTACAGTCCCGTAACTTTTTTGATATTAAAATCAGTTTCCTCATTCTTTTAGAAAGCTGATGAACATGAGGTTTGTATGACATGTTTTCATGTAGTATGATGCCTAAATATCTAAAAAAATGAATTCGTTCTAAGGTGGGACAGGTACAACAGTAAGAGGAATGGTTTTGTTGCAGGTGTAAGTTGCAAAGTTAAACTAAGTAAGTTAAACTGTTAAGGTTTTAAAGAAAGTGATGAACTTGATTTTTTTAATGCTTAGGATTACAAAAATTCTGTCAAGTGCTTCAGTGACCATCAATAATTCGTCAGCATGCATGGTCCTTGATCTCAGGAATTATATTCGTAGATTGCCTACTTTATTTTTTAATTGGGACTAGTCCCGCCACACTCTCCCACCACAGTTCCTCCTGTAAGCCGGGATCAATTTATGATATAAACAAACACACTGCAGACAGCTCATCGTCTGATTGGATCCTTGTAGGAAGACATCTGCCAACATTTATTCGAGGACACTGGGAAGTCGCCCATAAAGTAACCATTGAATGTTCCGGACACCACCGGTAATGAACTTTCCTTTTATTTATTCCGTATAAGGCCTCATGCGGTATAAATAACAATAACTGTAGACAAAACTTGTATGTAGCCTTTTGTAACCAGTAACCTACTTCACAATATGGCGGAGCATAACGACGGCCGCGTTTATTGTGGAATTTAAATAAATAATATTTTCTTTATATCAGTGGTGTATTGTTGTGAGACAGTAACGATGGCCACACGCGCGCCACTTGTCTGCTATTCTCTATACCGAAAGCCACCGACTCGGAAAGTTTTTGGAATTAGAATTTTAATAATATCCAGTAGACTTTTACTTCTAAATTAGAAGGTAAGTGTCTGAAAATTCGTTAGCAAATAGAATATTTCGTTCCAAATTATAATACATATTAAGTCAGAACCCTTTCTCGATGGGTATTAAAATACTATCCTAAAAGTTAAGGACCGATATTTCGAGACTTCAAGTATGATTTTATATTTCGCTGAAATATGAAGTGCGCAACGTCTTACTAATAGAACGAAAATTTAGTTTATTGGTTGTGAACCAGACATTTTAATTTGCTAGTGAATATATAAAGATAATGATGGTAAAACGTCCCAAGCAAGAAAACTTTAAAGAATAAATCGGAAATTTTAAACAAGACTCCCAAACGATCATTTACACACATTGCCACACTGGCACCATTTCATTGTTCTCCGTGTTATTTGTTCTGTTCGATAAGAGCTGCCTACTTCAGGCAACGAACACATGGATCGGAACACATTATTTGTTACCTACACCACTCACGGACACCTCCACTTAGTTAAAAGGTTCAAATGTTTTCAATGAATACATGCTTATTGTCATGCATGAGTTTTACGTTCGCTAGTAGGTATCTACGTAATATATTTGTTCAGAGCTACCAACTACCCTAGCAAGCAGTAATCTGTCAAACAAATATTTCACGTTAACTTGAGCCTGAGCTATTAATTACTCCTGAAAAACGTAAAAACTACTACTGCTCGTGACCTCATTTGCTAGACTATTATTTTTCAGCAATAAGTATTTTAAAGGTACAATTTTTGGTTCTTGGTAAAAAATATCCATGGTGAGACAGGACATTTTGCTTTGGAGCCTAATTTTTATTTCGAAGCTCAAGTCTGAAGTCCTTACCTATGAAATAAAATCAACACTCCTTCTAAATGTTGACTTTTGATTAAATCACTCGCTTCTAACCAGCTGTACCAATTAACTTAAACATATTAGAACCATCATATAATTTTATTGTAGTGGGTCAATTCTAGCATTTACTAGGGTTCATGAAAAATATAGTGTATTATTAAAATAAGATCCCACTTAATATTATAAATGCGAAAGTTTGTGAGTGTGGATGTTTGTTCCTCTTTCAGACAAAAACTGCTCAACCGATTTGGATGAAATTTGGAACACGGATAGTTTATAACCGGGATTAATACATAGGATACTTTTTATCCCGATAATCCCGAAATTTTTGTTAAGTTAAATACTACGCGGACAAAGTCGGTGGGCACAGCTAGTTGTATATAATTTGTCTCAGACACTAATACAATAAATGCCATTATAAATTGTATCGTATTTATAATCTAATTAAACTCAGCACCATATACCACCACCTATGGTAGATTGATCAAATCATGCTCGGATAAATTACGTTCTTTCTCGTTCTATTGTATGGTCAAAAGTCGGTTCGTGCTGGCCAAGCCCAGGTGAATTACGGCAACTGTTATCCAATATGGCTAAACCATTATCTTCTTAACTATAACGTTGTGACGGAGGTATGGAAAGACAATATAATTTACCACATTTATTTAATTATTAAGTATTGTTGAAGAAACCATTTTTAAATAGTTTATTTTAATGTATCGTAATTTAACCATGATATTCGTATGTTCAATATTTTATGATTAATATAGGTAATTGCTTGCTAAATACTCTACCCACATGTTGACATAATTTTCTTTAAGTTCAAGATTTTTAACAGATCTAAATTCAAACTAAACTATTTAATGAGATTAAAGAGATTAATTGAATGCACATTATATCACAAGGCTAACAATAATCGCCTTATTACTGGGGCATTATTACATCGCAGCAATGCGCGGCGGTCACGAAGCGCAGGCGCACCGCACCCGCTACTAATACGGCTCGTTTGCGCGCGCGCCGTCACGACCCGCGCCATTACCCAATAAAATTAATTTCACTTAATGCTCATCGATTATTGAATATAATAATCGTATAGTTTGGCGGCGATTCGGCGGATCGTGATGGATCACGGCGCGGACCGCCCGCGCGGCGCGCCGTACCTACACGCGGACACGATCTACTGCCGATTGAGCCTCGCCGATATTGCTGTGTTGCGTTAAGTCTTACAATTATTATTCTTAAGTTTAATTGGCTTTATGATGTTAAAGGGCGCGGGCTACAGCTGATAGCATTAATACTGATTAGCATTATGATCTCCAAAGTAATATTTTTTAAAGATTTTGGTATATAATATATTTAGCTCTGAATGACTCTGCATTTTTGCTTAAGCTATTGTTTTTAGTGTAATAGAGTGGCCCTACTATCTAAATGTATCGTAACATGTTGCTGGTCAATCATATTTGTTAAATCAACTCCCTGGGGTTTCTGTTCAACACTCCTTACAATTTTACAGAGATGGTTCCTTCCAACAGTGCGCGTGAGCGTTTTCAAAATTATGTTCGTTCATAAATCAACAGCCAAGACTGGAACGCCTAGTACATTTACACGGAGCACCTGATGAAACGAAATGAATAATCACTGTACATGGCACAACATAAATAGAGGAAGATAAGGGCGGGTAACGACAGGATAGAATGGTAGCCAGCAGACACCGCGCGGTCAGAGGCAGATCGGCGCAGTAATGGCCAAGCATGTAGCCCATCCATAACGAATTTCTTATTCATCGATATTAATACGGGTACATGACAACCGTCCGCCGCTGTACAAATGAGCGCACCGGCTCCGGCGGATTATATTTATGTGAACACCATCTGATGCGCAATTAGTACGGTCAGCGCAACAAAACTAGACGGCTTGTAGTTTACAAACAATGCTCTTGGCTATTGATGGATGGCCCGAGAACTTGATATATGATACTATTGACTCCCGTTTGATGTTTTAAAAGCGGGATGTTCTTCTTGTGCCGAGATGATAATAATTTGTTTCCGATAAATCGGTTATACTATAGAGGCTCTAAGGCAAGAGTTCATGTTAAAATACCTTTTTTGACTTGATATAATTTGTCTCCTGCATTATTTAGGAATATATGAAAATCAGATATGTGTGTAGTAGACGCCTACAATTAGATACTGTCTCTATTATTTTTGTACGACAACCTAACTCTTAAATATCAATGCAAACTTATATTAATTATTAAGTATAAGTTGTTATACCTACCTACGATTACCTATATGAGAGCAACGAATCTATACAAATAAATAAAATTGGAGTGTCTGTTTGTAATATCAAAATAACACCTTTTCACTAAATGCATATGAAAGTACATACGATACCTATAGCAAAAACGCGAATTAAAAAATTTTTGTCTGTCTGTCTGTCTGTCTGTCTGTCTGTCTGTCTGTGTGTTTGTTCCGGGTAATCTCCGAAACGGCTTGACCGATTTCGACGGGACTTTCACTGGCAGATAGCTGATCTTATAGCGGGTAACTTAGGCTACTTTGATTTTAGAAAAACAATTAGGGTTCCGCGTAAAAAAATAAAAACACTTGAAATCAAAGAGTATCTCCGAAACGGCTGGACCGATTTTGACGGGACTTTCACTGTTAGATAGCTGATGTTATAAGCAGTAATTGAGGCTACTTTTATTTTAGAAAAACAAAATAAAAAATGAGTCCTGTCGCGCGGGCTCAGAACGCGGGACCGGGCTTTATTGTTAAGTTAAATTCCACGCGGGCGAAGTCGCGGGCTCAGCTAGTAGTAAATAAGTGCTATTTCAACGTAGGCTATCTCTACCCTCATCTATACAAATAAATAAAATTGGAGTGTTCTGTTTGTAATATCAAAATAACACCTTTTCACTAAGTGCATATCAAAGTACATATACGACACCTATAGCAAAAACGCGATTATTTTTTTTGTCTGTCTGTCTGTCTGTGTGTTTGTTTCGGGTAATCTCCGTAACGGCTGGACCGATTTTGACGGGAATTCCACTGGCAGATAGCTGATGTTAAAAGGAGTAACTTAGACTACTTTAATTGTAGAAAAACAATTAGGATTCCGCGTAAAAAATAAAAACACATGAAATCAAAGAGTATCTCCGAAACGGGTGGACCGATTTTGACGGGCCTTGCACTGGTAGATAGCTGATGTTATAAGCAGTAACTTAGGCTAAATTTATTTTAGAAAAACATTTTATTTCAATGGGTCCTGTCGCGCGGGCTCCGAACGCGGGAGCGGGCTTTTTAGTTCAGTTAAATTCCACGCGAACGAAGTCGCGGGCTCAGTAGTAAATAATAAAACTAAGTACTTAAAACTACTAGTTCGGTGACATACATTTTCTATATTTACAATATTATAGTGGAAGGAAGCCCTCGATAGAAAATGACAGAGTATCCGTTAATCAGCAGCTTAAGGAGCTAATTGTGTTAATTGAGTATACTTGTAAAATAATAATTCAGTGGTCGCGTCTGACCCTGCGCTTGATCTCATAATGCGCGTACGCACAGGAAGACGTGTCGACCTCATTATGACCCGGGACACGGTCTCTTAACGAAATTCAATGACTTTTTTATTACATATCACATTAATATGCGCAATAGAATGAATTTGCCTAATAATTATTGTTATCCTTGGTTACATTGCATGATTTATAAGACCTTTGCAAGAAAACAAAATTCAATTCCTCTCCCAAAACATTTATTATAAATATTACATATTGTTGAATTGCATCTACAGTCTGGGCTCACTACGTCCTTATCAAGGCCTCAGCGCCCATTGAGAGCGCCGAACCCGTTGGGCATCTCTCTGAACTAAGCTATTCACCAATTTATTAAATTGCGATGTAAAGTAACAAATAAAAAGGATTATAAAACTGTAACCTAACTACGGAAAAATCTGCGTCATATTGCTAATTCGGACACGACCGAAGCCAAGCCTTCACGTGTCTGACCATTTCAGGTAGCTCTGAGTGACATCCGATTATAAAATATAATATTTTTTTTTGTTCTGAATTTGTAGCCTAATTAATGTACCTTATTAGAGTTTTTTTTAGAACTATTAAAGTCTGATGAATTAAAATCTGATCTGAACACTTTTAAGATACAAATTTCAGTTGTTAGTAAGGGTAAATTGTATAACTACCTTAAATTAAAAAAAAAGCAGACGTGGCTCGTGTTAATAGGAACATATCTAGTGCGCCAGTTTCTTTGCTAACTTGGCTATCGTAATACTATGTTCAGTTTGATTATGAAATTACCTTACAACACGTGACATTTAGGTACCTAAATTCGGAGTAACAAACAGTATACCCATATTCATAACGAGTTCCAGTAATCACCTAATATAACCACCACATAAATAGGACACATATCATATAATGTCGCAGGTAAGGTACACACAAAATGATATACAATTCTATTTTTACCTAATTGGGGAGCTAGATGAATGGATGAATGATGGCTATGGGATGGGATGAATAATTGGAGAAGATTTTTTTTTCCTCTGATTTCAAAGATATGATAGGTTCTTTTCCATTCTCGGTATATTGGAGAAAAAAAAAAACGTTTTGTATACTTCAGTATAATTTATTAAAATTAGCCTGTCATTACCTGCCATTAGTCTGTCTGTTGGGGCAAGCGTCTCTTATCAGCTGCGTTAGAATCACCACCAACTTGTCTGCGACGACGTATTTAGTTTCACGGCTAACGTTTACTTTAGTAATGAACCAAATAATAATACAAGATAACTTTCACCGAATGAATATCTAAATATTTAAAACGCGATAAAATATACTTTTAATGATTACCCCGAATGTTTTTTATTATAGTCGGTTCATATCACCAAGACGTATGAATTACTGCAAATTGACCCATATACCAGTGTCGTAAGAGTCACAGCACGCGTATTTGTGAAATGAACTGACTAAAACGACGGAAGGCGCACCGCCACTAGCTCCACATCGCTTCCACGCGCTACAGATTAGAAAAATTACACATATGTTTTATTTTATTGCCTTCAAGCATTTTTATTTTAGATTTAAATTAATTGAGCGCAAATAAGACTCGCTTTATGAGTCAAAAATATATGTGCCCTGTGAGATCTTAAATTAAAGCGGATAATGGAGTATAGGATGGGGAGTTTTAGCATAATTTAAAGTGCGTTAACATTTGATGCTATTTTTCATAATTTTTATTACTGTTACCAATCGTTACGTCACGGTTTTAAAAAGAAATTAATTTAACCATCGTGTATAAGTTGCAGGTAGTTTATGTACCTAGACACTACCGATTTGGAAGGGGTTTTTAACCATCGACACTATAGCTCTTTACAATTTAAGCATAGAGTATAACTTACTAGTTAATACATTTATTTGACTCTAAATATTATCACGGTTGATATGATACTTCATATCCACCGTGATAATATTTAGAGTAAAATAAATGTATTAATAAAGGCACTGCATACTGTGTTTGTCGCAAATCACAAAATGTTGTCTTAAATGTTTTCAGATTTTGGATAAACTATAAAAATGTAAGATTGCTAGCTAGGGTGATTTAACCAATGGATGCCATTGGGTAAATCACCCTAGCTTCCGAGTTCCGACCTATTAACGCGGTGTGATATTACTGTTGTAAAAGTTACAAGTCCAATATAAACCATCAAGGCGGGTATTCCTAGCCCCAATATACATAATTCGAGATAGTTTTAATGCTTGTAACAGCATCCCTAATACGCTTTGTAGACTGCCTATCTAATTTTATTTTCCATATTAAAATAATTACGCATGTAATCTTCGAGCGTTATATTCTCTGGTGATATATTTATTGCTTTAAACCCGTTCTCATACTGTACTCCAACGGCTTTATACCCTAAATGTAATCTATATATTTTTATAAATAAATATTCATGAGTGATAGAGGCATTGCGATACATTACAACGGCCATAAGTCAACAAAACGCGGCGCGGCGCGGGCGCAGGCCTGGCGCCGCGCCGCGGCCGGCCCGGTGCGCGCGCGTCGTCGCCGCTCTCGTCTTCCGTATATCATCCACGGATAATGTTCGCCTTGCACTGACTAGCGACATGTCCACGCAGTGAGACTTCATATTTTTATAGCGCTTTCTTAGCTTTTATTCTGTCTACACATAATTTAACTGTCATAGCTATGAAAATATTATTTTAATGGTTCATTATTTAGATAAGATGGTTAACGGGCGCGTCGGACGGTTTTAATTTGAGTGTTAAATCAAGTGGATGTTAATAAATATTATCCTTTTAGATGTTTCGTCATGATATGTTTATTCGGGTTGTTAATTTGTGGTGTATATGACAGCGCTACCGGCGGCGGCTACCGTTCGGCGGCGGCCCACATCCGCGGCGCGCCCTCGGTCGCTCGGCGGCGCGGCGCGGCGACCGGGCAGCCGGCACGCGCCTTCCGCCCACAGGCTGTACGATCCGCTCGCTTTACACATTAATTCAGATAAAAAATATTTGTAAAACACCATTTATTGTCCTAATTGCTTATAAAATGTATGTTTTTTTTTGTAGCCGAAAGTATTTTTTTTTTTTTATTGCAGCAAACGATATAAAATGCAAAACATATTGGATAACACTTGAGGTAGGAAACGTGCCTTTTTCTTGAATATCGTTTTCAATCCATATAAAGGTCCTTGAAAGATCTTCCAGAAATCATCAGGAGGCTCGGAAACAGGAGTCATAAATACCCTAGGGCATTGTAATGATACCAAGGATTCAACTCATGATTCTGGACCACCTTGAGTTGGAACTTTCCGTCGATATGGTATACATGAATTATGCTCAAAATTTTCAGCAATTTCAATTGATTTCCCACTATACCTCAGAGATCAATATCGAAGTGGCACGCGGGCGGGCCCGCGGGGGTAGGTAAATGATAAATAATAACAACAAAGCGGTAATATAATATTATGTCTGCGGCTTTCTGATATTATGTCTATCTCAATTAAGATATTAAGTATCGGCTTTAACAGAAATTTGAGCTTTATTTTTATTATCCTACTAACGTTCTGATTAAATGTAGTTAATAATAGGTATGTTAAATTTTAATTTGAAAACATCGATTTTGTTATATTAGAATTCGTAATTAAATGTATATATTTTTTATTCAAGAAGATCGTTATCTTAATTCTATAAAAAAGTTGTACCAGAATTTCGGGGCACATCTATTAACCTGAAATTAAAGTTATGATACCTACAGATTTTCCGCGATAAGGTGAATTCACAATATTTTTAAGTTTAATCAACCACAGATCAAGGTTTTGCCTTTTATCAGTATTTTTTATATTCCGGGTTTTTATAAATGCTGGTATCAAATTTTACTGCGATTTAATGAGCGCAATAATAATGCTTAAAGTAGGTATTCCATAAGTACGTGAACCATGTAATTTCCAACTTTATTACGTGGTGATATCAACCTAATTTATTGTTGACAAAATCTACTTTAAATATTTGAAATATTATGCTGTCATCAAGTTTTTAACGAAGCGAAATTGGGACGGAGTTTCAATTTGTTTTATTAAAAGCCTGTTTGATGTTCAGTTAATTTGCGACCTTAATTGCATTTATTTAAATTATCAAGAGACAATCAAGGTGTACACGAACGAAGCAAAGCAATGGAGTGGAGAGGAATTTTGTATTATTTTTGATTACAACATGGTATATTTTACTTTCGTAGTATACTAGACTCATCAAGTGTAGTCTGCACAGAAGATTAGGACCAACTAGTTAAACTCCCGTGGTACTTTTCACCTGTTGCAATCGAGAAAGTGGATAATTTGGTTCCTACCCCTTACACCTCTTATTTATCCTTCGATTAAATTCAGTCCGGGCAAATAAATAAGTAAATAAAATTCGTCATCCAGCTGGTTATTAGGTGAGGAACAAAGGGCATGAGGACACACACCATTATTTTCACGCTATTTTGTATTTTAATATAATTAAGCCCTTCTGGACCTGGATGAATGATTACACGAGTTTGCAATAAAAAAATGGATAGAAAGGTGCGTAAGTACGTAGGTACGAGTATTTAATAAAAAATACAATCTAGATTAATATTTATTTATTTCCGGTCTCAAAACTGTAACCTCTTCTTTTACAAAATATATATATTTACTTATCTACTTATAAGCTATAAATCTAAGTACAGATGTTAATGCTAAACATTAAACTAAATGATCAAGCAATGACAATATTATTTTTAAAAAAACGTTGACCCGAATTCTTCCCTATATTCCTAAGAGTAGCAACATTACGAATAGAATTATTGCCAGTTAAAAGGATTAAAGTTAATTTCCTATGTCGTTGCATTTGAATTCTTCCAAATTGCATTTATAATGTAGTATTCAGTTCATATAGCATAGTTCAATTATAATAAATTAAATTAATAGATCATAGAGATCAGATTACCACGATCGGTTTGATGTGTGTAAATACGAACCAATTGCGTTCGAGATTTTCACTACTTATTAAAAATATAATCTCCACCGACGTTGCTGTCCTACGTCCATTAGGCCGAGCGTTGTTCCGTTAAGTCAGTTATGATAATTACCTGCACCTCCTTAATAAATATGATTGCGGGTACAGTTCGGGCTCTTATAAAAAATGAATGTTTGACCCGTGCTCTCGGGCTCATGAATATTTAATATTGACAAATTATTAATCCAACAGTGATCCGTGGCCGGCACGCGCATTCCTTGGCGATGGGCTCCAGCCCCGGCTTGCTCTCATTATACTGATATCAATGCCGTCATACACTTGGAAGGTTTTATGAAGATTAGAATATAGAGTGCCTTTG
Source organism: Notodonta ziczac (assembly GCA_918843915.1). NCBI lineage: Eukaryota > Metazoa > Arthropoda > Insecta > Lepidoptera > Notodontidae > Notodonta > Notodonta ziczac. The sequence goes on from OU974047.1 coordinate 6,106,589, forward strand.
CTCTATTCGCGCTTACTTATGTACTTGTTAGAGTTGTTTTTTATATACGGATGAAATTTGACTTATATTTTTAATTGGTATTTACTAGATTTTAGTGTACCTACTTGTGCAATTACTAATCTTACCATGGTCACATGTTTTCAATAATGAGTAACTAGGTAGGTAGAGTCTTAGCTCATCGAAGTGAATATAGCTCGAGATTAGATTCCCAGATCTAATTTGGTAGAGCAAGATACCTACTATCTACTATAAGATAAGAAATCTAATAGAGTGACTGTTCTTTTCAATTATTAACAGCTTGTTATAAAACCTACACATTTTTTTAAAATACATATTATTATTTATTTGACTATAACTATGAATATAAACGATCATTAGGCATTCTGTAACATGGAATTAATTTGAAACGTCATAATGAATGTAAATGTATTCCTTTAGTGAAAATAAATAAATGAAACCAATAATTAATTCAAATACCTATTAGAATGTAAGTACATATACGAGTATCGTCAATCAAGCGTCGATCTGGCGGGCGTCCCGAAGCTTCGTCATTATCGTGTCCAGAATATTTTCTATAATCACCTCAGTGATGCGTACCTAAAATTTAAATATATAAGTAGCTACTGTATTTAAAATATTGATAACACATATTTTGAGATTTCTTTAATTGCTACTAATAATTATATCCAATGAATTTCAGATAAGTTAAGTCGGTTGGCTTAGGCGTTTTTAAAAGGGAACGAGTTAATTGCTCCAGCTTACGGAGACGAATAAATCTTAAGGGGTGTACAAGGTTGGCGTCACCGCATGCGGATTATTAAATTGTAATAAAGTAAAAAAATCCTTTTACAATTGCGCGTTTATTTGTATAGTCATGTGGTTTATCAATGAGTAGAATTTTTTTGATTGCAAACGGAGGTACCTATATTTCAATTCCTTTTTGATGATTATGTTTTGAGAAGTCTTACAAAATCAAAGAAACCATATTATGAAGGTGGCATTTTTTTTGCAATTAAATAATCGCTACACACCTTTAGTTTAAACAAAATTTACCATTCCTCATTTGAATAACGACGGCAGATTACGCCCGTAACATCTCGTTATCATCGAGCTTACAAGACAATCGCTCGATGTATGCCAGAATAGATGTGAAAAGAATAGGCTCAGTCGTATTATGTTAAAATAGTTCTTTGTGTCGAGCCGTCGAGCCATCGTAAGGTAGTTCGGCGGTGACCGCTTTTGTACAGCCCTTCTCTCACCCTATCGACTCTGAATGACGTCCGATTGTTCCGGCTTAACGTATCAATCGGAGACAAAGCCGACTCCACCGGAGCGACATGAATAAAATAATTAACTGATTGGTGTTTGTATAATTTATCAAGTGGACGTGCGCGGCGTCGTGATCGTCGGACCACTTAGCGGTGCGTTATCAGATAGTCCCGGTACTATCTCGCAGTGGTAGCGCACAATGGAGCTGTAAATGCACTCCGCTATTGTACGTGGCCGATGACGTTTATCTGGTCAAGTCGATATTGTACGTATCATGGAGGCTGCTCCGTATAGAGGTAGGGTGTCCATCGTGATGCTTGTGAAACGGATAGGCACATAGGGTGTCAGATAGACGGCTACAGCAAAATTATTGTGTTTTTAACGCCCCTGCTGGAGTTTGCTCCTCTGTGGAGTTTACCCCCCCTTCGAGAAAATAGTGGTGTGAGAGTGGTGTGCCCGCTAGGTACTTTAACAAAACCATATCACTAAGCGATGGCTAAAAATATCCCAGCAAATTTCATTCACTTCAATCTCAAATAACGGGGCTAGAATTTATCTAAATCCTTTCTTAGCGGATGCCTACGTCATAACAGCAAAATTTCAGCCCGATGCGTCCAGTGGTTTGGGCTGTGCGTTGATAGATCACTATGTCAGTCAGGCAGTCAGTCAGTCACCTTTGAGTTATATATATTTAGATATATATCTTTGAATGGCTACTTAGACTGGTGGTTCTTATAATGTAGTCATGTTTCCAAAGATAAATCGTCCGAGACTAATAAAACGATTGGTCACTTCCACTAGGGATATTGTCACTAACCTCCCGCCACAGCGATTACCGTGCGTTTGTTTTTATCTCAGAACTCGGTACGAGATGTTTGAATGGAATAAGTCATCTGAATATTATATTAAGTGCTGTTTAATATATCGGTGACCGTCCGGTTGGTATGGCGGTGGTCAGTCGTCACACAGCCGATTGGTAACCGAGTGTAGGTTCTGTCATAGATCTTAAGTATTACAATTCCTTCGGAGGGTAGTTATTTTATTGACTGGCCAAATAAGCGAAAAAATATGTCGGTAAAGGCATACATTTCATTCGAAACGCACATTTGATTAAAATTAATGACGGACTTTATGTTAATTTTAATGTTATGTGTAAGAAATTGTCCTACAAATTGTAGTATTTGTAGTTAGTATTGACTTCAAAATTTCAAAAGTAGTTTGGTATTCATTATATTTCAAATATTTACTTTGTTATACACGCCATAATTGTATTGTGACGCGCCGCGAAACGTACTCATTAAAATAATTATAATCACAAGTTTAAGGCTTTCGGCTCGCAGAACATTTTTGTTAAGTAGGGCCGGGTTTAGTAAACCATTGTATAGCATAGTATGCTTTAGTACCTATAGGATCGTATACTGATTGGATAGTGATCGTATACTTTAGAGAATTACATACTATTTAATATAAAGTGTTTAATAATGTATTAGATATTTTAGGTACAAGTTACCTTTAATGTTGACTGTACGTACCTAAGTAATTAAGTAAGTAAAACCAAATAAATTTTAATAATTATTATTACAATTTCTTCGGGTAATACCGACAATAAAAATATTTTATGTGAGCTGAAAGCCTTAAACTTGTGGTTATAATTATGTAATGAGTCCCAAGAGCGGCGCGTCAATCGCGAAGATACTCTACAACATTTTTAATAAAACACACAGCCTGACCTCAGACAAAATGGAACAGGTGCATAGTGTAGACATATCAGAAGGTTTGATTCAGCTAAAATTAACTATAAGGTAACTGTTACGAGATATAAACGCCGATATTCGTCTAATATCGTCATTTTCATAAAAGATGAATAGGTTTGTTACTAGTTCATGTTTAAGAGATACAGTGGTTTGTTGAATTGTAGTGATTTTAATATAAAAGCATCTTTACTGTAGCAGCGATAATTGGAGAAGAAATAGTTGCCGTGTTTACATAGCGACGACAAAAATTCCACGATATTACACAAGCTTTCATTGACATTTTTATAGTTCGAGCGGAGTTGTTATACTCAGTATTATTTTAGGCCGTGGCGCATCCCTGCGGCGTTGCAGCGGTACTAGCGCCATCATTTATGTCCACTGACGGAAATTAAAGAGAAAGGAATAAAATTGTCCCGCCTAATGACGGGCGCGGACCTCTCGCGGCGTATGTGTAATAATTCGCCTGGGGGACCGCGCCGCCGCCGCCGCCGCCGCGCCCGATCTCGACTAAATAATTTTAATTACATGTTATTGATAAATATTCTCTCCCGGAGCGCTCGGATCTGTCGATAACGCCGCACAATTAGGCGCTGAACTCTGACACAACGATTTGTTGTGGGAACGGCGAAATTGGATCCCCGAGGCGTGGAAACGTAGCAGTGGACGCGTAAAACTTTCTTTACCCATTCTCTGGTGTTTTATTATTATTTTGTTACGTAAAAAGGTCTAATACGAGATATATTGTGTTACAAGATATCATAAAACACGAGATCTTTATCATTACCGATGAAAATAATAATAAACGTGTCCACTAAAGTATAAATAATTTATGTGATACAAAACAGTTTAGACTTTACGATGGCGGGTGATGAATTTAAAGGTAAAACAATAATGAAACACAAATTTAAGCGACTTTATAAGGGGCTATAAAAGTTGTGCCGGTCTAAGATTTAACTAACCACATGAATATTGTTCGAGGGACGGTCGCATAATAATCATGATTCGCCCAGCACGACTCTTTTAAGTTACTACGCGAAAGTTTAAACGAAAATTAGTTGTCCCGGAATGAAGCTGTAAGAATTGGCTGTATAATGGTTTGTTGCTCAATACATGCGATTAAAAGGTTGGTGCTCCGAGCATCGAGCCAGCGGGATAGAGGAGGCGAAACGAAATCGAGGGTCGACAATAAACATTGATGTGTCATTAAAACTAGACAGGCAGATAAGTAAATAATTATTAAAAGGAAAATATATTTACGAATAAGTATACATTTATTGGACGAGAACTCAATGTATCTTAGTACTTAGTTTAGAGATTTTATTGTGATAAGTAATCGATTGAAAGGAGGTCCTTTAGTAGGTAAGTAACCTCTGATTACAGTATTTTAAATAAGAAATTGTTTAAAAAAAGTTACAATATTATTAAATACTTTTAAAATTTAAAACGCGTTTTCTACTTTAGTTTTACTACTTATATGTGCATTTTTCCTTATAATTCGTATTTAGTAAACAATCTTATCATGTATTATTAATGTAATTCGTCTTTCAAAAATTATTAAAAGACGTTCTAATAATAATTAAACATTAATATCCTTTAACCCAATAGCATTCGGGAAACTGGTAATTATACATTATAAACAGATATTAAGAAACTGAATCATTAAAAAGGCTACTAAGATTGTTTACTAAATATGCATCCTAAGGAAAAATACACTTCTTATAGAAATGTTATGTTGTAACTTGTAAGAGTATAAAGTAGATACATACCTATACCCTGCTTGCGTGTGGGGTGGCCTCACCATAGGCTCTTCTTCATGTAAAGCGTCCTGTCTCCACTCCATGAATATTTACCAGCCCTGCCTTGTACACGCCCCACGCTGGCCGGGTGCACCTCGTTCTCAATAGATTTAAAAAATGGAAATGCAGCAATATTGGCATGGATTGTATTTGCTGGAATTAAAAGGGTATACTCGTACTGCTGAGGTTAAAACTAACTTCTTTTCGTTAAAACATCTGTCTGCCCATTTGGCTACTACTTTTACACGTACTTACCTACATATATAGATATGCTAGCAATATAATTGGGATATGCTAGCAATGTAATTGGGATAACCAACACTATTATTTGGTCAGTTGACTAGAGTACTTTACCAGTACTTAGGTTATTGAAAGCGGCCGTGGATGGATTTATATGATGTCATTATAATTGAAGAGCAAGCTCACGACTCCAAATGTCAGGGCTCAGTGATGCGATAGGAAAGTTCATCACGGCGTGTTCATTATGGTACATAATAACGACGCAGATGACTATATCAATCTCCTGGGTGTGTCTCCATTATCACACGAGAATGCTGGTGGTTAACCATTTGACTTGTTAATATTATTTTCGTCAGACATGTTCACTTTTGTTCACCTGCTTGCTTTTCACAGTTGTTGTTATTGTGCAGTATTATAATAATTATGATGTCTTGCAATTGAGAGCTTCAGCTACTACTTTAAGACTCTACTTTAATTACGACAATGGTGATCTGTTGGAAGTAGAACAAAATACAGCTTTGACCAGGTGTTAAAGTTGCTGTTGCCGAAGCGGAAGTAACTTATCTAACAGAGTCGATGCACCTAAAGTATGTTCAATTATGTCAATGTTTCATTTTTGCCCTAAAAAGGACGACCGATCAGAGTATTGGTTCAAGCGTAGCTCGCTTGACTCATTGTACTGAATGGTTGGTTCAATTCCTAAAATAAATTTCAGAAATGGACTCTTGTAATTATCCCAAGTCTGGGTATCTCTGAGATCGCCTCAAGTCCATTGTAAGGTATCCTTAGTACAAGCGATGCTCAGTTTGCAATCGTACAGCTGGTGTATTAGTATTAAAAACTCCTAAATAAAATCTTTGGTTTTTCATAAGTGTATTGTGGAAATACGCGTTCTTAACATTTGTTAGGTGAGTGTCCAATCAAAACGTTATTTGTCATGCATCCGAGTCATTGTAAGGCGTTTGGCGGTGGCATGCACAGAATTAAAGCCACATTGGCTTCTGAATGTCGATTTAATTGCCAGATAAGTCGACCGCTCGCGCAACGCTATTGAAAGATAATGGCTTAAGATGTTATGTGGCTCCGGGAGATTTCAGATTGCGCACCGACCATTTGTCGGTTTAATTTTCTTTTGTGAGTTTTTTTTTAAACTGTGGCCATGAAATCGATGCTTAATTTGTTTGTAGTTTATTAAGTGCGTAATGTGTGATGAGATCTTAATGTTAAATTAATTATAGATATAGGAGGTAGATATTAATTTAGTGACGTAAAATTATGTAATTGCGGTGTAGACATGTCAAAGATTCTGAAACGAGTGGACAAAGGTCAGTAACCAGATATTTGATGCAAGATACATTTTATTGAGATGCATGCAAATCTGCACGGTATACGAAGGAGCATCCCACAAAGCCTAAAATAATAACAATCATAAATACAGATACAATATTCGTAGCTTGATATGTTATTTTTCAGCCAGCCGTTCTAGCGGGTGTTATCTTTGCATATCTGAGACGGTGGTTGTTCCAATAAGCAATAATCCACGCGGATGATAAATCCGAATGGTTCGCGAGCGGTGTTCGAGTGGGCGCCTAAACACTACAAGGGCTCATAAACCGACAGGAATGGTAATGTCGGAGGCACTGTGCACACTCCTATGTTATGTTAAGGTCTCGGACTGACAATCAAAACGGGCTTGCTGAAGTATTTTACTGTACAATGAACGAATAATGATAGACAGTGTAGTGATAACCAAATTATAATATGCATCGTTCATTTTCTATAACTTGGTTTATAAGAGCTTATAACGAACTTGCAAGAACTTTGAATGTAAACTTTTTTACTGGAAATAATTTATTATTATTATGTCTCTTTGTATCACGTGCTCACCGAGTAGAACCTTTGGAAGGTTTGCATGGGGACATGGGTCCAACATGTAGAGGCCTTTTGTGATAAGTTTATTGCCATGTCAGGCACATATTGAGGTCAACCGCAGCAAATGATGGGACATATAGAGCGATTTGAACCCAACAGATGCAGGAACTATTGCAGCTATGGAATGAGAAAAAAGGTTCTATTGATGGAGTTTGGTTTTATAACCTACCTAATTTACGAAGACATTGAAGACAATCACCTAGTTTTATTGTAATGTATAATTCATTTAGTTTCATTTGTATTGCAAAGCGCTTGTGTATGAAAGAAATGCTTTGTAAATACATTCGAGATGGATTTAACTGTCTATACCTATATCTGGATACGCTTTTATTGTGGTTGAAAAATAAGTAGACTTTGCAGGGTATTGTTAAATTCAAAGCCTGCGACACAGTATCGTCTAAAAATAAAACAAGAAAGATAAACCCATGAAATCTTTGATTTGAGAAGAAATATTAAAGTCCAGATAATATTATTTTGTAGTGTCTCTGATCTTGTTGTAGGTGTTTCTTTATGTGTCAATAGACGTATTTTGTTATGATTTTTCTGTCCGTATGTTCAAATAAATGATGTATTTATAATTTTAATAGTAATGCATTATGAACATGATTCTATTTTTCTGGGAGAGGAAGACATTAAGGTTTCTATATATATCTACTACTCATTCACTATCATTCTCAATCACAATAGCAAAACAACATAAAGAACTGTAATCTCCACAATGTTTCGTATATTTCCGCGCGGTGGTACCCTGACAAATCAGATGGCGAGTTCCAACGTATATAGCGGATTACGAGACAGAATCGAGCCGCATTTCGTCACGGATCTGCTGATATTTCAACAGGCCAGTAAATCGGCACGCGACAGGCACGGGGATAAATCACGCGAGTGGGCGGCGTCTCTCGCTGTTCCCAGCTAAATAACTGCTACCGTTTACCTGCCTCTGTTCATCTGATATTTGATTTAAGGCAACTGAACGCACGCAGCGTGACTTGATATCATAAATGTTTTCCGCACGCATTTTATTTACATACTCTTAGGAACACAGATATAGATTTACATAGATAACGCAAGTATCACGATTTGTATTGAAACCAAGCGCGCCAAATTTTTAACACCTACTGTGACGTCACAAATGGCGGGAAATCCAAACCGATTCAAATACACGGATGCCGCCGATGCCCCTCCGTTAGCTACGATTCTCTCGAGTGTTTATCTCGCTCATACTCATATCTTTATATCTGTAGTCGCGAGGACTGTAAGTTATCGGCGACTAAGCTTGACGCTTGGTCGGGGTTTTCGGACACGCTAAGTTCATACATTTGCGTTATCTATGTAAATCTATATCTGTGCTTAGGAATATAGTTGTCTATAGCCTAGTTATAGTATAGTCTTGTTTAACTGAAGTAAAACTTGGGGAATGGAATCCTAACCCCTCGTTTACACTGGCAGTAGGTATACTTGTATAGGATTTATGTTTAACTTTGATCTTAAAAAAATAAGTTTTTGTGTTGATTCCTATTTCGAGCTGTCAAATGTTAGACACAGCTACATAAATTATTATTACTAGAACTGCATCAGTGTAAACGAGGGGTAAAAGTGCATAACGATGAGTCATCGATGTAAAAAAGATCGCTTGAGTCAGTGTAATTATTTCTTTAAGCCAGTTGCCCTTGACTAGGTGGAATATAATCATTTTATAGTAGCCGCCGCTACACTAGCATTGTTTAGCGTCAACAAGGCGATGATATTATTAAAATACTCATACTCCTAAATACTGCCATGGTACATTCTGTTTAGAAGTAGGTAGGATAACAAATATAAACCTAATTGAAATAAAAATTATTTCGACACCGAACTAAGTCCAACAAATTGTAATACCAACTACAATTTATTTAAACTAAGGATTTTCCTGTATTATCTTCACAATGTTTCTAGAAATTGGGTAATAGTTTTGGGAGAATGGAAATATAGTTTTTCTTGTGTGCCTCCTAATGCCAAAATATGAAAGTTTATTTGTCGAATAATATTACACGTTATACTAAAATATTGGTTGTTGAGTGAAGGACTTAATCTACGTACATTAATATGGTTATTTACTTACAGATAACTTAATAAGCAAGATTTAGTACTTCACTTGGCCCTGGTATCAGACTTTATGAGCTATAACAACTTTTTAATGATCTTCTAGACTTATTTGAATATTCTTCTTTATAGTGAGCGCTCATATTACTGGAACCAATTTAGGAGGTAAACCACTTATTACTGTTGAAGTCTGTGGAAGGGCTATGCTAAAAAGATTAAATATACCAGTAGTCATTAGGTCCATCCTTTAGCATAATTAAATACGACTATTACGTGTGTAGTGAATTAGTTCGCATGCTGTCTGATAGCGTCCTCAATATAGAGAAGCAGACATACATTTTCTTGAAAAATAAGAAAAGTATATTTTGCTCGAAACCTTATTTCGCTCGCGAGATATGCGCAAATACGCTTGTGCGTTGATTAAGGAAAGCGAGTGCGCGTGGCATGTGCAGTCGCAGCAGCCGCGCGGCGCGCGTTCTCTATAAATCAGTGGCGCCGGCGCACGCTGCTCGCCGATTAATCGCGGCCCAGCTCCACACAAATCAAAATGTAAATGGATATAGTATGTTAAGTGCGCCCTGCCTAGTAATAATGATGTTAGCATTAGGCATATTAATTGGCTGGATAGGCGCTATCTCTCCACCGCGGGCAACCGCGCACGCCATTCGCGTTCCTTGAGCCGTTTCAAAACCTGTGACCAGAATACGACGCCTTTGAAATACGTAAGGGCTCCGCGAGATGTGTTTGTATTTTCTCACAGTCCGACGACGTAATACGCTTTCATATTAAAGAGGCAGTTACAAAGTCGTAAACATTTTCGTTTTATAAACAGCGTATAAAATTTAATTATGCATTATTAATGACACTTCCAAAATGAAACAGAATAAACCTCGTACGACCTAAAGCGACTAACGTCGAATGGAGTTCAAAAGGGGCCGCTACCTAAATACGGTATTATGTTGTATTAAAGCGTTGTTACCGAGGAATCATTAAGGCTGAGGAGCTTATTGAAATGAAGAACCGGACTCCTAATGAAGGCCGCAAAATCAAATCGGCATCGATTTTCAGTGTATACAAGGTTTATGTGCATTTAGCGTCGAGGCGAGACAGGCGGCGCGGCGCGGGGGCAGCCGCCCGCACCGCGGCGATCAGGGATCGATCGCTAACGAACCCACCATACACCATAATTGAAACGTGAATTACTTTTGATCTCTTCATACTGACAATGAACTTTTGACATCGCTCAGCTAACTTTGTCGTTTATTGCACCTTCACCTTTTAAGGGATTTCTGTTTATTAATTTAAGTATGTAGGTATATATAACTAAATATAACTATATTGTCATAGATTGTGTATATTTTTGCCAGACTACAAGCAAAAGGGAGGGCTATGTTTTTGACCGGTATGTATGTACACCTGTTTACTCATAACTTCTAAACGAATCATAATTTAATAAATGAGGTACCATCTAATGCGTCATGATGGTCCGCTGGTTTTGTACTTTGCTATTAGGCTGCTAGGTGAGCTAGGTCTATTAACACGGCCATACAATTATATTATTAAGTAGCTTTCTAGAAAAAATATTAGCAATCAAAGTATTATTTGTTGAAGTAAATTAAAACATCTGTTATCGATTAATTCACCGAATAAAATAAACCTTTTTAATTTTGAAATGAGCGTTAGTGGTGCCTTAGTTTATTTTGAACCATCTTAAGGTATTTATTAATTATTTTGAATTATATATATTTAAGTTGTTCTGTTAACGACGTGGAACAAAATGCTTATTAGTTATAAGAATATTGATCCAAGTTTTGTCGACAATGTGGAATGAATAGACTACAAATACCTAGTATTTTTACTGATGACAAACAGTAAAATGTTCCTCCTTAGGAACTGGGCATAACTTATAAGTTAATGCAGACGTCGGTGATTGAAAGAGAAACATTAAACAGCTCTATTATTGTTATAATTACTTCAACTACGGACGTATCTTTTTTCAGTCATTAAATATTAAGTGCCACGTTTATGCTAGTTTATAATTTGTATAATTTTCGTTCGCCCACAATTTGAAGGCAATCTTCTGTAGTCGCGTTTAAATTAAATTATTGTTTGCTTAGTAACCGTAATATATTCTGAATTGAAGCGTGGGAATGTCTACGGATAAATATTAGGTACTAGACGATACCCTTAATAAATAGCTGCCTGCTACTTAATGATAACTTATAAAAATTTACTAGTAAAATAGAGTGTCTCTATCTAAGCTCTCTTATATCCTTTTCAATTCATGTGTAAAAATACTTATGGAATTATCTTTATGACTCGTCTCTACGTGTCCTGACTTCTATTTTTTTTGCGGGTGCAAATAATGTCCCTGTAAAATCTTATAGCTTCAAGTTTCGTTGCTCACTTAAAATAATACATATATATTTTGTATTTTTGTTGCTGCCGCTACACTTCAAACTAAGTGTCTATCTAATCATTCAGAGTCATAAAATAAACCTTACTAATTAGGCGTGGCCTATCAAATATTTGGTAAAGTGTTAATTGAAGCCACGGGTACGGGGTTTTTAACGGAGATGGAATAAGCCGTCAATCATTTTGAATTAACATTCGGCAGACACGCAACCTTTGCTGCTCCACGCATTATACGAGACAAAGCGTCAAAGAACAATCACATTGATATAGGTTAAGGTAGAAATCGGATTTATTTTATCAGCAATTAAATAAATTGAAAGGACCATAATCTCAAAGTATTGCAGGTTTTTTAAATGCAAGGGTAATAAATCAATTTGCCTTGTAAAAATAATAGCGAAATATGTCCATTCTGTGTATATACAATACGTTTATTTTTAAAAGAATCATTAGTCTAACAATTTACCATTTTATCCCATCTCTTATAGCTACTAAGTTTCCCCTTATCATAATAGTGGTTCAATAAGAAATTCGCTACGAAGCATATTTAGTGCGTAGGCATATAACTAGCAACTCAGTTGTTGTCGAATAATCTTTGTTTGTACAAACAGTGTTGTAGATGCGAACAGATAAGACTGCTGCTGGATATACATCGTCGTGTACGGTTAATTGATCACTTAATTATTTTGCGTGTATTTTTATAAGTTTCCAATTAAACTCTACTATTTACTTTCATAGATAATTAAGCAATACTCGTTTAATTAATTGCAGGTAACTTTTTAAAATTGACTCGAAATGGAGGTGGGTAATTTACTTTATTCAAATGAGATGTGTCGGTAAAGTGGTTTTAGTTGTGTGCTATTATTATTTTGTTGTGCTTTATTGGAGTTTCGTGTTCATTAAGTGCAGCCGCGGCGTTGATGGCTTAATCAAATAAAGTTTATAGGGTCCTTTGGGTTTAGTGAACGGGATGAGTATAGTTTACGATTGATTTATATGTGTGTTGCGAAGGATACAAAACTTCGATGGTATCTGTAGATTTTGTCGCCAGGAAATGAAGGCGAGCGGCGCGGGCGCTGGCCGACTCTTGATGTGGTTTTATTGTAGTCGCGCGCCCGCGAGCCCGTGTTCTATCGCCGATACGATGCGCCCGCGCCGCCACTGCCCTCACCTTAGAAAAGCGATATTTTAGCGACAGCCTACATGATTAATTTATAGCCTCGAACTAATATTCCTGAACATAAATCCGATTTAATGTGAAGATAAGTTGATTTATAGATTTGTCATGCGGAAAGATCAATTTTGCGTGGATGTTTAGGTAGGTACTTTAAGTTTAGTAATGTTTATGAATAAATGTTACTCTTGCAAGTATAGTGTGCAGTTGCAATTAAGACAGCTGAGGAGGTATAAACACTTCAAGAAAAAAAGAAGTCGGTCTGCAATCGTAAACAACTGTATTTATTACAATCTCAGTTTTATTGGCGCGCTATTTATAAACTTCCAGTTTAGATTTAAGTGAACTAAAGCAGTTGGAATACTTTAGTGTTCGCTAGGTGCCAGTATTAGCATTACTCCTTGAAACAGTGACTCTTTATATTGTTTATTTCACAACAATTGATTTAAAAAATTCCAGAGGTGCGAGCCGGAGTTTGAACCCAGGATCTGGTGCACGCATGTCGCGCGCTTAACCAATCGGCTATCACCGCTCCAGTAATAATAAAATTATTAGTCAAGATTATTATTAGTCATAAATAATATGTATTTTGGGCTGATATACCGCCGAATGTGTCTAAGGGCATGTGCACACCACGTTTTTTAAACGCGCCGTCGACGCGCGTTTGTAGCGATACGCACTCGAGACAGACGCACCCTGTAGACCTTTGCACACCTGTATAAATTTAAACACGCGTTTCACGTTTATAAGGGCGCCGGTGTCGCGCGTTTGAATTGATACAAACGCGATGGTAATGCGCGTGTGTATCGATACAAACGACAACAAACTGCTCTGTACGATAAAAGCGCGCCGTCGACGCGCGTTTAAAAATCGTGGCGTGCACAGGCACTAAGGGATTAGTTTAAAATTATAGCGGTCGTGGACGATGGCCCTGCAATTTGTCAGTTAACACTACAACGTCATTGACCTAGATAATTATTGGCGTTCGTTTCATAAAGGTGTCTGCTGTTCCATAATATATTTACAAATTTAAATAGTAATTATCTCTGTCTACTCACAGAATAACTGTGTATGTACTGTGTGTACTGGCACTTAGGTACCTACGTATTTAATCCTATCCAAAAATAGCAATATTTCATGCATTTCAAGTCCAATTCTTGAAAACTTTGAAATTATGGTATTTGTTTTTACGATTGCATCTACTTATAAAATAATAAATAAAATTCATAACTTGGCTCTCTCGAGTAAAATTTACATTCCTCCAAAAGATAATAAATAATAGAATAATTATTCCATCTAACTAGGCCATAAACAACATATTCACGATTCTATTAAGCCGCGTCCATAGTTCGCCTCAGAAATGTTTAATGTAAACATATCATTACCATTGTGCAACTCGGGTTCCGAACGATCTTGTGTCCCATTAATTTTTGTTTAATTTGTAATTTTCCCAGTAATTAAGACCGGGCTCGTCTGTTTAATGCAAATGAATCTATTCCCGATCATTAGTCTCTACACGTTCTACTAACGTTACTTTTCGTTAATTAATCCCGAGATCTAACGCCATGGTGCAGCCTGATACTTGATCATTATTCACACGCAACTAGACCTTTCGAATAATGTTATTTAGTTCAGCTAGGTGTCTGCTAAATAGGTATATAAGCCCTTGCAAAATACAAACTGGACATTGGAATAGGCCATAGGTGTTTAGTTACATACACTTCTAAAGTATCGTAGATCTTAGCCAGGTAATCTTGAAAGCAACTATTTTCAGTGTTCTGTCGCTCAATTCGTGTGCGTTGAATTTGTATTGAGATTACATTGTTAAATGGTCTAGTTCTTATCTCGGGAATATTGACCTGTAGAAAGAATCAGGATAAAGATCAATGAAGTTAATAGGCACATAGCGTTTTGTAGTAAACTGCAATGTTTGTGCAAACAACACTAGACTGTAATATAAATCATTTGAGTGCAATTTAAACAACTATTCTTGTTCTCTTAAACAGCTAGGTACATTCCCTTCGCATATTTATAGTAGGTTTATATTATGATGTGTTTTGGATTTTGGGAAATTTTACACCTGACACAGTGATAACCAAAAAATACAGACAACATCATATTGTATAATTATTTTGGGTGGTTAATTAGTAGAATAAAATGTAAAATTAACAACGTACATGATAAAAATAAATGTTGCCCGCCTGTTGTAGTACGTCACGGGTTTGCTTATTCAACTAAACGAGTATGAAGGTACGACTTGAAGCGCTCGCGCACGCCACCCGCCGTCTCGACATTATCAATAAACAGTTTCAACTCAATTTATCTTATCGCACGGTAGTATCGTGAGTAGTTTCCACAATGAACGACGTGCCGATATCAACCAATTTCTAATCAGAATGATCCACCTTGTTAATTAGATTCTGCGACGTGAAAAGTAGCTAAAGAGCTAGTATTTAAGGTTCAATATCGGGTGATGAGTTTTTGAAATTTATTTTTAATTTAATAACTTAATACGTCGATAGGTATAGGGAGGCACTGGTGCGCACGCTATCGGTCCCCGATAACCGCGTCTGTGCTGTCCATGCGCGCCCAATCAAAGTACTTCATTAAAATCTTATCGACGCTAGATAAATCACCTAACGACTGCGATCGATTATTTGGATAATTAATGGTGGTTACATAAATATGCTGGATTCTTGTTCTCGTGGCACTGGTTGAGATGGGCGTGCGCCTTAGGGAGCATTGTGTCGCGGCTCCGACCCGAGCAGCCGCGACAGGACGATAGCTCACACACGAGCAACATCCAAGTCATTGTCCTTTTATTCATATTCAAGTACCTCAAGGAAGTGATATCGAAGCCGACTTTAAGAACTTTCGTTAGTCATAGTCGTACATATCGTATTTTACGCTGCATATCGCGCATATTATCTTTATTGTACCACATATATTAGATAAGTTTAAATGCAGCTTCCTAATCTTAAAGCTTCTAGTGTAACATGACACTGGTCATCACTTACGGGTTTAGTGCTAATATAATTTTATTATCGTTAGAGTTATTGTCCGATGGGGTGTAATGCAATACTTTAGCGGCGGGCACGTAGCGCGCAGTCGCGTGCAGCGGCTAGTCGCGCCGCTCTGAGCCCCGAGATCCGCATCACTCCGGGAATAAATGCTATCCTACGATGGTATCGCCGGCGCCCGCGCCACCCCATTAATCTACATCAGCACGCGCTCGCTACCAGATTAATGAACCAGATAATCCTTAAATACGACTACAGATGTCTGTTTCTTTAACGGCATCCGAGAGGACTGTATGTATACGCGACCCGGAGACAATAATTGATGAATTAAACAGTTTCGACGCTTTTATGAATGTTAATGATAACGCCTGATCGGTCCGTCGATGCGGCCGATACCCCGCGCATAATTAGAATGAATGGTTTAAGAGTTTCGTCTGAAATTGATCACGGCGTGTGGAATCCACGTTAAGAAGCAAGGTATTGGGTGGTAAATACTGTTCACCTCGTTATAAAGATGTTCATGCGTGTAGTCATCACCGCCGCATGTTTAAGCTATCTTATTTACAAGACATAACTTTACATTAGTATCTATTTGTTTACAGCTTTCTAAATTAGAGATCTGATTTTATAAAGTCGAAGAGTCGTTGGGATCGCGTGTACCTATTTATATTCGTAGTTGATGTGATTTATCAAAGCTTAAACAGATAATATCTTACCTGTAGTGACAGGGAAAAGTAAAGAAAATATATTAATTATGGATCAGATATTACTGTTCCGGTGATGGATGTCAGTTAATATTGATTGTTATCATTTAAATGTGTGTGCACTTGTGAAATTAAGATTGCAGATAGCTGGCCAGCGCCGGCCGGCCGTGTGCGAGCCTCGAGATAACCGCTCGAGTGACCTTAATTGTTTCAATTGAAAAACTGCTTTTCACACAACGACGAGAATTGTAAATTGATTGTACAGATGTTCAATTTATTTCCTAGCTGTGCCCGCGACTCCGTCCCCGTAGTATTTAACTTAGCAAAAATATCGGGATTATCGAGATCAAAATTATCCTATGTGTTAATCCCAGTTATAAACTATCTGTGTTCCAAATTTTATCCAAATCCGTTCAGTAGTTTTTTGTCTGAAAGAGTAACAAACATCCACACTCACAAACTTTCGCATTTATAATATTAATAGGATAGGTATGGATATGGACCTTAATTCATAAACATCCTGTCACCTCGACTGAATCCTGACCATTAATGGTTCATTCGTCTCTCTATTTCACATCTAGACTCTAGCAATAGTAAGCGGCATCAGTTTTTAAATAAATTAATAGGACAATATTTTGAAGCGTCAATAGCCTAGTGATTAGGGGGGCCGTCCTCGTAGCTGAGAGGTGCCGGGTTCGATCCCCATCCTGGCCATTAAACTATTGACGTGAGCCCACTCCTAGCACAAGCATTAGCTTAGTTGGAGGGGCTAAAGGGAATACTAGTAATGTGATAAACACACATTGCTAGTAATAAAAAAAAAAATACAACGATGTTTCTATCTATATATCAAAGTCGGCAAGCAAGCAGTTATCGTAGCCCATAGATGCTTGCAATTCCAAAGGCACCGCTCGCACCGGGTTGCCGACTTGAAGTGGTGTGGGACAGAAGGGGGGTGTTAACCCCACTTCAAGTGCAGCAGCCTAGCAGCCTAACGGCTGCCGACTCTCTCACTCATCGTACGACACGGAGCTATAACTGCTACTTTACACAGAATGAGCTGTTTTCAATTAACTACGGCTTGGCTCTGCCACTTTTCCATAATTAGTATAAGTTATGTATAAAATATTTCATAACTAGTTTATGCCCGCGACTTCATCCGCGTAGTATTTAACTTAACAATAAATTCGGGATTATCGGGATAAAAAGTATCCTATATGTTAATCCACGTTATAAGCTATATGTGTTCCCAATTTCTTCCAAATCCGTTCAGTAGTTATTGCGTGAAAGAGTAACAAACATACATCCACATTCACAAACTTTCGCATTTATAATATTAGTAGGATACATTTTTAGAAGTTGATTCCTTTTATTGGGCAGCGTCAAGCTTTATCTCACATCCAGAATATAATCGATAAGCGTTATTGTGTGAGTAATTAAGGCGGTGTCACAAGTTGGGCCGTTAATCTTATAGATCGCTATCGCAGATGATCGCGTGTTGCCTCTCGCCCGAGTCGGTATAGTGCAAACACCGCTGGAGCCCGGCCTGGAGCCTGCAGCCGCCGCGAGACTGGATCGAGACTGAATAATGATGGCCTGTGCCATTACACAATATACGACCTATTTAAAATGTCATATCATACACGGTAACAAGTAACAACACTTACCTACAACACGCTAATGCGTTATTCGTGTAAAAACTTTTTCAATGCCAATACAAAATGAATTATTTTCCACTGTTGAAATTCATAGCTTGTTTATTTTTGTCCCATCCCCTGATATTTTACCGTCTGCCAGATAGATTATCTTCTCTTTGCAGCCATAACACGGTATACATTTTCAGTGTTTAGTCTAACCCGATTATGGAAGATTTTCTCTCTTATATCGCTTTGATATGAAATAATGTACCTAATATTCGATATGTTTTGTCTACAAAGGCTTTCTAAAAGTATAAATAGTTGAGACTTTAATCTATGTATTAATGTGAGTATGGAGACTATAAAATTTCCATTGATGAAGTTAATAAAATAACCTTAGTTACCAGTGCATATGTACATATAAGAATCACTACATTATGATCAAGAAATGCGGTCGAGTCATGAAACTACCTTTTTGTTAACGTGGGAAAATCCTTATGTATGTCAGCACGCCCGGGTTACGAAAGAAAGAAATAAACATTTATGGGACACACATTCAGCGCGAACCGTGCTGAAAGGCTCAGCATGTGCTGGAGAAGAACGAGACTCCCCCAGTGCTGATTTTCAGCCAAACCGCCACAAGGCGTGCGGGCTATACTGGTCTCTGACCTGATAAAACCCTACGGTGTACCTACCCGCTAAACAAAGGAACCATGGGAACGCTGTGCATACTTCCGCGACTTCATCAGAGCGCGAGCGGACTCCTCCCAAGAGTCATTAAACTACCTAATCCGACGTAGGTTGGTATTAAATTATAAGGTGATTTTATTGTAATTCAAGTCTATAATCCGCAATCAAAGTGCAATATATATAACTGCGGGCGTGCGCGAATCGCACCGCGGCATTCCCTCTTTAACATCGGCCATATTTACTTTTCAACCGCACTAACAGATAAAAGTGTCATAATATTTATACCATAACTTAGCTTTCTTATGACCCACCGTCGTAAAGTTAAGCGCGCTTTCTATACAGACAAATGCAGGAACAATATGAGACCTGGCCGTCAGTAATAAGGTTTAATTTAGTGGAATATGAATGCTCAAGATGTCCCCGGTTATCCAGAGCACAGTGCGGTCATTCGATAATGTTTCTAGTCAGTTTGCAATAAATATGAGAGTCCGAGTGTTCGGGGCGCGGCCGGTGATGTTCGCTTGGATGACGGTATGGACTATCTAATTTTATTACCAATATATTGTCATTAACTCGATACTGATCTTGTTATACGCACAATGAGAGGAGCACGGCCATGGAGACTGGGCCCGTGCTTGATACAATTTATATTCAAATGACATTCGCTTAAGGTCTCAAGAAATTTCTCACTCGTCGGATTTTCAGGTAATCTCATATTGATGGTGTCAACGACTGGCCACACGTCAAAATCTTATTTACAGGTATACACACGAACCAAATAGTAGTCAGTGACCCTTGATATTGTGACCTGCATACCGGTTCATAAAACAATGAAGCAAAACATTTGCCATGACAAGATAGTTAGTTGTAAGTAGGGTAAATCTATAAACAAATAGGTATGAATGTATATGGCTGATATCGCTGAAATCGGTATGTCACGCTGCGACAGTCACAATACGGATTATATGATACACAGCATTAATTAGCTAATCTGTAAGCAATGTGCTGATTGAGTGTGTGGTGTCATTCAAGATTACGGTGGCGTGATCCCGCGGGCCGGGGCCGGGCCGGCCGCCTGGGAGGCGCGCGCCTTCTCACGGGTATTTGAGCCAGAACTGGCCTATACTACTGGCCTGTACAAATAAAAAATCACCTTGTGTACAGTTCACGTCGCGCTGTTTGCCGGCCATATAAACTGACCGTATTTACTGTGTAACCGCTCATCCTCCATTTAACGTTGAGCTACTTTGGTAACGTCTAAATTAGTTAAGTGAGAAAAGCTAACGCTCGTAACCGTATTCGATCGGCGGTAAATCGTTTCGATAACGTCTTTTTTGGACCGTGACTCCCATCAGTTATTGTCTGTTTATTGAGTCCCGTCTCCGTAAAGGGAAACTTGGCCCTGTTATTACATCCTAATTTTGTCAATGCTCACCTATAGGGTACGATTTCGTCCGACTCGAAATAGGCTTCCTCCTCATATTTCGTTATGGTTATGATATCGAGCTTTTGTTATATAAATTTGTTGACACAAACCCTAAATAAATTCCATGAGTAGGTACCTATTTGGATGTGATACACGTATGAGATGCTCTTATCTGAGAGCTTCGCTTCGTAAAGAACATGTTCGATGGTTATAAACCTTCCTTTTGGATCGTCTTTTTATCAAGTAACACATCTAATAGACAACTAAATTTATCAATGTCGATATAAAAACAAGATTAAACAACGTCAACACTTCTCACGGGAGGGCATCAGAAATCGATCACTGCCGTCGATAGTTCCCACCGCCGGATTTCACCATCACGGATTAACCAAACAAGCAAGCGTTAATCCCTTCTCATGTGAAATCTGGTGAAAAGACTCGAAGTAATTAATGTTATTATTAATATAGACGCGGCTCGGTCCGGCGAACTCGAATGGCCGACTCGCCGCGGTGGTCCGGCCGAGCCCGGCAGCACCGATGGATGTGCCCACTTCATCATGTTAATAACATTCAGCAGACCCACTCGGCTTACGCGCTCCTAGCTTAAACGGCTCATTACACGCTATCTTTAGGCTAAATATTAATTGAGACATTTCCAACTACTGTCAACATATCAATATGGCGAAACAAATGGACTGCGATAAATAAAGCCCAACAGGTTTATGCTCTGGCGATTAAGGAAGCGACCGTCATTATATCCGTCGAGGATTTTGGTGAAGACCGAACCATAAGGATCCGCGCAATTAGTCGGATCGCCATTCTTTCTGTTAATCGCATTATAAATTGACGTAGCGGTCGCTGCACCGGGCCTTTGTCGGCGTCGTAACGGATGACTAAAGAATTTATTCTTCAAAAATAATGATTACAAATTTAATCTCGGTGTCTATAATTAGTCTACTGCTTATGGGGTTCGTAACCGATTCGGTCGATAAATGAGTTTATGTAAGTGTCATTTGCATTATTATGGACTCTTTATTAACTCTCGTGGTAACTTATTATAATAAGAGAAGAAAAAAATGTGGAGTCTTGTATCTATCTATCCCTTGTCTGTAGAGACGACAGCATACTTTATAATAACAATTAATGAAACATGATAGATTGCCTGGCAAAATACAGTATCATTATTTCTTAGTAGCCGTTTTAGTTTATGTTTGAATTTCCGATTTATATTGTACCTCGAGTGGCACTATTGATAGCAATAAACAAATATCAGTTGAACGCTAACCGATATTTTGGCATTGTTAATGACTGCTGGCAAAAACACTGTTGTCAGTGTAGAGTTACGGAAATTTTATAAGAGCGGCGTATTTCATGAACGTGATTGCAGACAAATCATTTGACGGGTAGAGCTAGCCGGTAACCAGGTGTTTGGTTTAATCTCGGAAGATGTGATGTTGTCTGTAGAGCTAAAAAGGAATGTAGAGGTAATAGCCGTATTTGACATGTCGAAACTGTAAAATGTATAAATATATTACCGGTGCCGGGTTTAACGGTATTAATGACCACTAATGTAGATACAGTTTTTTCTACGTGATCGAATTTCAAGAAAGTACCAATAATATTATCGTTAAATTGTATCTTATCAATATTTACACTATATTTTTTATTTAGCTTAATAAAGTTATCCGATTATTCTCCAAGAAATCCTGGCGGCTCTATCTGGGACAGTATAATGCGCGTTACCACGCAATGCTTTCGTGTGCTCGCGGCATTACTCAAACCTCATTTAGACCTAACTACGTTGCATTGAAAGGAGCAATTTTATTGTACTCTATTGATTCTGTTGACAGCCAGACGAGGTCTGCGCGTCCTGCTGCAACAAGTTTATTTATTCTGTCATGGCAGCTCATTAATGTAGAGAGGAGCGTGCATTGAGATATACTTTGAAATATACTTTTAGTAAGCTGATTCAGATGTAACAGTAACACTATATGCACACGACGAAGACGACACGGTTTTTCTTTACATGTTTTTATTAATTTATTTCGTATTCCACAATGTGTAACGGGCTTTGATGATGATTTTAAAATATACTTATTTTATGTTGGTATATTGTGAGGGTACAGCAACAGTAATACATATGATATTATGGCTGAAAAATATTATAAGTATGTATATTTTTTTGAGAAATTATTATTTATCATTATTATATTATTAAAACTATTATTATTGTGTTAATTTTAAAGATTTCGATTTTTATTTACGACTTTTGATAGATTATGACTGTATTCGGCACCCGTATTGGGTAAAATGTATGGACAAATAGTTGTCGCGTCAACTGTTAATGACCATCCATAGGTCAAGCTTTATATGAGTAGGCATTTTAAGTACACAAGCTGTTTAATATTAGAAAGGAGTTTTTTTCCTATATCAGTTCCTAAGAAATAGTCAAACATGACTAATCCAGAATATCATAGACTAACATGATAGGCCGGCTCTGGCTACTGGCACTTGACGGCGACTAACGGCTACCAGATTTTATACTTATTAATATCAATATCTACTTTCAAGAAATAAACAATAAGTCTCGGCTTAGGTTACGCAGATATTTTTGTTACGCTATATAAATTGAATTTAAAACCACCCTCATTGAAACGACATCATTACAACAAGTGCCTACTACGGAGTGGCAGCGAACACTGGAATGCTAACGCTAGTCATAATAAAGCCGCCTTATGTTGGGTCCACAAAGATTATTATGAAATAACGAATTTAGTAGAGCATGCACAGATATTTAAATTACAATGCGTTATTTTCATGTGGCATTAGAATGAAATTTTAAAATTCGTGTAACAAAAGTGCAGTTAAACGCAAAAGCGATACAGAATCAAAGCCACTCAGTTTTGTTGCAGTAGAAGTTGTCTAAGCATGGCAAGTTTTACATAACAAGTGTTTACCGCGTGAACATGTTTAGTAATCAGGTGGATAGGTCTGCAATTGCCTACATATTGAACTGAATAGGTACCTTGTATAGGCAATGTCAACAAAATTTACGAATCGTTGAAACAGTGACAGTTATCAATTTTGTATTATAAATATACACAATGCCCCATCTGTCTATATACTCTGTATGCATGACATGGCAGTTTAAATGCATGTTTTAAAGGCAGGGTACTTTTTTCCAAAGACAACACTTGTCCTTTATTGAGTGGTCTTGGAACTCAGCTCACCCGTACAGCAAATAATCGTTACCAGAGAAGAATATAACGTGTACGTAAAATTTACGAGTTAAATTTTGTTTAGAACAGTTCAGAAAGAAAATAAAAACAATAGCCAAAGCACATACTTATAAATACTACATATAAGAGCTAAAGTTATTAAGACACTAATGCCAAACTTAGAGAAAATAAATATACTAATTCCTGATATAAAACAAACAATACTAGAGGAGTTAAAATTAATCCAAAACAGTTACTCGAGTATTGAAGAACATCGGTCTCGTCAGCGAGGCTCTTTAACTAAGCTCCGGTAATAATTTAACGTTCTGAATGCCTTTTGCTTGAAGATTTAGTTGTGTCTGCTTACCCCCGAGGAACAAATAAGTGTGTTGTGTTTTACTTTATTTTGTTTGTGTAACAATACCCTGGCGTGAACGCAACTCGCACTTTGATTTTCAACTCATATGACAAAATGAAATATTTGTAATATGATTCTTAACACAATTTGGTAAAGTTCAAATTTGTAAAACAGTATCGATACGTTTCTTCTTTTCGAGTGATTCGGAAAAGGCGTGAGTTACGATTTGAGTTATTTATAACGTCCAGTTTGTGCAGTGAGTACGTAGTCCTTGGCTTCATGGGGCTCACGAATGATCTTAATTAGAAGTATTGTGGTGAGAGTAAATTATGCCCGACGACCCTTTGTGTCGCTTTTGGTTTCCGAACGTTGGCTCCCTCACTGTAAATCATGTACCTATCCGATCGAGGATGCCCCTAAGCGTTGATTAGGAAATTAATGAGACCTTAATGGAAGTAATTTTAATGCCGTTTAATTTCTATGCCTCGATAGTGATTACATGAATTTTAATGCGCAAAAGCAATAAATGTCAGTTAACTGTATTTTGATTTAATGGTCCATCTACATATTGAAGATGCCGCACCACAAATTGACTTTGTATAGGTGTCCATTATTCATATGCGTACGTAGTGTGGAACATTTACAATGTATCTCAGTTAGTGTCAGCGTAAATAATAAATTGATAGAGTTTTTAACTAGCTCTTGGAACTGGTCCACTGAATAATATTAAAGCGATATTGTGACAGGAGAAGGTCGTCCGAGATGCAAGTGGCGATGTTCTTAAGTGCTCGCGTCGTAGAGTAAGACGGCCATTATGCTGTTAAATTACTAAATAGCGTGAGTTCTCGGCAGCCGGCCCCGACCGCATTCTACCTCCTTAATGCTCGTATTAGCCGATAAACTGTTCATTTGCGTGAAAAATAAACCTAGTTAGTATAACAAACAACACCAGTATTCGTAATGAAACGAGAAATTGCAGACATTCTATGAAGGTTCTGCTGGTTTTTGCTACGACTCGCCCGACGCGAAATGGTTTCTTGTCAATAATGTTTCGAAACAAACCTCAGTCGACAGCTGAGCGAACTTGTTTGTATTTCCATACATTTCGAGTACCACGTCGAAGTGAAGATCGAAGAGCGATCCTGTTTTCTCGTTAACAGTAGTAATCAGATTCTGAACGAGTATCCGTGTAGAACGCAATACGCGGTGAGATGACTGACATGTACCGTTTTGCGGAAAATATACCAGTAGTGTTGTTTATTGGCAGCGACCGTATATAAGCGGATGCATTGGGCATTATCGATATCGATAGAACTCGAGCTGAGGCAGCGATGATGTGATAAATGACTTCAAATAAAATTATTTGGACTCAAAGATAAACATCAGTTGTCAGTCCGCATCGTGATGAAGATGTATACGTGTTGATAGAGAAACGAAATGTGACAGTAAATAACACGTGACGGCGCGTGATCACATCGGGCTGTGGTAAAAAGTGAACAGTGTGACGCGAGGATTAACTGGTGCCTACGCTGCGTCCGGGACTCCGCAACGCAGCGCCATGCGACGCACCATCCCATATCGACACGCGACTTGACGCATGGCGTACGTCTTAATGCATCCATTAACATAAACATTCTCGTCGTAAACACTTACTAAGATTTTTGTTAATTGTTTTTATAAGTATGTTTTGTTGGCACCTTGTGTTACTCTCCAGATCAAGAAAATTTATAGGTTTTGTTGAGCGCCCTGGCGTGGAACTATAAAAAGTATTAGTATTCGAAATGTTAGTAGTACATTTTCCTTTATAAAGCCATGCTGATAGTTTCTGCAAACATATTTAGATGGAATTTTACTAGAATTCCGATATAAGTTAGAATGGAACACATAAGGCTATTTTTTGTAATCAATTCATAAGGACCATGGCAAAAGCGACTTTAGCCAAAGTCTGTAACCGCTTTCGTAACTCACAAATAGGTTCATTCGCGTACCTCTTAATACCTCCGGCTGTGTTTATCTCGTTTTCGGTAATAGAATACCGGGAATATTTTATCAACGCACGACCGAGTAATTTAATATAAAGCGTATCACTAAATGATCTCTCGGCCGCGATGACTATCGCCAGGTTAATAACGGTGTTGGAGGTTCCTCTACGCAAGACACGCGTTTGCGATATTATCGCCTCCGAAGCATTATTGATGAGAGCCCGCCGTAACCAAATAGCCCGAGGATCACGTTTGTTTACTTATCTAACCTGTGTTAAAATGTTCTATTTTGTGTCTAATTGAAACTCGCGCGGTCGATGAACCCGTTTATGACAGGTGCAGCTCGGAATGGCGTTTTCGTGAGATTATGCTCCGATTGTCGACTACCGAGCGCCGATAAGAACATGCCTTTTTCGTGCTTTGCGCGGGCTGTGCCTAATTGTCGAACAGAAGCCGCGTATACCCCTTAACGACCGGCGCAATGGCCACGACGTTTATGGAAGAGAAACTAAATAAATTACGTTTACTGCTGTTAAGATTGCTTCATTCATTCTTGTCGTTCCCATTGAGTAACTCGGCTACAAGCGGACGTGGTGCAAATTGCGAACAATGCTACGTGTCTATGAATAAACTATCCACCTCGACTATTGACATTTAATTTTCTTCTGCCAACAATGGCCGTCTTAAGGCCTAGATACAATCGCATAAAAAATCTATGCTAGTTAATCTTAAAATGTATTCCAATTCGTTCCACTTGCCGGTGGATATAAAAGACTTAAACGGGCGCATATAGCAATGCATGCATTAAAATCTTGTTTGTTGCCTGATATAAAATGCAAACTAATACCACTAGTTGCGCCTTATCTTATAATTAGTTCGGTTTCGTTGTTAGTTAATTAGGTACACAGGTTTTCAATTATTTTTACTATTTGTAATTTATAGTTACCCACACACGACGTGGACGCTCTTAACGAATGACAAATTACGACCTGTTTAGATCTAATAGGTACGTTGGTGATGTAACTGGTCAGTTTTGGCTTAATGTATGATGTAGCAGTGCGCCAAGGCATTCTAGCAATAACCTAATATGCTTAACTGATTTCCTGCGGCAATCGAGCCTTGACATTTGCGATGCGCGTGCGCCGAGCAACCGTTGACCCGTAGAGCTCAGTCGGGCTCACATGTGGGCCATATCGTCCGCCACAGCGAGCATTAGTGTCGATTCACACAATACGCTATTATATCTGGTGTTTACGGCTGAATCACGACATTTCACATCGACTATGACATCGAGTGCTCGCCGAGATTAGGAACAATGACCTCTTGGATTGATTTTCAATCGCCATTCTATATCATCGTTAGGGATCGCTCTTATGGTTCTCTAACAGCATACGCCACTTCGTCTATCACAATCGATGACTAGGCAAGCGATTTACTTTTTAGTCCATACATACACTAAATAATTGCATATAATTATTGGATTTGTTGATATTTCGTTAGTTACGTCTCATTATCTATCCGACTTTTATCACTCATTATTATGTTATTATACCGAAATATATTTTGAACCACAAGAAAATAGCGGATATTTGTATATTTATATTGCGCTAATATTTATGGTTTCTTGTACTTTTATATTGCATGAATACACAAGTGGCGCTGGTATGCTAATAATATGGTAACCAAATGTATTGGCTCCTATACATATGCAAATGTGGATAGCTACTCCGATAAAATTCGAAATGTTATTGCTCCGCAGCGCGTCAAGCATTCGACATGTAAAGGCATCGGTGTTTTTATTTTTATCGAAGGGATCGATTGTAAAGATAAGTGTATCGTAAGACAAGTAGCGGCCACCCAGCCGCGGGCGGCGGTATCGGCCCATCGCTAGCCGCCCGCCCGGACATGCTCGCATTTTATTACATCTGATAACGACTAATTCGCATATACGTCAAATAATTGAAACGCCAGTTGTGCCGCCCGACACCATAGCTTAGGAGAAACTCGTCAATCGGAATGTTCTTTCAATGCGTAATATCTTTTACGATTCGAGTCGAACAAACCAGCCTTTTATTCCGTGAATATTTCGGAGACATCACGTTATTCAGATTTATTTAATGAAGCTTTGTGTCGATAAGTAGGTAATGTAAACAGTTTATTTAATAGAATTCAAGTGATTGCGTTTGAACTAAAACATATAAAATAGTTTTACGATTTTTATTTGTATTCGATTCTATACTTAGAAGATTTTAAGGTTCGTTTATCCTCTATTGTATCGTAATATATGGTATTATCGTAGAAAAATGGACTTGTATTGACATAATAAAAAAGAAATATGTGCATAAACAACTGGGTACTAGGGGGCGTTATACGAACAATTGAGGAAAAACATGGTTTAGTAGTGTATCATGTTTTATAGAAAACTTCATTTCTCAAATAGATAAACATGAATATAACTTATTATCAAATATATATTTCACCCTTTCTCCAATTAGTGGCTTTCGAGCTGTTCTAAGATTTGGCTAATTACCAATATTTATACATAATGTCCTCTGAGACGAAATTGAAATGATATTTTAATATTCCACATACACAATACTCGGAACGCAGATGGCGGGCGACGAGAGGTTCACTCCGAGATTATATTATATAATCGACCTACAATAAATCACTTCTCACCTATAAAATATAAATCAAGTGTGACATAATAGTACATTGTTACATGAGTGGTGAAAGTTACTTATTTTGTCCCGAGACGGGGTTTGGCGCCCGAGCGTAGCGAGGGCGCTAATAGTTCGAGGGACAAAATAAATCTTTCATCCGAGGTAAACACTGTGCTTTTCATTACGAATACAAGGAAAATAAAAATAAAAACAGGAATTGGCTAAAGAAATAATACAAGGAAGTATAAACAATACTCTTCAACTCGAAAAAAAAAAATCGGATTGCCGCCTATTTTGTTTTTTTTTTCGTTGGCCGGCCAACTTCATTATTTAGCCATTATTTTTCATTTTCATCTTTAAATATTTTGCCCAAATCTATGTTATTTTAAAGAAATTGTTGAAACTAAATTATAATTAAGTCATTTAAAAAATATATTCTTGAATTAATACTTAACTTTATGTTATTTGAATTTTACATCGTTCTGTAATTGAGTGACTGTAGAAAAAGTTTGAACATGGTTCCATAGAAATGTGAAAATGGAACTAGTTTTTTTTTATAATTTGACAGCTGTCAGTTGAAAGCGAAACTCCCGGGCCTGAAAAGTATTACTTTCAACCCGCTTCTCAGTCAACTTCAGACCTACTTTCAGAGTATGAGTAATGAAAAATACATTTATATTGTTTTCACTTCGGAATGACAATAAAATACTTTAAATTCATGAGTGATTTAATGTGTACATCGATGTAACGTGCCCAATTCAGATAAGCGAGTTTTAAATATAACATATTAGATTGGAAATTATAACGGAGATCAAGTTTTTATTGATGCTGAGATTCGATTGTAATCAAAGTTTTATGTGACGCAGTTTACGTTACGTAGCGCGGAAACCTTTGAATATTGCTATCGATCAATAGATTAATACAATAGATAATAAATAACATTTTTGATATGAAAATAAATGGCTTTGGAATTTGTTTAATTAATGTTCGGTATGAAGAGTTTATGTAGTAGGGTTTTTTTTTGTTATTATTATTTTTATAGAACGAAGTCGACAAACAATTTACGACCTGCCTGATGTTAAGCTGTTTGCGTAGACATAGATGCTTGTAATACTAAAGGCATTTCTCGCACGTTGCCGACCGGAAGAAGTGTGGGACGGAAGGGAAGAGAGGGTTGGTCTTTGGCACTCGTACAAAACGCAGCCATAATAACTACTTTTCGTCGATCTTTTGTGAGAGGGTGGTACTACCCCGGCCCAGCTAGCCCGAGTATCAGTTGGGCAGAGCTCTACCTCCGAAAACAGGTATGTATCCTGCAAGTGTAGGCGTCGGCTATTGTAGATTCATTCATTAGGTAGGCCCTAAAGTAAAAAAAAACCTTACATTGTAAAGTTTGCCAAAACAATCCGGTAAAATAAAATGTATGTGTGGTTAAATTCATAAATTAAAATTCATTTACTTTTCACGACGTGAATCACGAGTTTGATTAATATCAAACGATCTCACTTACAGTTAGTTATAACTTTTTATAAGAATAAATAAATCCTCCGTCATGGGTTTGCACTGTGTCATAAAACAAAGTTATTATACCTTATAATCCAAGCTATATACCTATGGAGGGCATTGTTTTTATTCATGTCGGCGTTATGGCGGAGGCTGCGGGGACATATTGAGATTGTTATTCAAATAAATACATCATTCACGCGTGTTGTATATGGCCTCAAACATTTAAAATGAGGCTTCAGTTTTTTTTCTATGTAATTTAAAAGAGTCGACAAAAAGCGTACGATACGCGTGACGTTAAACAGTTACCATAGCATATCTGCTTGTAATACCAAAAGCATTGCTCGCTCGTTGAAAAGCAATAAAGCCTAAAGGGGAGTGCAACAGAGGAAGGGGAAGGGGATTGGTCTTCCGTCTTTCTCGGTTGTTGGTATACTTGGATTGTTAGTGCTTGACGACCGCTTGGCGCAGTGGTTCGAGCGTAGGTCGCTCGGCTCACTGCACAATATGGTGGTTGCGGGTTCGATTCCCGCCGGGGTAAATTTCGGAAATGGCCATTTCGTAATTTGCCCGGGTCTGGGTGTCACTGGGATCGCCCCCAGTCCATTGTACGGTACCCATAGTACAAGCTCTGATAAGTTTGGGACTGTACGATTGGTGTGTCAGTCTGGCGATATTTATATTTATTTAGTTATAGTGTTGTAATTCCTTTGGTACGTTCATATTTGGTTTAATCCTTCTTTATATAAACCTCATATTGTGAATGTTATTTTTTGAAATATTACATATTATCATTATTGTTGTGTTTTTAACCCCCGACGAAAAACGAGGGGTGTTATAAGTTTAACATGTGTATCTGTGTATCTGTGTGTCTGTCTGTGGCAACGTAGCGCCCAAGCTGATGAACCGATTTCAATTGTGTTTCTTTTGTTAGATAGGTATTCTGATCGAGAGTGTTCTTAGCTATGTTTCATGAAAATCGGTTCAGCCGTTTGAAGATCATCAGCTCTTTTGTAGGTTAAAAAGCCACATTCACGGCCAAAACCAACTTCCACGGCTCGAATCCAATCGAAATTTGAGATTATTGGATTTAGATTTATTATATTTTTAAATGATCGTAATAGTCTGAATTGGCTTTTCCAATATTATAAATTTGAAAAGTTTCCCTGATTCTGGAATTTTTTTTATCAATTTTTATATGAGATTTGTGTATGAACTAAAGACGTTCCATAAGTCACGTGTCAAATGATGGATACGCGCATGCGTTAAATTTTGTTCGTTTTGTTAATGGTCATGGAATATTACGTTATAATAATTCTAGAGGGCGCTGCTCCGCCATTGAGAAAAAATATAAAAAAACAAATCTAATTTAAAATAATTTTAGCGTTATTGAAAATTCTTCCCCTGGGCTGCTCCAGTCCACCTTCACCAGAGTTATTACATGAAACTGAATCATTATTGAAAATATTTTACTAGGAATTAAACCTCCGTGGCATCAATATTTAGATTCGTTGTCTATTATAATGTCAATTATTATAATGTCATAACAAAACAATGTCTCATATTTTTACACAGATTTTCTGTTGATTATTGTATACATTTGATGAAAAGGTCGTCGCATCGGGGGTTTTTAAATTTTCAATTTAGAGTTATTATTATAAGTCTATTATTAAACATATTCATAATTATGCCATTAGATAAATAGAGAATCGTTTCGTTTTTTTAGCTAAAGCCCTGGTGCTTTTATTACTGTTTAACGGGAAGGTGTGGGCAGTAATATACGATAATATTAGATAGTAAAGTCCGCATCGAATTGCATTGGACGCACCCGGCGAAGAGAGGCGATTGGCGCCATGGTCATAGGCCATCTCAGCTTAAAGGGAATCACAACGAGAAAGAGTTTTTGATAAGTATTTTTTATTATTTATCAAAATATATACGATCTATGAAAAAAGAAATGGCCGATTGGTTAAGCACGCGTCTTGCAGGCACAAGATTCAACCCCCGGCTCGCAACTCTAGGTTTTTCGAAATCTTTTTGCGAATCATAATTTCAATATAATTATCACTTGCTTACGGTGAAGGAAGACATCATGAGGAAACCTGAATGTCTTAGATAATCTAAAGAATTAAAAAAAAAACTTGAAATCGGTCAACCCGCACAGGGTGGATTATGGACTGTACCCCGCGTGTTGAGGGGAGGCCCACGTCCAGGGGAAGGGCTAATTATTAAAATAATTTACACACATTTAATCTATGTGTAGGTACATTATATTTATTCCCATATTTATTTCAAAAAAGTTGTAAAGTCTAATTAGAATAAAGCAACATTTATTTAAATACCTTTAATTAAATACCTATCACATTATTTTATAATAATCATAATATTATTGTAGTCGACTGGCACGGATACTCGCCTTACCGGTTAGCAATTGATTCTCGTGCATGATAGCGGCGGCAAAAAAACTATTAATCAACAAATTGGGAGTCATATTATTGTGATATGACGTGTATTTCCATTCGTCAACTAATTATTAAAGTCCTTATTAGAGATGACATAATATAACTTTTGCCCGTAGCTTCGCTAGCGTAGATTTAATATATAAAGTGTGTGTGTGTGTGCTGCGCCTTAAATTCCCAACGATCTCCATAACCACAGCTGCAGTGCGCGCACGTTCGTGTGTGGCATCCCGTAACCGAACAACGTTATTATATTGTTATGACAGTTATTTGTTGATTAAATGATAAGTTTATGATCAACGTGCCGCTGTATTAAGACTTGCGAGAATATTTGCATAGAGTTTGCGATATGTACCTACTTACGTCTGTACAATCGTTTAAAATTATTGTAATTTGGGTAACGTTAAGAGGTAAACTATAGGCATAGTCGCTTAACTGGGAAGGTTATTGCAGTAGTTGAGCGGTGCGGGAGGGTTGTGTTTTCGTCACGTCAAATGACGCGTCACTTCTTAGCGTTAGTAGTGAGTACTAAATATTTTCATATTTTCATAATTATCTTAACTTGTTCTTTGTTACATTTCTAAAAATATTCTTGATGTTTTATCATCAAAATCGCCAATGGTCGGATGAGCGAGCGAATGAGCGGTAAAAAGAGTACTTTTTCCCTTTTAAGAAAGATAAGTTTCTCAAAAAAAACTAAAATATGTCCAAAGTTAACTGTACTGTTAAGTTTTGACTTCAGACACATAAAATTTAATAGTTCCAATAAAATGGGTAAATAAGGTCGGAATTCCTGCAACACGTCGTAGGAACGCAGAGGAAAGCCTCAGAGAGTTATGTCTGCGCCATACACGTGAGGTAATTTCCTCACCTCGGCTGAGACTATTTCGTTGTGTCGAACTCTCTTAACTATTGACGTTATCTTGATTTACGCACTTTATTAACATTTTATTACACGATTGAGCGCGTTTCGTAAGTAGCTAGTCTGGCGCCGCGTTGACGCCCTCAGCGAAAACCGATGAACTGAATGGTAAATAGAAAATAAAAGACATGTAAACGCATTCTCTTTGTTCTATGCTGATTTTATCGTTTGAACTATTATCGTTGTGTATTATTATTAAAAAAATATCTGTAAGAAACATAGGATTGAAAATGATAACTTATCTTAAGGGCCCTCCACACGAGGCTGCTTAAGAGCGTCCACTTGTTACCGGCGTATGCGGTTGTACGGCGAGATCGTCACATTTCACTCACACTCATACAGTTCCCCTTGCAAATAGCTCGCATACAATCACGTCACAGACTTACATTTAATTTTATAACAAAACGAGGCGAACGCCATTTAAAAAAATATATTTAATTTAAATGTGAATAAAAATATGTAAAGCCATTTGTACTTAGTAAATTAACGTCACGGTAAAGAAATATTATGAAACCAGACAATTATTTCCTTATGCTTTGATAAGATCATCAAGATTAATTTCTAAATATACGTAACATACACCGAGTAAATAAGTTATTAAAATCAAATTGAAATTTACGATTATCATAAAATAAAGATTAGGCTACTTCGGTGTATATTCGAGTGATTTAAACACATTCCAGCTTTTCACATAAATAGTCATAGGTCGGAAACATTCTTGCGTTAGATATTTATGTCCCGATATCGCTGGTGAGGTCCACGAAAATTGTGACATACTCACGACAATAAAAAGTCAACAATGAGCGGAGTGGTCGCCGCGACAGGACCCCCCGTATCCCGGCCGCCGCTCCTCTCGTAATAAATGCGTTTATGATCTATGATCTGAAACTGATACTTATAATGGCTTCTGTATAAAGAAGCTGCACCAAAACGCAGTCGGTCTGCGCCCGCGCCGCGCCACTCCGCATGATAAATAACCTTAAATTGCTTGTAAAAGGTGAACTTTTATCTCTCTCCCTTTGTACACATGTAAATATTTGTATTTAATCTGACGTCCAATTATTCATTATGCTCGTACTGACTACGATTGTAGGCGAAGAGTTCGTTTAGTTTTGTATGCAGCGTTTAATTGTGAAATCGAATACAAAACTTGAATAATTAAAATATAATAAAAGTAACAAGCGGTCGGCACTTAAAATTAATTTATAAGTATTAAATGAAACAAACGCTTCTTGTATTACTTATTTTGATGTTATACAGATTATTAGCGAAGATCGGCGTGTCTTTATTTACGGTTATCGGCAATTACAAATTAATTTTAATTGGACCAGATGTGAAGCAATAAGAGAAGCGTCTAATTTATAGTTACGTGCGTTGTTAAAAGTAGAGCCGATATTTATTATATGGTAGAGTTTGTTTATATAGAGCCGTAGCGAGCAGTAGCACTGTTGGAACGTTGAATAGACACGATGATGCAGTATTGCCAATATTTATTTAAAAATATGTGAAAATAAATATTTTCGTTTTGAGCATTTAATAATTTATCTTAGCTGATTGATTTTATCAGTTCAACGCCCGAATACAGATATGCTACTTAAATATTTAGGTCCCGCTTATTTGTTTGAGACGTATTTTTGTACAGCGCGTCAAAACTATTAATCAAATACAATGTACGAGTAATTATTATTCTTGCGACTTTTTTTGTCAGATATGTGCTGAGATAAAACTAGCAATACTATCTACCTATGCTTAAATAACGAGCAACTTGAGGCAACACTCAAGTGACGTGTCGCCGATTGCATGTCCACCACAAATATATCAATCGGCCGGGAGAGTAATGGTCGTCAGGCCGACGGACCGGCCTCCTCTCGCTAAATGAGCCGCAAACTGGCCCCTGGTGATTTCTGCTTGAATGTTAAGTAGTTTTAATTATTTCGCACAGGCCCCCGGCCCTAGCCGCCGCCGCTCCTGAACACATTTATCAAGGGGTATACTTACCAGCTAGATACACGACCTCCGCGAATATTATGATGTTAAATGGGTAATTGAAATATTACAGTTAACTATTGATCATATATCATGGTCTATGTGTTTGAATTAATTCGTAATCAACTCTTATTTGCATGTTCAACTCATTTTCCCATTAACTATTCCACTCGCATTCATTTACCGCGAAATTTATCTATGGCAGATATTTAATGTAAACAGAATACAATTATATTTCACAATTCTTCAGCAGCATGCGAAACGGTTTTGGAGACCTACAAAGGAAAGTTGGCAAAATAATATTTAATGAGTACAACAATCATGCCTTAATCGTTTCAAAACTTCAAATTCATCTGAATTAGGGGGTTTTTCAGAACGTTAATCACCCAAAAACTGCAGCTCAATGCAGGTAACTTTACGAAGCGTTTAAAAAATACACCCGGCGATTAAAATTACCGCAAGAATACGTTGTGTTTCTGTGTCTTAATTATGCGGGCAGAATTGATCGCAAACCCGGTCGGTAATGATCGGCTCGTGAGCTTTCATGAACTAATCTCGGCAGCGGACCCGATGAGCGATGTTCCGAATACCAAGTGAGGTTTTATCTTTACGCGTCCCCTTGAGCTAAGAGCAATGTCAGGGCTACATCCATGAACATTACGATTTAAACGCCCGTAATTCTTTGCTGTCTTGTATAAACTGCATGAGTATTTGAGAATTTCACTAGAATATTAATAAAAAAATGTGTTTATTGATATATAATTGTAGTTGAGAGTGACAAGATCGGCAGCAGCTATTTATTGAATTTTTTCCATATGTACCCGAATTTTTTTAGGTAAATTATTATTATCTTTATAAACGAATCTGTCTGGGCTAAATTAACATTTAGAACTTGCAACAAGTGTATTCCGGTGTAAACGAATTCCTCAAAGGATTTATTAACCAAACCACACCAACTATGAATTTCAAAGGCCTTATCGTTGGTTTATGTTATTGCTTTTATTATCACTCTGATTTAATAATTGTTAGGAATACAAGTTAGTTATCAGCAACGCCGTGCCGGACTAGTGGTTTGTGTCCAAAGCGGGCTCGGCCGAAGTAGGCATGCGATTCGCTGCGGGGCTTGTCTGACGTGAAAAATTACTACTCTCGTAAATATTTTGTTGAAATGCAATTTAATTGAATAATACCTACATAAGTTTACAACAAGTGCTCATATTTCACTCTCTTGTTTTTTTTTCTTAATATATTCAACGTCCAATCAGAACTATTCACACTTGAAGAGATAAGAATCACTGTATGTATGTTAATTTAGCGATAATAAAGAAAGAAAGAAAAAACTTTATTTTAGCTCACAGGATAAAAAGATAACAAAAAAATAAATAAAAAGTTAAAAATTCTGCTCGCCACAAACGGACCCAATTCAGCATGTGCTGGTTGACAAGAACCAGCGCTGGTCTTCCATTGGGCCCGTTAGCGAATTCACGGGCAACAATAATACAACTCATGCTTCACCTACTTTAGGGTCTTTGCAAATGCCAATCTGTAGTTTCCTGACTACAGCTCTGATATACGGGTTGGCTTGACTGGGGTAGTACCACGCTCTCACAGAAGATCAGCATAATGTAGATATTATAGCTGCGTTTCGTACGATGAGTGAGAGAGCCAGAAACACAACCTCCCTCTGTCCCATTCTCCTTCAGGTCGGCAACAGACGAGCAAAGCCTTTGGTATCTAAATATATATAAATCAAAGGTCTGACTGACTGACATAGTGATCTATCAACGCACAGCCCAAACCACTGGACGGATCGGGCTGAAATTTGGCATGCAGGTAGATGTTATGACGTAGGCATCTGCTAAGAAAGGATTTTGATTAATTCTTCCCCCAAGAGGATAAAATAGGGGATAAATAATCCCGAAATTTTTGTTAAGTTGAATTACACGCGGACGAAGTCGCGGGCACAGCTAGTTGAAACATATATTCTATAGGCTATGGTAACCGCTTAACGTCAGGCGGGCCGCTTGTTGGGGAATTTAAAAACATTTTTTAATAAAAAAAAAACTGACTTCTAAAAAGCTTGAAATAACTAGGGACCTTGTTATTTCTTTCATTTGGAATCGGTGCCAAAGCATTTTCAAAATCAGTTCACAATTGACAGAGAAATCGGTGAACATACATAAAAACAGACATATAGACGTAAACAGAACCTCCTCCTGTTTTGAAAGTCGGTTAAAAGAGACAACTATAGATTCCATCATCGTTGTAATATAATGTTGATTCAATTCAAGAACAAATTATTTGTAGAATATTTGGCAGAATAAAGTCCGACAAGAAACCGACTTGAAGTGAATCTCTACTCCAGCTGGATGCTTATATCAAAGTGCATCATAAAAGTTCACAGTGACAAGCCGAAGTACTCGTATTAGCGTATGTGGCATTAATTTTACGATCGCCGAGAGTAAATTACTTTCTCGGAATGGTGCAAGAAGTATGAACGGCAATAAAGCGTTAACGGGTCCCAGATACTAGATCACGCAGTGTGCAATATAAATAGAATCAGTGCTGCCATACCGATGTCAAAAGTTTCCCTAAGTTCGTATAAATTAGTATTTTTTTAGAGTGTGTTTTAATTGTCGATGTAATTATGTGATTCTACCAGGCGCACATAAAAGGTAATACCTAGATAATTTGGTAATTATATTTGATTAAACTCAGGAAACGAAATTATTTTCTGAAAACGCATGCCCTATTGATCAAATCCATCCCACATATGAAAGATATTCTTAAATAATTAAATCGTCGAAGTTGAAATAATCATTTTTCCACGCAAAAAGGGAAAATAATCTAGACATGTCGTGATTCTGCACTTGCGCACTCTTTGATTTACTGAAACATTTTTATGCTTCCACTAATAAAGTTTACATGATCATCAATTTTAATTTTACTATGGCCGACGCGGCCCTCGGCTGCCGCGATCCAACGTCAATATATCAATTACTTCGCTTTTTTACCAAGCGTAACGCGATAAGAGGACATGATTAACGAAGGTAGGTCTTACAAATTTGCATTACATTTTCCGGTGCAATATCGATGTATACTAAACTCGATATTTATTCAATCACGACATGACGTTTTAAAGCAGAGGTATAATACATATTTTAAAAGTAAAACAATAATACTACTCGTAAGTTCATTGATCAATAGTTTTAATTGATCTATATAATGAACTATAGAATGCTGTTCCTGTTGTAGTTAAAAATAAAATAAATGAACTCTCGCTCTGGCCGAAGTGTGACCTTTCAGATTTGCATTTAGAGTGCGAAATAACGCTCTCTCATTGGGGATGCGCAAGAGTCGCGCGGGCGACACAGACCACCCAGCCCCAGCCGTCTACGAATTTCCTACCTCTGCTTTAACTTTAAATAAATATTAACAAGGGCATAATTCACGGCTCCAATGGAAATGGCAAATGTTTTCGAACGCCCCGAGACATGGGTGTTGTTGGATTGAGGGTCTCTAGCGAGGTGATGAGTGTGTGCACTCGTTATTTTTGTAGACGACTACAAAACCAACACAACTTTGTCTTACAATATCTCATTCACATACACTTTGTATTAGATAAAATCGTAAATGAATGTTAATTTCAATATTGAAGCCCTCGCTGGATCAACAAATCATCGCGATGGTATCTCGTGCGATCCGAAAAGAACCGTCCATTATCGAGGGATCCGAGTGACCTCTAACACTAGGGCGATATTTAGTGGGTACGCATTGTTCAATACAATGATAATTGTAGGTGGTGGCTAGAGTTTGTTTAAAATTGATTTCGGCTGTGATCGTCGGCTTCGATAGCGTCGTCGTACTTACATTATTATAGGTTTGGTACGCTCCGGGCGGGCGGCGGCGGTACGGACCCAGCCACGGATAGGCGTACAATTTAACTCTAAGAAAAATATATCGCGTAAATGATCGTATCTTATCTAGTCAGTTTATAGACCTAGATCCTTTATAGACCTATAAAAGCCACAGCAGGCTTTCGTTAGTCCGAATCAGCAGGCAAGGTAACTATCATTACTTTTGCTAACGATAACGTAAAATATAATAATTTGAACTCAGACGATGGAAGACTGGTATGGAAATTCCATTAATACTATTTTCAACACTTAAAACATTTAAACCTAAGAAACTTTAATGGTTTTGTTGTTGTGTTGTCATAATAAAGCTTAAAAGCTCATTGTTCCTGTGAGAAATGCTAGCAGGTAGGCGAGGAGATTGGGAGGGATGTCAGGAGGCGCGGCGTGGCTCCCGCGATGGTGGATAAGAGCCGTCATAAGTCGGCGCGTCCGCGCGTCGCCGCCGCGTGCGCAAATAACGACAAATCGCGGCTTCATCGGCGCGCTTGCGCGCTTGGCTTTGCTGACGATCGTAGGGCTGTCTGGTTCTTCTCTTGTTTACTGCTATTCTTATCAGACAAGCAGACTCTGAGTCACATAATCCCTATTTGTCTATAAGCAACAGATAAAACATACAGGGATTTTATTGCGTGCAAATTGTCTCCTGTTACTAATTCTGATATTATATTAATTGTTTGATCCCAAATTGTCAGGTATTGAGTCCGTATCCTTAAGAGTCCTGTGGAAGGATTGAAAAAAACTCATTGGAATGAAGAACTGATATAAATATGACGAAAACAATGGACACCAAATGCATACAGCCCTGTCAGCTACAATGCTGATGTTCGGCTCGATCGACGCTACCCGATGCGCGTGCGCTGTGTTTTATGCTCACTTTTCTACAATCCCTTACCGTATTGTCTCTGAAACCCTGACAAGGTAAATATATGGGGAGCCGATACGATTTTTGTCTAGTGGCACTGCGTGGGGTATGCTTGCAATAAAATATGTTCAGTTGATGGGGAGGAACGAAAGCAGTTAAATTCGAATGCATAGGTAAGTAGGCTGGCATATGGCACCAGCAGCAAGTTTCATCATGGCTCTAGAATCTTAGAAAGTCAATTTTATGATCACTAACCGACCCGATCAGATTGATTTGTTTTATGGAAGGCACTTTCAGATAATTTAGCTCCAGTGGTTCTAAAGGGAAATCAGACCAAATGTAGAGTCCAGTTCATAATGACGCTTGTATAGGTAGGGCACTGCAGTACAACCATATTTCGCCGATGGTATTTGGATCCCAATACCATAGGGCTTACCGTTAGTACGTACGTATTAGTTTTAACATGTTATATGTTAGGTGAAACCACTAATATCACTGCCTACGTAGTAATAGTATCTCTGGTTTCGATAAATTGTCCAGTCTAAGTAAGTGCATCTGAGTTAAGGTTAAGCGGAAGCTCATATCGCCGTCCAGTGCCCATAACTCAGAGTAACAATATGGCGCACAATTACAAGTCTCCGGTCGCTGGGTGACGATGATAAATAGCTTTCCTTGGGCAAGGGACACACGCGGTGCATTGTGCTCTCGCGCAGATTTCCACGCTTACATCACCAGCCTAACCCGACCTCTGGCACCGCACACATTTCACTCAACAGACAATCATATTATATAAATCCAATCATAAGTGTAGAGTTCTACTTCCCTGGTCAGGAGAATTCAGTATTGTCTCAACTCCCAGTTTATCATTCCCAATTATCTTTTAAAGCGATACAATGATAAATGATCGGTATTAGGTGTAATTTGCGGTTTTGTGCTTTTAGTTGGAAAATGTCCACTTAAGTCATAGGGGTGATTTCATATCGTTGAATAAGTAAATGTTTGGGCACATTGTTCTAAGACCGGTTATGACGGAAACGTCGCGGCGGGCTGAAACATTAATTATTCACGCGTCGACGCACTTAGCAATCAGCATTAATCCACGCGAGTGTGAATCGTTCAGCGCGCGTATTGCTTTTTGTTTTCAAAAACACATGTTTTTGCGAGTCGTAGCAACTGTAATAGGTACTGTTACGGTACACTTTTGTTTTCAGACCATATTTAGCTATTTGACCTGTTTAAAATGTGTTGCTGATGATGCATCACAATAATATGCAATTAGTATAGAATCAGTTCTGTAGATTACTGGTTCTACTTCAAGAAACATCAACCAGGTCTAATTCTCTGAAACAGCAAAGTATTTATGTTATATTATTGCAGTTAAACAAGTCTAATGCATGCTCGTTTTTATTTAGTTCAATTACATTTTATTGACGTGGAATATCTTATACGGAGACATTTACAGTTATATGGTGATCGATCTTTAAGAAAGTTAGATGTACCAACATAATGTTATTGTATAATAAAATGTTATTAAGAGAAACGCGTACATTATTAACGGCGTTTCCGATTGTGTACAAAGTAAACAAGGTGAGAGAGAGTGCCCGTGTGTTACTTCATTGTCCTCATGTCGACATGAACACGTCGTGATGGCTTATCTCCAAAATTCGAGGGCCATGTACAGCACCTTCGTTTATCCGCCGGCAACAAGGCGCACGGAAACATCTTGTCTCTCGCGTAAACCCGCCATGTTTTATTCTCTCGCACTCAGCGCCGATACCTTAATAAAACCCAACAAGATTGAGCAATAAAAAGTAATTTATTTGATTGTAATTTCAAAACACAAAGTGGACCTCATTTTGTAATATATTTTTATCTTCGTGGTTTTGTGTTTCTCGCTCGCGGAGCACGTCCTGCTCGACCTGCCCGCGGATCATTCGTTCGTTCAATAAATTTAAAGTGTATCTTAAACTCGATTCAATTTCGACGGCGATACCTAACGATTGGTACGATGAAAAATACATTACCGTATACCGCAACATATAACTTATTTCGTATTGCTTTTCTGAGTTACTGTATATGCGATACGGTCACATAGTTCGTAGCCCCGACTTTTCCAAATCTAGTAAGCTATACTTGCCAGCTTTCTCCGGTGCATTATAATGTGCATATCTATCAGAGACAGCAGTCACTCAGCATCTCTAAATTACATCTCTTAAAAGGTGTGAGAAGTTTAGTGAGGCCGCATACATAATCGGTAGCAACGGAAGCCGATCACTAACCGGCCGCGCCGAGCGCTGCGTATGCGCGTACAATACGCGCAACTCCGATATTATCACCGAACCAATCAATTTGATCCCTCATAAAAAGTTCTCAGTAGGCAGCTAGCGAGTATAATGCACTCGCTGTATCGCACCTTCGATCCGTGCCTCGGTGGTAGCCGGACTTTTCATATATTTTATGTGAAAAGGATATGGGCATTGTTGTGAGGCGTCCCGCTGCGCGCGCGTCGGGTAAACACTTGAAATTACAAGTCAGCTCGGACGGTCCTCGTCTGCGGCCAGCTCGCCCGGAAAAAGGCGCTTCCAATGTTACGCTCGATGATACTAAAAATATTTTTCACAGTGTTCGCTCGTGTGTGGTATTTGGTTCCGAGATTTGTATCCATATTATAAAACAATTACCTAAGTTTATAACCAGGAATCCCATTTCATTATGCCTATATATCGTGTGGTGTTTGTATTCGTTTGTATTCGTTATTCGTTTGTATTCATCACCAATACAAAAATAAAATCCGGTTTATCGAATTATGAGACGATCCAAGATCTCATTTTTTCGCAGGAAGACACCATCGCTTGCCACCAAAGTTGAATATTATCGTCGAAATGAAACTTAAGTCCGAAATGGGATAAAAGTTACCAATTTAAATAATACAAAGATTTGCGACACCATTTTGTGGAGCTGTTTAAATAATTCTCAAATGATAATAAAATGAAGACAGGAAATATAAATATTTTGACTTTTGTTTTATTTTTACTTTAAAAATATATTTTATGATAGATACTTATAATGTAAATGAATATTTAGAACATTTTGTAGAGAAATACAATAGGTACCTATACTAACGGTTCCAATTAAAATTTTAGAATGTTTAAATGCATTTTATTATAGTCTACTCTTGTACGGTATGACGGAATGTTATAAGTAAGTAAAAGTAAATATTATTGAAACATGACACT
The DNA here is from genome assembly GCA_918843915.1 of Notodonta ziczac. NCBI lineage: Eukaryota > Metazoa > Arthropoda > Insecta > Lepidoptera > Notodontidae > Notodonta > Notodonta ziczac. The sequence continues at coordinate 6,149,831 of OU974047.1, forward strand.
CGTACAGTTTCTATTACTTTTTTCTTTAATTTTAACATTCAGTATTATGTTTTAATATTATTATATTTATGTAATTTAGACACGCTTTTCTAAAGTAGTAGAGCAGGAGGATCGTAAGCAACTAAATAAATAATAGCTATATGCTACATAGGTACAGTTCTTGTCTTGTACTTACACCTAATAATTTACATAATTAAATTGTAAGGGACAATCAAAATTTTAAGAATTAATTAAAAATCGTTTGTCCTGCATAAGCAGGTATCGGAGAATCAGTATCTAGCAATATCCCTACTTGCTACCGAGTGCTGACTATTAGTCTATTACACACTTTCGTATGACGATGAACACAATTTAACGTCAAACAACCTAACAACGTGCACCCTAATTGAATTATCTAATTAATGAAACTAAGCTCGGTATTAAAAAATAATAATATGTAGCCGTTTTTAATGTCTCACTTCAGGGCACGGTTTTCTCTCAAAACGAGAGGGCTTCAGACCATAATCCACCATTCTGGCTCAGTGCCGGTAAATATATAGGATATGAACTGCAATTAGAAATGTCATTAAAACTGGGAGCGGAGTTCAGTTTTCTTCCACAGCTTATCTTTAGAACAAAGCAATACATTTGAGTCGCGTTTGAATGTCCAGCAATCACTTACATTGGGATATAGATATACAGTACTTACGCAAACATGTATTATTGAAAAACAGTATTTTGAGTAAGTCTATGAAAGGTATCTACAATGTGAGTTCGAGTGTCAGTCGCAACTCGCGAGTGGCTCGGAGCGAGGTGCGAGATGTTACACAGCGGATATAAATAAAAGAAGATTGTCCCCGAGGACCGCGGCCCATAATGTGCACTGCGCTCCGCTTGTGACCGGCAGATTGGACCATTATTTATGTATCATTATTTTTTAAGTCCCTACATTATGAGATAAATCAAGGAGAGTGGATCAGAAATGTTTTAGTATGTTCTAAATTTAAACATTTACTATACCACTGTCCATTTGGATCATATTTATCATGAATAGATTATGCTCCTGTTAAGGTTATATCAAGATGTATTTTAAAGATTTCGTTTTCCAAATATCAGATTCTGTCCAAATTGTATTGTAAAAGTGGTATAATACAAAGGTTCATAGTGGATCACGATGAAGCTCACACGATTAGGCGTCCCCCCGCCGCCGCCCCGCGCCCCGCGCCCCGCGACCCGCGCCCGCCACACGCGCGCCTTCCAAATAAAAGTGCTGTGTTGTCGCGCGCGCCAGAATTACGACGCGATCGCCTTTTATTATCTCTCTTTTTTAATTCAATTTTACGATAAAGCCCCGTACACGTCGACCCGTACATCTTGGTCACATGGGGTTTTTGGTACGTTAGAAGTTAGTGTGCGTAGAACAATGAAAACATTGTGATTGTTGCTACAAGTTGTGTCTGTCGTTCGATCGTTAAGTATCACAAGCTTTTTTTAAGTAATGTCTCAAATACAACGACCACAACATAAACTAGTATTTAACTACTATAGGTTAGGCGCCAAGTCATTAAGAATTGTAATGCAGATGTAATGCAGAAAGTAAATCTGACTTATTTTTATTAATCACTTTTGAGGAAAATATTTAACGGCAGAGAATGCAGTAATAAAAATGAAAATTGTTGTTTCACGGAGTTATTTTAGGTATTACATTAAGTATAAGGTGTAATGAAGTGTAATATTCAGTTTTTTTTTCTAACTAGGAACTAAAATAATTCGAGTAGAATAAAAGTACCTTCATCTACATTTTGTGTATACCTACCAATTGACACTTAGAAAAATTTGCCTACATTCAAGTCCCAAGAGAGCACATACCTGCTTACTCGAACGAAAAAGCGCACTCCATATGACAGTTGAAATTGACCTCTCTCAATAAAAATCGGCTTTTCTTTCTTATCGCGGCTGGAATTCAAGAGGACGCTGTGTCCCGGCGCGGCCGAAGCCTCGCTCCCGCCTCATTTGCATACAAGCTACGATTTGTGTATTGTTAATTAGAGCAACACAAACAGGTTCTGAATAATGCTGCCTCACAACCGGTCCACTATGCTCTCTTGTTGCACTATTATTGTTTCATCTGTTATTTAAATGGCAATAGCTTACATTCAGTGAGAGATAATAAACAATTGTACATAATTAACACAGTATGTTAATACTGTCAGTATTGATTTATTAACAGTAAGTTTGTTTGCAACGTGTGTGTTTCATTGTATTGTTTGGTTAATAAAGGGTAATTAGTACTATTTGTCTTCGTGTATCATTCGTGCAAGGAAAAGACTTCAACGCGCTAACTTGTGTTCTCTGCTTCAAAATTGTTTTTTTTTGTTATAAATGCATATTATTTTTGACAAATATTAAATAAAATCACATTTGGGCAAGTTTATGGTCAGTACTTAGCTATTAAATGGATGTTGACCTTACAAATAGCGTTCACCTATCTACTTAGAGCTCAACTAGCAAACTTTGTTACGACTTATCTCATCCAATACCTTACATCTATCAGGCTATGCAGGTGAGATGAGACAAGTTATCACCCTCGAGGTCAGATGACGCAAGGCTTTGTGCCTGAGACAATGTCGAGAGCCCCATAAATTCGTCCTAATACCGCCCGCGCCCGCGCCGCCGCCCGTCGGGTCAATCCCGCTCTAAGACGCTTTTTATTGTCAAAACCCATAGCAACGTTGCCTTCCCCGATAACTTTATTGTTATTTACATCACTGAACTATCATTTCGATAGCCGTTGTTTTACATTCGTGTAACGTCGTGTCAGAACCGGGCCTCGTATCTAAATTGCTTAATTGGAAAGCCTCGGAGAGAGGGCGCTCGGATAACAGATATGAATATGTGTATTAGCCACGACTGACCTTCCAATTGAGTCACCACAAATTGTAGATGTCGACGGCTATTACACGATTTTATCTATAATATAGAAAAGTCAAATAAACTAATGTTGTTTATATCTTCTTTATACATAGCGAAGTAATTCGAGCGCAGGTAATTGATACACTCCGATGTAGTTTATATTATTTCGTCTAAAGTCTTCCGTCGTCGTTCAGATATATTTGTGCACAAATTAACGGGTTTCATAATATGGTGCTGCGACCAAACCACAAGGTACTGCCACTCAGAGAAGACTACAAGATATATTAGTGCCATCAAACAGCAATAAAACATGAATCGATTACAGGACAGAAAAAAACAGAGCGGGAAGTCTGTGCTGCGCCCGCGCCGCCGCCCGCCGCCGGCCTCGTGAGCGGTGGGTTCACCTTCTAGGGTATGCACCCCTTAATCCCACACTTTATGCAACAATGATCGGATTCTGTCGTGAAAAGATATGTCGCGCTGTATCCGCTTTTTGCAGACATTCCCATTTACGTCTCATTTCTGAACGCGACAGTAAGTTTATAATTTTAAAACCTCGGAACTGGATCGAGTGGGCCCGGCGCGCTGAATAAGACTTTACGAATTTTTAAACGCGAATAAAGTCTTAATAAACACTTTTTATGGTAGCCTTGTAATTTTATTTGCATTCGAAATAGGGCTCGTGGCGCGTGTTAGGCTAATAAGGAACGGATGGCCGGTCTTAACGAGCCTTTACGTCGATAATATTCGCCGTCGTGTGCCGAATGAAATCACGTTTTATTATGCCGGCCATCATAAGTTGTGACCAAAAAAAGGTAGAATGAGTGTGGTCACCAGTTGCTTACCTACCACTAGAATTGTTTCGGCTGTAACTGGTGGATACGTGATTTTATTAACGCACTTCAAATTCAATTTCCTAATACTACAATAACACTTTTACACTTATTATTTTACACTCCTTTAATAAATCTGATACAATTAAATATAAGTTGTTTACGTAGGAATAACGGTACGAAAATAGAGGGCTATGATTGTTTTGTAGTCATAAAAAATAATAATCTGGTCGACGACGCGACGGTACGTGTCTGCCAATAAAATCCGCACAACATGTGGCTTTGCAAATGCGATCTATTTAGACTTGGATATCGTCCCAGCGAGAATAATGTTATCCAGGCACACCTCAGGCCGTGTCACTCGCAAGGGCGTGTCGGAGATAAGTTTACATATTCTGTATGCATTATGCAAATTGAAGTTTTATGTTAAGCCAGAGAGGGGTGAGGCGGTGTGCGGGCGTGCGTTTGCGACGTTCCACTGCGCCACAGACGCGCGTCAATCTTGACTTTGACACTGAGCGCAGGCTACAACACATTTAGATAGTCAATTGTTGATTACTGTGCGCTCTCGTTAGTGAATATGCGTTTCAATATGGATGTTAACTTAATGGTTAAATAATACGCTTGTATACTAAATTTGTTTGAATTAAATATACTTAGTAACATAAGATACTTTTTCTATGATGGTGTTTTGCCATAAGGTAAAAGGAGTTGTCATAATTGAATATGTATCTGCGGCGATATAATACCTGCGAACTATATGACTAAACTTTATTTTGAGAAATCATAAAGGATGATCTCATTTTGTTTAGGTAGGTTCACCAACCTATATAAGGTAATTTATGTTTGCTTATTAACTATATCATAGTAGATGGCTACCTATGTAAGACACTAATGCATAAAGAAGATGCATTAGTGTCCTTCCATAAAAATTTTCACAAATTCATTCGTGTTTCAAAATAAAGTAGTAACAAAACGACGAGTGTCGTACCTTCTCAATGTACGTTTCGTGTAGGGTAGATCCGTGTGATGCTCTTATGTTGGGTTTAAAACAAACGAACAATGATATAGAGCTGGAATGAGAGCGTTATTTTGCCTTTCTTTCTTTTTATCTTTATCTCCACGACCAAAGATAGAGCAACGAAAGAATGCTCTATCTCTGTTCACACAAAGTATATTATATTTATGATAGAGTGCGGAAATAGAATGAGAATTCGGAAATGCTATCACCTCTATATGAAATACTCATACTCATTTGTCTGAGCTAAACGTTATATCGGTCAACGATTTGCAGTTAGGCATTTACCCTACCGTGCTCCGCACTTTCGCAAACCCATAATTCAGGACAAGCAATAACTCAACATACAAATTATAATAATCGAACCCGTCAATATGTCAAATATAATTTTATCGAAGCCAGTGTAGCGGCGGTGATGGGGAACGGAGCGTTAACTCTTGCCAGTCATGTCTACCACGCTTATATTTTGTTTTATTATGTTCCGCCGAGTTTTTTTTTAATATCAGTAATTCACTCTGATAGCTGGGAAGTTAATAATCTTCTTTGTAATTTTTATATCTCAGACCATGTTTCCTTTACATTTATAGGCAGTCTGTTGTTAGTCGCAACTCGCAGTACCATATCAATAAAGTGTCCAATCTGATCTCAGGTCTTTACATTCTATTCGCAAGCAAAAATGCATATCAGTACGTGGTCAGTACCAATTTGACACTAATTGGCATGTTATCTATGATCTACGTTTATTAAGATTAAACAAATATATCTGATAATTATACACTTTGCAACATAATTGGAACAGAAGTGTTACAGTCAAGGTAAATGTGTTATGTGGTCTTATATTGGTAAACTCGGGCTTACATTACTTCTATATCTACTTTTTCTTTCAATCTATCAAGGTTGTCAATTAATATTTCAATTCTATTGCGATTATGAACAACGGGAGAACCTTTGTAGACAAAATCTACTGACGGCAAGAAAATGTAATTTTACAAACTATACAGGGTTTGAATACTTGTTACTATATAGGTTCTGGTTGGTCCTGCATCGTTTCTCAGACTTACATCTAATACTGGGTACTGGTATATGTCTACTTAGTATTACTTAAGTCCTATATATGAGCGTATTATTTTAAGGTACGGTTCTAAATAGCTTCTTTGTCAACCGTAAAATGTTCGTTCTAATTATTTTTGTCCATTTATCTATGGATATTTATTTATTTGTACTTGATAACAGCTATTTTAATTTTATAGGTACTAGACCCATAAAAATTACAAATTTAGTATTCAAATAAATAAGACCATGTTAAACGATATTTTACAAGTCGCAATAGTAAATGCAAAATATGACGTAATACTTACTTACCTACCCAAATAAAAACGTTTGTTCGTATCAGTCCTTTCTGTTGGTCGAGGATAAATATATAATTACACATTTTAGGTACCTGCTACAAAGAGGATAATGTTCACGGTAACTCCTTTACGACCTTCCATCGATTTGAATGAAAACTCTGTGTATTGCGTAAATGCGTGAAAGCCCTGTCATTTGCCAAAGCACAAGTTCATTCACCCTGTAGTAGTGCTAATCTGTTCCACAAGTATATTGCCCTTAAGTGAGGTGCAATGTTCCCTTATCACTTAATCTCAATAATGTAAGTACAGTTGCGGGGGCCGGGCGGGGAGGTGCGCGGTGTGCGGGGCGGGGGCGGTTCATTCATCAAGCCTCCATAAGGCTCTAAACCTAATTCGACACGAGCAGCCTCGCAACATCCGCTCTTGCAAAACGTTATTTCATTCATAACTTTAGCGTGTGCCGTGTATACACTGAGCACAAAGCATTAATGAACTATACAGCTGTGTGATTTATAAAGGTAATTTTATGTAATGAATAGCTTGATGTGATGATGGCGGTGAAAAAAATGTGTGTTTATTGATGGGGTACTTAATTTTCACGATGATAGAAAGAAGCTATTTATTTCCTTATAAAGAGTAGCTCATGCTTGCGGTTTTGTTAGTTAGTAGTTAGTACCGATTGTTATTTTATTTTATTGTACTGCCAGCCATTACAGCTTACGAGGAACTTAACTTAACCGACAATTATTTCATGTTTTTTAAATTACAAATATGTATTTCAGTGGACTATTATTCGATATTATTCGATTCGATTCGACTTTAAAAAGTAACCGTGTATTGTACCAGCTATAAGTATAATGATCCAAAAATAAGACTGTAAGTACGAATCGGAAAAAAATCTCGTTCGAAAGTGATCCAGTAAACTGAGGTAATGGCTAAATAAAGTTCACCTTTATAAAGGTGTAATATAAGAATAATGTTTTGGTGGGTTCGGTGCGACCACAGCCGATCGTGGTTGCCGCACCCACGCGACGGCGGCTGACGGAAAATAACATTTAAGTTGAGCCGATGACATCAGCGCGCGCGCCGCGCCCGCTACCGCGCAGCCGCGCAGCTGCATTCGCTGCGCACGCGCACGCAATCATGATTCTATAAAAAATACAAGTTTTATTGGAATGAATAAAGTACACTGTCAAGGATGGTGGAAAAGATATGGTCATTATCATTATTTTTCGCTTGTGAATTTCATTTCATAATTTATTTAGGTACTCAGATAGGTATTTACATCATGAAAATTATTTGTTACTTATGTGTTTAGTTTTTAAACCCTGGCTAAGAAGTATGACTTACAAAATGAAGAAAAATACGAAATAATCGTTGGATCTGAAATGTCTGACTGAAATGTCGTAGTAATTTAACAAAGAATAATTACCTTGAGGATCAGTGTCATAGACTTTGTAGAGTAAATGAAAACGAATCAGTTACTTCGTTAAAATTTATTAACGTCACAAATAATAAATTTGAACATTATTAAAGGGCTCAGCGTGGCCCGTAGACAAAACGTTGCTTCGATCTGGGGTAAGACAATCCGAGCGATGAAAGCAGCCACGCTCTTCCTAAATCAACGTCAAATTACCACCTTTTAATCTTTTGTAAGCGATTCGGTTACACACGTGTTCTCGGAGCGACTAAATAGTCGCAGCGGCTGAAATACTGACGGAGATTGCCGTATAAATCTGACGTTTGAGAAATTTTACACGTCTTTGTTACAAATATATGTTTGTCGGCGGGCAGCTATATTATTTTACTATTAGCCCGTGAATGGAGCACGACGTCGTAAATGAACCATTCCTTTGTGGCGAGTTTCGGGTTTAAATTTATTGTAGCGCTATATTTGAAATAGTAATTTAAGATAGGATCGATGTAAAATTGGGTAATTTTACTCTTTGTACACTTAAAGTATTATGTAATAAGAATGGGACGAGGTGTCGTCGAGAGATCATCGACACTTAAGGCTTTATAGACAATAAAGCAGACAAGCGTAATGGGATCTTGAGGGCTCGGCGGCCTATAAGGGAGGTCATAGGCCAATCTGTTAGGATTCATTGTGAAACTGACTGTGCAACGAGCCTCCTGTAGGTACCTACTTGTACAACCATAAAATATGAAATAAAAAATCGCTACATATCCTTATTTCGCGAATACCCAATAAATGTAATGTGTAATAAGTTCACTTCAATTTCATTTTACATTATAAAGCCATAAAGATTTTTGGTAGGTGGTACCTAGATGGAATAAATATTATGCAAAACTGAGACACAGAATTTCTTATTAAATTAAGGCATGATAATAATGATGTCAAAAGGGTTGATACTTGAATTTAACCATAAAACTAGGCGACAAATTAAAAACAACATTCGAAAATTCTCAACTAGATAGAATATGATAGGCTTTATTAAAGTTACGAGACGCAGATTGGCCGTGAAGATAATTGTCTTAAGATGATGCTGGCTAAACAAAGTGCGTATGTTCGGCGAGTGACGGGTGTGCGGCCCGCGCCCGCGGCGACTTGGAATAGGAACTCGTATGGGAATCCTTTATGATCGTATGCTTGCGCTATGGTAATCACTAAACAAATCTTAACAAATTAAAAATTAATTAAAAAAATATATGTAGACTTCTTCTGGCCAATATAACAAAATGGTTATGTAAATGATTTTTCTAAAAATAAATTAAAAAACAAAGTTGTGAATCCCTACCATGGCCTTGCGTATAGAAAATTGAAGATGCTGTGCGAGTACCTTTTTAATATATAAAGGTCTGTTCTAAAAATAAAAGTGTGTGCAGAGGGCCAACCCTTGGCCACAGTTGATATCAGGCAACACAATGGTGCGCACACACGTGCAGTGATCCATTAGACGGGATAAGTGCGGCTAATTCCCGCTCTTGAAGCCTGCGTTCGCGCATTAGAATAACGAACAGAAGGTGTAGAGATAGGTATTAAATTTCAAAATCAATCTAATATTCTGAAGAATTTTATGACACTCTGATTTAAATTATAAGTGCAAAGATGATGCTAAGTAACAAAACAATTTTTTTTGTTTTTTTTTCATCTCTTACGTCTTGTTCGAAAATGCATCATACAAAATGTAGAATATTACAGTTGGTTTACTGCAAATAATTTTATGCATGCAGCGAAGTAAGAGTACAATCACTTACTCTATGTATGAGGTGCTTATTCATTTGTGCGTCGCAGTCGGCTCGTTAGCAATTGGACATGCCCGTTGCACGAAATATTTCAGCGATTGAAGCGGCGGTAAATTGCGCGCAACAATAGCATGCGTCCGCGGCATGCGCCCGCGCCGCCAACAAGACCCTATTTACTACAAGAGTTTTACGATACACTCGTTATCTTTAAATTATGTTTACTGGCTTAGAAGGTATGAAATAGAAATTATGTTTCACTATGACACAGTCAGTACTTACCCACGTCCTCCACACATAAATTACACATACGATAATTGTTTCTCGACCGGATTCGATGCCAACAAATAACCAGCTTTTGACAGTACACTATTCAGTGTTACCTTACGAAGTGGAAAACGACATAGAGTGACAGTGATTCCCATAGGGCGGACCGCTCGTATTAATTACAGCGCGATGATCCGAGCGCGGAGGACGTCGCACGCGCATCCATCACACGCGTCAGATAGCGCGTTATGAACGACGCACAGATTTGTAGTCGTAATTTGTACCACTGTCATCACATTTCAAAGACAAATATAAAGGATTGAGGACCGGACTGACAAGTGTCAACGGGCTCATTCGGTTGGTATTTTAAGAGGGCTTTTTATTTAACACGAGCAACAAGAGGTGGATTGATCGAGACAGGTTTCAAGTGCCGTTCGATGGCCAGGTAACGTCGCCTCGGTGCGAGTCCTTTAGTGTCTCGATCGACGTTCCGAGAAATGTCCTTACCTAACTCTTCACGTTTTACCAGCGCCACAATCACACGGCAAAGCTCATGTTTTTGTCTCTCATGATGTTTATTGTTTTATTTCTAGCTTTTGTTCGGTTTATTACGATAGGGAGTTTCATGAGTAAAAAAAGTGTGGGCACGCAGAATGCTGCATCGCCGTCAAGGAACGACGATGACTTCTCATTTTCCATTAAGACATTAAAGTCAAACTTTTTTGAAATATATCCATATAAAATTCTGTAGTCTGATGTGTGATAGCAACCTTCGTGCATAAGTAGGTACTGTAAAGAGATCCCTTAGTGTTATCTATGATTATGCCAATTTTTTTCTGATTAATTGGTGTTTAATACTACAACTTTGCACACTAAAGGCAAGTGGTGGTGAGAATATTAATTCGTCCGGTATCAGGCCGGTCATCGGTTTACAATTACACGGGCTGATGGTATCGGATGCGCTCGCGCCGGCGGCGGCAGCAGCGCGCATGCGTCAAAATTTAATTACCCGAAAATTCGCCACTCACTCACGCACGCGCTCATCGAGATACATATCGGATCTTCTCGTGCCGGCTTCACAACATCCGCTCATATTATAGCAACGCTGATGGACGACTCACTAAATAATTCAAGATACACACGAGATGTGAGAGCGAATTTCATAAAGTTAGGAAATAATTTCGACGAAACTTAAAGTTATTAATTACTTTAAAGAAAAATTACGTGTTCAACTTTTTGTAATAACGACAACTAATATTTAAGCTTAAAAGTGCCTGCTTATATTGGTAAGCACAATTTATGTATTATTTTATTCTGATTATTAACCCCCGACGAAAAACGAGGGGTGTTATAAGTTTAACATGTGTATCTGTGTATCTGTGTATCTGTGTATCTGTGGATCTGTGGATCTGTGTGTCTGTCTGTGGCAACGTAGCGCCCAAGCTGATGAACCGATTTCAATTTTGTTTCTTTTGTTAGATAGGTATTCTGATCGAGAGTGTTCTTAGCTATGTTTCATGAAAATCGGTTCAGCCGTTTGAAGATCATCAGCTCTTTTGTAGGTTAAAAAAGCCACATTCACGGCCAAAACCAATTCCCTCGGCTCGAATCCAGTCGAAATTTGAGATGATTGGATTTAGATTTATTATATTTTTAAATGATCGTAATAGTCTGAACTGGCTTTTTACAATATAATAAATTTGAAAAGTTTCCCTGATTCTGAAAAAAATGAATATTTTTTCAATTTTATTGAGATTTGTGTATGAACTAAAGACGTTCCATAAGTCACGTTTCAAATGATGGATACGCGCATGCGTTAAATTTTGTTTGGTTTGTTAATGGTCATGGAATATTACGCTATAATAATTCTAGAGGGCGTTGCTCCGCCATTGACAAAGAATATAAAAAAACTAATCTAATTTAAAATAATTTTAGCGTTATTGAAAATTCTTCCCCTAGGCTGCTCCCGTCTACCTCAACCAGAGTTATTACATCAAATTGAATCATAATTGATAATATTTTACTAGGAATAAAACCTCCGTGACATCAATATTTAGATTCGTTGTCTATTCTAATGTCAATTATTATAATGTCATAACAAAATAATGTCTCATACTTTTACACAGATTTTCTGTTGATTATTGTACATCTTAGATTATAAATGAGGAAGCCAAAACAAATGATTTCATGGTGCTTTCATAATCTGGCATCGAAACTAGTTGTACCAGATGAATTTGCGAGATGAGCTATGGATACTGAGCTACGGGAGCTACGCAAATCGCGCTAACATCATTATTTGGAAGAACTAGGTAAATTATACATTTGATGAACAGGTCATCGCATCGGGGGTTTTTAAATTTTGAATTTAGAGTTATATAAATATGTGTTTAATAATTATCTTGTGTTTTGATCTCACAGTGTGTATCGAACCAATCACCAACAATCGAGTCGAATTAGCGGTCACTGGGGTCGTATACTCACAGTTCATTTGTTCACAATCATCCCGATGTTTCGCTAAGTCACCGTTTATTAATTAAGAGCTGTGAACACTTGGCATAATATCATCACAGCCGCCGTCGCCTCGCATTTATCATAAACATTTCTCATTGCTGGCTTCGCTTGCGCTATGCTATTTATGACTTTTGATACTCATACTTGTTTCTCCAGCCCCGTGGTGAGAAATCAAGATAGAAGAGAAGTGAGACGTCAGGGGTGTGGCCATGATTCAGTAATAGTGATTGTAATTTCTTAGAACATCGAAACTGTATTGTGATTTTTAATAATCAATCCGTTCTTTAATAATAGCTTAATTGACGGCCGGTGATTCATTTGGTAGGGTACGGACACGCTATGATTTGTTAGTTGTCGATGTTTGAGTTTTTAATTATACGTAACTAAAGATGTGTTATTAGTGAGGCGGGGTGCAATGTTTTCGTCACGGCTATCTCTCGACAAATGTGATGCGGCGCTTTCTTATTTTTTGTGGCCATACGCGTCCGTTCGTCAACTCGTGCTTGTAAAGTAACAATATTTATGAAATTCCATTGGGACTATTACAAACATGCAGAAATATTGTGCATTATTTTAATTTTGGCATTCACTTTCGTATCACATTTTTTTCTGAAACACTGATTTACAGTATGTACATTCCACTAACTGATAAGAGAATACAATAAAACAACGAAAATACATCTGGGCGAGAAATAAAATATTAATTTAACTGTTGACATTATGAAGGCTCATCAATCTTTGAATATATGTTCTGATACGAATAATGTATTCGTAACCCACTTGCAGCGGACCAACTAAAGTGTGTTTCAACAAATTGACGTGTCACCATTCTTTGGTGTAGTCACTTCTCTTCTGTAATACTCATGAAATTAATATTCCGTGTCAACTGTACATGGATATAATGCCGATACACGTAATGTAAGTAGATATCAGTTCGTTCATAAATACATTAACTACGAAATTTTAATGAAGTCGTACTTAGTGAAATTTATGGGACCGGAAAAATTTCTAGAAAATGAAATTACACATCATCAGTTTCGAACTCAGTTTTAAGTTACTGCATATAACTACATATTTTAGTAATAAATACTAGCACGACACGTTTGCAGATTGATTTTTAATATTTATGTAAATAATACGGCCGGTTAGTACTTACCTATACCGCACATGTGCGAGCGCACGCGCGGCGCGGTGCTCGGCGCGCCCCGCTGCGCAGTGACATGTCAGTCAGCGGCGCTCGTCCAGCCCCAGCTAAAACAAAAGACAAATTAATTTTGTACACAAGGCATTTAATTTGAATGTGAATAGCATGAAGTGCGACGAATGGCCGCGGAGAACAATGGCCGGCGCCGACGGTCCCGCCTTTTTGTTTTACACTTGATGAAAGTAAAAAGTACAAAATCTAAACGTTCAGACAATTCCGTATTATGATATGGACACAGTAATGGAGGGCTGGCGAGGCGCCTAATAGCTCGTAATATTAAATGTACGTGATGGACCACGGGGCGCGCCCGCGCCGTATCGCGGGTCAACGCGGCCGGAAATAATCGTTAAGTGTAAAATTTTTGATCATAATGGGATGAATCTTAGAATGGACGGGTCGGTGCGTAGACCTCCCTCGGTTTTATTTCCATAGTGAAATTGAGTATAGTTGTATAAATTGTGTTTTGTGGCCAATTAGTAAAGGACTGTAACTTTACGATTGAACAGGTAATGTTATTTCATCATGAAGAAGCTTCTGCCCAATGACTTTAAGTACATTTTCAACGTATCAGCCGTAACAATATTTCATATATTTAACTCGTTCAATTTTCAGCTTGATTTAATGCTGTATGATCGACATGTAATGACTATTGGTTGAAACGATTCTGTCCGCAGCCAATCTCAAATGATGGGAATAAGTCAGCCCGGGGCGACGGATGGTTACACACCTACCGACGTGCCGCGTGTTTACTTTATATCATTAGCCCATCAATCAAGATCTGTTGAATCGTAACTGTTAGTTAAACACTAACAATCGTTCGATGCGCGGCTCGTACGCCCATCAGTCAGCGAGCCGTTGACGCGGTGCCTTCGGCTGTCGCGTCTAGCCGGTGCATAGAGATGGGCATTTATATTATGTATCTCAAAATTATTACGATGTAAATCCAACCAAAAATGTGCCCAAGTCTATAGACCTGGGCACATTTTTTACTAGACTATAGTCTAACATGTCTTCCTTAAAAGCGCTCTATTGTCATAGACATAGAGCTGGCTAGATCCCTAAATATAAGAAATTTAATTACTTCAAATATAGTTAGTACAACTTCTGGTCCAAAGCTGTATGTATCAAGCATAATAAACACGGACAGATCCAACTTCACCATAATGTTTAGTTCAATTATCGAATAGTGCCAGATTGTAATCCATGCTATGGGGACTAAAAATTGGCCTCGGTGTCCATCCGTGGCCCATCACTGGCCGCACCGGCCGCGCCCGCAACGCCCTCTAATGACAGCCCTCGCGCCGACCCGACACATCCAATTCACATGTTAAATGGAATTCCCTTTGCGCCTCGAAATTACAACGTCCGTTATTAAAGTGTTTGTTTCTTAGACGTTTTTTGTTCAGATGTTTTATCCAATTAGTGCTACCGTGTCGAAAGGATAATGCTGTGATGAACGTATAAAGCGTTTAGCGCGTTTAAAGCGGAGCCTTGTCGGCGCCCGCGCCGGTGGAGGAGCCACGTGGACAACGGACGTGCGATCCGGTAAACATTATACATATTGGCGTTTTACGATTATTTATTTAAAAAATATGCTAACTAATACTAGATTAAGGCATGTGCAGTTATCAAATAGGCGACAGTAGACCTGATGGCATCTTTAAATAATGTAAATAAATGTTTGGTCTAGGTGACCCTTTTGACCTCTAGGCTATTGGCTTATATTTTCATTCTGAATGTTTCTTATTTTAAGCCGGACCTCTTTCTAATGATAAAAAAAATCTCATGGAAATAATTTCACATAGAAATTTCTAGAATCCTAAAATGACATGTTATTCAAACGATTCCATTAAACCTGCGTTCGCTAAAGCGAATAAAATTAAATCACCTCTTATCCCTGTATATTTATTTAAAATTTTAAATTCGGTGTTTTGTCACTCACCTGTGGCGTTTAGTAACCTAATCCATTTACATACATTTAGGTTTGGTTTTCAGATAAAGTATGCTTCCTATTATAGAGATAGGACGTGTCTCGAATAATGAGCGGATTGATCACGTAGAGAAATGTTGGGATGACACTTGATCGATGCGTACAATGAAAATTTGAAAGGTTAAGTTACCATAATGATAAACATCACGTTAACAATTTTAATAATAAAATTTATGATTAGATGCTCTTAACTTAATGTTATATCCTAGGACGAACTTACTGCCATCGTTTGAGAGACAATCTCGATGAATTTATTTTAAAAAGAACTTAATAAATCCAAACAAGTTACACTTTTGAATTAGCATAGCAACCATTAGGTAGAGTCCACAAAATATTTCCTCATAATATGTTTCATGCTACAGAACTCATAAATAACATTCGTAAACATGAAAACCTCAGTATCTAGCGCGACTATCGCTGATGGTATGGTTAATTTAATTGACGCTACGTGTCGATGATAAATGTAAGCAGGGTTAAACATATGCGTGGCTCATGAATAAATCGCCCTACGGTGAAACGAGCTGATTTGCGATAAGCTAGTATTTATTGCGTTATTTGTGCGCACCACTTGTCGACGAGGGTGAGGCTCTGCCGCCACAGGAGGCGCTCTATTTCATATCACACCGTCATCACTCCTGGGAGCAAGCAGCACTATGATACGTAAATCATGATGATGGATTTGCTAATCGCACTACGAGACGCTGCGATGATGATTTGTTTGATGATGATACATTTGTACAGGAAATCTCAACAGCCTTACTTTGGAAGAATCTTCGCCTATGTCGATGTTGTAGTTTAGAACAAACATCGAATTTCTATAAATAAATAGACAGAATCAATAGAGTATTAAATTTTGTTAATACCTACTTTAGAGATCAGAATAAGGTCGACTCAAGCTACTTTCGATCTACATTTTACGGCTTCCATTACTAAATCGGCTAGATCCAAATTTTCAAATATGAACGCAGCAAGTTTGCAAATTAGGATATACATACCTACTGGTAGATCAAAGAGGCAAATAGAAGCAGTTCTTGACTCACTGACATTTAGAGCTGGCATCCGAATTATATTAATAGCTGTATCTCGGCTTTGTATGTCTTAGTAGGTTATCTTACATACCTGCGTACCTATACGAAGCGTATGTGTTTGTACCATGGAGAATGAAAGCTCCAATCAAATAAGAAACAATTTATGTATTCAAGTAACTGTCAACTGACCGGTCACCCAAAATGTAGAGTTGCGCAACGATGCGTGCCCGCTACATATTACAGTGTAGGCAGATATTAGAGGACACGACGACTAATTGGTCCGATCAAAGTGCTCCAGTTATCAATTATGTTTATGAGAATAGTAATTATTTTATTATGCAATTTTATTGAATGGAATTATTTACTCTACTTATTGAGTTACATTATTCATAGCTAACATTTCGTAATTTTCAATTATTTTTTTCCCTTTAAGACTTATAATGATGACTGTTTGTTTTAACAGTTTTTGGTGTTAGCACTCTACTAACTCTTATAATCCAATTATTTAATTATTTAGATAATTTATTTTAATAGCCTACACCCAATATTATATTGAACAAATAAAACAAAAACAAATTTGAGAATTAATGACTAATAGACGTAAAACAATAAAGACGATATCTTAAGATTGCGTAAACGATTCCAATCGTAATCAACGCTACTCAGCGCTGGACGCAAACAAGCATAAGTTACTGTGGACGTCGAAAATAAATTTATGTTCATGTAATGATATTCCGAAAGATACACACACTACGAGCTGGTACTGAGCGCGTACAAAGTGAGCAACGAGCTGCGCCCGTACGCAGCCCCGGGCGCCGATACACGTCGCGAACTAAAAATGTGTATAAATTATGAAGATTACATGAAAAAGAGAAATGTGTTACATTTAATTTTATTACATACGATAACTTATGGACTAGGCACGGCACTCGCTCGAAAAACACGTTGCGGTGCGCAAGCAAACTTGTAACGTCGTAACTCTACTCATTTCTGTAACCAATTTTGATCGTTACCAAAACTATTTTAAGGTTCAAATTTGAATAAGTCACAGATCTTAATTAAGGCATTCAAATCAAAAGTTGGCCCCCATAGTTACATACAGATCATTTGTGACATTAAAATATCAATTATTTATGGTGTTGAGATAGGAACAGCTTTTCGAGAAGAACTTTATCCTTTGGTTTATCTATGCAAAATTGTTAATATTATAAATGAGTTATGAGTCAGCTTTCTAGCAGGTAGATATTAGTTAAGATAGTGTGAAATATAATCACAGATAATATCGTTATTTATTTATTAACAAAAAGGTATTCGATGAATTTTCAGAGTAGAAGTATTTTGATACCTATCTAGAGTTGAAATGACGTGCATTTGGTGCTCTCCTCAAAAACGTGAAACAAATTTAATTCTAAACCATTTACGAGATTTGGTCAAAATTTAATCTTGATAGCCTTGTAAGTACAACAGGGAACGTGATAATAACTTGGCCGAAACACAATTTCATGTTTATTTATTGGCTGTTTACGCTCAAGTTTCTTTACAGCGCCGGTGACTATTATCAGCAATGTAACTTACATATAGATACCGTGCTATCGGTGACATAAAACTGAACCGGTACAAACCTAGGACCCCGCAATCTGGTATTAAGTGATACTGTGACACTTGAGGACGTTTTCCGCATGATCCTTGATACGAACCACCACGTAAAAGGTACAATTATGATTAAGGTTTACCTTAACAATTTTATTATAGATTCTATAAATAACAAAGTATGTACTTATAAAATATAGCCTATTGATCACCTAGATATAGGATATACATTATATTCGCATCGCTCGGTGCTATATAATAAATAATTAATAAATAAATATACATTTATTTCCAAAGTACTAACACATGGCGTTACAATGTTTATAGTTACATTCAGTTATGGTCATACGTATATTTTAGCGGAATATCCGATGTAATGAGACAGCGCCTCAGATGCTATCACTGTTAATTTGTGTCCAACAGACTAATCAAAATATTTGTTTACCGACAAGTGGTTCGATTGTGATGTTTATCGGGTCTCATAATGTCTGTTTGGCGGTTGATAGCTTATCTCTAAAGCTCTAGCTCGAAGCTCGGACATATCTCGCCGGCCGTTACCTTTGTGATCTACCTATACAAATATGCGACAAATTGTTAAGCGAGTGTTATTTAAAACAACCTACATATTATGCAGTTGGAATCTCTTGAATTGGGAGATTGGAGCGAACGATTGAAGAGAAAATACTATTTTCTATGTAGGAATGGGTGAATTTGTTTTCGTTAGTGTAAATTAGAAGAATTTACGTAAAAATATATGAGCAAAACCGTTCTATATAAATAAAAAAAACTCAAAAAAGTAAGCTTTTTTGAAATGGAGCTCACTTATAGCCATCCCGTTTTCTTGATGTATAAACTAAACCATAACATTGCTCTACCACTTGGTAAATATAACTTTTACGACAGCCACGGCTTGTCACAACAACAAACAATCGAGTCAACTGCTGGCCAGCTAATAGAGATCATGGGAGAACAAAAAATATTTGTCCGCGAGGTCTGCGCTAATGTGTAACCAAGCCCGAGAGTGACACGGAAACTCTCTTCACACACGCCTGACCTCCAACAAAGGAGTACTGTTTGTCTTGTGTCGCTACTAAAATATTGAAACGAGGGCCGAGTGCGTGCTTGCCTCTGCGGCGATGCTTGCACACGGCTTCACAGCACTCCACTAAAAGCGAGGATATGGAATGAATTGTTATGTCTCTATGGTATTGTCTTATGTATGTAATAAACTGGGTATAATATGGATACTGTATAGTATTGACAATAACTTTTACATAGGCCATGGATGGTAAAAGTTATTGTCAATACTATTATACTTACCTGCTGTCAAATAAATTATGGATCACGCTGCTATGTTAGATATCAAGTTCGGACTAGCTGAATGTAGAAATAATTAAATAAATAGGTTTTAATCACGGTTTAATGCACCATTTTCTAATAATTTCACCATCTTTATACAAAACGTCGCTTTAGTAGAGCATCGCCTGTCCCTATCTTCGTGTGCGAATGCCCCAACATTTGACAACTGTCTCATGCGTATATTTGCTCGCACGCCGCGATGCGGTGCCGCACGGTTCACCGGCTCTACCGTGGCCGGAGTTCACTACATTGTCCACTGCGAAACGCGTTGCTCGAACCAGTTTCTGTTTAGTCAGAAAACACCGACGTAACGGCCCTCACCTTCGGAAGTGAGCGACTTGACGAGTAAACATCCTTGCACACGACACATGAATAGACTAAACAATCAACTAAACTGCCCTCACTTGACCTGTTAATGCACCTACCTTTTAAGAATCATGTTCGATTAAGGCACCAATTAAATTCAAAACATATTATTTCTAGCACATCTATTGAACCCAAAAAAACATAAATTAAACGCGGTTTTATTATTTATTAAAACAACATGAACTAATCTAATAAATTTCCTGAGCAAGACAGCGGCACTCAAATAGCGAAAGACACATTCGAAGACTAATATATTTCCAGTTTCGAATAGATAAACGTAACGAAGTCATGCACAGTCGTGTTGTGTTCAATATTGGACAATTTTCTTTGAACAATTCCAGCTTCGAGCTGCTGTCACGCGACCGTTCGCGGCCCAATTAGCCGGGGCGCCGAGCGCAGAACTGCTCACAATAAATCAATAATTAAGCAGTCCATCTAATGGCAAACGCTGATTTATTTCAACCTCTTGGCTGCTCGCGACTTGTCGCCGGCGTTATTGTTACCTGATTGTGATACAATACAAAATAGGTGAATAAAACAGTATTTTCAGTCCACAGATTTCTCTCGCAGACACTCCTCGTTGTTAATTTACTTACAGAGTCTAATTCAGGGTAAAAACTATATTAGTATATGTAAGCAAATATTATTTATCGTACAAAACAAAGACAATAATAAAATCATCGAAGATGATTCAAATAAGTATAAAAACTGTTTGCTTATTTGATGAAAGATAAGGAATAACGTTATACCGTAAACATTATTATTAGTAAAGCATATTTCGAATTTAATCACCTATTCAGTGTGAGAAACCAATGACATTTGATATGTATTTATTCTAATAATACAAGTGAACTCTGGCCAACCCTATTTTAAATTTTCTCAGGCTCAAGAACGACGACCACGGTCACTCCGGTCAATAAATCGTTTAGTGATGACTTCAGTGTAAATTTTGTATTAGTACTTACTAATTTCACACGCCATACTGACACAGATTAATGTCTGGCAAAGATTCATTGAAAGATTCCCGCAATCAGCAAAAGCTCCCGCTAACATGTTGAGTATAGCTAATGTTTGCGTTGTATTTGTTTGTTAATTTATCTCTAAGCGGCACAAAGTGAAAGATTAAGTGTAGTTTACACGAGACATTAACGAGTGCGTCTGTCTGAACAGGGCAGAGTTTCACACAGGGACTTCGCTTCGTGTTGGCTTAGGGCATTAGTGGTACAACGCAACTGTCGCGGTCAACGCGGTAATGAACCGCGCCGTTTACCTAACATGCCATATAACAATACGTGAATGACATTCCACACGTAATATATGAGACATTTTCTAGCCGATTTGGGAATGGTATGCAGCGGGACAGGAATCAGCTGCTTATCTTCTTGCGCAAGTTTGAATTATTTTGGGAATTCGGATACCACAGCACTATTGCGGAGGGCGATAACAATGCTTGTTATCCGTTTTAAGCAACTCTAATACAACTCTTCCTGCTTAAGACTCTTTAAAATAATGCAGTGTTAGCACATTACCATAAAAGGGTTTCATGTTTATACAAAATATAGGTGTGAATATTTCGTATAAACCGTGAAGATTAACAATCATGAACAACGTTACAAGAGCCCTCGTGTTGTTGCGTTAGTCTTGAGTATTTCAAATTAAATTAAATTAAAGTTGGACCAACTATCTTACGCGCGGGATGTCAGGCTGGGCGCCGGGCTCCGGCCAACGGCTCTCTGTCACCACGAGGGCTCTCCGCGAGGCCACCGAGTGTTTTCATACACACACAACACGCGGACGTGTTAATTCGTAGACACTTGGTTTTTTTTACCGCGGTGATCGACGACTGTGGGAAAAATTTTGGGTGCCTTCGTTAGAAGTACCTACTCGACGCCGTAACGAGCAAACAGAGTAACTCCGAGTATCGCTCCCGCGTTAAGTGGCTGTGCGCTCAAGGAATTTACGACATTTCACGTGTACGTAATAGGCGATCGAGATCGGGCTGGCGACGACTGAGGCTATAGACGCGAGTTATAAAAATAATTTTCATTTCCAATTTGAGCGTTATTGTCTGTGAGTCGAGAAAGTTGTTGATGGCGCCGACACCAATAAAACAGCCGGCAGTGGCGCACGCGCCGCGGCCAACTCCTACTTGCAGCCTGCGCCGATAATCTTTACTTTCTTCTGCAAACGCGCTACTGTTATGAACCGATTGCAAAGCTTTACTTACTTAAGTAATTATGATTTCATCGTAAACAAAAGTCGTATGTCAGATTATTGAAGAAGTTGGAATTAAAACAATTTACCCTATTGCCCAAAATAATCCAGCAACCTATCCACTTGTATATAAATTTTGTACATTGTATAAAATAACAATGCATTTCATTCATAAATCTGCAGCTATGTTTATTTTTAACCCCCGACGAAAAACGAGGGGTGTTATAAGTTTAACATGTGTATCTGTGTGTCTGTGTATCTGTGTATCTGTGTATCTGTGTATCTGTGTATCTGTGTATCTGTGGATCTGTGGATCTGTGTGCCTGTCTGTGGCAACGTAGCGCCCAAGCTGATGAACCGATTTCAATTGTGTTTCTTTTGTTAGATAGGTATACTGATCGAGAGTGTTCTTAGCTATGTTTCATGAAAATCGGTTCAGCTGTTTGAAGATCATCAGCTCTTTTGTAGGTTAAAAAGCCACATTCACGGCCAAAACCAACTTCCACGGCTCGAATCCAATCGAAATTTGAGATTATTGAATTTAGATTTATTATATTTTTAAATGATCGTAATAGTCTGAACTGGCTTTTTACAATATTATAAATTTGAAAAGTTTCCCTGATTCTGAAAAAAATGAATATTTTATCAATTTTATTGAGATTTGTGTATGAACTAAAGACGTTCCATAAGTCACGTTTCAAATGATGGATACGCGCATGCGTTAAATTTTGTTTGTTCTGTTAATGGTCATGGAATATTACGCTATAATAATTCTAGAGGGCGCTGCTCCGCCATTGACAAAGAATATGAAAAAACTAATCTAATTTAAAATCATTTTAGCGTTATTGAAAATTCTTCCCCTAGGCTGCTCCCGTCTACCTCAACCAGAGTTATTACATCAAATTGAATAATAATTGATAATATTTTACTAGGAATAAAACCTCCGTGACATCAATATTTAGATTCGTTGTCTATTCTAATGTCAATTATTATAATGTCATAACAAAATAATGTCTCATACTTTTACACAGATTTTCTGTTGATTATTGTACATCTTAGATTATAAATGGGAAAGCCAAAACAAATGATTTAATGGTGCTTTCATAATCTGGCATCGAAACTAGTTGTACCAGATGAATTTGCGAGATGAGCTATGGATACTGAGCTTCGGGAGCTACGCAAATCGCGCTAACATCATTATTTGGAAGAACTAGGTAAATTATACATTTGATGAACAGGTCATCGCATCGGGGGTTTTAAAATTTTCAATTTAGAGTTATTAACGAATAAATCTGAAAAATAACTTTTGATTACCAAGTCGGTATCAAGCAGAGCCCACAATACCAGATGCTATCGCTCCCCGTGGATCATATATTACGCTGACAGGTTAACAATAAAGCTGGATCGCTGTTAGCGCCGATGTTCACCAGTAAGTGCAGACAAATGGAAGTCAGGACGAACCTTGACCTAAACTGGTTGCTACAAAAGCGCTTTATGCAGTTCCTTCTTAATTTTAGGTACCTACCTACTCATTGTAATACGGAATAATGTTTAGTGGGGATGATTTAATACGGCAATCAAATTTTATTTTCTTTCAGCCCCATTTTCCAAAGTTATTTTCTTCTTTGCAGATCATATTATCTATTTACACAAGCTCTATCTCTTTTAGTAAGGATACTAAAATTACGTTTTTTATGCATTGGTCAGAATAAAGGTACCTACTGAAATATTGTCGGACACTATCTACTTAGGTAGAGTTTGTAATAATCCAGTGTAACAATTTGCAACTAGAATAGATGCATAATAGATTACAAGAACCGGATCAGACGAATGGGTGCTCCAGAAAGCATTAATCTAATCCAGCAATGGCTACTCACCTTTGCCTGGTTTTGAAACGAATTATACGAGGTGATAACAGACCCCTGCGCGTTGACAGGTTGTTGACGAGAGTCACTTTGTCTCCCAGATACTAATATCCGTCCATGAATACATTACAATAGACAAATTGAATTCTCAAACGGATTAACATAAATAGTGTGCAATAGCAGTGCTATTATAATGCTATAACGCGTTGTAAGACAATAGCTGGGCAGGCCCTCCCACCTCCCACGAGCGGTGGTAGACGCACTTCGTATGCTCGGGCGCATGCTAATCGCCTCTAATCACGGCCCGATCGAGAGCTGATTCATCTCGGCCTTACGATCCTTTATACTGTTTATTTACCAATCAGTGTAGTTAATACTCGCCGCGACCATAAAAGGCGATATATTTGTCTAGTGTCGCTCACAATTAGTAGGTGGCGGCGAATCGGCGCCATATGTGGTCGCTGAGTTAGCGTCGACTTTTAAAGAATATTTTTTGTTAATGTGAAATGTAAATGAAGGAAAATCATTAATGTTTGCCCCTTCAATTTCCTCCCGTAGCCTTTTATGGTTGGCAGTTCGGTTCACTCGCTCAGATAGCGTTTCAACTGTGCGCTGGAGACTATTGTGCATGCCTTCGTATATATCTTTATACATACGAAGATCATACAGGACATACGAGGATATATAGGAAGTAACTTGTAAACTTCAGTCGACACTGTTTGTTTGAAGTATTCTTTATTATGTATTTTAAGTTCTAGGTTTTGAGGTGAGGCAGCTAAATGTTTACCTAAATGTTTATAATGAATAAAAAAATAACAGAATGGGGAATAATTTATTACCTACCAACAGAGAGACAAAACGCAATTTTTGTATTGATTTAAGAATCTTTTTCGTCTATAAGTTGAACCTAATAGGTTGGTACTTGATGAAAACTGAAGTTGGTAGTAGCTCATGTTTTCGGTCATCATAGAAGTCTTTAAAACTGGGGAAACGGAAACAAGAGTGCTCTCATAAGAATATAAAATAATTTTCAGTGGTGTTGAAATAATTGCAGTTTCCTGCTATTTTATCACCTAACACCCATATTATATACGCAACTTTTTAGCCTCGCGGACAGTGTAATTACAAATGACTTGTGGATAACATTTGGAAGCTAGTATAAAAGGCAACAAAGTAGGTACCTATTGGCACAGGTTCTGCATCTACAAGCAATCATTGGTACACGCTTCTTCAACATCCTAAATATCTAAATTCAACCGTAGGTAGTAACTAATAGTGCTAATAGTTGTAATAGTGATCCGTGCCACATTATCACCTACGATCGTTTCAGTAACTCTTAATTTCTCTCAATTTACGCCTCTCGTCTACAAGTTAGGGACCTTGCAGTCAATGGCGGTGTCTATGTATTGTTCAATAGTTGGTATGGTAATTTTATCTCTACCGTTTCGATTATGAGGTGAATATTGCAGAACTGAACGCTAGATTTTTACTTCATTACCTACTGTACCTCTGTAGCTTAAGATTTTCTCAGTCGAGGTCGCGTTCCGATCCGGTGGTAGATTTACCCTCGCCACCTCTCCTGGCAGCGGCCCAAGCCGAGGTCGTGTCCCTAGTGACGCCCTTGAGCTAGCTGCCCCCCTGCCCCTATGGCTGGAGCGCACTTGCGCTCGCCCTCTGTCCGGGTGAAGTTGTTATGGCCACTCTGGCCAACAACATATAGTCAATTCAAAAAAAAAAAAAAAATAAAAAAAAAAAAACAAAAAAAAAAAAAAAAAAAAAAAAAAAAAGCTTAAGATTTGAAAAATATGTGTTTTAAATGCCTTTTATTTAGTAGCCAGTCAGCATATTGTTCACTGGACATAAGTATATTGATTTAAATTTCGATAAAATTAGGTAGAACTAAGTAGGTATGTAAAATACAACACATAAACAAACCAATGAATTTTCCTAAACCGCAAAACATACCAACGACGAATGCTATAAATATTAATTACAATTCTTTATGTAAGGTGGCGCCAGTCGTATTGATGCGCGTCACGTCACGTCTCGCGCCATTCGCCATCCAATTTCGTGATGATTGCGAAAATATGCCCATGCGCAGGTGGCCGGAGAGGGTGGCGGGGGTCGCGGGGAGGGGCCACGTGAGGTGGCGCCCGGTGGCTGGTCCGCCCAACTCTTTGTTTACGTAACGCCCCCGCTCATTACACGAACAGTCGTATCGCAATACTACATGTCGTGTCAGAGGCTAATTTTCACTCGATTCATCGTGTAAGTGTGTTTGTGTGAGATTCAAATTGCGAAACGTGCAGTAGCTACTGAACAGCAGTTATTTCGAATTAGGTTTTCAAAATAATAGCTAAACATGATAACCAATTTTTCCTTCGTCCATTTCGTATGAGTTCAAATTGCGGCAGGGAATTGACGACCCCAAATCGTCTCTTAAAATTTACAACTTAAAAGCTCTGCCATGTAATCTACACACATAGAGTCACAATAAAGAGCAATAAGTTGTGGGACTTGTAATCACAATCGGCCATTACAGCGTACATTGTACGAGTGACGGGTTCATTGCGACGCGGTGTGGGCGCCGGCGATATATCAACACGAGGCCCGAGACACAACGGGATTGATTTCATACATTGCGTCATGCCAACACGGTAGTCAGCTTTTTGTTGCATGTACAAGGAATTGGCCATTATGGTCACTGTTAAAGTCAAACCAGCCAAGTGAACGCTCTTCTATCTCCCATAGTATCGTATGGAAGTGATCTTGCAGATGAACATAAGACAGTGTTTCCAGCAAAACTGAGTTGTCTACTGAATTGATCGTATGATCGGTCTCTGGTGTTGTCTTTCTTCTAGTACTATCTTCTAATGAAAGTCGGCGAGTGGCAAGTGGTAGTTGGATCAATGTAAAAGATAACCTTTTTAATATCGTCAGGTTTAGCCCCTGGTTGATATGGTGAGAGATCCGACTGCTAAAGAGTCTAATTTTACATACGAGATCCCGAAAATCAACTATGTCTTTCAGTTCACACATCTCGTAGCTCAATTTCCTCAAAACAAACCAGATTGTAGTTACCGCGCCAGAAAAGGCACAGCGGTCCTTCGGCCGCGTGCCGAAATGCCAATAAGTGGGCGGACGGAAACAGATTAAACGATGTAATATATTTGATTAAGGAACAATAATTATCTTACTGTTTCACAATCTTGCTCCAACAGATGTTTCTTCCAGTCTCTACGTCAGTAGTTAAACTAATAAGAATAAAGGTCACAAAGATACCGTCATGGCTTATATCTGTAAAAAGCACAACGAATACAGTCATGGGAAACATATCAGCAAATTCGATCGATTACATTAGTGTTTCAAATCACATGAGCTACAACGATCCGGTTTGAAACCATTAGTCTGTAGCTTTTCTGAGATATTTACTGATTGTTCTGAAGTAGATAGGCTCATTGTGCATCCTGCTGAGTTGAATATCAGCACTCGGGACCACCAGTGGGGATCGAGTTGCCAGATTAAACATTAAAAAATTGTTAAATTTAATTTAATTGCATTCAAGATCGTTGATTTTGTAACTTGAGAAGGATATCATAGACACTTTTCGCCGTATTATGAATTATGGAAACAGTTGAATCAGCCCATTAAGCTTGTTTCCTATTCAAAAGGAGGTCTACCTAAACATGAATCAGCAAGCACAGCTTCAAGTATTCCCTCATTTTTAGGATGTACCTACTAAACTATAGTGCAGAACTAGTAGAAGTTGGGTAGTAGAACTAAAATTGCGCGACAAATCTGAAAGTTAGACGCGATAACGCATATGTATTCATGATCATGCTACGCATGCAGAGCTCGAGAGAGTCATCTTGACCGATTTCGTAGGGAAATCGCTAATAGCTGGCAACTCAGTCCGCTATTGCGGAGTGGTATAGCACCAGCATGCGGCAGTTACAAACGACTGGCGCCAAGGTCCCGTTAGCCGCCCACGGCCGAAGAGCCGACCCAATACATCGCTACTCGACCCTCCATGCTTCTGCCGTTTAAATCACTTGTTTGTCTTTCAAAAGTGTTAAGCTTCTGTCGAGAGAGTAGCTATTTATGTCCGACAGGTTTGATTGAACTGTCTGGCGGCAGTATAGACCGGTAAAAATTACCAAACCCTTGTTGGAATAAATTTATGCTCAAATGTTTGGTTGAATATAATTGTAAGCTATTCATAATAACTTAAGGAATATTTATCGTGGTGGATAAGTTCGCATTAATAAAGTTACATGTAAAGTGCCCATGTAGAACCCGTGTAAAAAGCCTTAATGTCGATTTTTTAGGTTGTTCTAAAGTGTTCTCGCCGCGTTTACAATGGATTCGCGAACTTTCGCGGCACGAGTATAGAGCCGGTTAAACACGCAGGAGGATTCGACTTTAAACCACTCCAGGAAATGAATCTATAAATAGATCGTAACTACTACACACGAATATATTATTTAACATAAAGATTCACGCACGTGCTATTCCATAATTTATGTCAAATGAACTGTACACATTTAATTGGTATAATCAAATAAGATATAGGAACATATTGGACGGCCATATACGTTTCGACAACGAAATCAATTACGATTGGACACCGCGATTAAGTCCAGTTCAGTGGTTGCCCATAGTTTGCATAAATACATAATAAAACTGGTATGAATAAATTTTATATCGAAATCAACCTACTAATGATATGGAAACGGAAAAATTGGGATGGTCCGTGGCTTTCGACGTTGGCGCCGGCGCGACCGCTCGAGTGGCCACTAACGCATATCTTGTGTGCTGCGACAATGCATAGTGACAACGACACAATGGCTATACCCATTTGCATAATTAGATAATGTCCATGTATCGATGCGGACCTCTCGGAACAAACACTTTCACGGAGCACAGTTAAAGTGACACCTCTATTGAAGTGCTACCTATATCTGCTTTACTAGCTCATTGAACCTATTTTAGTTTCACCTGAGTTTGTCTTCTCTATTACGCAGGTACAAAAACGATCATCACCAGTTTATTCTATTCACACTTGCACAAACATAGCCAAAAAAGTGGGCGCCGACTAATTATCACCCACATTTCGATAATCCGAGATGAGGTCGAGGATTGCGCAAAGAGTTACATCAGTTTCAGTCCGCCAACACGGCGCATCGCAACCTTGTTTTGTTAGAGTGACTCAGTGTTTATGAAAGTGATTATCTGAGCTTGATGCTATCGATGCACTATAAATTAAATGCAATTCGTCACTCCACGTCCCACTCGAATTATAATTGCGTAACTTTTTGCGCGTTCATTAAATTGTACCTAATGCTTATAATCAAGGCGGGAAAGTCTGTTTAGGTAGGTCGATGCTGAAGCAACATGAAAGTCAGCGTAATAGAGGGGAAATCGAATTGTTTCTTATGAGTAACATTTATTATATTATCTCTTAAGGTGAAGGCGCCTGTCTAGCCCGCGAAATTCAAAATTTTCGATTATTTTTATAGTTTATCCAAAATCTGAATATCGTTAAGACAACATTTTGTGATTTGCGACAAACACAGTATGCAGTGCGTATATTAATACATTTATTTTATTCTAAATATTATCACGGTGGATATGATACTAGTAAATCACTAGATATACAAAAATTGCCAGATTATCTGGTTTTAGAGTAAGTTGGATATATTAATAAATGCACTGCACACGGTCTTTGTCGCGAATTATAAAATGTGCCTTTTATTAAAGTCAGATTTTGAAAAAATTCTAAAAAACTTGAACAATTTGAACTTCGCGGGCTAGATGGGCGCTTTAGCCTTAATGTCTACTACGAAGTAGTTTATATCATAATTTCTAGGTATACCTACGCTTATATTAGATATGTACCCCTTATTATCCACTTGGGTCAACCTGAATTTCAATCAGACAGAGTTATTTAGTACCCTGGTCAAATTCAAATGATTAAGAGCGTTGTACAACTAAATTTCTGTTACAACAGTGCTTATTTGTGAGTGACAATTGTTTATTAGCAGCGAGTCTTCTCGATTGCAACACGAATGAGGCCGCGCAGTCAACCGCCATAGCGCCGGAAATGACTGGTGCTTTACTCATCGAGGGCCATTGTGTCTGAAATCTTGTCTATAGGCTTACTACATCCATGAATATCTATTTTATATACCTACATTAAAAGATGGAGGTAGATTTTCAGAAGATTAACAATGCTGTGCACATGATATTGAATTTTTTACACCTAACTTAAAGAGCTTATTTTTGCAACTATCTGAGTATACATTTTTGTGCTTTGACACCATCCAATGTACACTTAAGTATATGCAACAGATTGCAGGTGGTAAACGAATAAAAAACCAAATCTTTTTTGTAAAATTTTCTTCTTGTTCCAAACACAACTAACATTATAATATGAGATAGGTACCTACAGATTTCAGAAACAGTAGTATGCATCGCCGGTATCGACTACCTTTACAAAATCGGCGAGGTATTCACGATAAATCATGCTAACAAGGTGCACTTGTGCCAGCGAACATTCGTCCTTTGTGCCCGAACACAATGTTCCGCGATATACTCTAATGACTTGTGCGCCTAACGATCTAAAGCCGGCCCCACTGAGCTAAGTCCTGTTATTGCAAAGATTCAATTTATATTAGGCTATTATATTCCAACTAGAGTTGCTTGTTCGCTCAGAAAAAATACTAATGTCTATGGTTTGCAGAGACTTTTCTATAGTTATTTTTGGCCTACTTTGAAAAAAATGAACAAGTTTGCCTTTCGACTTAACATGTTTTAGCTAAAATACACTACCTACTTATTAAAGGAAGACGAATAGTGCCTATTTACTCGCTTACCTGTAGTTTTGTAGTAGCATCCTGTCCAAGCGTAACACTGAATTGGCAGCGCACGCGCCTCGGAACGGTTCCTGAACAGAACCGTTGCCTCCGCTAACACGCACCCGGAAGGGAATCAGCTTGCAAACATTGAAAGATCTCATTTCCTGGGTGCATTATAAACTGTTGACTTTCATTCATTTACATTTAAAATCAACTCGAATATTGAAGAGGTAACTGTGCTTGGAACGAAGGCAGCACGTGGCTCGCTCGGCCCGGTATGCAAATCGGCGCGCATGTGTGAGTGCACCGGCCGCGGCCGGACACCCACACCACTGCACCCGGCTTCCATTCATAAAAGCATAGCACTATCCAGCTATGAATTAATCGCAACATTTGAATATGTTTACTCTCACAAAGGAAGCGACCATTCAGAAAAACTCGAACCAAGAACAGGTTTGGCACGTGTCAATGAACGAGGGGAATATTTTGGACGCCATAGACGAGCCAAGTTGTCCGGTTAGATGATTTAAACCGTTTAATAGATGCTCGTTTCAATAGTTGGTTTTTATCAATTTATAATGTAACGATTTCTGGCCTATGATACAAGGTGGCTGGGATATTCCGGTTACGTTTGATTAAACTACTTGCTTAATTATAAAGGTATATAATTATATTTTTATTGCGTAGATTACAAGTTTATTACATACTTGGAATTGCCGTATAATTAAAATACAGTTGAATTTAAAGTACTCAAAATAAAATCAACAGAAAAGTGTTAAAAGATACTTTTTGAATGTTTGTATCAATTAACACATGTCCACAGTATTTCCTGTCTGGTTAAAGATTTACAAAGTGTATGAATTCACAATACCTACTTAGTTGAGAACTAACACGTCACTAAAACAGGTTTGATGGCAAAGTACACAACGCTCGAATAATACGGACTTCAAAATGTGAT
Organism: Notodonta ziczac; assembly: GCA_918843915.1. Lineage (NCBI taxonomy): Eukaryota > Metazoa > Arthropoda > Insecta > Lepidoptera > Notodontidae > Notodonta > Notodonta ziczac. Next base: position 6,181,336 of record OU974047.1, read on the forward strand.
TCGACCAAAATTTTCGCTTACTGAGAGCCGGAAAACAAATACAAACAAACTGCCTTCCCCTGTGGCTGTTTCCAAGCCAACAAAAATCTCCTCGTAATGATTAGTTGACAATAGGTTTTCTTAGTTTTAAGAATTCATATTTTCAGATTATACCCTTAATATTACCTCGATTGCGATAAGATTGCAGATTTTTCATTTTGCAAATGTGTTCGTCGTGCCTATGAATTGAATGAAAGTTGGCGACCTCCAAAGTGGTACGTAGGCGAGCGCTGTTGCAAACTGTGTACACCGACCAATGTTGCCGATTCTCTACATTTAAGAGATTGTTATAAAATGTTGTCCGTTAAAAACAATAATAAAATTATGTTTTCCAATAATTTAATAATCGACACAACAACTGTATGGTCCCAAAGTAAGCAATGCTTGTACTATAGGTACCGTACAATGGACTGGGGCCATCCCAGTGACACCCAGACAAGGGCAAATTACGAAAAGACCATTTCCCATATTTGCCCCGGTGGGAATCAAACCCGCAACCACCTCAGCGGCCTACGCTCGAACCACTGCGCCAAGCGGTCGTTAAAACATTATATACCGAAAATGTGCAGTGAATTGTGCACAAACACAAAAGCACTTTTAACTTGCTCGCAGCAGTCGGAACAGTTTTACGCATTCGAATGACGAAAGCTGCAAAATCCATAAATCTTCTTTACCAAAATGCATAGGTATAACCTGTCTTCTTAAGTGAGGCGACTCCAAGTGTTCGCAGATCGGCGAGCTCCATTCACAAGTCCACCGGGTGGGCGTACGTAACACCCGTTTTATAACAATTCACGCAACACTGGAACTACTAACACACTTTTCATTCAAATGCTGTGGAATGCTATGCGACACTTGCCTAACGCCCTGTAGCGTTTCATAAAACTACGCAATATGCGGGACCAACAATTCAACTAGGACGGTTTTTTATACATTTACATATTTCTTTTAAGATATTTAGGTTTATCACATTACTTGTATTATTATTACACTAGCTGAGCCTGCGACTTCGTCCGCGTGGAATTTATCTTAACAAAATAGCCCGCGCGACGGAACCCATTTTTTAAATTTTGATTTCTAAAATAAAAGTAGCCTCAGTTACTGCTTATAACATCAGCTATCTGCCAGTGAAAATCCCGTTAATATCGGTCCAGCCGTTTCAGGGATACTCTTGGATTTCAAGTGTTTTATTTTTTTACGCGGAACCCTAATTGTTTTTCTAAAATTAAAGTAGCCTAAGTTACCCGCTATAAGATCAGCTATCTGCCAGTGAAAGTCCCGTCGAAATCGGTCCAGCCGTTTCGGAGATTACCTGGAACAAACACACAGACAGACAGACAGACTGACAAAAATTTTTTAATTCGCGTTTTTGCTATAGGTATCGTATGTACATTCATATGCATTTAGTGAAAAGGTGTTATTTTGATATTACAAACAGACACTCCAATTTTATTTATTTGTATAGATTATTAGTATTCCCGTTAGCACCTCCAGCTAAGCTAATGCTTGAGTTAGGAGTGGGCTCACGTCAATAGTTTAATGGCCAGGATGGGGATCGAACCCGGAACCTCGCAGCTACGAGGCCAGCCCCTCTAACCACTAGGCTTATGACTATTTACCTTATAATTTTACATGCCTATAAAAATGTATAAGTATATTTGTCTTTATTTTCCTGCTGTCTACGCAAGAAATTGTAAAGCTTTAATCAGTTGCGTTAAATAAATTGTGCGGCAGTTAACATAATTAAAACTATCACCTGACTCGCTCAGTGTGCATTGCTTAACATTGATTATCACAATAATCAAGTTTTAGGGCTTGATTTGAATGACTGATATTGAACCACGTCACCTGCGTAATATAATTTTAAATTAATTATCTTTACTTAATTCTGAGAAATAGAGTTTACATTATGGATATGAAACAATCAGTGTGTTGAAACTTTGTAAACAGTCATACAAGAACTTCATTTAAAGTGGGTTTATGATATAATTAAATACAATACAATAAAATTTTACACATATCAGTGTCAAACGTGCAATATAATTTGCAATCGAGTGCGCATTACAAAACAAACGACTAAAAAGGATTTATGATAATTTAATTTCTCCTTCGTAAGCGATGCATGTGGTCCCTTCACGGATAATTCTATAAATATCAAGTGACTGGTGGTAAATGGTGGGTAAACATCATTATAATCTATATTATTGTTAATTCGTGAAGCAAAAACTTTGTAACGCTTTTTACGAAAATTGCGCGGATGGAGGAGTATGAAATATGACACATTTATAGTTTATATAGAGAAGGAGTGCAGAAAGCCATTTTTTAAGAAAAATATATATAAAAAATATATTCAATCACTAAATAAAACAGTACACACACACAGACACACACCTTTGAAACTTCTACTTGGTAACTGAATGACTGTCTGACTGACAAGCGATGACAGTATTTTTTTTTCATTATTTCGTAGGGCGGGACTTCCATGGTGCATTCTGAGTGCCAGTATCAAATAGTCTTTAACGATAGAACCTTAATGACGTTTAAAATTTAAATGAATTATGGTCGAATTTTGACCACGGGCGACCCCTAGTAATACTAATAAAAATGCCAATGGCCGCATTCAGATATCGCAAGGCAAGACAGAGAAGTACCCCTAGGAAACAGTTGACCGTCTAACCATCATATCCCGGTGCATGTAGACGCTTCAATTGTGCTAGTCTGACAAGTCTGAAAAGAAAAACAATGTCAAATCCCATGTTATGGTCGTAGACCGTTAGTCAGATAACTCCAAGACTGTATTTTGTAGTTATCTATTCATTATGAGGGCAGCCATTAAACAAACTGAACCCGTGGCTGCAGCAACTGAAACTACCTGTAGGACCTCAATAGTTTCTGCTAGGTAAATAGAGCTCATTTTTCTTAAAGTGTGATCTGGTCCACCCCGTAGAGATTCAATTAGATGGCGAAGTGTAGAAATACGGCGGGAACTAGCGACGGCTCGTTATACGCGATAACCATCTCCAGGACGGCATAGACTTCTTTATGGAGGACTGCATTTTACACATCAGACGCACGATACGAAACCAATTCAGACAAGTTGATCATTATAAATAAAATGGTACAGTTGGTTTTAAAACGAACGGTTCATATTCTAACGATTGCTACATAGGATATCCCTACTTGCTATTTTCCCTACTACAAAGGTTTTATGACAAATGCGTTATAAGTGACGTTGGTTTGCTCTCGTAGTGTCCACAACAATCATGTGATTGTCAGCGACAATTCGAAGCTTCTTAATGCAAGGCCGGGGTAATTAGCGTACTGTCTTTATTTGTCCGGAATAAACTCAAAATGTACCCAACTTGCCAGTAGCTCTAAGAAGTCACCTATTAGGATATTAATTCGCACCTTAACACTTAGTTTCGTAAATAACCCTAAAACATACATTCGTTACTTGTTTATAGTCATTTTCATTCTACTCGTACAGTCGCAAACTTTAATTTAGACCCTAATTAAATAACCTACAGCAAAGGTATAGGTACCTTTAAGAGCCTACTTTTTAGCATGTAAATTAGTAATTCTTATCAATACATCGGTATTGCGATGACAAATAACTTCAAAATACTTAACAAAACTGCACCCGTCAAGCTCTTGACTCAAATTTATTCGATAAAACATTTAAGTGTCTTTTAAACATAATACGCATACTGATTTGGAGTTTTCGACCACATTCAATTAAAGTTTATATTATTATATTAAAGTTCGCTACTGTACAAGTTAGGACAAAAAACGATGGAGTTGCTAACAAGGAACTAGCCGTCAGTAATAACGCGATGTAAATTGTAAAGCTTTATTGTGTGGCTAGCCTTCACGGGGATCGTGACCGCAAACAGATATGGACTCGCTCTTCGGAGATTACCACGTGTAAGTATCAAGAACGCCTCCGCGTATGCGGAAGTGGCCAATTAGTAAGCAAGCCCAGAAGCTCTTGATTTTGCTTAAAAGTTAATCAGTTGACTAAGATAGAAGATTATTAAGAAATAACACGTTTTCTTGAAGATATTGGGTCTTTTTGTTTTCACCAAGCAAGTATTGTATGAAATGCCAATTTTGCTAAATCTAATTGAACTTGAAGTGTCGATGAAACGAATGCTATGCCACACTGATCACATCTAATAATACTTATGAGTTCAGTTTTTAGCGATAAAACAGTATATTTAAACCTACTATGCAGGTAAATCAACAGGTGCTGAATAAACTTGCGATTTTATCCTTAGACAGATATAATCGGATCTTGTTAACATTGCGAAATACTTCCAACCGTGGCTTATAGCAGAACCCAGCTGGCTACTTAAACCGCAAACACATTCTTACGTCCTGCTATACTATTTATTGTTTAACTGCTCCTTATCTAACTGCCTTTTACATACGACAGCCCTTGTTAGGCTGAAATCTGTGGGATATTTTCCATTTGTGTTAAATGTGATTGTTTTTAATGCAAATTGTGCGTTGTAAATAAAGCGGCGTGTTTGGTCACATGTCCGATACAATTGCCATTTATCGCAGGATATGCGATCGTATATGGAGCCACCTGTTGTTTATTATGTAGTACACCTTATTGTGTTTCGCTACCATGACAACATGGACTAAGTTTACTTAGTTGCGTGCTATTTTTGGCGAGACTAATTTATGACTTTTTCGTTGAAGTCTTTATGATGAAATATTAGATAAAACGCTAGATAGACGCTAATACGTAAAACACAAACAAATTGTAATCTCCATAAACAATATTTAAAAAACCTACTTAAGTGGTACTTACGTGTACTTCAGGCTGTTATTATAAGCCAACAAAGACCAGAATACGAACAATGATATGTTTTATAAACACAAGATACATCTATAAGTCATCCACAGTCTTTATGAAGAGCATTAAAATTTTTCAATAGCGTCTCGCATCGGCCCCGTAACCATAATTTTAGTTAGGTAACTTAAATGTGGACTTGAAGCCATTATACAAAATTAATAGCCCGTTCACCAAACAATTACCCGTCCGGTTAAATGCTATCAGCAAATCTATGGGTGGAAATCTCATAACCTTTTGCCTTCGAGTCAAACCAACTGTAATATATTGAGGTTACGTTTCGACTGACCGCCGCAGACCGTTTACACCAAGCGAAATCTAATTTCTAAAGAATATTAATCGTGTTTAGTATGCAAAGCGGGACTAAGTTTAGATAATTAACACATTCCTTATATCCAATTAAACCCTATTGTTGAAATTAAGTTTCAAAGTCTTTAAGGAAATACTCAACAATTGTGGATACAATAATTCTACAATGACTTTTAGAACATGTTCAAAATGAGACTAAAATCTCGAATTCTGTCGACAGTTCATGATTTCGTCACACCTCTATTCATACGTGACTAGTTAGTTGGTTCATGTTAGTTAATGAAAGTTCGCGAGTATATTGCAGGACGTTATAAAGTGGCATTGAATTGATTCTCGGCGTGAGATGCGCACGCGCCGCGATCGTCGGTTATGAATGGGCCGCAGTGAATCACGCGCGTCCATTCATGCCGCACGCCCCCGCTCGCCGCACGCGCCTCACAAAACAAACGCATTATTTGCCAACACAGCCATATTGTCTTTCATTTGCACCATCAACCTCTCACTTCCTGCCTTCGATATCGCTTATTATGAACTCCACTATCGTTTAAGTACATTAGAGTAATGATCTACCTAACATATCACATCACGAATATCCTCGATTGTTGGAAATATTCTGAACGAATGAACATGGCCCAAGGTCTGTTTATCAAATAGCACGTGATAGAAGATAAAAAAAACATTGGGTTTTGTTACTTTGGACTTGAATTTTGGTAGATCCTAAGCGCAAGCCGTCGACCTAATTTTTAAAAACGAAAGCCCAATTTTTTATTAAATTCACTATTCGAAATCATATCGACGGCCAAGGATTAAATGGACTACCGATTATTTGCACTTAGATAATATGACCAATGGTTTTCCGATGGAATGCGCTTTCATTCCATCGTAAAAACTAGGAATTAATATGACATTAGCAAACTTGGGGCCCAGCTGATATGCCACACCCAAATGAGAACCGATTACATTATAGGTGCCTTCATCGCCTCCAAAGTCAAAAATTGGAGTATCGTTTCAGAATTCAGTATTCGGCTGCTAGTGTTCTCATAATCACTATTTACGTCATCCACAAGAAAGCTAGGAATGGTCAACACTCTATCACTAGTATATATCATGTACTTCCTACTAATATTATAAATGCGAAAGTTTGTGAGTGTGGATGTATGTTTGTTACTCTTTCACGCAAAAACTACTAAACGGCTTTGGATGAAATTTGGAACACAGATAGTTTATAACCTGGATTAACACATAGAATACTTTTCTTAAGTCTACGCGGACGAAGTCGCGGGCAGCAACTAATAATACCGAATTATGATTAGCCGTTTCTCTAACCGTCGATTTCCCGTTTGAATCTTAGGTCGTGAAATTTGAAATGAGACGTTAACGCGCTATTAATGATCACCTCGAGGTGTAATTTCCGTGGCGGCGCCGCGGCCGCTGGCGCAGCCCTGACTCGGAGACCTCAACGACAATCACTTCATTCAAACTGTATATCAACAAAATACTGCCTTGACCTCCTAGAGACGCGACTTCATGGCAGCCTGCTAGAACCTAATCATTTGAGGCATGTTTGACAAACTCCATTAGATTCAGTGCCGTACTTCTAGTGAAATCGAGAACCATTTTATCGTGGGACGAGCTGTCCAAATATGGAAATGGAATATTCATAAAAAATACTTTTTAGAAGAAAACCAATTTCAATAGCGGTCTATTGATTTTGATAGGTGCTATATTATCAAGGTTTATTAATATCCGACATTTTGTTTAAATGAGCTTCCTTCATTATTACACCACGGGTCATTTGCCATTCTATTCAACATAAAATCAAGAATTAATGCTGAAATTCTTTTATTATGAGCTAATTTAAATAATTCAATGCAAATTCGACATAAAAATTAATGGTACTGCTTAAGTGGAATCTAATTCCTGATTAGGCACGGTGGGATTATTAGTTTATAAGCGTATAGATACTCTCAATTGAATATAACGCAACCACAAGAAGAGATTTGAAAGAATATTAATTAGATAAAACAATCTTTTCATTTTTCATCTTCTTTTGTTCCTCGTCTCTACTGGTGGGTATACCTAATAGGTACATATTAATTATAAAAACTTTGACGACCGCTTGGCGCAGTGGTTCGAGCGTAGGCTGCTCGGCTTACTGCACATGGTGGTTGCGGGTTCGATTCCCGCCGGAGCAAATTTCGGAAATGGCCTTTTAATAATTTGACCAGGTCTGGGTGTCACTGGCATCGCCCCCAGTCCATTGTACGGTGCTCATAGTACAAACGTTGCCTAGTTTGGGACCATACAGTTAGTGTGTTCGTCTGGCGATATTTATTATTTAAAAATATTTATCAAGTGGTCAGTCAATAGAGGCCAAAATAACAAGTTTTCAGATTTTCGGACTTTTTTATCTCCGGATTTAACTTTTACTTAAACAAAGTGCGAACTCTAATAAATATATATATTATGTCCTGTTTTTCTTAAAATTTCCGTACGATTTAATTAGGTACGTTTATTTTGTGAGTGCTACCCCCAATCGAACAGGCATCAATCGAAAATATAATGCGATGAGTCAAAGTCCTTAGACAGTTTCTAAATGGAGCCCCATTCGATCATTGAACGATCGGCGGTCGATCGAATAGTGTGGCATCACCCTTACTTCACATCATAATTAGGTGCCGGTACTTAGGTACTGGCGCGACCACTTAGCGCGACGTTTTATTGAATCAGTATCGGGCCGGAGGAAAGTTTTAATGCCTTTTAATGAATTTAAATGTATTCTTAATTACGAACTGGTTCAGTACGTTCACCTGCATTTAGGGTACGTAATGCGATTTATCGATCAATCTACTTACCGCGTTTCATCTGTTGACGTCTACTTTAAAGTAAAGCTTGAATATTTTATTACTTATTACGGTACAGACTACTTACAAATGATTATTAAATAAATATAGGTATAATAATAAATTTGGGGAAGCAATAATCTAATTATATTTAACGTACAGATTTGAAAAGTTTTCCTTATGTGGTAGGTAAGAGCACACCTGAGACGCCCACTTGTTTGAATTACTGAGATTCTTTTTTATTTAAACAACCCAGATAGGTATTTATAATTTTAGATACATGTTTATCTTTACAAATCTACGTAAACTATGAGCTATCTATAAACTTTGTTAATTAAGTTAATGACATATTTTAACCTTTGATAAAAATGTAGAATACTTACCTAATTTATACAAGAATGAATCTAGCTTTTAATCATAGTATAAAACATACTTAGTATGAAGTTGATAAATTGAAGTCTGAAAAAACCAATTGTATACAAATTGAAGCATTTCTAAGTACGGACACCTAAAACCAGCAGCTTATGGTGTGAATTATTCAAGCTGGAATTTTTAGATGTTACCGATCAAAACTTTACTACCTCGTATACGACTTAAGCCAATCTATCGAGGGATACTTATAAAGATTGCCTAACACCAATCCGCATTAATTACTGGCAAGCAGCAATGAGATCGGATTATTCATTAAAATAAATGGTAATCCGTATAAAACCACCGTAAATGAATGCCCAATGTACGAGTATAACTCTCGAAGACGTTAATGTGATAGCGACTTGACTTCTACCGAATGAATAAATGTGCTTCTACTGTATATCCGAAGATCATATTACGATGGGTCCCTATATAAACCGATAATCTGAATCAAGATTCTGTCCGACCGTTTATAGTGCTCTTTAATGTTCGCCATGTAATGTTGTCGTTAAAATCGGGTTTCAATTATAGTAGATCTGTACAGATATTGTGTGACGCTACTCTATCTTTTATAACGGTCTTGGATTATTTATTCTAATAGTAACTCTGCATTGGGTTTGTATTATACGTGCGTAACAAGTCACTAGTTGCTAGCATTAAATTTATTTGGCTAATTGTCATAGTAGCCGACTGAGGCGCTGTACAGTTTGTGAATCTAACGTAAATTAGGTGTAGAGTTTGTTGTAGAGCTCCTGTTATGTTTGGGACTAGATTCTTGTCGATTTCAATGAATTTCAAACTACATATTCCTGTTGGACAAAACAGATGATTGAGACCAGGTCAAACTAGGTTTCAATATCGTCATAGCCCCGCTGATCTGGTGATAGACCGAGATATGAGAGACGAAAAAATAAGATGCCCTTTCATCTATAATTGTATTTACTTGTAGGCCCTATAAATCATGTGCAGGCATTGTAATTTGTAACGCGTGTGATTCAGATTCACAAAATCACAATATATTTCCGCACATTCCAAGTCAAATATCATACAATAAAAAATCATATCACCAGAGTTACAAAATTTACTCAAAATAAATTATACAACGGTACACTTTTCAAATCATAAAGACATTTGCTTTGAACGTGTCAGAGTGACATATCAATTTTATTAGGGAAACTTGTCGTCAAACTTTAGGACAAGTTTCGAAAATTTGCGTCTTTTAGTGGAACAATGAGACAACTGTAGCGGAAGGCAGTGCTGCCAATGAAGGTCTTGGCGGTGTGCGGGCGCCAGGGGAGCGGAGCGGAGGGCCACGCATGCGCGTTGCGCAACCAGCGGCGCCGGTGAATGGAGCCTCCGCGCCTCGAGTGGGCGTCACTTTTTATCAATGAACGGCGAATTCGTGGCGTACGCACGGCGGCCCGTGTCACGGCCGAGCGGCCACCGCAGCCACATCCAACCTTGCTAATGGAGAATGTCAACACACGCTGACATACAAAGCAGTTGCGTTTGCATCCTAACCTTTAGATGGGACACTGAATAGTGTCGGTTGCGATACGAGATGGACAATTAAACCGAGGTAGAGTGAGCGTGTGAATGTCAACAATTGATAATACTACTGTTGCGAAATAGGGCATTTTGAAATGTAGTTACATATCTTGCTGCTGGATGGCTCAAAGGTGGGTCGACGATATAAATAGAATCGCAGGAGACATCTGAACGGGACAAGAGTTGGTCAGTGCGAACGAAAGGAAGCAAGTAGCTGGGGCCTAACTCTGTTAACCGCTGACATTCGACTCGACTCATACTGGACTCGTCAATATTGACGTGTTGAGAGTCGAGTGTGAGTCGAGTCGAGTGTCAGTGGTTAACAGATTTGGCTCCAGGGGGTCCATTCACAAGGAACGGAAAGTTTCCGTGTCGGAAACAACAGCATCCATCCTTCTTCTAATTTATTTGTAAAATAAGGATGGAAGCTGTCATTTCCGGCATAAGAAACTTTCCGCCATTTCGGAATACCCCCTTGATTACATTATGGCAGTAACGTGGCAGGACAGTAACTGAGCTCAGCGTTGGCTTGCTTGCATGTATGAAAAGTGGTTTCATTCCACTCTAGTGCTAACTTCGCGTTTGCAAGTCAGTCCAGCAGCTGACTAGTCACCTTGCAGTGGGTGGGTAACGACAACACTTTATTCACTTTTCGATTGCAATACTTACACGAGAAAATGCAGTTTGCTGCAACTAAACTGTACATGATAACTTTATTCTTCAGGAGGCTTACTGCCTGCCAGGTGAGATTGTAACCGGTAATATAAGTATGTTTTGTAAGTTTTGTAGGGCCACTTATTATATATTTTTTTATAATTATTATTTACTCTTTACCCTTTAACGTCCCCAAAATTTCATGAATATATCATTTTAGTATTAACGATAACTATCTACTTGGATGTACAGTCAGTAACTCAACTAAAATATAAGTAATATCTTGAGTACACTTTTGAATACGCAACATTTTGTACAGGTGTATTAATTTATTCAATTGATAAGAAGTAGTGTCACTGTTTGGAGCATAATTTGCCTCAATATCATGTTATGTAAAAAAAAATTATGTCAAAAATATTGACGTTAAATATATTCAAGCGAATTGGAAAGGAAATAATTAATATATTTAATTGCTTCGGCACCGCTAACGCCTCCAGTTAGCCTTCGTTCAGATTTAACCATGACGTCGCGCGCGCAGTTATCTCGGCTACGAAACAAGTCTGTGCTGTATTTGGCGATGACTGCATTAGATACTATCTTGGGCCCTGTGCACAACGTAACCGATCAATATTATTATCCTAGCGCCCTGCACTGAGAAACCAAAATCACGACAGCAAATTATTTTTGTTGGTTTCCTAATACCTATCCCTTTTATTATTTTTAACGTTTTGTGATTACAGTAAACCATTTCTGCACATAGATTTTTAAAAAATAATTATAATCTTTTGATGGCGTCATTGTTTTCTCAGTGTATTTGGTGTTCTAGGACATCTAGCGAACTTCACCTAGGTTAAATTAGGCTATAAGAACCTCCTTTAATTATGGTACGACGTTTAAAACGATGTGGATTTCCACACGTTACTTGAACGTGAACCTACTCTAATTTACGTGAATTTTCATTATAAGCCATCGTCGTTAGTAAATGATAGTAGTAATTATTTTGTATTACTTTCGTGTAATTTGCGTAACATATGTACTAGTTATGTGAACACTAGAATGAGATTAGTTTAGCTAGTCGCATAGTACCGTAAACCTATCTCGCGAAACAATAGCAGACTACCGTTAGAAATCACATAGGTATAGCTATACGAAATAGATATAGAGCCTACTCAAAGAGCACAAATAAAAAATACTCTGTGATCAGCATCTGTTGCTTAGTGTAATAATAACATTTATCTAGTGCACACGTCCTTATTATTTCTTGGAAGGTTTTTTATCTAAAATAATTTTGTGAATGGATAACGATATCTCCTATCAAGATAAATATAGTATAATAATGAAATGAATATGTACCTGCTACACGTTCGTAATCAAACACTATTTGTTTTTGTTACGTAAAGCAGCTGACGTAAGGAACATAGAAGTTTGTTCTAGTAAATGATACTGGAACAGTTACTTAACAAACTGAGCCTTGTGAGTATGTAAACAAGAAACATCGGGAACTCATTAGGAATTATAACTCACTAGCTGTGCCCACGGACTTCGTCCGCGTAGTATTTAACGTAACAAAAATTTCGGGATTATCGGGATAAAAAGTATCCTATATGTTAATCCCAGTTATAAACTACCTGTGTTCCAAATTTCATCCAAATCCGTTCAGTAGTTTTTGCGTGAAGGAGTAACAAACATACATACATACATCCACACTCACAAACTTTCACATTTATAATATTAGTAGGATTAATAGCTATTGGTGATAATTCTGTAGGTAAACAAAATTATTCAGATTAGACTAAATGGATCGATATTTATAGTTTACCAAAATTAGTTTAGTTGTAGTTTATAGCTAACAGAATAAGCACTAGGTATTTACCGTAGACATTAATGTGCAGTATTTTTACTGAAATTTAGCTATTTAACTTTCATTCTCTACAGTATTTATTTCTCAATCTCTATATATATTTAATTTATTTTATAATACATTACTAATAGTATTCAGAAAACAAAAAAAACATTTCAGAAACGTCTACCATGCCCTTAAGAAATTGAATGTTGCAACAACGACATCAAACTTGATCGTATTATCATAGAAGTGGATTTAGCTGAATTGATTGATATTATGTCGCAGTGTGGGCGATGGCCACGCGTGGGCAGCGCGTGGGCGGCCGGAAGGAAGCCGTAGCTTTTGGCTTTTCACATTTATAACAGCACTTGCGACACGTGAATAATGGTGTACCTATGCCTTTATAACTCACGTGGTATAATGGATGATATAACTTTGTGCACTAATGAAGGAGTAATTACGGGATAAAGTTACACAGGTTAACCTTCAGCTGTTTTAATGAAAACTTGGATGTGTGGTATAATCATTGATTACAGATATTTAGATATTGGTTACCTTTAAAATATGTTGCTACTACCTACTAGTGATGTAACGAATATTCGCATTCGCATTCGCGAATATTTGCATATTTTTTGACATTCGCATTCGCATTCGCAAGAATCTATGCGAATGTTTGGCGAATGTTTTTGATAAACAAAAAGGAAATGATCTATATAGATATGGAATATTAATACAACTAGTAAGAATTATATATAATTTACACTAACTTGCCTATAGGGTGGCCCTTATTGCACCGCTTTAAGGCTCATAAAGCAGCTTATTACGCACTAGTGCTATTGACTTTACATTTTTATAATCTTAGCAAAGAGTTATCCTAAATATAGTAAATATTTAAAACCAATAAATTAACAATGTTTTTTTAGAAAATTTTCAATATCTGACAATAATAAAAGGTACATTTTGTAATTCGCGACGAAGACCGTGTGCATTGCATTTATTAATATAACCAACTTACTTTAAAACATTTCAAGAACGACAGCTATCCAGATAATCTGGCAAGTTTTGTATATTTAGTGATTAACTAGTATCATATAAACTACGACCTGACGAAATCCTACGAAACTGACGACCGCTTGGCGCAGTGGTTCGAGTGTAGGCCGCTCGGCTCACTGCACATGGTGGTCGCGGGTTCGATTCCCGCTGGGGAAAATTTCGGAAATGGCCTTTTCGTAAATTACCCTGGTCTGGGTGTCACTGGGATCGCCCCCAGTCCATTGTACGGTACCCATAGTACAAGCTTTGCTTAGTTTGGGACCGTACAGTTGGTATGTCTGTCCGGCGATATTTATTTATTTATTTATTTATATCAACCGTGATTATATTAAGAGTAAAATAAATGTATTAATAAACGCACTGCATACTGTGTTTGTCGCAAATCACAAAATGTTGTCTCAAATGTTTTCAGATTTTGGATAAACTATAAAAATACTCGAAAAAATCGGGCTAGACAGGCGCCTTCACCTTAATGCAATAATACTAAACTACCCTCAAATCAAAACAAATCTCTTCGAATTGATGTGACTAACTTCGTTCTTTCAACCTGTATGGGTTCGGCTATGCTCGGCCGACACGAAATGTCAAACCAAACTAACATTTTGCGCGTTCTTTATAAACCCCCGACGAAAAATAGGGGTGGTATGAGTTTAACATGTGTATTTGTGTGTATGTGGCATGTTAGCGTCCAAACAGATGACCGATTTTAATTTTGTTTCTTTTTTAGAAAGGTATTATGATTGAGTGTTCTCAGATTTGTTTCACGAAAATCGATTCAACCGTTTGATAATTATCAGCTCTTTTGTAATTTAAAAAGTCGACGCATCGGGGTTTTAAAAATTTTAAATTTAGAGTTTCTTATTTGAAAGTCAACATTCGCATTCGCGAATGTTGGAGCCAAATATTCGCATTCGCATTCGCGAATGTCAAAAATCCAACATTCGTTACATCACTACTACCTACATAGTACATACCTCTTTTTATCGCTCGTCATTCTTTCGATTTTTAAACTAAGTTATACTTACTTACTTATAATTTGTGTACCTACTTACTTGGAGCAAGGTTTGTGAAAGTACAAAAAATATACATAGAAAATAATTTCGAAACAAAATCATGGGTCAAGTTAAAGGGGGCACAAAGCGCCATTAGCCGTCGATAATTTGAATATCAAGAAAAACGTGGCGAGTTTCTCTATGGGTGTCGCGCGCAAGCATTTCCGGCGGGTCACCGGCCGGGGCTCGCGGCGCGGCGCGCGGCCAGCCGGCAGAGCACACGCCAAACCGGTTCCGTAATTTGGTGTTTCTGAGAGCCATGTCGATTAATTTACGATAGACGGGCTTCCTGTCAAAAAAGATGCGACATTCGAATCCATGATATGACAACTCAACCATTAGATATCTATCAGGGAATTTAGTTTCATCTCTTTTTACCTTTCAACAGAATTGTTAATTAGGATGATAACTTTGACGGTACCTACCTATCGCTCGGTTGACGTGAATCTGGTCGTTTAATAAATCGATTGGTTTCTCGTACTTTCGACATCTTGTAAAAGAAATGAGGGCCTAGGTATACTGACTGACACGCACTAGAGGTAGTTACAATGATTCAAAGTATCATTGAATGGAACTTACATTATTGTAGAAGATCGTATTACGAGACCCTTGATAACCCTTAATAAGAATCGAATTGTTTAATTAAAAGGCAACAGTACCTTAGTACCTGCCTACCTACATATCAACTTGTATACTACCTATTCCAAACATCGCAGGTACCGACAACTAATTCAAAATAAAAAATAGAGACACATGCAATAGACGCTCGTTGGTTGACCTTCAAAGTGATACCCTAATTTGGCAAAAACGTTTATGAATAGCTTCCAAGAACTGGATGAGAGGTGCAGTGATCACTCACTGGTGTCATTTTCTGTGGTTAAGAATTAATCATCCATTCAACATTGATACATCAGCCGCGGGTAAACATTACTTCTGCGAACTATGTGGTTGTCAATCTCAACTAATTATTGGAGTCATCATCTATATTTAAATTTAAACTTAAGCTCTTTATAACGGATATAAGCACTACCTAAATAGGTACAAAATCGGTGCGAGAGAGCAGCTCCTCTCAATTCCGGGGATATCGTGAAAATCTATACAAATAAATAAAATTGGAGTGTCTGTTTGTAATATCAAAATAACACCTTTTCACTAAATGCATACTACATACGACACCTATAGCAAAAATTTTTTTGTCTGTCTGTCTGTATGTTTGTTCCGGGTAATCATCGAAACGGCTGGACCGATTTTGACGGGACTTTCACTGGCAGATAGCTGATGTTATAAGGAGTAACTTAGTCTACTTTAATTTTAGAAAAACAATTAGGGTTCCGCGTAAAAAAATAAAAACAACATGAAATCAAAGAGTATCTGCGAAACCGCTGGACCGATTTTGACGGGACTTTCACTGGTAGATAGCTGATGTTATAAGCAGTAACTTAGGTTACTTTTATTTTAGAAAACCAAAAAAAATGGGTTCTGTCGCGCGGGCTCAGAACGCGGGAGCGGGATTTTTTGTTAAGTTAAATTCCACGCGGACGAAGTCGCGGGCTCAGCTAGTCGCAAATAAAATTAAATAGCTACCATGGACTACACAGGTTTAAATAAAGCATTATAGATACCTATGTATTACCCAGCTTCATTACATAGTATAAAATAAAGTCGCTTCCCGCTGTCTGTCTGTCACTATGTATGCTTAGATCTTAAAACTTCGCAATGAATTTTTATGCGGTTTTTTTAAATAGAGTGATTCAAGAGGAAGGTTTATAAGTATAATAAATGCATAATATAGTAGAGAAACACTGATGAAAACCCCGTGCGAAGCCGGGGCGGGTCGCTAGTATAAGTAGTATAAGCTAGACAATGTAAAGAGTATTTTTTATTTGGTCCGTAACTTAAAATAATATTATGATACATTATTATTAAAGTTTTTCTTTACCAACTTATCAGCTACCGTGACGTATATTACTTAATTTTTTACTAGCTATGCCCGCGACTTCGTCCGCGTGTAATTTAACTTAACAAAAATTTTGGGATTATTCATCCCCTATTTTATCCCCTTGGGGGTAGAATTAATCAAAATCCTTTCTTAGCGGATGCCTACATCATAACATCTACCTGCATGCCAAATTTCAGCCCGATCCGACCAGTGTTTTCGGCTGTGCGTTGATAGATCACTATGTCAGTCAGTCACCTTTGAGTTATATATATTTAGATATTGGTGTTTTGAAACACCTGTATACCTATGCCTAATTACTTGTTTCCCATCCGTAATAAGTTAAAAAAGGCGTCTCTTATTCCTTTAAAATGACGAATTACATTAAAAACACGCAGCCGGGATGTTTTACGACAAATAAGGGAAAATACACTTCAAGTATCTATCTATAGGTAGGTTTATTCCTTAGGACGATGGGATGGGGTATTGATTTTCTAAGTTGATGTGCGTTGTGGATGTGGATAATCTTAAAATAGTTCTTTAAAATTGTGTTGGATAAACAACCAGACAACATGAATACAGAATTTGTTAAGTTATATTTTGCAAAGTGAAGCGTAGGCAAGTAAGTCCTATTATATTGCATCCACCTACTGGAGTTCGTGAATTCACCTTTCATTTTAATAAATATTTCTTTATTGGATAAAATATTCCATTGGCTTCATTCCAATATTAAATACTTATTCCATTGGTATTCTTCTAAGTTAATCAACATTTAGTTAAATACTTAACTATTTATTTATACATGTATAATACCTATTAACCTGTCTAGCTCGCGAAATTCAATATTTTCGAGTATTTTTATAGTTTATCCAAAATCTGAAAACATTTAAGACAACATTTTGTGATTTGCGACAAACACAGTAAGTATGCAGTGCGATTATTAATACTTTTATTTTACTCTAAATATTATCACGGTGGATATGATACTAGTAACTCACTAAATATACAAAAACTGCCAGATTATCTGGATAGCTGTCGTTCTTGAAATGTTTTAGAGTAAGTTGGATTTATTAATAAATGCACTGCACACGGAGTTTGTCGCGAATTACAAAATGTGCCAGATTTTGAAAAATTTCTTAAACACCTCAAAAAAATTGAACTTCGCGGGCTAGGTGGGCGCTTTAGCCTTAAGAACAAAACTTTATTTTGTTGGAGTTATTTCATGGATGACCTTATTATATTTCTAGCTTTGAGTAGGTAGGTAGGACCTATACTATCTAATATTAATCCTCGACGAACGGTTAGCGTAGTAGTGGGTTACTGTACTGGGTGGTGGCTGGTTTGATTCCCGCCGGGGCAAATTTTCGATATTCACCCTGGTCTAGGTGTTACTGGGATTGCCCCTAGTCCATTGTTGTAAAGTCCTGATAGTACAAGCGTTGCTTATGTTAGGGACCATAGAATTGGTGTTAGTTTGGCACTATTTATTTATTCCATACAATGTATTAAATTTGAAGCTTTATCTGTTTAAACAATTTAAACCCGATATTGTACCAAACAAATCTGTAATTCATTCAAAAGAGTAACCATTGAGTTTCTTGCCGGATCTTCTCAGTGGAAGCAGCATTCCGAACCGGTGGTAGATCCTGACTATTCATAAATGCTTTGTTGGCTTACATGAATAAAAACAATTTTGAGTTTGAGTTTGAGTCAAATAAACTCAATACGTACCTACCATGAGTTACGAAGTTGAATTAACTTTTATAAACACAACTAAATGGCGCGATACTTTATAAAAGTGTCCGAAAACAACGGCCGCCATAACACCTTGACATATTAAGTACCACCATAAAACCGCGAGGACCACACCCGAGACATGGTGCTTGTTCCGAGAAATGTTTCATCACGTGACAAGAGCATTACTTTCCCGACTTATATACCTACAGAATTCGCCAAAATGTAACCAGTTTTTTTTTCTCTATTCCTACCACAGGTTACAATCCACTCGATAAAATTCCAACTGACTGACAGATTACGCACGATCTAAGCCGGTGGATCTAAATCAAATCTTTCCAGGTCTAAAACCATGAAATTTTTCAGAAGAGTTACCTAGACGAGCACTAAGAAAGGATTTTTCAAGATTCATTCCATACCTATAATTAGGTAGTAGTTGTCGCATTTTTGTGCCACCGGGAATCAAAGTGAGCATGGGTGAAGCATAGGCTAGGGACCCCTTCTTTTATCAAAGAGGGAGCCTGATAAAAGTGTTAAAACAACAGCTACCTTTTAATATAGCCGACTTCCATTAATGTTAACGTGTATCTGCACCATTATTGGCAATAGCTCTAAAACCAACTGGTATACGAACACAACGATGAAAATGTCCTCACGATGATTGGAATATGATTGAGGTAATAAGTAATAGGTAAGTATAATTTGGTCATCAAACATAAATCACTGTGTAGAAAACCAGTAGTTAGAGATGAGAAAATAAATTTGTTTATATAAATTAGGCGCGTTGCACGGCAGGCGCGTGGGCCGCGAGGTGAGAGGCAAGTGTCGCGTGCGCGTGCGCGGCCTACGCGCAGCTCGTGCCGCCATTATTTTTCAACATGTCCGTTGATTTGAAACAAAAGAAACGCTTTTTAGCACCAAGCCAAGGTATGTAGTATTTTAATTAACCCTCGATCTTGTTAGTGTTATTTTGATCTGTAGGAACCAAATAATACAAATATTTGAGCAGGTACTTACCTACCAACCAAAGTACAACATTTGTTGAGATAGGCACTTGCCCGTTCCGATCCGGTGGTAGATTTACCCTCGCCACCTCTCCTGGCAGCGGCCCAAGCCGAGGTCGTGTCCCTTGTGGCGCCCTTGAGCTAGCTGCCCCCTTGCCCCTCTGGCTGGAGCGCACTTGCGCTCGCCCTCTGTCCGGGTGAAGTTGTTATGGCCACTCTGGCCAACAACATATAGTCCAGAAAAAAAAAAAAAAAACTAGCCTGTGCCCGCGACTTCGTCCGCGTAGAATTTTTTTTTTATTTTTTTTATTAGCCTATTTTATGTCCCACTGCTGGGCAAACGCCTCCCCTTTTACTAAACAAAAAATAATCCGGATAAAAAGTATCCTATGTGTTAATCCCGGTTATAAACTATCTGTTTTCCAAATTTCATCCAAATCCGTTCAGTAGTTTTTGCCTGAAAGAGTAACAAACATCCACACTCACAAACTTTCGCATTTATAATATTAGTAGGATTAAATTGAAATGTCATATTGACATTAATATCACTGGCCTTCTATAAAACTCATTCCACGAGCGTAAAGTTTGTTAAGGGCACGTAAAATTGTTAGTTATAGTACTGTTTTTATTACTATTCAGATAATATTGTTAAAATTCTTTATTTTATATTTGTGCATTCCATTTCAGTACCCATGTGTAGGCAATAAGAATAAAATCTGTTATTTATTTACATAATTCTCATTAACCTTAACACTATTGGAGTGGTGTTATAAATTTATGCTTTCATTATTAATACTTAAACACCTCAGGTGACGTTTATATCTCAAAAAATTACACGCTTTGTACCTACACGTGGCTCTTTAGTAGACAGACAGACATATAAATAGGAAAGGTATAAAATGAAACATGATTTAGGTAGATTGCATAAGTACCTATGATTAATTTTACAACGTATTTTAAGATACTTACTTATTACAATGATTTAAGTATATACTTAAATAATAATCCTAATCAGTAAATTATGAAATTCATAACGTAGGTTTTAGACCTATCACGCCAGTTTTAAACGACGACCAAGTTTCCAAACTTCTCGATTATGGGCCATACTTAGTATTACTAGGGAGAAGACCTTACTATCACAACTTGTCAGGAATCGAACCTATGACCTCATGGTCGACAAATCACGCTTGCAGCTAGACTCAAGGCAGTAGATATTACCTAAACTATTACATCTTATGTACATTATCTTCTAGTTTTTATTGAAAACAAGGCACTAGTTAGTGCGTTGATACCTGATATTTTACCAGTCTGCACAGAAAGAGCTCGGCACTTGTGTCCGCGTCGCGTGTAAACGTGGCCTTAGAACTATTAATACCTACAGAAAATCTTGTCTATAATAGAACCCTTAACGCCATCTGGTAACTATTTACATAATAATATCATACTTTAAAACTGGTAAGTAGCGCCATCTAGAATTCCGACTTGAATTCAGTACCGGCGACGGGCCCGCACAGATTCTTGCCTACGAGCCATTTGGCGAGGAGGAAACGATGCCGCGAAGATGGCACTGTCGGCAGGAAGTTATTGCCGTCCGCTTGCTCGTACAGTAGTGTGATGTAGCGGTGAGGGCCAGTGCCGCGAGGGGGCGCTGGTGGTTTGTACGCTAAAAAAAATAAACGATTTCCTCTGTAACCTCTACTAAGCGGCTTCCATATTTTTCAGAAACTTTGCGAATTTGGCTGTGCCTCCATCTTGCCTCCAGAATGCTGGTCACAGATGCTCCCTGCCACTTCGCTCGACCCAGTAATCGAACGGCGCGTTTTCGTCAATAGAGCAACAAACTCTTGTTCTTTTATACTAATAGGTAAGTTATTATTATTATTTGGTACTTCATAATAACTACAAGTTTTGGATAAATACAAAATTCAGCGACACAAAAAAGGATTCGACTAGAAGAAAGTCGGTAGATAAGAGACATTAAAGAGAAGTTACCTCGATAATCAATTCCAACTGTTTTACTGCTTTCTTTTGCCTTCAAGGCGAGCCCCTGAAAAATACTTAAGTTTTACAATTTCTCCAAGACAGCGGGTATAATAATGAAGTGTTTAAAATACAACACAGTTTACAAGCGTTTTTGAAGTTCTTACCGGTACGTTGGATTTAACCATGTGCAAGAAAAATTCACCCTCCACTTGCGGCGGCGCATCAGGATCGACCATTATTAGGGAGTAAAACTTTTTCTGAAACAACAATTAAGTAGATACCTATTAAGTAGATATTTTTCAACTTTGTAACTTAACATTCATAAAAAACGACCCGTAGGTAGGTAAGTATACCCACACAACGAGAAGAACCTTTCGGTAGAAGTTAATACAGAATTTATTGACGAATGTTTTAGTGTTTACCGAATCAGCCAATGGAAATTGAAACAGCGGTTCTTCGATGAACACTTGTTTAGGCAGCAGAACATCGCAGTTATGATCATTCACGATGGTTCCTCCAACGCTGGTCACATTCAGCCCTGTCAACCGGTCGCAACCTTCCAAAAGACTCTTCACTTCAGTTACAGAGCATTGCGATGTTACCCCATACACGATCTCAGTCAACAATATCAGAATTAAACAGCGATTTAACATTTTAGAACAGTCTTCGGAAAGGAATGAATTAGCACTGGATTTTGGAAGGTATATGTAAGTTCAAGGTGTTGACGCGTGTTGTAACAACAGTAACTGTTATGAGTAACAAGCGCAAGCCAGTGGTCGGTGTTTGTACAATAGCAAAAGTACCGATAACATTGTGTAAGGCACATAAACAAATTCTACTTATTTACCCATTTGGTACTTAAATTCATAAGTACCAACCTACTAACTCTTTTGTAAGCATGAAGGTTTTTTCTTGTCTTGTCAACATCAAATCAAAGTCAAAATAATTCTCTTTGGTCAAAATGAGGTCTTGTAGCATGGTTATCTCATACAAAGAGAATACAATACTACGTGATCTCATACATTGCATCATCTTTAATCTCATGGAAGTTCTGGGTATCTTCATGGTTCAGAAGAAGTAAAATTCACACCATCTATGTTGTCGATATGATCACGTAAAGTTATTTTGTCGGTTGACATAACGTTGTCAATTAAAAATGCAGGATAACATTCTTTGCAAATTAGGTATCCCTCGCTTAAACCGAAACCAAATGGTTCTTGAAATTTCGGAAAGAATTCGGTGTGCAAGGTCGTGGTGCCAGCAGTATTGGGAGCTACTGTGTGATCCTCACTTACATTCTCGAGCGAAGTTTTTACTTTACAAGTTGTTTGTAAGACCAATCCTTACTTATGGATGTGAACTGTGGAATCTCGATGAACGGAACTCAAAAAAGCTTTTACGCTTCGAAGGCGCTGTTCTTATAGAAATTTACAAGTCGAAATATGCACATAGAGATCCTAAGAGACTTAAACCGGATATAGGAGCAGTATATAGTAGATATCGAGATACTGACGTCTTAGATCACGTCAAATATGAACGCCTTAGTTGGAAAGAATTATTGAAAATTGAAGAAAAAGCCTTGGAAAGGACTCTGAAGAGACGCTCGGTCCAGATCCATTGGTGGGATCAACCAGCCAGGAGTCACGCTCCGCAATCTTTTAGAGCTAGAAAAAACGATGGAGGGATTTTGCGTATGTCGCCAGCGGAGAAAAGTTGTTTAAATTCTAGATGTAAGAGTACTCGTGCACAACGCCCGTTCCGAATTCAAGATAGTGTGGCTGTGGACTGTGACAACTCAGACCAAAGCAGTCTTACTTCGATAGAGTGAACTTTGATCTAATGTAGGAATATAATATTTTTGGGAAAGAATACGTAACTACACACCTATCTATCTAGCTTATCTTTGAATGTCTTTTCGGTTTCGGTAGTGCTCAAGCAAAGTTTCTGAACGTAATGCCCAAAATAAAAATTAAATAATCATGGCGATGATGGTTAGCTTCAGTCTATCAACTCCAATTGCCTGTCTAGACTATCTACCGTAGGTGTAGGTACTTATTGTGTTATTGGAGGAAGCTGAATTTGTTTTGACCGCAAGTCTAAGATTCTGTGATAATGTAGGTATATATAATAAACCATTTGAGTTTAGTACAGTATTTAATTTATATATATGTTTAACGTTTTTTATGCTGAATATTATTTTTATTAGCTAAACGTACACTTCTTCTAAGCATTGTCGCTGGGGGGGTTGCCTGATTCGTTTCAGAACTAGCGCCGGCGTTACCAGAGTATTGAGAATTAAAAGTATTTCTGCTATCGCACGCTCTGGTAAAATAAGGACTGGGATCATCAGCAGTTCCCGAATAGGCATGTAACATCCTTCGTAAGTTCCCAACGTGAGAGCCGGTTACTCGTTTCCAACGTAGCTCCTGCAACTTCATGTATCCAGTTACATTGACATCACTATACCGTTTGTACAGAATCTTTTTACTCAATGACCCGAAAACATTCTTCAGCGCTTTCACTTCCAAAGCTTTTAATTGCTGGTTGCGGTCTTCGAACCAATGATAAATCAAAATTGGTCTCAAAAAGATTTTGTACGCGAGTGTTTTCATTGCAACCGACATTTGTCGGGTCTTAAGTATTTTTTCACTCTTTCTGCACCAATGTCGTGCTAATCTGGAGCTTGGCATTTTATTGTCTACTAATAGTCAGGCCTTTCAAACGATCTTTACCTACGATGAGTGGAGATGTGAACATAAAAGTTAAATATTTCTCCAAAGTCATCACTGTACCTACCTACGTTACATTGGTAAGTATATTGTTGTGACTTTATTGTAGGTACTTACAACCATTCAACACTCCACGAAAACTTATTCAATTCCAATTCTAACATGAAAATATTTGACTTGACAGTTCTCGCTTCAAATATCTCTGATTTGAAACTATAAATTGTTATTTTTCTATAGTACCTACCCAGGTCTGTGGTAGGTTAATTTTTTTTATAGACAGGGAAGTTATTACTAGATAAATGGTCTAAGGCAAAGAGAATACAATACTACGTGTCTAAGGTTATTACTGATGATTCTGGATGATTCGCCTGTCCTATATCTCTCTGTATTGGATGAATATTACTACTACTACTTATTACGGATGAACAGAGAGGTGTTAGTTTGTTTAATCAGATTTTATCAAAGAAGCAGATGAACAAAGAGAATACCACAGTCTATATGTGTGGAGAATAAAATACTACGTAAGAAAATGAAAGCAGTAGGTGTGCAGCAAAGACTTCTGTGGTGTGCAGTAGGTACATAGGTAACTGTTCAAGCAAATTGTGCAAATCATCATAATTTCTTCAAAGAGAACATAAATAATAATCATTTTCCAATGAACATGTAATAGACAAAGAGAATATTACGTAAGAGTAATAGAGATGGATTTTCTTCTTCTTTGGAATTTCATTGTATTTTCTTCCGTCCAATCCTCATCTCTCGCATTTAGCCAGTGTCAAGTAAAATTCACAGACTACTACGTATAAGGTAAAATCCGCAGACTAAAACTCATGCGACCAAGGATATAATCTTCTTGGACCAAAGCATACGGCAGCAGCTGGCTGCGCAGCGCACCTCCATCATTGACAGACAGTTTTGATAATTTGGTTTGACAGTGTCTATCAGACAGACAAACAGGAACAGCTGATTGGATTGACAGAATTGTGTTAATTCCTGTTCCGATTTTATTTATAAATAGAATTAAATAAAAATATGGAATCACATCCCCTTAATATGGTAAGAAATTAGTGTTTATTGGAACCAAGGACTGTTTAGGTCAGTTTGTATATTAAAGTGAGTTATATTGAAATGTTACAGGCACATCAGCAACATCGACGCGCTGAGGCGCACTTAATAAACAATAGATACGACGAAGCGATGCAGTGCCACCACAATGCTGCAGAACTGCTCTTGGACGCCATGAAGTCCACTACTTCTACAGTAGCACTGGAGTCCATCACCTTGCAACACAGCTACCATCTCAAACAAAAAGACCTCATTAAAAGCAAGAAAGAACAATATGAACGCGTGAAAAAAACTATGGACACCATTAAAGGCTTGGGAAAGGACCCCTTGTATAATCTTCAAATCAATGATAATGCTAAAGTTCAAGTTGCAATTTATAGAACTATTAACGAGAGTGATTCATTACTGCACACATTGTTAAATAAAAACTCAGAGCAAACAAAGGAAACAGTCGCAAAAGTGGATGTTGTAGATGGTGTGAAAGCAGAAAAAACTCAGGACACTGTAGTAGAGGAGCTACAAATATTGAATAAGAACTTACATTCACTTGTTGAACAGCTAGTGTTGCAAGTTGAAGTACTTAAAGATGAGAACATGACATTAAAAGAAAAAGTCAATTATTTAGAAAAAGAAAGAGTGAGATATCTAAATCTTCCAGCAACTCATGTTGACTTGTTGCAGAGGAACTATATAAATATGGGTTCTGAAGGTTTAGTTAATGATTTTGTTCAAAAAATGCCTATTGTAAAAGACCCCCAACAGACAAAACCAATTAATGTAATAGACCGGACAGGCCTTCAACCTCATTTTGACTTAAGTGCATTAAAGGACAACTGAGAGGTACACCACAATGCAAAATTTATTTTTGAAAATACAGAAAAATTATATTATTGCTTTGCGCCCATCTAGCCGGCCAAGTTCAATTTTTTTGAGGTTTTTTAGAATTTTTTCAAAATCTGACAATAATATAAGGCACATTTTGTAATTCGCGACAAAGACCATGTGCAGTGCATTTATTAACATATCCAACTTACTCTAAAACATTTCAAGAACGACAGCTATTCAGATAATCTGGCAATTTTTGTATATTTAGTGATTAACTAGTATCATATCCACGGTGATAATATTTAGAGTAAAATAAATGTATTAATAAACGCTCTGCATACTGTGTTTGTCGCAAATCACAAAATTTGTCATAAATATTTTCAGATTTTTGATAAACTATAAAAATACTCGAAAATTTTGAATTTCGCGGGCTAGACAGGCGCCTTCACCTTAATAGGAATAAAATAAAACTTTATTTACCTACAAGGGATTTCCTATTTCTTTTCCAAATATGATATTTTAATTATTTAGCAGAGTAAAATACACAACACTTAATTATAAAATGAAATAAAACTAAATTTAATTTTTAGATATGTATTGCATATTGGTCTTACACAAAAATAAAATCTTACTCTTGTTTTAAATGTAAAAATAAACTTCCCAGTAAGATGCACTAGGAATAACTATTCTTAACAACTATAAGGAATCTATACATTAACAAACAAACTAATTAACATGCTTATATTTTTGGTAACATGGGATATTATACAGGGTTGCTACCATTAATATCTATTATCGATAATTATAAAGATAATCATACATGGATTTTAAAATTAGGTATATTTATTATTTATATCTAGTGATTTGTGAATTGTGATAATATTATCTTAAACCACAAATTATATTACTAGACCTAAAAGCTCATTTTTTATTTTTCGATAAAACAAATCTCTCATCAAATTAATTGATTCGGTAAGTAGTATTTATTATTATTATTATTTCATCACAATAAGTATGTCTGTAGTAGGTAGGTATATCAAATTTTTAACTAAAACAAACTGTGTCATACAGAAACTGAAAGATCAAGTAAGTAAAATAAGCTTGTTTACAAAAATAATCAAAAAAGTGTAAGAAAATAATGAGATTCGAATGTATACAATCAATATATATTAAAAGCATAGTTCAGTACAACTTGCATTGTGTTTGAATGATATTTTTTTCCAAAGTGAAGTGAAGAATGTAATGAAAAATGTATTATTTTCAGATACGAAATGCATACGGGTCCTAATCAAAGGTGTTTTGAAAGCCGGATTATACGAGGATCCTCGTCTATATAGATATCAAGTTTTCAGACTTGAAAGAAGAAGGAGGAATGAGCCCGGCATTATAGCAATAGCGCGCCTATTTCGTTATTGGACATAACACCGTCGGCGAAATGTATGCGCTGCGATGCACCGCAACCTGCCACCCCTTTCGGGAAATTCAGGCGTGATGGCGTAATATTTTCATGCCATACCGAATAAAGTGCTTACTATAAGGGCCAGACAAATTAGCGTAGGTAATTTTTTGAGTTATGAGTCGCGAAATTATCACTGAATTCGGTTTCACATAAAATGTTTTGTTTGTGCCGTACAGCGATGCAAAATGAGATGTTTGAATAACGAAGAATTGAATTACGCAACTTACAAATCAAAAGAATACGCTCGTATGGCTGAGCCCTAATGTACGCTGCATAAATTCGTCCAGTATAGTAAAGCGATAGATCAGACAATAGTTAAGTGTAAATGTTACTAACAATTAAAATTACAACATGCACGGTTCATATATCAAATACCTATAATCTTGTATAATAAAGAAGTACAGACATACATAAACTACAAACATTGAAGTACGGACTTAGCGATTGTTTCCGTATTTTGTTGACATTTCGGTATATATCATATTCGAAGTCCGGCGGTAAAATACGGAACTAAATTGTAGTCAGTGTAATTTGAATTGCCGACACGCGACTACAGCGCCCCATCTATGGGACTTCGTATGTGAAATAGACTGATGTATAGATGGCGGAAAGGACATATTTACGACGAAATGTTCCTTAACATGGAACTATTATGTTTTGTTTAGCTATACCATAATTAACAAAATTTCAATTAGTATAAATATTAAAGCATTTTGAGAAAACACGACATGAATAGGCACTAAAATGGCAAATCACATGTAGAAATGAACAGTAGTCATTATAATCAACTCACAACCACAATATATACATATAAAACAATAAGTAAATAATTAAATATAGATCTGTAGGCCTTTTTTTAGTTCCTAAGTTAATTTCATTTAGTCCATCTTAGATATAAATCCAATTCTGGCCTAAAACTTTAATTACAATAAAGAATAATAATTTACACAATCAGTGAGGAAATAAAATCATTGTATATACCAAGTCTTAGTACAATATTTGAGATGGCTTCTCATTGTTGTTAGCATTAGTTACCTCCATCATCATTCCATATTTCTTTCTCACAAGCCTTAAATAAATGTTAAAACTTACAAACCAGAAGTAATTAAACAATAAATACTGCAAATTAAACCTAAACTAAATCTATATTTGGGTGTTTCGAGAAGGATATTGGACGTGAGACTTAAGGCGTGTATGGAGGCGGCGGAGGAAGTATAGAAAGGTCGAAAGGGAAGTATTGCTGAGTGCCGAGTACTGGAGGTGTGTATGGCGGATGCAAAGTCGGCACGAAGTCGGCACTGGGCGAGTACGGCGGTAGTGTCGGCACTGCAGGGGTGGGGCCCACACTGTGGGCCTCATACCCATCCCAGTCTTCCATGAGATTTCGTCTTTGAACATCTTCATCGTTAGACAGTGGAGCACCCCATAGGTTAGCGGCGGATGCCAAAAGGGCTAGAGCACCTGAAAATGAGTGTATGATATCTTATTATCAATCTGACAGTGCTGTTTAAAGTACTTTGCAATGTTTTTTCTTTACCACCTCACCTAGCAGCAAGATGATGGTAAAGAATAATGATTTTATGATGTCCATATTAATTGTGGCATGTTTACATGTAAAACAATTGGCTCATAGTATTTGCACTTTAGGTTCCAAAATGTCCTCTTCTTTTTCAAAGAGAATTGTATTATTATTTGAAACAGTCGCAATCTTATTATAATAAATTTAAACAAATAAAGGTTGAATCATGTTGCTATAAAAGTACAGTTACTATAATAATTTTAAATAAAAATGGAGACATTTCAACTAACCTGCTCCAGTGATGGTGTAAAATCCATATTCATAATCCACTTGTATCATATTGTTGTAAGTGTTATTCGCATTTCCCAGGACAACCGTTGTATAGTAACATACACCAACAATGGATATGACCCAGAAGACACAGAGTATACTTGGTACGGCGTTCCTGCGGAGCATCTTTATTGCCCTGCTGTTGAGACTGGTGAGGTTGATCAGGGTGCCGATACAGGAACAGAGTAGCACCATAAAACACAGCAGTATGAGCACCCTCATTAGACTAATGGTTTCAGGTGTGGTGCATGGTGGTAAACCTGTAAATAAAATTTAAAAAAGCTTTTACTAAACCATTTTTAGTCCATCCATAATCAGAATACTAATACCTATAAAAATATTAATAAACGAGGTAGGTATGAATCCTGGAAATTATAGTTAATATTGCAGACATTGTGTTTCTTAGTATTATATTTATGCATGGAAAATATGGACAAGACATGATTCAAGTTTTGTCAAGAAGGCTGTAATAGGTAATATTCATAATTCAGTAAAGTAGCATAACTTGGCAATAGATGGTGTCACCATCGCCCAATAGTAGCAAAATACTCATGCTATGATGAAATTTGTAGGTATGTGATATAATTCAATTTACGTACTTATGCAGGTTTCCTTAAGAGATTTTCCTTCCCTGTTTTACGGTCATTAACAATATATCACAATGATTATGTTTGAGGCACACTAATAATAACAATTGATTGTGTGTTCCTTTTGTATTATTTGGTCAGTCCCTAACAAACCATTACACCATCACAATTGTATTTCCTGAAGGGGTAGGCAGAGGGTTAATATTTTAAGGCACATTAAAATGCATTTGTTTTTCACTTTTTGCATTAAGCCAATTGTCAGGTAAAATAATATTTTCAATTATTATTATGACATGCACAGGAAGATCCAGGGCTGGGCCTGATATACCTCCCCAAACACTATCAGGTAGATGGCAGATACTTTGCTGACAAATTACCAGATTTATTGGGGACACCCAAAGACTAATAATTTTTATAGTTTTATTTGAATTGCCCACACTCACACACAATTATGAATATGCTATGATAAATATTCCACTAACATTACACATTATAATTCAAAGAAACACAGTTTTGGAAATAAAGAAAAATGACTAGTACTTTCTAATTCCTACCAAAACTTCCATATTGATATACATTGCACATCATCTCATTACCAGATCCCTGTTGGCAGAGAATACCGAGTGTTAACCAACAGTCTCTATCTATATCACCTCTCTTGTCTCAACTTTTGTTTAGAATTGATCCAAGAATTATTTACATTGACATTATTTTATCATAATCTGTAAAAGCCTTGTAAGTAATACACTATAATCTTAAAAAAGCAAGTAAACTTACCATTAAAGTTAGGCCTATTGACAGGGTCAAAATTATTATGTTGTCGAACAGTTATCTGATCATCATCATCATCATCGTCATCATCAAATGAGAAGAACTGTACAAGCGAGAGACTCTGTGTACAGTGCAGGCCTTTTATTCTGAACCAGCTGGGCTGCACGAGGGCAGCGCAGGTCAGTAGAAATGTTGATAGATTGAAAAATGATGCAATTTTATTCAATTCTTTGTCCTTAAATTGGAAGGGCATTTTGAATCCTGAAAACAACATTATAAATTGATAATAAAGATGAAAAGGAAAATCACAATATAATGAGTGTTTTTATACGTAACAACTAACAAGTATTCATTCAGTTCTCAGAACATGTAGGTACTAGGTATGAAATGATGTCAATTAGTTATTGTCAATTTATATTCAAATGAAGGTTAAATTATTGTATTCACATCTTTGATGCTGAGAGCTAAGTTCCTTCACTTGTCTCTACACTTATTATCTTACAAAATATCATAGGTAATATTGATAGAGGCACAAACAAATAATTTTGATTTAATTTATGTTTAAACTTACCTATATACTAATTTACTTTGGCTGATGACTAAATTTGTTTATGTATCAATCTTTTTTTGTACAAATTGGATTTGCAATATCTGATATGCAACATAAAAAATGTACCAGTAAGATGCCAGGAAATAAACCATTACTCATGGGATGGATAAAAAACAAAAATAACTGGGAAAACGTAATCATATATAGAAAACGTTAATGTTTACCGTAGTTTACAGCTATCTTTACACATAAACATTAGGCTATAAATAGCAATTACCTAACTCAGGGGAGGTGTCTTCGAGGGAGGTCGTCAAGTATTAAGAGAGCTAGTGATTTATCCTCTCCAAATATGCGAAAGTAAGGTACTAAGGAATTGATAACATGTAGTACAAATATGTACACAGAGCACCTTTTAATTTCATTCAGTCAAGGAAAAAGTCATGCACACAACATAGAACAGATACGTTAGTGAAATATATGGCACCTCGGTAATAATTGACTCCGTTTTACACGTCGGTCAAATCTAATTATACTGGTAATTAGTTATAAATGATTGAAAACACTCGTTAGCAGTGTAAAATATTATGGATGAACGTCATACCTCGGATCCACGTTAGGCACCCCATTATATTGCACTAATCATTGAAAACAGACACTTATGTACACAATAAGCGCACTTGAAAATTATTTTTGACGATTAATTTATTTCATACACGCGTTTTTCACGTTTTATCGTAAAAAAGAACACAAATCGCGCTGCAATCGTCGAACCAAATATTTTGTTTGACAAACAATTTGACAGCTTTGACATTTTTATTACTTTGACAGACAGAGCTACCAACTTACCAACTGATTAGAGTTGGAAAGATCACATGAGAGAGAGAGAGGGAGAACCCGAAAAAATCGGG
This sequence comes from Notodonta ziczac, assembly GCA_918843915.1. Lineage (NCBI taxonomy): Eukaryota > Metazoa > Arthropoda > Insecta > Lepidoptera > Notodontidae > Notodonta > Notodonta ziczac. The sequence goes on from OU974047.1 coordinate 6,213,349, forward strand.
ACTTTCTTTTACTCATACGGAGCAACCAACCGGGGGAAGAGGGAAGAGCGTATTCGCTCTCTCTGTCTACACAAATGTATTGTACACAAGCGCCACCTGTTGCAGATTTGTCAATCAATTAAACTGTAGAAAAATTACATGATGGACTACTAGGTTTTGTTTTTGCGTTTAATATAGCAATTACCAAATAAGGTAGTATTGTATTGTCTTTGTAAATAGGTATGGATGATATCCTAGGTTATGCTAATAGGTACTACTATTTGTAAAATGCACTATCTATTCTGGTAGGTAAGTACCTACTGACCCTATAATATAAGTATCTATTATGTATAGCATTTTTTTTAATTTGCATGTAGGTATTAGGAATTAATACACAAATTATTGGAAAACAAGTAGGTACCTATTAGATTTTAATTCAATCGGAAGACATTTGACCTTAGAAGGACCAACCCTGTTCATGGAGTACCTACCTATATTCACTCATTGATATTATACGTGAGTGAGAAAACTGTGGCTACAGGCTCTACTGTCATCACACATCGGGATCCTGATGGATTCCACCTTTTTCAGCAGTCTGTCTCTGCTTGGGATCCACGTGCTTTGTGCCACATCGCTGTCGATGCGGGGAATCCGTCGACCAGCGTGGGCAGCACGGTATCTTATGTCTACGGAGCGCGGGCAGAATATCACAGCAGTCGACATTATCCGTTGGGCCCTTACGATCGCTTACGTTACGGCTATTTTAGAGCCTATGTCCTCTCGCGTGGTGATGGTAGGATCCTAGACGGTAGGACGCTTATCCCTTGGAAGATGGGACGGTCTCTGGTATAGGACGCAATCCTGAGATTAGGTAACTAGGTATAGTATTGAATTTAGTTCTTTAACTGACGAGCAAAGACATAGATAAACTTAAATAAAAAATAGTAATACAAATAAGATTCGGAACTTTTTGGTTTACAATACTGAACTACAATAGTATCTACATTTGATACATGTAGTAAGACTGTACATATTCTTGTTCTTTAAAAATAGACTGAAGGGTGGTTTCTCACATTGTGCTGCGCCGCGGGCGATGATGTCATAGCTCTAGCCTCTACTATATAGGAATATGTATCTGTACCTCTTTGTAGAGGGGACTAACATACCGAACATCCCGTCTTCAGTATACATGTAGGTTGTGGATCCACTTTAAAATTTTGCCCTCGGCCCGCAGTCTGCTATGAGCCGTATGGATGGAAAGAATAGTTTCTTTCCATTTCCGGCAACATTGGAAACTTTAACTAAAACTATTTAGAAAACTTACGGTATATAGGGCTCCATGTTAGTGCTAAAAGGACGATTATGAACATACTAAGCGCGTTGTGGTGGTGCGTGTTTTTAATTGATATTTGATTTCGTAATTAATATAATTTGTAAGGAAAATACGTGGATGGTATGTAGATAAGTACCAATATTGCATTCTTATCGAACTATGAACGAGGATATTATACCAGACGTAAACTATTCTTACGTCTTTAACGTCACAATAAACCAGAACAATAATTCATTGCTCAATAAATCATTTGCGGACGCAATTTGTTACACCGACAATTTTCTATACAACTCAAGTTTTGGAATAGAAATGGCCGTGCCAGAATGGGAGGCATTGACTATTATTTCAGCGCTGTCAGCCGTTATTTTGGGCACAATTTTTGGCAACATTCTCGTGATACTTGGGGTGTTTACACACAAACCTTTGAGGATTGTCCCAAACTTTTTTATAGTATCGTTAGCTGCAGCCGACTTGGCTGTAGCCCTGTCAGTGATGCCTTTGAATGTGGCTTACATGACATTGGGGAGGTGGCTTTGGGGCAAACATTTGTGCAAAATGTGGCTTACTTGTGATATAATGTCTTGCACATCATCTATCCTTAACCTGTGCGCTATAGCGCTAGACAGGTACTGGGCAATAACAGACCCCATCAATTACGTCAACAAGAGAACGTTGAGAAGAGTGATCATACAGATCACGGGAGTCTGGATTGTATCGTTCATAATAAGTTCACCCCCTTTGCTGGGATGGAACGATTGGCCAGACGAGTTTACATCCGATACTCCTTGCCAACTGACGGCCGAACCTGGGTACGTCGTGTATTCTTCACTGGGCTCATTCTTTATTCCTCTGATGATCATGACAATGGTTTACATTAAAATATACATAGCCTCAAAACAGAGATTAAGGAAGCGTTTGTTAATAACACGTATACAAAACAAACGACCAGTAATCGTTGTGGAAAACCGGGACGAGAGTCAAATTAACACAGAAGAATCTGAAAATGAGTCTGACAGTGGAGGAAGTATCAAGCGATGTCAGAGAAAGGTATTCTTAGACATAAAGAAGAATTTCTTCGTGCCGTTTTTATTGATACACGATCCGGTGTCTCGCCTGACAATCGAAGCTAATATAAGTCAGGCGCAATCTGATACATCTCCTAGCAGTTGTGAAAGTGCAAATCGAGTGGGCGGTTCTATGAAGAAGCAGAGTCAAAAGAAGCAAGAGAAGATGTTGCTAGCGAGTGTGAATAACAGCGGTGACGTGGTCCATCAGTTCATTGAACAGAAACAAAAGATCTCACTGTCAAAGGAGAGGCGCTCGGCGCGAACCTTGGGCATCATAATGGGAGTATTTGTTATTTGCTGGTTACCATTTTTCCTAATGTACTTATTATTACCATTTTGCCCTTGGTGTTGTCCTAGCAACAGACTCATCAATCTTATTACGTGGCTAGGGTACGCCAATTCTACTGTGAACCCTATAATTTATACAATATTTAATTTGGACTTTCGAAAAGCTTTCAAGAAATTGTTAGGAGTAAGATAAACGATTAATTTATAACAAGCATGCCCAAAAAAGAGTGTACCTAATTTATGTAGGTATGTTTGTAAGTTTTGATTATTCCTCTTTAACTTTTAGACACCATCGTTATAAATGTTAGAGTCATCGTATTCTCCCGAGTAACTTACAAAAATATGTTCCCTAGATAAAATAGCCCCGTCGATGGCAAAGATAAAGTAAATAAAAATTCTTAAAAACTGTGTTAGTTAGGTAGGTACCTTGTTATTTTATTATTTTTGTCGAGGCGGTGGTGTTTTTATATATTTTTTTGTTCGATTAGTTTTCTGATGTTAGGTGTTTATTGTTATGGTTATGACACAAAACATAAGATGTAGGTAGAGTGGCTAGGTGGGCACCCCGTCGAGGGCACCCCGTCACTCCCAGTCTTGTTAGCTTCGTGCTAATTTACAGGCTTGAGAGGAGCCGAGCTGACTTACAAGACGTGTAGGTTCTGGACAATGTATCTCACAATTAAAATTACGCTATTCTGATAATACACGGGGTCTTTATGAACCATTGCACCGATAAAGGTACTAACCTATTTATTACATGTTCACATACCTTTCTTAGCTAAAATTGATGTAGCTATGGGTTCATCCTCTTGAATTGAATGAATGCCTGTTTAATTATAGCTATCAATCATAACCACTACGCCTTGTATCACTTGCCGAGGACACTCGCTTGATGAATTGCCCTTAATTCAATATAGGTGCTAGGCACCTACTATCACTAGGTACCTACTAGATAGGTAGGCACTGCTAGGTATTTAATATTTAAGAACTTATTTCCTCGCCTGGTTTGTTTATCATATCATTGATAGAATATAATAGAATAGAATACCAATTTATTGTACTTACACCAGAGTTTGAATTTAACTAAAACATACTTAAGGTGAAGGCGCCTGTCTAGCCCGCGAAATTCAATTTTTTTTAGTATTTTTATAGTTTATCCAAAATCTGAAAACATTTAAGACAACATTTTGAGATTTGTGACAAACACAGTATGCAGTGCGTTTATTAATACATTTATTTTACTCTAAATATTATCACGGTGGATATGATACTAGTTAATCACTAAATATACAAAAATTGCCAGATTATCTGGATAGCTGACGTTCTTGAAATGTTTTAGAGTAAGTTGGATTTATTAATAAATGCACTGCACACGGTCTTTGTCGCGACTTACAAAATGTGCCTTTTATTATTGTCAGATTTTGTAAAATTTCTAAAAAAACACAAAGTTTTGAACTTCGCGGTCTAGATGGGCGCTTTAGCCTTAATAATACAATAGTGCACATTTGGCGGTTTTATCGCTGGGTGCGATAAATAACAAGCACCAGATGTGATTGTTTAATTATAAAACGCGTTTATGAGCTGTTGAAATGTAGATGTGTCTCTGCGAGACTGATTGTTACGTACTTATATTAATTTTATTAAATCTACTGTAATAGTTTATTGATTTTTTATATGTAGGTAAGATGACTTTGCTTTATGTAAGTAAGTAATTCATTTACCTATATTACTTACAGAATAATGTTCTCTTTGTACATAATGTAACTTGGAAGTAAGTATCTAAGTACACCACGGACAACGAAAAGCGATACGAAAATGAATAAATACATAGATTGATGAAGTAAATTGTTTTTAACATCCATTTCTTTTGAATGCGGTTTAAATATTACGATTTACGACTTAAGAGTGAACCGCAAATTAATAAAATCGCTGACTAAATATTGGTATGCCCAGCAGTGACAGTGACTGACTAGAACTCGAAATTTATTACCATTTCGTTTTGCTTCTTCTTGGCCGTGGTATATGCGTATAATTATGCAGATTAAACTAAAACATTTTGAGTTTGTCTTATATATTAGGTAATTAGGACGGTACCATGTAGACACGAATTACATTACCTAGGCACCTTGATTTGTAATTTGAAATTAATAAATCTGTGTATGGCTCCATTGTTACAACTTAACTGAAGCCTCAGTTACATAAGGAGAGTTTTTCGCATGCGAGCGGCAGTTTCTTGCTTTTCGCTAATTTATCAGCTCGTGTAAAAGAGTGTGCTACTTTCGCCTCTGGAAAGCAATTCTCGCCCCCATAAGCATCGCTTGAATGTTGCGAGTATTAATCATAATCCTTACTAATATTATAAATGCGGAAGTAACTCGTCTGTCTGTTTGTCGCGCTTTCCGGCCAAAATTACTGAACCAATTTAAATGAAATTTGGTATTGGTACATGTAGTCTAGAGCCTGAGAAAGGACATATGCTACTTTTTAATGCAAAAAAGGGTTGAAAGGGCGGATGAAAAGTTGTATGGAAGTATCGTCAATTTTAGAGCTAGAAGCTTGATACTTATTTTTTAGGGTGTTGATTCGATATACATAAATATGACATTCAAAGTTTGTAAAAGTTTCACCTTCAAGGGTGTAAAATAACAATAGGAAGTAGGGATGAAAGTTTATATATGGCTCTTTGCAGTGAAACACTGCAAATAGCTCATTGAAGTATTTATAGGTACGTACAATGTGTCTTATTTGTAAAATAATTAGCCTAAATAATTAAAAATGCTATCCAAAGACACTATTCCACGCGGACGAAGTCGCGGGCACAGCTAGTGTACTATGAACTAGGTACCACAGGACAGAATTGCGTGGAGAGTTTTTGCAAAGGATACCTAATCGCTTACGAGTTCTTGCCGCCGCCGCGCGCCGGCGCCCGCCGCGCGCCGCCCGCCGCGTCGCTCGAGTTCGAGAGAAACTCTCCTTGTGTAGGTAATTTTTGTAGCCGCTACGCCGCCAGTGCGACCCACACGATTAGCGTGTTATTGAAATAACTATACAATTACTTAATGCTATATTATCGACTAGCGACCCGCCCCGGCTTCGCACGGGTATTTTTTATGAGTGTTTCTCTATTATATTATGCAAGTGTTATACATAAAAACCTTCCTCTTGAATCACTCTATCTATTAAAAAAAAACCGCATCAAAATCCGTTGCGTAGTTTTAAAGATCTAAGCATACCTAGGGACATATAGACAGCGGGAAGCGACTTTGTTTTATACAATGTATTGATGTTCAAAATTCCGATTAAGTATTATTTTGCTGTGTTCAAATTTAATTAAAATATTAAAAAACGCAATATATATTAATTTTAGTGCCTACAGTAAGTAGGCACTAAAATGAATATACCTGAAGTAATTAGGTGCTACTTCTTTGTTCTTTTAACATTATTTCCTCACTGTAGTTTTGTATTCTTAGTTGGAACGCAGCGGTAAGTAGGGTAAGGCGGGGCTAGTTGAGCAGTTTTTCACTTGAGCGGATATAGCTCCTCAACGATAAGTCTCAATGGGTTATTACGCATCCTGATGGATAAGTAATTTATCCTTTTGCAAAAGTATCATAGTAATTTATTTTTTATAAGTTGGATTTATGAGCTACAGCGGTTTAAATGCAGAAAGTCAAGCATGCTCAACGTACCCCATAGGTGAGGTAAGTTGAGCAAGGGTATGGGGTAAGTAGAGCACTTAGAATGTCTAGCCAAACAATGGGTTCAATTTTAACTGGAGATGAAATAATTTTTCTGTTTGATAATCAACTCTTTATTCAAAGTCTTTTAGTGACTTAACAACAAAACTTACGTAATCTTCTTAGAATAATTAACTGGAAATATAATCAACATAACATCAACGTATCTTAAGATTAACTTTATGATTAGTTTCAGTCTTTCTGTTCAAAATCAGACTTAAATGTTTATGTTACTATCAATATAGCATAAATCTTAAAAGGAAATATTAATAAGATCTTAGAAACTTAATCGTCGTTGTCTCTGTTGCAATTGACACAAACGAAAGGGAGACCAGCACCTGGCACACATTTTGTATGTGCCCATGCCCACCCCCTGCAAACTTGACACTGGATCCATGTTTCTCCTGATAAACTTTCAGAATACCCTTCGCAACACATCAAACAGGAATAATCATCATCGTTGCTTTCCTCACTTGACTGGAGTACTTTTTTTACAGACACTCTTTCTTTTTTTATAAATGTTATTTCTTGGCTTTTTTACTTTTTATTTTGTTTTATTTTGTTGCACTTCTAAAGCATTATTTTCAGGAGTGTCTGTGTAGTCTTTCTTTTATAAGTACGCATCCTTAAAAAAAAAAAAAAAACATACATGACTTTTGTTCTAAGCCGTGAGGCTAGTTGAGCAACTGTAGCTCAACTAGCCCCAGTCCAAAATTCTATAACAAAAGTGAGTTTATGAAAAAATGGAAAGAATTATACTCAGAACCTTTATACATATCAAAAGTACAGTAAATTTATGAAATATTAACACTTACCTGATTGAAAACAGATAAAAATTTACTAATACATACGAAAACTTGCGGTAAACGATTTTTTTACTTTTTGGTCACAAAATAAACAAAGCGCACGTATACTTCACTCGTTCTTCGAGCCGCTGCTGGTGATCACGCGATGAGTTCCCCTCCCGCGACCCCTTCTTTTCGCTATATGATGCCTACGCGTGCGGTGAATAGTTTTCGAGATATTTCGATTGCTCAACTTGCCCCTCTGCTCAACTAGACCCGCCCTACCCTACCTACCTACAAATTCAGTGTACCTACAATGCTTGGTGATTAATGCCTGCATTTCCTGAACGCACCCGCTGCGGTAACGGTCGGCTGGTTCAATGCAAATCCAACATTGTATGCATTATTCGTGTTAAATCCGCTATAGTAGCGATTAAAACCATTCACGCTAGTAAACATTAATTGTTCCTGAAAACTCTGCGTGATTAATAAAGGTTTTGAAGCATTAAAGGGACATACTAAACTTTGCGAAAGGTAATGAAATAGTAGGTAGATTACATAAACACAGCCTAAGTATTATATTTCCCCTATAAATGTGAAAGTTTGTATGTTTGGATGTTTGTTACTCAATCACGCAAAAACGGCTTAACGGATTTGGATGAAACTTGGCACATATATAGTTTATAACCTGGATTAACTTTTACAATAGGATAAGTACGTACTTTACTTAAGTTCACACGGATGAAGTCGCGGGCAGGAGCTAGTAGTATAATATTTCTCTAACCGTCATATAGGTAGGTATACCTATTTCGGAATAATTTTCAATGTTAATCTGGAATTCTTCTTGAAATTTAATTAAACTCTTTATTAATACCTATTTTGGTCCTAATGCATATAATATGATGCGCTTGCTTTATTAAAAAGTAAGTCACACGGACTACTGAGCAATATACATTGCTTCCATTCTAACGCTTCTATTCTATCCATCCAACGTATTCCTTTGTAGTTGTAGAAGGTACCTGTCAAGTATAATCAAGCTACGAATAAGCTACCTCTGAGTTATAAGCACCCTTTACTGAGCTTCGTTTTCTACATTGCTGGCAACAAATTAGTTTTTAACTAGGTAAGTAGGTAAGTAACCATAAGGTTTACAAATTAAAATTCAAATTCAAAGCGTTTATTTTGTTTAGGCCTACGGGGGCACTTACAAATTGTCAATTTTACATTTTCGTTTTCTTATATCTACAACCGGATCGGAACGCGACCACGACTGAGAAGATCCGGCAAGAAACTCAGCGGGCTTGTCTTTTTACATGTCATATTTTTTTTGTTATCGCCAGTTGCTTATATTCATTAATTACAAAGGGTAGTAGATATTAACATAAATATTATAATAGCTCCATACATGGCGCATACATGGCGCTTAATTTAGATTGCACTCGTGTTGATACATTGTACTCTATACCAGACAGCTTTACAGATTTTGAATTGTGTACAGGTTATGCGTATTGGAATATGTAGCCGAATCCAGACAGATCTTTTCCTTCTTTCAACGGACGCTATAAATTGTTACTTATTACCTAAACGAGTACTAACTATTATCTTTGAAAGTCATACTTAATGCTTTATCATTAAGGCTAAAGCGCCCCTCTAGCCCGCGAAGTGCAATTTTTTTGAGGTTTTTTAGATTTTTTTCAAAATCTGACAATAATAAAAGGCACATTCTGTAATTCGCGACAAAGACCGTGTGCAGTGCATTTATTAATACATCCAACTTACTCTAAAACTATTCAAGAACGACAGCTATCCAGATAATCTAGCAATTTTTGTATATTTAGTGATTTACTAGTATCATATCCACCGTGATAATATTTAGAGTAAAATAAATGTATTAATAAACGCACTGCATACTGTGCTTGTCGCAAATCACAAAATGTTGTCTTAAATGTTTTCAGATTTTGGATAAACTATAAAAATACTCGAAAATTTTGAATTTCGCGGGCTAGACAGGCGCCTTCACCCAAAACAAGCCATTAACTTTTTATACCCAAAACTCTCCACAGTTTGTCACTCGGGTTTGTCCTCTTTGGTTCAACAATAGGTACCTATATAATCTCTCTCTCTCTCTCTCTCTCTCTCTCTCTCTGCGAATAGTAGAAAAAGCTCACAAGGACATTACATGACATAATATTATTTCTGCTGACATGAAACTGGTTGTAACGATCTATCTCTCCTAGGAATGGCTAGGACGATTATGGACTGTCATGTCTAGACGCAGAATTTGGGTATAATTAGGTGGAAAATCGTGCGACCGAGTAGAACCGCTCCGATGTACCGTAGCGAAGCTGTAAACATCATCCATCACGATGTCGGCTTGGAATGTGCTCCCGAGATTCGACGACATGAACCCTTTTCATAGAAGCTCCTCGGCCCGGTTGAAGGTTGTAATATAAGGCATATGAGTTTCAAGCCTTCGCATCCCAGTGTTTTACGTGATGTGTTGTTTTTCCTTATTGTAATAGTGTTACAAAGAAAATAAGGAAAAAGTTACTCTCCCTTAAATAATATCGGCGTTTTGCGATAATTTATTTTTTATTTATATAGTAGGTACTTTATGTATTAATTTTCTGATTAAAAAATCACAGGTAAGTCGTGAATAAAAAGTGTAGGTTAAATATATAAAGCTCAAGTACCTACTACTACTAATATAAAGCATTTTATGTGGACGTAAAATACTGCAAGGAATTGCCAACAATAACATATGTAGCTTTATTATAGAGATGTGCAACAAAATGGCAAGACAATTCACTTCTATATAAATACTCTGTACACCTAATAATCATAGGTAATATCATCCGTTTCTATCGTTCGTCTCCTTTGTCATAAAATGTATTACTTGCTAGGAATTCTTCCTCGACAATAACCTTGTTTTTATTTATTTCCTTTTATCAAAGACCATTTGATTTGTTATTTCGTTAGTATTAATAAATAATGTTTAAATTTGAGGGATCAATTTTATGGAGAATTTGTAATAAACAAGTGACTCACAACAACTCTAATAAAAAACCGAACAAGGGCGAATAGGACTCAGGCCATGAGGGTTCCGTACAAGTCGTATTATGTTTGTAGATAGTGCATCCGTCCTATTTTTTTTTTTCGTTGGATAACCCTTTATTGGTCCCCTCACGCCTCGGGGGAGACGAGAGTGGTATGTGGGAGTCCCTGCGCCTGAACGGCGCAGTATACCCACTAAAAACCAACGGTGCACCACCCTCCGCCATGCAGTGGGGCGCCCCGAGTCCACTGAAATGCTCCGAGACGCCCCGGCGGACGGCCCGGCCGTGACTTGCCGGGCCACAGGCGCTAAAGGGGGGACGACCTGGTACAACCCCAGTCATCCCCCAGACGGCCGAAATCGTGCAATAGGTAGTGGGTCCTCCGACCCACCACCTGATTTCGGCTAGTGGGGAGGAAGAAGGCGATCATAGCGCCTCCTTCTCCTCCCCACACGTCTGCGCCGGAGCGGATCTGCCAGGGGGTCTTCCTCCCTGGCCCGCTCCGTAGTTCATCCGTTCTGGAATTTCACAGTTTGTTTTTTTTTGCCTTTTTTCGACATCTTTACTGGCAAAATAACGGTCTCGTTATCCCCTAATTTACATCCATATTAATTCAACCCGGCTTAACTCTTCAAAACAGCTGATAGGATAGGTATATGTATACATTATTATTTGTAATGAGTACTCTTAAATTAATACAATTTTTTTACGTCTCTATGATAGATGACACAACTCATAAATCTGGGGTAATAAATGAAATAATACCTTCGTATTTATTAAGTAAGTAAGCCTATTGTGTACCTAACGGTTGATAGGTTTGATGTACTAGGTCTATAATAGTAGCTAGACACCTATAGATATATCCATTTCGTCAAAATATCTCAGAAAATTTAAAATATTCATCTCCACACATTACCCTTGTCACGGCGGATCAAAGCTTCATATTAAGAGGTAAACCCAACATTTTGAGAATAGTTAACCTAAAGGTCAGAGGGTCTATGTCAATTTTCATTAAAATTTCAAAGTTAGTAGCAAAAATAAAAGTATAAGGTAAGTACTTAAATCCTGCTTACCTACATACTCAAAATTGTGGTCTGGTGTTGTGGTGGGGGTGAAATGTACTAGTATCGGACTTATGGTCGCCTGTTTTGATCCGGACACACAATAGACAAGCTTCGTATAAAAATCGATCGTTTTAAAATACCTAATATTGTGAAATATACAAAGCTTATCACACGTTGAACGCAGAAGAGCTTATACGTAGATCTGATAGAAAAATTTGTGACGCAACCCTAATTCTATTTATAAGCTATCGCTAGATAAAAAAAAAACTCCACACGAATAAGGTCCGCTTCACTGAACAAGTTAAGGGTGTGACTCCACTGGAATCGGGCTGGTTGGCTGGACTTGTCAGTCCGCTCACTTCGACCGAGGATCGCGTAACTTTCCTCATCTCATTAAATAGAGCGATTCTATTCGTCGAAGCGAGCGGACTAAGTTACCCAACCCGCCCGCTCGACTCAAGTGGACGGGCACCCTTAACTAGTTCAGTGGAGCAGACCTTATTCATGTGTAGTTTTCTTTCATTTAATGAGATGAGGAAAGTCAAGCGATCCTATTGGTCGAAGCGAACGGGCTAGCTAGCCCAGCCAGCCCTCGCGGCTCAAGTGGACGGACACTCTAATACGTTAAATGAGCCGTAGGTATAACATGCCCACGTACGTAAAAAAACTACCTATTGGTTACGAAATAAAGTTAAATAAAATAGGTAAGTACTTCTTCTTTGACATAACATGTTTCAGTATTTTCAGAATAAAATCATAAAAAATATTGTCTTTGTAGATCAGGTTCCTAAACAGTAGGTAATTAATAAACATTTCTGAGCTTCAAAACTGGTTTGAGAATATAATATGTAAATTTTTAGAATATTTTGGGTATGGGCAGGTATATTAGATGGTAAGCTGGGTATCTTTTCATATTTTTTAGAATTCATCTTTGTAAAAAAACTGAAAATGTCGAAGTTTTGATGTCTAAATTTTGAGAATGTAACATACCTTTCGTAGAAGCCGATGTTGGTCAACTGAACGGACTAGTTCCAACGATAAATCAATGATTCATTACTTATGTAGAGTGCACCTCTTCCAGTATTTACATGAATGCTCGAGTCTAGTATTCATTTACATATTATGTAAGTATCTACTTACTTATCACGCGCAGGTAATGTTTCTGTGAACGGGAACACTCGGATTTTACTTGCTAGATTTATGTCATACTAGCTGTGCTCCCCGACTTCGTCCGAGTAGTATTTAACGTAACAAAAATTTCGGGATTATCGGGATAAAAAGTATCCTATATGTTAATCCCGGTTATAAACTATCTGTGTTCCAAATTTCATCCAGATCCGTGCAGTAGTTTTTGCGTGAAGGAGTAACAAACATACATACATACATCCACACTCACAAACTTTCACATTTATAATATTAGTAGGATCGTTTGTAGCACACCAACCACAAAGTAAGTAAAGATATGCGGTATTTCTGTTCAATTGATAACTAATCTGACAAAGTTGTATAGACAGAACGGGGTCGGTTTCTTCGTGTGAATGATCGTTAAGGTACACTTACATACCTTGAAATCCTACAATTAACCGAATAAAACCATGAAAATACCTACCGTGTTGCTATTTAAAATACCTACGAGTTACGTCAAATTGTTGGTAGGTACTTATAAAATTGTTTAACTTTATGTAATAACACCCTTAATGTTTATTCAATTGGTTTAAATAATATGTAGGTACCTCCTACCTATACTTTGTTACCTAATCCGTTTTTCAAAGTACTTAAAGCACATTTTCTCCTGAAAATTTCAAATAATTAACGAAATTGGATTGCTTGTACTACCTACGATAAAATTGTTTTTCTTCCTAAAACGTTTTGGCTTCCACTACCACTGGCTGTTAATAATGGGTATCGATTACCCCTCAACACCACCTACCTAGGTACCTACCTATACCTATAGGTAGGTTGTACCGTATTTTCAACCTTGTTGTAAAACATCCATTGTGACTTATTTATAAAGATGATGAATAGAAATGCTTTGCAAAATGTTACTATGTGAAGATTCAAAGGCGTCACATTATGTACCTTTATTGACTCCGTAAGTAATACTTTATTGTGTACTAGCTGTGCCCACGGACTTCGTCCGCGTAGTATTTAACGTAACAAAAATTTCGGGATTATCGGGATAAAAAGTATCCTATATGTTAATCCCGGTTATAAACTATCTGTGTTCCAAATTTCATTCAAATCCGTTCAGTAGTTTTTGCGTGAAGGAGTAACAAACATACATACATATATACATACATACATCCACACTCACAAGCTTTCACATTTATAATATTAGTAGGATTTAACAATGCACAATGAGAAGTTCGCTCATATAATTAAATGGCTACTGTAAAGGGTGATAGTCATCTATTTACGATACTGATAGTCCTACTAATATTATAAATGCGAAAGTTTGTGAGTGTGGATGTATGTTAGTTACTCTTTCACGCAAAAACTACTAAACGGATTTAGATGATATTTGTAACAAAGATAGTTTATAACTAATCCAGGTTATACATAGAATACATGACTTAAGTCTACGCGGACGAAGTCGCGGGCAGAAACTAGTCCTACTAATATTATAAATGTGAAAGTTTGTGAGTGTGGATGTATGTTTGTTACTCCTTCACGCAAAAACTACTGAACGGATTTGGATGAAATTTGGAACACATATAGTTTATAACCTGGATTAACACATAGAATACTTTACCTTTGTCTGCGTGGACGAAGTCGCGGGCAGCAACTAGTAGGTATATAAAGTAGCAGAAGGTGGCTGAGCCGGGCTGTAGCCAACTGACTACAGCTCATATACGGGCTGGCTCAACTCGGGTAGTACCACCCTCTCACAGAAGATCGGCGTTGAGTAACTTTTATATATAACTGATTATAACGCAAACCATCCAAATCTATATCTTATCTATAAATCTATACAAATAAATAAAATTGGAGTGTCTGTTTGTAATATCAAAATAACACCTTTTCACTAAATGCATATGAAAGTACATATGGCACCTATATAAAAAATTCAAAAACGCGATTATTATTTTTTTGTCTGTCTGTATGTTTGTATGTTTGTTCCGGGTAATCTCCGAAACGGCTGGACCGATTTTGACAAGACTTTCACTGGTAGATAGCTGATGTTATAAGGAGTAACTTAGGCTACTTTAATTTTAGAAAAACAATTAGGGTTCCGCGTAAAAAAAACACATGAAATCCAAGAGTATCTCCGAAACGGCTGGACCGATTTTGACGGGATTTGCAGATAGCTCATATTATACAGCAATTTTATTTTAGAAAAACAAAAAAAAATAGGCATCCACGTAAAACCATAAAACCCATGAAATCCCGACTTCAATTTGTATAAAGAATTTAATCATTGTATAGATAAACGTAAATCTTTAATTCTTAAATTCCACACGGACGAAGTTGCGGGCTGAGCTAGTAAATTATAATTATACAATTTCTTTGGTACCGAACAACCTATGAAATATTCTAAATTAATTATTAATAGGATCTTACGAGGCTTTGTGTACTTTAAGCCAAATATTTCTCCAATCTTGAGGTATTACTGGGAAATACTTCCTTTATCTTCGCCTGTTTTGAACATCCGCAGTACCTAATCCGCGGTCGGATTAAGCTTCGATGTTGTATTAACACAACCATCAAAGGTAAACTCCCAAAAGAACCAAATTAAATAATTAATCAAATCAAGAATCTGTATCGTGCGACAGACGTATTTTAAATCTGAAGTCGCTAAAACAAAATAATTACGCTTGGCTGTGTTTAGTACCATCGTATCAGAAAAAACAGCGCCGTTTAGGGACGCCCGAAAAAACAGAAGCTTTATAGTATAAAGCGTAGGAACAAAGCGTCAAAAACTCTATAAAGGTATATGTCTTGTAACGCTACTGACTATGACGCTATTTCCAATCGCCAGTTGTTTATATTTAATAATTACATTAGTTACTCTACAAAGAGCAAGTGATCTGCTTTTGGAAAATACATCTTAACTTTTAACTAACGCCGCAGTTAACACTCTTTTAGATATTGTTAGGTTAGTATATAGATAGATACCAATTAAATAGGTCAGGCTGGCTATTTACCAACTAGGGAACGATATGCGTTTCGCCTAACTGCAGCAAAATTTTATCAGCTTAGTAGCACGAAGGATTTACTTCTAGGAAATCAAGTTATTATTGAAAATACTTTACTTGCATATAAGGACACATACTTTCTATGATAAAATTAACTTAAAGCTGTGGTTTCATATTTAAGTAATTATAATAAATGTAAATGAACTCTTCCTTAACAACCAAATTCTAGTTTAAAGCAATTTATCGCGAGAATGCCGGAAGACGTGACTCGACTCGACTACTCGCTCACAACCCATCTTTGCTGTAATTAGCTGTGACTTTAGGTAAGTACATCTATACTCTATAGGTACATCTATACAAATCTATATATATATAACTCAAAGGTGACTGACTGACTGACTGACTGACATAGTGATCTATCAACACACAGCCTAAACCACTGGACGGATCGGCCTGAAATTTGGCATGCAGATAGATGTTATGACGTAGGCATCCGCTAAGAAAGGATTTTTATTAATTCTACCCCCAAGGGGATAAAATAGGGGATGAAAGTTTGTATGAAACTTTGTCAATTAAATTCCACGTGGAGGAAGTTGCGGGCACAGCTAGTAAATAAAATGTTTGTTATTTCACACAGCTTTTTACGTTAAGCAAATGAAAGTATATTTCTAACAAAAAAAAATTGTCTGTCTTTTTGACTGACGTTGTATCTAGTTGTTCCGGCTAATCTTCGAAACGGCCGTATCAATTTTGATGGGACTTTCACTGGCAGATAGCTGTGCTGATGTGAAAACATGTGGATCAATAAGTATACGGTAATAAAATATTCAGTTTAACGGACTAGCTATTCTAATGTTATTGTGTAATGACTTATAGGTAGGTTCTATATCTAAAAAAGCACAGCTTAAGAAATTTTAACTCTAAAGTGGTTAAGATAGATTCCTAAAACTTCAGCCGACCAAATTAAAGCTATAATAATAAGAGTTATCTAATAGTAAGAGATAATTACAAGCGTTGCTTAATTTGGGACCATACTTATTTATTTAATTAATAGTGAGAGAGTGAGAGTCAAAAATCAACCGTAAATACAATTTATTTCATATCGCTTGCAATTAAAATGTCTACGGGTACTCTTATGTGTGCATGGCAGATATGCGCTTGGCTGGTTTCTTTTTTCAGTGTAGGTAGGTACCTAGAATTGTATGCCCTTTATAGCTATGCTTTTAAAATCCAACTGAAAGTTAGGACACTGAATCTGTTTGCAGTGGAGCGGAACTGTTTTACTGGTTTAGTTAGTTTGTGTTCGGGTCTCTCGTCACCAGCTACACTCATCAGGAAGGAACGAGCGATAAAGTTTAGACGATTTAAGTTTCTTACAAGAACATTCCAAAGGATTTTGGGGACAATTTAATAATTTAGGAGGACTCGCATCTACATTTTTAGTTGAGAATTTTAATTCAAATGCCGGCTTCTAGATTTCTTAGCAGACGCAACTGGCTTGTTTGTACAAACTGACATGACGTGAAGTAATTTAATGTTTTCACACATCATTTTGAAGATTTTATTGGACTGCTTGATAAGGTGGTTTTTCAAAGGTTATCTATAATTTTCATAACGTTTTCTTAAGTATATATTGTTAATTTAAAGGCGAACGGCTGCAGATATTACTTAGTGTCTCAATAACATAAAATTTAAGCATAATTGAGAGTTATGCTATATTTTATCGTTGCTTTGGGATCTGCCGTTAATCTTGTATTTAATAAGGCAGTAAATTGTTCAGAATTCTATTTCGAATGTGCCATCTGGGCCAAAATATTGGCCAAAATAACGGGCGATAACATTTACATATTATGATTTATCTATTACATGAACACACCCTTTTATTTTTAAAATTTATTCTAATTTATTTTATTTTATGGACGGTTTACTTTAAATTCCTTTTTAACTAGGTTTGCAAGCGAAATTAGGTAAACCCATTGTTTTCCAATCATTATTTTCTTTCTATAGGTAATTAATAATTAGAATTATAGACCTCATAATAGGTACTTTTACGTAGAACAAACGTGTTTTAGTAATAGGTAGGTAAGTAGGTAGGTAATATACCTTATATTGGTACAAATATGTAGTAGGTGCAGATACTTATCATAATATTTTATTTTATTCAAGGACGATGGATTTCCGTAGCTAAGTAGGATTTTAACAAATTCGATGTTCCACGTAAAGCAATCAAATTATTATGAACAAGGAATCTTTTAATCTGTTTATTTCTTGGACCGGAAGGGTGAAACCAATTACCTTTAGCTCAGATTGGCCTCATTGTCCTCAAAAAATTGTGAAATTTACCAACGGAAACACTCATAAATAAAATAAATCAAATTAAAATATGTGTATGTATGCATAATACCTACATACAGTCATGTTATTAAGTATGAAAAAACCTAATTTTAACATTTTGTCTGTCTGTTTATTCCGGCTTATCTTCGAAACGGCTGGACCGATTTTGGCAGGACTTTCACTTGTAGTTAGCTAATGTTAAAATGAGTAACTAAGATGACTTACTTTAATTTTAAACCACGAACCGGGGGGGCGGAGGCGTGGGCAACAGCTAGTTTATTTAAGACTAGCTGAGCACGCGACTTTGTCCGCGTGAAATTAAAATAAACCGCACCCGCTCACGCGTTCTTGTTTTTCTAAAATAAAAGTAGCCTAAGTTACTGCTTATAACATCAGCTATCTGTCAGCGAAAGTCCCGTCAAAATCGATCCAGCCGTTACGGAGATACTCTTTGATGTCATGTGTTTTTATTTTATTATGCGGAACCCGAATTGTTTTTCTAAAATTAAAGCATCCTATGTTCCTAAGTATCCTAAGAAAAGGTGTTATTTTGATATTACAAACAGACACTCCAATTTTATTTATTTGTGTAGATACCTGCAATATACCGATAAGCAATTTGTATAGGTAACACAATTACCTACATATTTTATGAGTAGGTGCTACCCAGCAGTTATATTTATACCTATTATATTTATTTATTTTTGTCAATAGTCTAGATTTTCATATTAAAACATTTTTCTTTTCTATTTCCTTCTATAAATAAGTACCATATCATTCGCACCGAGATTGAATATTCTTTGTAAAAGATGCTTAGAATCAGCAGTAAATCTACATACATAGGTACCGCAAAGGAAAATGTATAGGTATATGAGATAACACCCATTTATCATGGTGTGTAAGAGTGTCTGCTACGAGATAGATATTCAAACCTTCTGGGCAACAAAATTGTTTTTTAATATAGGCGTTTATGTATACATTATTTATAACAAATGTTTTCTGTTTTGTAGAGACTATGTTATTTAGTAAAGTACATTACTTAGGTAATTCATTTTCTCATGGCGATATTATTATTCTCTCGCTTAGAATATCAATGTTCTTTTGGTAGTTAAATAGGATTTATGAGTACACAAGAGATACTGATAAATGATAATTATGTAGTTAGGTACTTACCTATTGGCTTTGTGAAGTTATAATAAAAACAGTTGGTTATGAGATTATTGTTGTTTAGGCGTCAATAGCCTAGTGGTTAGAGGGGCCGCCTTAGTAGCTGAGAGGTTCCGGGTTCGATCTCCATCTTGGCCATAAAACTATTGACATGAGCCCACTCCTAACACAAGCATTCGCTTAGCTGGAGGGGCTAACGGGAACACTAGTAATGTGATAAAGTCACATTGCTAGTGGGTATTTTTTTTTAAACACCTGGTATCGAGATCCCAACGAAGACAATTTACGGTGGGCCACAAAGATAGCCAGTCCCTAAAGGTAACTCCCCGTTATCAACCGAGAAAAACCTATTTTCTTAACTCAACAGATATGAAATTTCTTAGAAATATTTTCTCTAAAAGATCGCCCTTTTGTAAATCACGTCGTTTAATTTTGCATTACGTTTTTATAAAGAAAATCACGGATTTAGGTAAGTATACTTGCAGGATAATAAATATTGTTTTCATTACTCATACTCTGAAAGTAGGTCTGAAGTTGCCTGAGGAGCGGGTTGAAAGTAATACTTTTCCGCCCTAGGGAGAATCGCTTTCAACTGACAACTGTCGAATTATTAAAAAAAACTACTTCCATTTTCACATTTCTATGGAACCATGTTCAAACTCTTTTCTACAGTCACTCAATTACAGCACGATGTAAAATTGAAATAAAATAAAGTTAAGTATTAATTAAATAATATATATTTTTAAATGACTTAATTAAATTTAGTTTCAACAATTTCTTTAAAATAACATAGATTTGGGCAAAACATTTAAAGATGATAAAGAAAAATAATGGTTAAATAATGAAACTGGCCGGCCAACGAAAAAAAAACAAAATAGGCGGCAATCCGATCTTTTTTTTTTCTTTTTTTCGAGTTGTAGAGTATTGTTCATACTTCCTTGTATTATTTCTTTACCCAATTCCTGTTTTTATTTTTATTTTCCTTGTATTCGTAATGAAAAGCACAGTGTTTACCTCGGGTGAAAGACTTATTTTGTCCCTCGAACTATTAGCGCCCTCGCTACGCTCGGGCGCCATACCCCGTCTCGGGAAAAAATAAGTCACTTTCACCACTCGAGTAACAATGTACTATTGTTTCTTATGATAAAATTTGATAAAATACTCATCTCATACGTACAAATTAGTTTGAACACTTACATAATAGATTGTGCAGGTACCTATAGTTCACCAAATAAGACATTCGAAATAAATCCATCCGTTTTTTTGCTGGAACGTTACAAATCGGTGATCTGACACGCTTCAATAACTCGAATTAACGGAACAGGAAATTGAGGAAATAGGCAGGCGGCGTCAATGAAAAGCCATTGGGCAAAATTTACCTTAGGATGAAAGATTGTATAACTTCACTGATACTTGGGTAGGAATAACGTTTTTTTGTACTTCGGGTAGAGATAGGTACCTTCTATAAAGTTTCCTCCAAAATTTTGCTTTAAATAGAGTCTATCATGGAAAACAAAGCATAAATAATATTACCCAGCTTCGCCGCGCCGTTGCGAAGATTACCTTTATGAGAATATGTCATCCCGAGGTAACAAGAAAATCTGCAAACCAAAATAAGGCAGGTAGTCTCGTTCGTCTTCAATCCTTTGTTTCTTTCTCAATATGCAATAACAGAAGCTTGGCCCTTAAACCAACGATATCATAAATGACATTGGCAATATATTTCCACTAGCATTCTCTTGCTTCACAATAGGAAGAACACTTCTATTATGTTACAACAACTGCATTGCGGGTTTCACATTCATATTCCCTGTGTTAATTTAAATGAAAAACAAGCCATTTTTTATAATTAAAAACCTCGCTAGAAAAGCAAGAGGTGCAGGCCTGCATTGTACAGGTAGGCACACATGTCGCAAAGGATTGGTCCAGCGACCGTTGCAGTCTAAGGGCAGGCCGAGGCGAGAGATAATAATTAGGACATTATCTACCCGTAGATTATTAATTTTTACCAGAGTATTAACAAATTTCAAGCGGTTAGTAAGCTGAAATGGCTGTGCACTGCTTACCATTCCATACCATGAGATCTCGAGTTAAAATAATTTAATAATTTTAGCCCTTTTGACGTCCCACTCCTGGGCACGATCCTCCTCTCAACACGAGGGGGATTCAGGGCATAATCCACCACGCTGGCCCAGTGCGGGTTGGCGGATTTCACATGTCTTTCGAAAATTGGTTAAATCTTCTAAGACATGCAGGTTTCCTCACGATATTTTCCTTCACCGTAAGCAAGTGATAATCATATAGAATTTATGATTCGCACATAGATTTCGAAAAACCCAGAGGTTCGAGCTGGGGTTTGAACCCGAGACCTGGTAGCCCGCAAGACGCGTGCTTAACCAATCGGCTATCACTGCTATTCTCGAGTTACAAAACGTAAAAATCTAGGGCAGGACGTCCGGTCCCAGTCAGGGACCTGTGCTAAGTGACTAACAAATAAATAATGCAGACAACTGGAGACCGAAGTGAAAGTGATATTTGTTTCGGCAATATTGATAATTATTCAGGTAACTCTCGTGACGTAAAATCAACATCTCATTTCGCTCTCTTGAAACAAAAAGATGCTTAAGTATATTGTGCTCAACCTCGTTTTCTATCAATTTGTAACACCCGCTACAGGGATACCTACTTCTGAAGTTTTCGCGTTTCAGCCTCATAATGAAAAAACTTTCACAAGTTTGTTAGGACACGTATTACGAGTATATTTAGGTAAACACAAAGAAGTATTCGCCGCGAAGCGTCGTCGTGACTTTAAATAAGGAAACAAACAGTCCTTTGTTTATGTACACCATCTGTACAACATCTTTACCGTACCAGTTAAAACCGTACCACCGTACCACTTACACCGACATATGTGTGGGATAAGTGTTTAATGTCCATTACACATGAATGACGCGTGAACTTAACATGTGCCAAATGCCGACTGCCTAGTGACCACATTGGAATAATTTTATAAACTGTTTTACCTGTATAGCTATTATTTTACGATTCCTTTACAATTGATAACACTTATGCTTAACATTTTATAGGTACCTACTAGCATTGTCATCTTGTTCGAGAATGTGTGTAAGACTTAATACTAGAATACGTAGATTTTGTATTTATTACTAATTTCGCCCTTATTAACATAGTTAAACACTAAAAATATCAGTTTAAATGGTTTTTCCCATTTAAAATGTTATTTAAATATAGTTATAATGAAGAATTTACAAGTATAAGTCGTCTGAATGAGTTCGTTCACTGTAATCACATTGAAAGCATCAATATTTTCTCACCAATAAGTAAAATATGATTTAAATTTATAATTTTAGTATGTACACAACTCAATATTTTCCCTTCTTTTTCTTACTACATGGAATAAAGACTTAATTTTCTTTTTACCAATTACTTTCCAAATTTTTCTATTCTGGAACATACCTATACCTATTTGTGTTTATACCAATAATTAGGTAGGTACGTGTAGGTATGTAGGTAGCTGAAAAGCACAGGCGAAAGCGTCAAGTGATCTATTTCAGTACCTATATAACATGCTTGCAGCGCACCTAGAATATAATGTAGGTCATTTATTGTTGGTTGTCGCTTAACCTTCACGAACCTATGAACTATTTATTCCACCAACATTAGCATGTAATGGCTTCAAACGTCGTAATGCCTACTTATCTGCTAATGACATCAGTCGTTGTTAAACGGATACACATCGAACAGATCCCAAAGGAGGCTTTTATCTGCTAATTGAACGGTTGTTACAACTGATGGCACTAGGGACAGGGACGTGTAGGTAATTTTCTGAATATGAGGCTTCATTCTAAATGCCACACAGTCGTATCACCTGAGTGTTTTTGTTGAAGGGAAGCATAGAGAGAGAGTAGAGTAAGTGTAGAGTTTAACATTGATAGCTCTTTGATTTACTTTCATGTGGTTACCGCAGGTTAATACCTGCTATATATATAATTATATAGATACCTACAATGTAATCGTCCCTGTTGTGTAAAAACGATTTGTTGATTGCAATTTGCAAGATTAGCTGCAAATTTTGCGGCCATTCACACGAAGTACCCGACACCGTTCTATCTAGACGGATATCGGGATACTGTAAAATTTGTAGAAATTATCAGTGTCGGGTTACCCGTGTGAATGGCCGCATACATGTTCTGACCTATCGTAATTCACCAAATAAGCAACAAAATAATGTTAGTAGACAGACGGATTTGGAACTTTATTATACCTATCTATGTATTGAGTATAGATTTTCTCTCAATTCATGTGGGTCATCAATATTCTCGTTACTCCGTCAATTCCATGCAGGTTTTGTATTGCCTAGTACAAATCCGTTCTGGAGATCGCTGGAGTACTGTCTTCATTGTAGGAATTGGGTTCATGTTCAAATCTGTGGGCCGTTATTTCTGTAGGTAATTGTCTGTTCACAATAATGTCGTGAACGCGCTATTTGTGGTGTTATTAGCTTTTTTATATATAAAGCTAGTTATTTGTTGAAGATTATTATGTACCATTAGGGTACTTGCTACGATAAAGATTATATGAGCATTAGGTACTTACCTATCTAAGCTTACCTGAGCTCACCACCTGTGGCTTTATTCGAGGATTTTTATAGTAGGTAAGTACTTAACTAAATATGTGCTATATCATTATCGTAGATTCTGAAGATAAGTACCATTCTTTAAACGAGCAAAGGAAACCGTAGTTCAGTAGATAGCGGGTTAATAACTTGGCTTGTAAACCCCCGACAAAAAAGAGGGGTGTTATCTATACAAATAAATAAAATTGGAGTGTCTGTTTGTAATATCAAAATAACACCTTTTCACTAAATGCATATGAAAGTACATACGATACCTATAGCAAAAACGCGAATAAAAAAATTTTTGTCTGTCTGTCTGTCTGTCTGTCTGTCTGTCTGTGTGTTTGTTCCGGGTAATCTCCGAAACGGCTGGACCGATTTCGACGGGACTTTCACTGAAAGATAGCTGATCTTATAGCGGGTAACTTAGGCTACTTTAATTTTAGAAAAACAATTAGGGTTCCGCGTAAAAAAATAAAAACACTTGAAATCAAAGAGTATCTCCGAAACGGCTGGACCGATTTTGACGGGACTTTCACTGTTAGATAGCTGATGTTATAAGCAGTAACTGAGGCTACTTTTATTAAAACAAAAACATAATTAAAAAAATGGGTCCTGTCGCGCGGGCTCAGAAGGCGGGACCGGGCTTTATTGTTAAGTTAAATTCCACGCGGGCGAAGTCGCGGGCTCAGCTAGTAAGTTTAATATGTGTATTTATGTATCTGTGTGTCTGTCTGTGGCATCGTAGCGCCCAAGCGGATGAACCGATTTCAATTTTGTTGTTTTGGTAGATAGGTATTTTGATCAAGAGTGTTCATAGCTATGTTTCATGAAAATCGGTTCAGCCGTTTGAATATCAGCTCTTTTGTAGTTTAAAGAGTCGGTCGCATCGGGGGTTTTCTACATTTTTCAATTTTGCTATATTAAAAGTAGCGTCCGTAACACAGATAGAGAACGTAAAAATATTGACGTATACCTAAGAAGTCAACGTCGATTGTCGTCTAAATATTGTACTAGCTGTGCCCCCCGACTTCGTCCGCGTAGTATTTAACGTAACAAAAATTTCGGGACCATCGGGATAAAAAGTATCCTATATGTTAATCCCGGTTATAAACTATCTGTGTTCCAAATTTCATACAAATCCGTTCAGTAGTTTTTGCGTGAACGACTAACAAACATACATACATCCACACTCACAAACTTTCACATTTATAATATTAGTAGGATATTAAAATACCCAGTAGATAACATGTTAGTGATTGAAAATCGAGAAATTACTGACACCAATTAAATACGTAAGACGAAAAAAACATTAACAGAAACAAATATAACCCAGATAATATATTATGCTGTTAACTTAATGGAAACAGGTGTTAGACGTTACAAAGCAATTAAAACTCTTAGTGATCGTTATTGAGTTCGGGACCACAAAAGTAATTAGTATCAATTTTTTTTTGTTTTAAACTACCAATGTGTTTTTATCACATTACTAGTATTCCCTTTAGCCCCTCCAACTAAGCTAATGCTTGTGCTAGGAGTGGGCTCACGTCAATAGTTTAATGGCCAGGATGGGGATCGAACCCGGAACCTCTCAGCTACTAGGACGGCCCCTCTAACCACTAGGCTATTGACGCTTATGCCCCTTTACATCTCAAGGCAATGTTTGGTGGCCTGCGGGCTACTCACGACTCTAGGACCTTGTTAAATAAGATAACGATTGATCGTTGAACATTAAACTCCTTTATAAATTACTAGCGACCCGCCCCGGCTTCGCACGGCTTTCTCTACTATTTACAAATTTAATCAGAATGTATTATACATATAAACCTTCCTCTCGAATCACTCTATCTATTAAAAAACCGCATCAAAATACGTTGCGTAGTTTTAAAGATCTAAGCATACATAGGGACATACAGACAGCGGGAAGCGACTTTGTTTTATACTATGTATTGATGAATGAAGAAAAAGACAACAAGCTTGGTATGAAAACCATCTGGACGCAGGTCTCCTCCAAAGACTTACACACATCACGGTCCACCACTTTTCTCACATTAATTAGTCTACCTAGTGGGGGGAGAGCTGCTCTACGTCATCCGACTCGCTATCGCCATTCCAGAACCTTTCTACCTTAACGGCCACCAGGTCAGCTGCCAACCCGCAACTTTCCAATTCATAGAGGTACGTCGGTTACTTTTGTTCGTCTACGGATTTCCTCATTTCGTATTCCATCGCGTATCGAGACCCTTAGTATAGCTCTCTCGATTGCTCGTTGCGCGACCTTTAGCTTTCTCATGAGGCCAATAGTAAGCGACCACGTGTCACTGGCAGCGCATATTGGATGTCCACCTTTGTTTAAAAAAAACAGGCGCCGAGTGCGACGCTCCAAGGCTAAATATCTTCGGGTTTCATAAGGCGCTATGGATAAAAATACTAATTGTAATTAGAAAAACGCTTTCGACCTTTTATGAACACTAAAGGTCAATATCGAATGGCGATATTCCTTCAAATTTACGACTGATAATAAAAAGTCATGCGATTCCATTACGCAGTTATGTCACATCGCATTATCGAGACTGATAATAAACCTGCAATGGTGAGTTCGTATAGGGAAGGAAGCAGTATACTACGTCATTGGAACGTAATGTGACACGATGGGATGTAAACTAGGATGTAAAGAAACATCGTGTATTACTAGCACATTTATATTTTTTTTATCGAAAATATAATTAAGTTATTACTTACTTTGTATTATATAATAATAGCAGTGATAGCCGGTTAAACACGCGTCTTGTGGGCACCAGGTCCTGGGTTCAAACATACAAGGTACTGCGTGGTTCAAACCCCGGCTCGCACCTATTTTCGGGTTTTTCGAAATCTATGTGCGAATCATAATTTCTATATGATTATCACTCGATTAATGTAAAGGAAAACAACGCGAGGAAGCCCACATTTCTTAGAAAATTTAACCAATTTTCGAAAGACATGTGAAATCCGCCAATCCCCACTGTGCCAACGTGGTCGATTACGGCCTGAATCCCCCTCGTATTGAGGGGAGGCCCGTGCCCAGGAGTGGGACGTCTAAAAGGCTAAATTATTATTATTTTAATAGTTACTTTGTTTTATATAATAAAATATGATGATTTTTTGATATCTACTTAGTAAACTCAAGTTAAAAAGGTACCACCTACTCAAAATTCAATTTACGATATATCGGTCGGTATCAAATGGAGATGTCAGTATAACCTTGTACATTCGCGTGCTTGAGTACGTGAACCCATTAGCTGCGTGTAGGTATATCAAATTTCATCTTCAATCGAAATAATTAGAAATGTTTCATGGATAAACCCTCCCTTCCCCTAACAGATGAGCAACGTGTGAGCTATACCTTTGGCATTGCAAGCACGGTAACCGCTTAACATCCGGCGGGTCGTACGTAGGTACGCTTGTTAGCCGACTTTGATATATACAAATAAATAAAAAATAAACGAATGCTTATTGTTTTCATCGACAATTCCTGCAATGTAAGTCGAATTGAATACCTATATTTTCAAATGCTTTTATTGGACCATTCCGATTCAATTGAAGCATGCCTTCGATACGGTTAACTGATTTCATAGTCCGTCTCGTGTTGAAAAACAGGCCTCCAAACAATCGGAAACAGTTATTAGATTGTTTACTCGCAGCGTCCTCGGTTAGCAACGAGCCGTTATCTTTACCTACATATTCGGGATTTTCGCATAGAAAATTATTCAAAACTAGCGACCCGCCCCGGCTTCGTAAAGGTATTTTTATCAGTGTTTCACTCCTCTATTATGCATGTATTATACATATAAACCTTGCTCTTGAATCACTCTATCTATTAAAAAAAACAGCATCAAAATCCGTTGCGTCGTTTTAAAGATCTAATGACCTATAGAGACATACCGCGGGAAGCGACTTTTTGTTATACGATGTAGTGATGATAAAAAAATATTCTCGTGTAAGAAGTAGGCGGTTTGAAATAATAATTACCTACCGTAAACAGCGTAGTTCGTTATTATGTTTCCAAACCCTGTAACGAAATGATTGAGGGCACAAATATGTCTTAATTTTCGGCAGTTAGCTAGAGGTACTTTTCCTCAATTTACTCGCAACTTTTAGTCCATTCCACGCCGTTACCCTGCGTTTAATAAAAGTGAGGAGCCAACACAGTGTAAGGATCCCTCTCAACCGCTCGGAGCGGCCTGGAGTGCTGAGGACGCGGCCTCCCGTCCAGTTTTGCGCGAGATCCCATTCCGAACGGTGCGGTCTCATCCATCGCAAAATATATCGAGAGCAATCTATTAAACTTTCCGTTATCACATCTTTTCGGTATTTAAAATATTTAAACAACATTAGATTTTCGACTCAAGTTATGTGGTTTTGTGAATTCCTATTAAATTGAAATTCCTATAAAATGACTATGATTTTATTAGTGCTAAGTGCTGTATTTATAGCAGGTAAGTTTATTAGTTAGTCATAGTGGCGCACCTTCAAGTTTTTATGATCCAATAAATTGGGTGGTTAACTCCCGCCGTAGAAGTCAAGCAAATAAAAATAATAACTACCCGCGCACCTAGTTTGATTAATAATAAAGCGCCTTAACAATACCTAGTTGAAATGATTGGATTTCCAAATATGCGTATTGAGAAGTTCGTCAAAAAGCAATCACTATACACGTATATAGGTGGTATTATTTCGTTTCCCGATTATTTCAAATCTATTTGATATACATATAGAATATTAGTAAGTTATTAATTTATAAAACGGTGTAGTCGTTTAAACTTCCCAATTTTTAAAATAATTGCAACAAAATTAGTTAAAGACTTATTTTCAACCGACTCAAAAGGACTCAAAAACAAGGAGGTTCTCAATTCGGTGTCGGACTCCAAATTAAAGTAATTCTATGGTTCCTGGTTATTTCTAGCTTTATAGTGCATAGTTTTTGAAGTCGGTTTTTTTTTCTTGTCTAGTTATTTCCAACACAGATATTTCCAGGGTTGGAAGACGAAAGTGGATATACGGTTACTTTAGTGGTGGAATTATACTAACTTAAATGTTTGAATGATATGGCTTAGCTTAGTTACTGTATATTATGTGTAATGGTATACTGATATTGTCCACCGACTCGATAGTGGACAATTCCAGTATACACTAGCGTTCGACCGATCATCATCGTATTCGTATCGCCGTCGGGCGTCATTGGGGCACAATGATATCAGGGTTCATAAAATATGGACTGGAGGACATAAATGCCATTCTAACCCAATATTGGTTATGTAAGTCAAAGTCAAATCCTTTATTTTTTGAAGCCCAGGGCTACTAGCCGCCTGGTGGCCTAGGGACACTTACAAATTGACATATTTACATATTTTTATTAAATCTACAACCGGATCAGAATGCGACCTCGACTGAGAAGAACCGGCAAGAAACTCACGGGGTTTATTTTTTTACCGCTTTTTTAATTGCCAGTTGCTTCTATTTATTAGATAAATGAGCAGGTATGTGTGTTTCCTTTCGAAATAACCTACAATAACGTAAACGTAGCATGCACAGCATAGCGTAAATTGCTATTATTAGCGAGATAACATAATGTCATCAATAAAACTACTCAGTAGATAGGAACCACTCCAAATTCCTTTGACATGGCCAAATGTATTATACAGGCCGTCATGTTTTGTAATATTGTAATACCACAAACTGAATTCAATTTTATCTAAATGTTTGATACTGAACAACGTTAGCACAGACGGAGGTGCCTATATCCCTTTGTTTTGAAGACACCCTTTACGGGTATGAAAACTCTAGCATTCAAAATTTACCTGTATGTAAAAAAGATGCACAGTCCCCAATAAGGGTCTGCCCAAGATCTACCCAAGCAAACGCTATTATTAAAGAGAATTAAAAAAAACTTTTTAATCACTCATACTCTGAAAGTAGGTCTAAAGTTGCCTGAGGAGCGGGTTGAAAGTAATACTTTTCCGCCCTAGGGAGAATCGCTTTCAACTGACAACTGTCGAATTATTAAAAAAAACTACTTCCATTTTCACATTTCTATGGAACCATGTTCCAACTTTTTCTACAGTCACTTAATTACAGCGCGATGTAAAATTTTAATAACATAAAGATAAGTATTAATTTAAGAATATATATTTTTAAATTACTTAATTATAATTTAGTTTCAACAATTTCTTTAAAATAACATAGATTTGGGCAAAACATTTAAAGATGAAAATGAAAAATAATGGCTAAATAATAAAGTTGGCCGGCCAAAGAAATATTCGTACTTCCTTGTATTATTTCTTTAGCCAATTCTTGTTTTTATTTTTACTTTCCTTGTATTCGTAATGAAAAGCGCAGTGTTTACCTCGGGTGAAATACTTATTTTTGGCCTTAGACGTGGTTTGGCGCCTGGGCGAAAGCGAGGGCGCCAATAGTTCGAGAGTTATTCACCCCTTGTGTAACAATGTACTATTTTTTTACGGAAGCGGTTTCAATAGTATAAGTACAAAATAATCTATCGAGTCGTTTAGACCACACCGCAATTTAATACTTATAAAGATATATCTGATATAAAATGTACATGTGTTGTGTGACACACATGAGAACAATAATTAACGAGATCTTTATACGAATACGAGAATTAAATATTAACAATGTCAGCTCTTTAAGTGAGGCCATATTGTAGAGTTATGAAGGAAATGCTGATGTGAATTATTCAACAAATTCCCAGAGTTGTAGAGTCAGTTGAAAATGGGATCTAGATGACATGGCGTGAATAATATAGACAAAAGGTAAATTGTTCACTTAGTTATCACTGCATTCATAAGCACAAAACTTGCAAATTAGTTGTAAAATTTAAAAATTAAGTAAAATTAACTGAAATTAAGAAGAGATAAAATTACACTAAATTATTGGGTACTGTAGGTGAGGTAAGTACCTGCATTTAGGAACAATCCTCTATAAATCACCTTATTTAAATAAATAAGCCTTTTGCTATTCCTCATTGCGTGCAATTTTACAATATTTTACTTCGATGCAACAAAAACTAATACCTACTTATATAATATACTAAACAATTGAATATTATTTATACACTGTTTTATCAATTTATTATCATTTTTTGATGAGAAGCCCTCCATAAGGTAAGCCTCATTTACTTACTTATTATTAAATGCAACAGATAGGTACTCCACATCTTCTTAAAAAAATAAAGCGGTCATTTTATATTTTATCTAATTTGTAATAATCACTGCAACCTCTGTATGTAACAGGAACATGAACATTTTCTCGTCCCGTCCTGGGTAAAATCTAGTATTCTAAGAACACACAATTTACTTTTAAAAGATTCAGCCCGTTTTTTCAGTGCCAATCGGAATTAAGTGGCCACGCGAGAGTTGCGCCGCTCAACAATAGGCTTCCTTCCAGCTTTATTCTTATGGTAAATATATGGAGGGTGGTGTGACGTGCCCGCAAAAAATAAGCATAAATTACAACACATTACCACAGAGTAGGTATATGAGATCGTTATAACACCTTCATTCGCATTCCGGCGGCATTATACAAGTACCGTAATTAAATATGAGAGCAGCGTACTACGTGAAAGCGAGCGCAGATTGCTAGAATAACTAATAATAATAATAAATATTTATAATAGCAGTGATAGCCGATTGGTTAAGAACGCGTCTTGCGGGCGGGCTACCAGGTCTCGGGTTCAAACCCCGGCTCGAACCTCTGGATTTTTCGAAATCTATGTGCGAATCATAATTTATATATGATTATCACTTGCTTACGGTGAAGGAAAACATCGTGAGAAAACCTGCATGTCTTAGAAGATTTAACCAATTTTCGAAAGACATGTGAAGTCCGCCAAACCGCACTGGGCCAGCGTGGTGGATTATGGCCTGAATCCCCCTTGTCTTGAGGAGAGACCCGTGCCCAGGAGTGGGACGTCAAAAAGGGCTAAAATTATTATTATTATTTATGTTTGAATCGAATAAAAATCATAAGCTTGAAAGATCATTAATTACATGTTGATATATCAATGTAGCTAAGGATTAAAGTACTCGCACATAAAAGAGTTTGACTAATTTCTTTTGCATAAAACAAAGTCGGACAACAAGCGTACGACTCGTCTGAGGTTAAGCAGTCACCGTAGCCAGATGCTTGCAATACCAAGGGCATTGCTCTCACGTTGCTCACCTAAAGGAGAGCGGCACAGAGGAAGGGGAAGGGAGGAGGGCTACAGGGTTCCGGCTCCCTCACTCATCGTACAAAACGAACAAATAAATAAAATTCGAGTGTCTGTTTGTATTATCAAAATAACACCTTTTCACTAAATGCATATGAAAGTGCATAGGGCACCTATAGCCAAAACGCGATAAAAAAAATAATTGTCTGTCTGTATGTCTGTCTGTCTGTGTGTTTGTTCCGGGTAATCTCCGAAACGGCTGGACCGATTTTGACGGGACTTTCACTGGCAGATAGCTGATGTTATAAGGAGTAACTCAGATTCTTTTTATTTTAGAAAAACAAAATTATAAAATGGGTCCTGCCGCGCGAGCTCAGAACGCGGGAGCGGGCGTTTTTGTTAAGTTAAATTCCACGCGGACGAAGTCGCGGGATCAGCTAGTAATATTATATTTTACGCCGATCTTCTGTGTGAGGGTGCTGCTACCCTGTAGTCAATTGGCTGCTTAGCTCGACCATCAATATGTAATTTATACTTAATATTAAAGATACCTTACGTATAGAATTATCGGCTATATTTACACTGGATTAATGATCCAGATATTCTTGTGGTTTTATTATTCAGAGCAACGGCCTGTTTCTGATATTTGACAAATATCATCCCAAAAAATTAAACAAACTATAGTTTATATAAGTAGTCTGTTTATTTGTGTTTATTAATATTGACACTTTATTGTACATGAACCAATTTAATGTTGATAAGACAGCCAACAGGAAACAACATTTTCCACGGACTTGTTTACGTGACGGCTCCAGCCAGGGTTGACGTGCCAACTGGAAAAGTAATTTGCTCACAACAAACGTGTTTGGTACCTAATCTTGCGGTTTATTTGTTTGAATTTACCGAAAAGATCCACCCACGCATACTTCTCCAGACGAAAACCAATCCTAGTGCAACTGGTTGAAGGTTGGTTTCAGTTTGCAGAAGTATAAGTCAGTGGTTAGATCCATTCTGCATAATTAGACCCAATTATGATTATGATTAACATACTTACGGATTAAAAGCATGTGATTGTAACGACTAGAAGGAATTCAAGCCAAATTGAAAATAAAAAACTGAGTAAGTACACCTAATTCAAACACGTGTTAGCTATTACTTTTTCAAAGCCTACGTGCTACGGCGTAGCAACACGTAGCAAAGTGAGAAAGCTTTTCGTAGGTTCTCAATTCTGAAGATTTTTCTCAGACATGCCTCAACAATATCTAATTTCAATTCTACCTTTAAACGAATCACAATCCATGTATCAGACTAAGTCATATTATACTACTACCAAAGAATTTGTAATAATAATATTATTACAAATTCTTTTACTACTACGCAACGTGGATTACTTGATTTACGCGCGGCTGAGAATTTCTAGTAAAGACAGGCGAATTTGTGCGGGTTGAATTTCAAAAATTCCTCCCTCATCTAAAATACCAATATGAACGCATACTGCTACCAAATTTTATATTCGTAGGTTTTATAGTTCTGGAGATCACGTCAAAATGGATTTCTTTAGCAAAACACGCCTTGCTTCAGCTACCCTTGAAAACTTTCCAAAGCTTCGATTTGTTTCAAAGAATACATAATGTATTACTTTTACTTACTGATATTGGGAATGGGATGTTGGAAGGCCGTTTGCATTCGTAAATCCGAGTGGAATTATTGTTTCCTTAGGTTTGTATAGTGGAAATCAGAAATATATTATGGATTTTACTTGTCAAATAGTATACCTACTTATGATGTTTGTAATGGGCTTACAAATACGAAGATTTGTTGTGTTTCTACCATATGCCTACATATCTTTTATGGTTTCTACAAAGTGCTTTTGTTTCTTTTATACATAACACGTTTATAGTAACCAAAAAAGTGTGTGCTAAAGTAGGTAGGTAAAATGGCGAACGTTCCCTCCAGACAGTTCCGTTTGTATCCAGTATCAGAATTTCGAGAATTATTTTTCGCTTTCAAAAATAAATTTATGAATTATAAGTAAACATTTTTTTTTGCTGAAACGACTTATAAGTATGTATTTTTATATGTATGTAGTATGTACAGTCTCAGCTAGAGCATAATCTTAAAAAGAAAACTATGTCTGAAGTAGGGTTTAGGTGGGGCACTGTAGATAGGGCAGTTTATTGCAAATTTATGAAAATTTGCGCTATTTGGCCGAGATTACCTAGCTATAGTTAGCGGGTGACTGCACGAGAGTGTATTCAACGTGATATTCCATTTTTTATCGACAAACTTCCATTATGTGCTCACCCGTTCACATCATCTATTTCAGTTAAAGGCGTAATTGCATTTCCTTCTAATGAGAATTCCAGAATTACGTTCGCGCCTGGTATTGAAAAATAAGTTGTATGAATGCACACATTGACTATTTTTTTGTGTTCTGAACACAACATTGTGGTTAATTGTACGTAATGGTGATTTGCGACCTTATCTACATTTCCAGACTGCAGTATTACCGAGGCAACAATCGAAAGAGGCACAACAAGTCTGCCTACCTTGTGCGAGTATAGGATTGATGGTAATTTTGTTATTTTATCAGGAGGAGGCGGTGCGCAACTGGGTGAGGTAGAGAATTGCGACGCGAACGAACTCCATGTATGCGTGAGCCTGATCCCGCGCACCCCTGTCGGGCTGCCGAGAAACAGGCTCGAATTAGATGCGCATTGTCAGTAAGTATATTATATTCGTATGTTCCTATCGTAGATAGGTATTCCGGAAGTTAGACCGACGACCTGGGCCCGTACCACGTTAGCTACTTAAAACGCAATAGAAAAGCAAACGCTCGCGTACTCTACTCGTGTCTGTTTCCGAGTGGCTCATATGCCATCGAACGCTTGGTAGTTTTTTAAATTATGTTTTATATCCTATCGTAAATCGCATAACTATACCAAACCCATGTAAATTTCAAAAAATATTTTTAAAACGAAATGACTCTAATGGCATTATGACCAGGGCCCCAAAATTTACTAAAAGAAAAACGAAGTCAGTCGCTATCTCGAGGTTAAACGCTAACAATCGCTTACATGGTACCAAATCAATGTCAGCCGGTGGTTAGGATTGTTAGGAAGTTACGGAAAAACGAGCGTTTGCTTTTTTATTGCGTTTTGAGTAGCTAATGTGTTTGGGGCCAGGGGCCTAGTCTGTTATCCGCTTGCATCTCGCTCGACTCACACTCGACTTGCAATTCGTCAAAAATTTCGCGGGAAGTCATTTAAAAGTTCAGAATAAGTACTTACACGCTCGTAGCGAACTAAAAAGGTAAGAGAGGTCACGTTACTGATATACAGTTAAATTTAACACCAGTCCGCCAGAACACTGGAACTGACAACCAAGCAAACGGTTTATGTATCCACATAAATTATTATGTTCCCAATTGACCTTTTGGGATGTAAGTACTTAATCCAGTCCGGCTATACAGGTTGTTTCAAAAGACCCAAGCTGATATGTAGATGCCCATATCATGGTTTCTGAGTTACCTTGATTTGTCACAACTCGTGTGCCCCGGCCTTAGACCACATCAATTTCTAGTAAATATAGTAGGTACATGAGATACTTTGTTTGATTGGAGGGTAAACTAAAAATTTCTACTATTTATGTTATGAGTATTAGGCATAGAATTTTAATTTTATGCCTGAAACTTATCCAAAGCCCCAAATACCTATTATTTCGGACATTTTGAACACCCTGTATACGAGTGGTCGTAAGAGCCAGTACGGATCAAAGCGCGGGTAACGACCCGTAAACATAGTTACTGTGCACTTCTCACAAACTGTGACGGCTTGAGCGGCCTACGAATTCATTGATTTATAGTATTGATATATTGAAAAATATACCCAGCATCTACCTATATATACGAGCGGCAATATGCCAGCAAGGCGGGGGACATTGCAGAGTACATCCGAGTGAACAGCAATGTCTAATTGAGAGTTCAGCCGTTGGACTCTAGTCACAACGCAAGTTTCAAGGCGTTTGTGGTTAGGGTCCCCACTGAAAGGCTGGAAACTTTAATGCAGGAAGACTACTGGCCGACTACTAGGTGTGGTGTTCAGGCGCTTTCGGGGGAGATTGCCGCCGGCACCACCAATAGTTTAGTGTCATAGTGTTAGTTTTATTATACATATGTATTATAGTATATAAGGTATATCTATAAGGTATATAAGGTATCTATTGGCCTGTGATGCCTGATAATTATAAACGATAAATAAAAAAATCTATAATAGCCTTTTAAAAATACCACTCTACCCAATAGGGTAGTCAAGCTAATAGTATCTAATTCTAATGAGATGAATTCGCATCACTCCTAGCACATTTATGGTGGATGAGACAAGCGTTAGCCAACTGACTACAGCTGATGTAAGGACTGGCTCTACCAAGAGCTCACTCTTAGCAACGATAATCAATGTATCGTCACATTAATATTGTCGAATCCTACTCTCAATTCCACATTTTTTGCCGTCGTATTGATTACTGAATGAACAATACAAAATTATCGTTCGTCCAGACGATATATGACGGCAAAAAAGATGGCAATTAGAGGAGGATTCGACAATACGAGTATAATACAATAACTTTTATTTGCTCATATAGGTAGGTATACATTGATGTTACAGATTATAAAAGTGCATATGCTATATTCCACCAAATGGCATGCAAAATTCAAATTAATTAAATGGGTCAATTGAGTGTCACGATATATCGATAATCGTTGCTAAGAGTAGCACCCCTGCCCCCCTAGCCAAGTGTCTTCGTCTACAAGCGTTTCTACAAAACGCTACGCCTAAATGTATGGTAATGACATTACAAGTCGATAATTCGATCACGTGACTTATGTCATTTCCATATATGAAGCGTAGCGTTTTGTAGAAACGCTAGTAGACGAAGCCACTTGGCTAGGGGGGCTGTACTATAGGCACGGTCGTTAGTTAAGTTGCTACCTTAAAAATAAAAAATATATTATGAGAACCCTTTAGAAATAAGTACCAAGTTAGTTAAACTTTTAATTAAACCACAACTTGTTGTTGATGCTTAGGTACACATGCTCTTCGTTAAACTTTCAGCCGATATAGGTTGGTGTTGTTCGTAATGAAAGTACCTAAACTGCTAAACTTTATTTGGCCAATTATATTTTAACCTCGCTCCACAGACTATTTATTAGTACATATTGGTTTGTTAGTTTGTATTTCACACAAAGAAGAGTAATGTAAAGCAAATTATAATCTTAGGCCTTACTGCTATAGCCTTATGTACTAGATCTAAATATAAACTCAAAGGTGACTGACTGACTGACTGACATAGTGATCTATCAACGCACATCCCAAACCACTGGACGGATCGGCCTGAAATTTGGCATGCAGGTAGATGTTATGACGTAGGCATCCGCTAAGAAAGGATTTTGATTAATTCTACCCCCAAGGGGATGAAAGTTTGTCAATTAAATTCCACGCGGACGAAGTCGCGGGCACAGCTATTCTATATAATATAGGTTCCCTGTATCACCTGACAGCCAGTTTTTAATAACAGTGACTGTTATCAGACTAGGGTTGTTGTTCTAAAGGGCCTACCAAACAGGCATGATGTGCATGGACGCGTGGATCAAGCGCTGTTTGCCCACCGATGGGCAGAAGCTACTCCAGCAGCAGATCGGCGGCGCACGCGCACTCATGCGCTTTCTGTGCACGAATGACACTGCGCTACGAAGAGGTAAGAATTTCCCTCGTATGCATACTTTATATTTTATCGAGCATTAAAAGTGACTGCTTACTTGAATCTTTTCATTATTATTCCGCATATTTATATAGGCCTTTAAAATCGAATATGGAAACTCGTACATACTAGATACACAATTTCTTTGATACTAGGACCAGAGTAATTTTATAAGAGATCCAACATCCTTGTTACAAAAAGGATAGGTATTAGATTGTGCTAACATCACACACACTACACAGCTCGCTGCACTTCACTAAATCTTGCACTTTAAATTCCTTGTTCAGTGAAATACCAGCGGATTAAACCGGCTTATTAAAACCCTAAGCACGCCGCAAGCTTCCTTGGGTTCTATTTGAATTTAATAATTTTTGAATTAAATTTTAACCGTCGTCGCTCTGACGGCCCCGAAATGCCCGATTGCGCGGAAGACAGCTTATTAGCAATACTCTCGTAAGCCGCTTACAGAATTTGAGTTTTTGTATTAAGGATCACCCAAATTGGAAACAGAAATTGGAAGGGAACGTAGAACACGAAATGTTGTTTCTAAATTTTAAGCGTCGGGTTTGATAGCATTTACTTAAGCTATTCGTATTGCGGTAATAATACATTAGGAATATCATCAAAGCTCATATTTGTGAACACTTGTGGGTCTTGTGGAATGAAACAGTCCAATAATTAATAATCTCATTTTATATTTCGATAGCGTAACGTTGTACAAGGAATTATGTTAACGAATACTTTTTAATGACGCGTTCCCTCCCGCCTTTTTACCAATCAAAATAGCAGTCATATTACGAACTATTAAAGTTAAATTATTGTTTACAACGCCAAATTAATATGATGATTAACTAAATTATTAATTATGAATTTTATATATAATAAGGTATATAGATATTATACGTCACAACCGCTGGGCGCCTATGTGTTGCTTGTTAACATATTTATAATGGTACAAATGGAGTACCTTACAGGCTTGAATCGGTCGATGAATCGTAAATATCGGAGCATCAGGCCAATAACTATACTCTACATAAATTATGATGTTCACGCTGAGACCCATAGCACGAATGAAAGTTAGCACTGGCTTTTCATCACAGGCCCTAAACACACTGACACTGGAATATTCAAACCTAAACAAAAGTTATTGAAGTTTGTGGGAATTCTTGGGATCAATCATATTTCAGAAGGTAAACAGCGATCATTTATATTTATGTACATAATCTCAGCAAACTTTCCCCAGTGTAATCTGTTTGTAAGCAAACACATCGAAACATTTTCTTGTATTAAGTATAACTGTGGCATTTCATCCGATAGATATAGGTATCTATTTCGTATTAATTAAGTATGTCTCCTTTAAATAATACGAAACTAAATGTTTTCACGTATGACAAAGCCCAAACTACTTACATATCTTCATCGATCTGGTGTTTTATATAATATATAAATTTTTTTTAAGTTGACTAGTTCTGTGTGTTTATCACATTACTAGTATTCTCTCTAGCCCCTCCAACTAAGCTAATGCTTGTGCTAGGAGTGGGCTCACGTCAATTGTTTAGTGGCCAGGATGGGGATCGAACCCGGAACCTCTCAGCTACGCGGACGGCCCCTCTAACTAGGCTATTGGCAAATATCTATAAAAATAAATATATATCTATATCACCAACAGTGGTGCTATATCTATAAGCAAGTATACTAGACACGTGATGGACCAGGGATGATGCTCTTTTCTGCATAATAGCACGAAAACAGTTGCCACATGCGGCTGAAAATATCGCTGTTATAAAACAAAATGTTGTGCCCAGAATTCTTGAAGGAGCCAACATGTTGGGGCCGGGTGTCCCCGGACTGGACCCGGTGTGTCGACGAGCTGCAAGTCGCGGTGCGCGAGAGCACCGAGCGCGCCCAACAACTCGCCTATTTCAATAGAAACGCTGAACTGTGCTGGTAATTTTTATTCCATATTAGCTGTTGCCCGCGGCTCCGCTTGCGTGATACTTCGATATAATAAAAAGGGCCTAAGTGACTCCTTATCACATCAGCTGTCAGCCAGTGAAAGTCCCGTCAAAATCCATCTAGCCGTTTCATAGATTAGGCGAAACAAACATACATACAGAAACACACACAAACAAACAAAACGACAAAAACATCAAACATGTTATAAGTCCGTATATACTCTCATATTATGCATTTATTATAGTAAAAAGCGGTTATTTGGACAGACACTTAAAACAGACACTTCGAATGTATTTATCTGTATAGATAAAAGTGGAGTTTTATATGCAGTCGGCGTCCGTTCCAGGCAGAGTAGAAACTACAAAATAACTACGTTATGGTACCGAATGCAGATTTTATTCAACACTTTCAGTGGTGGTTATGTTACGTTGGTAACATAAGTGGGTTTCTGTCCCGCTATTCCACTTTTCACACGCTACAGACATTTTACCAAGACCCTTTTCTACTGTGAAATATCAAGCTGTCAAGTTCAGAATGCGATCTTATACCTCAAAGTTGAATAAAGTTAACTTCAAAAGGCTTCACTCAGGGTTTTACTCATAAAATTCTCTTCTTTTCAATCTCCTGACAATTTAAAACATTTTTAGCCGACTGCAGCAAATCCAAAAGAAACGGTTATGTTTTTAGCAGTCCGTATTTTAAATAATGGTTATAGATAGGGAGGAAATATAATTTTAAAATATGAGTTTTATGAATTAATACCCGAAAGTGTGTATGTTAACTACGTACATACACACATACCACGGCCAACGAGAAGCAATACGTAATGATAATAATGTCCGAGTGCAAGTCAGTCACCACCGGACTCGCCAGCATTTCAAATTCGTGGTGCATTCCCTGTTGAAAATCCAGCTGATATTTATATATTTATAGCTGTACCAAATTTCATCAACTTCCATCAGAAACTGTAGAAGTTATGTCCCTGTGACAGGCCAGGACGGACGGACGAACTTGATGACCTTATAAGGATTCCTACTAAGGATTACGGAATCCTTAAAATGAAAATAAACTCAAACTCAAAATTGTTTTCATTCACGTAAGCCAACGAAAGCATTTATGAATAGTCAGAATCTACCACCGATTCGGAATGCTGCTTCCACTGACAAGATCCGGCAAGAAACTCAATGGTTACTCTTTTCAATGAATTAAAGATGGTGTACATTCTCAGGAACAGCATAAAATAATAATATGAGCAGGCAACACCATTATCACTAAATAACTAATCTTCTTCTACTAAGTGCATACTTCTTTCACTAAGTGCATATCAAAGTACACACCTATAACAAAAACGCGACTTAAAATTTTTTTGTCTGTCTGTCTATCTGTGTGTTTGTTCCGGGTAATCTCCGAAACGGCTGGACCGATTTTGACGGGACTTTCATTGCCAGATAGCTGATGTTATAAGGCGTAACTTAGGCTACTTTAATTAAAAAAAAACAATTAGGGATCCGCGTAAAAATATTAAAACACATTAAATCAAAAAGTATCTCCGTCCGATTTTGACGGGACTTTCACAAGCTGGTAGATAGCTGTTGTTATAATCAGTAACTTATGCTACTTTTGTTTTAGAAAAACAAAATAAAAAAAGGGTTCCCGCGCGGGCTAAGAACGCGGGAACGGGCTTTTTTGTTAAGTTAAATTCCACGCGGACGAAGTCGCGGGCTCAGCTAGTAGTGAATAATAATCATTTATTCACAGTGCACGTGATGACTTTATAATGTGCGTCGCCCACGCCGGCCGGTCGTGCTCGGTGTCGGCCAGCACGCTGCTCCGCCGCATGGCGTGGGTGCTCGCGCAGGACGTGGCGGCCTGCAGCCAGCAGCCGCGCACCTACTGCGCCGCGCCGCCCACGCCGCTCACCGCGCCGCTCCTCACTGCGATATATGGAGTCGTATTTTACCCACCAAGGTTGTAATTATCCTACTAATATTATAAATGTGAAAGTTTGTGAGTGTGGATGTATGTATGTATGTTTGTTACTCCTTCACGCAAAAACTACTGAACGGATTTGGATGAAATTTGGAACACAGATAGTTTATAACCGGGATTAACATATAGGATACTGTTACGTACTCGTACTAGGGGTAGGTACAATTAATGCCGACTACGTGTACAAAGGGTTTATTCCGCTCTCCACAAACTTGACAAATACACAGTTCTACACTAGTTCACTAATACTAGTTACACACAACAAGCACTGTTCCAAATCACTTAGCAGACTCACAGTATTCCAATATTATCGCCTAGGTCACTGGTATATCACTCTTCGTTCGCTTACTTAAGTTCTGTACACTGTCGCTTCCAAGAAGTAACTAACTCGCTGCCCGTCGTCAACACCTTATATACGGAATAAAGATGCGAGCTGGTATTTTCCTGAACATTCTCGGTAGGTATGTACGTAATAATAATCGGAATCGAATGATCTCGAGACACATTGTCGGCTTCCCTTTGTATTCGTTCGCGAGTAGGTATTCGCCGGCCGTCGCGCCGATAACGCAAGGGCGTTCACTTTATACCTACATACCTACAGTCTCGAACATTCAATTTTTAGAGATCCTTCGTAACTAATCGATGGAGTACATCTAGAATAAAAATGCGTTTTTGTATCACGCTGATAAAATAAGGATACTTCGAGATATTTGACCAAGTAGTTTCTAGGTCGCAACAATACTTTTTATCCCGATAATCCCGAAATTTTTGTTACGTTAAATACTACGCGGACGAAGTCGGGGGGCACAGCTAGTGTAACTATATTTATAATCCTAATTAGCAGTAAACCATCAGATTATTCAGTTTGTCTGAACTCGAAGGTCGATTTTCCATGATTGTTTAAGGGTAGAGTTACCAGATCAAATGATAGGATTTCCTGAAAATGTCCATGTCCAGTTGTTTAATTAGTAACTCGAGAAGAAAGTACCCACATTGATTTTCGCAAAAACTAATTTACCAGGTGTGCTAGCCCTGGTTTAGTAACAGTTCAACAACTCCCACACACATATGGCTCTACTAATCTCTAGAAATTGTATTCATTATTACAATATCTTTGGGCTCTATAACTCCAGAGCTTAGTATTACCGATATGACAGACGTGATTAAGTACTTACAGTTTATTCCAAAGAAATGTCCTACTTTATGTCTAAACAAATTATATAAGAACTCGGTACAGGAGTAAGTAATATCATAATTTCATTTAGGTATAAGAGGACTAAGTAAACGAAATATTTAGTTTTAACTCGTAAGTTAAAGTAAAGTAACTATAATATTATAATATGATGTTGATGTGTAAAGCTTAAGAAGTTACGCCTACTATTAAGCATATAAGTGTTCATAAAATAAACAGAAACAAAATCAATGTTGTTTATTTTTTACCCACCCAATATATCGTTTTTAATCTTACTTATTTTGGTTTTACTACAACCTGATTATACAACTATGCATGGTAACGGCATATCTATAAAAAGTGGAGAGGATATTAATTCAGAAAACTTGTATTAACATTGACTGGAGTACAAATAAAACTCATGACATTATAGGTAATAAATACTCAACAGCTCAGCTTAGCTCGGTGGTAGAGTTAAGCTATAGCTAATTGACAACAGTTCACATACGGGTTGGCACCACCGGAGTAGTGTCACCCTGTCACAGAAGATCGTCGGAAAGTAGCAACTATATAAACTCGGGCCTTCGTGCACCTATTCATAGAATGTGTAAGATATTTAACCAAAAATTTCTTAATGTTGACATTTTTAACAGTAACTCTCTTCAATTTAAAAAGAACGTTAAAGAAATATTGGGAAACTCACTACTTTAATCTCATTTTTTGTTTTTTATTATTTTTCATGTGATTTTATTTCATAGTAAATTATAATGAAGCACGTCTCTGCTACAGTTACCACCTGTC
This sequence comes from Notodonta ziczac, assembly GCA_918843915.1. Classification (NCBI taxonomy): domain Eukaryota; kingdom Metazoa; phylum Arthropoda; class Insecta; order Lepidoptera; family Notodontidae; genus Notodonta; species Notodonta ziczac. The sequence continues at coordinate 6,256,811 of OU974047.1, forward strand.
TATAGCTTATCTTTCTAGTAACATGAGGATAACGTAGTGGGTTGCACTTTTACTCATATATTATAATTTCCTACTGTTTGTTACAATTTACTGTGCAACTGTTTGTTATCCCTATATATAAATAAATAAATAAATAAATATCTGCGTTTCATACGAGTGAAAGAGCTGGAAGCCCAACCGCCTATGCCACTCCCATCACGTCCTCGGAAAAATTGGTATCATACTAATATTATAAAGAGGAAAACTTTGTTCGTTTGATTGTAATGAATAGGCTCGAAACTACTGAACGGATTTGAAAAATTCTTTCACTGTTGGGAAGCTACACTATCCCCGGGTGACATAGGCTATAATATATTTTCAAAAAAATTAGGGATCCTTACTAAAACTCGAATAATGTAACCGCAATGTACCCGTGCGAGGCCGGGGCGGGCCGGCCGCTAGTAATAGATAAATAAATAAATATCGCCAGACAAACACACCAACTGTATGGTCCCAAACTAAGCATCGCTTGTACTATGGGTACCGTACAATCGGCCTGAGGGCGATCTCAGAGACACCCAGACTAGTGAAAATTACGAATAGGCCATTTCTGAAATTTACTCTCTATCGAACCCGCAGCCACCCGGTATAGAGCGCCGAACGGCCTACGCTCGAACCACTGCGCCAAGCGGTTGCCGTCGCATTGCAAGCATCTATAGCCTATAGTAACTGTTTAACATCAAGCAGGGCTGCTTGTTTGTTGACTATCCTACTAATATTATAAATGTGAAAGTTTGTGAGTGTGGATGTATGTATGTATGTATGTATGTATGTATGTTTGTTACTCCTTCACGCAAAAACTACTGAACGGATTTGGATGAAATTTGGAACACAGATAGTTTATAACCGGGATTAACATATAGGATACTTTTTATCCCGATAATCCCGAAATTTTTGTTACTTTCAATACTACGCGGACGAAGTCGGGGGGCACAGCTAGTGTTAAAATAAAAATATACTAAATGCCTATTATAATACCCATGGCACGAACGGTACAGCCGACCATAGTAGACCTATTATAATATACCATTTTAGGGGAGATTCCACTCTATTCAAAACGGATCCGCAGCGGAACGTGATAGAGGGTAAATTGGAGGGCCATTGAACAAGGATTCAAGCCGGGCATTCCGTTTCCTATCAAACAACCCATACCCAGCCAGTGCGTCCAATTCTCCTCGAATGTGTATGACGTCCGATGCTGTTTATCTACAAGCTAATGAAACGGGAATCGCAAGTTTACCAACCCTATGTTGCAGGATCGATAATCTAATCGGACAGCTGAGTTACCACCGCTGACGTGGGTTGGCGAGAAATTAGATCGTAACCCACAAAACGTACTTATAAATTATCAAAATATATTCACAGGTTAGCAGTGTCGTATTACAAAGGGAAAAGAAGATTAATTTTCGCCCTCGACTAATGAGGGTGTTAGCATCTTTCACATAATTATTACAAACCGATACGTAGGGTAGTCAACAAATTGTTATAAGTTCCTTAAATAAGTACTTGTGAAATATTTATTGTTATATACATTCAAGTTGTAAATTTAATATTTTTATATTATATTCTAAAATAATTTACTTTTAATGTACATCAATTGATTAAATTAGTTGCTAAACGATTCGAGCAATTGTTATATAAATGTCTGCCGTCGTTTTGCAAAGTCAGTCGTCAAGTGATCGAGAACGAGTAAACATCATTTATTGTAAGTACTTTTGTGTCATGCCATAATTAATAAATAAATATAATTATTGGAATTTGTGTTTCTTAACCTGTGTTCCAACAAATCAGAAGTGGGATAAATCCCAGAATGTAACCCACAGGAAAACCTCAACATGTTTTTTTTGTTTCGGTCTTCAGTATTAACTGTATTATTATTATTTTTTCATTTCTATGCTACCTCCATTTTGTTGTTGCTTTTAGTTTAGTATGTTGTTATAAGGACCCTTTTCGATGAATTACTTATGATTCTTATGCCTACTATAAGCCATGTCAGGTTTACGTTAAGAATACATCATTAATTTATATTTTTATGTAGATAGTTGGGAAACCATTGTTTGTCCGAATTGTTACTGTTTCCAGGATAATATGAACGACAAAGATCCTATTCGCTCTCATCGGAGCCGCAGCCCAATTTTACCATCGCCCTCGCCTTATGTGACGGAAGAAGGGCGGCAGCTTATTCGGAGGAGAAGTCGCGAGAGATCGCGACCAACATGGAGCCGCAGCCGTAGCCGTAGCCGTGCCCGCGGCCGCGGCCGCACAAGACAACACGCTAGCGGCGCGCATCATGAAGAACAGCAAGTCACACGGAGTTGCAGTCGTGGCGGGCCTCTATCACCAAGCAGCAATAGAAGGCGACAGCAGCACAGCCTAAACCGCGAAGTTCAGTGGGCCACGCTCAAGGAGACCAACGGCAGCCGAAGACATCGTGACAAGAGTGTTTCAAGACGCAGCCGTGAAACCTCTTCAAAAAGACTTCGTAGCCCCACGTCTCTGCACCGCTCCCAGTCACCACGTGAGTCCGTTAATATAATACACACATTCAGGAAACTTATTGAAGCGGTTAGGTCGGATCTACCTTCGAATAATCCAGATAGGTACCCTGTCATGAATGTTGTCCCTGAATTCAATCCAGCCAAACGCAACCAAACCATTAACATGTGGTTATCAAAGGTCAATGAATGTGCCTCAATATACAATTGGTCCGAGAAGCAGACCATTCATTATGCTTTACCTAAACTCTCAGGATTAGCAGAACGATGGTATCAAGGGTTACCTAGCCTATTGTTTACATGGCCAGAGTGGCAGATAAAATTAAAAACAGCTTTTCCTAGTGATGAAAATTACGGTGTGTTACTGAGGGAGATGCTAGAGAAACGGGCTAAGTTTAATGAGCCACTAGAAGAATATTTTTATGACAAAATGATTCTATTAAATAGATGTAAAATAAGTGGTAAAAATGCAGTAGATTGCATTCTATTAGGAATCGAAGATAGGTCCATCAGAACAAGTGCAGAGGCAGCACAATTCACCGATCCAGACAAACTACTAGTGTTTTTACGTAATATTAGAGGCACTAAACGGTTAGACAAGCTCCCACCAAAATTAAATATTGATATCAGACGCCCTTACTTCGGTAGTAAACACTCGAAAGGTGAGGGAACTACTAATAACAGGCCGATTAAATGTTTTAATTGTGGAGAAGAAGGTCACCCGCGTTATAAGTGTACTAAACCTTTAAAGAAATGCGACAACTGTTTTAGATTAGGTCACGAATCATCTGAATGTTGGTTAAAGAAGGGAGAAAAAGGGGAACAGATGGAAACTAAAACTGTTTTATGACTATCAAACGAAAGAAATACGGACACCATATATTTTAAGGATGCTATGATAAATGGTCATAAGTTTCAATGCTACTTTGATTTCGGTAGTCAATGTACCATGTTACGGTTCTCCAATGCCAAGGATATAGTTAAGGTATGGTCTACAGATAATTTACCTGTTCTAAGAGGGTTTGGTAATTCCGTCGTGCGTGCTATAGGAAAATGTAAAGTAACTATTGAAATAGACAACGTGTTGGCTCAGGTAGATGTTCTTATAGTACCCGATGATTGCTTGTTTATTCCGCTATTAGTAGGCCATTCATTTACTGAACAAGACCATATAGTTGTTTGCAAATCAGTTTCGTCTCTGAAATTAACTTCTAAATTAGATAACAAGGGTAATACAATACTTTTATTTTCAAATAGTGCGGCTAAAATAGAAAAGTTTGATGAGATTAGCGTTTACTCAAAACCAAAATACGATGGAGAAATTTTTGTCGAATATAGTTTAAGACAACAGCCCGGGAAAGAATATGAAGTCTTGAGCGGTATCATAATGCTCACTGATGGAATAGGGAATATAATATTAAGAACCCTAAGTAAAACACCCTTTTTAGTATCACGTGATATTTTATTAGCCAGAGCGTGCCCAGCTTTTGAATTAAAACAATTTCATGTAAATCGTGTACAAAATATGATCACAAACTCGAAAGATATTGATAATGGTCAAATTAATGCGGACCAAGATCTGGGTACCGAAAATAGGTCACTATTATTAGATTTGTTAAACAAATACAGAAATTGTTTTGCATTCTCAGTATCAGAGATAGGGTGTTGTAAAAATACAGAAATGAATATCCGTTTAAGCGATAATTCACCAGTTTTTTACCGTCCGTATCGTCTGTCTTATTCCGAAAGAGCTATAGTACGAGATATGATAAAAGAATTAGAAGATTCTAAAATTATCAGAGAATCTACATCCGAATACGCATCCCCTATTTTGTTAGTTAAGAAGAAAACTGGCGACTATCGTCTATGTATAGATTTTAGAGCCCTTAACAAGAAAACTATTAAAGAGCATTACCCATTACCCAGAATCGACGACCAACTAGATAATTTGTCAGGCTACGAATGTTATACGACACTTGACCTTGCATCAGGTTATTATCAGATTCCTGTAGCTGAACAGTGTAAACACTTAACTGCCTTTACTACGCCCGATGGCCACTATGAGTTCAATAGGATGCCTTTTGGTCTATCAAACGCTCCCGCTAATTTCCAACGTACTATTAACCAAATTTTAGGTAACGCTCGATTCAAACATGCGTTCGCGTATATGGATGATATTATTATTCCCTCCAAAAACATAGAAGACGGTTTCCATAAATTAGAAGATACATTAAAGTTAATTCGTGAAGCAGGCTTAACCCTTACATTAGAAAAATGCAATTTCTTTAGAAGGTCTATCGATTATTTAGGGTTTGAGATTGATAAAACTGGCGTCAAGCCTGGGAAAAAGAAAATACAGGCTGTAGAACATTTTCCTAAACCTAAGGACCAACACACAGTAAGGCAATTTCTAGGGCTAGCTAGTTTTTTTCGACGCTTCGTTAGGAATTTTTCAATAATTGCTAGACCTCTCACACAATTACGGAAAAAAGATAATAAATTTGTTTGGGGAGTTTCTCAAGAGGAAGCATTCAACAACTTAAAAAATGAACTAATTAAACGTCCCATTTTAACTTTTTATAATCCCACTTTTGAAACGCAATTACACACTGACGCTTCGAAAGTAGGCATTGCTGGCATACTATTACAGCGGCCTGACAAAGCTTCCCCCTTTCAAGCTGTTGCATATTTTAGCAGGCAAACATCTCCCGAAGAAGTCTATTTCACATCATACGATTTAGAAACTTTAGCCGTGATTACTTCCTTACAACGTTTCAGAGTATATTTATTAGGTATATGTTTCACAATCGTAACTGATTGCAATTCTTTAAGAGCCACTTTCGAAAAAAGAGATGTTTTGCCAAGAGTAGCCAGATGGTGGAACGTTATCCAGGAATATGATTTCAATATCACATATCGTCCAGGCAAGTCTATGTCCCACGTTGATGCATTAAGCCGTAATCCCATAAACGAGAATGTTCTAGAGGTTAGGGACATAACAGAAGATTGGATTATAACAGTTCAACAAAATGATCCAGAATTACAACGTATTTCAGACATTCTTCATGAAAAAGAATCCACTAAGATAATGGATATTAAGAAAAATTTTGTGATGAAAAAGGGTTTTTTATATAGGAGTACTGAGGAAGGCCCAAAATGGGTTGTTCCCAAGGGTGTCAGATGGCATGTTTTAAAAACCAATCATGATGACATTGTACATTTTGGTTTTGATAAAACTTATGATAAAATAAAACGCTCTTATTGGTTCCCAAAAATGCGAAAATTTATAAAGAAATATGTTGAATCTTGTTTAGAATGTAGTCATGCTAAAGTGCCGTCAGGTAAGCGGGCCGGACAATTACACCCAATAGAAAAAGTAGCGCAACCCTTCCATACGGTACACATAGACCATTTAGGTCCGTTTGTTCGCAGTAAAAGCAAAAATACTCACCTCCTTCTAATTATCGATGCGTTTACCAAATTTATTGTCATAACCCCTGTAAAAAACACGAAAACAGTAAACTCAATAAAGGCCCTCAAGACACACTTTCATATTTTTGGAGTACCTAAAAGAATAATTTCGGATAGAGGTAGCTCTTTTACTTCCAAAACATTCAAGGATTATATTCACAGTTTAGGTATAAAACATATTTTGAATGCCGTTGCCACTCCAAGAGCAAATGGGCAAATAGAGAGATACAACAGAACTGTATTAGCGGCCCTTACTGCGTCTAACTTAGAAAAACCTGAACACCTATGGGACGAAAAAATACTGGAAATCCAATGGGGTTTAAATAACACCATTAACAAAGGTATAGGAAAAACACCCGCACAAGCGTTATTTGGTACAGAGTTAACAGGTACTTCTGATTCCTTGCTGAATTCCGAAGTTACGTTAATGGAGGATGTGGAAGTTAGAAACACATAAAAAATCAGAGAGCAAATAAGCACACACATAGATAAAAACCAGACCAAACAAAAAGAAAGATTTGACAAAAATAAAAAGTAGTACATTACAAGGTAGGCGATTTAGTAAGGATCGAAAGAGAAATACCATCAACAGGCCAGAGTAAAAAATTAATTCCGAAATTAAGAGGTCCATATAGAATTACTAAAGCACTAGGAAATGACCGCTATGAAGTTCAGGATACTCCTATATCACGTAAAAATAACAGATCATTTAAAAGTGTTTTTTCGTAGATAAAATCCATCCATGGTTAGTTTTTAATAGATCAGATAATATTGATTCTGATAGTGATTAACGACAGATTAGAACTTCTAACCCTTGTTTCAGACCCCCTAGGCTGATTCGATAAATGTATTATTAATTATTATAATGATGTTGCATTATATTGGCAGTTCCAGTTGATACTAAAGGCAATGAGGATATGTATGAGGCCTCACACCCTTATTTTATCACGATGTCAATAGGCAATGAGGATATGTATGAAGCCTCACACCTATAATTATGTATCAAAGACATGAATGAGTCTTTGATACCAAGGGTAAATGAAAACATAAATTTATGGTGAGAACCGATATTTTTTTTCTTCTTTTTGCGCTTGTTTGTGTTTCACGGGACGTGAAATTATCAGGAAGGCCGATTGTTAGCATCTTTCACATAATTATTACAAACCGATACGTAGGGTAGTCAACAAATTGTTATAAGTTCCTTAAATAAGTACTTGTGAAATATTTATTGTTATATACATTCAAGTTGTAAATTTAATATTTTTATATTATATTCTAAAATAATTTACTTTTAATGTACATCAATTGATTAAATTAGTTGCTAAACGATTCGAGCAATTGTTATATAAATGTCTGCCGTCGTTTTGCAAAGTCAGTCGTCAAGTGATCGAGAACGAGTAAACATCATTTATTGTAAGTACTTTTGTGTCATGCCATAATTAATAAATAAATATAATTATTGGAATTTGTGTTTCTTAACCTGTGTTCCAACAAGGGGTTTAGGGTTTGCCTGACAGAAGGTATAAGTAACTGAAAACACAATTTCAAAAGACAATAATCCCTAGAAAAATTACCTACTTATGCTTATGTCCCGCGACGTTTATTTTAAACCGTATGCTCTTTGTTTTATCTAGTATATCTCAATAGTTCAAAATGCCTATTACAAACCGGAAGTAGTTTAACCCAACTCAAATTCACATCACAATTTATTACACATAAATAAATGGACGAAATTGGGAATAGCAAAGGGGCATAGTAGGTAAGTATCAAATCAAATAAAGAGTAAATTGTCTATGAATAAAGGGGAAGTGAGCCTCAATTTGATGTATAGAGCAATCATCGCGTTGCGCCTTTGTGAGTTTATTTCATTTGTGAGACCCAAATCAAAAAAGGTTTGATGAATTGTGATATTTAGTTAGCTAGGTATAGTTAAATACATCTGTTTACTTTCTGTTCGTCTTCCAAGCAAAATTAGTTCATATTTTAGAATTACATTTCAAGAAGAATTGGCTAGTATTAAAATTTCAATTTATTCCGGCCCGATATACCCACAGATTTTTACAAAATTACCACGTACCTTTTAAAGGATTCCCAGTCATATTCTATCGAAGTCAAAGCATTGACTTATTTAATTATTAGTAACAATGATATGTCAATAATAATATATCTTCATGTTTAATTTAAATAACCATGATTAATGTTTTTTAATATTATCGTTTATCGCATATGATGCTCGTTTAATAGAAAATATTACGGTACATTTCACATAATCGCCCCATTATCACGTACAAATCCCCAATATCAAAAGTACTAAACATTCTTCCCGAAAAAATATGGCCTCAACCTAACATTTTTTCCTAACTTCACGTGTTTAACCAAGTGCACGAATCTTCATCACAGTTCGTTCTGTTGGCTATTGGGAACACAGGCCACGTTATCGCTGGCAGACAGTCACATAAATTGCAGTGTCCTATTATATGAGCTGTTGAGTACTCAATGATTACATTTTGTTTACGTAGTTGTTTCTTTTCTATTTTGTAGTTTGCTCAAGTTCTTTCCTCTACGAGTACCTCTCTACACTATGTACGCGTATGTATGACGCACAGACTCTAAATAATAAGTAATGTCTGTGTTGTGACGTTTCGTTCTAAATTTGAATTTGTCGTCAGTTACTTCCTAGATAAATGTTGAGTAGGATTACTATCTCCAAATTTGTAAGTTATGTGTTCGGTTCTTCCGTACTTGCGGAGTACCTCCGGAATACTAATGGCACTACTGAATGCACGTCAGCAGATATGGACCAAACTAACTATGCATTGCATCTAAATGTAAATCAAATTCAAAGTGTGGTGAAGAAAGCCAAGCTGTAGATCATTGATTACAGTAGCACAGTTGAGTAGTATCACCCTCACACAGGAGATCCGCTTAAAGTAGTTATTATAGTTACGTTTCTTACGATGAGTGAGAGAGCCGGAAGCTGAACCCCTCCCTTCCATCCTCTCTGTCACGCTCCCCTACAGGTCAGTAACATGCGAGGAATGCCTTTTGGTATTGCAAGGATATTCAGGGCCCTGCCCTACTACCTGTAGTACGATTGTTTGGCGACTTTGTTCTATGAAAAAAAATGCCAAGAGAAGCAAGATATGAGTAGATTATATATTATGTATAATCCTGTAACGTTATCAATTGTAGTAGGTATCTATGTGTGCTAAAGCGTAGCCTGCAAAATGTCCAGCGGAGATAGAATAACAATGAATAACTCTAAATTGAAAATTTAAAAACCCCCGATGCGACGACCTTTTCCATCAAATGTATACAATAATCAACAGGAAATCTGTGTAAAAGTATGAGACATTATTTTGTTATGACATTATAATAATTGACATTAGAATAAACAACGAATCTTAATATTGATGCCACGGAGGTTTCATTCCTAGTAAAATATTATCAATTATGATTCAATTTGATGTAATAACTCTGGTTGAGGTGGACGGGAGCAGCCCAACGCTAAATTTATTTTAAATTATATTTGTTCTTTTATATTTTTTCGCAATGGCGGAATAGCGCCCTCTAGAATTATTATAGCGTAATATTCCATGACCATTAACAAAATTTAACGCATGCACGTATCCATCATTTGAAACGTGACTTATGGAACGTCTTTAGTTCATACACAAATCTCATTATAAAAATATATAAAATATACTTTTTTCCAGAAACAGGGAATCTTTTCAAATTTATAATATTGTAAAAAGCCAGTTCAGACTATTACGATCATTTAAAAATATAATAAATCTAAATCCAATCATCTCAAATTTTGAATGGATTCGAGCCGTGGAAGTTGGTTTTGGCCTAGAATGTGGCTTTTTTACCTACAAAAGAGCTGATGATCTTCAAACGGCTGAACCGATTTTTATGAAACATAGCTAAGAACACTCTCGATCAGAATACCTATCTAACAAATTAAACTAAATTGAAATCGGTTCATCAGCTTGGGCGCTACGTTGCCACAGACAGACACACAGATACACAGATACACAGATACACAGATACACAGATACACAGATACACAGACACACAGATACACATGTTAAACTTATAACACCCCTCGTTTTTCGTCGGGGGTTAAAAAGAAAATACTGTTTCATTGAATGCTACATTGTTCGCTGACCGACTCCTATATTTATGTCGTGAAAAGACTGGTATACAATACATCATCTATGCTTTTGCCAATATTGAGAGTATATAGTTACATGAAGGCATAGAATTATGACAAAGTTTATTGTATGGTGTAGTTGATTTTCATATTGATAGACAGTTTAATGCCGATTTAGTCGTAAATTATTTGAGAATAAATTTACAACTACATAAAGCATTTTTTTTTAGATAATAAGTGCCTATAAAGATATCAGGGTTCGGTGGACAGCAACCTAAGTAGCTGAATATTCTCAGTTTTCCATATGCATTATTTTTCTTGATCGAAACAGTATTTTTATAAGTTGCTAACATTTGACTTTGTTTATGATTACATACAGATGCTTGTTTTGTTGAATAAAGAGTACTTATTACCGATTTAAAAAGTTAATCACATTCAGCTGCTTAGGTTGCTGAGTGTACCAGTGCAAAAGCAACGAAAAATACATTTGTCGTATAAGTTAGCCACACTGGGTACCATAGAACCTTCAACTTCTTATAAGATATGAACGAGTCGTTTAGGAAACGTGTCGGCGTCAAACCGTTCGGTTCGCAAAAATTGCATAAAATAAAACGTGACCTGAATTTACCTGTTTGATCTCGATGTATGAATGACACAGGCGATATAGCTAAATCGTAAACCTGCTATCGTCGACCTGGCGAAAATTGATATGCATAAAACTGAAGAACAAACGGATCACCGCCTATCGACGCAAAGCGGGTTTCGTTGCTTCTTAATTTATCATAAATACTCTGTTACACATAAGATTAAGATGTTGGCTTCAGTTTTAAAAAATGTTATCAGTGCTCTTTGTAGCGTGACTCAGTGACTCTTTGTAGTACTCTTTGTAGGCAATAAAGAGTAAGAATCTAACTCCTTTTTCTAGTACATGCAGTAACAACTAATCCAGAATCCAGTTAAATTATCCAGAACAGTAAATTACATAAATGTAAATAATTACGAGGCTTTTACAACCCAGATTTCAGGGAATGGCTGAAATTACCTGGCGTCACTCGGCCCCCAAAATAGTCCCTTGAAAGTGTCTGTTGCTGAAATATTTAGGGTGCTCCCGAATTGTGGCTGCGTAATTATGTGACCCTGCCAACCCGCATGCATTTGGACATGAAGGGACGCTTAAGTGTAGTATTGACCTCCCACTAAAATAATGAGAATATAACCATCGTGTATAGAGCGCACTGTTCGAAATACAAAACAAATTTGGTCATCTCCTGTCAAAAACTATAGAAGTTATGGCACTGTGACAGATTAGGACGGACGGGCGGACGGACTGAATGATCTTATAAGGGTTTCTAGAAAGGACTACTGACCTCAATTAAAAATTAACAGTAAAATATGAAATGAACCCAAAGCGTATATACATATATATAAATTAATTAAATGTATGAAACCTCGTTGTTACTGAGCTACTGGATTGTATTTAATTAATATTAATAGCGCCTAAAACCGTAGTAATATGTTATTTACCACACAATGCTTTGTAATACAATTCTAGCCTAGCCTGTAATTAATCAGAGTTGTCAGGCGTCATAATAATATATGTTTTTTTTTCTTTCCTTACATACCTATAACAATGTACAACCTGTCAAATGTTAAGCATTTATTGTAGTCCATAGATACGAAAGGGATTAGTTGATGGAATGGTTTGGGTATCTCTGGAAGGACTCTATTATCTCAGATATAACCATAATATGTATATGCCAATAACTACAGTAATAATTCAAAAAATATTGAACCTGCAATACAGGTTAAGCTCCCGCCCGTTCGTTGCTGTCCGCAGTTTGTTTAAACTAACGTTCAACACGATTTGTACCTAGTTACACAGCTTACGGTATGTATACCGTACATGCTATTGTTTGGTGTTCAAACCTTTTTGTCTAGATTCTAGATTTAGAACAAAATATTCTAATTGAGGTTTGATGTATTTAATAATGTATATAGATTATTTTTACCTCAATAAATGTGAAGTGATATCGCTTTTTAAGACGAGGTGTCCTTTTGTACTCACTCATCACTTTAAGTAGATAAGTATGTTATCTTTTAGGTCTACCAATTCTAGCTACGCCCATTTCTATTAGAGCTTTTAATTGTAAATAGGTAATGCGATTACGTCCAAATTGCTGTTCCCAAGATTTAATGGCACTATTTGAGGCGAACCCCCAAATCGTCCTTTTCTTTACTGGTAATCAGATTTTGTCTATAGAGGGCAACACTTCTACACCCGTAGGTACATACCTAATTAAATAAAATCAGTAATCATCTTTCCTACCATATTAAGCACGTGACTATGTTTATAGCATAATTATTGTAAGGAATATCTTACAATAAGTGCCATTAATGAAATCATTTTCAAAATAAATATTATACCCACGTTTAATGTTTCGTAAACAATAGGTACCTATTATCTAGAGAAGTATGACGGCATCGCTAAAGTTTTAGCAGAGTTTAATAACGAATAAGTATACCATTCGTATTTAAAATAAATATTTTTTAAACATTATTTCGCAAGAATTTCGCCGGGATTCAAACTTAACCAAAAAAGAATTGGTACCTAGCTAAAAGTTCTTTAAAATACCTATACTAAATTAAATATTAGTTACTACATATTAGACTACAAATGATTTAGACCTAATACAATTTTGAAAGGTACCTACAGTTGTAAATATTTCTCTATGTATTGTGGTATGGGCGCAGGATAAGGAATAAACCGCTGAGTAGCGTGAAACTCACGTTCAGTACAGCACACATAACATATTATCAACAACACTTACATACCTCCCGTTGTAGAAAGGTCACTTCACATTATTTACCTTCCATCAATTCAGTTTCCGGGATGGTACGTCGCATCGAATTTTCCACATCGCGGATATAAATTAAATTATAAATAATGGTACAGTTTGTATTGCTCCGAAACCTACGTAATTATCAGGAAGGTACCTACCTACCTAGACGCAATATCTACAGGTCACAATACAAAAATTTTGCATCATTTATTTATTTAATATTTTGTTGCCTAAATCCCAATCCGATCAAAATCCCGGCTAGCTAATGAAATCGATTCTATATATAATATTTTATGAAGGGTACATAAATGTGATCATCTATCTATGACTTGGCAGTAAACGCCGCCAGGGCGGTAAATTGCGCAGACAAGTAAAGATAGTAAAAACGTTCCTGCAGAAGCCCGAAGAACAAGATAAATGGACATACCTAGGACAATTTTCTTTGGCAAGGCGTTTGAAACTCTAATAGGTATTATCGTACAGGCGTTGTGTACATATAGAGGAACTACTCGTATAAGAGGACAATCAGACAGATTGAGGCTTTGTTTTACATATAAGTAGGTACTATTATCACATTCTACATATTCGGATCGTGACTTCCACCGTCCAAAATAAAGATTAATTTCAACATAAATTGCTTTTAAGAACTTTAGCGAAACGTCGACCTACGTTAGGTTACTGGTGTTTACTCGGAAACATTATTAATGGGTAAATTTAATATCAAAAAATTTTTTTAATAAACGCAGCACCAAAAATAAAATAAAAATATAAAAATGTTTCCTCACTTTTTTCACAATAAATTTAATGTCCGTAAGACAAGCTTCGCAAGTGTTTCCAATTTAACTTCCCTATAGACGAGTGACATAAGTTTTAACTTTTTAGGCTCGCAGGTTCTTGTTGTTTGATTACCAATCTTCCATAGTATTATATAGAAGTATGTAACGGAATATCCAATTTAGGTAGTAGGTATCTACAACTTTTTGGCATAACGAAATTGTTCATTGATTGATTATCATAGACATAGTTTAAATAAATTAATCTGGGAACTATAACAGCTTAGTTACTTTTGATCTGTGGGTCTAGGAAATATTGTATACTTACAAACAACATAAGCAATTCAACACAAAAGATGTGTAGATATTCTAGAACGAACAATATTGTTACGTACTAGGGGTAGGTACAATTAATGCCGTTAAACTGTATAAAAGGGTTTATTCCGCTCTCCACAAACTTGACAAATACACAGTTCTACACTAGTTCACTAATACTAGTTACACACAACAAGCACTGTTCCAAATCACTTAGCAGACTCACAGTATTCCAATATTATCGCCTAGGTCACTGGTATATCACTCTTCGTTCGCTTACTTAAGTTCCGTACACTGTCGCTTCCAAGAAGTAACTAACTCTCTGCCCGTCGTCAACACCTTATATACGGAATAAAGATGCGAGCTGGTATTTTCCTGAACATTCTCGGTAGGTATGTACGTAATAATAATCGGTATCGAATGATCTCGAGACACATTGTCGGCTTCCCTTTGTATTCGTTCGCGAGTAGGTATTCGCCGGCCGTCGCGCCGATAACGCAAGGGCGTTCACTTTATACCTACATACCTACAGTCTCGAACATTCAATTTTTAGGGATCCTTCGTAATTAATCGATGGAGTACATCTAGAATAAAAATGCGTTTTTGTATCAAGTTGATAAAATAAGGATCCTTCGAGATATTTGACCAAGTAGTTTCTAGGTCGCAACATTATCCCCCTCTTAGTCATGCTCGTCCCGAGCATCATTTGTTCCATGATACCGAGCCAATCTGTCCACATGGACTACCTTTGGCTTTCCTCGAAGTCCCTTCTTAATGCGATAGGTCACATCGTTGATCCTCGTAATAACTGTATAAGGTCCTTCCCAGCGAGCCTGAAGTTTCGGGGACTTCCCTTTTCTGCGGAGAGGATTGTGGAGCCACACCAGTGTCCCTTCTTCAAAACCATTGGTGTTTGCATTTCGATCGTACCGGGTCTTCATCTTTATACTCGACTTCCAGTTGTATTCCCGTACCATTCGATGCACCTCGTCCAGTTGGTTTTGAAGGTCACTCACATAATCTGTAACGGGCTTGGGACTGTCGGGTGACGTGCCTGTTATCGCATCCACTGGGAGCCTCATTTCTCGACCAAAATTTACTTTGGCTGGAGTGTGACCCGTACTGTCATGAACTGCAGACCGATAGGACATCAGAAACAGCGGAATGTATTGGTCCCAGTCTCGCTGATGTTCGTCTACGACCTTGGCCAGGTGGTTTTCCAATGCCTGGTTAAACCTCTCGACCATTCCGTCTGACTGCGGATGCGCTGGAGTCGTACGAGTTTTATTCATTCCGAGTAACTTGCACATCTCTTGAAACAGCGCAGACTCGAAATTCCTTCCTTGATCAGAATGGATCTCCATAGGTACGCCATACCGTCAGACTACTTCCTGGACCAATTTCTTCGCTACGGTGACTGCTTCCTGGTTGGGTGTTGCAAATACTTCTGGCCACTTAGTGAAGTAATCTTGCACTACTATGATGTATTTATTCCCATCCTCAGTCATCGGAAACGGTCCAGCAACATCAATGGCGATGCGCTCCCACGGGGCTCCAACGTTGTACAACTTCAGTTTTCCCCTGCTTCTTGTCTGCGGGCCTTTCACTGACGCACACGCAGTGCATCTGCGACACCAATCCTCGACGTCTTCTCGACAGCGCAGCCAATAAAACCGCTGTCGCACCTTAACCAGGGTTTTCTTGACTCCTAGGTGCCCACCAGAAACACCATCGTGAATGTGCCGTAGAAGAGAAGCCACCTTACTCCGCGGCACTATAACTTGCATGGTGATTTCCTTACCGTCGTTTGATTCCCATTTCCTATACAGCACTTCATCGACCAGAGCCAAACTGTCCCACTGAGCCCAATAACTCTTCGTTGTCGAACTGTGGACTGATACGTCGCTCCATTGAGGCCTGTTTCCGCTCTGTTTCCATTGCCGTATAGGTCGTAGGTCATCATCCTCCTCCTGCGCCTTCTTCATACTAGCGCCGGTCCATTCGTCGTCGATTCCATGTGTCCCTATGAGCTTGACCTCTTCCCGGACTTCATTCCTTAGGCAATGTTTGCAGTCCTCGGCACACGGTCTTCGTGACAAAGCGTCAGCATTACCATGCCCTTTTCCACAGCGGTGTTCTATTACAAAGGAAAATTCCTGTAGTTGCTCGATCCATCGTGCTACTTGACCTTCTGGGTTTCTAAATTGTAATAGCCATTGTAATGCAGCATGATCTGTCCGAAGTGTAAACTCTCTTCCTATTAAATATTTGTTAAAATGTTGTAAGGTCTTCACCACAGCTAACAATTCACGGCGAGTAACGCAGTAATTTCTCTCTGGCTTGGAAAGTGATTTACTGAAGTATGCTATTACAACGTTGCGATCTCCTTGTATTTGTGACAAAACACCGCCTATTCCGGTGTTACTGGCGTCAGTATCCACGATGAATCTTCCTTCCCTCGTTGGGTAACCCAATATTGGGGCCTCGCATAATACTTGTTTCAGCTCAGTGAAAGCTTTCTCACATTCCAGGTCCCAAACGAAATCCCGTTTATCTTCCGTTAGACGATGTAAAGGTTTCGCAATATCTGAAAAATTCTTGATAAAGCGTCTGTAGTATGCACATAGTCCAAGGAATGCTCGTACTTCTGTTTTGTTCTTTGGAGAAGGCCATTCTTGAACAGCTTTTATCTTTTCGGGGTCTGTCTTCACTCCGTCTGTCGAGATGACATGTCCAAGATAACTGACCTCCTTTTTAAACAGAGCACACTTCTTTGGACTCAGTTTAAGATTAGCTTCACGGATTCGGGTGAAAACTTTTTCCAAGTTCTTCAGATTTTCCTCGAAGCTGCGACCCATAACAATTACATCGTCAAGGTAGACCAGGCACACGTCCCCGAGTAAACCCACCATTACTCTCTCCATAAGGCGCTCAAATGTAGCCGGAGCATTACATAAGCCGAATGGCATAACGTTGAACTGCCACAACCCGTTCCCGATTCCTGTACTAAAAGCAGTCTTCTCCTTGTCCTCTGGGCTGAGCTCGACCTGCCAATAGCCACTTTTAAGATCGATGGTTGAGAACCACTTCATACCACTGAGCATGTCCAGCGTGTCGTCAATTCGAGGTAAGGGGTAACTTTCTTTCTTCGTGACATTATTCAGCATTCGGTAATCCACGCAGAACCTTGTACTGCCATCCTTCTTCTTTACCAGCACCACGGGTGAAGACCATGGACTCGTAGAAGGTTCAATTATTCCGTTATCAGCCATGTCATGAATCATCTCTGTCACCTCCTTTTCTCTTGCCCATGGTAATCTTCGGGGTCTTTGTTTAATAGGCCTGGCGTCGCCTGTGTCGATCTGATGTTTGACGAGTCCTGTCTTTCCACAATCGTTTCCGGTTGCGAAAATGTCTCTGAATTCTAGCAACAGCTTCTTGGCCTGTTGTAGTTCCGATGCCGATAAATTTTCCTTAGAAGCTTTCAGAAGTTCCCAGATGTGATCCTCCGCGATCTGCGTACCTTCCTGTTTATCTGAAGCGCTTAATTTTCTCAGGTACTGTACTTCCTCGCATTTTCCAACCACACTATTCTTCTTCAGCTGTATTTCTTCATTACCAAGGTTAAGGATTCTTACCCTAGTAATTCCGTTCGACATCAGTAGCGTCCTTGCTGTAATTAAACTCGGGTGATTGCCAGCATCTTCCACAATGAGACATCTTCCTTGCTCAGTCTTCGCAGGAAATTTAACTCTCACTAAGGTTTCTGCTTTTGGAGCCAATGTGGTATCCCTCAAACAATAAAGAGTACACGGGCGCGATCCTCGTAAACAGACTTCTTGATCAGGAAACCTTAGCACTCCTTTGGCTACATCCAAAACACACTGTTGATTCTTCAAGAAATCCAGTCCCAAAATGCAATCATCAGTAATATTAGCAATCAACACTGGCTGGAGATAGACTCGGTCGCCAATTATTAACTTAATATCCGTTTCACCGAGGACGGAAACTGGCTGGCCAGTGGCTGTTTGCAGACGGCATGACGGTGATCGCTTCTCCCACATTATGGTGCGTTTCAGTAGTTCCGGCCTCACAATCGTACGCGATGCTCCAGTATCAACAGTTAAATTGCAAGTTTGGTTGTCTAAGGTGGCCTCGATGATCAAACTATTTCCATTGCAAACTTGAGTTATAGTGACTGTTGGGGCCTCAACATGACCAGCCAGCGCCCGCCCCGCGGCCCTGGCGACGTTTAGTTTAACGGGACACTTGGTTCCGCTTGGGTCTCGGACTCGTCCGCGACCTTTCTCTTCTTTGAAGGGCATTCCAAGCGAATATGTCCCTTACCACCACAGCCATAGCAAGTTGGGACAAACCGAGGCTTCCTTTCCTCTTTGCCAACCTCCTTAACCTCTCTTACCTTATTTAATTTAGAGTCCTGCCGAACAGCCTCCACTTCGAGAGCATGTGCAAGCGCGTTCTTCAAAGTTTGATGGTGGCCCAGCCGTACAAAGGTCCTAACTTCCGTTTCTCTTATGCCATTGATGAAAGCATCCAGCAGAGTCTTCTCAATCATTTCTGGTGCCGACAGGTAAGCACGACGAACCAGCCTTTCCACTTCCTGTGCCCACTGTTGGAGACTTTCATTAGCCTTTTGTTTTCTTTCGTGGAGTTGCGCTCGATAAACATATTCCAGGTGTTTTTCACCGTAGCGTGTGTCCAGTGCATCCATCAGAGTCTCCAGCGTCTTTCCTTCGGGTGGCAGATTTTCCAGTACCATTAAAGCATCTCCCCGTAAGGCAAGCGCCAAGGCCGCAAAGGACTGCTCACTGCTCCAGGAATTTCCTATTGCAAGTATCTCAAACTGGTACTTGAAGGCTGTCCACGAGGAAGTACCATCAAAGCGCGGGAGATCGAGCTTTGTGGATGATGGTGAAGCTACTGAAATAGGTCCTTGAGTCTTCAGCTTCACCATTTCCTTATTCATTACCTCCAAGCGGCTTTCGAAGGTCTCAGTCTTCAGGGTTACCTCCTTATTAAGCACAACCAGGCGGTTTTCGAGGGTTCCAGTATTTTGATTAACCTCCTCGTTCAGCACCTGCATGCGGTCTTCTAATGTCTTCACTTTCTCACCAAGAATAGTGATTCCAGCGTCGATTTTACCCAAGACCGCTTCCTGATTGGCCTGCATCATTCCCTTGAACTCCTGATTGGCCTCCCTTAGTTCTCTAATCTCTTGCCGGCTAGCCTCCTGGTTGGACTGCATCATCTCCTTGAACTCCTGCCGGGTAGCCTCTTGATTGGTTTTGAGCATTTGCTGCATAGACGCCAGCAACGCTGCCATGTTCAGTTCCGATGAGGAACCTGCTGATGCTGCCTCAGCTCCCGCCGAAACACCGGCGTCAACTTGACGCTCTTCTTCTTCACGGCTACGTTGACGTGCGGCATCCATCTCGACTTGACGTCTGGTTCGTGGAGTACGCCCTTCTTCGTCTCGTGGTAGTAACGGCATCCCACTTCTGACACCAAATGTTACGTACTAGGGGTAGGTACAATTAATGCCGTTAAACTGTATAAAAGGGTTTATTCCGCTCTCCACAAACTTGACAAATACACAGTTCTACACTAGTTCACTAATACTAGTTACACACAACAAGCACTGTTCCAAATCACTTAGCAGACTCACAGTATTCCAATATTATCGCCTAGGTCACTGGTATATCACTCTTCGTTCGCTTACTTAAGTTCCGTACACTGTCGCTTCCAAGAAGTAACTAACTCGCTGCCCGTCGTCAACACCTTATATACGGAATAAAGATGCGAGCTGGTATTTTCCTGAACATTCTCGGTAGGTATGTACGTAATAATAATCGGAATCGAATGATCTCGAGACACATTGTCGGCTTCCCTTTGTATTCGTTCGCGAGTAGGTATTCGCCGGCCGTCGCGCCGATAACGCAAGGGCGTTCACTTTATACCTACATACCTACAGTCTCGAACATTCAATTTTTAGGGATCCTTCGTAATTAATCGATGGAGTACATCTAGAATAAAAATGCGTTTTTGTATCAAGTTGATAAAATAAGGATCCTTCGAGATATTTGACCAAGTAGTTTCTAGGTCGCAACAATATATTTAATTAGAATTACAACAGTTATGTTGTTGCTGTTTCAACATAAAAGGTAACATTTACTAACATCGGTACATGAAATCACATTGAAAAGCCCTCGTTGCGGACCTCTGTACGATCTTCCTTGTTAAGTTTCTGTTGAATTATAATTAGTAACGGCAAGTATCATATTTCATTGTATAAAATACCTTTTGTTCATTCCAGCGTATTGTTCTACTAAACTTATCTTTCGAGTGCCGTACTCTAAAGACTTATTCTTTACACCTTGGAATTTATAATTATTTATTGTATATCCAACTTTGAAAATGTTCTATACGTATTTTCCTGAGAATTTGAAAATCAGGAAACCGATAATGTGCATCTTCGAATCTCTACTCTCAAGTTATAGGTCTACGGTTAATTAGCTTTGTAACAGTTGAGCAGTCTAGTAAATTGGACCTCATCTCCATTGTAGTATTTTTGCGTTGCCAGTTTTCAATTAGGTACGTAGTTTATTCCCATAAAATTAATTTCCTTGCGAGTAAATGAAGTGCTTTTTAAATAGTGCTTTAAATGTCTACACTATTTTAACTTCATTAATAAATATAAAGTAAAAGAACTATCTAGAGTGTACCTTGTTCTTTTTTATATCGTGTACATGGGTTAACTACTGTTAATGAAATAAGTCTTGGCGTAACTTTGTCAACTTTGCTCGGACTTTTCACATTTACATTCAATATGAACGTTGCTAGCTCGACTATCCAGTGATTTTATGACACGTTTCTAAATTAATTTCAGATTAAAAAGCTCAGTTAAAAAGTTAAAAGAACGTTCTCAGAACTAGATATTTGGTGTGAATGCTAACAAAAGCACAATTATTTTGCTGCGGTTTCTTAACTGCTAGGTAAGTACATACTAAGTAGGTACTCTATTTTAACTCTACGTTATATATTAGATATGTGGATGTGAGGAAAAGGGAGGATCTCAACCAAATTAGGTGTCTCTATTTTTCGCCACATAATACCTTCATCATTGATTTAGTGACCATTAAAACTTACCTAAATATAACTGTAACCAAATAGATCGTTTGTTGGCAACACATTTAATCGAATTTACTTTGTCGTTATAAATTATACATACCTATAGATCAGTAGGAAATATCTATTCGGGTTCAAGAAGGTTACCTAAAACAATTAATGAATGGCCGGTGATGCAGTGTGAATTATTTATAGGTCTTCAAGAATAATTATTTCGTTCACTCTTGATACGAGAGTAGCTACATAAAATAATTGCTCTTATTTTACCATTATAGAATACATAATGCACTTACATCAATACATAGTATAAAACAAAGTCGCTTCCCGCTGTCTGTATGTCCCTATGTAT
This sequence comes from Notodonta ziczac, assembly GCA_918843915.1. Lineage (NCBI taxonomy): Eukaryota > Metazoa > Arthropoda > Insecta > Lepidoptera > Notodontidae > Notodonta > Notodonta ziczac. Next base: position 6,278,395 of record OU974047.1, read on the forward strand.
GTATGCTTAGATCTTTAAAACTAAGCAACGGATTTTGATGCGGCTTTTTAATAGATATAGTGATTCGAGAGGAAGGTTTATATGTATAATACATTCTAATTAACTATGCAAATAGTAGAGAAAGCCGAGCGAAGCCGGGGCGGGTAGCGACCCGCCGCGTTGGTTGACAAAAATATACACTTAACTACATAGTACATACTATGTATGTACCTACGACTTAGCTTCCAGTAATTAACAGGAAAAGTGCTTTTCAATCTGTTACAAACTTCCTAACTGGAAACAAGCTGTTTTGTCCAAAAGCACTTTAGCGGCAAGGCTGCAGACAAAGTTTTAGTAGACCAATTGGTAATACTAATAGTCTATGTTTGCACCTTAACGGAAGAAAATAACACAATAAATATTGTTGTCTCTCTTTTATGACTTAAAAAATAGAGATAACAACATGTTTTGAGTAAACGTTTCGTCCAGTGCGTTTTACGTTTGTAAGGTTAAAAGTTAATACAAATTTCCGATTAAACATTGAGGTCTCCAAGCTATATCTATCTTCTTAAGCACAGTACTAAGTAAGTCGTTGCTTATAAGTATATACTGTACTGTAAACGTTTTAACTGAAGTCCCATTATCTGCATTTCTGCTGAGTAAGGTGAAGGAATGAGACCAGCACGGGAATGCTTACGTATGAGTTTGAGCATTTGAGGCTGCCCGTCCACTTGAGCCGAGCGTCACACTATAATCAGCTGTTTACCTGTCCCAACACAATGTTCAATAGATTTTCTTTCTTTATTTAATACTAGCTGCGCCCGCGACTTCGTCCGCGTGTAATTTAACTTAATCGCTCCCGCTCCCGCGTTCTGAACCCGCGCGACAGGACCCATTTGTTTTTATTTTGTTTTTCTAAAATAACAGTAGCGTAAGTTACTGCTTATAACATCAGCTATCTGCCAGTCAAAAACCCGTCAAAACGGTCCAGCCGTTTCGGAGATACTCTAGATTTCATGTGTTTTTATTTTTTTACGCGGAATCCTAATTGTTTTTCTAAAATTAAAGTAGCCTAAGTTACTCCCTATAAGATCTGCTAACTGCCAGTGACAGTCCCGTCAAAATCGGTTCGGAGATTACACGGATCAAACACACAGACAGACAGACAGACAAACAAACAAAAATTAAATCACGTTTTTGTAATTAGTATCGTATGTACTCTCATATGCATTTATTGAAAAGGTGTTACTTTGATATTACAAACAGACACTCCAATTTTATTTATTTGTATAGGCCTGTACCGTTTTCGGTATAGGTACTTATTTCTGAGCTAACCAAAGCATAATAATCTAGTAAATCATGCTATTTACACAATATTACATTACACAATATTGTACATTCGGTAAGCGTACTAAGGTGAAGGCGCCTGTCTAGCCCGCGAAATTCAAAATTTTCGAGAATTTTTATAGTTTATCCAAAATCTGAAAACATTTAAGACAACATTTTGTGATTTGCGACAAACACAGTATGCAGTGCGTTTATTAATACATTTATTTTACTCTAAATATTATCACGGTGGATATGATAATAGTTAATCACTAAATATACAAAAATTGCCAGATTATCTGGATAGCTGTCGTTCTTGAAATGTTTTAGAGTAAGTAGAATATATTAATAAATGCACTGCACACGGTCTTTGTCGCGAATTACAAAATGTGCCTTTTATTATTGTCAGATTTTGAAAAAAATCTAAAAAACCTCAAAAAAATTGAACTTCGCGGGCTAGATGGGCGCTTTAGCCTTAAATAAATAATCTTTAGTCCGCTTGCAAATAGTTAACAAATAATAAATACGTACATACATTTAAATAAGCCGCCAGTTTGTTGCGGTTTGTCCCCGAATTTGCCAAAAATTTACTGCGTAGGCTCAAGCCTACTAAGGCTGCTGGTAAAATCGCCACTATGCAACGTCAACACATAATTAACTCCATAAACGACACCTCACGAGGATTCAATAACTTAAATGAATATAATATATTATATTATATAATATATCTCTAATTGGTAATATTATGCAAATCCCATATCTTTGAAACTTGGAGCTGTATCCTGCAAACTGTTCTGTAACTACGTGCATCGACTAGGAAGATGTGAAATAATGAGCAGCATTGCCGCGGACATATCAGTTCCTATCGTGCACCCATTCAGTAAGTAAATATGCAGTCCCCACTCCCCACCCTATTGTATTAAGTTAGTACGAGCACCTGTGTGGGTACTTCTTTAAACGCAAATTTATGACAGATTGCTTGACATGGCTACCTATACTAGGTGAAACAGAAAGGGTATACAATTTATTTGCAAATTCAAATTCAAAGCGTTTATTTTGTTTAGGCCTACGGGGGCACTTACAAATTGTCAATTTTTTCATTTTTTTTTTCTTATATCTACAACCGGATCGGAACGCAACCTCGACTGAGAAGATCCGGCAAAAACTCAGCGGGCTTGTCTTTTTACATATCATATTTTTTTAATCGCCAGTTGCTTATATTCAATAGTTGCAACTTAACTTTGTAAATCTAAAACTATCGGCTTTGTGGGACAGTTGAAGTAGGTTTTATATACATATGAAATCTGTCAATAGCTGTACCACTATAACACCTTTTGTTTTTCAAGTTTCCTCCAAAGCTGTTAGTTTTAGAATTACAAAGTTAAGGTTTAAAAAAAAAAGTTGTTGCCCTTTCTGTTTCAACCTGTATACTTTTAAAATAAAATAATGTTTAAGTTCGTTGTTAAAACAACTGTAAGGCATTTACTTACATTATATGGACCTATGTCACTAGATTATCTTCTTCTTTATACTTGAGTACCTACTTATTCAAAATTCCGATGTGCGTGTGTTCGTAATTCTTCTCCCCCTAAACGGATAGACTGATTTTGATGTTTTTTGTACTTATGGGGTCATCTGGATAGTTATTAGCTATAGTGTGACCCGGTGGTGCTGTGGTCGACATTCAGAAAATACGGCGTAAATTACTACAAAGCCAACGTTTGGCGTTAATATTTCTTTGTAAAGCATATCGCACGGTTAGTACCGAGGCCCTGCCAGTTCTCGCTGGTGTGCTCCCAGTAGACCTGGAGGTCCAAAGACGCGCGGCAATGTACTACTCTACTCGAGAGAGCATGAACACCGAGTTCCTTAAACCGCGAGACCGCTCTAAAATCGCTAGATTATTTAGTACGATATCTGTCGTTTACGAAGATCTTCTGACCGAATGGCAATCCAGATGGGATACAACATCTAAGGGCCGCCACCTCTACCAATTCTTTCCATGCGTTCGTGAACGTCTGGAGAGAGCGTGGTTGGAGGTGGACCACTGTGTGGCTCAATTTCTGACTGGGCATGGCAACTTTAGGAGCAAATTATTCTACTTCACGTTAGTTCCTTCACCTTTCTGTCAATGCTCGACGCCGCAAAACAATCATGAACAATCTGCACATCACATCCTGTGGGAGTGCAGTCTCTGGCACAACGAACGGACTACTATGCTAAATAGCCTGCAAGTGACATCTGGAGCAGTTTATTACACAGACCTTGTGGAAACCAGGGACAATTTCCGTGCGTTCAAGCGCTTCTGCCATACCTATTATTGGAATCAAGTATAATCAGCTCACGAGTTTAGGTCCAATTAGTCATATAACGATCCGTGGTGCCTTACAACTGGTCTTCAATCAGCTGTAACAGTCTTGTTTCTATGGCAATTAGCCCATACCAGCTACATATATTTTGTCTCCCGCTTTGCACCGGAGGGAAGTGGAAATATTTTTCTTCCAACTCCTCCTATTATTTCTTTCGATTAAATTCGTGCGGGTTCCAAGACAATTTAACTTTTCCCCGGGACTCGTCGAGGGTCAAACCTCGATGTCATTATTGGTCACCATTGTCGATCCTGGCTTACAGGAGTTACAGTGGTGGGAGTGTGTGGCGGGACTAGTCCCATAACAAAAAAAAAAATTCAGAAAATACGATTGCGAAGCTGCGGGAAAAGGCTGGAAAATATTTTGATATTAACATCCCGTCGTAGTTACCTACCTATATAAAATATACCTACCGGAGGAGAGACAAGGCGAAAATCTTTTAAAATGTTTGCATTGTAAGGGACGACAGGATGGGACCGATTTCCATTTGAGGGATTAACCCGAATGTCCTCAATTTATTGTCATTTGACAGAGGGAATGCGTATACTGTTTAATGAGGGTCGTAACACTCGTAATTACGAAACGGAACCCCCAGGGTAGACATTTGAATTATTTATTGAAACGCTCAGTGGATAATCTTCTTCCAACTCCTATTCTTTCTTTTGATTAAATTTATCGCGGCATTCGTTTAAGGTCAAATTCAAATTCAAATCATTTATTTTGTTTAGGCCTACGGGGGGCACTTACAAATTGTCAATATACATTTTTTTTCCTTATATCTACAACCGGATCGGAACGCGATCTCGATTGAGAAGATCCGGCAAGAAACTCAGCGGGCTTGTCTTTTTACGTGTCATTTTTTTTTTATCGCCAGTTGCTTAAGTTGGTCAAACTCAAAGACCTGATAAAATTTTCACTTCGCCTTAATCTATGGTCTTCATCGTCATAGTCGATCGGCTTACAGGAGGAGTAGCATTGGTCGGAGTGTGTGACGGGCCTAGTCCCATTAAAATAAAATGCAATTACCTACCTACGAATTTGATTTAATATTTTGCTAAAATCATAAACATAAAAAAGGAAAAAAAAGCTACTTTAAAAATACCTGGGTGCACTAAAAAGCTAAAAATATCTAGGGATTTTGTAATTTATTTCGTTTGGATTCGGTGCCAATTCAAGTAAGAGTAGGTATGTACCTACCTAAGAAGTAGTCCTAACGTGGTGTAAAGATAGCTATGAATATAATTTTCAAAATCAGTCCACAATTGGGAATTTGAAAAAAAAAATGATTTTCTGTTATGTATTTTGAAACTTTATTAATAATAATATTGATATTTAAAACAAAAAACAAAAAAAAATACGTTTTCAATTAATTATATTCAATTAAAAATTGATGGAATTTAAAAAAGATCACGTGACTATAAACGCGCCATGCTTTGTCACCATAGTTGTGACGTCATAATGTTATAGCTATTTAATAACAGCACAGCGTTTACGGCTATTACCTTAGTCAATAATATTGAAATTTATTGCTAAAAAACGAGTTGTTAGTTGGTTACGATTGGCTCTGTGTAATAAAGGATTTATTAAGGCAAAGTCTGATAATATTCCTGATGTTGATATATTTATGATACAATTATATACCATTTATTTCGACGTTTGTCATCTTGGGGAACATTTAAAAACATGTTTTCAGGAGTTTTTTTGTAGTATTCATGCATAATGGTACAAAACAAGAACGATAACTTTTGAGGGTCGACATTTTCAATATAAATATTTGAATATTTAACACTGAACAAAACACTGTACTTATTATTTCTATATGAACTGCAATGAGGGAAAACTAACATTATGACGTCACACGTGCTCGGGTTTGTTCGGGAGCTGTCGGCGTGTCTTCGGTACTGGATTCAAAAATTATTTTTTATTTTGAAATAACTTTTGAATTATTACGAAAATAAAAAAAATAAAAATGTTTTGTTATAAAACTTATATATGATCTTTCAATATATCACAAAAAAAAAATATTTTCAAAAACCCAATTGACGAAGTAATTGGTGAACTGTTTTTTTTTAAATAACATAGGTACTTACATACTTACGAACATAGAACCGCCTCTTTTTTTGGAAGTCGTTTAAATAAAAGCAGTAAAGCAGATGCAAATCCTACCCATCTATTTAGGAATAATGATAAACGGCAGTGTATTATCTATCTACCATTCCGAGTGCTTAAATATTACCTAGTATTTCTAACACTCCCTTACATCAAAAATACTGTATTGTACATTGAGTTGCATTATGCAAGCCCAGTTCGGCATACTGACTACATCATTTGCCGAAGTGTTACGTGTTCTGTCAAATTACATTTGCATAGGTAGGTACCAAGTCTGGCACGCGCAATCATATTAACAGAGCTAGATATTTATGGCCTGCGTGTTCATATTAAATTGATGTACAGTAATAAGGTAAGTGATTAATTATTGGAGTATGAATAATGATAATACATAGTAATATTTGAATAATACGTCATCTCATACACAGGCACCCTGATACATTGTAGACGTACGTAGGTACAAGAATAGGTACTTGTGACAGGAGTATTTTCTATATACTTATTTTGCTGAATTGTACTTGTGGGTAGTATTACTTTACCTATAAATCAAATTATTTCCCAACCACTAGCACTGTATTTGGCATTATTGATTAGTATTAAACTTAAGTTTACCAATAAAATAGTAATATCGCAACTGGGCCGACTCCTATTTTAACGCATGAATAAATGGTTTACGTTACGATGAAACAAAATAATATAAAAAAGTTAAAAGAAAAGTAAGCTTCGATCTCCGCCTACCTATATTACGAATAGACTTGTATTTTTAAGAATACTTGTATTTTCAGATATACAGTAGGCTCACCGGATTGGTTTATAGCAAAGAATTTTTAATAATATTGTTACAAATGAATTGGTGTATAGGTATTATTTGGTACATTCGACGCACCTCTATTGAAGCTAATAATAATAATCCCATCTTCGTGTTTTACTTTTGCTATTGTGTTTACATGTGTGTTTGTTTTTAAGTGTCACTGAGCATCAGGCAAAAACGGCTGAACGGATTTTAATGAAATGTGTTGTAGATGCTCTTATCTAGAATAGCATACCTAATAGGCTACTTTTTGTGAAGACAGTAAACAGTAATAAATAATTCATAACATTATATAAGTAGTTGCTAAGTAAAAACATACCTACAAAGTTAAATCCCAAATTTTATAACAAGCTTAATGGTAATCCCTTATAATTAAATAACTTTTGAAGTTGAAGCTCCGACTGTGAGCCTTTCATTAAGATTGTTAAGCTTAACAAAAATGTAAACAAAAGAAAGTACGTATAAGACGAGTTTGATAAGAACTTACTTATATGATTAAAAGCTTAGAGTTCTTGTCTAAATCCAGTGTTGAGACCAACGCATTCACCATATCACCTATTACTTAGTAGTTACTAAACATAACGAAAGATTTTCCGAAAGCTAAGAAAAATATTACATCTCGCAATAGGTACCAAAATATTTCATTATATTGCGTTGTGCATGATAAAGGATTTTTGTAGTCAAAAATTGAATAAAAATATATTTTCAAAACAAATTTTAACAGTATAAAAATTATATTAGAAGTCTATCTACCTCTAGAAATTAAAAATAATGTTCCCATTGTACACACCGAGAGAAAATACTCATTGTCTACAGTAATTTGTGTTGTCTCTCTGTGGTGTTAAGTATCTTAATATCTTCGGACCGCATAATAACATTGCCTATAATGATATTATTAATGTTCTCCAAACCCTCGATTCCGCTGTGTTCGGGTGTGGTCGACTGCTTTCAATGGAACATGAAATCCTATTACGGAAGGCCTCCGACAATTTTCATATCTGTCTATTTCCGTAACAAAATTAAGGCCTAAACAATAAAAGGCCGCAATAACAGTATTTTATAAGAGAACCGTCTCTTCTAAGAAAACAGAGAAGAGAGTTTTGGGGACATTAACAAAAGTTTTAATAGTAGATACTTTATCGACAACAGATGTTTTAAATGTGTAATCGCAAGTTGCGACAGACTGTGGTGATACTTTCAATGTTGGGTAAGTTGCCAACGAGAATAAAGCCGTTACTCAAAAAAGAAATACTGGAGTATATTTATGTAGGTATGGTCGGTGAAGAATATAATATATGGTTTGTAAAAAAAACATTCTAGTTATCTTTGTAAAGGATTTTTGAAATAGAAAAATATGTGCGGTGTGGAACTACGCCAAAAAATATGCTAAAGCTTATAACAATGCTGCCTCTATCATAACTGACGTAGATTTTAATAAGATATCTAAATTGCTTTTGTACACGGTAACTGCGTTAGTATCAAAGAATAACCCTTTTGTTTTCATAAACTTAATTGGTTGTCAGTTGCAAATATTGTTTATCAAATCAATGCAGTTTTCTTAAGAAACAACAATTTAACACCTCGATAGGATCTGTAGTGTCTTCAGAAAAAAATAGCCATTAATAGTTTTAATTACAAGTAAAATTAAGAATAGGTAATAAAATAGGTCGCTAAATTAGCATTTAAAAAAGTAAAAAAATACTAGACAGCATCAACCTTATGTTATTTATGCGAATCTACTTACGAAATAAACATAGACAGACTAACTTCAAATTCAGTTCATAGCCTCGCGCGCAAACATAATATTCGTTTATAGGGTGTTTCCAAATTTCGGTATTATTATACGACAGATGTAGATTTCTAGTGAAGGCGGACTATTATACAAACTATCATATTGTCTGAGTTACGGGCTTTTAAATATACGAGTAAGTACCTATGTCACAACTGTCGTGTTACGGCCTTAGAACGCATCCAAAAGTCTAGAAAACATTGTAAACTGCACTTAAGTCTAGCAGCCACAAATATTAAAAAAAGCATTATGAGAAAATTTGCATACTACTTGAGATACCTAGTGATGTTTGTTTAATTGGGTTGAAAACAACTGAAAAAAAGTTTTTGAAATTCGATCAAATTGTTTTCTTATATTTACGCGAATACTACACATTGAAATAAAACTATTTTACAATTAAAAAACATCCTAATTTCAATAAGGAAGATGGATGGGTGCTACCACCAACTTGGGATCCAGTAATTAATATAATTAAATCCAAAACCAAGTGTACCATTGCAAGACCTCCAGACACTGTGAGCACTTTCTGCGTGGATCGGATAGCAAACAACAACTAAATATGAGGGTACCCAGTTATTAACTATGACATCAGGACGTCTAACACCTCAGTCCCCCCGTGACCATGGTTGCTGTAAAGCAGCCGAAACGTCGGGAACATAAGTAAATAAACGCGATAGAATCCTTAAAATAGATTTATTTCAATTCGATAAAAAATTATACCATTTAAATTATATTATGCTCGATACTCACCCAAACCCCGAAGTATTATTTCGAGCTTTTAAAACACCCTGTCTAACAATTTTTGGGCTTTCAGAATACCTATTTTCACCAAGTAATTACACCATCTATTGAGTGTTGAGCCCTTATAAGCCACATAAACAAAGGTTGAATGGCGGTGTAATTTGAGTACGTTTTGCGGAAATCCTCCAACTGCCGATCCAATTGCCGAAACATCTGCCCGTGGATAACTTAATCCGAATAATTAAAGCAATGTTACTCGTAGGTAGGCTACCGCTGTATTTAATTAAATTAATGTAGAAATTAAGGAAGTGGTTACTATATTATTATATTACAAGACTTAAACTTACCTACTCTAGAGTTAAATTTATTTTATGTATTACGGTAAGTAACTTCATGTTGAAGCTCATGACAAGAATATCTACAATTATTTGGTTCTAGTTCTAGCTATAAGAATAATAAATACTCCATGTTTAAATCATTAAAGAACCACGATGCCTGTTTTCTCCGAAGGGTAAGGCAGGTATGCACTGCAGACCTGTCGCACTGCGCCGATTGTTTTGGTCCAAATTTACCAATAAAGGGCGAGCCTGTTGCCACACTTCTTTCGGCCCCATTCTCTTTTATTTTAAGTGGATCACGGAAAGTTTAGTCAACCAACATATCTTAAAAAAACGAATTTGTTTCGCGATTCGAAATGTGCTCACATTTTTAGTTAGGGTTTTGTTTTTTTTATAATATCGTTTGAAATTAGTGTTGTATTCAGCTTACGTACTACCTCTTTATAAGTTAGACATTTTGAATGTTTAGAAACTATTTAAAAGGTCGAGAAAAGGTCAAACTTATTGGAGTTTAAACTTTATCTAAGGATTGAAAAATCTGCCCCCAAAATAGATAGAAAGGCTATCATTAGAGACTTACCTACATTACAGGTTCTTAGCCTAGGTTCTTAGCTTCTTTGATTTCTAATTCCGTGTGTTTGTATACTCACTTACCTTGAAAGCTCATTTACCTAACAACTTTTGATCAATATAGTGACGATAGCGCGAGATATTACGGAGAGTAACACATTTTATTAGTACACATAATTAGAGTTAGCTCTTATTATATGTACTTAATAAATATAATAGATATAATTTAGATTTTTAGATGCAACAAATAAAAACGTTGAAAATACAAATTAAAAATTGGTAAGTAACAGATTTTATGATGAAACAAAAACTAAACCAACACTCTTTGTACCCATTTTACAAAGCATTATTTGAGTGGAGTTTAATCATGAAAAGGATTTCGTTTCGGAATTTTAGATCGCCCAATAAATTAATGAGTGGGTGTTCAATATCTAAAATGCTTACAAAATTTCAATTAACGATCTACTTGAATTCAAGTGGTAACCCATACTACCGATATTTACCTAAATATATTTTATAATTAATACATAGCCTACTTACCTAAACTATTGTTTGGAAATAAATTTCCACTGAGTGAGAACGTAGTATTGTATTCTCTTTGGAGTGAGACGCTCGACTCGACTCACATTCAACTCGCATTACGTCAATACGTCAGTTTTGGCAGTTTCTATAGGAAAACGTCAGTTTTGACGTATTGCGAGTCGATGCTTTAAGGGTACGTTCCACTAAGCGATCACAACGATCAAAATGCTCCTTTAGCCGTTCCACATAACGACCGCGGTCGATGTGGTCGCGGCGAAAAACGTCACTCATGACGTCATGACTTACGCTCACGCGAAGGTCACGACGACCCATCTAAAAAGGTGGGTCGTAGTGATCGTTTAGAAAATTAGCGGGATTTTCAAAACTCACAGCATCAAAGATGGCGATGAAACTTACGTTATTTCATGCGGAAAGAGATATTTTAGTAGAAGTGAATGTTAAAGATATTTTTCATTACTCATACTCTGAAAGTAGGTCTGAAGTTGCCTGAGAAGCGGGTTGAAAGTAATACTTTTCAGGCCCGGGAGTTTCGCTTTCAACTGACAGCTGTCAAATTATAAAAAAAAAAACTAGATCCATCTTCACATTTCTATGGAACCATGTTCAAACTTTTTCTACAGTCACTCAATTACAGCACGATGTAAAATTGAAATAACATAAAGTTAAGTATTACTTCAAGAATATTTTTTTTTAAATGACTTAATTATAATTTCAACAATTTCTTTAAAATAACATAGATTTGAGCAAAATATTTAAAGATGAAAATGAAAAATAATGGCTAAATAATGAAGTTGGCCGGCCAACGAAAAAAAAAAACAAAATAGGCGGCAATCCGATTTTTTTTTTCGAGTTGTATGTAGAGTATTGTTTATACTTCCTTGTATTATTTCTTTAGCCAATTCCTGTTTTTATTTTTCTTTTTCTTGTATTCGTAATGAAAAGCACAGTGTGAACCTCGGGTGAAAGACTTATTTTGTCCCTCGAACTATTAGCGCCCTCGCTACGCTCGGGCGCCAAACCCCGGCTCGGGACAAAATAAGTAACTTTCACCACTCATGTAACAATGTACTATTAATTACATTTGAACGTAAATTAATTAAATACACCACTAATATACAATATTAAAAAAAAAACTATATAAATCTATTTAAACTTTAATTATTTAATTTTATTTTCAAGGCTTATAGATTATAACCTAACCTCTTCAATCTTTTGCTTTCTTTTTACTAATTCGCTGTTTGTATTATTTACCTCCACGCTCAAAACGCTCTATAATCCATTCCACTTGAGTTTACGACAGTAACGCTCAAGCAAACTCACGCAAACAAGTGGAACGGGAAAAACTGCGGTCGTGAGCGTGATCGTTGTGAACGCTTACTGGAACGCACCCTAATTCACCTGTGCTTCGACAATATTTTTTATTCATTATCTTGACAGTGGCAGGGATAGGCACTATTTGTTGATACAAGCGTACGAGCCGCCTGATAAGCAGTTACCGTCGCCCATAGATGCTTGCAATGCAGTTACTGAACATTTCGAACTATAATGTACTTACACCTGGGTTCCTTCCTACTTATAAAAATAAGTGGTCCACATTTTTATAGTTGCTATAGTTATGTAGGATACTTATACCCACTGTGTAGGTAACAATTCAGTTCAAACCGAGTTTAAACCACAGTATTATCACAGGGAATTCAAAAATATTACGCCGCCCGCGCCGTCAGTCAGTCGATTGTAACAAACAGCCAGATTTTAATTTGAGATAGGTACATACCTATATCACGTAGGTATAGTTTGCTCTTTGACACTATGATAAGCCTTTTATTTATGTGATGACACGAGCAGGCGTATAAAAATAGTTATATTAACAAACACCTACTTATCCCTAAATCAATTTACAGCACTTTTTCATCCGTTATCGAATTAATGCTAACTCTTTTTTTTTTTTTGAACTATTAAAGTATAATAAATCTTAACTTAGGTTCATAAAGTGAGTACTTAGTTACTTATAATAGCTACCTATTCACTTCGATCTTGAGTCTCAAGGTCGTTCTCAAACTTGAGACTAATAGGTAAGTATTACTTACCTATCGCCGTAGCTTTTTAAGGAACTAATATTGCCTCTTCGCAGCGAATGACATTTATATATGTTTTTGTATCGGTATTGTCGTACCTAAATGCCTATGTACTCGTAGCATCTGTCAGGCGGTAGATCTGCCGCGACAATACTTGCAAATTCTAAACGCAAAATCTATTCGCTTCACGTACAAAACGAACCATAATATTTCACTGAGCAGCTCAAGAGTTTTGTCAAACAATAACACGGGGAGCCGTACATACTAAACAGGCTTAGCTCGTAAAAAAATGTGATTCCCACAGAATATGGTTACGAGCCGTGTTGAGGCCAGATAAAAAATAAAGCCCCTCGAATCTCATTTTGTTTTAAACCCATTCATGCAAAATATACACCAAAAATATAAACAATTCCAAAACATATACTACTTTGATATACTACTTTGGTACTTTGATATCTTCTTCAAATTCAATAGGCCTTTTTGAAAGTACCTGCGTACCAACAGTATAAAGGCATTTCTTTGACCAGCAGATTACTTAATAAGGATAAAATATTTAGACAGATTTTTCTTGTTCTACCACCGTAGAACTTGCCCTTTCTGTTAATCCGCCCTGACTTTCATAACGCCCGACAATAACAAAAGCGATTATTGTTCGGCAGCTTACAAACCCCTTTGCGGATGTGATGGCGCCCGCACTGAGATAATTATAAAAGTTTACCTACATAGTATTTGGCCTGAAGGCTGCTCAAACTGATGTTTATTAAATAACTTTGAAATGGCTTCGAAAATAAAGTCAATATGAATACATGTCGGAAGTTACAATAGTGACAGTCCCATTCTTGAATAAGTAATGGTAGCTAGGTACCTAGTACAGCAGTAGGTTTACATAAACAATTATTAAAATGAAGGTGGCTAAAATCGGATTGACGCTGCCATCTTCGGAAGATCGGAAGATTCGATATAAGTACTGGCTACAAGCAGCGCCCTCCCTCGACTGTCACTCACATTAATTAAGTATATTCCTTGTGGCAAAATATATAAAAATAAAAGCCGCATACCTGACAGGTGGAGGACATTCATCACGGGAGGATATGCGGATATCGGGAATAGTGATATGAACTTCGATTAAAGTAAAAACTTATAAAAGTATATGAAGCCTCCATAGCACTTCTTATCAATCTTTCATCTTTTTAACATCATCATCTCAGCCTAGAGACGTTCAATGCTGGGCATTGGCCTCCCAAGGCTCGCCACAATGACCGATCTTGTGCTGCCCGCATCCAGCCCGTTCCCGTGACCACCGTGACGTCGCCGGTCCACCTTGTGGGAGGCCTGCTTAGGCCCGTTCTAATAAATTGATCTCAAGTCTGAAAGCGATACCAGTACAAAATGACTTGCCATAAGCGGACTTACTGATTTCTCTCAGACTTGAGATATAAGTCGGTGTAGGTTCTTATCTCCTCATTCCCGAGTTATTAGATCTCGCAGGAAAAATCCGAGCTTATCGTCTCTACTGCACTTAATCTTTATAACAGAAATGTTTAATTTGATTCAAATAAACGTTCACGTGAATTCATCTACAATAATATTATGGTAGGTGGTTGTTTGACCTGCCCCCTGTGTCCAATGGCACGCAGCTATTCAAAATTACTTTCATTAAAATTTCAATATCACTACATTCATAAAGGGAATACATTATAAGTAAGTACCTACCGGTCTCACAAGAATCCTTTTCCATTAATCTTCAAAGGAACGTTGAAAGTTTTATTCCCGTACACAACTTGAAATGCATTTTATTGTCCCGGCCGGCTCTCGACAATAGCGCGCGTCGCGTCGGTACTGGCACGTAACCTTTGACCGTGGTCATGCTGTGAATAATGAGATAAGTCAGTACTTAGGTCTTTACCTACTTAACGAACTTAAACAGCCATGGAATCTTATTAAAAATGAGATGAAATGATTCTTATTGAGAAATAAAAGTATAAATTGTTGGAGAACTTACAAAAAACACAGGACATACCTATAAAAATATACCTAGTCTACAAAGACAATACAGTATCACATACTCCTAGTCTACGTCATACAAGGAAGTTTCAAGTATACTTAGGTTCATAGGCGTCATATTATAACCTCGAAAATAGTCGAAGAGGGGGAAACAAGGACAATGCGATTTTTTATTTTGATCTTTTAACATGACACTACCAAGAACTTAGACCTTACTTAGACCATATAGCTGACCTAGAAAGAAAAACTAAACAACGGCTTTTAAACTTCTTGGTTACGACTTTCAACACCACCGGCATAACTATGCCAATATTCCACACAGTTGTACATTTTTAACTTTTCAAACACCTATTTTTGGGCTCAGAGTTATAAGTAAGATATTTATTGGGATAAAATTATTATAAAATGTTGTCTTTTTTATATTTATTTAAAATGGTTAAATTAAAAAAATGCGGTCTACATTTGTCATTGAAAAAAATAATAATATTGACGACCAAACGGTTTGGCGCGCATTTCCATTTTTTGTCTATGCTTGTTTAGCTTGCAGCGGGAATAAAAAATCTGACTGGTGATAAATAAAATTAATTAAATTGGCACTTGTTTAGAATAACGACCGAAGAAGATACCTAATCACGACAATGTTTTCTCCGGACGAACAGCAAATTGAAATATGTTTACTAAAATCCAATTTGGAAGAAATTGAAAATGAACTGGTCATCCAAGTAAGTTGAATGAATGTTTGGATGAATATTTAGTTAGAATGTATTACCATAAATGTTTTAAGGTCTTTGTATTTCTACCATCTCGTTGCTTTTGCACGTATTTTATCCAATACTGTTTACCAATCCTAATCTACACTACTTGGACATACCTACCTACCATAATTACTGCTATTTTTCAAAATTTATTTATATAGGTATAGGTGAGGACTTGACTCACAGATATAGATTTACATAGATCACGCAAATGCATGTACTTCGCGTGTACGTAACCCCGACCAAGCGTCAAGGTTGGTCGCCGCTTACTTACTGTACGCGAGACTAAAGATATAAAAAATATGAGTATGAGCGAGATAATCACTCAAGAGAATCGTAGCGGGCAGAGGGGCATCGGCGGTTTGGATTTCCCGTCACTAATGACGTCACAGTAGGTGTTAAAAATCCGGCACGCTTGGTTTCAATACAAATCGTGATACTTGCGTTATCTATGTAAATCTATATCTGTGACTTGACTAAAAAAAACTACCCAATAGCTGAATGACACATTACTGCAAATCAGTTGGTATCTAAATATATATAACTCAAAGGTGACTGACTGACTGACTGACTGACATAGTGATCTATCAACGCACAGCCCAAACCACTGGACGGATCGGGCTGAAATTTCGCATGCAGGTAGATGTTATGACGTAGGCATCCGCTAAGAAAGGATTTTGATCAATTCTACCCCCAGGGGGATAAAATAGGGGATAATTAATCCCGAAATTTTGTTAACTTAAATTACACGCGGACGATGTCGCGGGCACAGCTAGTCATAATATAATCTTACTTAACGGTGGTAGAGCCAATACGAGCTGTAGACTACAGCTCTTTACGGACTCGTCGACCATGGTACCACCATCTCACGGAAGTTCGGCGTTTAAAACTATTATAGCCACGTCTCGCACGATGAGTGAGAGAGAAGGAAGCCTGACCTCTATCCCTTACCTTCCCATCCCTCTGTCCCACTCTTCTTCAGCCAGGCAACGCGCGAGCAATGCCCTTGGTACTGCAAGCATTCATACGGTACGGTTACTGCTTAAGCAAGTTAAAAAAAGTTTGTCGTTTTTGTTATATCAAAAAATCTGTATTTTATTTAATTAAATATTTCAGCATTCAACATTACCGGAGCTTGATACTGAGAACGAGCAACGCTACCGTCAAACTATGGTGACGCTTCAACTGGCACGCTCTTTGAACACGGAGATTGAACGCCTCAAACTGGATAACGGTAGGGTGGATACATTCAAGCCCCTCTTCGTTAGTTGGTTTGGCATTATGTACCTCTACCATACCAGTCTATTGAACTGTGCCTTAGTGTTGCCTATCCATCGAAATTCGAATCTCTTTAAATACGTTGCCAATACTATCATATCTTGACCTTAAGACTATCGATACTTACCTATAGTATCGATACCTATAGTATATTGAAATAAAATTGAATTGAAAATTTACCGATATTGTGACTAGTTTGCGAGGTTAACTAATTTAACTATCCATACATCAACTATCGATAGTTTGGCAATACTATACACTACTGTGCTTTTACCTTGAGTTTATACGTTTGCTAGAGTCGCCAGTCGGCTAGCAATTTGTTAGTTCCTCAGGTGATGGTGGTGGGTCGTTGTACAATTTGCCGTGCAATAGGTATTTCATGTAGACGCAGCTAGCGAGGATGAAAATGAGGATATATAGTTCCCCAAGTTGCCCAAATTTTAGCGCTCGTAAATTCTCGTGCAACCACACATACGTGATTTCGTTTAACTTAGAATAAGAAATCAACCTGACACGGACTGAACCTACTAGGAAGTAATTAAGGACAATTGATACAGCGTTAGATTAATTATTCGGCTAATAGTGCAAGTCGTTTCAGTACGTCTAACTGCTAAACGAATGCAGTTGAAGCGGGAGTCCGACGATATCGCTAAAGATATAGAGAGCAATCGCGGCACTCGCGAGGAACTAGCTAAGTTGTTGCAGCAAGAGGAAAAGGAAAAAGAACTACAGATGTACGTCTTTGAATCATGTAATTTGTGTTTTGCGAGTGTAGCATGTTTCTACTTTTCTAGGAAGCATTGCATCCCTTTAGCTAGAATACCTCTAGAATACGCTCTTCTTGAACCTTTATTTCATGATTCTTAATTTATTATTTCTTAAATTTGGAACGAAGTTATATTACGCGGCTTGCTGTAGGAAATGGCCGAAATAGACAAGATTGAACAGTGTACGTTATAAAATAGCGTTATACGTTACTTTGAAACGTACACTGTGAAAAAGTTCTCTAAAAATAAACTAGATGGCGTAAGTGATTTAGTATGGGGACTGGATAGCGTGACAACGAACACCTTAAAAAAATTGTGCATGCAAAACACTTAACTGAGAACTTCGTTCCTGACGGGTCCCCCAACCGTACAATTCCTTTTTGATGTGAAAGTCTGAAAAATATACCTACAATTATACTAACCGTGCAAAAACTTACAGCCCCTTGAGTACAATTTTGTAACCTGGTGTTTGCACTGGGGAAACATTTACACATATTTATGTTGCTATCTCTATTTTTAAACAGCACAAAATAGAGACACCACAATTTGGTGTTAATGTTTCATCAGTGCAAACGAGGGATAATGTTATCTTATCGCCATCGATAATACGTCATCTGTCTACATCAATATAGTTACTAAACGTAATGGTTTTATAGGACCTTGTCAGTATATTTCATATGAGTTAACATTCTTCATAGGTGAAATTTGTTCAAAGGTTTCTGTGTTTCTGTTTAACGTATACCAAAAAATAATATATTCACAATTGAGTGACTAAAGCTATCTTCAGCCGGACATATAAAATTCTAACCGTGATATTCACGACGCGTCGTTAAGAAAACAGTTTTCTTCCTTCCACTTTATCGCGGCTAAGTAAAAAAATATAAAGGTTGTATAACCGCGTAGTGTAACAAAAAATATTTTAGCTGACGCCATTACGCAACGCTGCTTTTATGTGTAGTAATACCGGCTTTATGTGTGTTGCGGCAAATTTATTTCAAGCTTTTTTGTAACAGCCGGAATGTAGAGTTTATCTATTCTGTGCTGGGTGTTTAACATTAAACTTTTAAACTCTTTTATTTTTCGGTTTATTTTGGTAAATAAAACAGTTGGTAGGTGTTATCAAAACCTTTTCGCTGTATTCATCACCGCTATTGAACATAACATAACAAGTTTGGGAAGTATGTAGTACCTACATGAGAAAGAGTAATTTTTAATTTACAAAAACATCTTCCGAACTAGGTATCTAGCAGTCTTCTAAAATCGTCACGGTGGCATTATTGAAAAATATAGTTACGAAGTTCAGGGGTGTCGTGTTTTCAATTTCGAACTGTCAGCTATTTGTATCCAAAATAAGGAAACATGGCGCAGTACCTAGGTACTTACGCTCTGGCATTGATCTATGTATTCAAGCACATATAGGTACAATTTCCACTATCGAAAACTATAGATTGAAATTAATGTTATAGTAGTGTCTATACCTATACACCAAAATCAGAGTTTTCATAATACATGACATTTTGCTATATAACATTTTTTCTATCATAATTTTGTCGTAGTCTTATATTTCCTATAGGTAGTTTGTAAATAATTAAGCCACAATAAATTATATTATTTATGTAGAGTCAAACAGTACTAAACAAAGATGCACTACTACATGTAGGTTTATATTCTTAGTGGCTTGATTTAGACTTTTATACACTTAAACAGTATCTTTGGTTATTTTATTAACTAAGTATATAACTAACAAATAAATTATTGATTACAGCCGTAATTACGAGGACACATTGGAAGAAATCGCTGATCGTTTTAGACAGACGCGTGGATACTACGTACGTATTTTTTAAAGGAAACTTTATTTGTAATGCGATTAAGATAGTATTGCTTTAGCCACATTTCATTAATTACACTATTAACAGTCTTTATTTGTTGAGATTCCCCATTATTATTATTTAATGTGTAAACTACTATTATATGTAATGATAATATAAAAAAAAATTAATAGCATTCGCTCTAAAAAACATGTATGTACTTAACTTAGACTTCATGAAAGTCAAAGTTATCTATATACAGGAAACTAAAGATTGGGTACTTACGCTTACCCTATCTTGAACCAATCAGCTATCCCAAATTCTGAAAGATAACTAGGGAAACATTTTAGATCGCAACAGCGAGGTCCTCATCTCAATAATTTTACGACTCATAAAATCCATCTCTTACACGTCAGAATGAAGAAGAAATGAACGTCGAGATAGAAAAAATTGATACTTCCATTGCGGAGCTCGAGGAGGAATTAATGAAGCAACAATGTGTCGTTGATGAATTAAAACGACAGCTTGAAGGGCTCAAACCAGAGCTGCCGGAAAACCTCCTGACATTAATGTTGGTGAACATTTTAATAATTCATCGCCCCTAATTGTGTTTTCGCTAAAAACCTTTTTTACTTTAAATTCGGTACATTCGTCGACAGTCTCATTTAATAAATTAATACATACCAATTTATTAAATGAGACTGTAACTTCAGACATCTGAAACTGACAATGATATTTTTTGGCATTTATTTTGTGAGTCAGCACATTTTACAACGTCTGTACGTAGGTATATTTTGTATATTTCTTTTGTTAGGTTTACCCATTCAGAAAGTATTATTCTTTAACGATAGACAGGTTACATACGTACTAGAAAAATAAATAGTCTTTCGCCCAATTTTCTGGACAATTAATACATTTTCATATGGAAAAAGAAAACACATTACTAAAATGTTTATTTACTTACTATCTATAACTTCTTTTTTCAGTGGCCAAACGGACTTTGATGATGAAGTAAAAGAACTCACAAATAAACACGAAGCTTTAACTGAAAAAATAAATTTACTTCTAAATGAAAATAATCTAAATACAATTCAATCGAAGCTGGTGAAATAATAAAAGTTCATGTTGAAAAGGTCTTGGTTCAACAATTGAACACATTTTTTTCTCAAACGATTGATTTATATAACGTTCTCTTTTATATCAAGGCGTTATAATATGGTTTCATTTCTATTAATGCAGTAGGCTGCATTCATGGAAATGAATTAAGAATTATTATTTGGAATAGGCAAGTAGTTATGGTTATTATTCATTATACTTAGTTGGTAAGAGTGACATTGCGAGGGAACTACCTACCTAAATTTGGTCGCGAAAAACAATGTTTGATTCAGGTGGCGGCCGCAAGAAAACGTACTTAAGTACTTACTTGATTTTACCGGGCCTAACTCTGAGCTTAAAATTAAATTAATATCCGGTCTAAATTGTAAAACTAAGTTGTTACTTAATTCTTATGTTAGAAATTTTATTATTTATGTATTTTTCAAAAATTATATTCCAATTTATTCCTTTCAGTGCACTTTTGACTACCATTGTACGGATGTATACACAAAAATAGGAAGGAAATTACAATTTCCTTTAAAAATTCAAATTAATAAAAATGTAAACTTCTTACAAACTTTGTGTTTACTTATTACGGTCTACTTATGTTTCCACGACAAGTTGGAAGAAATTTTCTGTAAGTAATTTATATACTTTTACGTATATATAGTTCCTATAAATCGTTGACAACACAGCGACATATCTACCTTAGGTACCTATCACAATGATAAAGCAACATAATAATGTGAATAAGTGAACAAAAAACTAGGTTTTCTTTCAATAGGTACCTAATGTAGGTACCGAGTATATCAACACAAAATGCTATAACCTCCTTAAATTGTACATTTCCTATAGGTTTAGTAGCTTACTAGTGGATCCGTAGATTTGGTCTTTGAATAAAACCTCTGCTAATAAAGTAAAGTAGTTCAAATGTATGATATAACAAAGTGTGGGCGCGCTCGTAGCGCGTCTATGTTGATTTGTTGGCCGCAGTCCAGTTGTCAGCTGACCGGCTCCTATTTCACCAGCTCTCGTGTCTTTCAGAACTTACGATATATGTCATGGCAACTGAATACTATATCTTTGTTCACAACTTACCAAGACAGCCTTTATTCGTTTACAATAGCTTTAGGAATAGTGCGAGAATATATTTTATTTCAAAAAACATGAAGGTATTACTTTATCGAGGTACTAAATCCGGGTGTTTTGTTGTATCTTATGTCTGCTTTCTTCTTGATAATGAGAGCACACTAGGATTCATATCATCATCATCATCATCATCATCATCATCAGCCGGAAGACGTCCACTGCTGGACATAGGCCTCCCCCATAGAACGCCACAATGGACGGTTGCTCGCCATCTGCATCCAACGGCTCCCCGCGACTCTCACCAGATCGTCTGTCCATCTAGTGGGGGGCCGTCCAACTCTGCGTCTTCCGGTTCGAGGTCGCCACTCGAGAACCTTTCTTCCCCAACGGTTGTCGGTTCTACGAGCGATGTGGCCTGCCCATTGCCACTACAGGATTCATATATTACGTTTTAAATGAAAGAGATAGTTAAGCAGATACTTGGGTATATTTGTAAGTCGGCACTAATGGCTCGTCAAAATAGTTTAAATGCTACAACACTTTAATTCAATACCGTTTGGCATAAATGGTAACATAACTTTAGCTTAGGTCTATTGCTTTGTCTTAATATCGGGAAGTGATGGCTTGTTTTTGTGACTTTGTTTGTGACCGCGAGCGTTTTGGAACCCTTGCTGCACTGCACCGGCTATTGCCGCGCCTTGGAAGAATTTGCCCTGCAATATTGAACAGAGATTATAAGAAAATAGAACCTAATTTTAGACCATACAAAGAGCATCTGTTACGAGAACATTTTTTTTATCTCCGCGAACATAGATAGAACAACAAAATAATGGTGTCACTCTTTAGGTCCATCTCAGACGTAAAGGAAAGAAAATATTGATAGAGTGGGGATATAATGAACATAAGCTCGCTTCGTCGATTCCCACCTTATTAATAGTAATTAGCCCATTGCCCACTGCCCCACTCCTGGGCATCAATGTGAGAATATTAATACTACGTTAAATAATTTATTCTACGTTTGATGTAGCTACCTAGCTCAATATTTATTGAAAAATACGCACCAAGCCATCTTTAAACTTCCGTGTCCAAGGTTTGGAAGTAGTTGTAGAAGTTGTAACACCCGTTGGCAAATTAGCCTTAGACTTAGAAGGAGTGCATGCGACAAGACATGCCGCACATAGCGTAACGAGGACAATAACTAAGACAGACTTCATCGTGCAGTGAATCCGCTCCGAAACACTAAAACCAATTACTCACACAAACAAGCTCACTTCACTTTTATAAGGTGTCTAAAACAGGGAAAAATAATAAGAAAATGCCATCATGACACGTCCCAGCTCGAGGAAACTAATATGTTTGCGTTTACGCGCGTAATAACCCACCACGTGCGATATGTATTACTCATTAGCAGCTATTATAATTGTTTATTTATTACCATACTATCAATCACTTGTGTTTTTCTAACTCCTTAATGAAGACGCTCAATTTACAATATCGTTTCGTTTATACAAAATGTTTAAAAAGTCCGAAATAATACTTAGTGGTTTGTCTTGGTCTTGGGGTTTGAATGAGTATCGGATATGTATAGATTTAAATATGATACAATACAAGTTCGGTGTGTAAGTAAAACCTTACAACATTAAAATGGATTATTTTGAAAAATAATTAATTGCTCACTTAGTATTTATGTAGGGCTTATAAAATATAAAATAAAAGTAGATAATTACTTACCTAAGTTAAAACACAGAGTTTAAAACTAAAATAAAATCTCAACACTGTTTAAAAGTATTTATTTTAGTATATTTATGATGTTTGGATATAATTCTGACCGCATTCATTGTGCTTACATAGCTCTTTTCGCACACATTGATCGATGCCTGGTCATTCAACTGACAGACAAACGAGGTTAGGGGTCATTAGTTTACCCCTTAAAAGTGCACAATAATGTTTGGCATGCGCTCAAATATTCAAACTCCCATGATACAATATATAGATTTACCAGTGGGAGCCGCACCGCCCAAGTAAATGCTGGAATCGAACATTGGCCACCCCATTCTCCTCGAGCCCAAGTAGGTAAACCTTCATAGATTCTGCAACTGTTAAAAAATATTAAATTATAGGCACCTACGTACTTAGTACTATTGTTAGAAAAAGTCTTCTAATGTTTCCTCTTTCGCTTAGGCTTGAATAAACTGGCTACATCGTGAACAGTACTAGCGATGTTGATGGCTCGGAGTCCCTTGCCCTGAAAGATGAATTAAATACGTATGACAAACAAAAGGTTTATATGATCCTGCCCCAAGAGCACGGGCCTCAAAGTTTGGTAACACATAAACGACAGTAGGTAGGTACGCTTTGAAGTAGTTCCGACTTGAAAATGATTCATTTTATGATCATGAATAGTCGTGGATCTCAAAGAAACTTTGTAAATTAGCTCACGTAGTTAGCTGTAGGTAGGTATAAATATTCCTTTATGAAAAAATATTAATTAAAACACGAGCGCAATTAGATTGTTACTCACAATAGCTTTCCCGGCCTTTTGTAGAGCTTTAACAGGAATTTTCCCTGGTGCTGCAGCAACTGATAATAATGCATATACTAATACAAACACCACTATTAGTTTCGTTACTTTCATTGTTAATGTGAAAGCAATAATTAGGTACAATATAACAGAGAATATAAAACCTTCTGACACAGGTAGACACTAACGCGATGTCACTGTTGACCCAAGTTTTTATACACAGAGATAAGACAGCCCGGGACTTCACAGGTCCCGAAATGTGTGTTTTTCTTATGGAAGTGTCAATAAAATGTGTGCATGCGAAATCTATAAGTACCTACTGTGCATTTATCTGAATTGCGAAACTTGTTTATTTTAGGGCAGTATGTGGGATTGATAAAGATAAGGAAATTAATACCTAATAGCTGATGAAGTTTACAGATATATAACTAGGTAGGTAGTTACATATACAGTTATATGTACTTCTACTACGTGTTTTGGTAATAATTAATTTGAAACTAATTATTACCAAAACAGAATTTCCCACTACTTATAAAGTTGTTATACCTACTGAGTTTTGTAGGTAGACAGGTTTAAGATATAACCAGACATCATATCATAAATAAATAGTACATATCCGCTAATTAAGCGGGAACACTTTGTGAATAGTTAAGATCGATCCGTTAATATTCAAATATGGATTTGGAAGAATTGAATAAACTCAAACTTAGTAATTCACAGTAAGTAAGTACATATGTGAATTATTTTAATTCATGAACTGAAAAAAAGAGAAAAACTGTTTTAACCGCAACGCATTTCAATTTTATCGCTATACAAACAAATAAATAAATGTGAAGTATGTAGGTACCTACTAAAATAATATGCTATTAGGTATGCTTGTAAGGCTGTTACACTATCGCTAAGAGAAGCTTAGCGGAACGTAGCTACTTACATAGCTACGCATTCCGAAATCCAAATAGAATTGACAAATCCTGAGGTAAACAAGAATAAATCCTTCGCATAGCGCACTATCTGTAATTTAATACAAAAATTAAACAATCAGTAATTTAGCTTTATAGTCAAGTCAAAAAATCCGCGTGAACCGTAGGGCGAATTTGTTGTCTGAAAAAATCCGGACGGATGCTAACTCTGACACAGATGGAGGAATGACTATACCTCAAACGATAACACTATGACCATTATACTCAGTATTTGTATTCGGTTTTGAATACGTAGTGTATCTTTAGTATTTAAAAAAAACTGTTATTATTAAAAAATGTACTTAACTGTAGGTATTTGTCTGCCCGTCTATTACCTGATAATAAATTGAACAAACACAATTCAGGCACAACATTTAGATCATAAATCATAATTTAATTTGCAAATATTACTTTGTATCGCAGGAATAACTAAGTTATATTATATTTTCACGAATTTGCAGTTCTGAAATTTGCACCAGAAATTAAAAATAAATACCTACCTAGATAAAGTGCACCTACGTTCCGAGGATCACTGTGTAAAATAAAACAATTGTAGGTATCTATAATAACTACCTAACAACAGTGAAAATGGTGTAACTACGTAGGATAACGAAAAGCTATATGCGTAATATTTGAGAAATGCGGGGTGTTCAAAACTCCGAAATAATAGCTTCGGTGTGTCTGATGCCTCATCCATGCCACTAAATATTATTTCGGACTTATGAAATACTCGGTATGAACACGTGTCCTAAAAAAATGGAATTTTCAAAACATAAAACTCGTATTAAATAGGAATTAGTTTGTGTAGAGTTATTAGCAGGCACTGTATTGAGAAATGATAGGTGGGTAAGTACTAACTATAAAGACTTGGGTGATTAATTCTCCATTACACATTAGCCTCGAATTTGATAATAAATAGATATGACATCTAGTATATAAACACATTCTGGCCACAGCTGTCATACAGTTTGGATCGTTTAGAAATTATACTAAAAAATAACAATTAAGTACTTAAAATTATACTTACTTAAAAAAATTAAAATGAAATTCTTGAATTTCTTCGTCATGCTTGTGGCTGTGTTGGCCATATGTCTCAACACGATAGAGGCTGCTCCAAAAGCAGGAGCCGGCTCGGTCTTAGTAAGTATAATTATTATTGCATTGTGTAGTTTTATTAAGATTACTAGCTGTGCCCACAGACTTCGTCCGCGTAGTATTTAACGTAACAAAAATTTCGGGATTATCGGGATAAAAAGTATCCTATATGTTAATCCCGGTTATAAACTATCTGTATTCCAAATTTTATTCAAATCCGTTCAGTAGTTTTTGCGTGAAGGAGTAACAAACATACATACATACATCCACACTCACAAACTTTCACATTTATAATATTAGTAGGATTACTAGCAAAATGAGTTTATCACATTACTAGTATTCCTGTTAGCTACTCCAGCTAAGCTAATACTTGTGTTAAAAGTGGGCTCACGTCAATAGTTTAATGCCTCTCCTGTACATCACACATCTGTGTTCTAGGCTCTTTCCTGCCACGATGTTGCCGCTAAGGTGTTCGATTCATCTCTCTATCTCTTCCTCCGTCAGCCTCTCCGTCGGCGATCGTCGACATAAAATATTTACGACCAGCATTTACCCGGAGCCCCATCCGCGTGCACCATTTATGTCATTCCAAATTATACCAGCCCGTTCCTATACTAAATTCATTCAAATCTGTTCAGCCGCTCCTGCTTGATGCTCAGCCAAACTTACTAACAAACAAACACACTTTCTTAATTCATAGTTAAAAATGAATCTATACTTAATCATTAATTAAAATTTATAATTATAGATTATGTACTAAACAGTGTAATAAACATAGGTCCTTACCATGGTACCTACAGAAGATTAGATACATTGGTCGTGTACTGTTTTTTTAAAAAAACCTTTATTTTTTCAATGCTACTTACATTATTTTCACAAACCGTTGTTAAGATATTGAACAGGATATTACAGTACCTAAGAATCCAGTTACGAAATAAACACCATCATGCCTGTGTTCCCTAAAGGTGTAGGCAGATATACATGCGATGCAGTGCTAAGTATTTCACCGATGGTATTTCATTAATAAGCCTATTGCCATTATATCGGGCACATTCCTCCTCAATGCAAGGAGTCGTCAGACTTACGCTCCCGAGTGCGGGATGGTGAACCTCACAGTTCCAGTAATAATATAATCTTCCTTAATTTTCAGAAAAACGGTTTCCGGGCGATCAACGCGGCGGGCAATATCCACGACGCCTATGAGGCGTACAAACACAGACATGGATAGGAACTGATGTCCCACAAGTCACAACGCCCGTTCATTTGAAAATAGATTTGTACAACATGTTGATAGCTAATACACCAATAAATTTTATTTATCATTGATATTTCAAGGTCGGTTTCAGAAGTTATTTATTTCGCCACCTGCAATCTGTTTTTCTTTTAGCCGCGTCATAAAAAAGTTGTTGATGTTGCTTTTATTGTGTAACGACTGAGCCCGCGACTTCGTCCGCGTGGAATTTAACTTAACAAAAAAGCCCGCTCCCGCGTTCTGAGCCCGCGCGACAGGTCGCATTTTTTTAAATTTTGTTTTTTCTGAAATAAATGTAGCCTAAGCTACTCCTTATAACATCAGCTATCTACCAGTGAAAGTCCCGTCAAAATCGGTCCAGCCGTTTCGGAGATTACCCGGAACAAACACACAGACAGACAGACAGACAGACAAAAAAAATTTAAATCGCGTTTTGCTTTAGGTGTCGTATGTACTTTCATATGCATTTAGTGAAAAGGTGTTATTTTGATATTACAAACAGACACTCCAATTTTATTTATTTGTACAGAAAATGTCCTCATCCTTTATTTATAGATACATTTTTAATACTAAAAACACTCAGATTAAAATGATAATAATGTGGACCGCCTATCACATACCGAATGAAAAGGATGCGGTGCGCGTGGTGCGGCCAGTTTTGATTACCCATCGGGCACTACCTATTCTCAGAGCGTACAAATGGTAGTTCTGTTTGACCAGTTATTCGGATTTTTATATAAGTACTTTTTTCAAAATTTCTTATTCCTATTTTATTTTTCATCAAATTAGAGTAAGTACAATAAATACACTTAGGTACTGAATTCAATCATAGTCATCATCCTCATTAATGTGATGCCTGATATTAGTTTCTTCACTAGCGAAAATGAAATATTTTTGTTATTTTTAACACACAAATATAGGAGGCATTTTTTACCCAATTAAAGCAGTGCATCCTCTTCTAAAATTGTTTACACAACATACTCTTACTTACTTACACAATAAATTACGGAGAGTGCTAAGTTGATTAGAAGTTATAGGATAGGACATAGCATATGACTTTATAGGAAGGAAACTTAATAATATACCTACCTACCTATGATGCAAGATTTTACATTTCCTACCCACGGCAAAACCCGACACATTGGTACCTAATACCAATAGCTAATTATTTTTCTATTAGGTACACACGAGATAATTCAGTGAACAAGTAGGTATGTGTCACGTCTTGAATCCCACTGCGCCAATGGAAATACCAGGGAAAATAAGACGAAGTGGGTATTACTTGTTTAGAAGTCGAGCACTTGCTTATTATGGTTATTATAACACTACTTGGAATGGAATTTACCTATCATGGACGAGATGCATGTGCAAGTCTGTTTTACCAAAAAATATTCATAAGTACAAAAAAAACCTGATTTTGGTGCAAATTAGAATTGTTTGCACATCACTGATGGCCCTGGGTTTACTTATAAGGTGCCTCCATGTTAGTTAAGGATAGTTAGCTTAAGAATAACATTGAAAAACACTTTCTTTTGAAGCACTTTTTCCGGGAAATTACTAAATCAAAATTATTATTTTTTTCGAAATGAAGATGGTTCAATAAATGGTTGTTGTCTATAATTTATTCTATATAACTTTAGCTGTAGAGCGGGTATGTTCATTTTAATTTTACAAAGCAGTAAGGAAGGACAGTTCAGAACGACATCTGGCGTCAAAATATAATAACGGTCCACAGAATTTGTATCCTGTATAATATTATGCAAAATAGATCGAGTAGGATCTTGTATCAAGATTAAGAACACCTAGAAGCGATGGATTTTTCTTCTCCAAGCCACTCCTTTGTTATTTTCCGTACCCTATAGTTACTAGTTTCCTTTACAAAACTCTATCGGGCGGCGTTTACGATTGTTCGCCCAGTTAGTTATATAAAAAGAAAAAACCTTACTAAATAACAGATAAGGAAGTATAAATAAATAAATATCGCCAGATGAGCACACCAACTGTATGGTCTCAAACTAAGCAACGCTTGTACTATGGGTACCGTACAATGGACTGGGGACGATCCCAGTGACACCCAGACCAGAGAAAATTACGAAAAGGCCATTTCCGAAATTTACGCTGACGGGAATCGAACCCGCAACCACCCGATGAAGTGAGCCGAGCGGCCTACGCTCGAACTACTGCGCCAAGCGGTCGTCTAGAGTAGTTATACTTACTACCAAATTCCCGAAACCTTATGAAATGTATCGTATTCGCTAGCATCGTCCTAACGTTGTTACAAAAGCCTAATAATTGTTTCACGCGGGGAAACCCATCAACGGAAACAAATTCAATATACCTACTCGCAGCCTTCTCAATACCCACTGCGTGGATTTTTTAATGCGTCACTTTGAAATGTGTTAAAGATGGTCTATGGTATTTAGCACAAATATATAAATGGGTTAGCGGACCTATATGTTCACCATTCAAGTGTCGAAGTTCGCACGCGCCTCACGTCTATCTAAACTACCTCGCGTCATCATGCATTTATTCAAGTTCTTCTTAGTAGTCCTCGTGGCTTTCTCCATGATGTTGGGCGCTCAAGCTAACCCTAAAATAAATTTTAAGGCGATCAAGAAAGGTGGAAGAGTCATCGTAAGTACTATATCAACAACTTTTATATATTAACCTGGCTGGTGCCTCTGGGCTTTTTTAAATCGTAATGCGAATTATATTTAAGATACAATTATCACTCGCTTACGGTGACGGAAAACATCGTGAGGAAACCTGCTTGTCGTAGAAAGTCCAACCAAATTTCGGAACATGTGATATTCACCATCCCCTGAATCCCCCTTGTATTAGGAGAGATCGGTGCCTAGTAGAGGCATTAAAAGGCTATTTTTTTTTGATAATGCTAATATTAACATTTTTGCCAGTCCGTCCATTAGCTATTATAGCATTTTAGCTGCTTATAGTAACCAAATTAATATGCAGATTACCTACTATAGTTTTACAGCGGTTCTTTTTCAGTGTTTCACATTATATAACTTTGAATTATTTTCAGAAAAAAGGATTCGGTGTCCTCTCTGCCGCCGGCACTGCCCATGAGGTATACAACCACGTGCGCAACAGGAACCAGCAAGGATAGAGTGATCAAATAATTATGACTATGAAACTCAGTTTAACTAAACAATATCTACCTACTTACTTACAAGTGAGTTCAGAAACCTACACAGTATGTCAAATTGTTGTTTACTGCTGATTTGGATAATGCTTTTTGAGATGTAATTTTATCATCTGTATTATGAAATTTGTAATTCCCCGGCGGATTCAAGTTCGTCATTACCGTTATGTACTTATTAATATTTTACTCTAAAACTTAAGCTGCGTTCTAATATCCAAACGTTATTAATTATTTATTTTATAATAAAATGTACAATTAAACTATGTTTTTTCACTGAAAACTCCTACGGATTCCTTAAAAAGTAGATCATAAGCGAAATGATGATCTATTAGTTGTCTGATCAGCCAACTAATAGATCATCTTTATGGTACAACGAAGATAATAAATCGATCTTATGATAATAATTCGCGTACAAAAATAAAATAGGACGTCGCCAACTTCGAAATCAACACTTGTTAAAAATTAAAACCTAATTTAAAAAATCCTATTACTTATCACATGATTATTTCCTTATAACCTTGCTATATTAGAGGGGTATGTCTGCTGGAACAGGTGCATAAGTTACCGTGAGATATGTACCCGAGTAAGTCCCGTATATATTGGTACCATTCAGTGATGAAGTGGGTTAATTTACCAATAATACCTTAGTTCTATGGGGGCTCAAGGCCGCATGCATATTTTAGGTGCCCGGGGCATGCTTTGCCCAGCATATAGGGTATTTGTGGGTACATAAACTAGACGTAATCAAAATAATGTTTTGGGCGGGAAGTAGAAATTTGCACAAAAGTGGTGAAACAATATTTTGGGTTCCCTCAAGAAATCTTTTGCCGAGGGCTGTCATGTGCTTGACGCAAAATAAAACTTGAAAATATTATTTCACTTAACTGGCATTTCACTGGTATTTCACTTAACACTTAAATACGAAAAGCGAAGCCAAAACACAAAAAAACTAACTTAATGCTATTACCGGCATAGTTGTTTCCTATTTATGATTAGGGTGTAAAATTTTTGTGGTCGGCGCGGGAACTTATCAAGAGTACTTACACCTGTATGTAAAACAAATTATAAGTGTATTAGGTCACAAATTTCCGCCCTATCGGGTTACACGAATAATGAACACCCTACTTACATCATGTTGCCAACGTGATTTCTCCAGGGATATTACAGCTGACGTTCAAAACATCTATGGAAGTAGTAGGTACCGGTGATACCCATCTGTACCGGGTAATTGCAGAATGTACTAAAGATTTTCACTTGCGGAACGGGAAACAGCAGTGAGGGAAACATCCTGACAAAACCTGCATGTCTGAGATAACCTTTATGATTCTTAAGATGTGAGAAGTTCGCTAATCTGTACGTACTGGAACAGTGTGTTGGACACTTGCCTGAACCCTCGCATTGAGATTGAGGGGCGGCCCGCACGGTGTGACGACACAATAGAGGGATTATTAATTTAGTACTTTATGTATTTAAAGACAGGTAACTCGGTATACAAGTCATTTGTAAATGATATCTAAACAAATACTAATAGAAAAATAAACGCCGCCGCGCCGTGGCTGGGCACCGAATTACAGGAGAGGGGTGAATATCTATATGAAATAGGTTAAGTTAGGCAGTTCTTTTCAGAACTACTTATTTTTATTTTTTATTTTATTTTAATAGGTTCACCAACAGTTGTTACATTCTAACAGGCATTATTGCTACAATTATTTGTCTTATGTCTTATGCACAGCTAATTACAGGTAAACACAGCATGTTATTTTGATGTGACGTCGTAGTTATGATATCAACTACAGAGTATATTATAACAAAAAAGAAAAATTGGAAGTATATAATATTAAAAAAACAAAAAAAAACTTATATTAACTTATAGAACTCAGGTTAGGCATTTCAAAAAAACCGACATTGAAAAGAGAAGGCATTATTCTCGCAAAAGGCAAATTAAGAACACTAACTGCCAGCCTCCAAAAAACATTTTCGGAAAATGGGCAAGGTTTGAGTAAATACGTCAAGTTTGGGATTGTTATTTAAAAGTCTACACAACCGGGGTACCGGTGAATTTGAGCCCAAGGTTGTTCTACGGAATGGGGGTGCCAATAGTCGGATATGGTGTCGCGGGTACCTACAAGGCACATTTAACTTAAATTTCTGCAATAGTTGAGGGCAGTCAATTTTGTTTCTTAATAGTTTGTATAGGAATTGTACATCGAGCAAGTCTCTTCGTTTGAAAAGGGAGGATAACTTGAAGTGGAGAAGCCGCTCATTGTAGGAGAGGTGCTTTGACGTTAGTCCTGTTAGCCGTGCTAAATGCCACAGAAACCGTTTTTGTATCCTTTCTAGTCTAATAGTATGCGTTGCAAAGTGGGGGCGCCAAACTATACTACTGTACTCTAAATGGCTACGTACAAGTGTGCAGTAAAGTAGGTTTTTTGTCTTTATTTGACGAAAATCCTTAGTATTCCTGATTATAAAACCGAGCATTTTAGAAGCTTTTTTAATTATGGTCTCTAAATGCGGAGCGAAGGTAAGTTTCCTATCAAATATGACCCCTAGATCTTGAATATAATCAACTTCCTGAATACTTTCACCAAGGATATAGTACGAAGAGGGTATCATATTGTGCTTACGTGAGAACTTGATATGGAAACATTTTTTAGGATTAAGCATCATGTAATTATTATGGCACCAATTGATCAACCTGTCCAGATCATCTTGAAGTAATGTTGAATCTTCGGTAGAATCGATCCGCCGTGAAAATTTAAGATCGTCAGCATAAAGAAATGGAGTGGAGTTTTGAAAGCAAAGTGGAACATCGTTAATAAAAATGTTGAAGAGAGCTGGGCCTAAATGTGACCCTTGAGGCACGCCTGATGTTATATTTTGCTGCGTCGATCTGTAGCCGTTGACGACAACATAAAAAGAGCGATGGCGTAGGTAGGATTCGAGCCATTGCAATAAAGATCCAGTATATCCGTAAGAAGATAGTTTTTTAATTAGAATTGTGTGGGAAACACGGTCAAAAGCCTTACTGAAGTCCGTGTAAATTACGTCTACTTGTTTTTTGTTGTCAATTGCTTCAACTAGAACTTCAGTAAAGGATACAAGATTAGTAGTCGTAGATCGATCGGAGACAAAGCCATGTTGATGACAGGTAACAATCTGTTTAAAATGATGCTGAATAAATGGAAAAACCAAGGACTCAAAGATTTTAGCAAGACAGGAAAGTATTGATATGGGTCTGTAGTTATTGATTAAGGTATCGTGTCCGTCCTTGTGGATAGGGACAACTTTCGCCAGTTTCCACTCATTTGGAAAAGTTCCCGTTTTGAGTGAGTTGTTAAAAATTATAAAGAGAGGAGTAGATAAGCTTGCAGCACATTCCTTGATAAAAAGTGCTGGAATGCCATCGGGTCCGGCGCCCTTATTTATGTCAAGGGATATTAGCTTATCCTCAATAGCTTTTTTGGATAGTTCGACCGAGGCCAGACATTGGCTTGCTATAACTATATTCTCAATGCCATTCAAACCAATAGCTGCATCTTGACAATACATTGAGGAGAAGTATGTGGCATATAAATTACATATATCTTTGCCATTAGTCACGGTTTGTATTCCGTCGGTAGCTGAAGCTGGGAAATTACTGTTGTGACCGCGTTTTTGTTTTATATAAGACCAGAAACATTTCGGATTGCTTTTCATCGAGGTTTCAACCCGTTCAATATAGGTGTTGTAACATACAGTGGCTAGCTTGTCGCATCTGTTTCTTAGCAATTTAAAAGATATTTCATCCAGTGGATTTTTATATTTTTTATACCGCGACCGTAGTTTATCTTTTTCCTTAAGCAATGAAATAGAAATATACTCTGAATGTCCACCCGTGCAAGGCCGGGACGGGCCGCTGGTTGGTACCTATATAAAATCAAAACACACCCGACAACTAAAGTCACGTGTACAGTGCGAAAGGACGCCGCAATTTTAATGATAATTTCTAACAAAACCCGATAATATCAACGCGCCCCTGGGCATTCCCTTCGCTAGGACTTCCTGTGAAACATGCTATCGCGGCACATATATTCACGGGGTGGGCACCCCTGCGTCCACTGGGTTCGGAGGCCTTGAACCAAATGTGAAGGAGACGACTAGAATATAATAATAATAAGCTTTTATTGGTTCCTTCCAATTTTGACTTTAAATACATTCAACATTTTTATTTTATAAAGTTATCCCTTTGATTAATATAGGTTAATATAGAAGACGACTAGAATAGATAGCGCAAATTATTTGGAAAATGTTTTTCTGTAGTACATGCATAGAGTAGGTAGCTTTATATTACCTACTAGCTGAGACTTCGTCCGCGTGGAATTTAACTTAACAAAGAGCCCGCTCCCGCGTTCTAAGCCCGCGCGACAGGACCCATTTTTTTAAGTTAGTTTTTCTAAAATAAAAGTTGCCTAAGTTACTGCTTATAACAACAGCTATCTACCAGTGAAAGTCCCGTAAAAATCAGTCCAGTCGTTTCGGAGATTACCCGGAACAAACATACAGACAGACAGACATTTTTTTAAACCGCGTTTTTGCTAACATGCTTAACATGTTATTAAACTAATCATCAACAGGGCTTGTATTAACATAACATTTTATTCATTTTCGTATTTAGTCGCGAATGTAAGCATTGCCACGATTTAGGTATACGAGTACAAAGTAAGTAGGTCTAGGAATTGAATAAGTTTGGGTTTTGTAAGTACATAGGTAAATAGGTAGGTATATTAAAACAGTTGCTTCAGAGTAATGTATAATTTATTTGGTGAGGTAATAATTAATAGTAGTACTTAGATGCCTAGGTGGGTATAGGTAAACATTCGGATAAGAATCATTGATTCTGGGACTGCTGGTAGACCTCGTGACCCGCTCCGATGACACCAATGGTGCTAAGACCATGTTTCTGGAAAAAAGTAATATTGTTAAAAAGTTGCTAGACCTGCTAGAGAGACTCCAGACTCGATAATTGGACCCAAATGGGATTATGAACAAATTAGAGCAGTTTTAAATGACTACGATAACATTTTAAGGATTCAACACCCAATCGATCGACCATCGATCGATTGGGTGTTGCTTTGTGTGAAACTGACTTAACTCTTTCTGCCATCGATCGCTTGTATCATAGTGTTTGCCCAATATGGTTCGGGTTTGTTGTAATACACATTTTATAATTCTCAACATTTCGGCCGACAGACGTCATCAGCTGGACATAGGCCTCCCCAAACGTTTCCACAACGGTTGGTCCTGTGCTACTCGAATCCAGCGGTTTCCCGCGACCGTCACTAGGTCGGTCCACCTTGTGGGGCGCCTACCCACGCTGCGTCTTCCGGTGCGAGGTTGCCATTTGATTTGGAAAGTAGGTATTCTATGTAACACATATAATACTTTCCTTAAGTCCTATTATGGAAACCTAGTATTATGTCCTATTATGGAAAGTAATAAAGGTTATAAACTATCTGTGTTCCAAATTTCATGCGTAAAAGAGTAACAAACATACATCCACACTCACAAACTTTCGCATTGATGATATTAGTAGGATTGATAAATACTCACAATCACTTTGCCGCCCTTCTTAATAATTTTGCCGATACCCTTAGGATGTGCGCTAGCGCCGCCCATCATCAGAGCGAGCACCGTCATCACCAACACAACGAGACCGAACAGTTTCATGCTGACACCGGAGTTTAACTTGTTAGTTCAGAAGAGGTGGCTTCGAATGATGTCGAGCTATGTTGGACCGTATTTATATATGAACCTGTGACCATAATCTATAGGGTTTCCCTATAAGTCTGGGAAAATTCGCATCATCATGCGTGATGCTGCGTTGTAAATTTTTAATGTGTCACCTTTTTGTTACTCCTTTAATTCGTTGTGGACATTGAATAATAAACAATAGGAACGTACCTACTCATAATAAAAATAGGTAATGCCATTTGTACTGAAATGTAATATCAAAGTCAAATCGTTTATTTTGTGTATATGCGGACACTAACAAATGGTCATTTAATTTAAAAATAATAATTGTAATTAGCCCTTTTAACTGATGTCAGAAACGGGAGCTTCAACCCTTTTTCTAATTAATATGTAAAATTAGTGTGTTTTCTAATTAATTTCTAAAATTGTGAATACGGGGCCGGTCCCGGGCCTCCCCTCAATACAAGGGGGATTCAGGCCATAATCCACCATGCTGGCCCAGTGCGGGTAGGCAGATTGTCTTTCGAAAATTTGTTAGATTTTCTATGTCATACAGTAGAGTACCTCACGATGTTTTCCTCAACGTGAAGGCGCCTGTCTAGCTCGCGAAATTCAAAATTTTCTAGTATTTTTATAGTTTATCCAAAATCTAAAAACATTTAAGACAACGCAAGTGCGTTTATAATTACATTTATTTTACTCTAAATATTATCACGGTGGATATGATACTAGTTAATCACTAAGTACTCGTATACAAAAAATGCCAGATTATCTGGATAGCTGTCGTTCTTGAAATGTTTTAGAGTAAGTTGGATATATTAATAAATGCACTGCACACGGTCTTTGTCGCGAATTACAAAATGTGCCTTTTATTATTGTCAGATTTTGAAAAATTTATAAAAAACCTCTAAAAATTTGAACTTCGCGGGCTAGATGGGCGCTTTAGCCTTAAGCAAGTGATAATCATATTGAAATAACAATTGGCACATACTTAAGTAGGTACAATTAAAAAAACCGAGAGGAACGAACCAGGATTTGCACCCAGAGCATTGAATCGGCTACCAGTTTTTATTGCGATATTCATTTATCTTGTTTTATTAACCCCCGACCAAAAAAGAGGGATGTTATAAGTTTAACCTGTTTATCTTTGTGTCTGTTTGTGGCATCGTAGCGCCCAAGCAGATGAACCGATTTTAATTTTGTTTATTTTTTTAGAAAGGTATTCTGATCAAGAGTGTTCTTAGCTTGGCCGTGTGAAAATAATCAGCACGTTTGTAGTTTAAAAATACGTCGCATCAGGGGTTTTTAAAAATTTATATTCAGATTTATTTAGTTTAAATTCGATCCTTTTGACGACCTTTTGGCGGAGTGGCTCGGTTCACTGCACATGGTAGTTGCGGATTCGATTCCCGCCAGGGCAAATTTCGGAAATGGCCCTTCCCGTTATTTGCACCGGACTGGGTGTCACTGGGATCACCTCCAGTCCATTGTACGGTACCAATAGTTCCAGGGTTACTTAGATTGGGACCATACAGTTGGTGTATCAATCTGGCGATATTTATTTATTTATCCTGTATGGCTAACGATTCACGCTTTAACGTGAGTTCTTATGAAGACCTAATATGTAGTTACATCATAGACTTAGAATAGGAACTTAGAATGAATTGGCGTACACTACACGTGTTAATGCGACTTAAGGAAATAATAGAATAATTTTCCGTACCGTCGGAAACTCCTTAAATGTTAGTCATTGATCAGTATATAAGCCAAGTGTGAAGCCTAAAAGCCATCATTCGTTTGACCGAAGAAGACACCTACTTACATTAAAATGAAACTATTCAACCTTGCTGTGTTGGTCCTGGCGGTCCTGGCAATGATGCTGGGCGGATCCAGTGCGAACCCTAAAGGCGTCGGCGGTGCTCTGAAGAAGGGTGCTAAAGTCATTGTAAGTTCTACCCTAATACTGGTTCAAAACAGTACTCAAATTGCGTTTGAAGACGTTTTTGGAACCAAACCATGGCCCACTGAAAATTAAATCAAACATAAAATTTGAGCCTTTGGTGCCTCGTGGGCTTATTGAGTTATTGTTAATTGTTAGCAATTAAATGCATGAAACAAACAACACTGATATTTTAATAAATCTGTATGTATGTCTGTAATATTGATGTGTTCTTTTCTTTGCAGAAGGGCGGTCTGGGTGCCTTGGGCGCTCTCGGAGCGGGTCATGAGGCCTATGAACACTACAAAAACAGAGGTTGAGTCGTATGTTCTTCGATCGTGATTTTTTTTAATAAAAATATTTTCTAAAATAATTACTTTTTATATTTACATACCCAACTACGTAGGTACCTATATAACACGCTTAATAAGCGAATGAAAGAC
This sequence comes from Notodonta ziczac, assembly GCA_918843915.1. Lineage (NCBI taxonomy): Eukaryota > Metazoa > Arthropoda > Insecta > Lepidoptera > Notodontidae > Notodonta > Notodonta ziczac. Next base: position 6,316,946 of record OU974047.1, read on the forward strand.
GATAGTTCGTTTGGTAGTCATACTTTTTTTATATTTATACCTATCCGATATGAGTAGGTACTAAGTGGAAAACAAAATTTTGGATATAATTAATGCTTCAATTGTATAACTACCTACATATGAGTAACATTTTATTTTTTAAACGTAACATTCATTGAATTATGAAACAGTGTATTGGCATAAGTGTAAGTTTTGTAATCCCCTATTCTGATTAAGGTGTAACCTTACTTTAATTATACGATACATCTAGTTTCTGCATTGCACTCTTGTAGGCATCTATGCATTTTATATTTGTAAAGGTATTCTTTATAGGAACGGTGGCATAAGATTATCTAGCGAGAAACTCATTAGTTTCATAGTCTTCAGTTAGGTAATAGTTAATTAAAGTTTTCACACGTCATCCTTTAAATGCTTAAAAACAGATGTGTGTGTGTGTCTTAAAGTTAGGAAATCCGTAAACAATTTTTATAGGCCTTTCATATTGTTCGTGATTCATCTAAGCCCGATGTTATCCACCATCGGCGGTCTGATGGATTCGATGAAATTCTCCAAACATAAGCAATTGCTATAGGCCGGCGTTTTCGTATCTCGTTCAGGTTTCTCATGAGCAATGTTGACGAACTTCACCCTATCGTGGCTTCGTTTCCGGCTCTGTTTTGCTAAGGTCAGGTCGCTTGAATATTCGCTCAGGTAATCGGTGAGGGTCAAACTGGATATCTGCGTATATGGCTTGTTGGTTACCGAGGTGGACTTCTCGACACAATTGTAAGTGATCCCCGATGATTTGTTACACACTCGTACTTTCGTTTCGGACTCCTCGTCTTTTAGAACTTTAACGAAGCTGCCTCGCAACAGGTTCATAGTGATGCAGCAACTGGGGCACAGAATGTCGTTGCGGAAAGGGCCCACTCCGATGCTCTTATCCGAATACGCGGGGCTCACGTCGAATTCGTCGTACGATTCCGCCTGTACTCCTTTATCGTCGCTGTTGTTGCGGTGGCTCACGACGCTTGGCTTCTGACAAGTGGAACAGTTGCAGTTGAGGTTCGCCAGTTGCCTTTTAAGGATTCGAAGTTCGAGAGGCTCCGTGTCTATATCCGGCATCATGGTAGACCACATTATAGCCAGACTAGACACACTCGGGCTATGAAATGCCTTTACACGGAAACATATTTGTTTTATTCGCTGTTACCTAAAACATGGTGATTCGTATTGTTGTGTCGGTTTAAAAATTAAAATGCTACAAAAAATATGTTCAAAATGGTTCCCAAAGAGAATACAATACTACGCATGGTTCCTGTCTGCTTTTGACGTAGATTTTATACCTAGATATTCTCTTTGGCCTTTGACAAAATTATTCCATAGTCAAATAAGGTAGGTACAGGTAGATACCGTAGATACAGCTGTACCCACGTATATAGCGTAATTATTACACAGCGTAATTACTAACTACTTAATAATTCCATTTTAAACTTGCTCATCGTATAACGGCTTTTTATGTGCTGTAAAATCTATTCAAAAAATTTCGGCTTTACTTTAAAATTGGAATTTATGTGACGCTAGGTAAGGTACCTGTTATTGTTCAAAGTTAAATACAATCACTGAGGAAGTCTGTGCTGCGGTGTAAGTTAAAACAATACTATTTAAGTATTTATAGGTATAAATAGGTAGATACATACCTACTAAAATACCTTGGAGTTCCTTGGACACAAGTACAGAATCTTCTTGGTACAGATCAAAGAGAATATAAAAAGAATCATCTATGGTCAATGTCCTGCCATTTCTGCCAGCCAACGAGCCTGTGCCAACAAACGAAATGTTGGTACCATAATTTAAAAAAGATGTAGCAACTCCTATGTAAATTCAAAGTTCACAACACCCAAAAGCCAATAAAACTTAGCCAAAAGGTAGGTAAGTACTTAATAGTCTTACTTTAATCATTGGCCAAAACAGATACACAAATAATCCCCACAATGTCAGGATATCACAAAAAGTGCACCAGTTCCAACAACCAGCTTCAAAAGAAAAACAAACAGAAACAGCCAAGCAAGAAAAGTTTGCCTCCACTTACTACAAAGGTGCCTGACAATAATTTACCAATATCTTAGATGAAGAGAATAACATAAACTGAGCGCGTAGAACTATTGCGTGAAGCCAGCGAAGGTACTATTGCCAATAACATCAATCCCGTACAAATACCTTTTAGAAATTTTCGACGCAATATGGCATAAATTCCTTTTTTTATTTGATTAGACGCTTCCAATCGCAGGTTTTACCATATCTAAAACAGGAGCTGGATTGATTGAATAACTCCAATTAGTTCCACTTACTAGTTCTACGCGCTTCGTCTAAGCTATTATTTTCGTCTTAGAATATATTATTTACTCGTCACATTTCTAGCAAACTAGTCCAGTGATCATGATGATATTTTTAGCCTTTCTGCGATTGCGAACACTGCGAAAGTAAGGATTGCCCCGATATTTTGGAAATGCTGTCGATTACTGTAACTGACACGACGTGCGTGTTCGGTATGAATGCACGTAAAAGTTGCAACGATGCAACGTGTGAAACGAGTTTACAACCGCAGAGGCAGAGCGTGCTGGACGTACTGAACCCGGAACGCGACTGCGACTGCGAGGTGATGGCGCGCGCCATCCGCTCCAACATACACATGAACCTCGGCCTCACAGAACTGCGGGAAGCCGCCGAGCGAAGAAACTCGAATACTACCGATGATCACAACCCAGCGAAATAAAACCTCAACCATCCACTTCATGTTTTATTTATCACTGTACAAATACAAATTCCTATGAAACCAGCAATGCAAAAAAAAACCTTAATACACAATGAATCTTTAAGGTTCGATTCGTAAGATGTTATAAAAATTCAGAATTAAATTGTTTTTTTTATTTTTACCCTTGTACCATTTTTATCGCTCGCGGTTTATAATTATTTATTGCAAATACATATTCAGTGCGCAACCTTTTATATTAGATCTTACGTTTTTACTAAAAATATGATTATGATGGAATCATTCATCCATAATATTTTCTGTCTCCTTTGTATTTTCTCCGTTCTGAATCTTTTTGAATTTTTCACACATGTAATTCCAGTATTTGCTACGGATTTTATCATACTTGTTTGCTAGTGCGGTGCAGAGTTCTACAGCTCTATTAGCGTTTTGGAAGCAGTTGCTTTCGCCCTTCTTGATAGCTTCGTCGCATATATCTATCACGAACGCCAACAAGTACGGAGACCGACACTTATTTTTGTATAACTCTTCACAGAATGACGACACGACAGCGTTCCCATTCAGGCCCCTTTTATCGTGTATCAATATCCCTCTCAAGTAATTCCATGCACTCTCGTTGTTTTTGATGAATTTTATCTTTTCCAATGTATAGCATATTTCCTTTTGGACGATTAAGTCCGACCAGCCGAGATAGTTGTTTATGACGAAGTATCGTTGGTTCCACGCTGAATTGTTACGAACATCTTCCATGATAAGGTGGTCAACGAAGTCTAATTCTTTGTCGTACAGCCTGTAAAAAAGGGACAGAGACGTTTTAATATGGAAGAAAGTAAGTACTTAGAAAACAAAATGTACATACCTATTTAAGTAATGTAAGTGGCTCTTAATAAGTGTTACTCATTTGGATATTCTACTTAACGGCCCACAGTTTGACTGTGTCCAGCATGGCCGTGGGTTCGTTTTCTATGACATTGAGATCGAAAATTATAGGAAAAATGTGGATTTAAACCGAGGGTGAAAGATAATATATACCAACCTATACAGAATGCAGGGGTACAGATTTATTTGATAACTAAAATTGATAATTTAGAAAACCCCCCATGCGGCAACTGTTAAACTTTATAAACTACAAAAGAGCTGATAGTTTTCAAATGGCTGAACCGATTTTCATGAAACAGCTAAGAACGCTCTCGATCAGAATAGCTATCTAAAGAAAAAACTAAATTGAAATCGGTTCATCCGCTTGGACGCTATGATGCCACAGACAGACACACAGATACACATGTTAAACTTATAACACCCTTCTTTTTCGTCGGGGGTTAATAAGGAAACATAAATATATGAATACAAACCCAAAAGTTTTGATAGCCCACTGTCTGTGTTGCCAAGCATGGTAGTTTTTAGGGTCTTGCATGAGGGCATCCCTCGTCAGCTCTAACTCTTGAGATGGATCTTGCAGCCATTCCACGAGTACTCTCCGATGATGCCACACCTTTAAACCACATCATAAAATTGATAGAAAAATGTAGTAGACTTTTTTATAAACTTGATTAGACCAAATTTTTACTCTGAGGTTATTAAGTGAGATCCTAAATGGAGATAAATCCTTATACATATTTCAACAACATGATGTTGTTGTCTGTAGGCTTATTTGATATAATAATAATACTAGCATGATGAACAAGAAGCAACAAGAGAGTTTATTAAATTAAGTAGCTATATTTATCACTAGCAGCCCGCCCCGGCTTCGCACGGGTACATTGCGGTTACATTATTCGAGTTTTAGTAAGGATCCCTAATTTTTTTTTTAATATATTATAGCCTATGTCACCCGGGGATAGTGTAGCTTCCCAACAGTGAAAGAATTTTTCAAATCGGTTCAGTAGTTTTGGAGCCTATTCATTACAATCAAACAAACAAAGTTTTGCTCTTTATAATATTAGTATGATAATACTAATGTACTAGTGCAGTGACAAGGCATGAAATCCACTTGCATTCAGAGGTGAAAGTGTGGCTGCTATAAAGATCTTATAATATTTTGTACATAATTCTGGTGTGTGTTGTTTGTAATTCTTTACATGCTAAACAGCTTGACTGATTTTGATGACTTTTTCACTTGTGGTGTCACCTGAATGGTTCTTGGCACCAGTTGGACCCAGTAAATGGTGCTGTTGTTGATGGCGCTGCAGGTAAAAGCTAGTATTTTATAATTACCTGGTAATTTTTGGGAGAATTTTTAATTACTGCCTCTACATAGTCCAATTCCGGTCTTAAGTCAGACCCCAATGCTTTGAGCAGATCACGTCTGAAACATAAATACTTTTTAATTAGGTACTACTCAAAATTAAAGTGAGTGAGTGAGACATTGATAAAATAAAAGAAAATTCCATCTCTATTATATTCTTCATCTGGTACTATCAAAAACTTTTGCATGTACAGAATTGTACACTATTTTAATCAAAGTAGCACCAAAATAGTAGTATAATTAAACAAATTAGACAGATTGGCTGTAATCCAATTGAAAGATTAATATACCAATCATTGTTTTGAACACATATTTTTATGCCTGTGTATATTTATAAAGATATCTAGCGACACTGATCTATTTTTGACTGACCTGTATTGCCACACAGTGTAGTTAGCTGGGTTAAGTTCCACTGCATCTTTTGTGAGGTGCAGAGCTCGCTCTGACTTTTCATTAGTTTTTAGAACAGCCCGAAAATAATCATAAACATCCACAACTGAAATAAATAAATAATTTATATATTTCATTTCATATTCAAAATGGTATCAACATATGCAAATGGTGATCTTAAACTTCAATGCCAATTAGGTACATACCAACTTTCCAAGTAAAGGTTAAAGTTATGAAGGTTATACTATTATTATTTGTTTAATGATTATATTTTAAGAATGACGAAATGCAATGTTCTATTTAAATATAAAAAATGAAGTTATTAGTGCATAAAATATGAAAAAAGCAGCCACAATGTTAAAAAAAACTTGCATTTTTCTGAATGAGCAATCACCACGACGAGGTTAGGGCCTTCGTCTTCGGGTACTGGGGTCAGGTCGCTCCATTCAGGCCGCTCCTTGTATAGAGTCCACGCAACGTCACTGTCACCGCTATCAGACATACTCGGTCTTATTCAAACCAGTAACTAAAATGAATTCCAAGTCTATCCACAGTGTGTCGATAGGTTTATTACTTTAATACGAACGCACACAGAGTACCGAAACGTGAACAAACACCGGCAGCTGTCTAGGCCGAAAGTATTAATGGCTTTATTAACACGTAGTCCCGTATCTTTATTTATACACACAGGTAATTTTTACTTTATTTAATTTGTGACTGTACTGTGTACAAGTGAAAAATGATGGCAGCAGCAAGCAACTGACAGACAGCTGATAGATTGCAATTGCTGAATGACAATTGACAATTTATTTGACAAACTGAAATAAACAGACGTCATTATCAGAGACAACAAAAAAACTTGTGCGGTCGGGACCGCCGCGCCGCCGCCGCTGGGCTGGGCGTCAGGAACGAAGTTCTCTGTTGTGTTTTGCAAGCACAAACTTGTATGGTTTGTTGTGTTTTTTTAAAAAAATATTGTTTATACTTATAAAAATATTAACCTGGCACTTGAATAACTCACGCCATCTAGTTGATTTTTATTGAGATAACTTTTTCATAGTGGATATTACGAAGATTCTTATACATAACGCTTTTTAGCATGACGATTTTTCACATTTTACCCTACCGACCGGTCGGTACAAAACAAACTACTTACAATAAGTCCCGAAATAGGAATATTAAAATCTATTAAGCGCATTAAAATTCATGTATATAAATTATTTAACTTGTGTTTTTTTGTAAAATATTTTTTGCATGTAGTCTAAACCCATATCTATTAATAATATGTACAGGTAGGTAATATACCTATCTTAATAGGTTCATAGGTAATAATAGTAGGAAAATAATGCAACGTCTTCTTATTGAAGTGGGTTAACAAATAAAAAGGAGCCATTTTCTGTAAGTTATTTATTAAAAAAACTACAATGTAGGTACATAATTTATGTTAACAACTAACAGGTAACAAATAAAGAGGAATCATTCCATGCATTTTAAATTATGTAAAATAACAATGTAAGTAGGTACCTATTATTGACCCCGCTCTTTAATTTACCAACCGTAAGCGAATCCTAGTCCGTTTGTATAAGTCATATGGGATACGGTTGACGCCGGTGAATAAGCCACTCCCAATAATCCAGCGGTGGTAGCAACCTGTACAAAAAATACAAAGGTAAAGATAAAACTAGAATAGTAGAAGGTACAAGTTAAGTACCAGGTACGATTTCCAATAATCATAATATGGTAGGTGGTACCGTACCTTCTCTGCGTACAGTAGCAGTATGTATTGAGTATTTTAGTCAACTCAACATGTCCATATAAAAATACGATGGGGAAAACTTATCTAAATAAGTATATATAACTCAAAGGTGACTGACTGACTGACTGACATAGTGATCTATCAACGCACAGCCCAAACCACTGGTCGGATCGGGCTGAAATTTGGCATGCAGGTAGATGTGATGACGTAGGCATCCGCTAAGAAAGGATTTTGATTAATTCTACCCCCAAGGGGATAAAATAGGGGATGAAAGTTTGTATGAAACTTTGTCAATTAAATTCCACGCGGACGAAGTCGCGGGCACAGCTAGTCTTCGTCTCGTTCTCTTACGTAAATAAGTAGGTAACTACTTATCCTACCTATTCAGGTATCTTATTACAATGGAAAGTCTAGTCTACTAGGTACTAGGATAAGATAGGTATGTACAGTACATCCTTAAACATGGTGTTTATAAGTCTGTAGGTACCATCCATGAGCATATTTTATATTTAAATTTTACCTTAGCAACAGGGGCTGCAAACGGAGCCGCGACGCCCACATGTGACACGTAAGGCGAAGCTGCAAAGCGCGCGTATCCTGGTGATATGGCAACTCCGGGGTTGCTCACACGCACATCAGCCTTACGGACGCTCGAGAAAGGGGTGTCGACCGACTTTGTGTAAGTCGATACCTGAATAACAAAACTTAGCATCAGACCTATTCATCAAGAAAATGGGTCTATCACTTACTTACCTGAAAGCAAGTAAAATGTCGGGTTAGTATCGTATAATGACTCTTATTGGGTTGTAACAAGTTTGCACACTAACTTAAAGCACACTAAACGCGTTGTTAAAGATACTCGCAGTCAACGGTAACTAGTGCACCACATTACATTACCTACTAAGGAAACAAAATCTTAACGGTTTATTACCTGGCCAAGGTTGAACGGACTCCTCAGAATATTAGAGTGTTGTGAAGAAACAGCGGGCTGGGCGGGGTATGAGCTGTATGGGTTCCAGCTTCCATAGCTATAGGGAGAGCCGTAGACAGGGGATATCAGCGCCCCGCAGTGAGCAGCCGCCACCAGGCAACACAACAACAAAATCTGGAAAAACAAAACAAAAATAATCTCTCTTCTCGCCATAGACTTAATCCTCGTTATTCTCGGCTCTCTCGAGATGTCCTTGAGCTAATTACAATTCTATTACTGACAGCCTAGGACGACTTAACCACTGGACGCGATTTGTACCTACTCCAATTAGTGTGAAATACGTTAAAAACCTTTTTCGGGGAGGACTATTATGACACTTGACTAATAAGGCAGCGTAACAACAACCAAGGCTCTTAGTTGTTGGTTAATGGTTCTTGGTAACTACGTGCCTGGCTGACGGGGTATACGTCTGAAAGGCGAAATCGCGCACTCAGTAGTTAAATCGTCCTAGCTGCCAGCACAGGCCGGAAAACATCAGTAATTAATGATACTGGGAAGGAAGGTTGGGAAGGCCAATGAAACTGGGAGAGACATCAGTGCTTCAGCATCGGTTAAAGTTTAGTAAGTTTATTAAGTCAGCAAATTGCTCAAATGCTCACAGAGGTTTCCTTTGATAAATACCCATATTTATTAATGCGTGAATTAAAATCACTTACTTTAATAATCATATTTGACGTTCAACCCTTCAAAGCTTAGTTCCAATATGCTGTATTAACGGACTCGGTAAGCCTTTTATAGTATCTAAGCCCAGTGTGTCGACCTATTAGAACGAAGGGGCACATGTGTGATAACTCGTAATGGGTACCTATAATGTATGACAGCATTCATTGTATGCGGAGCTTTGGGAAAAGCGCGCACGCGCAGGCTAGGCGTGGCCGTGCGAGCAAGGACAATACGCAGCCGGCAGCGCGCGGTGATTTGATCGCAAGATGAAGTTATACAGAGTGTTTCAAAGGTCTGAAATAGACATTAAGGTAAGCACTATTTATACGGTAGCTGATAGGTTAAGACAGAATTTACGTATCTAGCATAAAACTCAGTTAACCATTCGCATTCGGATTAGTGGCATCTTTCTAACGAGAAAAAGTAGAAGACTTAACAGCGTTTCGTTATAAGTAGGTGCTTATACTATAGTTAAATACACTTCCTAGATTATCACGAAGTGTGGCATATGTTTCTGTTTCATCATGGGATCATGACACCGATCATCTTAATCGCAACAATTATCTTGATCACCCAGGAAGGTATCAGGACCACACTGTAGGTAGGTACCTACTACTACTGTAACTTATTATATTACGAAAAGTGTGCCAACTTTGTGTATGTAAGTACTAATAGCCTACTTATATTAGGATGCTCTAGGATGATTTAATTCTAGTAGTAACTACCTATTACATATTCCTTATTACCTAATAATTGGTTTAAATCGTCGTCCTCAATAACTTTTATACTTAACTAGCGACCCGCCCCGGCTTCGCACGGATGCAATAAATTATCAGTGTTTATTTATTTATTTAATTTGGTACATGGAAGACTTACAGCTAAGTAAACTAAACATAAATAAAAATAACTTAGCGATAGGAAAGCTAATTACAAGTCTTCACTTATAGATGATAATGTTTCTCTACTATATTATGTATCTATATCTATATAAATAAATAAAATTGGAGTGTCTGTTTGTAATATCAAAATAACACCTTTTCACTAAATGCATATGAAAGTACATACGACACCTATAACAAAAACGCGATTTAATTTTTTTTTGTCTGTCTGTCTGTCTGTGTGTTTGTTCCGGGTAATCTCCGAAACGGCTGGACCGATTTTGACGGGACTTTCACTGGCAGATAGCTGCTCTTATAGGGAGTAACTTAGGCTACTTTAATTTTAGAAAAACAATTAGGGTTCCGCGTAAAAAAATAAAAACACATGAAATCAAATAGTATCTCCGAAACGGCTGGACCGATTTTGACGGGACTTTCACTGGTAGATAGCTGATGTTATAAACAGTAACTTAGACTACTTTATTTTAGCATAACAAAATATTAAAAATGGGTCCTGCCGCGCGGGCTCAGAACGCGGGAGCGGGTGTTTTTGTTAAGTTAAATTCCACGCGGACGAAGTCGCGGGCTCGGCTAGTTATACATATAAACCTTCCTCTTGAATCACTCTATGTATTAAAAAAAACCGCATCAAAATTCATTGCCTAGTTTTAAAGATCTAAGCATACATAGGGAGATACAGACAGCGGGAAGCGACTTTGTTTTATACTAGACTAGCTGTGCCCACGGACTTCGTCCGCGTAGTATTTAACGTAACAAAAATTTCGGGATTATCGGGATAAAAGTCCTATATGTTAATCCCGGTTATAAACTATCTATGTTCCAAATTTCATTCAAATCCGTTCAGTAGTTTTTGCGTGAAGGAGTAACAAACATACATACATACATACATCCACACTCACAAACTTTCACATTTATAATATTAGTAGGATATGTAATGATAATGCCGGGATCTTACATGTAGGCAGGTAACCATACGTGCACTCACAATATCCGTTTTAAGTAGACCAAGTGCGCCTAGTTCGTAGGTACTTACACAGTTGATAAATTATTTATTTTACACTTAACAACTCATAATAGGACTGGTATTACTATTATCTCGGTAACCCAGTTCTATCTGAGTTGTAGTTAATATACAATTTATATAATTATGACTTTTTATTTTGCCATTTTGTCGGTAGTACCTATACAACAGCCTAGGAATTATTTATTTACTTTATAAGAAATAATATCTTGAATGCTTTAAATTTATAATAACGATTACAGCATTATAGGCACTCAAATGAGAAAGAGCATTGATTGTTGCTTTATAAAGAATAGCGGCCCGCCCCCCCGGCTTCGCACGGGTACATTGCGCTTACATTATTCGAGTTTTAGTAAGGATCTAATTTTTTTGAAAATACATTATAGCCTATGTCACCCGGGGATAGTGTAGCTTCCCAACAGTGAAAGAATTTTTCAAATCGGTTCAGTAGTTTCGGAGCCTATTCATTACAATCAAACAAACAAAGTTTTCCTCTTTATAATATTAGTATGATGAGACAATCAATTTATCCTATGAGGTGAAATGGCGTAGTAGGTACCTACCTACCTAAGTCTGTACTTAAGTCCCAAAATTAAATAGGTACCAGCTGCAAGCATTAATATACATACCTACCTATGTCACGGCATGCCATGTGTGTAACAATTCTCACAATTTCCATACATCAGCGAGCACGTGTTAAATTGTTAGACAGGGTGCGGCACAGCTTGTCTTTGATTCATTCGCCTGATCTATTCGACCTAAATCCGTCAGCCTAGACTGAATTATCTACATCAAGTCACATACCTACGCTGTAACCCAGATATCGTCAGTGACAATACTAATAATACGTACATACCACACACAGCTGTAGTAACTGCTTACCAATGAATTGAAAAAGTGGTAGATAATTATGTTTTTTTTGGACCCCTTTGACCTTTGTCAAATGGTTATTTAATGTTATTTTTAAAGCACGATTTTGTGTTTTTAAGTCACGTTAAAATTGTGGTTTTACGTTGCGTTGAATAATTTTCTCTTCTTGGTATGATAAGCCGCTATGTAGTTAATAGGGTAAAGCAAACTAGCACAGTTTCTAACCGCTAATTACATTCGTCACGCTGTCCTCACGGGACAAGCCAAGTGCATCGTCACACTAATAGAACTGCAGTTTGACTTCTCCTCTACGCAGTCAACACGATTGCTAGAGCACTTCCGAAATGTATTCCTTCATAAACCACGCGGTACTAATTCTGAGTACGATAATGATCACCAATAGCGAGCGTTGGTACTCTGCTACATTTTTTGAAAGAAAACCTCAATTTAATTTAACAAAAACTAATGTGAAATCCGATTATCTTCATCTAAACGAACATGATTATGTGCCTTTAACTTTACTCAATCCTAAAAAAGATGACCACCTAGATGACATTGTAGCAACACCCGAAAATGTTGATAAAAGGAACCCAGCATTTGTCGATGCAGATGTAATAATACATAATACAGTAAACAATGTTAACGTACTAGGAAGAGTACGGCCGAAGAGGACAAACATTCGCAGATGTCCTGGAACACCTTCGAGAAAAACGAAGCAGTTAAAGAAGCAAACTGCGAAATCAAAGTTCCTGGAAGTGTTTCAAGTGGTGCAGTTCGATCATGTGTCTTGCACGTCCAGTAGTGGGCTGGACGGCACTTGCTTACACGAATATGCTTGTGCCGCTTCAGGAGGGTTGACTGCGGGCTCTTGTGCTGATGGCTATGGAACTTGTTGCGTTAGTAAGTAGGATTTCTCGCGACTGAGGCTCTGGCATTCTCAAACTGTGACCTTTTCGTTCGTTAGCTATTCGCTCGTATGAACTATAGTGGCCAACTGTGGTATAGGAATTTTCCAACCGTCCGACGGTTTCCGACGTAGTAAATAAGATTTGAGGGAACCAAAATAAGAAGTTTCCCACTCATCACGACTCTCGGTCGGTAGTGAGAGTATCTATATCCTAGACTTGCATCACACGAAATTTCCAGAACTACATATAAAGCCTTCAAACCAGAAATTTACGTGTAGGTACATTTAGATGTTCAATAAGAAATAACTTTACGAAATTCATCCTCTTTGGTGTACTACGGAGTTGGAGATAAGGTTCATGAAACGTAGTATTTAGAAGTCAGTGGGTTCATGGGTATTACAAGGAAGACAAAAGGCAAGAACATAAAAAGTTCCACTTATATTCTTGACTAAAAAGTAAGTTTCCTAATCCCTTTGTTTCTACCTAACCAACAAGCAAAATAAAAATAGTTGTATTCACAGGTCAATTTCAATGTGACACAAGATCTGCAGCTGAAACGGGCTGGTTTACAAATCCAGACTTTCCTTCACCAACTTCAGAAAGACTATCGTGTGTGTTAACCTTGGACAAAGCATCAGAGGATATAACGCAGATCCGGCTGGATTTTAACATATTCGAGGTAAGTAGGTACTAAGACTAAGGAGGGTAATTTTGAATACCAACCTTAACCTATGTGTAATGTACCTATGTACACATGAGTAAGTACTAAACAATAAGTGCCTTATGGTATGTTCATGGTCCTTTCCAGTTACTACCACCAACTGCTGGAGTATGCCAACAAGATCAATTCGTGGTATCAGGACAAAACGTTAACAACATTATACCGATTATTTGTGGAATTAATACTGGACAGCACGGTATTTATCTACTTCAGAGATCTACTTAAGTATAGGACTATGTACTTACTTTTGTTTTTAATTGTCTTCGTAGGTAGTTTTTGCATAACTTTTTGACTAAGTAAGTACCTAGTTAATGTCTCTTTCATCCTAAGATGATCACCTAAGATTTGGAGGAATAAATGCTGGTATCATCATTCGAAACAAATGAAACAATCCTTGCTTTACTGTTGCAGTTTACATAGAAGTAAGTGATGTCGATGGTCCGATAATCCTCTCAATACAAACGGAATCCAGTGATAGCCGACTGTTTGCCATTAAGGTAAATACAAGCGGAGCAACAACAATGAGTCACTTATTCCGTTTATGTGCACTTAAGGCAGGTGTTTATTAATAAATTCACAAATAATATTATTATTTTATTAAAGGTGACACAATTGACTTGGGCTGACAACCTAGCAGCACCTTCTGGTTGTCTTCAGTATTTCAGCGAACCATTGGGTTATCTGGAGTCATTTAACTATCGCGATAGATCCGAAATCGCTATTGCTCCATCTAAAAGTTATTTAGTAAGTACCTTCTTACTTCTTCTTTCTACCACATTTTAAGAAAGTACATAAGTAACTAACGTAAAGTTTACACATCATCACTCACATACACATCCATGTATAATAGGAAGGTAGGTAGGTACCTCTATTTTATATAATTGAAAGCATTTCAATGAAACATTTAATCGACATAACGACATAAAAGACCTGGGTGCAAAAGCAAGAAATAACTAGGAACGATATAATTACTTTTATTTGGAGTCAGTGCCAATTCAAGTACGTAGGGGTAGGTACATAAAATGAGGCCTAACGTAGTGTAAATATCAAAGAATTTGTAATAATGTCTTATTATTAAATAGTGGCATCGGTCCACAATTGACGGAGAAATCGGAACATATATAAAAACATACATAGAACCGCCACCTTTTTTGATGTTGGTTAAAAAGACCTAGTTATTCATATGTCGACGATAATTTCGTCTCTGCGTTTCAGAATAATTTAAACTATGCCATATGCATAGAACGTGCCCCAGAAACATGCAGTGTGACATACACCAACGCAGGCGTTATGCAGATTGTCAATTACGACACAGGTGAGTTTGCTGTGCGGACCTAGCATGAACCCTATGACCCAATAACCTACACGCATGGACTGTAACACGCATGTATCGCGTACATTAGGTTGTAGGTGTCGCGAATTTGCACAATCATATTACAGGTAAGTAGTTAAAGATTTCGGTAACAAACTTATTTGTAACAGACATTAATAATATCGCCATACTGAAACACCAACTGTAAGGTCTCAAAATAAGTTACGCTTGTAATATGGGTACCGTACAATGGACTGGGGGCGATCCCAGTGACACCCAGACATGGGCAAATTACGAAAAGGCAATTTCCGAAATTTGCCCGGAATCGATCCCGCAACCACCATGTGCAGTGAGCCGAGCGTCCTACGCTCGAACCACTGCGCCAAGCGGTCGTCAATAGGTAGGTAGGTCGTCATTAGGTAGTTACATTCGAATGCATATGGCTTAGATTCATGAGAAAGGGCGTCTCTGGTCCAAAAATGTATTGCTAACAAAGGTTCATTAACACCAAATCGAACATTACAGTAACAAGTCGATAACTCCTTATTTGACGAACCCTGAACCGATTGTTAATAGATGGTTTGCCAGTAATACCGCCTGGCCAAGCAGGGGTGGAAATACTGAACTGTCCCAGCGACTGGTTGCTAATAGCTGCGACTAGGCTCTGTGGCGACCGACTTAACGACGGCTCCGTGTTCCAGGACTTCTCTTTGAATGCACCAATCACAGGTAAGTAGGTCATTCTATATACCTACACTTCAGTAAGTCTTACCTATAAATATATGTGAACCTATATTAATTAAAATATCGCCATAAATTAGGTTTAGGGTGGGAGGAAATTTGTGTCATTCAGAGTAGGTAGGTAAACAACGACCCTAACATGAAGTCTTGTACAGTTGAACTCGGTCGTTCGATAGTTCGGTTAAGCAGTCTTATGGAATTCTTAATATCATGTATATGTCGCGGCCAACTAGCTTAATTCGCCGTTCAATTAACAGCCTAGGCACTTTACTAAACAGCGCCGTTGAACTAGTGGCCTAAATGGTATTCAGCCGTATCGTCTGTTACAACATTCTAGTCTGTTACAACTAGCTAGTTGGCTGCGACATATATATCTCAGAGATCTACAACACGAGAACCGGTAGAATTTTACTGTGACCGGATTAGTCTATTAAACCCTTCCTTGATCAAGCTAGGGTAATGTCAAGAATAGTACGACGTTACAGAGCATGGACATTGATAATTTTAATTGTATTCTTGCGCCCATCGAGGCGTGTCACTTGTACGATGCGTTGTATTAAATTGCATGGTAAGTACCTACTTAATTCAAACTTTTATTTTTACAGATGACAGTGCCGGCCCCATAGTAATATGGTTCAGGTCGGACGGAGCCTACGTGGGTAACGGGTTCAAACTCAAATATAAACAGAACACATGTGGCAGATAAAACAGAAGTAAAAAATAAATTATATGCATTTATTTCCCATTATTATTACAATTCCATAGTTTGTGCTTGTTTTTATTGTACTTATTGCTATTAGTTAAATTATCTTCTGTACCTTTACATTATAGTGTAAATAAAAGGTCTACTTTATTATATTACGATTTAGATTGTCGGTATAGATCTGGTGTGTTATTTAGGAATCACATAGTAAACAAATACAGTTTCAATAACATTGCACTATAACACTAAATATGAAATACTCAATACTAATAACATTATCGTGTGAAGATTTGAATCCTAACAATTAAATGCATGAAGGCAAAAATACAGGCAACCGTGGTTTAACACACATTGCTTATATTCATATCACTGTAAGTCTCTAAAAGTAAGACATTCAAGGTTTTAACATTGAAATACCGAGAATATGTCATATTTTATCTAAAGGTATTTGAATGATATAGCATTGATAGCCGACTGGTTAAGCACGCGTCTTGCGGGCTACCAGGTCTCGGGTTCAAACCCCGGCTCGAACCTCTGGATTTTTCTAAATCTATGTGCGAATCATAATTTCTATATGATTATCACTTGCTTACGGTGAAGGAAAACATCGTGATGAAACCTGCATGTCTTAGAAGATTTAACCAATTTTTGAAAGACATGTGAAATCCGCCAACACGCACTGGGCCAGCGTGGTGGATTATGGCCTGAATCCCCCTCGTGTTGAGGGGAGGCCCGTGCCCAGGAGTGGGACGTCAAAAAGGGCTAAAATTATTAATTATTATTATATTTGAATGAAAACCCAGCATTTTTGGAATTCTTATCTATTGTGACAACATCACAGAAACAATCCTGATCCAATTATACTGGAGTTTTCACTAATATAAAACCCATGGTTAGCCTTAAAACATAGGTTAAATATCATTACGCTTTAACCTTAGATGTAGCTGATAAGTAATAAAATAGATAAGCCACCTCCATTATCAACATTTCCTATGAACATATATAAAAAAATATCTATAAATGCTACTTATTCTTAACATTTGTTTTCTTTTTGAGACCATCTTTGACAATTTTATTGAATGACAGAATTATTCCGACCATAAGGATTCTCAAAATTCCCATTGAGAATATCTGTACCACCACTTGCTTTGCACTCTCTATTGACCCACCAAACAGAGTTGTTAACATGGCTCCAGTGATGCTGTAAACTGAGTATGTCTTGCCAGCCTGAAAAATTCAATACAATTTTAATTAAAAACTATAAAATCCACTTTGATATAAAAAAGATATAAAAAAATGCATGATATAAGTAATTAATAATTGAGTATATAACTAATCTGTTTGAGACCTCTTTAAGTTGTTTTTGGTTTGGCACATCAATATAAAACAACTCTCGAATTTGAGTTTTTTTCTAGTATTCAGTGATAAACATCAAATTGGGAACCTTCACACTTAAATATTGAAGTTTCACTATTTTGAAACTATAACATTTCCATTTTGATGCTTAAGCAAACAGTATTTCCAATGTCAAAACTCAACATCTAAGGTATTAATGGACTTACAAGAGCATCCTGAATCATCTGCTTCCCAATATCATCAGGTGAATGTAAGCCGCCCGAGCCAGATATCAGTTTGGTTTCCTCAGGCTTTGTGAGCTCTTCGTTCTTAAAACCAGGAGTGTCAGTATCAGGAGGATATGATATCATCAGCCTTACACCGGTACCAACTAGTTCCATGATCACAGATTCAGCCAAGCCACGGACAGCCCACTTGCCCGCACTGTAAGCACTGTAGCCATAAATGCCTGGAATAAATAAATGTGAAGAATTCAAAGTACTGGTTATATTTAAATTTAATATAACCTCTTTTAATAAAATTTTACATATATTAACAATATTACTTAATCTAGTAACATATTGTGAGGTACTATTCATCACACACAGTGAAACAGAAAGTAGGGTACGTATGCTTTAATGTATTTGGAGTTAAGGTGAAGGCACCTGACTAGCCCGCGAAATTCAAAATTTTCGAGTATTTTTAAAGTTTATCCAAAATCTGAAAACATTTAAGACAACATTTTGTGATTTGCGACAAACACAGTATGCAGTGCGTATATTATTATATTTATTTTACTCAAAATATTATCACGGTGGATATGATACTAGTTAATCACTAAACATACAAAAATTGCCAGATTATCTGGATAGCTGTCGTTCTTGAAATGTTTTAGAGTAAGTTGGATATATAATAAATGCACTGCACACGGTCTTTGTCGCGAATTACAAGATGTGCCTTTTATTATTGTCAGATTTTGAGAAATTTCTAAAAAACCTCAAAAAAATTTAACATCGCGGGCTAGATGGGCGCTTTAGCCTTAACATTGAAACTCCAAAACTATCAGCCTAGGGAGAAAGTTGACAAACAAAAGTGTTGTAGTTTATGCAGTTCAAAGATTTTATAAATCTATAACATATTTTGATCTTCATTGTTCCCTCAAACTTAGAGTTAGAATTTAACTTATAAATAAATATCAATTCTGTTTTACTGTGTTTATTCTAAACAGTTATCTAAAAATTAACTGGCAAAGAAAATTAAATTTTAGTAAGTATAAATTATAGTATACCCACTCACCAACTAGAGCTGCTTCAGAACTCACAAATACAATCAGTCCCTCATCCCTTGCCTTCATTCCCGGCAACACACACCGCGTTGGGTATGCAGTGCCGAAGTAATTCAAATCTACCATTTGCTTTATATCATCCGGCTTCATCTTCTCGAATTGGCCGCATATACACATCCCGGCACAGTTCACCAACATAAATATGGGACCAACATTTTCTTCTAAACTCGAAAAGCATTTTTCAATAGTTTTGTAGTCAGAAGTAACATCTAAGACAGCATACTGTACTTTTTGTTTGTTTTTGTCAGAACACGCAGATTTTATTTCATCAACGGCTGATATGAGTCTACGCTCGTCCCGCCCAATAACTGTGACGTGGGCACCCAACCGAGCCGCCTCTGCGGCTGCAGCCTTACCAATACCACTAGAACCACCGGTGATGACTACATGTTTTTCCTGTAAGTTTTTGTAGACGAACTTCTTTTCCAAAGAGAAATGTACAACGACAGCCAAACCCAAAAACACGAACAAAACTATAAAAATATAAACGAGCATGGTTATAGCCACATTTACTAAAACGTTACTATTTTAAATATAGCGAAAACGCACAGCGAAAACCAAACTATGAAATCAAATGATTATTATTTTATCTATGCAACAAACCAAAGAGCATAATGTGTCTATCAATCAATCAACCTCGTGTCAAACAATACATACTCCCAAGAAGCTTAGAACTTAGAACCACCACTGGAGAGTGCACGTAGAACTACGGAGTGAAGACAGGTTTTTTTCATACATACATATGTTCTGACCCTCTCACACTTCATCTGAAATTGCCATGATAAACACAATAAAATACCCAAACTAACGTGTGATGAGCCAAGATTTCGCAAGTCCATGGTTTTCGTGTCTGTTTTTTTATGGATTTTATTTACATATTACATATGCGTCAATTTGAGAATCCTCTTTTGACTTCAGTATTTATTTTTATATAGAAAAAAAAAATAGATCAACCGTTCACTTTCCTGATTGTCGGTAGCTGTTATTTTAATAATCTAGCAACACTGATACAACACTCAACAAACATATGTGACGTCATTCAAGGTCAAATTTCTTGGCTTCAAAACATTGTTCGTGCTAAAACATCCAGTGTTATGTATAAAGTTCTTGCATACTCCCAATATTTTTTTTTTCTTGCCCCGCTTTTTCCATTTTCCCGTTTCTAATAATATTTTCATGATTTTTAGGAATCAAGCACATGCATGCTATTGGCTTTGGGCTGTGGCCCCAAACACTATCAGTAAAATGGTGGATACTTTACTGACAAATTACCAGGATACCCTGGGGAACTTGGAAAAATCATGATTCACCGTGTTTCACAAATAATTTTGAGTTTTAAATAAAACTCCGCCTTCTTCGTCAATTTTTTCAGCTGAGGCAATTGCTCTTTATGAAGCAATATCTTATGTTGAATCCCACAATCTCGACAAATCAATCATCTTTTCTGACTCCTTAAGCTGTCTTCAGGACATATCTAAATTCCCCCTCCGATCTAAAAATGTTTCCTCTTGAAACCTCAAAACGAAAGAATCTCTATATAAATGTCACTGTAGGGGAATAGAGGTGGTACTAGCATGGATTCCCAGTCATAATGGCATCAAAGGTAATGAAATGGTAGATCTTTGTGCAAAACAGGCTATTACAATAGGATGCCTTTCTCATCTTAACTATTATACAGCAGATCTTCGATCTCTTGCTAAACCTCGCCTATTTAATAAATGGAATTCTGTATGGCAACGTGCCAAAGTAATAAAAGGTAAACACTATGGAAAAATTCAATCGGACATCCCTGTGAAACCTTGGTTTTTTAAATCCCGAAATGCCAAGAAGTGGGTTACCTCAACCATCATTCGACGTCGTTTAGGGCATGTCTGTTCTCCCGTTTTTCTTGCCAAAATTAGGGTCAAGGACTACTTTTTGTGTGAATGTGGGTTGGAAGACGGCCTGTTGATCACTTGTTTTTCAACTGTCCCAAACTAATATTTTCTCTTTATGATTTAATTCCTTACTTTGTTCTAGGGGTGTCCACTTCGAAAAAACATCGATGTTTTTTTCGATGCGATATATCGGAAGTGTGTATCGATATCTTTCGATATATCGGTTACAAACATCGATGTTTACTGAAAATCGAGTATTTTTTCTAACATAACATCATACCACAAAGCCCTCACCTAGTCAGCCTTCTGACACTCCACGCAAGCGTCAAGTTATAATTATTATACTACTCCTACACCAGCAATGTCCATGTCTGCACATTTATTTTGTGTGTTCAAGGATGCTGAATGTTGAAGAAATCTATATAACTAAGAAAAATCTGTGCCGTCTAGGGACGCCCGAAAGAAGCGAAGCTTTGCAGTAGATATTAGATATATTATATTAACGCGTCACGCGTTACGCGTCACGCGTCACGCGTTACGCGTTACGCTTTTCACCGTTTTAGTGCCCGGGTAGCGAGCGCCCCGACCGTCCGTAAAGAAGCTTCGCTTCAAAAACTACTTTTCATGGTGTACGACCAATGACCATAGACGTACATTTGCCGAAGCAGCATTCACACTTTGACCCAAATGTTCACATTTACGCAAATTGTATTGCAACCAAAATCAGTTCGTCATCGGTCATCAAGCAAACCGTACGTTCTCACCCCTCATTAAATTCACTCCCATTACTTACGTTTAATGACAGTTTTATAATATAACTAGCTGAGCCCGCGACTTCATCCGCGTGAAATTTAACTTAACAAAAAAGCCCGCTCCCGCGTTCTGAGCCCGCGTGACAGGACCCAAATTTTAAATTTTGTTTTTCTAAAATAAAAGTAGCCTAAGTTACTCCTTAATACATCTGCTATCTGCCAGTGAAAGTCCCGTCAAAATCGGTCCAGCCGTTTCGGAGATTACCCAGAACAAACACACAGACAGACAGACACAGACAGACAGACAGACAGACAGACAGATAGACAGACAGACAAACATTTTTTAAATCGCGTTTTTGTTATAGGTGTCGTATGTACTTTCATATGCATTTAGTGAAAAGGTGTTATTTTGATATTACAAACAGACACTCCAACTTTATTTATTTGTATAGACAACTTTTATCAGCTATATCGGTATTTCTATCAGCCCTACCCAACCCCTATCAGACAAATTAATACAGGCATCCCTGTACACATGGAAACCATCAATGATTCAAATATTGTTTATAAAAAATTTAAACCATGAATGAGAATGATTTAGAGATCAAACTGAGTTTTCATTAAATTCACTGGTATTCGATATTTTATGAAAATACATCGATACATCGAGTGAATCAACAGTTTGTCAAAACATCGGATCGATTCGATGTATCGAATTAAAAACATCGAGTGATTCGAAAAATCGATGTTTATTGAATATCCCTACTTTGTTCCCCGTCCCACGAATTCTAACTGCCTTTTAACTTATGTTTATTCTCCGTTTATTGAAACTTTATCTAAATTCATTCTTATAAGTAAATAACTTTTTTTTTTTTTTTTTTTTTTTTTTCTTTTTTTTTTTTGAATTGACTATATGTTGTTGGCCAGAGTGGCCATAACAACTTCACCCGGACAGAGACAAGTAAATAACATTAAACTATAATTTATATGCTACTTTTTTATTTTTGATTTGTTTTAGTGTGTATTATCGTAAATTTTATTGCAAGTTATATGTAGGATTGTCCTGTATGTGTTTGTTGTGTGTAGTGATTTTTCAACATCAATTCGTTACTGGCCAAACTCTCCAGTGCATACCGTGTATTGACCTCACTTGACATTGGCAGAATTGTCCAAAAGGGCAGAGCCATATATAAAAAATAATAATACAGCAGTGACATCCATACATTCGCTTTGGTGACAGCTGAGCGCTGACAGTCTTACTGACGTTTGCCTATCTTTAAATATTTATTTTGTGGTGTAGAATAGAAAAAAAGTAATTTTTAGATATAATAAAACGTGATTATATCTCACTAAACATATTATACACAGTAAGAATCAAGTTTCAATCAGTATCTGTAGTTTGTAGTTTCAAGTTCCTTTGCTTTTTTGCGTGAAGTTGTGTCCATATTTACAATGAATTATGAAACGAATAGGCTCAATACGTTTACCAATTGGCCCGTGTCAGCCCCAGTAGACCCTGTACGTTTAGCAAAGGCGGGGTTTTACTACACAGGTGAAGGGACGGAAGTGCAATGCTTCAGTTGTAGTGGTAAAATATCGCAGTGGAACTACGGTGACCAGGTTATGTGGAGACATCGGCGGATGGAGTCTAACTGCGCATTTGTGGTGAACCCACAGCTGTCGGGCAATGTGGCCCTTGTGCTGGGACCTGAGTGTCCCTCAGCTAACAACATAACCATTCAATCCATTCCCGACGAAGGACAAAATGAGTCTGTTATCAACCCTCAAGATTATGGGCTCACAGAAGAAGACGAAATGTATAAGAGTGATGCCTTACGGCTTCTGTCTTTTATAAATTGGGATGTAAGAACACATTTTGTCTGATTTCACAAATCATTATTGACTAATCTATGTACTAATTTCACATTATTTGTATGTATTCTTCTATTTCAAATGTAATTAATTCATTCCTATTTCTTTCCTCTTTTAGTTTGAGGCAATAGTTGACAATTCAAATCTTAGAAACATTACTCATGTAGTGATGTCATTAGGGTCATATGAAATTAAATTAATTTATCAATATACCTTTTTGTAGATAGGTATTATTGTTTAGTACCAGTAGAATATTTAATGTATTTTCACTTACTGATATATTGTGTAAGCAAGATGGATCATTTGGCTTTGGAAAATAAAATTGTGAATACTATAATATCAACAATAGTTAACTCTTTTAATGTCTTGCTCCGGGGCCTCCCCTCAAAGCGGGGTGGGGGGGACCTACCACAATGTCCTAAAGCAAGTTGGCAGATTTCACATGTCTTTTGAAAATGGTTCGGATTTCCTAACACATGCAGGTTTTTTCATATTAACATATAATTTATGTTATCCTCCTTGGGTACCCATTGTATAATATTTGCACCAATTTACAATAGGTATGGCTAAGAAGTCCTTGTGGATTGCATCACAATATGACAATATGACATTGTGCAAAATATATTTGATTCAATACTTTGGTTATTACAGTCTTTTTTGTATACTGACAGGCAAACTTAAATTAAAAAAGACTTGTTTTTTGGCATCTCTGTTCTTAATCATCACTTAATTTAGGTGTATTAGGGGTGATGACTCAAGTTAGCAGAACATTTTTCATGTTCTGTTATTTTTATAAAATAACTGATATTTTTATTAAAGCACTTTGAAATGACCTTTTCTGCACCTCTTTATTATCGTAGTTAATAATTTATTCACACAGATTGTAGATAAGTAGATGGGCTTATGTATAAATGTATTATTTTATGTAAACTTGGAAGATGGCATGTATGAGTTGAATCTTGTTCCGCAGGACACATCAGTATCCCGCGAAGCGCTGGTCAGCGCCGGGTTCTACCACGCTGGTGAAGGTCGGCTCCGCTGCGCGTGGTGCGGAGGCGAACTCGCCCCGTTCAGCCGATTTGGTTCCCTCGGCCGCCCCCTTGAAGTTCACAGAATGTGAGTCACCTATTTTGAAGTCAAAAGTTGTAACTATGTCTCATGTGTCATTCAAAACTGGATTTACAAGTATTAGTAGCTCTGGCTATCAATATTCAAGAAAAAGATATTTATTTTTTATATTGGCCATAAAATAAAATATTGAATTTAGATCAATTATCATACCATTTAATTCCCAATACTTATTCAAACCTCTAAGCCCTAAGTAGTATGTTGTACTTTTGAACCACCTGTAGATAAATAATGTACGTATTATCTGTTAGGTACTTCCCCCGCTGCGTGCACGCCGCCTCGCTTCAAGAAGCGCAACAGTCGGCCAACATATCCCCGCCTACGTCATCGCCGCCGGCGACACCGCTCATACAGTCGCCACCTCAGACTACGGAAAACCAGGCACAGTCGTGAGTCATAATGTCAGTAATTCACATAGAGATTCCAGCAGTCTGAAACGAAGGGAACATGATTTACCATTTTGAACTTTGTCTATAGTGTATAAGACATAGTTTCCGATTTAGGCTGCTCACTGCCACCTACTGCCATCTCGGTGTTTGTTGTGGTTATTCGAATCACAAAACTGCCTCTTACTTTAGCTAAAAGTCAACTTCGACCGGAAAAGAGTGACTCTCATCTATGTATGACAGAAATAGAGAGACAAGGCACAAGTAGTTTTTGACTAAGGCCTGTATTAATAAATCAATCTCAAGTCTGAGATCTTAAGTACGCTTTTGTCATGTTATTTTGTACTTGTATAGTATGTAAGAGTTCCAAGACCGCTCTGAGACCTGGGCCATACCATATCAATGTCAGTAGAAATCGTGAAGCTCGTGTCAGCAAAACGTCAAAAGCGGAGCGTCTGAAACGTAATCGCGAGCGTTTGCTTTTCTATTACGATTTGAGTTGAGATTTATTAATACCTAATTAATTCACGGTTCCTAAAAGTCAAGGGCCCAATACATTTGTCGGCGATGCGAGACTGAGCTCGGGTGAACGAAACAGCCTGGTTTAATGTTTCACTTGCAGCACCCATACGATTTGACCTATCTATCTATTTCTTTATTTCTGTAATCTGAGGTATAAGTCCTGACTTAATTCATGCCGTTATTATTACATTGCCTATTATTTTAATCATATAATATTTTTGTCCAGAGATTAATGGTTACACTCGCCTTTAAATTGTTTAGTAAGACTATATTATTATTGCCATTATGGTATATTTACACAGCTACATAATTGATAAACAAACAATGATACGATCTGTTTGTTGGTCAGCCATACTTCCGAAAAGCCGGCTATTCACACTGCCACTTAGCAATTATTACTTCCGTACTACAATGCTAAAACCCTAATAGGCTGGTTGTCCATCAAGGCTATGCGATCAAACGGAGCGGAGAGCCAAAACAAAATTGTATTGAAATTATTTTTTTAAATAGCCTTTATCTAAAAATAGCCTCGATACAATATGATTCAGATTATCTTAGGGAGTCCCCACACTATTTATCGCCGCTAACGTGCGAGAACATTTCACTTTATTTTATACATTCTATAATAGGTACAAATCAACATCTCCTAGGTGAAACAAAAAGGGTATACAATTTTTTTTGCAACTTAACTTTCCGCTTTGTGGGACAGTTGAAGTACTAAAGGTTTTTTAGACTTGTGAAATCGGTTAACAGCTGCATTCCTATAACACCTTTTGTTTTTCAAGTTTCCTCCTAAGCTGATAGTTTTAGAATTACAAAGTTAAGTTTTGAAAAAAAAAGTATACCCTTTCTGTTTCACCTTATATAGTACAGTTAGTTCATAAATTATTGCTAATTGACCTATGGGTCAATTGCTATATGGTAATGAAAACACTTGTGCTAAACATCTTGATCGTCAATGCAAATAAGACCTTCAATGATCTCAATCAATACGGAACCAAACAAGAAACAATGCTGTTTACTTTACTCAGAATGTATTGGCAATGATACAAACTCGACACGCTCGGTATTCGTCCGGATTTTATCGTAGGTACATAATCGACCAGCGACATCATAGGATCAAATGTTACAGTGAAAACTCATAATTAATATTACAGTAGAATTTTTTTTTTAACAAAATCGGTCCACAATTGAAACGGATCACAATTGACCGAGAAATCGGTGAGCATAAATACCAAAAAAGAAAAGCACAGTCGAACATCTTAAACTCTCTCACCTTATCTTTTTTTATTCTTTGCTACCTCATAGAAATCAAGGGCAATAAAGATTATTTATTCACGTTAACCTAATGTACATTATTGTGTAAGTAGCATACATTACCCCGCCTTTATTAATCGTACATGATTGAGATTTGATTAGCTCAAAATAAACCTCAAAATTTTACGTGCAATTTCAACGAAATTGTTGGAGTGTAAAAATAATCTAGGACCTGACAATTGTAGAGGCGAGGACGGCAAAAACTTAACAGCCTATACTTTGGAAATTTGTAAATCCGCCACTGGTCGTGTGGTAGGTCGGGTGCGGCGCATAACCAGCGTCTGCTGAGCATGGGGGGCACGTGGCGGTCGCTGGGCGTGGTGGGGGGCGGCGCGCGGCACCCGCAGTACGCGTCGCTGGCGGCGCGGCTGGCCAGCTTCGACCGGTGGCCCGCGGACAGGCAGCAGGCGCCGCGGACGCTCGCCGAGGCGGGCTTCTTCCACACCGGCATTGATGATCAGGTACGATTCGTGACGCCGTTGAAGTAGAATTTCGCACAGTTGGTATGTATACTATGTTGTAACTGTATGAGTATTGATAAGGGTAGCTTTCATGTTATAAATAGCTAATATAAAAATAGGTATGAATTGACTGTATACAACGTGTTAATTAAATTGCATAAAACCCCAGATTCGTTTGTTCAGGATCGAGAGTAGAATCGACTCGGCAAATAAAATGGGACAGAATATAAATAAAATTTATTATTTAATTTTAATTGACTTAATTATTGATTTTTATTATTTCAAAGGTACCATCATTTCTTACTTAATTTCATTTCATCATAATCTTTTTATTATATATATGTCGCCGCCAAATAGCTTAATTCGCCGTTCAATTAACAGCCTAGGCACTTAACTAAACGGCGCCGTTCAACTAACGGCCTGAATGATATTCAGCCGTATCGTCTATTACAACATTTAATAAACTGGCTGGCTAATGCTTAGGCTACTGGTTGACATTTAAGTACTACAAAACTTTTTCAAAATACTACCCAAGCAGAATGACATGGATGGGTTTAGGTTAGGGTTATTTTTTTTATGACCCCACAGAACCCCCACCCGGCAAATAGATTCGGTGGATCTAAAAAAGTCGTAAAAAACCTACGTACTTAATAAAATTATACCATCAAAGTTGTTTTTTTCCGACGCCATATTGACCAAAGAGAATATGGAATATAGAGATATTGACAGTTTGGTGAGTTTCTGCGCTAGGTGGCAGAAAGTAGAACTAAATTGAAATGAACAGGCTAGGCAGGTAATTAAACGGCTAGGCAAGTAGTTAAACGTCATCGATCCAAGTCATTTGCCTAGCTGTTTGATCAAATGGCTGAATATCATTCAGGCCGTTAGTTGAATGGCGCTGTTTAGTTAAATGCCTAGGCTGTTAATTGAACGGCGAATTAAGCTATTTGGCGGCGACATATACACTAATTTTATCAGCGCCAATAATATTTTAAAAATTAAATTAATATAAAAACGTTCTGCGATACAGGCGCAGCCTAGTGCAGGATGTTTTTGTAAATCAAAAAACTAGTTCTTAATATTGTAATTATGTTAACATATTATATTAATAAAACTCTTTGTAACTACTATGTTATGAACGTGTAATTCCTTTATCCAAAAACATTATTTAAATATTTTCAGCTGCGCCGCTTTTATATATTTCATTAACACGTTGTATAGTAGTTAATTTAACGAAGACGAAATGAATTATTGCAAATTGACCCATAAGCCTGTGTCATAAGAGTCACAGCACGCATTTTCGTGAAATGAACGAAGTACAATTTTAGATGATATAACCAAATTGCTGCTCATTTCGTCGATACACGAACTAAACTTAACTTAACAAAGTGTAGGTAATTGAAGTCCTTCTCGTACTCGTAATGCAGTCAGTCATAGTCAGTAAAGATATACTCATCGCAAACCCCAAGTACTATTTCGGACTTTGAAAGACTGCAATATTCAAGGAGTTTATTTGAATTTGAACCGTATCACGTGGGCAGGTGCGTTGTTTTTACTGCGACGGCGGGCTGGGCAAGTGGGAGGCGGGCGACACGCCGTGGTCGGAGCACGCGCACTGGTTCCCGCACTGCGGGTACGTGCTGCTGATCAAGGGCCAGGAGTACGTGGACACCTGCCGCAACCGCGGCTCCGTGCAGCGGACGGTTAGTAATAATAACTTGTATATAAATATTATAATTCATTTAAATTTTAATCTAAAACGTCATTAAGGTTTTACTGTCAGAGACTATTTGATACTGGCACGCAGAATGCACTATGGAAGTCCCGCCCTCAAAAAACTGTCACCATTTGTCAGTCAGACAGTCAGTGGGTGTGGAGGTTACAAATGGGTGTGTGTCATTCATTAGTGTGTGTAATGTTTTATTTATTGATGTTAATGTATGTTCTAAGTATTTCGGTGGGTGATAAGGACCTGATGATGAAGTAGTTTTGCACCTTTAAAGTATGTTCGTGGTTTAGCTTCAATGGGGCTCCAATTTCATTTGAATTTTATTTGCCCCTGTGTACATAACTAACCCACGCCACTGATAACTGCCACCTGTTATTTTGCAAAGCATCTCCGCTATGTAAAACATCTAAGCGACTTTCAGCTAAATTGCCTCTTTTTTCGAGCCATGATTTTTCTAAAGCAAAGGGCTGTGGCAGTCCGAAAGTCGTTATGAATTTATTAACAATGATATTCAAAATGTTTTTTACTAGAATCGCCTACAGTTCTATATGATAGTAAGTAGATGTTATTTGTGGCCCATACACCATACATATTATAGTTACATAATTCACACCACAGACATTATAAAACCAGTCTACATACTTAATACAAGCGAATTTTTGTGGGACCATAAGATAGGTGATTGAATTTAAAAACTAATATTTATTTATTTTGTTTTTTTCCCCTCTTCCAGTTTTCAGCCGAAACTGGCCTTAGCACCCGGAGAAGAAATTCTGGTGCAAATTTTGTAGCGACAGAGAGCCAGGTAAATGATGGAATTGCATACATTCTTGTAGCTCAAAGTATCTCTATCTATCGGCAGTTATGAATATAATTCGTAAAATTCTGAACGGTATATTTCAAATTGGAAGTCCCGCGGTAAAATACGGAACCAAAATGTACACAGTGTAAATTTGTCAGTCCTACATCAGTAGGACTTCGTATGTGAAATGGCCTTTAGAGAGTAACGAGCACCTATGTCGGTGTATAAGATTTGAATGCTCCAAGTGTCCCATTCACCAATGGGTATAAGACGTGCCCTGGGGTCATTGGTTGTTTATTTACACGTTACGCTACGTTTAGTAACCCGTAGTAGATTATGTCAAAGACCATCTGGTTTTAGTATCGATTATTGTAAAGAACGTTAATGAACGGCACGATAAAAAAAACAAAAAAAAACATTCTTCCGAAATATTGCGACACTTGCGAATATTGAAGACTTTGGTTGGAGATAATTGAAAGGATTAAAACATTTTTACTTGTTTGTATAATTTTATTATGGTTTGTAGGTGGACGAATGTATGGACAGCAACATAGCGCTGGCGGCTCTAGGGGCGGGGCTGGACGCGGCGCGCGTGCGCAGAGCCATCGCGCGCCGGCTCCGAGCCACCGGTGGGTGAACAATACTTCTTGCCTTACGGTGTCAAAGCCTAACTGCAGTCAATCTACTACAGCTTATATGAGTCAAAGTCAGTTATAGAATCAAAAGCGGCAATCAGTACTTGGAATGAATTTTGGCAATGCAATAAAAACGTTTTATTAAGTATGTTTTGAAACGAATTTTACAATCATAATTTATAAAATAGTTGGATAATAGCTGTAGTAAATAATTAATCATACAGGATGTGGTCTTTATTAGATAATATTGCAGTCAGAATTTAGATTAAAAAAAAAATTAAATGCCGGTGTTGATACTAAATAAATAAAGAATATTGCATTTGTTACCAATCATTATGCACATCTACCAAATATTATGCAAATGCCATGTTTGATGCCAACCCATTGACAGATTGCTGTCGTAGACGGAGCCAGAAGGCCCGGTTTGGATTAAAACTATCTAACTTATAAACTACATAAGTACTAGGATATCAAGTGAACGTCGCACTGTCCGGCGAGGCTGCGCTGGTATAATGCTGAGGCGTTAGTGGATAATGACTTTAACTTTGATATACATCTCCCAGGCGTACCTTTCAACTCGTCGGAGGCGTTAATAGATGCGGTATTGGACGAGCAACTGAACGAGGAGGCGTGGAGCGTGGCGCCGCGCAGTCAGCGGCTCGCCAGAGACATTCTCGCGGAGACGTTGCGAGAATTTGTACCGAGGTCTGGGTAAGGGTGTATTATTTTATCCAATAATTTGACGACAGCTTGGCGCAGTGGTTCCAGCCTAGGCCGCTCGGCTCATTGCACATGGTGGTCGCGGGCTCGATTCCCGCCGGGGCATTTCGGAACTGGCTTTTTCGTAATTTGCCCTGGTCTGGGTGTCACTGGGATCGCTTCCAGTCCATTGTACGGTACCCATAGTACAAGCGTTGCTTAGTTTAGGACCTAACAGTTGGTGTCAAAAACTCTTCAGCGTACTCAAACAAAGTTTGGTGGCATCCGTATCCAATAGCGGATGCCACCATATCTTCCCACTCACAACTCTATTGTTGATCCAAATCAAATTCACTTTGAAACAACTAAAATTAATTAAAAAAAAACAGTTGGTGTCAGTCTGGCGATTATAAAAAATACATTCATCACATATGAACAGATATTTGACTTGGACAAGACAATTAAATAAAAAGCGACTCGCATTGACGCGATAAAGTACCTAAGATGTACCTAACACAGTGTTTGTGTACTTAAAATAATAATATGTTAATATTGTAATAGTCTCAGGTTCATCGTCCACTTAGCTGTGCTATAAAGCAGGCCCGCCCGGTTCGACCAATCGGATCGCTACTTTTCCTGAGCCTCACTAGGCTTAGCTCAAGTTGACATTAAGTGAAGCGATCCTATTGGCCTAAGACAAAAGACAGGAAACAATTATACGCTTGTTTTCAGATTTATACAGCCCAACCAATGGGAAGACCGGCCTGACAGTGGTACCCAAACAGACAGCCCGACGAGATCACCTTCACCGGACCCTGCGCTCGCCCCTCCACAACCAAACCCTAGTCTTCAGACACGTACAGAGAACGTAACCCCATCTAACACGAGTCAGTGGCATACAGAGACCGTTGCTCCGACAATTAATAATCAGGGACTTATAGAGAACATGGCCCCGTCTGTTACAAGTAGTGAAGATAGACGCGCGAGTGAGAGTGAGATCGCAGAAGTGATATCAACATCAGGGGAGAAGACGATATCGTTAGAAGAAGAGAATAGGCAGTTGAAGGAGGCGAGGCTGTGCAAAGTCTGCATGGATAGCGACGTGCGTATTATTTTGTTTATCTTATATATAACATTCTCGTGTCACAATGTTAGTTACCATAGTCCTCCGAAACGGTTCGACCGATTTTTATGAAATTTTATATGCATATTCAGTAGGTCTGAGAATCGGCTAAGTACTATCTATTTTTCATACCCCTAAAAGACAGAACAACGTATGTCGGGTCAGCTAGTAATTATATGGAAATTTCAATTTTATTATGTACTAGCTGTGCCCACGGACTTCGTCCGCGTAGTATTTAACGTAACAAAAATTTCGGGATTATCGGGATAAAAAGTATCCTATATGTTAATCCCGGTTATAAACTATCTGTGTTCCAAATTTCATCCAAATCCGTTCAGTAGTTTTTGCGTGAAGGAGTAACAAACATACATACATACATACATACATCCACACTCACAAACTTTCACATTTATAATATTAGTAGGATTGTCGGGAACATAAAAAGTAAAAATAAACGCGATATAATCCGTTAAAATAGTTTTATTTCAATGTGTAGTATTCGCGTAAATATAAGAAATCAATTAGGAGAAGTATTCATAAAATCGGGCTAATATTATTATTAATAGCGACTCCTAATTTTTGCTGATCGTTTTTGTGGCGATCAGGCATTTAAGTCGTGTAGGGGCGACTGTGGCGACGAATGAATTATTCAAATAGTACCACAATGACATACTTTATTCACGTGCACCTTTAATTTTAAAGTGATATTTCTTAAAAAAAATCTGCGCATACGACTTTTTGGCGGGAATTAAAATAGTGATGTCATTATTTTTTATTTCCATAACTTGTGTTGTCTGAATTATAATGTGATATGTAAAAAATAGACCCACTACAAAAAAAATACATATCTCAAGTACTATGTTTCTAAGAATATTTTTAGACACGATTGTCACGTGTACCTTAACCTTTTTACTCAAAAATTCTAGCAATGTTGACATTATTTTGCAAACTTTCTTCAAGCAAAGTCGACGTTGCGGCTACAAAAAAATGTCCCGAAATTTATGTTGTAGCGGCCCGCAATTAGCATGAATGTCATATTTTTAAATTAAGATTAAAAATCTGATTGGCTGGTTCAAAACGAGTTGGCCATGCTTACGGTGCTGCTGATTAGTTGTTTCTTTAAATCGAGTTGGTCGTGGTCTAAAAAACAAATGAAAGAGAGGCGACGTGAAAAATTTTGTCGTGAAAAGTAGTCTATAATTTTTCGTAAAAATAACAATAGTATTGTAAAAATGAGCTCTTCAAGTGACGAATCCATAAATTCAATGTGTTTGACACCGCCAGACATACAAAATGAAGCAAAATTAGTTATTGAGAATTTATTGCCACCGAAGTCAAAGGAAAGATACCAACTTGCCTACGAAAAGTTTGCGCAACGGAAAATCGATAGAAAGTCGATAATTGTAATTTTAAATCAATTATTTTGACATACTTGACGAATGTTATTTTAATGAGTCACATTTTTGAGTAAAGCACTATACAAGCCTTGGTCCGCAATGACTGCACTGCTGGCCACGCTATGATGACCTCGAGCTAAGCTTAGCTACGCTCTCGGCCTTCAAGCTTGGTCATCATTGCAGCCGTGATGTCCGCGCTATAAAGGCCTCGACTCTCGGTCTCGGCCTTTATTTCAGCTTGTCCATCAAGGCCTGCATGATGACCGCGCTGTAGTGGCCTGGAGCTGCGCAACGCTGCGCTCTTACCCAGCAACACCGTGCCCAGCAACGCACTCATAACAGACCACGGCAGACTACTATTGTACTAAACCGTTGGTGTCAGTATGGCAACCCCGGTCGGTATACAGCGTGTGCGTGTTCGTCTGCGCAGGTGAGCGTGGTGTTCCTGCCGTGCGGGCACCTGGTGTCGTGCGCGCGCTGCGGCGCCGCCATGCAGGCCTGCCCGCTGTGCCGGGCGCCGGTGCGCGCGCTCGTCCGCGCCTACCTCGCCTGACCGCCCCCAGGTGAGTGCCGCCACAGGTGACGTCACACCGCAGGCGCGCGCTGCGGCGCCGCCATGCAGGCCTGCCCGCTGTGCCGGGCGCCGGTGCGCGCGCTCGTCCGCGCCTACCTCGCCTGACCGCCCCCAGGTGAGTGCCGCCACAGGTGACGTCACACCGCAGGCGCGCGCTGCGGCGCCGCCATGCAGGCCTGCCCGCTGTGCCGGGCGCCGGTGCGCGCGCTCGTCCGCGCCTACCTCGCCTGACCGCCCCCAGGTGAGTGCCGCCACATGTGACGTCACACCAAAACACAGCAAAACCTTCGCACAGATGACGTCACACCGCACCCAAAACCTTCGCCCGAACCACAGATATAGATTTACATAGATCATGCAAGTATCACTATTTATATTGAAACCAAGCGTGCCGTATTTTTAACACCTACTGTGACGTCTTTAGTGACGGGAAATCCAAACCGATTCAAAGACACCGATGCCGCCGATGCCCCTCAGCCCGCTACAATTCTCTCGAGTGATAATCTCGCTCAATCTCATATTTTTATATCTGTAGTCGCGCGGAGTGTAAGTTAGCGGCGACCAACCTTGACGCTTGGTCGGGGTTTCGTACACGCAAATTACATGAATTTGCGTTTTCTATGTAAATCTATATCTGTGGCCCGAACCATAGCGACCAAAGCGGCTGCAAAGCGTGAGCGACAGCCGCGCGCCGAACGCTACCCGAGATATTTTATGACGTCACTAGCCGTATGCCCGAAGGGATTCCCTTCATATTTAACCCTCATCTGAATGACATGAGTTTTACAAAATCCTTCATTTGTGCTTACCTACTTTATACAGGGTGATATTTAATTAAATGTTGCACACATTCTTTATCGCGTGTCCTTTTTAAGGGTTCCGGTTTTCAGTCATAAAATAATGAGACGTTACTAACAACAGACACGGAATTATTTTCATTTTCATAGTAGATGACTTGGCCTTTCGAATTCGGTGATTGTTGGCATAGTCAAATAACCGTTGGTCACATTTAAATTATAACACCCGTTGTATCCAGTCCATCCGTAAGCCGGAATACTTCCACTGTTGGATATAGGCCTTCTTCGTCAAATGAATCACTTTTTGTAGAAGCATATTACTAATACTAACAGCTGGCTATCCTTACAACCTCTCTCATAACTTTTTTCTACTGGACTTTCACGACGCTGGGCTTTTTTAAAAGCTTTTATTTAACTTGCAATGTATGTTTTTCCGGGTGGAATCTTGCAACTGAATTTTAAATCAGTTATCTTTAACCGATTGAGCTGAAATTTGGTATACACGCTTATTTTCGATGACAATGCATGCTAAGCTATGTGACGTCATTCTAATTCCAATATGGTGGATCGTCCAAGATGGCGGACTAGTTATTTTTTCTGCACTACCACAGTATGGGTATCAAATGAAAGGGCTTGCTGAGGAGAACACGAAAACTAAAAAAATAAAAATAAATGGATGGTAAAAAACTTCTTAAAAGTTTGTTTTAAAGGATTTTTTCAACCATTAATTTATTAATTAACAAGAATTGTTTATGGTGGGATTAACAATATCTTCCAAGCTTTTTTGTTCTGAATAGTCTCTTACATTGTATATTTTGTGTGATGTATGTTTTATTGAAATTGAATTAGTGTTTATATGATAATTTTATGGCCCTTCTATTGCATTAGGTACCCACCTGTAATGATAGATTAAGGAGTTTGTGAATAAATAAATAAATTACTGAAAGTCAGGTCCGTATTGAAGGGCCCAGTAGCTAGTGAAGATCTACCATGGCAAAGAGTCTTATTTCTCTCCAATTTAAAGACTTTTATCCATGTCCACAATTACCATGTTCTTTGCAATATTAATTACTAGTTTCTGCCCGCGACTTCGTCCGCGTAGACTTGACTTAAATATTCTATGTGTTAATCCAGGTTATAAACTATCTGTGTTCCAAATTTCATCCAAATCCATTCAGTATTTTTGCGTGAAAGAGTAACAAACATACATCCACACTCACAAACTTTCGCATTTATAATATTAGTAGGATAATTGAAACTCATTATTAGCTCCTAATTATAATGGTTATTTTTTGTGTGTTTCTACAGATCCATGGTGCGTTTTCGAAAAGGTGTTTCAGGCAAATATACTTAGAGACAGATTTGCTGTAGTAGTGTATTAGCTGTGGGTGTTTAGCTCCTTTCGAGTCTTATGCTTATCTGATAATTTGCGAAATAATAGCAATTTGGTCTTCCTCTCAATGCGATTCAGAACTGTCGGCATGCTGGCCCAGTGCAGGGTGGAGGACTCTAATATAAATTTTTAAATAATTTATAATAAATCGTTCAATAATAATTAAATGTACGGAGTATCTAAAAAAATAGGACGATAAAATAATATGGAAACAAAACTTATAAGAAAATAAGGAAATATAATAATGAACTCATAAGAAATACTATGATGTAGTTTTTATGAACCAAAAATTCTGACTAATATCGTTTTATCATGATCTATTAGTTTTATTTACCAAAATGCGCTTGTTTCTTATAAACTGAGTAGATACATTAAACATTAACTGAGTTGTTAAGTAATTTAACTAAGACTTTTTATTTTAACACCCTCGTTGTACCTTAAGAGTAAAAGAAAGTTAAAATACTTAATCGGAGTTAATAGATTTCTAAATAGTTGAGTTAGCTTAATATAAAGTTAACTGATATAACAAAGTTATAAACAATTTTGAGACGTCAAACGATAAGTAGAAAAGTTCACAGTAACTAAAGAAATAAAAGCTCCATTTGGTACTCATTGATTTTGTATTTAAGTGTGATCGGTAAAACTCACTTGTGGCTAACTTGAACTTTATTATACTATTTCTGTTAGACCTTGTTGTATAATTAAAGAATAAAACGCAAGGAACAGGTTACAGATATTTTAAATGTCTGCGATGTTGTCTGAACTATCATTGTATCGTGAACTATCATTGTATCGTTTGCAATGACAGAAAAATCATACAAAAAGGATATTGTTTTCTATTTTTTGTTGGCATAAAATATAGACAACAACATGTTTCAGTGTAATGTTTTCAGTCAGTGCAAACCTAGGGTAAGGTTGTCCTTAAATCAAATTATACAAAAAATGACATTTTTACCACATACATTTGCTTTTAATATAATAAAATGAACTAAGATACGAATAAGCAAACTCCTTATTAATAAATATTGTATCTGTGCGCGTGAATATTATTTTTCCTGGTGTATTTTCTTTGAAAGTGGTGAATGTTCATAGAAAAATATATATTAGTTTAGTTTTAATAATCTGCAGGCAGTTAAAGGACCATTTATACAATACTTTAGTCATAATATTTTTGTGAAACAAATTAATTTTAGATATTTTCATTCAGGGTGCATACTGATGGTATTCGTATTTCCCTTAATTGTATACATAACACCACTTCACTTGTTGGCATGAAAACTAGAACTTATTAAATAAAGTCAGCGCACGCGCCGTCAAAGAAACGACAGATTTCTGTATAAATGGCGGATAGACAAAGTGCGCGTTGACAAAATTTTATAAAACCACTAAACATATTGCTGTCCCATATTATAATAACATAAATAGAGACAGTATGTTTCGTTCAATGCAAGCGTCGGGTAACACAGACAAATCGTAAGAACGGCGATACAAATGTTCTTCCAGTGTGTAGCCTGCCTAGAACACCAGTGCAAATATATATTTTTTCCTTATTGTATGACGTGTAATCCTTTGTAGGCTGTGGTAACCAGGGAAGGCTGACGTGTTTACAGTTCATTGTATAGAATATTGTGTATTATTTATAATATAATGTTTACAGTGTTGTCCTCCCGCGGTACAATTATTATCGTTGTAGTTTAGGATTATAATCGTATAGTAATAATTATGATCTGATATTAGAAAGCTGTAGACTACTTTACACCAAATAATAAAATGCCAGTTTATTATTCTTATCTTGCTTATCCATAAAATATTCATAGGAAAGCATCGCGATACACTTTTGAATGACAAAACATTATCAGGAACCAATCATATTTATAACAGTTACTTTGTAAAACTACGTAAGGAGTTCTGCTCGAATTAATATCCAGACCAACTGATCGATACCTTAAATTTGAGGGGTATGTGGTGTAAAGTAAGTTATAGCAAATGGTGCCTACACAAAACGATGCTTCGAAGTCATAATGTGATCATTGGCTAGGCCTAGGCGACTAGGCCGAATTAAATATAATATAAGGTTATTAGAATAAGAGTATTTAACTAATTCGGCCTTCATGGACATTGCCACTCGCGTGAATTGTGTAAGCGCCACAAAATTTTTATAGGTATAATAGATACTATGTATGTAATATTGTTATATTATATGTAGCTTTAGTGTGTAAAGTGGTTTCGTTTTAATTATCATGGTACTCGAGGAAATACATTGGTTTAAAACCTTACGAAGTTATGACGTGTTTTATTTGGTTGCCAATGTACTTACGGGTATTTTCAAGGTTCCTGTAATACTGGGCACAGACAGAGCAAATGAAGGCTAACGAGCCGCATTCGGCGACCGAGAATTTATAGGCTTATGACTCACACCAATAGCACTGGTAAATCATTCAAAGTAATTCAACACTGGTTTGTCTGTACAAACAATATGAATTCAGTAGTTCGAAATTATAATGTTTAGGGCCACACTTAGAGTTAAAATCTTAGCTCTGTTTTTGACGATATTAGCGCTAAATTATTTTAATATTTTATCACTAATAAATGTGTACGAGTCCACTGGTCCCGATATTATTTGGCATTGTATCGCCGCCCGTAAAAAATCCCAATTTGTATATCAATTCCGGTGTATAGGTTTAAGAGTATGCAGGACGACGCACAGACAGTAGTGATACCATTATCTTAGAAATGTGCACCAAAACCAGACGGCAGATGGCCAGACAGACAGACCGGGCGTTTCAAACGGCTTTGTTGTCTTAGATCAAAGGCGTGTTTTTTTGGTATAAAGGTGAAGTGCGTGTTAAGAAGTTCGCTATGCATGATCCGGCGCCGAGGCGGGCGTCTGGCCGGGAATAGCGCGAGCGGCGCGCGCGCACAGAAATAGCGCAGACGACGCCAAACGACGACACGACGCATTTGGAAATATATTAATATGCGAATGTCGCGCACCTTCACGAAATACTGGACGTGATGATTCAGACGGGAGATATGTTAGGGAGGTTCAGCTGGGTATACATTCAGATTAGGTATGTTTAAATGCTGGGTACCTTGCCAAACTAAATCTACTGTCCGTAGTAAATAGTAATGAAATTACCATGTTAATTAACTATAAGTAATAATTTTAATACTTACCTACCTATACATACCAAATTTAGCATTAATTATGATGATAAAGTTTATTTTTAGACGTCCGCTGATAAAGTTTATCAGGTTTGGAATGTGTAATAAAATTTCCTGTTTGAAAACCCATTATAAAATAGGTTCTTGCGATGTACATTGTTTTTGTATTATTCGTATTGTTTTTATAGTATGTTGAAAATAATATTGAGGTTTTTCCTTAAAAAAACAACAAACGTAACTGATCAAAAAGCCAACATCACGCGGTGTTCCCAAGCGGTCACCCATCTAAGTACTGACCGCGCCCGACGTTGCTTAACTTCGGTGATCGGACGAGAACCGGTGTATTCAACGTGGTATGGACGTTGGCGACAAACATGCTGAATAATGTAGAACGTATCTACAATCACACACGATAGGTATTTGTTTTACTTTTTTTTTTTATTTCCTTTTTATTAGCCCCATAAATACAGAATAGGAAGTTATTAGTGAGCATTGTTGAAAAGGAAAACCCATTTTAAAATAGGTTCTTGTGATGTCAATTGTTTTTGTATTATTCGTATTGTTTTTATAGTAATTATGTTGAAAATAATATTAAGCTTTCCTTAAAAAACAACAAACTTAACTGATTAAAAAGCCAACATCACGCGGTGTTCCCAAGCGGTCACCCATCTAAGTACTGACCGCGCCCGACGTTGCTTAACTTCGGTGATCGGACGAGAACCGGTGTATTCAACGTGGTATGGACGTTGGCGACAAATATGCTGAATAATGTAGAACGTATCTACAATCACACACGATAGGTATTTGTTTTACTTTTTTAATTTTATTTCCTTTTTAGTAGCTCCAAAACAAACAAAATTTAACGCATGTGCGTATCCATCATTTGACACGTGACTTATGGAACGTCTTTAGTTCATACTCAAATCTCATATAAAAATTGATAAAATATACATTTTTTCCAGATTCAGGGAAAACTTTTCATATTTATAATATTGTAAAAAGCCAGTTCAGACTATTACGATCATTTAAAAATATAATAAATCTAAATCCAATAATCACAAATTTCTATTGGATTCGAGCCGTGGAAGTTGGTGTTGGCCGTGAATGTGGCTTTTTAACCTACAAACGAACTGATGATCTTCAAACGGCTGAACCGATTTTCATAAAACATAGCTAAGAACACTCTCGATCAGAATACCTATCTAACAAAAGAAACACAATTGAAATCGGTTCATCAGCTTGGGCGCTACGTTGCCACAGACAGACACACAGATACACATGTAAAACTTATAACACCACTCTTTTTTCGTCGGGGGTTAAAAACCAATTTTAAAATAGGTTCTTGTGATGTATATTAATTTTGTGTATTCGTGTTTGTTTTTTAGACCTAGTATGTAGAAAACGATATTAAGGTTTTTCCTTAAAAAACGACAAACTTAACTGATCAAAAAGCCAACATCACGCGGTGTTCCCAAGCGGTCACCCATCTAAGTACTGACCGCGCCCGACGTTGCTTAACTTCGGTGATCGGACGAGAACCGGTGTATTCAATGTGGTATCGACGTTGGCGACAAACGTGCTGAATAATGTAGACCGTATCTACAATCACACACGATAGGTATTTCTTTTATTTTTTTTATTTTATTTCCTTTTTATTAGCCCCATAAATACAGAATAGGAAGTTATTAGTGAGCATTGTTGAAAAGGAAAACCCATTTTAAAATAGGTTCTTGTGATGTAAATTGTTTTTGTATTATTCGTATTGTTTTTATAGTAATTATGTTGAAAATAATATTAAGCTTTCCTTAAAAAACAACAAACTTAACTGGATCAAAAAGCCAACATCACGCGGTGTTCCCAAGCGGTCACCCATCTAAGTACTGACCGCGCCCGACGTTGCTTAACTTCGGTGATCGGACGAGAACCGGTGTATTCAACGTGGTATGGACGTTGGCGACAAACGTGCTGAATAATATAGACCGTATCTACAATCACACACGATAGGTATTTGTTTTACTTTTATATTTTATTTAATTTTTAGTAGCCCCACAAACACAGGATAGGAAATTATTAGTGCGTATTGTTGTTGTGGTAATTTTATTTATCACGTTCGCACTTCACGAAACATGTTATTTTCTCTATTTTATGACAACAAACAATTGAGAGTTGAGACATACAATCACATATTTCGTCCAGTGGCAGCGTAGGGATGGTATGAGTTAGGAAATTAAAATCAGCGAGCTTAATTTACGTCAACTAGATGGCGGTACTATACACACTTTAAAATCGTTTCGTCGTATTAGTGAGTAGGTTTTTTTATTATTATTGATCTGTGCTATGGTTCGTATGGTTGAAGGCTAATAAATTTTATTCTAACTTCATTCCTCAAGGAAATAATACTGCATAATAAAGCGTTTAGTCGAATCATTGAATTAAGCGACAAGTCGCATAACAATCGGTACAAATTGTTGGCGCATAAGTCGGTTGACTCACCGTTCCTGGAAATGCATATAGTAACTACCATGGACTAATGTCGATGTTATGTATTGAAACCAGGAAAACGTTAACTGCTGGCTCTGTATTGATATGATGTTATTTTTAGCGACACACGCAGCATTAAAAGCTATAAATACGACGTACCATGTATAACTTTATAGTCCCATCACTCTGATAAGACGCTACAAAAATGATTATACATAAGTTAATAAAACAAGAATATATTAAATTACATAATCGTGCAGGCATTTA
The DNA here is from genome assembly GCA_918843915.1 of Notodonta ziczac. Classification (NCBI taxonomy): domain Eukaryota; kingdom Metazoa; phylum Arthropoda; class Insecta; order Lepidoptera; family Notodontidae; genus Notodonta; species Notodonta ziczac. Next base: position 6,358,975 of record OU974047.1, read on the forward strand.
GGCAATACCCAGTATTTTTCGCTCGAATTAACATCGCGGTAATGATGGCGAGACCTCTAGACGAGCCGAGCCATTCACTAAATAAGAGCTTTGATCACTTCGTCCAGAGATGGCGCTAGTGTACAAAGCGTTGGCGTCGAGCGCAAGATTTTCATCGTACATTTTAAGTATAGTGTCGATTAAGTGTATAGTTAGCGAATGGTGAGTCAGCTTGAAGGTGGAATTAATTAACGATAGTTGTCGGCGCATAGACGCAACGTCCTTGCAAGGCTGCAGCGATGCAATCACGTGCCGTTCGCATGCGCAGCGCGCTCGCTCGCACTGTCCCATGCGCCCTCTCGCGTACGTAACCTGAAACAATTCGTCTTTTAAAAATAATGATTTTTAATAAATAAATTATAATACATTAATGTAGGCACCTGATCGATATGTTATCTGATAATAATAATTTAGGTACTTATGTCCAAGATTGTACTGTGATGACTGAATGTTTTATTAAACGTAAGTAGTACCTACTATCCTGTATTAAATTTGACACAGCTAAGAAATATTAATGTAAGTACCTAAGTAGGTATGTAATAAATGGATCTTAAGTAAATGGGTCATAAGTAAGTGGGAATTAAGAGAACGATCGGGATGACATAAGAATGATATTTCCATGATCGCTCTGAGAGTTGACATCGAGCATTATTGCGAGCTTAGTTTTTTTTCAAACCACAATAGGTTCTTCAAGATTCGTTTGTCTACAAGATGGTACCTACCTCCCTACTTATGCTTACGTACTTACTTCACAAAATTATTATTAGGTACCTACTTACTTCAATGTTATTTTCCTTGTTTTCAACATTGTTGGGTCAGGGACTCATCTGAGTTCTGACGTAAGTATCTAAATAGCAACGTTGGGCAATGCCATTAAATCGGTATTTTGATACTACTGCACGTCTGAAAAAGGTCGTGATTGTCGTGAGGGCAGGCTTGGTGTCCGCCCACTTATTGGACACAATCAAAGAGGTGGGCGCATGTCGAATCGCCGCCGGTGGCGCCAACGACGCAGACGCGGGGATGTATTACATAGTTAGGAGATAGTAGGTATATTTATATTAATATCTACTACCCTTTGTCATTGTTAGCTATATAAGCAAGTGGCGATCAAAAAAAGAGAATTATAACAAAACGTAAAAAGACAATCTCGCTGAGTTTCTTGCCGGATTTTTTCAGTCGAGGTCGCGTTCCGATCCTGTTGTAGATTTAAGAAAAAATTCTGTAAATTAGACAATTTGTAAGTGCCCCCGTAGGCCTAAACAAAATAAACGCTTTGACTTCGGCTTTATGTGTCATGGGGGCGGGTATTCACGGTTGACGGAAAGTTTCCGATATCGGAAAATACAGCTTCCATCCTTCTTTTACAGATGAATAGATGAATTAGAAGAAGGATGGAAGATGTTTTTTCCGACATCGAAAAACTTTCCGTTGCCCTGAAGTCCGTCCCTGATGTTCAAATTTACCTCAGCTATTGCTGGACAGGAATTTTTCGAGTCTGAAGTTTGTTTCAGTCCAACGTGTTACACGCATATACTTTTTCCATTACATGGCTAAAGGATGCATTTGTAGAAGACCTAAATTTGCTATACCAACTTCATTATTCAATTTGATTGGTCAACTCAACCTACCTTGGCTGCCTGACTTTTTCATCTCGTTGGTACCTCTACCTATTTCTTAAAATCAAACATATTATTCAAAATAGATTAATAAACGATATCGTTGAGGATATTCTAAAAGATACTAGAAAACAAAATTATTGTACCTATAGAATAGAACCTTGTGCTATCAAGATAACGTCATTATATCAACAGCGAGTCAGGAAATCTAGATAATTCTGCAGTAATGTAATGCAAGTCACGTGGCGCCATCTGTCCCGCAGAATTCAGTGTTATAAGGCGTGGGCGCCACCGATGATTCACAGGCACTCCTTCTTGGGCTTAGCAACTTACAAATACTAGCCGTAACGAGTACTTGCATTGTGCACTACGCCTTAAACAAACTTGGCAATAAAGTAAACGCTAGCATAGCTGCGTCAGCATTAATTAGGAGATAGAATAAGAATACCGGTTCCGTAAGATACCATAAGCGATTGTTTCGGCGCGAGATTAAAGAAAAACAATTAAATCAGCAGGAAAAAGGATAATTGGTGTTTATTGGAGAAAGGTTTTACAGCTGTCAGTTGACCGTTGAAAAACGATGACATTCGTCCGAAGCTAGCAGCGTGTGATCCCCACCACCCATGTGAAGTGCGTTTTGGGGCGGAAGCAGCGATATCACAACTTTTTATTAAATAATTAAGTATTTAAATCAAATATCAGCGTGGGTGACCACTTATGTAGTTAGGTTTTAGTACATTATTCGATACCTACCTTAGTGTATAGTTCTGCCAAAGATTTTGCAGCCCGTTTGGTTAATTTAGTAAGAAGCTTCTTTGGGGCTATCAAGGTAAAATCGCATGTTTTTGATGTAACAAAGTCAGCAAAGAAGCTGATGACGCGCCAGATTTTAAGCAGTTATAATACAAAATTTACGCTGATCTTCTGCGCGAGGGTGGTGTTAACCAAAAACTAAGTTGATTGGAAAATGCCATATTTTTCCCTCTATCACGTTACAGTATATTTCTACGCAGTCCAATTAAATAAATAGGTATATCATTTTGATAGTAGATAATTCGGCAATAACAATTTAAAATTGCTTGGCATCAATCTGGAACAAAAGAAACGTATCTGGAACAGTGCAATTGACCTGCAAATGCCCTGACCCAGTTGTGGCCAAATGGATTACGTAGGTATGCGATGTTCTAGACTAATTGGTATTCCAGTATTATTTGTTCTCATCGCCATAATACGAGGGAGCGCATGCCAAAGACCGCTGTGTGTAGGTGGTACATGTCACCTTTGGAATCATTAATTGTATTAAACCTAAGAACGCAGTACTTACTGACTCACGGCCGCTTGCATAAAGATTATTGTGTACAACGGCCAGCGTAAAGCAATACGAAACTAAATAGTTTTTTTTATATCAGTCGTTTTTATTAACATTACGGTTTGAACTTGAATAGTGCCATTTCGTATCGCTCCTTGTTGGCCGTGGTACCTTGGTGTACCTACATAGTTAAGGAAACCTGGTATTTTTCACTACTCGTGCTTACAGGTATTGTACAGATGGCAGTTAATATTGCAGTGCCGCCAGATTTAGGTATCTACTTCCCATCAACTAAAATAAGCATCGCGCGGTTACTTTTCTGATATTTCTGGTAAAACAATAATCTTGCCCAAACTAACTGTACTATTGACATCCTTGTGATTATTGTAATGCTCGAGCAGGTCGGAAATATTTAAATAAATATGTATGTTAGTTGTGATTTGTAGTAGAACTTTCTCGAGTTTTGTGCTAAAATCGAGAAGTAGATATCTACAAGGTGAAACATAATGGGTATACTATTTTTTTCAAAACTTAACTTTGTAATTCTAAAACCATCAGCTTTGGAGGGAACTTGAAAAACAAAAGGTGTTATAGGAATATAGCTGTTGACCGATTTCACAAGTCTACAAAACCTTTAGTACTTCAACTGTCCCACAAAGCTGATAGTTTGAGATTTACAAAGTTAAGGTGCAAAAAAAATAGTATACCCTTTTTGTTTCACCTAGTATACTTATCTGGGTAGTTACAAGACAACGATATAATGAAGCAATTTGAATGTAATAAACAATACGATGGTGCACGTTGACTCAGCCACTTTCATCGTGAAACTGGAACAAACAAACAAACCTCGACTCTATAATTAGCTTGACGGGCCAATTTTCTAAGATGCGTCTGCAGCTATTCTTATCTCCGCACTATTCGTATCAATACGACACCAACGTCCATAACAAGTTGAATACATGGGTTCTCGTCCGATCACCAAAGTTGAGCAACGTCGGGCACAGGCGGTTCTTAGATGGGTGACCGCTTGATGACACGCTAAATTATGAAGCATTCTTCATTTTTCGCCCCCGACGCACTCAGCGCTCTCCTCGATTCAAATGTCGAGGAGAACGACACACGCACACTCCCCACCAGACACCGACCCCGCCGGCAAGGTCGACGTACCCCCGCTTCCGCTAGAAGATGCGTCTACGTACCTAGACGCATCTTGGCACCCGACTAGCCCGCTGAGTTTCTTGCCGGATCTTCTCAGTTGAGGTCGCGTTCCGATCCAGTGGTAGATTTACCACCATCGCCACCTCTCTTGGCAGCGGCCCAAGCGCTCTGGAAAACAACATTTAAAACAGATCAAAAAAAAAAACAGTACGAGTTTGCTAACAACAAAATCCTTGTAATGAAAGGCCGAAGTAATAAATACTTAGAGGGTGGGAGGCGCCTCAGTAGTGACAATCTAATCAACAGTCGGATGGCGGTATCATCGAGACCACTTAAACTCGAGGGCTTGTTTACTTGATAAAATGCATCGAGTGCCTGCTTGTACCTAGAAATTGAACGTCGATCATATATACTTAGCACGACTTTAATTGTATAAGTGTTCATGGAAAATTATGTGTAAGTTGGCGGTGACACTTGAGTGGAACCAAGAGCAGAACGATTAATATTCCAACATTTTTCCTGATCATCAGATGTTTTCTCATATTCTTTATTTTGATTTGATTCATGCCAGTTCCGAGACAATTTAGGGCCTGTACACACCACATTTTTTTAAACGCGCCGTCGACGCGCGTTTTAGAGACATGCGTCGACGACGCGCTTTTATCTTACAAAGGTCTACCGGCTGCGTCTGAGTCGCGTGCATATCGCGTCTGTATCACTACAAACGCGCGTCGACGGAGCGTTTAAAAAACGTGGTGTGAACAGGCACTCCGCTTTTCTCCCGGGTTTCGTCCAGGGTCGAACGCTAGCGTCATCAATGGACACCACTATCGTCGATCCAGTCTTATAAGACCCATTACATAAGGGCTAAATTATAAACATCAGACAATCACTGAAGGTGGGTATAACTTGTACAACCGTTATTTGATTAAAGTTCCTAATGCCATTCCAAATTTAGAGGGATTTTCTTATTGTTCGAAGTTTTATTTTTCTATTAAATTGGCTAGCTTGGTGAACTATGACCTGAATCCCCCTTGCATTGAGGAGGAATCTGCCTGGTATATTGGCAATAGGCTCGCGCCCCTATTGGACATTGGAACTTTTTAGTAACAATGTTATGATTCAGTTTGTGATGTTTTTATCATCGTCGAATTTTGTAATTCGACCAACTTCCTGTATTAAGGCTATTTGGTTGACTACGAGCTGATTTTAGGTTAGTGTGATTTTAATTCGTTCTTGGAAGTATTTTGGTCTGTTTTGTTATTTTTTTTCGACCTTACCGCAGCGTTTACCCATAATTTCGTCAGGCGCCTGCGCTTATTTCTCGCCATGCGTGAACGGTTTGTTGGGTAGGTATTTTATTTTTAAATGCCTAATATATTAAAACATATGTACCTAATGTGATTCTTAGAAATATATTGTGACGATATATTTTCCAAAGCAGATTTTTTTTGTTTTGTATTGTTATTACATGCAATCGTTAATGCTCTTTGCTAATTGATACTGGCGAAATAAGTAGGTACTCATTAAACTCGGTAGTCCATATTTTTTTAGGATGAAGAAGAACCATTTTTTAAAGATGCGAAAATATCTTTTAGATGTGACATAAGCATTCAGCCAACCATGACTGGCTGCAGTCATGCCTTATGAATAATAAAAGTTAATCTTACGGTCTGTTTATAATAGTTGTGTGGATAGGCCGGCGGCATCCATTGGAGGCTATCGGCAAGGCAAGTCACAGTGGGTCACTCTGATAACCGCGCTATCATACGGGTACAAAGTTAAATATGTAGCCGGTACTGTCATTGTAGGCACTGGTAAAATCCGCTGTGGTTAATGTGGCTTCGATCCTAGTTATTTACAAAGAAGCACCTAATATTATATAGTTCATACATACCTAATAGAATTGTATTATCCGCAAGAGGCAGTGTGTTTGGTTCGGAAACGTTCGGGTTTGCGAATTTTGCCGAAGATACCTACCTTCCAGATGTATAGTATTGCAGTCAAATCCGTTCCGTTCAGTGAATCTTTTCATCGAGGCTTCGAAAGAATAAAGAGCCCTATTCAGATACTTACACGCCCTTAAACATCACGTTATTGTATGACATCAGCCATTGTTTTTAGTTGAACAATGTGTTATGCGCACGCGCAGCGTCGGGCAGTCACGCGCTGATTCACGTACAGACTACACAAGGGATGTATCAAGTCCAACCGTTTTATGCCCTACCTGACATACTGCATACTGATATTGGGAGTTATGCCCGACTGACCATAGATTTAAGATTTTTTGACTCTAATCCCCCGACTTTCCCTTCATTCAGTTTTTTAATAGGTACTCCTTTTAGAGATTATTTCTTCTCACATAAGTATGTCTAGAGTGTAGTCTTTGTTTAAAAAACTTTGTGAGGTCATCCAGCAGTAAGTATAAACTTAAAACTACAACTCTATTCTGTCATCCTTGTTTTGTCGTCCAGGAAAAGTAAGTAGGTGTGCAAACTGTGGTTGGGGAATTTCCCCATGCTGAGGAAATAGGCATGAAATTCAAACAGGATAAGAACGGTTAGTCATCATGAAATGAATACTTACAGACTAGGTATTAGCGACTAGTACCTACATACATAGGTACTAATACATATTTTTAGGGTACCTACCTATAGGTACGTTGTTTTCATATGCCACACATTACATTTTTCATTTGCCTCCCTAAATTTTCCACAAAATAGGTTTTTTAAGTATATTTTTCAGAACATACACATGCATTTTTATGAAGCATGAAAAAGAAGGACATTGATATAATTTTCTTCGCTGTCTGATCCTAGGTTAGGTTAACCACGTTTCCGTGCTGAAATAATAATTTTATTACTAAATCAACAAATGAAAAAACCTTATATACCTATAATGCGGCGATTAAATTAACTGAGTAATTACGTCATTACTCTATCTTGCCTGAAAGAGTGGCGTAATCGTTACGTGTCTTTATTGTACGTTACTTACTGCGTTTTATCGAAGTGAGCGTTTGGCAAGAGCAACTGGATCGGTGTCGCTTCCGCAACTCGGCGGTGTTGCAAGCGCACAGTGTGGCTTTCACTGCATATAAGAACAAACACCTCTATACATTTTAGTGTATTTTACGTTTATCTTCTTCAAACAAACATTGAAATGTGTTGCGAAAAGGAACACCCTGTTTATGATGTTTCATGTAGGCATTTCACGGCTCTTACCCTTATTCAAAACAAAAGCCAAAAATAAATCTAAATCAAACCGGAAATGTTTAAGCCGAGCTTAGGACTATCGTTATTTTTAAATATTATTTACCTATCATTAGTTTTGTACTTAACCCCCTATTCTAGTTATCTATATATATATAACTCAAAGGTGACTGACATAGTGATCTATCAACGCACAGCCCAAACCACTGGACGGATCGGGCTGAAATTTGGCATGCAGGTAGATGTTATGACGTGGGCATCCGCTAAGAAAGGATTTTGATTAATTCTACCCCCAAGGGGAAAAAATAGGGGTTGAAAGTTTGTTAAGTTAAACTCCACGCGGACAAAGTCGCGGGTTCAGCTAGTCCATCTATATAACGTAAGATATTTATTTATGTATAAAATTGTTATGATTTTACCAAAAAAATATTATATTGAACCTATGACAAGGCAGAGGTGCTTATTTTGTTGGGTAAAAATCAGGACTAAGTTTAATTAGACAACAATACTTTGAGGTAAGTCAGTTTTCTTTTGTATAGCTGAGCCCGCGACTTCCTCCGCGTGGAATTTAACTTAACAAAAACGCCCGCTCCCGCGTTCTGAGCCCAACCGAAACAACAAACAAAAATGGGTCCCCATTTTTGTTTGTTTTTCTAAAATAAAAGTAGCCTAAGTTACTGCTTATAACATCAGCTATCCATTAGCAGAGGATAACCTAACAATCGAAACCAAACCACTATACAATCGAGACGAAAAAATAATATTCGTAACTAAACATCAAAATTATTATACCTTTGACAAAGGTCAAAGGGCCCAAAAAAATAAAACATCAGTGAAAGTCCCGTCAAAATCGGTCCAGCCGTTTCGGAGATTACCCGGAACAAACATACAGACAGACAGACAAAAAAAAACGCGTTTTGGCTATAGGTGTCGTATGTACTTTCATATGCATTTAGTGAAAAGGTGTTATTTTGATATTACAAACAGACACTCCAATTTTATTTATTTGTATAGATACCATTAGAATTACCGTCAATACCTTTTCGGGATATTCTCAGAAATTAATACATATTTAAGTCGTTGGAAAGATATGACCGACTGTGTTGTTATTCCATGTCGTGTGTAGAATAACGTGCTTTATCCTCACGTACGCTGAGTAATTCGATAGGAATGTTAATGCTATACAATTTCTATGGTTGTATTGAATGGACACGCTACTTACAAATGGTCTAGGTAGGCAGACACTCACTGGCGCACTGAATGTAAGTAGGTAATTATATCGATTTTAATACATTTTAGTGTTGAGTTAGGTTACCACGAATATATATATTATACCTAATAATATGGGCATATACAAATATGTATGTAAACACAAATGCAATTCAAAATAATTATATATGTAGGTACTTAAAACGTGTCTCTTTTTTCAAGAATTCCCACTTCAAACAATATAGAAACTCACATTATCCCGATAATTGATCGCCAAACGACTCCCAAAAAGGTTCACCCTTCCCTTCATCTGCATTGACGAATCATTTTATTATTTCTTTGTCAGTTAAACACAAGGTGCTGTTTCGCCAGTGCAAGCTCACGGTTAATCTACAAAAGAAGAAGGTTAACAAGTCAAATCCGGCATTAAAGGAACTATTTATTTTATTAAACTGTTTAATGTATTGACCTTCCAGCAGCCCTTCGCGGAACCAGTGTACCTTGAGAAAGACCGATCACGCGGAAACAGAGCGTGAGACAAAACCCTCGCAACAACAATTGACCTTTGTCTTCGTTTGATAACGACTGCATGTTGCTCCTTGTAATCATGTCAATAGATGTCTTAATTGCCTGACTCATGTAGGAGTCCAATTCTTGAACCTAGATCAAAGATACGTACCCTTTATAAATAGTTACTAAGTGACACAAGATAATTGTTCCCACTTATCATTGTACCTCGTTGTTATCTTTGTGTGTTCCCAAATTATTCCTAACATAACATTCGTCGATAGAAGTTGTTACTTCCTATAATTAGCCTACACATTACCGTTGTCTACTTATCTTTCCTTGACTATTGACTACAATATTAAGAATTTTGCTTAGTGATCCAAATCACTTTTACTTTGTTAAAGTAGTAGTTTAACAAAGTAAAAGTCAAGTCGCTTATTTCACAAGGCTAGTTTGACTTATTGACTTTCACAGTTATGGTGATCTCTGAGCAGTCAGCAATTTCTGGTAAGAATAACAAGTAGAATTACTTCCCAGTGATATTTATAAGATACTAGCGGCCCGCCCCGGCTTCGCACGGGTACATTGCGGTTACATTATTCGAGTTTTAGTAAGGATCCCTAATTTTTTTGAAAATATATCATAGCCTATGTCACCCGGGGATAGTGTAGCTTCCCAACAGTGAAATAATTTTTCAAATCAGTTCAGTAGTTTCGGAGCCTATTCATTACAATCAAACAAACAAAGTTTTCCTCTTTATAATATTAGTATAATTAGTATGATATACTCGTGTAACCTTTCATGATATTTCCAGAATATCTAATCTCTGTCTTGACAGGATGAATGATCGCCGCGGGAGCTATGAATGGCTGAGCTCAATGGCGGAGCCGTCTAATTGGGCCGCCCTTGTACACTCGTGGCCGAGTAATTATCGCTCTCCACCACTAACCACTGTCTCACGTGGTGCACGAACTCTACATGCTACATGTAAATAAAAGGGATGTTCTCCTAATTGATTGGTACCGTTTTCTAGCAGGTAATGTGCTCGAAACCCAGATTGAACTTTCATTTTAAATAGGTTGTGGGCAATATTTTTTTCGGATTGATTTTGATGATGCAATAAATATAATATTACGGGTCTCTATATTTCACTTTTACATTAATAATGTAAAGAGTAGCTTATATAGCTTATGTAGCTTTGCAGGTAGAGATTTACTAACGAGATCAATCTCCATCTTTATGCTAAATCTCACCTTGAAGCTGGTAAATTGCAAAATCATTAAGCTACATATGAAACGTGACTACACTAATGAAAACAACGTAGTTGGTACTTACATCTCTTTATCTTAAACAAGGATCTACGTGAAGCAATTTAAAAAGACAAACATAGGTAGGTAGGTGCAATGTTTAAGATGCAAATAAAGTAGGAACGAACAAATATCCTCCAGTAATTTAGAGTTACGAGCGTGTTTGCTCATCATAGTCGTGGGTGGTTAATCCCTAGGCCCACAGGTGTGCTCGCTGTGCACTCGACTAAAATGGAATGTTATAACTTACAATCAAGTGTGTACCTACTTAACAACACGTCCTAGGTACATGCACCAGTGTAAGAGACACCGGCCAGATTCTCTCTCGTGTCTGTGTTTTCCCGTATTTTGATTGGGGCCGTATCCGTTCTCGCCTGGCCATCTTGCAACGAAGATTGTAGTTTGAGTCAAAGCATCTATTCCAGTTGAGTGCTTAAGAAAATCATATTATTAGATTTTGAAGAAAATCACTACTTATATTTCTAAAACCTTCAGCGCCCTGTAGTGCCTGTAGTGCCATGTAGCGATTATAAAACCAAATAAGAAGACTGTTTATTTTTAATTTGATATTTTACCAATTATCTATGTGTATGAATCACCTTTTCAGGATACAAATCCAATACGGCTTTGTTTTGAATCTTTTAAAGTGCAAACATTATGGTTTTGGTAGTGACTAGGTGGGTTGTGGGTGTCTCCCACGCAACAATTATTTCAGTTTGGGGCCGTTGCGTAGGGGGGGGGCACCTCTATTAGGAATACAGTCTGCCAATTATGTCGATGCTGTTATTGCGCCAGTCTGTTTCGTCTATAGATAGGAAATCTCTACAATCCCCGCGAAATGCAGCATTTATCTTTCATGATCCTTTTACGAACCAGGACACTTCCATGTAGACAACGATTTTATCACCATAATTGTATTTCGTTTATCATTGCCACGATTTCCAGTTACTGGAGACAGTTTCATAGATATCTGAACTAGATTTTTTTTATATTGCCACCTAGTTATATTTACCAGAGCTTTTACATCGTAAATACCTACGTATACGTATGATGTATAGTATATGTACTCAGCAAGTCGTGAAATGGTGTTTGTTTCACATCAGTACCGGTCGATATACGGTCGTGACGAACTGCGCGCGTTGACAGCTTTTACAAGTTTGGCCAGGGCTGCCACCAAATCAACACCTTTCCACGACAAACGTGTTGTACCCGCTAACGAGCTTTGTAAATAGAAAGACTCGACAAATCACGGTTTCTGATGGTAATGAGAACGTTAACGTTATTTCTAACGGTATTCTGTATCTTACAATGATGATCGTGATGAATAGGCAGTATTATTTTGCTTAGTAATCAATAAAAATTACGACAGTGGATAAGTTAGTATACAATATAATTGAATATTATTCCTTCTTAGAGTTTATTATGGCAACCCTATTAAAAACAAGGTCCTACAAGTGCAGCCATTGATGCGCGCTGACGACGCATTTCCGTCAGCAACACTGCATATCCGGCCCCGGTGCGCGCGCGCCGCTTCGTCGCTCCACTGCTGATAAACAAAGGGTCAAAGGAACTTCCGCCCTGAATAGTAAACACTGGCTGTTGCGTCGCGTTCGCTTTTCGAAATTTGAATAATTATTACAGGTTTTTATGGAAGTATCTTTGTTTTTTAAGCTCTATTTTTTAAAACGTTACCCTTTGTGTGAACAAAGATGTGAATCTATAATACTTACTTCTTCACCATTACTTAATGGATCTAAGTATGCAGCCTGATAGCTTGTTGTTGTCATGTTGTTTCAAAAATAAAAAAGCATACTCCATCCTCGCGTCGTTTGTGTCAAGAGTCTTCAAAATAACAGGTAATTATTATTTATCTACTATATAAAAATAAGTCGGGTTTTCCTTCCTGACGCTATAACTCCAGAACGCACGAACCGATTTCCACGGTTTTGCATTCGTTGGAAAGGTCTCGGGCTGCGTGAGGTTTATAGCAAAGAAAATTCAGGAAAAAATTCAACAGAACGCGGACGGAGTCGCGAGTCACAGCTAGTTAATACCATAGATTTAAAATATATTTTTATTACGTGCATTAATAAGTACCTCTACCTTACCTTTAGTTATTTAAGAGTTTCACAATGTGTACCTACTTAATATTTAAACATTATGTCGTATGATAGACTTGACTGAACTATTTATGTCGACGTAGGTAAGTTATAGTATTAATACTCTTGCACTTGTTTATTTCAATTGTATTTATAAACATTGATACAAGCGGTGCGTTCTCATGCGTTCGCATCGGCGGCAATAACCGACATTGCAACACGCAAATGCCAACAATTAATGTAACGCTCGGTCAACGAACTTCAACAATGCCAGTTAGAATGAACTCGTTATATCCTCCACAGAAGACCTCGTTTTATTAAACTACTAACTACTGTTTGCCTACAATCAACAACGGAAAAATAATTAGTAACTATTGTCAGTTACAATATTTAGAACTAGCCTGTGCCCGCGACTTCATCCGCGTAGTATTTAACTTAAAAAAAACGGGATTATCGGGATAAAAAGTATCCTATGCGTTAATCCCGGTTATAAACCATCTGTTTTCCAAATTTCATCCAAATCCGTTCAGTAGTTTTTGCCTGAAAGTGTAACAAACATCCACACTTACAAACATTCGCATTTATAATATTAGTAGGATTTGCAACAATGATTAGAAACGATACCAAATAGGCACTCACGTTGGGAGAAATAACGTGGCTGCATGTGACATGCTTAAGGCTAAAGCGCCCATCTAGCCCGCAAAGATCAATTTTTTTGAGGTATTTTAGAAAATTTTCAAAATCTGACAATAATAAAATGCACATTTTGTAATTCGCGACAAAGACCAGTGCATTTATTACTCTAAAACATTTCAAGAACGACAGCTATCCAGATAATCTGGCAATTTTTGTATATTTAGTGATTAACTAGTGTCATATCCACCGTGATAATATTTAGAGTAAAATAAATGTATTAATAAACGCACTGCATACTGTGTTTGTCGCAAATCACAAAATGTTGTCTTAAATGTTTTCAGATTTTGGATAAACTATAAAAATACTCGAAAATTTTGAATTTCGCGGGCTAGACAGGCGCCTTCACCTTAATGGGGAATGGAATAGTTGTATGGCCAATTGACTTCAGCTCATATACGGGCTGGCTAAACCAAGGTAGTACCACCCTCACACGAAAGATCGACGTAAGGAGCTATTATAGCTGTGACTCTTAGGATGACTGGGAGAGCTTGAAGCCCAAACCCGACTTTTTTGTATAAAAACATTTTATTGAGTCAAATTACTTACCACGCATGTAAGTAAGCGTGACCCAGGCATAAATTAGTCGCGTATTAAAATTCAAGGTACTTATTAAGATTTTAGAAGAGCTCAAGCGTTTACATGCGTTTAAAACGATGTTAGGCAGTTGTTGTCAACTTTTGTTGTCTTCCAACTTTTCTTTTAAAAACACTTCAAAAGGAAGTTATAAAACGTTTCATTAGATTTTAACAGCGGTGCACTTTGATCGGCCGAGTGCATTGTTAATACACTGTGCCTTCATTCACAAAGGGATCAGCCGATAATCGTCCGTATGTCCATCAGGTCATCAGTCAGAGGCGAGATGAAAGGTCCGGCGAAGAATGGATAATGAACGCGCTGAGCTGCTGTGACAAATGAGGGCAGCTTTGTTGTATCAGCTTTGTATTAGTGAAACACATCATGGGAATACCGAGCGCCGTGTAGACTTTATATCGCTGACCGCACACTCAATCATTCTAACCTAGACGACCATTAGATAGTTCATCAAAGAGGCCGACTCAACAAACAATAGTTTGTTCGTAATTACTTTGAGTACTTTGTGACTCTAGTAGGTAGGTAGTAGTACTATGAATAGGATTTTTATTTCGTGGAATTCGGACAGCTATCAGTTTTTGACATTTCAGATGTAATAAACCTTTTTTATGACTCTTATTTTTAAGTAGGTATATATTTAATTAAACAAAAATAACAGATGCCCTCACACAAGCTCTAAAATTGAAATGGCAGTGGGCAGGTCACGTATCGAGACTAACAGACAGCAGGTGGACAATCAACACTACGAGGTGGAAAGGGCCAATCGGTAAAAGAAGGGTAGGGAGACCGAAAAAACGATGGGCTGACGACATCACCAAATTTATAGGAAAGGACTGGCAAACTATCGGCAAGGACAGAGATGAGTGGAAAGGACTGGAGGAGGCCTTCACCCGAGGAGGGGTCCATATCCAATAACAAAAAGTAACTCTTACTAACATTTAGACATAAGCAAAACATTAATAACGAACTAAACACTAACAAACAAGTACCAACATTTGAAATGGAAATTAAGGATAAGGAAATAAAGGCTTTTTTTTTTTATATATTTAATTGAATGATAAAATAGATTTTGATATTTAAGGTAGGTGACCGAAATCCGGCTGGGATGACATTAAGTAAAATAAGCATGAGTAAATAACATATATAGTTGAGATAAAAACTTTATTCATCACTTGGACACCTTGTGTCACTTTCTTTGTCTTCACCTGATTTATATTAAAAATAATACAAAGTAACAAACATTTAGTATTACTTTTAACATCTGATAAAGTAAAATATATCTGCAAAACATAATGTCGAAATGATTCGAGTTTCGTTTCCAGTCTAGCTTTTGTTGACCGACATTTGGAAGTGATCGGATGATAGCATGAATTAGAGATTTAAATATTGATAACCTAATGTACGGAGTCTAATAAGCTCCCTCTCCTTATAGGTACTTAAACAGCGTAATAGGTTTTTTTACCATATACATATCCGTAATAAGTTGTATAAAACAGTTATACAGTAGTTATCCAGTCGTAATTGACTCTTTGGCTCGAGCAATTAAAGTTTAGTGATCAAGGAAATTATGTTTTTAATAGGTGCTTACAGCATTAAAAGGAATGGGCACATATCGTTTCCGTCAAGGCAGTAAATGTTACCAGTCATGCCTGCGCAGTTTGCTTGTTTTTATAAAAGTTTAATATAAACAAGTCATTCAATAGACATATAAATACTGACCATGCTGGCTTGGTTACATTATTATGTTCACATCAGTGACAACTCCTTCATTTATTCAGGTAAATTGCATAGAAATTGAGCACTAATGGCTAACATCCTGCATTATACACATCACTCCTTGAAATGTCCCACAATGTGAGAGTTAAGATGGTTTGTGTTGTATTTCAAATAGAATTGTTTGCCTTAACGTGCAATTCGTATACAATTTATGGCATAATCCATCGATATGATGGAGAGAGTATAAATCAGCACCCAAAGTATATTCTAGTGGGCACTATCATGCCACTCATAAAGCCCAATATGAGACCGGAACCGATACGGAAATTTGGTTTTGCCCCCAAACTCGTTAAGCCAATTCTTTGAAATAATAATTACTTGCCTACAACTTTTGGTAGTAGGTACTACAAAATTATTCGATAAACGAATAAATATTTTCCCTGTAAGTACTTTTGATTGGTTTAGGCTGGTTTATCCACGATAATACGTATTTATCGTTGATGATTCTAACCTGTACCTAATTGGTAAGCCGGTTTTCACCTCCCTAACTCTACATTTGGTTTTCCCAGATTAATCACATTTAAATATTATTTTAATTAGAACAGTTCCATGTAAAAGCGACGTCTTTCAAAAATATACTCATATCATGTGCCTATTATTTCACGTTTAAAATCTTTGCCAAAGAATATTTTGCTTTCAAGCAACATAAGTTTACCTAACAAATTAAACAACGAATGTGTCTTGATAAGCCACATGTGTCCTAGATCGCTTGCCTAACATGTACAAAACTAATGCAAGTAGTTCACTGTTCTCAGAACTCGTTTTGTTTTCTGTGTCATGGCACAGTCTTTTATACTGGTCATGGAGAATAAACTAATTACGTTATTATTAATTAAATCATGCACTTTAGTTGCATGCGGTTTCGCTTAAAGTTTTGGGAACACTCGGTATACTTGTAAGGCTACTTGAAAGGTTCTCACACAAAGAAAGGCTCACGATCATAAAGCAAAGAACCGATGATCTCGGTGCAATGGATGCAAGTAAGAAGAGACCATGAAAGGAAGTCCCGGGAGAGTCATATTCAGCGATAGATGCCTGCGACCTAATGGGTGATAGGCAGAGATAAGTACCTATTACTTTACAAAGCCGTTTATTGTAATGGAATTTATAATTTCATAACTTTCATACTCTGACACAGTTATTTTTGCACACCGAACAAAATTGCGAACATAATGTTTAAGCGGATCCATCATTTAAGTAATATCTTGCAACAGACAAGCATGACGTTTCGTACGTAAAGTATCGCATTTTCCTTCATATAATAATAAGATACTTGTTCCAAGATGTCGCGGTGAGCCGGCCTTGTCCTCACGAACTAGAACCAGCCGGACCTTACCGTTGCGAGTTTCTCGAGCGCCACCGTTTAGGTCACTAGCTAGCTGTCTTAGGCCCCGCCACACATTCCCACCACTGTAGCTCCTGTAAAACAGGATCGACAATGGTGACAAATAATGACTTCGAGGTTTGACCCTCGACGAGTTCCGGGGAAAAGTTAAATTGTTTTGGAACCCGCACGAATTTAATCGAAAGAAATAATGTCTCAGGTCCGTAAGATAAGTCGATTTCAAGTCTGAGAGCGGTCTTGGAAATGTCATTTCAGTACAAAGTTACATGTCAAAAGCGTACTCAAGACCGCTCAGACTTGAGACAGACTTATTAATACGGGCCTTATTATTGCAATGTTGATGTCACCGCCAACTAGCTTAATTCGCCGTTCAATTAACAGCCTAGGCACTTAACTAAACGGCGCCGTTCAACTAGTGGCCTGAATGATATTCAGCCATTTGATTAAACAGCTAGGCAAATGACTTGGATCGATAACGTTTAACTACTTGCCTAGCCGTTTAATTACCTGCCTAGCCTGTTCATTTCAATTTAGTTCTACTTTCTGCCACCTAGCGCAGAAACTCACCAAACTGTCAATATCTCTATATTCTATATTCTCTTTGGTCAATATGGCGTCGGAAAAAAACAACTTTGATGGAATAATTTTATTAGGTACTTTGGTTTTTACGTTTTTTTTTTTAGATCCACCGAATCTATTTGCCGGGTGGGGTTTCTGTGGGGTCATAATAAAAATAACCCTAACCTAAACCCATCCAGGTCGTTCTGCTTGGGTAGTATTTTGAAAAAGTTTTGTGTGTACTTAAATGTCAACCAGTTGCCTAAGCATTAGCCAGCCAGTTTATTAAATGTTGTAATAGACGATACGGCTGAATAATCATTTAGGCCGTTAGTTGAACGGCGCCGTTTAGTTAAGTGCCTAGGCTGTTAATTGAACGGCGAATTAAGCTAGCTGGCGGCGACATTGATATCCAATTTAGAGTGTTTATCTACAGACAAACTGCAGACTACAAGCGGACTGCGTAGTCCGCTTGTAGTTCTCTTGTGACCAAACTGCAATTCGACTTCAACTCGATCCAAACTGCAATTTTGCAGTCGGCTTGCGGTTTGGATGCGCTCGTCTGGAAATACCCTAACCGATGAAATTATATAAGTAACTAATACGCCTTCAGTTACGTGATCTCACCCATGACAATGATGAAATCACTTAAGTCATGCTCAGTACTTATTATCACAAAAGGTAGATGCATCATAATTTTTGTTGTCTTTTGAAAATATCCATTGTGTGTATTGGCCACTTGGTATTTATATATAAAGTATAAGACTTCGAATTCAGTATATTGACAGGTGCAGATACTAAACTATATCAAATAATTAAGTGTTATATTGAAACGTACCAGTTCGCAGAATAGCCTTCATCTCGAGAATATCCACTTCATTACCTCATGTAACCTCAACCACAGTGTTTCCTTCAAACAATTGTTCATTGTACACAAGTGCTACAAAAGTGTCTATGTGCATCTACTTACATAGACAATAGAGTCTTCAGCTACCTACGTGAGACTGTGCATTTACGCAATATTCCAAGTTATCTATTAAAGACTTAGAATAGGAATAGTTAAGGACCTATTTTCCTTAATTGTGAGTAAACCGCACTTAAGAATTTTCCATTAATCGTTGAGATCACTTGACATAAAATCGATACGATGTGGTTTATAAAGGTACTTACATATACAATACCTAATAGCTTCACAAAATATGTGAGTAAGTTGTTATGATGCCCAACAAGATTAACCATTAGCATGACCTGCCCAATATTGTGGTTTAATGCCATCTGATTCTGACTGGTGAAGTCTGTGCGAGGTTGAAAAATATTTTCAGGAAATGCCTCATTATTCTATTAATAATGCGCACCTGTTTAGTATTCTTTGTCGAAAGTGGAGTTACCCAAAAGCGAAGCACATGGCGTCCTAAATTTAGTTAATCGTTTCCTGTTTAATCCCAGCCGTAAAGCCAGAAGTATCTACGATGGCCCGAAACTGCATATTAGCGAGTGTTTACGACCTATAAATTGAGCTTCTTTTACGATTCGATAGCGATTGGGAAATAGAATTTTGTCATTTGTAGGCGCAGGATTAACTTGATACAATATTTTTTTTAAGATTCGTAATCCTTACTAATCCTACTAATATTATAAATGTGAAAGTTTGTGAGTGTGGATGTAGGTATGTATGTATGTATGTTTGTTACTCCTTCACGCAAAAACTACTGAACGGATTTGCATGAAATTTGGAACACAGATAGTTTATAACCGGGATTAACATATAGGATATTTTTTATCCCGATAATCCCGAAATTTTTGTTACGTTAAATACTACGCGGACGAAGTCCGTGGGCACAGCTAGTAATATTATAAATGCGAAAGTTTATGAGTGTGGATGTTTGTTACTCTTTCAGGTAAAAACTACAGAACGGATTTGGATGAAATTTGTAACACAGATAGTTTATAACTGGGATTGACACATAGGCTACTTTTTATCCCGATAATCCCGAAAAAAAATATTGGTTTATTTTTTGGACTATTCAAGCAAGCAAGTTAAAGAACAATCTTGTAAAAAGGTATCTAGGCGGACCAGTCCCTACAAGCAGCGCTCGTACATCAGTATGACTTGAGGAGCGGCATCACTCTCCTCAACCAGAACGAAGGGAAGAGAATAACCCACCTCACAGAACCAGCGTAAGCAAGGAAATCCTACTAATATTATAAATGTGAAAGTTTGTGATTGTAGATGTATGTTTGTTACTCCTTCACGCAATAACTACTGACCGGATTTTGATGAAATTTGAAACACAGATAGTTTATAACTGGGATTGACACATAGGCTACTTGTTATCCCGATAATCCCGAATTTTTTGTTAAGTTAATTACTACGCGGGCGAAGTCGCAGACACAGCTAATTCAAAATATATAAATGCCTTAGTGTGATGCCTTCTGTGCTTAAAAATATTGGTTTATTTTTTGGACTATTCAAGCAAGCAAGTTAAAGAACAATCTTGTAAAGAGGTATCTAGGCGGACCAGTCCCTACAAGCAGCGCTCGTACATCAGTATGACTTGAGGAGCGGCATCACTCTCCTCAACCAGAACGAAGGGAAGAGAATGACCCACCTCACAGAACCAGCGTAAGCAAGGACATTCAAACATAAATTGAATGCAATTACATCAGTGCCGAGATTTATCTAAAAAGCCAACATTTCTAACTACACAATAGATAATGTAGCTGTCGCACGAAGGGAATTTTCTTGCGTCAGAAGTGGCATTGCAACTTTAAAAAAGTTATAACGGGTTTTTGTTTTAAATTACTTTGTTAATAAAGTTAATAATTAGTAGTCACCGGGCATTTGAATACTACGCAATCCAATCTAAATCAAATCTTGAAGGGATCTGAAAATTTGTCGATAGACCAAAATTTGCAATGTAGCTTGCAATATGCATAAGCCACATGCGAAACAATAAATTAATAAACTAATTGTTAGGTCATTTCGAAGACGCACTTACTTGAATCGGAAACCACTAACTGATAAATTTTCAGTACTCTGAACACCATTCACAGCTAAAAATAACCTCAATCGGGATGAGTAAAATATTATTTTTACTGATGTATCTGAGTCATGAAAAGAGAAGCACAATTGGAAGCATTCAGTCGCATGAGTGTCGTTATTTTTTAAATTTTAAAGTAATACCAATAAATGTTGTTAATTGCGTAAATATAAATGGAAAACTGAAGATAACAATGCCGTAATAATACATTTGCAGATTAATTAATACCAAAATAAATATAATATTTTCAATATAACACACCATTAACAAAAAAAGTACTTACATTAGTATTTTTTACAGAATATTGTTACTTTTAAAATCATGATAAAGTCGACATCTATAGGTACTAAAAGTAAAGTAGACATGTTAATCCCGCGACTACATATTATTATTATTATCGAAATCCACTTATCATACAGGTACGTCATCCACTTACATAATATGTATTAATAGCTGTGCCCACGGACTTCGTCCGCGTAGTATTTAACGTAACAAAAATTTCGGGATTATCGGGATAAAAAGTATCCTATATGGTAATCCCGGTTATAAACTATTTGTGTTCCAAATTTCATCCAAATCCGTTCAGTAGTTTTTGCGTGAAGGAGTAACAAACATACATACATACATACATACATACATCCACACTCACAAACTTTCACATTTATAATATTAGTAGGATAGTAGGATTATGCATGTAAATATGTGTATGTATGTGTTCATAAGCGTGTGTAATACGTGTTTTCAGCCAGTTATCCGATTTAAAGTAAGAAAAAGTTTTAGAAATATTTGCCTTTCATGTTCTGGGTTTGTATTTTTGGCACCCAACGTGGGACTCAATTATACCAATTGATTTCTGTGTAATTTCAATTTTTCATAAAGTTAGGCATGTCTCATGACAGTTGAAAAAAAGGAAAAAATATGGAACTGCCTAAGATTAGGAACTATAAATTAAACTTTCGCGATGTTTAATGGTATACAATGAATCTGAATATTAAAAATTCTGACGTCAACGACACGATAAACAAATCGATAAATATATCTTAACGACCTAGAAGTTATCTATAAACGGACGTGATTACGAGAAATTATCTGACGTGTGCGCATATCTTTCTTATTAAAAGCAAATTAACAAGAAAAACGGCATTACAAAGGCATAAATTCCGATAACGTTGTTGAACAACGGAAACGCACTTCTTTCTATGACATCATGTCTCGACGCGGCGCCAATAACGATCGCTATTATGTTTGATAACAGGGTTCGTATTTGGTATCAACACGCGACATTTACGTGATAAACACGATAACAAGATATAATTTCAGTAAGTTTGTTGACAGTTCCCAACTGTTGCAATATTCGTCATTGTTTGTTCCATCCTTTCTGAGAAAGTGTTGCTATAAATAATTCCAGTAAGGGTGTATTTATGAGACAAATGTGGTGCAATAACTTGGGACGGCCTGAGAGCGAATTTGAGTCCGATTATGAGAGGTAGTTTTGCACTAGAATTATGTTTCCAAGTTCACTCTCAGATTTGAGATCAATATTTTGACCTAAAAAATTGTTAACCAAATAAATAAACGGTATACGAACCGAACAGTTTAGAAATAAGTAAAGATCTATGAAACTTTGTCATCGTCTCGAACATTGATATTAAAAGGTTGGAATACTTGTCTGTGTTTAAATAGCCAGTGACGGCGACTGCTGCCGAGCCAGGTCAGCTGCCATCGATACTGCAATCTCTAAGGTGTGCCACTCACTGTCACAGATTAGGTATTATTATCGTCATATTTATCGTGAACCATCCATCTCCGCCTTATCACGGCACATCTTCATAACGATTCTAGGAACTGTTTTCTAAAGAAAATGTGGGTGAAGTATTTAAGGGTCTTTTTGTGCAATCGCTATGATAACGGCGTATCGAAGATTTTCCTGATAGTGCAATTAATATGTTAATGTTCTCGATTCATTCATTGCATGTGAATAGGTACGAGTACTTATCTTCCTAGAAGTATATAGTAGAGTACAATGGTATCTTTAGTCTGTCTTTCTCGAGATAAAATTAGTTTGATGTCTGCTTTATGTCAAGGTCAAAGCCTACGTAGGGAATAAGCAAACATAGTTTAAACTTTTGCAACAAGAATAATGTACCCTTCCAACTTTGGAACTATCTATGTCAGACATACACCACAAAATGCTTACATTCATCAACGGAACACATCGCCAGTTCACTCCAATTAAGATTCATGTTCATTGAGTGAGTCAGCCGGCTGCCAGGCGCAGGCCGCGGCCATTGAGACCAGTCATGGAATAAGGTCCGTTGGCGGTGCGCGGGCGCAGCGTCACGCGAGTTATTCCATGCAAATTGTCGTTGTTTCATTAAACTAATGCTTCACGTCCGGCGAGACTAGTGTCGCCTTCGCGTGCCGACGCCAATCGCTCACTGCAAATGATGCAAATAAACACTGTTTATTACTTGTATAGTATTTATTGCATTTTTTCCAACCTTATTCTGTAGGGTGGCTGTGTCGATAAATGCCTTGTTCGAAATAACATTTCACGCATGATTTATTGATGCTTAATTGTCTTCAATTAGACCTTTGTTCATCACAATTTCATTCACAATCAAAATTAGCCTCTAATCCGAATACCTATACAACCCATGAACCACCGTTTTTTTACATATTATATATCTGAGTTGTTTTTGTAATTTGACTTTAGTTTATTTCCCTGTAAAAAGGTTATTCTCCGTCCAAACAAAGCAGCCTGAGTCAGCAGTGGCTGGCTACGTAAATATTTTTAATTTCGGCCGCGTTCTGAGCTCTTTGTTTTGCAAATGACTTGCCGTTGCCGTACATCCAGTGTTTACATATCTGGAGTGTCTTGAGCGGATCCATATGCTCCTCCGCTTTGACATACTGCATGTCATAAGCGCCAGTCACGACCGCCGCTTGGAGCCATTGTCTTAAAAGAAAGATGCATATGGATATCCTTGCAAATGAGATGCGTATTGCAAACGCGATGATCACGTTTCAAAGAGTCTCGTTTTGCATTATTCTTCATAATGTGACAACCTGGGAGTATTCTGTTTTGTTCCTGTTTATACAAAACATTCATACCTACCTTCATTGCAGACCGTAGACAGAGAAAAGATTTATGTTCAGTGACAGGTAGTGACAACTTTAAAGGGTGAGCATAATTAACAATACAAAAAAGACAATCAAACAATTTTGCAGTTTGAGCTGGTAAAAATAAATAAGGCATCGTTGGCATCTAATCATGAAGTGCTTTAGAAATTCTAGGTAAGTATATTTTAAATAGGTTTACAAAACATGGTTGTCCACTTGATTATAAAATGGTACAAGAGCCATATGTTTGTTTATTTGTAGATCAGATACCAGTGTGGATGACGCACGTCGTCTGTTTGCCACAGGGAGAGTAAGAGCAGTAATAAAGCAACACAAGGGTTATCGCGGCGAATGTTACTCAGCGGTCATTTCACTTTGCAATAGCGTTGATAACGTCCCTATTGTTCTAGCGCCGTTATCGTGTACTGAAACGCTTATTGTTCGTTATGTTATCAGAAATTGTACTGCCATCGATAAGCCTCGTGTACTTACATTCCAATTACCAAGTATGCTGAACAATAATGAGGAAAAATAATCAGAAACGTTTTCTTGAAGTAGGCTGACTTACGCGAGGACGTAATACTTTTCGTAAAATCTGTTTACTCATATTGAATAAATAAGGAAGTAGGTATATCTTTGTATTACTTTGAGTGCCTACTTAATATAGTCAGTAGACTGTTTCAAAAAGCCCTGTATGTGATAAAAACCACGTGTTAAATACTTCACCTAGTTTTGTCCTCAGCTGCAATAGTAGTCAGCCTTTTCAAATGTATGTTCCCAAAATTTTTATCTCTGCAAGTTATGAGGATTTTGCTTTGCAAAGGTTAATTCAGTAAGATCACAATTGAAAACATGATTTTCACTTTTTAAGTTAAGTAGTTAGTGATATGTTGGAACATCTTAAGGAATCCAACGAGTCATCGGGCGTGCTGCGACATAAGCCAAAACATTTAGCAAAAAGCATAACAAAATATTGAACATGATGCATGAGTGCACAATGAATGTGTCGCAGACCTCTGTGCCGCGGACTGGACGGGAAATAAATTGTTGTCGTTAACTCACATGCTTACAACAAGCAAGTGCAGCCTACTCAATAAAGAGATTGATTCCACAACGACACACCATGACAAACTCACTAGGGAATTCATCATGTGGAGGATAAAGCTCGAGTTTATTTGCTGAACCAATGTTTTCCTTTTAATTTTCCCACGTTTAGTTAAGCTGATTTAGTAGTAGTTATATACTTAAGTAACGTCTGAGAATGGTACAACAGAAATAGCTATTTTAGGATAGGCAAAATATTTACTTCAGATTGTAGAAAAGTTGATGAGTGACCATACGGAAAGAATAGCTAGTACAGAATAAAATTGAAGTTTGTTACAAAATACTGTCTCATTATTTATTTTATAAACGACTTAACCTTAGACGAGAGTGACTGAACATATGGAAATGCATCATGAGTGTGCTGAGATGAGCCAACGTTCCCGATTTAGACGCACCGTAATCGTTCGAAAAAGAAAGCCGTGGTTTAATCTAACAGGTGAACTCGCGTTTTTTTTCTACAGGTATGTTTCCGTAAAACGGGTAAGATGTCACACCCACGAACCACTTACTGTTTAAACAATGATGTCAACTACAAATGACATCACCATGCGATCATTACGTCAACATTGCCGAAAATACCGTCGTATTCTGGCACTGCCGTCTTCGAGGATCAACTTGTAACTAGCCTAAAACGAATGACCATAGATAAATAATGCATTTATGTTCACTGATCTGATATGTCATGGACCCCTATCCACTGTACGATACCCTTGGGGCCTACAAGCGTTGCTCAGTTTGGGCCGATAGGTGTGTGAGTCTGGCAATATGTTATTTGATTTCTTTTACATTCATGCGCTCATAGCATGACTTACCTTACCATGGACCTAATAAAAAAAATACTTTGTTTATTTAAAACCAGCCAACGTCGTGAGTGGTCCTCAAGGATTGATTAAGATGAAAGCTCTTTTGAATTGGATAAATTACTCAACCGATCTCAACTGTGGAATGGCGTTCATCTATTTGAGATTGCAAAGTACCAACTAGGCATTGATATTTCTAGCAACTCGTGTGTTTGTGCGCGCTAAATTTGTTACGAATCGATTGGCCGCATTTCAGCACGCACCGTCCAATCTTAAACCGTTACTATTTAACACAATGCGTAAACATCAACATAACAGTGTTTACGAGCTGGAAAACTTATTACTTGTGAAGTGTGATGGAGTGGGTACACGGGCGTCGGCAACCGCAAGCCCGTGGAAAGCGGCATCGTAATAAACCGGTGGATTTATTGAGGCGGGTCCACATATCGTATCGACGTTTCAATCTATAGTGTCTGACTTTGCCCGCATCAGACATACAGGTTCGCTTTGGTACGGCCTTCGGCTCCCATCTCTTTGAGCGCGCTCAAAACACCGCAACCGGCCTCGGCGCTGTCATTGGCAACCTGAATGCAGCGAAATCTCATGTTTAATCTTTTTCATGCCTCTAAAAGCATTTCATGCAATCTGAATATGATTATCACCGCTTTCGGTGAAATAATTCTGGGGAACCGGTGTCCCCGAGAATATCTAACCAGTTTGAGGTATGTTACACCAAGGCAATGGCATCGCCACTGTCTGTGTAATAAGCGAAAAAAATTACGGTCTTTATACTAACGGAAAAGTTATCGTCTTTGATGGAAGAGATTTTTCGTATTGACCATGCTAGTTCTAAGAGTTGGTCGCTTGCACACATAAGTTGGTCTCACTGTAGTTAACTTCTTATGTGAAGTTTGAAACCGTAAGCAAAGTGGTGATGAGGGATTAACAATCCCTTAACTTTTAAAAAGGATACAGTTCTTGCTAGTAGGAAGGCATGTTGAATGAGTTCACCCGCGTTGTAATGGTAAAATATTTGAGCGCGGCACCGTTAGTCGGAGCTGTGTGGGCCTGATACTCTTAGATGGTCGTTCGTCGGCACCTTTGTGCATTGACCCGTTCGGCTTTGTACACCAACAAACTTCCTTGTTATTATTAATAGATAGATAGAATAGTAAATGTATGAACAAAAGATTAATCCCAAAATTAATATAAATTATAATCCCTTCGTTTTACCAATATTTTTTGAGGACAAAAGTGTTCTACAACTCCAGTCTAAAGCGATTTAAATTTTCGTAATCTGAAAGTAATAAAATAAAAGAAAACAAAATAAAACAGTGGTAGGGTCTTATTGTTAGCTCTGATCTTTATATGCTGCTTACAATAAGACAAACTTTAGATGAATAAGATTCTGTATTAGCAGTGATAATACCTTATCTACGACAGGTACCTATGCTGAGGTTGTACGAATCTTTAGCTAAGTATGCGATGTTAGCATCGCAATTAAATTATCTTCAATTCGCGACATTTAGATGTTAAGTATTTCGTAAGCGTTTTAAGCAAATAAGTTTGAGTGTCATTTAGGAATGTTGTTGGCAAGCGTGCATTCTCGTGGTTGCCGAGTCATCTTGCGCTTCGGCGTAAGTGACGAGCGGTAGCCAGGGAGCCATATAAGTGTAATAGTGCTGTTCGTACTGGAATTTTAATGGAATGGAACCAATGGGGAACTAGTCACACAAAAGCGGCTCGAAACAGCCGAGCGAACGGTACATTCAATTAGGAAAATTATCGTGATGTAGAGAAATGTTTACACCCTAGATATTTTATGTGTTTCCTTGAACGGTAAAGACGATAAAATATACGGACACTAAGGTTGATAATTACGTGTTAGCATTTCCAATCTGGTTTCAAAACTTGAGAGTACCATTGGTAAGTAGTTAAGTGAAATACTTTAAGAGGTGAAAGGTATAAATTTTAAAGAAAGACAAATATATTTATAAAACAAGGCATTCCAGGGTTGTAGAGTCACGACATAATTTTCTGACATAATTCACGATTTAGTATCTAATGTTGATTGTCATTCATTCTAATTAATGGTTTTCATCATTAAGTAGGTACCTAATATATTTCATTCAGCTTTTTTTAAAAGTTTATTTCGCAAATTTCTAATTTGTAATATCAAAATAACACCTTTTCACTAAGTGCATATGAAAGTACATACGACAACTATAGCAAAAACGCGATTTAAAAATGTTTTGTCTGTCTGTCTGTCTGTCTGTGTGTTTGTTCCGGGTAATCTCAGAAACGGCCGGACCGATTTGGAGGGGACTTTCACTGGCAGATAGCTAATGTCAAAAGGATGGATGGATGAAAGGATAGCTGATGTTATAGGGAGTAACTTAGGCTACTTTAATTTTAGAAAAAAATTAGGGTTCCGCTTAAAAAAATTAAAACACATGAAATCAAAGAGTATCTGGAAACGGGTGGACCGATTTTGACGGGACTTTCACTGGTAGATAGCTGATGTTATAAACAGTAACTTTGGCTACTTTTATTTTAGAAAAACAATATTAAAAAATGGGTCCTGTCACGCGGGCTCAGAACGCGGGAGCGGGCTTTTTTGTTAAGTTTAATTCCACGCGGACGAAGTCACGGGCTAAGCTAGTAGTTAATATTGCCCACATTCCACGCGGACGGAGTCGCGGGGCACAGCCAGTAAAATATAATATCCTTGCAGGGTAAAACCAATAGGCTCTTCCTTGTATTTATATGCAAAGAAGATATGAAAAAATTGAAAGGGAATCTTGCATAGTGTTACGCCGCTCTCTCCCGACTTCGCCAGTGTCCTGCCGCCGCTATTCACCAGACCACATTCCTGCGCGATCGTCCCGCCATAAACGGTCGTCGATCGCCGCAAGTGGCATCGTTCGGCGGCCGACACTGGGAATGCTGCGGTCGCGGGTTTCACACACACCAAACTTGGCTGCATCGGCTTTTTCAACTTCTAATAACTTCAGTTGTTCAGCAATTAGACACGACAATTAATCGTTGGATGACAGCGGAAGCATATTAATTAACCACGATAATGGGATCTGGCTAGAGACGAGGTAGTGAAATTGAATTAAATACGAGTAATGTGCGTTTAAGATCAACTCATAAGCAAGGTACAACTATAGAAGCAACGATAGTGGTATGTAACAAAATGGCACAAAATTATTTTCAAACCGAATGAAAAGCAACTTTCCAAAATGGACAAGACACTGAGATAAAAAAATAGGTATATAACCTATATTATTTTTAAATACTACTTAAATATTTACCCGATCTAGCCTCTGTTCAAGTAGTAGTTCATATCGGTATGATTACCAGCACTGTGTATTAGCACCATTTACACAATCAATGGTATCGGTATTAATAAAATACCTTTATAAGTTGATCACCGGAACTTAGGGGCCGTCCATAAATTACGTCACACGAATTTCATGATTTTTTGACCCCTCCCCCGTCCTTGTCACAGCTGGTCACATTTGTGAGACCCGCCTGCCCCTACCTAGTGTTACATTAAGAAATTTATCGTCGACCCGCTCCCTCCCCTTAACGTGGGACGTAATATATGGATGGCCCCTTAGTGGTAGATGCTACATTTTGCGAGCGGGCGGCGGCGGCGGTCGTACCGTTATCGGCCTCGGAATGGGCACCGCTCTATCGGTACCATTGCCGGTGCGGCTGGGTAAATACCAACACCCACTGACGTCGATCCTGATATACAGATGCGGACCATTCCTAGGATTTAAAATGGCAATAAAATAATTTTCAGCGAACTCTTCCAAACCTCAAACGTTCACAAATCAGTTAAATAAATGGTAGTTAATACCTTAGTAAATATAATATGTAGGTGTGCCTACATCATATACTATTCGTGCATCAGCTAATTGCTCTAAATAGATCTCCGACTTTGATAATTTTAGTGAAATCTAATATAATGTTAAGGTTACTCATAATGGTAATGTCTACAATGACAAAAAAATATATCGAAGCGTTAGAATAGATTGCATTGCGGGGGTGCTGCTCTCAGCAACGAAAGACGATATATATACATTTGTAGTGTTGAATCCATCTTTATTGTAGCCTTATAACGTCCTGAACGAACGATAATTTTGTACCATTCGTTCAGTGATCGATACGTCGGCTAAAAATAGGGATTTTTGAGTAGGATTCGATACTACAAATTGTACGACAGGTATATTGATTATCTTAATTATCTATCTGATTAGCGTCGTGACTTGCCTCGGCATTCCTCAGACCATTGTTGGTCCAGACCAGTCAAGTAATATCTTTATACCTTTCCTATCATTTGACTTACATCATGCGTCCTGACATTTGCAAGTTTACCAATTCTCCACGCGACGCATCATATTTTGTGCGTATTCCAATATATGGGCATCTAATGTTAGGTACACTTTGTACTAAGTGCGGTATTGCTGGGTAGGCAGATGCTGGATGCGGCATGCTGAAGACAGGGCGCTATGGCGCTCATTAGAGGAGGCCTATGTCCAGCAGTGGACAAGCATAGGCTGATGATGATGATGATGATGATGATGATGGGGTATTGCTGCTTTTCAACGATGTATCGTAGCTATTTATGATGGAATAACTACTTTGATGATTTCACGAGCGTACCTACATGAATGTAATGAGAAATTGCGGAGGCAACTATGTATAGAAAAGTCCGTTGGCCTAGAAATAAATATTTGCTAAGCTACCTACTTGCCGATGACAAAACCGGACGATGACTGGCTGGTAACGATTAGTATAGGCAGGAAGGATTCAATCATTTGTCATCACTAAATCGACATCACAAAACTCATAGCTACTTAAGTAACTATCTGTTTTATCCAAACACCTTTAAGAAATTTTCGCTTCGCACTTCTTAATCTATGGTTTTATCGATTTACACGAATCCGACAAGACGTGAGTGCCTTTGTATTAACATGTAGTTAATTAATATTTCAGCTAGCTATTTGTCCAGTCACGGAACAGGGAACAATAGTCGATGACGATGACAATAGTTGGATCGTGCGCACGCGCGCATAACTAGCCGCCTGTCATGTCAACGCAACGCTCATTAAATCTATGAAGTTACGTACGTATTGCTTGTAATTAGAATTTCCTATGTGCGCCTATCATTGGACGTCTATTTTGGTCCTGAGAAATCGTTTACGCAATTTCATTTGTAATATGTACATACATGCAAGCATTACCATAATATACTTAGCTGATATTGAGGCCTTGCTGTGCACTGAATAGTACTACTCTATTGACTTTTAACTCCCTCGGTAAGTATGATAAAAAAATGGTACCCAAAAGAGAAGAGGTTACAATCGACTTTCAAGATTGCAGGACCCTTACAAATATGCCAACCTAATTAAAGCGTGTTAAAATGATGAAATCACACAGCCAACTTTCTACTTTTAAAGTCCTCTCTCTATTGTTGCCGTACCTATTTACTATTCATGAATACCAAATTTGTGTGGATCACACCACGTTTTTATTTAAATTTCTCAATCCATCGCCCATCTGCGACCCAGTTCTTGCTCTAAAAAGCTTACAAAAACATTGAATTACATATGAATAGAAACTGGATTGTATACATTAATACGTAATTTGGTACGGGCCCAGTATTAGGGAGGCGAATAATGGATGGCAAAAGTTTAAATATTCGATATTATTTGTGTGACCCCCTCTAATTGCACGTGTATGGAACAGGTTCTGACGTGTTCGCAGCCAGATGCTGGCCCCGGAGATGGTCGTTGGATTCACATACGTAATCTGTCGCGAAATCCGTTGGGTCCAAAGTAAAAGCAGTTTCTCATAGGAGGTCTTAAAAACAAGTTAAAGCAGGTAAGCTCAAACGACTGCAGATTATAAATCTTCATTAATTAAATTAAATCCTCATTTTTTATTTGAGTCACATAATTACATTTTGCAGATTAAGCCTTCAATAAATAATTATAATTATGTACTTAGGTATGTGCAAAGTTGCTTACGTGCTTATAAATTCTGATAAAAAACACCCGCACCAATCTCTTGAAACCATTAAACTACTTAATAAACTCATAAATAATAATTAGGTAACTTCGGGGATGTTAAAATGTTAAAATTAACTTTCAAACACTAATACGGGCATTCTAAAAGTAATGTTACACCCGCGGTCGCTCGTTTTTACAATCTGCGGGGGACCACAGTCTTAACTTAGAAAATGTGGTTATTGAATGTATTCTTCGGATATACTTTAGTTCGTGTTTTATGATATATGGGGGCATGTTTATAACCATTAAAAGTTCTTAACTGATGTACAAATTATGATATAAGTTTGTTCATTAAGAAAAAGCTCCGTAGGTATTATTATTCTTTGTGGTTTACTCTAGAATGGCTTTAGGAGTGCTTGAAGGAGATAATTAATAACAGTACCAAAAGTTTTGTGAAAATTGTGAAATGCATAAGTCCTATGCATTGCCCGATGTTCAAAACCTCAGGAAGGTACCTACCTAACGTGATTTGACAAAACGAAACGGTCTTAAAAAAATAAACTTTTTCAAAATCAAAAGCCGCTTCCCGATTGGTCGATAATGAGTGTTGGTGATCTCATGCCGGTGCCCAGTCATGCCCTCTCGAATCACGCGACCAAAATAACCAGATGCCTTGATGCAATCCCGAAATGGACCTGCTGGTCCCATGTGGGTGTAAATGGGACATTATTTCATTTCGTGACAGCTAATATGCATCTTACATAACTAATCAATTAATGCAGTTCATAAGGCCCTTTATTAAAACGTGTTGCTTACAATATATTTAATTTGCGAATCCTTACTTAACTCTGAAATATTATGTCTTTGTTTATTTTGTGCAAAGAGGCTTGAACTAATTAGAGCCTTGGACCGTGTGGATGGTAATGCTGCAGATAGGTAGTTCATTATTTTATTAAAGAGCCGTAGGTAGGTTACTAATGAAACAAGTACGCACGTCCTGGATTACTAAACTTTATCTTCAAGTCATATTACTAATGCTTTTTCTTAAGAAATAGACATGAAATCGGTCAGTTTGTGGTTGAAAAAGCCACGAAGCATTTTGCCAATGTTGAGAAGGCTCATGAGGAAAACGGTCACACAGAGGTCAGCAAAACAGTATATGGTCAAAAGCTGCCATTAAATGAATCATTGGTTCCTAGACACGATTTCCGTTTGGAAGGTGAACGACCGCTTTGTCTATTCGCTAGTTTTTGGCAGTGGCAGCCGCGCGCGAAAGGGGCCGCTCCGTTACTTTACATTCTAACCAAGCTCCACGCGACGATGCACATGGTACTGTTCTTTGTTCAGAAATCATCTATATCTAAACCACGGCCAACGGGAAGGTATATGAAAATGAAAAGATTATTTACATCACGGTTTCCGAAACAGAATGAACCACTAATTTATAAAATGGCCGTTTGAATGCTGATGAGTTGACCGACCATTATTCCCATTTCATATCGCTTGTCACGGGCCGGGTAATTTCAAAATTGATTTCCTCTGCGTATGAATATCATACACACACACAGCTGCAAGAAGAGATTGCATCGTTCATCAGTTTATGCTATAGACGTGTACTACTACGACGAGGTACCACCTTAATCTAGTTAACTTCCCAAACCGTGTTTTCTCATCGCAAACAAAACGTAAACACAAACATTAATCTGTCCTGCCAACTGATAGTTGCCAACGCAACCGAGTACCGACACAATCTAGGTCGCGAGCACGGTGTTCGATACCGGTGCCACAACGGTGCCGCTTGCCACCACGATAGCTGGCCAGCTGATAACAACGGAGCATGCATGTTTGCGGATAACGATGTCCTACAACGAACTCGATCGAAGTCACTTAAATTTCACACATTCATATTAAACATAAGAGACGCAGCAAACAAGAAGGTTAACACGTAATAGTGGACACTTGGTGAGAATTGGAAGTAGCGAACAATAAAGGAGGTTGACACGAAATAGTGGACGGGTGATCACCGGAAAGTGGCATGTCTTTCGAGGCAGCAATAGGCCCATGGACATAGATATAGGTAACAGCTGAAATCTGTTACGCTATGCAGATTTACTCGCTCTACCCTAATGTCCTAAGACAACTCTAAATTGCTGCTCTAAGTGCTGGAGCACGACCTTCAGAAGTTAAGAATACGTTGAAAGAAGAAAAGAAGAAAAGAAGATGCGGATTGAGGCCAATGGTTGGACATCGATACGGACTCTATACAGGTTGAAACAGAAAGGGTATACGTTTTTTTTTCAAAACTTAACTTTGTAATTTTAAAACTATCAGCTTTGGAAGAAATTTGGAAAACAAGGTGTTACAGGGACGAGCTGTTGACATATTTCATAAGTCTACAAAACCTTTAGTAATTTAACTGTCCCAAAAAGCCGATCGTTTTAGATTTACAAAGTAAAGTTGCAAAAAAAAAAATCTGCCCGATCCGTCCAGTGGTTTGGGCTGTGCGTTAATAGATCACTATGTCAGTCAGTCAATCAGTCAGTCAGTCAGTCACCTTTGAGTTATATTTAGATAGATTAACTGCTTAACATCAGGCAGTTCATACGCTTATTCGCCGACTTTGCTCTGTACAAAAGTCCGCTTCGAAATAATCTTAATGTTATTATTAACTTTAACAGCTTACCACAGCGAAGGTTTTAGAACCGAGGTGTTGGTTGGCTTCGGCGTGGGCGAACACCGTATCTGACTCATAACATTAGAATAATGTTGAGGAACCTCGGCCTCCAATTAAAATCCATTTACGACATTCCATTGGTCAGTCGCTGTCCTTACCTGTACTTTAGAAAATATCTAAGTATGTATGTACCTGTGGTTAATTTGTATTGAGCGAGGGTTACCTAACAACTTTGCGTGTGACGTGTCACTTGTATGGTGCATCGCAATCTTTACTACAACGGCCAACGAGAACCGATTGGTAAATAAATAAGAAATCAAATATTTTATTAAATTATTAGATACTTTTTAAATAGCTATAATTACGGTATCAGAGTCAGAATGAACGAACCCTTTACTTCGTCTACTTCTCAGAATCCATCGTTAATCCCAAGTCTCAACTAATTTTCAAATCAAAAAGCAACATAGTAAGTACCCTTCTTACAAATTTAATGTAAACTATGGAAAACATAAAAAATAATATTGTTGCACCGCAAGTAAACTGTTTCAGCTTCGGAACGCAAATGTGTCTGCATTCCTTGACTATTTGCAGTTATAGCGTATTACTTTGTAGTTTAATGGGTTGAATATGCTAACTGTTGCGTTGTTAATATTTTATAACACCACATTGAGAGTTACCTTGTAAATATAGTTTCCATTAATGTGCCTGTTTCTGTGGGATAATAAAACGCCAATCATATCTAGGAACTCGTAGCAGTTATTATATAAATGACAGATAATTTCAAATTTATAATTGTGTAATTACAAACGACTTACGAGTATCATGTCGTACAGCATAGACTGATTATGATTTTTGGTTCGCGTTTTAATTTTATGTTTATTATTCTATTATAGTTTTGGGTACGAGCCCTTTAGTCTTAATTTAGTTATTTATTCTTTTTTGTATGGTTTGCGCCCGTGAAATCACCAAACGGGCCCGATGGAAGACCAGCGCTGGTTCTTGTCAACCAGCACATGCTGAATTGGGTCCGTTTGTGGCGAGCAGAATTTTTAATAATTATTATTTTATTTTTTATAATCTTTTATTCTATTTGCTGCTTGTCACAATATTTTTCTTTCTTTCTTTACTTTAACTTATACCAACCTAGGATACTTACTTATAAAACAACGGTAAAGGCAAGATCATTTATGTTCCGTGCTTCCAATTGAGTTACCGCTGTATCGCGTGGAAGGCGGGTAAAAACTGGATGTTCCCGTGCAGAGAGTGCGCGGCTGCGCGGGCGCAGACCAAAAAGTCGACGCATTCCATTGTTGATTGGAAACGAGTCGCGGTCGCGCGCTCCAATGGCTGAAGTCGCACAACTCTCGGCTTATGGAGAGCCATGCATGATGCTGTTGTGGAGCTGGCATATCGGTACCTACTGTTATTACCCTTGTATATGAAAAGCTTACTATTTTTCTAAATGCATGTGTGCCCATGCAGCGAATTGGAAATTCCGATTTCGGCAGCGCCATAATTTCAATTGCGTATGTCAAACTTAGTGAAGGGATGTGAACTGTCCAGCGAGTAGGTATCATCAAACGATCACATAAAAAATACAAGTACGTACGTATTATTCTAGTGATACCTATACTTACCTTAATGTTGCAAGCGAAATAATCTAGTTGTAGCAGTTATGTTCTGGTGAGAGTCAAATCCTAGAAATTAATTATAAATACCTAAGTACCCATTTAAAATAAAAGGAAAATAGTAACATACGAGTAGTAATAAAGCGTGGGGAATTCATCCCGCTGGCCCAACCAAATGCAAGGGATGTGTGTGGATTCACGGGATTATTTAACATTGAAATTATTTTCATTGCGTTCCCGATATTTCGGCACTGAAAGCGCACAGAAAAGGAAGAGGGTAGTTCGATCTACGAACAAAAGTCTACCCGCAAATACAGTTTACCCGTGACCATGGCGGCGCTGGCAGCGCCAAAATATCGGAAACGCAATGAAAATTATTTCCATGTTAAATATCCCGTGATATACTTACTTGTATTACTATAAGTGTTAGTGACAATGTTAGTATAAAATCTTTTACTAATTCGACTGTCTATCGATCAGCATCCTGTTATACTATTAACCGACTTCAAGAAGGAGGTTTTCAATTCGTGTACATTTTTGTTTAATGCTTCGCACGGCTCTACAATTATCAGTGTTTTTCTACTATATTATGCACTAGCTGTGCCCACGGACTTCGTCCGCGTAGTATTTAATGTAACAAAAATTTCGGGATTATCGGGATAAAAAGTATCCTATATGTTAATCCCGTTTATAAACTATCTGTGTTCCAAATTTCATCCAAATCCGTTCAGTAGTTTTTGCGTGAAGGAGTAACAAACATACATACATACATCGACACTCACAAACTTTCACATTTATAATATTAGTAGGATGTATTTAAACCTCATTGTGCATTTAAACCTTCCTCTTGGATCACTCTATTTATCTATTGAAAGAAACCGCATCAAAATCCATTGCGTAGTTTTAAAGATCCAAGCATACATAGCGACAGACAGACAGCGGGAAGCGACTTTGTGCTATACTATGTAGTGATAACGAGCTGTGAGGCTCATCCACGCTGGCGTGTGGCTGCAGGTGACAGCGGTTGTACCGACCCAGTGCAGAGCGCAATGCGGTGCATTCGCCGGCGTTCCCGTGAGAACCCAACCGACACCGGCCGCGCCGCCCGCGCACCCTGCGCCTACCGCATACCGGAGGAAAGGTCAAATGGATGTGATTTTGCAGAATCGGAATCAACCACATCCACTGCTGTAGACGAAAACAAACCTAGTGTTAGTGGTTCTTGGTTGGTTTTGGTTTGCAGAAGTGAGTGTGGGTTGGTTGCATTTTGCGAAACTACGTCCGAATGGAATTTGCGAATAAGTATTAGATACGCACTCACTATAGCTTGGGTTTACGGTTAACGAATACAATTTCTTTAAAGACACAGACAGATTGTTGTAGTTCCTTGTATTATTTTTAGACATTTTTTAATCATAGCAATGATTTCTGTAATGCCTCGTGTTCAAAACGCTTAATAAAAAGTGCCAAAAGGGATACTAGGAACTACGAAGTTTTTGTTGTTTTTTTCTCACGCCTGCGCGCCCGTATGAGAGGCTGCATTCTTATCCTATGCAAAAAAATGTTCTGGTGTTCAAAATTATTGTTATTACATAGCTGTAATGTGTTCTTATCTAGGTTCTCATTATTTTAATAAGTGTTTTTGCTTTTGAAAGCCTATAAAGGAACCTAGATAGCGTTCTGACGCTCGGGATCATAGTTTTTGTATATAAAGATTCCCAATGTCCGCTCTATAACCCTTTTTAATCGCTTAGATTTTCTTCATAACTTTGTAATGGATAACTCGATAAGTTTTCTGACATATACATACAAAGTTAAGTAAATAAAATAATTTGTATACTTTAGTAATAATTTTTTTTTTATATTATACAACGTGGTATTTCCACATTTGTTTCGTATGGTCTAATAGTTAAGATAAGACCGCTCATTTATACCTCCCGACATTTTATAAGTTTCAATATTTATTCAGATTTAGTTGGAGGAGATGCCGAGAATGCTTTCATCACTATAATGTTTGTACATAGCAACTTGTTAACCACATATGTATTAATTCATGTAGTTATTAGGTTATATTTAGATAAATAGTTTATTTAAAAGTAATGTCAAATATTATTCTTATGTGGTCAATGTTTGGAGACGATACAAAAACATTTTATAGATTCTCCACTCTTCTATACAAATAAATAATATTTTCATTACTCATACTCTGAAAGTAGGTCTGAAGTTGCCTGAGAAGCGGGTTGAAAGTAATACTTTTCAGGCCCGGGAGTTCCGCTTTCAACTGACAGCTGTCAAATTATAAAAAAAAACTAGTTCCATTTTCACATTTCAATGGAACCATGTTCAAACTTTTTCTACAGTCACTCAATTACAACACGATGTAAAATTGAAATAACATAAAGTTAAGTACTAATTCAATTTTTTTTTTTTTAAATGACTTAATTATAATTTAGTTTCAACAATTTCTTTAAAATAACATAGATTTGGGCAAAATATTTAAAGATGAAAATGAAAAATAATGGCTAAATAATGAAGTTGGCCGCCCAACGAAAAAAAAAACAAAATAGGCGGCAATCCGATTATTTTTTTCGAGTTGTAGAGTATTGTTTATACTTCCTTGTATTATTTCTTTAGCCAATTCCTGTTTTTATTTTCCTTGTATTCGTAATGAAAAGCACAGTGTTTACCTCGGTTGAAAGACCTAATTTGTCCCGAGACGGGGTTTGGCGCCCGAGCGTAGCGAGGGCGCTAATAGTTCGAGGGTAACTTTCACCACTCATGCAACAATGTACTATTAAGTGTCTGCTTGTAATGTCAAAATAACAGCCTTTTACTTAATTAATATGTAAGTATATACGGCAGGTACTTAAATGTAACGAAAT
This sequence comes from Notodonta ziczac, assembly GCA_918843915.1. Lineage (NCBI taxonomy): Eukaryota > Metazoa > Arthropoda > Insecta > Lepidoptera > Notodontidae > Notodonta > Notodonta ziczac. The sequence goes on from OU974047.1 coordinate 6,397,675, forward strand.
AGCTTTATCTTTGTCCGTCTGTCTGTTTGTTCCCGTGAAGCTCCGAAACGGCTCGACCGATTTTGACAGGACTTTCACTGGCAGATAGCTGATGTTATAAGGAGAAGCTTACTTTTATTTTATCAAAGTACCACGCGGGCAGACCCACGGGCTACAGCTAGTTACAAATGATTTTAATACAATTCATCGTTGTCGTATGCAATAACTAACTAAACTAATTAATGAGTGGACGGAATGCAGTTTATGCCTATCAATCAACCTGGTTTTCTAAGCAATTAACTAATTTAGTTTTAATGAGTTTCAACGCGTTATGGTAATTTAGGCCGAGTCGTTGGCCCATAATCGCTTGAAGGACGGACAGAGCGACATTCCAATGCAAAGGGAAAGGGTTTGTTGTACAACAAACATTTTTTCACGGCTTATTTAGCCCATCTTAAGGCTTTATAAAGATTTAAACGCGATCATCATTATAGATTACATTGAAGTACCTAGGTGTACTAACAATATCGCTGGTATTTTTATCTACTTACAAATAAAAACAGAACACCTACGTAGGTATTGCAATTGTGTTTAGCTTAGTTAGTACACCTAATTATACTTGTACAAGGAAGATATCAATTTTCCATCCACTTGCACAATTGCAGGCAACAGCTTCGTGTGAAAACGCCAAACAATGCATTGAAAGAGAGACGATTCTCAAAGAAAAGGCTCATTGAAGACGCTAAACATAACACCACTTTCTTAAGACCTCCCCTACCCCTCGCGACGCACGTTAATATCGATCAGACGAGGGTTGGACACGTATTATCACAGTTCTGTTTACAATGGCCGACCCGTTCACATGCTGCATCCATTGAGGTCCCTTCACACGGTCAAAGGCGACAAAAAATAATACAAAAACCGTTACGCTCCCGAAAAAATGTTCCCATAACTTGTGAATGTCTGTCATTGAGTATGCTGTTTGACGTAGCCCATGTGTGGAGGGCATGTCGATTTGAATTAGACCTTGCAACAGAGTTGATTATTGCAAATAATTAAGTACTTACATAGTTATTTAAACGTTCCTTACTTACCAACCAAACAACTATAACTCAGTAACTATTTCAAATGATAAACAAACTTAGATAAATTATGACATGCATGAAGCATGACCTATCTTTAACTACAACAATTACTTATATTTGCCAATATGTACTTGATACAGGAGATATGTTTTGAAAAATCTATGAGTATCTTTTAGGAAAACATCACTGATGAAACCCATAATACACAGAACAGTTAGCGTCACACATGGATCACAAATGTGCGTGGGACCGGGCATCGAGCGCCATGAATGGACCAAAGACATGGGATCCCAGCCCATAATCATTCTCACGGTTTACACGAATAGATAAAAACTTTATGACATCGCCCGACACAACCCATAATTCGTTAGATAAATGCTGTCAATAAATAACCACGATAATCAACTAAGAAACGAACTTCATAATTCGTGAGATAAGAAACTTTGCAACTAGAAGCAGAAACCAAACTTAACTATTTCCATAATCTGAATGTTTGTACTTCGTTGATTCATCATCACACACAGCCATCAACAGAATTAAAGCAATCCAGATTCCAGAGAGTTAAGGAGTAGGTTCAAATTAATACTAGGTGAAACAAAAAGGGTATACTATTTTTTTGCAACTTAACTTTGTAAATCTCAAATTATTGGCTTTGTGGGACAGTTGAAGTACTAAAGGTTTTGTAGACTTGTGAAATCTGTCAACACCTGTATTCCTATAACACCTTTTGTTCTTCAAGTTTTCTCCAAAGCTGATAGTTTTAGAATTACAAATTTAAGTTTTGAAAAAAAAGTATACCCTTTCTGTTTCACCTTGTATAAGATAACAAGTTTCTCAGAATAATAATAAATAAATATCTCCAGACGAAAATACCAACTGTATGGTCCCAAACTAATCAATGCTTGTACTATGGGTACCGTACAATGGACTGGGGGTAAAATTACCCCGGTGGGATTCGAACCCGCAACCACCATGTGCAGTGAGACGAGAGGCCTACGCTCGAACCACTGCGCCAAGCGGTCGTCGGCGTCGCACCGAATGCATCGACCTTTAACTAATCAAGTTTAAGAATACAGAATGTTCCTGTGAGCACTTATCTGAAATAACAGTAGAACAGCCTTGCTTATCTAGCGTGGAATGCAAGCGAGGCCGCGTCGTTTGAGTATGCATTAAGCTATCATGCCATCAGCGCGTCCCCGTCTGGTCAGCATTCTTGAGCCGGGTCCGGTGTCCGCCTTAGGAATGTCTGCAGCCAGCAACCCGAGAAGGAAGGAGCAGCGGCGGAAGCGGTTCATGGAACTGAATCGCACCATTCCAGAACGTCTCTGGAATCATCTCGACTCCAAGCAAATACGAACTCTAATGTAAAAATTATAAGATCGAATAAACTTACCAGTGACTCGTGGAATAAACTCGAATCATTGACTTCGAAATGTTGTTTGAGCTAATGGAAAAAAACGCTTCACGTTCTTCGGATGTATCAATGATTTTAAGCTCTTAATTTTGTACTTTAAAGTCTAAATTGCATTACACAGATGTTGTTCCTAAAGGTTAATTTCTGGAATATTCTGTTCTACGACGCGCATCCGTCTCGCTCCACTGTAGCGTGCATCCTGCCTCATACAAGCTGTAATTTTCCAAGTAGTTTGCTTAAACCAAACTTTATCTTTTAAAAATCACAAACTTCTCCAACATCATGGATCAGAATTCCCTTGCTATCAATACTCACCTAACCACGCAGCGTGTCATTATGTTGTCACGTTTTGTGTTCAAGCCGTAACAAAATCACATCGGTTACGGTTATTGCAAGCAAATATTTACCTTTGTGGTTCTGAGAGTTTGTGTTTTGACAGGGACGTCAGGAACTGTAATTTTCTTAAAATGGTCAATACTTTTAGGGCAGTGGTTCCCAAACTTATTTTGTATACCGCCCACTTTGAGAATAAATTATTTTTTAGCACCCCCATTTTTCACTTACTTAAAATCCACTATAACGTCAAATTAAATTAATTGATTTTTCTGGGTCTCTTACCGCCCCCCTTGAGCCCAGCAGCGCCCACAAGGGGGCGTTATCGCCCACTTTGGGAAAGGATGTTTAGGGTGTTTCGCCCGTGCAAAGTTTTCCTGTTCCATAGTCGGGTTTGGGACCACCCGCCACGGTTGCGGCACAGCGCGGGCGCATGTTCGCGAAGGTTCACCGGCTCTCATGGCATTTTATTTTGTAAACGCTTAATGGCGTCACAAATTGTCCAGTCGATTGTTGATTAAACAATTGAGCGGGCCCCGCATGCATCGTCCGTCTCAATTGTAAACTGTTATTGGAAATCAATTGACATCCGATAAGTTAACGACAGAAGACCTATAAATGACGTCCTTCGTTTGGTAGTTAATGTTAAACTACCTACCATTATATTTTCTTCAAACAGTAATGGTAGCTAGGTAGGCATTAAAACGTATTGATCATTATATTTCATTAAAGTCAAATTGAATTATTAGTGTCTAATGTAGGTATACTATATTTGTCAAAACTTATCTTTGTAATTCTAAAACTATAAGCTTTGGAGGAAACTTGAAAAACAAAAGGTGTTACAGGGATAGATCTGACAGATTTCATAAGTGTACAAAACCTTCAGTACTTCAACTGTCCCACAAAGCTGAAAGTTTTAGATTTACAAAGTTAAGTTGCAAAAAATTTAGTATACCCTTGCTTTTTCACCTAGTATACCTATTAATATACCAATATTATTTCAACTGCAACAACACTGCGAATAGTAAAATGTTGTAAGTACCTAGATCATGGTACTTGGCACATAATAGCTCAATGAGTACGTAGTAACAACATATTTCTTCCGAATAAACAGTCATTTTCAACGGGTCTATGACTAAACCCCTCAATCAAGAGGTGTGGTGCCGCATGAGTTTTGTAGTGTTATTCATACCTCAGGTTGTATTGCTAGTGCGGAGTGAAAGTGAGGTCGAGGCGCTTTCTATCCGCAATGCAGCGCCGGCATTGAGACTTGCGAAAGCCACCTCCTACCACCAGGCCGGCTCATTCCAAATAGAAAGCCGTAAGCACTTAAGCTGTTAGTGGTTCTGATAAATATCATTGAAGTAAGCCAATAAGTCTCATAATTGATTTCAGCCCGCCAGCTTTGACCAATAGGACCGCTTCATTTCCTGTTACCTTATGCTCAGCAGAGTGAAGCTGAGGAAATGAAACAATCCTATTTGTTAAAGCGGGTGTGCCCGTTTCATAGCACACCCAAGTGGACGGTCACTATTCTAAATTATCCTTATACTAGCGACCCGCCCCGGCTTCACACGGATGCAATAAATTACCAGTGTTTCTCTACTATATTATGCATATATTAAACATATAAACCTTCCTCTTGAATCACTCTATGTATTAAAAAAAACCGCATCAAAATTCGTTGCGTAGTTTTAAAGATCTAAGCATACATAGGGACATACAGACAGCGGGAAGCGACTTTGTTTTATACTATGTAATGATAAGTTCGGTATGTGCTAATCCTTGTGTATTTTCGCTTTAGAAATCTACAGTGTTCAGTGACAGAGAATTTCATTTCAAATCTATACACCCACGACAAATTGTTATTAGTAAAATGTCTATTTTCAAGCGTGTATTCCTCAACTCCAGATACAGAAACAAACTAGGCTACATAATGTTCTTCTCATTGCTGTCGCTCGCGTCTCTCGGCCCGCCGGTTTTCGTGACATTCTATTACAACGGGACCTGCACTGAAAACACCCTGTCACATTTTTATGCGCCAAGTGGAAACACCTCATGCTTTTCCAAAGCGAATCTTCTGCAACCTCCTCCAGGGACTAACTTGTAGAAACTATTATTAGCGTGAGTAGAAAATGATTGATCCAAAATTAAAACTTTTACGATGTAATCTTACTATAAAACACAATATGATATAAGCAATAATGCCGCGTGGTCGGATACTAGATAATAATAAATATCGCCAGACGAACACACCAACTGTATGGTCCCAAACTAAGCAACGCTTGTACTATGGGTATCGTACAATGGACTGGGGGGATCCCAGTTACACCCAGACCAGGGCACATTCCGAAAAGGCCATTTCCGAAATTTACCCTGCCGGGAATCGAACCCGCAACCATTACCGACTAACCGAACCTACGCCCGAACGACTGCGCCAAGCGGTCGTCAAACCTACCAACCAACTTACAGTCAGAATTTATTTTGAGGGAAATTATTTCCCAATCATACCAGTGTGATTTGAAAACTTCAGCAACGCAGTCCTCTATCTATAAAACGTTGATCGTCCATTCTCCTTCGCACATGCGCATCGCCAGCACAAAGAGTTCCTATCACAATATGGAGGCATTCTTCTCTGAACACGTAGTCGCCGTACAGACAATGTGTATTGTGCAACTCTCGAAGCGAGGCGACGTGAAATGGGATCCGCGAGGCTAATACTTTCGCATGCTTGGCCAATGTGGCTTTACTTACCCATATGAGCACTTAATATTTGAATATTGGGTGGATCCTTAGTAAAATACTTATTACTTACCTGAAAAAATACTTACAGTAGGTAAATTTTGTCTTTATGTCAATAAAGTCTACGAGGTATATTCCTACTTGAGTACCAAAATGTTAAATTGATATTAAAATCGAATATTTCTTACCACTAGATCACGAAGACGAAGCTAAACACAGGTTAGGAATTGTATGAAATCTCGGAAAACATACCAATATGTGGACTGAAGCGGCCTATGACTTCGGTGGGACTATTTGCAAATTTCATAAAATAAACTGGATACCTACTTAAGTAATAAAAAATTCCACTGTTTGTGAATATCAATAACAAAATATCTACTCAATAATTACCTTCATACTTAAAAGAGCTGGGTAACTTGAGCACCTCTTTGTTTCCCAAGGAGACATCGACCGATGAGTGGCTAACAAACAGATATGACCGTTTTGTCAGTCAGCTACTCCGTCTTAGAATCTAATGTTTATGTCGGTTGACGAAGTTTTATTAATGTTGTAAATACATCGCTGGTTCGTGTTAGCGTCAAGAGTAACACGTTCCTTATAAACCGGCGTGAGAACCTTTGAGAGCGTTCATGGTTTTTGTCCGAGACACCCGGAGATGACGTCAGTTACACAAATTTGGCAGGCGGTCGACCTCCAACGTGTAGTAAGTACCTAATGTTGGCGTCGTGGCTTCTCACTAAACTGCGCAGTCGAACATATTATTATTATTGTATGTAGATATGTTCACTCAAAACCTGATTTAGAAGTGACTGATATTTTTTATTTATTACTTAACTACTTAGATAGGTACCTACTTGACACTATTATAACGTTCGATGATTTTTGATCTAGGTACCTATGCATAGTTATATCAGGTAGCTAGGACTAGCCATAAGTTTATCTATAGGTAATACCTATCTAACTAGGTAGAACTACCTATGCAGATATAGGTAACTATTTGAAAACTACTGGCATCACAGAATCTGTGACTGCCATTGTGTTTTTGAACTCAACAAAATTAAATTCTACTTTAATATTTTTTTAAATGTTTGGATGTTTACTCAATCACGCAAAAACGGCTGAACGGATTTGGATGAAATATTGTGCCCAAATAGTCTATAAGTATCCTGTACCTGCGATACTTCACTCAAGTTTACGCAGTCGAAGTCGCTGGCAGAAGCGAGGTTAAAATAAAAACCATTTCGAAGCCAGACGAAGGTCATTGCAGTGGAATTAAGCGTAAACGGAAACAGCCATTCATGATGAGATGACGTGTCATGGGAAAATAATATTATGGTGAGTGAGCAACAAGGTCGCTTTCAAATATAGGCAATTAAGTATACCTACTTAGTAGACTACAACAACAATTTAGTAGGTACTTGCTAGGTTATAAAGTATAGTGTACTTGCTGTGCCCGCGACTTCGTCCGCGTGGAATAGTGTATTTGGGTAGCATTTTTAATTACCTAAGTATTTAGGCTAATATTATTTTACAATTATAACACACATATACGTATAAATACTTTAATGAGCTATTTGCAGTGTTTCACTGTAATGAGTTATATTTCCATACAAACTTTCATCCCCTATTCCCTATTGTTATTTTACACCCTTGAGGGTAAAACTTTTACAAACTTCGAATGTCATTATTTATATAACAGCCTAAAAAATAAGATTCAGGCTTCTAGCTCTAAAAATGACGATACTTCCATACAACTTTTCCTCCTCCCCTTTCCACCCCTTACAACCCTTTTTCGCATTAAAAAGTAGCCTATGTCTTTTCTCAGGCTGTAGACTATCTGTGTACCAAATTTCATTTAAATCGGTTTAGTTGTTTTGGCGTGAAAGCGCGACAGACAGACAGATAGAGTTACTTTCGTATTTATAATATTAGTAAATACCCTATATTGTAGACTACTATTATTTTATGGAATAAAAACAAAGATTCCCGGCTGATTCACGGGCATATTAGGCTATAGTGCGTTGGCTCTACCGTCGTAATCGTAACTTAAGAGCAGGATAATTACTTGAAGATGTGTCATGTTATCTTTTGTTAGTAAGTAATGAATGATATGACGAATATAGAATAAACATCATTACTTTATTACTTTACTAAATACGGACATTGTTTACAAACAAACGACCTACCGTTAGTGGGCTAATCATCTTGATAATTTCGAATAGGTACACTTATCAATTTACCAAAAACATTAAATAACAATAATCGAAGTCGTTAAATATTATAAACAAGGGAGAACAACATTTACAGACAACAACAAAAGAAATAAGACCAGTCGATCGGGTCCCGATGCGGGCTTTGTGGTGAGAAACTATAAGTACCAACACAACACTTTTTTTTTAAAGATTACTAGCAATTTGTTTATCACATTACTAGTATTCCCTTTAGCCCCTCCAACTAAGCTAATGCTTGTGCTAGGAGAGGGCTCACGTCAATAGTTTAATGGCCAGGATGGGGACCGAACCCGGAACCTCTCAGCTACGAGGACGGCCCCTCTAACCACTAGGCTATTGACGCTTAGAAGACTAGCGAAACATTGATGAAAACTTGAATTGATTGTGTGTTATGTACAGTGGCTGATTTACAAATGTACAAGGTTTAGGTTGTATAGTTTTTGCCGCCCTTGCCTCTACAGTTGTCATATCCTAGATTATTTTTACAACACCAAAATTTCGTTTAAATTTCAGGTAAAATAATTTTTGGGTTTATTTTTGAGCAAATCAAAGCTCAATCATGTACCTACGAATAATAAAGGCGGGGTACATTCGGTTAGCGTGAATGAATAATCTTTATTGCGCTTCATTTCTATGAGGTAGAAAAAAAAATTGGTCCCCAAATTTGCCGCCCCAAAAATCTGACGCCCTAGCCTCCAGCCTACTCAGCTGTTGGTAAAACCGCTGCTGGTTATGTACAAAGAGCCCGTCCATCCACACGAGGAAGCGTAACAAAGTCAATCAATTTTGACTTTTATAACTTACCAGCTTCAGTCTTCGGAAGCTAGCACAGAGATATCATAATCATCTTTACGAGGCAGACGACAGAACTACATCTATCTATACTTACACTTAATAGGTAGCTAGTATTGTTATCTGTCTAAGGTTGGGTAACTCATGGTCTTGATTGCCAGTCGATAAAGTTGATGCAATATAGGTAGTAGGTAGGTGTAAGGTATTCAAAGCGCCAGCATGTTTTCGATTGGCACGTGAAACTTTTTTATGAGGTAAGTACTTAACTATCAACGGATAGGTATCGTATAGGAAAATAAAAAGTAAGCTATCTCCAACGGGGCATCAGTGCAGATACGTTTAGTCAAGTCAAATTCCAATACCTTGTCGAATCGTCACGTCTTGCAGTAAAGGTAAGTACCTACTACTTTTTTCCAATATACCTAGGTATCTAGCTAGAGACCTGAGTAAGTAATACATAGTACAACTTATGAATGACCCCTACAAAACCATCACACACCACTATCCAAACTCAGATATTATTCTGGTTTTCCCAAAGTCTTGTCCTATCAAACGGTCCTTTATCTTGCCTAAGTCATCTTGCCATTAGTGAGCCAGTAATTAAAAGAAGATTGAGTTCTTAGAAATGTTTGATACGTATTACGATATCACGTAATGACGCAATAACTTCAGAAATATTTTCTGACGATTTTCTGATTTTCTGACGTATAGGTAGTCGATTTGATGAATCACAAAATTAAAAACATGTTTTTAATAACATCAATGACGTAAGTCAGTTGGTACCCAAGTAATCCTAAACACTCTAAATACCTATAATGAATAATCCGTAATCCATATAGGTACCTCCATCAGGCCGTCCTACCTACTATAAATTTCCGCCATAGGTATACAAAACATACAATAAGTACGTAATGGAAATTTGACGAGACGAGACGAGGAAAAAAATATTGAAACTCTTTATTTTTGTTTTGTTCAGGAATAAATTTCTGCGACTATGTTTATGTCTCTTTCACATCTGTGTTTTAAATCATGACTGATAGGTACGAACGTGTTCAATCTTTAAATGTAGAATCGATCATCATCGAACCTCTTTGTGTTAGCACACAAAAGAAAACTTAAGTTTCATCTCCGTATGCGAGTTTAAAAATATCATCTACTACGTACCAAGTACAAATAAATGGTTTGAGTTGAGATGATGACTGGGATTCTGTCACCGGAAGTGTTAGCGAATAAACTTTGTAAAAATTCTGGCGTTAGAATCTTGTTATGTGACCATTTATTGGTTTCGTTTTCGTTCAATTTGATTTATTTTTGTAATATTGTGCGGTGTTATTGTTTGTGGTGGCGTAGAGTAAGTAGTTAGTCTGTAGTGTTCTTAGTATTTATATTTTTCTGTCACTGCGTTTTTGAGGTTATTCTCTAGCAAGATGTGTGATGATCCTTTGGCTCCCTCGCCGGCGCCTGATCCCCCTGACCCCCCAGATCCCCCAGACCCCATTGACATGGATTGCAGCTTCTCTGGGAATCGTCTTAAAAGACGTCTGGGGGCTGATGAACAAAGCTCGGCCAAAAAAACAATCACTTCTCCGGATCTAGCAGTTGCTTCCATCCAAACTGTCTACTCTCACCCCTCGTTAGTCATAGGTGCTGTGAACTGTTACTCTGCAAAAGATAAAGGCCCTTTTGTGGTTCACGTGGCGCGCACTACTCCTGACCCTGCTGCTGGCACCTCCATTAGACCAATCAAGTTTGGTCAGTTTCTTACGTCCCATAAAGTTAGAAATATCTGCCGGGATGGCGTTAAAAGAGTTGGCCGTAACAAGATATCTGTTCAATTTCTCTCTGCAGATGATGCCAATTCTTTTACCACATCCCCTGTTTTAGCGCTCTGTAACTATTCAGCAATGGTTCCCTCATTTATTGTAACAAGAATGGGCTTGGTGCGACAGGTCCCTACGGACATATCTATGGATGTATTTGCCAGTGATGTAAGCCTTCCTCCTGAGTGTGGAGTCATTTTAAAGGCTAGACGGCTGAACCGCAAAAATGTAGAGGATGGCAAGGTCTCTTGGGTCCCTACCCAATCAGTCGTTGTCACTTTCCAAGGACAATCCCTCCCCTCCAGAGTCTTCCTCTATTACACATCTCTACCTGTGGAAATTTACCAATATCCCACCATTCAGTGCCACTCGTGCTGTAGGTTCGGCCATACCAAAGCGCAGTGTAGGTCGAAGCCTAGGTGCTTCCGTTGTTCCCAGGAGCACCCTGGTGACAGTTGTGAGGTACCTGAATCCAAAGCTTCCTGTGTTCATTGCTCAGGGCTCCACTTTGCCACCAGCAAATCCTGCCCTGAGTTGGCTCGTCAACAATCTATAAAATTAGTAATGTCCCAGAATTGTGTTCCATATGAAGAGGCCTGTTCCCAGTTTCCCACTGTCTCCCGCCCTTATTCCGAGGTTGCTCAGCAACTATTCTCCCAAGCCCCCCGCCCCCAATCCTCACAAATTATTGTTCCTAGTGGAATATCCCTCTCTCAACCTCCCAGCTCCTCATCCAGCTGTACATCAGTTAGGACGGTTTATTCCCGTCCTAGAGCCCCATTAGGTAAGTCCTATGATAAGGCTGCCCATAGGGAACTCATCCACTTTCCCAGTCCCTCAATGCCTAATGGGTGCGCCCTCTCTAATGACAATAGTCCTCAACGAAATGACAACATGTTAGAAACTCTTTTATCATTAGTCATTGATATTATTTTAATGAATTCCCAACATTTACCGTCCAACGTTGCCTCTAAACTTTCCCAACTCCTTTCCCTGTACAATAATAATGGATCCAGTGGTCGTCCTGCAATGGAACAGTCGGAGCATACGTCCTAAAAAGCATGAACTGGTTCACCTGATTAATAAATTCCATCCTTCGGTTGTTGCCGTCTCGGAGACATGGCTGAAGACTGGATCCTCCTTTCGGATCTCGAGCTACTCCTGCCTCCGGGACGACGGTGCCGATGGTTATGCCGGTAGTGCCTTATTTATAAAACGCTCTCTTCCCTTTTCTCAAATTCCCCTCCCCTCCCACCCTCTTGGTATCAACATTGTTGCCGTTAGAACTCTTAATGTTTCTTTTGTATCCATCTATATTCCACATTCAGATTCCCGTTTGATCCCAGACATAATTTCCCTTCTAATATCCATCCCTTCCCCCATGATTGTTATGGGCGATTTTAATGGTCACAACACGGTGTGGGGACATAGCCACTCAGACTTATTCGGTCACTCCCTCCTTGATGCCTTTGACGAAGCTAACTTATGCCTTCTCAATAATGGCTCCCCTACCCGTAGAGTCCTGCCCTCCCAAAACCCGAAAAGTGCTGTTGATCTCTCGCTCTGCTCCTCTTCCCTTACTCCAGTAATATCTTGGAAAATTCTTCCCCTCACCTATGGAAGCGATCATTTCCCTATTGTCTTGTCTATTTTTCAACATAACCGTATCGCTCCCTCGCTCAACCCTCCCCCTTTGCTCAGATACAGACTTTCTAGAGCAGACTGGTCATCATATTCGGCGGCTCTTGATCTCAAATTAGATTCCTGTGTGCTAGAATCGGTTGAAGACCCGCTCTCCTCTTACAACACTTTGGTCGATTCTATCATTTCCTGTGCTGACATTCATATTCCCCTTAAAAAACCTGCGAAAGGCTTTAGGGCCTCCCCTCCATGGTGGGATTCTGAATGCTCTGCTGCGGTATCAGAAAGAAGGGAAGCCGAAAGGTCTTACTATGAATCTATGTCTGTAGAAAATCTTCTAAAATATCAACATTCGGCAGCAAAGTTTACCAGGTTAGCTTCAAAAAAGAAAAAACTGGGTTGGATAGTTTTTTGCGAGGCTCTATCTCCCAGATCCTCTTCATCTCTTGTATGGAAACAGATAAGACGATTTAGAGGGTCCTGCAATATTGATAACATATCAGCCAATGATCCCTCATCATGGCTAGAGGCCTTTTCGGATAAACTAGCTCCTGCTTCTGTTCCTTCTATGTCCTCTCTATCCGATGCCCCCTGCCCTTTACCCTCCCAGAACCGCTTTGACTCGTATTTTTCGTTCAGTGAACTTTCCTTAGCACTTGACGGATTGGCTGACTCTGCACCAGGCATTGATGGTATTCCCTACTCCTTTCTGACCAAATCATCGGATCAAGCTAAACAATTCTTCCTCACCATTGTTAATTCCTTTTTCAATACTGGTACAGTTCCCGAACAATGGAAGTCCCAAATCATTATCCCAATCCTTAAACCCGGTAGAGATCCTTCCGACCCAAGCAGCCACAGACCAATTGCTTTATCCCCGGTGATGGCCAAAGTCACAGAACAGCTCATTAAACGACGGGTAGAGTGGTTGACAGAGAATGGCGCCCTCCTTGGCCGTTCCCAGTTTGGGTTCAGGAAGGGTATGGGTACTATGGACAGTCTCAGCCTTCTCACGACTGATATCCAAATTTCATTTAAGGAAAAAAAGTATTTAGTCGCCGTCTTCCTGGATATAACGGCAGCTTACGATAACGTCCTTCTCCCCGTTCTCAGGAGTAAACTCACCCAGCTGAGAATCCCTGAGAAAATAGTTCGTTTTATTCACAATTTATTAGTGGAAAGATCTGTCGTTATTAGGTCCAGTTCTGGGTTACTTTCTCCTAAGACAGTCTGGAGAGGTTTACCACAGGGTTCGGTTCTTAGCCCCCTTCTTTATAGTTTATACACCCATGATCTTGAACAGTCTGTAGAATCCTTTTGCAATATTTTGCAATATGCTGATGACCTCGCCCTATATGTCTCTGCTTCTTCTATAGAACACGCTACCAGCCGACTCAATTCGGCTCTTGGTTACCTTGCGGATTGGTTAGACAATCACGGCTTATCCCTTTCCCCATCTAAAAGTTCTGTCGTTGTTTTCACTAAAAAAAGGTCTATCCCCCCCGTTAGAATTTATGTTCAGAATAAGATCATCCCCCAATCTCTCGACGTCAAATTCCTGGGAGTCAAGTTGGACTCCAGAATGACAGGTTCCTCTCACTTCCCCGTAATTTCACAGAAATGCGAAAAAAATCTTAATATCCTTCGTTCTCTTTCTGGAGTATGGTGGGGGTCTCACCCCTACTCCCAAAAACTCCTATACAACGCTATTATCCGTAGTCATTTTGATTATGGTTCCTTCCTCCTTAGCTCTTGTAACAAAAGTAATTTAGAAATGCTCCGCAAAATCCATTCTAAGTGTCTACGCATTATTATAGGTGCTATGAAGTCCTCTCCCATCAACGCCATGCAGGTTGAATGTGGCGAGCCTCCCTTAAATCTGCGCAGACAGTACCTCTCCGATAAATTTCTTTTCAAATTAGTACAAAACTTGAACCATCCCCTTCTCCCTAAGTTAAAACTCCTTCTTGAATTGTCTCGTAACTCTGAAAAAATGCCCTGCCTCCTTCTGAGTTTCAAAACATTCTCTCTGCTCCCAAATCCTATTGTTCAGTACCCTGCTAACCCTCTTTTCCTTACTCCTTATGATGCATTAGTTTTTCGCCCAAATGTTTTACTTAACGTTGGTATAAACAAAGATTGCGTCGATGCTCGTGGCTCTTATAACGCCCTCATTAACAGGGACTTTAACGGGTGGCGCCCCATCTTCACCGACGCGTCAAAGTTATCGGCAGAAGGTAATGTCGGGGCGGCTGCGTGGATTCCCTTCACCCATATAGTCCTCAGTTTTAAATGTCCTCCTTTCACTTCGGTCTTTACTGGCGAAGCTCTGGCTCTCCTAGAAGCTATTCTGTTTGTTAAATCCCACCGCCTCAGCAAATCTATAATCTTCTCTGATTCTATGAGTTGCCTTCAAGCAATTCTATCTAACCCTTTCCGTTCATTATCTCGCCTTCCCTTAATCCTTAATATCAAAAAGGCCCTCCTTGATTGTCACAATCTTGGTATCAGCGTGGTACTAGCTTGGATCCCGGGCCACTCAGGCATTCCTGGCAATGAGACCGCTGATTCCTGTGCTAAAGCTGCTACTCAATCTGGCTCCCTAGAACGTTATAACACATACTCCCATGACCTATGTCTCCATGCTAAAACCCTTCTTGATAAATCATGGAAAGTCGCTTGGAACATCTCAAAATCGGTCAAAGGTAAACATTATGCAGATATCCAACCTGATATTCCCGTCATTCCATGGTTTTTTAAGTTCCATAAGGCCAACAAGTCTACTACATCCACAATCTGCCGCCTAAGACTAGGTCATTCCTGCACCCCCTTGTTCCTCGCCAAGCTCAGGATTAGGAGTACTGCTCTTTGTGAATGCGGTCTAGACGAAGGAGATGGAAACCACATTTTCTTCTCCTGTGCTAATCTTCGTCACTCCCTTTATGATATTCTCCCTCCCGAAATTCCTCGTCCTACTTCCCTAAAATGCCTCCTTTCCTATGTTTTCTCACCCCTTTTTAATTGTATCCTATGTAAATTTGTAAAAATGAATAACATTAAATTGTAAATTGAATTTATGCTCTAATTAGCTTATGAACGATTTTCGTTCTGCCTGTTCAACTAACTTACTAATAGTGTTGTACTATTACTAATAGTGTTGTTTCGTATTTTGTTTTAGTTATCGGTTAAGTAGATCAAAGGACCCTCTACCTCAACCACTTCACTGGCCATATTCTTATCTAAACTTTAAATGCACCTAAGTTTATGACACTAGCATCACGGACACTGGCAGAATTGTGGCAAATAGCTACAAACGCCACTAACAAAGAAGAAGAAGAAGAAGAAGAAGAAATCATGACTGATAGGTACGAACGTGTTCAATCTTTAAATGTAGAATCGATCATCATCGAACCTCTTTGTGTTAGCACACAAAAGAAAACTTAAGTTTCATCTCCGTATGCGAGTTTAAAAATATCATCTACTACGTACCAAGTACAAATAAATGGTTTGAGTTGAGAGTCTTAAAATCTTATTGCCATAGACACATTTAAGTATTAGAATCGGCAAATGGAATAACTGTTCACATCCGCGTCGTTTACCTTCGAGACACAGGGAAGGGACTAGCTAGATCGTTGAGTCAGCTCCGTGCCCCAAATTCCACAGCACACCATCCGTAATGATATCCCAACGGAATTTAAACCGAAGCTAGCCAGTCGTAAAAACGAGTTTGGTTTGCCACCTCGTCATAGAGGACTATTGTTTCGTAAATCTGAGGACTTGCAATACAGCTTTAATGTCTAGCAGATGCTTTATGGGCGCAGCACGTCTTAAACAAAAGTGTGTTGAATTATGGTCCGAACACTTTGATGAGAGATCACTACAAAAGGGTATTTGGTATAAGACCATACAGCCAACAGTTCTTCGTTTCCCTTGGTTTGACAAGATAGATATGAGTAGAAAGGAGATACTGATAGCTTTAAGACTTCGATCTGGACATATTCCATTGAACAAATTTAAATTCATGATGGGCAAATTTAACTCCCCTAATCGTAGCGAATGTAATGTAGTAGAGGATGTTTATCACATTGTTATGGAGTGCGTCAGGAATGAAAGCCTTAGATGCAGCGCAATAGCACATGATTTAAATGTAACGCCTAGCAATGTTGGTTGGTGTAATAGTATCTTGGCTTATCCTTCATCGAAGGAGGCTAAAATCTTCTACTATATAAAAATAAGTCGGGTTTTCCTTCCTGACGCTATAACTCCAGAACGCACGAACCGATTTCCACGGTTTTGCATTCGTTGGAAAGGTCTCGGGCTCCGTGAGGTTTATAGCAAAGAAAATTGAGGAATAATTTCAACAGAACGCGGACGGAGTCGCGGGGCACAGCTAGTACTATATAAAATTGTACAATTTGGTGATGGGTAGGACATATAAGTACTTAAGATTTAAGATGTGATGTATTGTAAGTGTTTTTTCCTGTGTACTCTACGGGAGTGACATGTTCAATTCTGAACAAACTCCCTTTTTCCCTTAATAAAGATTTAAAAAAAAAAAACAAACTCACGTAAAATGACCGAGAGTATTAAAAAACCATAGACATAGAAATTATTCAGATCCTACGTGTGAATACTCCTTCTATGATCTAACCAACAACTAACTTTAAAATTAAAATAGGCAGATGACTTGAAACATTCTCTTTGGTAGTAGCCAGTGGCACTAAAGGTAGGTTTTTATTAATGTCTACCCACTCTAGCGTTAATTAAGTTTGATTAGCGTTGTTAGTTACGCATCTGTCCTTACAAGTCAACAATATCGGTAAAGTTTATCTACCGAATTTTAAATGGTACTTATCGTATGGTTACGAATTTTTCATGGCTGCATTTAAACCGATTGCCAGAAAGAAAAAGAGAATTTCGTTTTGCGTGTTGCCATGCGAAACGGCCACGATAAAACTAACTGCCAAATGAGGCATAGCTGAGTCAGCCCGCCATTACGCCGGGCGCCGAGCCAGCCAAGGGACAACGGCTGGTGCATTTATTATTAGTGAAGGCGACCGACCTTCAGGGCTGCCTGGTCCCTGGAATATCTTCGGTTGTTCCAACTGTGCTAACTTCTAAGAAACGTGTTGCACGCGTGTACCACGCACATTTTTTTATACAGCTATTATGTAGTAGACTACAAAGGATGCAACGCAACTTGATACTGTCGCGTGGGTAAGCACATAATCACTTATTTAATTAATAATATTCTCTTATTTTATTAGGTATGAATTAAGTCAATAGCAGTGCACATGATATTCAAAGAATAATTATTTATTTTCGTAGAAGTAAGCAATTATTTGAATTTAAAAATAATATTATTTGGCATTTTGGCATACTTACTCATGTTTTTGCATTAACTCTAAAAGAAAAATATTAACCACCGTCCGGGCGTCCCACTGAAAAGTCGTTTGAAAGACTAACTTCCAAAATTACAATTACACTATTACACACCAAACATGAACACACCGAAGTATCAAGTTCGATGACACCCGCTATAAATTCCTTCGCCTTCTTAGCGCCAGCCTACCTACCTGTGGTGTAGTGTAAAAAAAGCATTCAGGCTGCAGGGCCGCGTCGGCGCTTTTGAGATAATTTATAAGGCTTTGCCTTTCTTGGAATTTCGAAATCTCGTCGAGATAGCTCCGTGCCCTGCCCGCGGCCCCGGGCGAATGGAATGTAACGGATTTGGATAGGAAAAAATAGTGCATTGTATAGACACCCATTGTGATGCGTTTTCGTAACGTTTTCTCATTAAAAATTTAATACATTAATGTGATACTCGGCAAGGTCGACCGACACGTTTAGATTTTTTTGTGAAATAGTTTATCGCATCAAATTCAATTCTATATCATTTATAAAGTGCCCAGGTTCCACAGTGCACCTACTAACTTTGTAGTACCTAGACACTTAAGGTTATCTACGTACTTAAATTAAAGTCTCTCTCGGACAATTTGATCAGCGCCATTGCGCTGATCAAATTGTCATAATATATTTTTGACTCTGACGAATATAAATTGATTATATTATCCCTAAAACGCAATCAATCGTATTCTTATTATCTAAGGTTTTTCTTTGGAAGTTTTTGAAAATGTTAATTTTCAGGTTCCAGAAAAGATTGGTATTCTCGCTAGCCGGGTACTTGGTACTTGCTAGTGATCCCGTCCCGCGGCCACACCGAAGACTTCTGGGAAAACCAGGCCGCATACCGCGCGGCGAGCCGCTATTGGGCCGCCTCGCCTTGTACCCGCCCGTGCCAAAGACATTCTTCCAGAAGCGCCAAGCCAAAAATATAAAATGAGTTTCCAATATTACCCAAAGAATACTGCAATACCTACCATAGACTTCTAAAATAACTTATAACTCTGCAATACTTACTTTCCAGTACTTTCCAATGATACGTCAAGAATGTTGCAAGAGTTTACGATGTTAGTCGGTAGTTAATTAAGTAGGTATATCATAAATATTTCCATGTTGGGTCTCGGTGAATGTTGCCATTAGGTAATTAATTACTGTTTCCATAATTATACCAATCTAATGATTGGTTTCAATCTCAGAGTTATAAGTTATTTCAGATATGTCTGTGAGTACAATCAAAGACCTTTCAGACCTTTTCGCTTCTATATCTACGGGTATACACCATGTTGACTTTTGCTCATCTAAAGTCTATGAATGATAAATAAATAACGAGCGGCATAGAGGACTAAGGGAATTACTCATTGCGCAATACCTACCAACTGCATGCTAGGACTACGTCATACCATTGCACATGCACTAACACGAGAAAATGCAATGAAATCACCGTGGAAAATCATAATGATACAAGTTTAGTAAGTACAGTACAGTACAAAAACGTTCCCTAATAAAATCAACCAGCCAGAGGATTTTTTTCTCAATAACAACATATATTTATTTTTCTTTTATGAACTGCCTAGATCTAAAAGAAATGATGACATGGAATTTATGGGTTTTTTATTCATCTGGGTACCTAACCCTTGAAAATAAATCTTGCCATTCTGCATCAAATGTAGAATCTTTGGACATTGTTAAATCACGAAGTGAACGCTGTAGGCTGCACTCTCGTCGAGCCGGGTTCATTCATTAAAATATGCATTTGAGCGTTGCCATGCCAGGCTTTTACTAGTTATGTGTACTTAAATTACTGGCACGAAAGGCCTTTTATTTTATACCTGATAGTTATGGATTTGCTGAAACGCTTTTTATGCTTTAGAATATTAAGGCGCAAACGTCAATAGGTGCATAACATTAAATATAATCAACTAGACCATTTACAGGACATCGCTTTATGTGCGGAATTGATGTCCATTAAAAAGAATAATACGCAAGCGGATGCGTGAATCGCTTGCGAGTTAATTTTCAGAACTGTCTGCCTGCTCGCTATTAAACAAAAGCTCGAATTTAATGAAATTCACACCATGTGTGCTGACAAACGTTGTAAGTAGATATCTATTTTTCTGTAAATTTCACCACAGACTTTCTCTTGGAAGAATTTACAGAAGAAGGTATTTTGACTAGAGTATGTATACTCTTAAGCTTTTGACTCTTAATATCTATCGCAAGAAGAATATGCCAGTGAAATTGAAAACCCGTGCGATAGAAGACATCTCACTATTCATTTCAGTCACATACCTTTAGGATGTTGGGGGATTAAGTAAATTGGGACTATTTTGTGTAATTCAAAAATGAGGGGTAAAGAGCGGTGCGGTGTAAGGGATGAGGGTGGCAGCTGCGGAGCACGTGGCGCGGCAGCTGGCCTGGCCTCGCGCAGCCGCCGCGCGCCGCCCGCGCACTCGCAAGCTGCGCACGGGCACCTGCCATCGCCAAACATAAGGTGATTTGTTATTTTTTGTAGGTCATCATCAATGCAATATGATTTAACAATAAATAATAGTACCTAAGTAATAATAAATATCACCAGACAAACACCAACTGCGGTCTTAAACTAAGCAACGGTTTAACTATTGGTAGTCGTGCTACCCTCGTACCACTACGCCAATTGGTCGTCCGTTAAGAGTAATTCCTCTAAAAAGTTTTTCCTCTTAATGTTACCTTTGTAAATACCCACATTTAGATCTATCACGTCTAATATAATAAGCATAGGTATTCGTTAACTGCCTAACCTGCTTAGGAGTCTCAAGTATCTAACTAATCTTATGTAATGTAATAATGTCACAGGTGGAGATACTTATGAATTGATTTATTATATAGGGGGTATACCTACTAATGTTAGCAGAGGAGAACCTAACAATCGAAACCAAACCACTATACAATCGAGACGAAAACATAATATTTGTAACTAAACATCAAATTTTGACTAAGGTCAAAGGGCCTCAAAAAAAAAAACCTATTAATGTATGCACTATGCACAGAGGATTTCAGGCAGGCATCACCTACTAGATGTAATTAGGTATTTACTACCCACGTATGGGAAAAACAACTCGTCGCATGAATATAGGTGTACCCTGTTGAGAATGACATCAGTAGTGTGTTCGCTTGATTGGACCTGCTACGTTTTATTGACGTACCTACTTTGTTTATCGCGTTATCTCCGCCTCGTGTACACGTAGCATTGGAGCGACAATACTGCAGTCCTCGCGAGCTCACCTAATAGTGCTAGCGGTCATAATGGGTAAAAAACCTCCTTTAAAAAATCTCGCTGATTAGAACCTGTGTGCTAAGTTTTCAGTTCTCTCTGGTGTCTTAAAAAAAAACACATTTTCACAAGTGTCAACCGTCAAAATACCTGTTTTAAAATCTAAAAATAATATTTTAAAAATTTGGTTTTAGGTGAACACGCAAAATTTAAACAACCGTGATACGTGTCAGGCACTCCGCGAGTGCTCAAAATTGTGATCAGTGGATATGGAAGAAAATATAACACCGAGAGAGGATCCAGAAAATGTAGCTTCCAGCTGCTCATCATTGCCAGGTAAATACATTGATCTGATGTTCGTTGCTGTAAGTATGCTCTAAATATACCTATAAGAAATAATTTCCTACTTGCAGCAGTTTTATTATTTAAATTTACCTACCGATCTACCATATTTATTTATGTTTAAGTGAGAAAATAGGCTTAGTATGATTTAAATATATGTAGGTACTCAGTTAAGATTACGTAATAATGGAAACACTGACGTAAGTGAATGTAGGTACCTGTGGTTTATGGTTTATAAATAATCTTAGGACTGAAGTGTGGGTAGGTTAGTTAGATGGCAAGTGGAAACAGTAAAAAGCAAAAATATTGCAAAATACCTAACAGTCACATCTTTCGAACTTGAAATGTCCTAAGCGTTAGTAGCTAGGTATCTATTCTACGTAGATTTTAAAGTGTATAAGTAGGTATTTTACAAATGATTTGCTTAATTCGCTGTTTTACGAAATAGCTCTGTTAAGTTAAACACCTGAACGACATTCAGCTGGATTGCCACTTTCCCTACCCTAGGTAGGTACATACTTTATAAAAATATTGAACCTTATCTAAGCAATTTAAAATTGTTTTACCCAGCTAGGATTTCTGGGTGGTTTGGCAATCTAGCTGTACGTTTTTCAGCTGTTTCTCGTAAGTTAGCTGTATTGTAAAACAGTTAAGTTAGCAATTCGTCTGCGACATAGTTAGTATGGCCCTTGATGATACAAACGCCACTTAGGGTACTATACCTATTCATATTTTAAGGTCAAAAGATACAGGCGCAGTAGGTCAAAGACTAATAACGAAACACGTAACAATAACTATAAACCGACTACGGAAAATTTCGTTATTTTAGTTAAGTAGGTACTTACACGAAGTTTATTCAGAACTGCCGACAAATATAACGCTAATAGTGCCTACCTACAAGATTGTTTATCCTACGCTTGGTATATTTTATTTTTGTAATATTAAGTATTATTATTATAGACAAAAAATTTTCTCCTCTTTTATTAAAAGACCCACTCGATAAGGCAGCAAAACATTTTTTTATGTAGTAGGTAACATCCGTCATATTGATTTACTTTGTATACAATGTAGTCAATGTCACCCAGACCATAATAACAAATCGACGGACACCTCATTCATCAAAATCGGATGGGTAGCTTAGGCGCTGCAGTGGAACACAAAAACGAAAATTATACATTAGCACACGGATTTAAATTGTTAAATCTGTGCATAAGCACATAATACATAACCCTTCCTTTTTGGCTTTGCCGTAAGATAGCCGGGTAAAAAGACTAAATAAAAATAAATCAATGCAGTAGATTATTTGGGTGGTTTATAAATTAAAAATGAATAGGATAGTACTTTATTTTCAAATAAGGCCGCTCTATGTACTAGGGATGTATCCGTCCAGACCGTATGCTTGCCTTGGGTACTGTAATGTTGCCATACTCATAACTAGACTCAAGTTTAGAATCTTTCGACCTTCATAGGAAGGAGACTACTTTGTGTGATAAAGGGATTGTTTCATTATAATCTCATCCACTTATTTTTTATATTATGTATACTGTTCAGATATATACTTAAGTAACTAAATATAAAACGAAAAATAAATAGGCACCCACCTACTTGACGGGTAAGATTAGATTAATTTTATCTATAATCAATAAAAATGATTATAAAATGTTATTCCCCTGACAATACCTACCTTTTAATCGTTCTTTTATCTGACAACACTACATACAAATAACAAAATGTTCGCGTACTCGCTCGCACACACTAGCGCGCGGATAGTGCGAAGGACTACAGCGATGCGCCCACCGCGAATGACGATGAATAGAAGTTCTGTCCGAGACGTCGACCAACGAGTGACGTATTAAGTCGTAGAGCTCTATCTCTCTCTCACCCATATAGCCGCCCGCCCGCAACGTTATCGATCCTACTGCCTGAACGAACTGTGAACACATCCAATTTTCATTCGTTCGTTAGTCGCGATTTCGCACTCATGTTGGGAGTTGTGTTCTTGTTTTGTTTTATCGGTTTTACGTTTAACAAGTGAGAGTGAGGACAAATAGTAGAAACATACATATTTAAAAACAAACGAGTTATTTTAATGTGGAAGTTTTGTATTCCGTGTATAAAAACACCAAAATCTGGATTACAAATGGATATAACCAAAGGTAAATTCGATTTCCTTACATAAGCTTTTGATGACCATATGTTGTTGGATTTGGACCGAGGGCGACGTCGCTTATCAACGTCACTGGGTGGGTAGACTGGCGGTTTTACGATTTGGGAAGCTACGATTGGGAGCAATTGGATTCATACAGAATTGTCAAATATTTAGGTAGGTAAGGTACCTACTTTCAATCGATTAGCACATGGTAGTGGTTCTTACTTATCTTATGTACTGATTGTATTATTGTAAGAAGTACCTGCTCATCTGTAATTAATTGTTATTTTCAAAAGCTGCTGTTTTTCACCCTTGTTTAAAAAATAGAACTACCTAAAGTTATCATACAAATGGTAATTTTATGAATGGTAACAGTCACTGCATTTTATTACTTTTAAGTATTAACTTTCCTACAAGCTCAAAATAAAGCAATATTTAAATTATGATTAAATTATAGTCCTTTAGAATAATGACTGTCATTAAAATATCCTTTGTAATTTTTGTTTGTTATTGGAATGACAACAAAGTACTAATAACAACCAATGTTTATTTGCTGCATTAGGGAAGCAAAGTACCTACCTATTAATAATAACCCTGATAAGATCCTATTCCATCATAAAATTACAATTAATTAAAATTAAGGTTGGTAGGTACAGAATATCAATACCACTATTGCCCTAACAATACCTTTGTTTAGTCAGTAAGCCAAAAGAAACAGAATTACCAAATGTTTTTACCTATAAGTAGATATTGATGTTGGTTTTTTTGTTACCCAATGCTCTGTGGCCTTGCATTTGATTGTATCAACAGCTATACCCAGAGGGGCCTCTGTTCAACTATATTTGACAGAATCAATTTTTGAATTATTCGGCTATCATATTGGTGCTAATTGCATGGTATTTTTGAACAAAACTCTACAGAACTACGAATATTGCTGTCTTGCTTATATATTTACTGCAACAAAAGGGATGACAATACATTTATTTGGGTGTAATTTGTGTAAAAACAGAATTAGCACGATTTTACTTTGACCTGGTTAACATGTACCTACCTATGTTATAGTTTTTCCCAAAAGAAGAAATTATGGTTGGGTTAAATTGTAGCCTGCACTCATGATTTAAAAGGAAAATGGAAATTATCCCTGATAGGTAGGAATGGGGGATATTTTAGTCATGCTCAAGGTTTTTTCCTCTTGGATCTGTTTTGAACACTACTGCTAGCGCCATCTATTGGCGATATTTGTGAAGTCGTATTAAACGTGTATTTTTTTATGCTTTGCGCCGAGCTAACCGAGGAATTTTTTACAGGATTGTGTTTTTTGTAGTATCTATAGGCTCTAATGCTATTCTTATCTGTCTTATCCCCCTGTATTTGTAAGTACTTAGTAAGATGATAATAGTGCATAGTGGGTCAAATCTTTGGGAAATGTAATTTTGGAATGCAGTCCACAGTTTGTAAAAGGCTTGTACGTACCTACTTATAGGTACATAGTCATAATGAATATAAATTACCTATACGGCTGAATTGTGTTTATAAGTCACAATCAAAATAAAAATGGTCAACTCAATGTGACTTTCGTAGAGGTATTGAATACTGCAAAAGCTGAAGGTACTGAGTGATACTGAAAGTACTCGGTTCATTTTACAATAAATACCACACTCCTTTGATATGAATGTACCCCATCTGGCGGATGTTAACTTCCGCTGACACCATTTCCGGGCTCCTATCCTTTAGTTTATTTTTCCAACTTTTATGATGAGAGTAGCCACGGTTTGTTTAGACTACACTAAAGACAACAAGCATTAAATTCATTCATACGTTTTTAAATATAGAGGTTCAATGGTAGACTACACACTACATACCTAGTAACAAACCTACCAATATATTTGAATATGCTTTTAGGTTTTTTTTCAACTTACATTTGTACGAACCTACCTACATCAGTTATGATATAAATATAGTCCGCGGCGCTGGGATAGCGTAGATCAATGTAGGTATGTAGCCAAATAGATAGCAGTCTAGCGCGTAGGCGCTACAGGCGAGGCATTGGAATTCGAAAGCCGACCACCCATAGGCATGAGAACATGGCCCCGACCCCTTCCCCACGCTGCTCACTCTCCGGGCGCCGCCTCTCGCCGCTCTCTTAAGGCACAATGCTGAATTTCATTTGCTCTTTACAGCGAATGACGTCAACATGATACACTTACTTTAGATTTGGTTCCTATCTGTTTATGATCATGGTTGCCTTATAATATCAGGGTGTAAATGAACAATATTATATTTATAAATACCTACCTTATAGTTACACGTAGAAAGTTGATTACTAATAGGTATGTTTGTCAATTCGTAAGTACTTACTATTTACTTAACACAGCGGGACAGCAAGTGTTTCGTCTTTTCTTGACCAAACTTTTAGTTTCCGAAATATACCTACCTAGGTACCAAAAACCAACCTTTTTTTAAGAAACTTTTTCTCAAAAACCATATCCAGTGTCCGCATTCCAAGCATCCACTTTTGTCTACTTTTTATTAACCCCCGACGAAAAACGAGGGGTGTTATAAGTTTAACATGTGTATCTGTGTGTCTGTGTATCTGTGTATCTGTGTATCTGTGTATCTGTGTATCTGTGTATCTGTGTATCTGTGTGTCTGTCTGTGGCAACGTAGCGCCCAAGCTGATGAACCGATTTCAATTTAGTTTAATTTGTTAGATAGGTATTCTGATCGAGAGTGTTCTTAGCTATGTTTCATAAAAATCGGTTCAGCCGTTTGAAGATCATCAGCTCTTTTGTAGGTAAAAAAGCCACATTTTAGGCCAAAACCAACTTCCACGGCTCGAATCCATTCAAAATTTGAGATGATTGGATTTAGATTTATTATATTTTTAAATGATCGTAATAGTCTGAACTGGCTTTTTACAATATTATAAATTTGAAAAGATTCCCTGTTTCTGGAAAAAAGTATATTTTATCAATTTTTATAATGAGATTTGTGTATGAACTAAAGACGTTCCATAAGTCACGTTTCAAATGATGGATACGCGCATGCGTTAAATTTTGTTAATGGTCATGGAATATTACGCTATAATAATTCTAGAGGGCGCTGTTCCGCCATTGCGAAAAAATATAAAAGAACAAATATTATTTAAAATAAATTTAGCGTTGGGCTGCTCCCGTCCACCTCAACCAGAGTTATTACATCAAATTGAATCATAATTGATAATATTTTACTAGGAATGAAACCTCCGTGGCATCAATATTAAGATTCGTTGTTTATTCTAATGTCAATTATTATAATGTCATAACAAAATAATGTCTCATACTTTTACACAGATTTCCTGTTGATTATTGTATACATTTGATGAAAAGGTCGTCGCATCGGGGGTTTTTAAATTTTCAATTTAGAGTTATTTGGTATTAGTCCCGCCCATCAGTAAACTACTGCCACATTCCATAGGCCCTTTTTTACGCTGTGTGGTCGCGGTTTCCGCTGAAGACGGCAACGTCGCGTCTCAAATATGAATGAAAATCCGGTCGGCTGTGAACGGCACGGCAACGTCGCCCCAGACGCTAGCCTGATTGAGAACTTGCATCTCTCCCGCGTCGTCCCTTGGCGCTGCTCGCTCATATAGTATTTTACACTACAATCCAATTTGATGTAGCTATCTGTCTCAGACAGTCTCAGTGTACTACGTACAGCCGGCACCGCGGTGGCCTATACTATATTTAAATAGGTACCTAGTATACCGGCAAAGGCTGGAATTAAGGATGTAATAATAGAAAAATGGTAAAGCGTACCTATATGTGCCATACTAGTACTTGGACTAGTTGCCTAGTAGCTATAGGTAAACATTATTACTATTATTATTATGTTATTATTGAAACAGCAGCAACAACAGCTGTGTTGTGGAGTAGCTACTGCCAATGTGCACCCCATATTGGCGAATACGAACCCTCTTTTAAACTTTGTACGCTTGCGCATTGGGGTGGTTGTGTAGCACCGTATGACCACCAGACGGCATAGTATACGTGTAGCCAACGATGTACGAAATCAGACGTACGCTGATGTCGTCCTGTGAAAAAAAATACAAAAAGTATTTTTTTGTCCAAGATTTTCATACTTTGTTACAATGTGCATTTGGAGTGTTACGTGAATTAGTTTAGTGTACAAATTCTGTCAAAATGCCTCTGTTGATCGAGTCTAAAAGCAGAAATGGTAAATATCGATCCGTGTACACTATTGGCGGCCATTAGCTGTTTTGGAGGCCTAGTGTTTTGGTACTTACCTACAATGTAAATGAACTTGAACTTAATGGAATTGAACAGCTATAATATAATTCAATACCTACGTACTAGGAAATTGTTATTTGATTATATGTGAGTACTTCGAGATATAACTTAATGATAATAAGTAATTAAGTACGTAGGTATTTCATTAAGGTGTAGGTAGGTAAGTAGGTACCGTAACTAATAATAGGTAAATAGAAGATCCTATCTTTTTAAATAAGTATCTACCTATATTCGATATTGAACACTTACGTAGGTACCTACTACCTACCTAATTTATAATCTAGGAATTTGGTTGGATTATGAATGGAGTTGCTTTAGCATTGAGATCAGTAACTAAATTTCTTAGGAGATCGTATTTAGTTGATGTTGGTACACCCTTTTTTGCTGACGGGGAAGAAATCTTTGAAAGATGCCCAAATTTCTTGTGGGATAGGCTTGGGGTATGCCTCCACCGTGAACGGAAGGTACCAGTGCATATAGTAGGTACCTAAGGTTAGTTTAATTAGTGGGAATAGGTAGGTAGACAGCTACTTGTTAAATAACTTACTCACCGGAACCGGGATCTGATGAATAATAATTACCTATTTGAATTGCTACAGTGTCATTGTTGTCCCTCCAAAAAAAGTCCATACATTCAATCCAGCTAGAAAAATTGAGACTTTGTCTGGGTGCTTCTCAGAGCTAAAGTTTAAAAAATGCTTGTGGCCATTAAGTGCATGCGCACTGGGTTCACGCAGGGGGTGAGGTTCGAGGCGGGCGGAGGCGGCTGCATTGGAATGTCGATGACGCAGCCTGGCCGGCCCCGACGCCCGCGAACTTGTTGTTATGTGAAACTGTTTTAAAGCATACACTCGCGCCGCTATCTGCCATACATATGAATACATGATATTAATGTTAGGTTCATGTTTTGTTTATAGCCTAGTTTATCAAATTTCTATCCTACCTAACCACGACTTATGTCATTTCGCCGATAAGAAATAGGTACTTTGTTCACCAGAAGTTTCTGTAAGAGTCCCTAAACTTCGCGCGATGTTTTCAGCGTAATGCATATGTCTATCAGCAAATAGTTTTTTTCAACATTGTTTGTAACACATATTTATTTGTTTCTTTACAGTGGCGACAAATGGCTCCGCCTCATCCTTAACGCTATTCAAGAGCGCGCCGCGCGAGGCTAAAATTCGATCACTCGTCGGGCCGCTGGTGCTGCCGACGCCGAACTACGATGCGACCTCCGGCTCGTCGGCGTCCTCGCCTACGTCACCCTCCTCCTCCTTCTCTATCGACAAGACCGACAACCACGACACCTTCGGCTTCAACCCGGACGCGCCCGACCTGCGCCGCGAGGACGAGCGGATCAAAACTTTCGACAAGTGGCCCGTCGCGTTCCTCTCGCCGCAACAGCTGGCGCGCAACGGTTTCTACTATCTCGGGCGCGGCGACGAGGTGCGCTGCGCGTACTGCAAGGTGGAGATAATGAAGTGGGTCGAGGGCGACGACCCCGCTAAGGACCACCAGCGCTGGGCGCCGCAGTGCCCGATCGTGCGCAAGCTGGGTGGCGCCAGCGCCGAGCCCGCCGCCGACGGCCGCGACGAGTGCGGCGCCCGCGTGCCCGCGCCGCCGCGCATGCCCGGCCCCGTGCACCCGCGCTATGCCGCGGAGGAGGCCCGCCGTCGCAGCTTCAAGGACTGGCCGCGTTGCATGCGCCAGAAGCCCGACGAGCTCGCCGAGGCAGGCTTCTTCTACACCGGCCAGGGCGATAAAACCAAGTGCTTCTACTGCGACGGCGGTCTCAAGGATTGGGAGGCCGACGACGTGCCGTGGGAGCAGCACGCCCGCTGGTTCGATCGCTGCGCCTACGTGCAGCTCGTGAAGGGGCGGGAGTACGTCCAGAAAGTGATGACGGAGGCTTGCGCGATACCGGCGCCTGCGGCCGCGCCGGGGTCGGCGGCGGGCGAGCGGCCCGCGGCCGGCGCGGCGGCGCCCGCGGACGGCGGCAGCCCCGTGGAGGACTCCAAGTTGTGCAAAATTTGTTACGTGGAGGAGCGCAACGTGTGCTTCGTGCCGTGCGGCCACGTGGTGGCTTGCGCCAAGTGCGCGCTGTCCACGGACAAGTGCCCGATGTGCCGTAGGACGTTTCAAAATGCAGTGCGATTATACTTCTCGTGAGAAGAGCCGATCGATCGCGGGCTCGATTCTAGTCTTAAGGGACGGTCCGAAACAGATGCGTGCTGAAACCACGCTCTTTGTGTCACGTTTCCACAAATGAGACTGATTAACAAAAAGCTGTTGTCACACTATCGCGTAGACATTAGTTGACGATCAGCTGGAACAATGGGCGCGCACAGTCGACTGCGACAAGACAAAATGTTAGGAATATCAAGTTTGTCTCATTCTCAATAAAGACACTATTGTGACAAAATTCGTGATATTATGTCTAGTTGCAGTCGGCGTGGTGTGGGTGGTGTGTTAAAACTCGAAGTTAGCTTTGCGACTATGACGCGATTAATACAATCATTCCTAAAAGGTTAAAGTTGCAGTTTCACGGCGTCATTGAAGTAACAATCCACAGCCATCAGACATCGTTTCAATATTGTATGAACTGGGCATTTACAAATATTTTAAAAATCGCAGAAAATCTACGTCATACAAAAATCGTCTGTACGTTATCTCGCTGTGGAAACGTGGCATACAAGGCCGCTCCTGTGATTATAAATTAACAAATTGTAGGCGGTGGGGCAGTTTGAAAACTCTGCAAAGAGATTTTTATACAGAGTAAAAATGTTTGATGTTACAGTGATTTTAAATTATTTATCATAAAAGTAAGAATGTTAGGATATCCACATTTTGGAAAGACAAATAAACAAATCACCAATAAATCACTTGTGTTCTAAACTTTATCTGAGTATAAATAGCATGGAAGACCACAATTTTAAAAAATGTAATCTGATGTTTTCACTTTCCAAATAGTGTACCCTGTTGTGACCTAGGTATTGTGTAAATAATAATGTAAATATGTTAGCTTATCATTTTGTCCCACCGACAAAAATGTAAATAATGTTGAAACATTTTGCAGCACAATTAACAAACAACTCAATTTTAATTTTTGTGACAAAATAATACATACCCACTAATTTTCTGTATAGTTGATTGTGCTGCCAAATGTTAACGGAGTAAATTTTCGAAATAATGTAAATTATAATTCAGAGAAAATCTATTGACATTTACAAAGTTCAATAAATTTGCTAATAGTTATTATAGAAAACTAATTTCGCATGTGATAATAATGTGAATAATACTGCATTTAATGAAGCTAATGGCGTATTCCTAGCCATCTTCATAAACATGGGCCATTACAAGTTTGTTTTTAAAATACCAACACAGTATTCGTAATATAATTATATAAAACATGACACATATCAAGAGAAGTGACAAGTGAGTATCACTCGAAATGTTGACAAATAAGTATGTTAAATAAAATTTACAGATGCCCATGGCTCGTGTTTATGTAAATGTCTCCTGCTGTTTATATTCATGATGCCATCATTCATATCAATAATTAATTACTTCAGTAAAACAAATGACGATACTGATTTTTAAATTAGCTCCTAGCTATATCGGTGAAGAGAAGATACTAATGGAATAAGAGAATTTATTTTAGAGTCACATTCAAATTGTTTTTCATAGGTAATTATTTCACTTATTAATAAAAAAAAATGTTAAATCATATTAAACTAGTTTCATTTTACCTAATATTGAAAATGTATCTTAGCAGGTGGTAAGTCAACCTAGGAAATAATTTCAATATCAAATATAACCCACATCCAAATCCTATAGGTATACTTACTCCACTACCGTACAAAATTCCGATCATGCTTCTTTATTTTCTGAGATAATCATTGGCAGTAGGTACTTACAAAATAAGTAAGTACGATACACATATAGCAGAGCGCCTTTTACAATGCCGTAAAGGAAATGAAGGCAAAACCTTTTCTGTTCACCAGCAGCAGTGGAAACAATCATTCAAATGGATATCGGAAACGGATTCGGAAACCTTTAACATCCTTATTTTAGGAAGCTATTTAATATGTTATTACACTATTAATAGTCGCCTGACCATAGAGACATCATCGGATTAATAAGTGAAAAAAATTCAAAATAGCCTTCAATTGGCAAAAATACAGACAAGTTTTCCCAAACCCGTTTCCGATATCGATTCGAATGATATAAAATTTCCCTGTAGATGTCGCTTGCACAGAGTACTTTTTTATATACGGAAAGTCGCTTGATAGGACTGCCCTCAACACCCACACCAACGTGGTGCCGTTAAATTATTGTTGCCTGGTTAGGTTTTAACTCTTGAAAGCGTCCTACATTGAAATAGGAGTAAATAAAATAGCAAATCATTTCCTACTAAAGTTATTTGGCGGAACTATAAACGCATATTTGATCGGGCCACGTCACTTGACATTTTTGGCAGAACTGTGTTATCGATACGAATAAAGTGATGTCAGTACGCTGCGAACAAAATATGCGTTAGATTTAGGACAAGTAATTACATCACGTGATCAACTCAACGCTAGGATACCATAAAATGAAATATGCAACAGACTAGACCTACTGGGGATACCACGTAAAAAAAACAAGCCATAACCACCTACGTCCAGGGTGGTCTGGAAATGAGTTTTCCTTTTCCTGATAAAATTTACGCTTAGTTAATTTATCTACTGTACACAAAAATATTGCTGGCATCGCCAAGACCGCGGCCCTTTTATATGCTAAAGCCACATGTGAAAACTTACCATTCCTTTCCGACGTAAAGAAAAATAACCACGTATCGATATGATCAATTTATTGAACTGAATAACACAATCAGGTCATTAGTGATGAAACATATTTGTTGTTTGTTTGTAGCAAGTCCTTTTTCAGGTTGGCTATTTCCTGCATCATAGTCTCGTCAGAGGCGTTGGTTTCTTGCACCTGTTTGCACTTTTGAAGGAAATCAACGATTAATTTCTGACCCTCTGCGGTTTCTTGTGTCTGAACGGCAGATTCTATTTCGAACAAATTAGTCTCCAGTTGAGCTTGTTTGACTTCGGCATACTGAATAGAAAAAGTGTATTGTCAGTTTAGATATTAAATTTGGTATCATCACTACATAGTATAAAACAAACTCGCTTCCCGCTGTCTGTCAGTCCCTATGTATGCTTAGATCTTTAAAACTACGCAACGGATTTTGATGCGGTTTTTTTTAATAGATTCAAGAGGAAGGTTTATTTGTGTAATACATGCATAATATAGTAGAGAAAACCTTTAGTATCAGCATTGTGGGTGGCTAGTAGCATTATAAAACAGAAAAATCTAAAGTCAGTCACGGCTTCGCACCTCGAAAGACTCTAAAAATCATATCTACGATATTCCATACAAGCTATGAGACTAATTACTGTAAGTTTTCACTGGCGTAACATCTACACCTATTTGTCAACTTACTTTTTGTAAGTAACATAAATTCTTGACTCCAAAATATGCCCTCCCCTTCCCCACAATTTCTACGAGCGCGCTTCACAGACGTGCTCCATAACGACGACGCGACGTTGGAAAGGAAAAACAAATGAAATCACATCGATAGAGAATTCAAAACCCTATCGAACTGTATATAAAACTCATTTTCGACATAATTGGCGTTTGATTTGTTTTTCCTTCCCACCATCGATAAGTACTGTATTGGACCTTACCTGAATAATAGATTCAGGCAAATCGGCCAACTTTGCGACGTGAAGTCCGAGCGAGTGCAGCGCGGGCCCGGGGGAGATCTTGTGCAGCAATAGCAACTGGTCGTCCACCACGCATGCCTCGGCGTGAGAGTTCACGATCACTCCGGGATGCAAACTCGCTAGCCGCGTCAATTCGTGGTAGTGGGTCGCGAAGAGACAGAAACATTGGGACTTCGTTGCCAGCTCCCTGGATTCGATTGTAAATGCAACAATTAAGTATCGGCTGATCATATTATATTGAGAACGGACATATTTTTATGCTAGTCGCCATTTGCTACACCAACACAAATGACCACTAAGACAAAAAAAATAGTTTCAGGTATTAGACAAGGCGAAACATCATGGGTATACTTTTTTTTCAAAACTTAACTTTGTAATTATAAAACCATCAGCTTTGGAGGGAACTTGAAAAACAAAAGGTGTTATAGGAATACAGCTGTTGACCGATTCCACAAGTGTACAAAACCTTTAGTACTTCAACTGTCCCATAAAGCCGATAGTTTGACATTTACAAAGATAAGTTGCAAAAAAAGTATACCCTTTTTGTTTCACCTAGTATTTATACTCACTCCGCTATAGCCCACGCTATGCCACAACCCTCGTAAGTGGAGGTGCCTCGTCCTAATTCGTCGATAAGTACGAGCGAATCGGGCGTCGCCATCTGAAGTCGAAATAAATCGATTAAAAATCAAGATTGGTACTCTGTCGGTACGCGGTCTTATTTTTTGTTTGACCCGTGTCCAGGAGTGGGAAATTAAAGGGGCTGATTATTATTATTACAGTTAACACTCGATTACTGTCAAAAAAAAAATGTGATTAAATCGGCACGACTTTCGAAATCAGATCAATTTTCGAAAGACAAAAAATATGGTGCTAACACCCCTCGTTATGACGGGAGGCCCGTTCCCTAGAGCGGGACCTCGAGATAGCTAAATTATTACTACTGCTTTATCGGCGAAACTCACAAACCGAGTC
This sequence comes from Notodonta ziczac, assembly GCA_918843915.1. Lineage (NCBI taxonomy): Eukaryota > Metazoa > Arthropoda > Insecta > Lepidoptera > Notodontidae > Notodonta > Notodonta ziczac. The sequence continues at coordinate 6,431,894 of OU974047.1, forward strand.
GAGTGAGCGAACTTGGTGAGCCCTAGAGGTTGATTATGATTATTATTTACTATTACTTATTTAGTGACAATCGTGTCATCTGCTCATATTTTTTATACTATTCCTGAGAATGAGCGTACATTCTGTTACGTTCTTTTATTCCTGTTTTTATTTTTACTTTCTTTGTACATATTCGTAATGAAAAGCAGTGTTTACCTCGGGTGAAATACTTATTTTGTATAGGGTCAAAATATTCAAATTCAAATCATTTATTTTGTTTAGGCCTACGGGGGTACTTACAAATTGTCAATTTACATATTTTTTTTCCTTATATCTACAACCGGATCGGAACGCGACCTATAATAAGTCACCCCCTTGGGTAACAATGTACTATTGAGGTGTAGAGTAAGCGCGTACCCGCAGTATGGCGGCGGTGTCGAGCATCTCCCGCATGAAGGTGCTGTGTCCCTTCGCCTCCGCGTCCGCGGCGCCGATCCTGGCCGCCAGCGCGCGCAGGCGCGGCAGGCGCGCGGCGGCGGCGGGCAGCAGGCAGCCGGCGTGCGCCAGCAGCGCCGCGGCGCCGCACGACCGCATCCACGTCGACTTGCCGCCCATGTTCGCGCCCGTCACTATGTGCATCACGCACGAGCCTGACCACCCGACCACATCATTACTATAAATATGTATTGTGATACTGTTTTCTTATACAAGGTGAAACATAAAGGGTATACTTTTTATTTTCAAAACTTAACTTTGTAATTCTAAAACTATCAGCTTTGGAGGAAATTTGAAAAACAAAAGGTGTTATAGGAATACAGCTGTTGACAGATTTCACAAGTCTACAAAACCTTTAGTACTTCAACTGTCTCACAAAGCCGATAGTTTTAGATTTACAAAGTTAAGTTGCAAAAAAATTAGTATACCCTTTGTGTTTCACCTAGTATTTACGCGAATACTACACATTGAAATAAAACTATTTTTCGGATTTTATCGCGTTTATTAACTTTATGTTCCCGACGTTTCGGCTGCTTTACAGCAGCCATGGTCACGGGGGGACTGAGGTATTAGACGTCCTGATGTCATAGTTAGTAACTGGGTACCCTCATATTAAGTTGTTGTTTCCGACCAAGGATGATACGTGAGGCCATTGAAATTAAAAAATATCCTAATTTCAATAGAAGATGGCTGGGTGCTACCACCAACTTGGGATCCAGTAATTAATATAATTAGATCCAAAACCAAGTGTACCATTGCAAGACCTCGAGACACTGTGAGCAATTTCTGCGTGGATCGGACCGCAAACAACAACTTAATATGAGGGTACCCAGTTACTAACTATGACATCAGGACGTCTAACACCTCAGTCCCCTCGTGACCATGGCTGCTGTAAAGCAGCCGAAACGTCGGGAACATAAAGTTAATAAACGCGATAAAATCCGAAAAATAGTTTTATTTCAATATTGTGATACTGTTTGTTTTACCCCCAATAAATTGAAAAAAAAAATGTATGTAATTATAGACTGCGAGCTGTGCCCGCGATTTTATCCGCGTGGAATAGTGTCTTTGGGTAGCATTTTTAAAACATTCCCATAAACCTTACATATTTTCATACAAACTGTCATTCCCTATTGTTATTTTACACCCTTGAGGACAAACTTTAAATGTCATATTTATTTATATCAAATCAATAACCTAAAACAAAGTTTCAAGCTTTCAGCTCAAAAAATGACGATACTTCCATACAAATTTATATCCCCCCTTTCAAATTAGTATGAAGAAATATTTCGCAACACCCCCTACCCAGTGCTTTTTCATATATTTTATTTTGTAACAAATATTCCATCCAACATATATTTATTAACATTTTCATAATTATGGTTCGGATAAATACATAATTAAGGGAAAGAAAAAATAAAAGCAAGTACTTTTATGGCCTTGCAATTTGATGAATCTACGGATGATTATGTCCTTCACTTAACATTTGTCTTAATAAATCTTTAAAAACTTTATTGTTTTTTAGGGTTCCGGACCTTAAAAGGAAAAACGGAACCCTTATAGGATCACTTTGTTGTCCGTCTGTCTCTCAAGATTTTTTTTCCCAGAAACGGATAGAGATATCAAGTTGAAATTGATATCAAATATCAAACGCTATGGTCCCTTGTAGATGTAAGAAAATTAGGCTTCTAAGACAACGCTATCAAAAGATACGGCCATTTATGTCGCATATTTTGGTACTTTTTGCAAATCACTAATCAAAACAAAGGAATCAACGCACAGCCGAAACCGCTGGTGTTAGAATCATGAAATTTGGGCGGTAGGTACCTTTCATACCGTAAATATCCACTAAGGAAGGATTTCGTAAACTTCCACTCCAAAGTGTATAAAATAGGGGGAGAAAGTTTGTATGGGTAAAAAAAAAAATCTCAACTTAGAGCCATGAAAATTTGTATTAAGGTTACTCATTACAAATAAAAAATATAATTTTAAGCGTTTTATAAAACTCTACCCCTAAGTGTGTGAAATAAGGGGAAAACAGTTTGTATTGGGGACCCGAATTTGTTTACGCTGAAAACGTGGCTTTAGGTAGATCTTGCTGTAAAAACTTGAAACACTGTGCAGAAAATCTATAAAAAATCAGGACACTAGCACATGACACTACATTGCAATTCAAATGATAACCGGAGAAATTGGTTCACTAAATCACGAGCTACAGGCGACCAAGTTAAAGTGAAGTCAATTCCCCGTCGTTTCTGAATACACTCAATACTGAGATTCAAAAGACAACCGCAAATACAACTTGTTTCTTGTTTTTCACTACTTTGGTTATAGATACGATAAATCTTTTCTATTGAAATGGGTCCGGAAGCCTTCATTGTGCATGTCCTGATGTGCACTTGCCCGGCTTATCTTTTACAGTAGCTTTCCCAACCTTTAGCAACTCCCCTATAGAAGCTTCGCAGGCCCCACGTTGAAAACCACTGCTCTAGGGGTTAAAGGGAACAGCGGTCACCTCGTTCGAAGACAACATCGTTGGGTATGTAGGAGACGCCCTCCTGCAGCTCGAGACACGGATGCCGCAGCTGGTCCAGACGCAAGCAATGCGGCTCGTCGAGCAGCTGCGGGCGGCAGTAGGGCAGCGGCGCGGCCGCCGCCGCCGCCGCGAACGACACCAGCACGTCCAGCCGCGACACCACGTGCGACAGGCAGAACAGGCACTCCGAGTAGCCCGCTGAGACAACACACGATTTTGTATTATACCCCACTACATAGTATAAAACAAAGTCGCTTCCCGCTTTCTGAATGCCCCTATGTATGCTTAGATCTTTAAAACCATGCAACGGATTTTGATGCGTTTTTTATAATAGATAGAATGGCGATTCAAGAGGAAGGTTTATATGTATAATAAATGCATAATATAGTAGAGAAACACTGGTAAAAAATACCCGTGCGAAGCCGGGGCGGGTCGCTAGTTGTTATATAAACGTGTGATATTTTGGCCCTTTTGACGTCCCACTCCTGGGCACGGGCCTCCCCTCGCTAGGAGGCGGATTCATGCCATAATCCACCACGCTGGCCCAGTGCGGAAATTGTTTAAATTTTCAAAGACATGCAGGTTTCCTCACGATGGTTTTCCTTCACCGTAAGCGAGTGATAATCATATTATTATTTTTTATTTTAAACGTGTGAATGTAGGTAAAACGTTCATAAACTGTTAAAAAAAAAAAGATCAATGTGTTGTACAAACAGAAATCCTATGGAGCTGTCTCCATAGTTCTCCATAGTGCCGACGTCACGACGGGCCTAGCCAACGCGAGTGTGAGATCGCCCAAAACGGAGATTTTTTTTCGAGGTAGGTAGCGTCTTAAACTGCGTTCCATTACTCGGATTACTGACGTAAGTGAGAAAACCGCAAAGCTGGAGTGGGACGGGGTTGGCCACATAGTACGAACAGATCCGTAAATGTGGGCAAACTGTATACCTGGACGCCTAAATAAATAGAACAAAGATTGAACGGATGTATACAATTAATAATATTGTACAAACCAGCTATTCCAACGATTTCTGCTACAACTTTATCCTGTTCTTTTTCATACGTGGTTTTAGTTTGGGTGTACTCTTCCGTCATGTCCTCTAGCCTGCTCGTCTTGAATCTAACTCCGCCTTTCACTGCATCTATTATTTTGTACTTTTTATTCCCACGCAGAGATTGTTCCTCCTTTAATGTAACTCTGTTTAGAAGACAGGTAAAAGTATTATTGTCTACATTAAGGTTATTTTCGCATGGCAATTCTAAGTTTTAGCGCCACAGCATGCACAGTAATGTGAGGTTGGCAGAAAAGTTCCTTGGTGACTAATATACAGGTTGAAACAGAAAGGGTATACTTTTTTTTCAAAACTTAACTTTGTAATTCTAAAACTACCAGCTTCGGAGGCAACTTGAAAAACAAAAGGTGTTACAGGGATACAGCTGTTCACAGATTTCATAAGTCTACAAAACCTTTAGTACCTCAATTGTCGCACAAAGCCGATAGCTTTAGATTTACAAAGTAAATTTGCCAAAAAAATAGTATACCCTTTCTTTTTCACGTTGTATATAAAATATTCCATACCGATATCATTAGTACTGCAAGCATCTATAGGATACGTTAATGCTTAACATCGGGTGGGTCGCACGCTTGTGTGCAGCCTTTGTTATATAATTATATAAAACAATCTGTTACGATGGTCATACGCATAAATAAGCATTAATGTCGGGTCCACTACTTATCGTGTTCTCTTACCTGAAATAGAATCCATTTTGCGGATTGTTCTCCAGTTTAATAGTTTTTCCCGCATCCAAACCGAGTTCTCTAGCAGCTTTGCCCAGTTCCTTCTCAGCCGATGACTGCAACTGGTCTAGTTGTTCACTTAAGGTTTGGAGTTGCTCGTCAAATGAAGGTTTCACGAGAAAATCACCTGAAAATTAGTGTGACACTGTAAAAACACCCTTATTGGCTCAATACGGCGACAAGAATTTCATCTATACATAAAATCTATAGGCATAAAATAAATTGAAGTAATAATAATAAATAATAATCTCTTTATAACACGAAACGTCGGGAACATAAATTAAATAAACGCGATAAAATCCGAAAAATAGTTTTATTTCAATCTCTTTATAAGTTCAAAATAAAAGCTTTTCACTTTATGCATATGAAGCAAGAAACGGTAGTTACCAACAAGCATAAACATTGGTTTGACTTGCGATCAATCTATCTAATATATAAAATTCTCATATCACGGTGTTTGTTGCCAATCTCCTCCGAAATGGCTCGACCGATTTTCATGAAATTTTGTGTGCATATCGGGTAGGTCTGAGAATCGGTCAACATCAACTTTTCATACCGAGAAATTTATATGGCAGAATAACGTTTGCCGGGTCAGCTAGTTTATTAATATAAACCACTATAAATAATATTTGAGATGACATAAACAGAATAATCAATACTGCTTTTAACCTCTATCCACAGCATCCATGTCGACTGTAGTTTCAATCATCTGCTGGAATTTTTCAAGATCGTTGTTGAGCTCCGATATCGGCTCGGTGAGCGACGAATGGACCGTCGCGTTCTCTGCCTCGGCCAAACATTGCAGCAGCGATGGCAGGCGTTTGATGGCCTAGCATTCATAGCAGATTAGGATTGTGTTATAGAATATGAACAGCAAGTAATTGATAGGGGACTATCAAGAAAGACCCTGCCTCTAATCTAAGGTAATCGTTTATATTAAGTCAATAATAAATATCGCCAGAAGAACACACCAAATGTATGGTCCCAAACTAAGCAACGCTTATACTATGGGTACCGTAGAATGGACTGGGGGCGAACCCAGTGACACCCAGACCAGGGCAAATCACGAAAAGGCCATTTCCTAAATTTACTCTGACGGGAATCGAACGCGCAACCACTCGGTGTAGTGAGCCGACCGGCCTAAGCTCGAACCACTGCGCCAAGCGGTCGTCTAAGTATGTATAAAAGCTATATCCACACCACATTTCCGAAATCTGCAGAATGATTGTAGGTCTACAGAATATGAAATTGCCTTTGCGGTGATGGATTTTAGAAGCTCATCACATTAGGTTATAAACATTAACGTGAAGATAATACTTTTACACACATGAAATAGTGGACAACAACCAGTACCATAAAGAAGGATTACATCTAAATCCTGTAAGTCACAGTAAAAGACGATATTAAGCCCTTATTAGTAAATCAATCTCAAGTCTGGGAGTAGTCTTGAGTCCGCGTTTGACATGTCATTTTGTAATGGGATGACGTTAAGATGACATTTCCAAAATCGCTCTCTGAGGAGCCATAAATTACGTCACACGAATTTCATGTTTTTTACCCCTCCCCGTCCTTGTCACAGCTGGTCACATTTGTGACACCCCCCTACATAGTGTGACGTCACATATTTGTCAATTTTACATTTAGAAATTAAAACTGCAGTTCCATAATTATTTTTATTTCCATTTAAATTATTTTTCTAGAAAATGAACGTCAATAAAATGTGATGTCACAAAATTTGGGACACCTCCCCACCCCTTGTCACACAATGTCACACTTCGTCACACTCCCTCCCCCTTAACGTGTGACGTAATGTTATGGCCCCTGACTTGAGATCGATTAATGAATACGCGCCTTAGTACCTGATATATCTTGTAACAATCGTGTAGATTCGCCTTCTTCCTCGTCAATCGCCTCGCCAGCGCTTGCAAGTCCGGCATTCGTCGCAAGTGGTCGTCGTGCAATTGTAGACGCAGCTGGGAGTTGTTCACCAACAACTCCACGACGTCTAAGCGCTCGTTGATCAGGTTTATGTCGCGGAGTGGCTGCCGTAGCCATTGTGCTAGGAGTCTGTTCAAATAATAAATGTTTGTCATGATTCTCTCAACTGATAAATCATTGGGTAACAGATTTTTTCGGGCCGTAATCCATATTTATAAGAATAATATTTTGTCCGTAGCTTTGATAGCGTAGATTTCATTTTCTGGAGGCAGACAACAGCACCATCTACCTAGTCCAATAATAGCTCAGTAATTTCAACGTGACCCCGTAAGTAAAATATTAAAAAGAGGCCAAAAATGCATGACATCATTTAGAATTTTTTTATACGTGTTTGCGTAAATTAATTATTTATAACACGGCACTCATAATATTACCGATAGGTTAACAAAAAATGGAATCGACAATTCGTTTACACTGATGATATATTGACACAGATTTATCTTGTTTCTATTCTGTACTGTCATCCTACTAATATTATAAATGTGAAAGTTTGTGAGTGTGGATGTATGTATGTATGTATGTTTGTTACTCCTTCACGCAAAAACTACTGAACGGATTTGGATGAAATTTGGAACACAGATAGTGTATAACCGGGATTAACATATAGGATACTTTTTATCCCGATAATCCCGAAATTTTTGTTACGTTAAATACTACGCGGACGAAGTCCGTGGGCACAGCTAGTAAAACAATATAAATAAGTGTACATGTGTCTCAGTCAGTGCAAAAGTGGCCTATCTAGATAAACAATATTACTGCTTGGTACAGTGGTTCGAGCGTGGGCCGCTCGGCTCACTGGTGGTTGCGGGTTCGATGCTCGCCGGGGCAAATTTCGGAAATGGCCGTTTTGTAATATGCCCAGGTCTGGGTGTCACTAAGAGCGCCCCCAGTCCATTGTACGGTACCCATAGCACAAGCGTTGCTTAGTTTGGGACCAAACAGTTGGTGGTGCAGTCAGGCGGTTGATTTAGTTCGGTTTTTAGTGTAGAAGTGGGTGATACCTTTTCCCGTGTTGCGTGCGGCATCTATCGAGAAGCCCGTAGAGGCTCCTGGATCGCGCGTGGGGCGCGTCCCCCGGCTCCGGTAGAACATTCAGCGCGGACAATGCCGCGGCGTCAAGATGCAGGAAGCACTCCGTTTGGATGGTCGACAGCCGGAACCTTACAATAAATAATACAGGGTGTAAGAGGTGTACATCGTAACGAAAACTGGTTCCATGGATTCAACCACAGATATAGATTTACATAGATAACGCAACTATCACGATTTGTATTGAAACCAAGGGAGCCGAATTTTTAACACCTTCTGTGACGTCATCAGTGACGGGGAGAATCCAAACCGATTCAAAGACACCGATGCCGCCGATGCCCCTCCGCCCGCTACGATTCTCTCGAGTGATTATCACGCTCATACACATATTTTTTTAATCGGTAGTCGCGCGAACTGTAAGTTAGCGGCGACCAACCTTGACTTGGCCGTGGTTTCGTACACGCGAAGAACACGCATTTGCGTTATCTATGTATATCTATATCTGTGGATTCAAGTCATGATTATGGATACCCAGAGTTGGAATTTCCCGTCGATATTTTAATGAATGATGCTCAAGATTATCTATTTATTTAGCATGAAATCATTACACAAATCTATATCAAGTGATTTTACATAAATAAATCCATAATTACTATTTTAGACATAAACTACAATGCAAATTAAGACTCAATACGCTCGAGTGAGTACTCGAGCGTATTTATATTTCATGCTGAAATCAATTTAAAAATGGTGAAAAACTTTAGAATAATTCATGACAATATCGTCGGATTATTCCAACTCAAGGGAGTCCAAAGTTATGAGTTGGATCCACGGTATATGTTTTGGTTACGAATTACGATGCCCCCTGTATAGTATACTCTTTCAAATTATAAAGCCTTTAACATCTAATTTTGAATACACAAGGTCGAGTTTAGGCCAGTCGGGCTGTCCAAAGGTTGGCTGTCCCTTAAGAGAGATTAACTTCGCCGCCGCTCGCGACGGTCAGTGTGGGCCAATGAACTAGGTGTCAACATGTTAGTGCTGGCCTTTGTTCGGCCAGCCTATCCCTGCGTTTGAGTGGAGTACCTACTTATAAGAAAAAGCTAGAGCGTCGTCGCGTTATTCACCTTAGTAAATGCTTAGACAGTTTAAAGATATTTATTTATCATAAGAACTTATAACTAACAGTTCACTTAAAATGAGATACATAGTTATTTATATATAATAAATATTATTTGCCTCTGGGGCGTAGATGACGTTATAGGGTACATAAATGTTCTTTAAATTTACTTTTAAATATGTTAATACTATCACATTTCTTTATATCTTCCGGTAAATCATTAAACAGCTGTGCTGTGCTAAACTCAAACTCAAACCCAAAATTTACAACAAAAAAGGCAACAAATAATTTATGAATAGTCAGAATCTTCTATCGGTTCGTAATGCTGCTTCCACTGAGAAGATCCGGCAAGAAACTCAATGGTTACTCTTTTCAATAAACATAATGTGAGCAGACAACACCATTGCCACTAAATAAGTAAATAGTAATCAAATCTCACCCAGATTTTGGTATTTAAATAAGAAAGCTAGTTTAGTGACTTAAGATGATGTACCTACCACAAAATAAGACGAATACTACACATTGAAATAAAACTATTTTACAGATTTTATCGCGTTTATTTAGTTTGTCATGTTCCCGACGTTTCGGCTGCTTTACAGCAACATCGGGAACATAACAAACTAAATAAACGCGATAAAATCCGTAAAATAGTTTTATTTCAACAAAATAAGACCTTAATATATGGATTAGTTGGTTATGTAGCCATACGTGTCCTGATGTCGTGGATTCAATTTCCGGACTCTATGGGTTATTTATTTATTTATTTATTTATTATAGTGTTGCGACCTAGAAACTACTTGGTCAAATATCTCGAAGGATCCTTATTTTATCAGCTTGATACAAAAACGCATTTTTATTCTAGATGTACTCCATCGATTAGTTACTTCTTGGAAGCGACAGTGTACGGAACTTAAGTAAGCGAACGAAGAGTGATATACCAGTGACCTAGGCGATAATATTGGAATACTGTGAGTCTGCTAAGTGATTTGGAACAGTGCTTGTTGTGTGTAACTAGTATTAGTGAACTAGTGTGGAACGGTGTATTTGTCAAGTTTGTGGAGAGCGGAATAAACCCTTTATACACGTAGTCGGCATTAATTATACCTACCCCTAGTACGCAACAATTGGTGTCAGAAGTGGGATGCCGTTACTACCGCGAGACGAAGAAGGGCGTACTCCACGAACCAGACGTCAAGTCGAGATGGATGCCGCCCGTCAACGTAGCCTTGAAGAAGAAGAGCGTCAAGTTGATTCCGGTGTTTCGGCGGGAGCTGGGGCAGCATCGGCAGGTAGCTCATCGGAATTGAACTTGGCAGCGTTGATGGCCTCTATGCAGCAAATGCTCAAGGCCAATCAAGAGGCCAGCGAGCGATTGATCCAGGCCAACCAAGAGGCTACCCGGCAGGAGTTCAAGGAGATGATGCAGTCCAACCAGGAGGCTAGCCGGCAAGAGATTAGAGAACTAAGGGAGGCCAATCAGGAGTTTAAGGGAATGATGCAGGCCAATCAGGAAGCGGTCTTGGGTAAAATCGACGCTGGAATCACTATTCTGGGTGAGAAAGTAAAGACACTAGAAGACCGCATGCAGGTACTGAACGAGGAGGTTAATCAGAAGACTGGAACCCTCGAAAACCGCCTGGTTGTGCTTAATAAGGAGGTAACCCTGAAGACTGAGACCTTCGAAAGCCGCTTGGAGGTAATGAATAAGGAAATGGTGAAGCTGAAGACTCAAGGACCTATTTCAGTAGCTTCACCATCATCCACAAAGCTCGATCTCCCGCGCTTTGATGGTACTTCCTCGTGGACAGCCTTCAAGTACCAGTTTGAGATACTTGCAATAGGAAATTCCTGGAGCAGTGAGCAGTCCTTTGCGGCCTTGGCGCTTGCCTTACGGGGAGATGCTTTAATGGTACTGGAAAATCTGCCACCCGAAGGAAAGACGCTGGAGACTCTGATGGATGCACTGGACACACGCTACGGTGAAAAACACCTGGAATATGTTTATCGAGCGCAACTCCACGAAAGAAAACAAAAGGCTAATGAAAGTCTCCAACAGTGGGCACAGGAAGTGGAAAGGCTGGTTCGTCGTGCTTACCTGTCGGCACCAGAAATGATTGAGAAGACTCTGCTGGATGCTTTCATCAATGGCATAAGAGAAACGGAAGTTAGGACCTTTGTACGGCTGGGCCACCATCAAACTTTGAAGAACGCGCTTGCACATGCTCTCGAAGTGGAGGCTGTTCGGCAGGACTCTAAATTAAATAAGGTAAGAGAGGTTAAGGAGGTTGTCAAAGAGGAAAAGAAGCCTCGGTTTGTCCCAACTTGTTATGGCTGTGGTGGTAAGGGACATATTCGCTTGGAATGCCCTTCAAAGAAGAGAAAGGTCGCGGACGAGTCCGAGACCCAAGCGGAACCAAGTGTCCCGTTAAACTAAACGTCGCCAGGGCCGCGGGGCGGGCGCTGCCTGGTCATGTTGAGGCCCCAACAGTCACTATAACTCAAGTTTGCAATGGAAATAGTTTGATCATCGAGGCCACCTTAGACAACCAAACTTGCAATTTAACTGTTGATACTGGAGCATCGCGTACGATTGTGAGGCCGGAACTACTGAAACGCACCATAATGTGGGAAAAGCGATCACCGTCATGCCGTCTGCAAACAGCCACTGGCCAGCCAGTTTCCGTCCTCGGTGAAACAGATATTAAGTTACGAATTGGCGACCGAGTCTATCTCCAGTCAGTGTTGATTGCTAATATTACTGATGATTGCATTTTGGGACTGGATTTCTTGAAGAATCAACAGTGTGTTTTGGATGTAGCCAAAGGAGTGCTAAGGTTTCCTGATCAAGAAGTCTGTTTACGAGGATCGCGCCCGTGTACTCTTTATTGTTTGAGGGATACCACATTGGCTCCAAAATCAGAAACCTTAGTGAGAGTTAAATTTCCTGCGAAGACTGAGCAAGGAAGATGTCTCATTGTGGAAGATGCTGGCAATCACCCGAGTTTAATTACAGCAAGGACGCTACTGATGTCGAACGGAATTACTAGGGTAAGAATCCTTAACCTTAGTAATGAAGAAATACAGCTGAAGAAGAATAGTGTGGTTGGAAAATGCGAGGAAGTACAGTACCTGAGAAAATTAAGCGCTCCAGATAAACAGGAAGGTACGCAGATCGCGGAGGATCACATCTGGGAACTTCTGGAAGCTTCTAAGGATAATTTATCGGCATCGGAACTACAACAGGCCAAGAAGCTGTTGCTAGAATTCAGAGACATTTTCGCAACCGGAAACGATTGTGGAAAGACAGGACTCGTCAAACATCGGATCGACACAGGCGACGCCAGGCCTATTAAACAAAGACCCCGAAGATTACCATGGGCAAGAGAAAAGGAAGTGACAGAGATGATTAATGACATGGCTAATAACGGAATAATTGAACCTTCTACGAGTCCATGGTCTTCACCCGTGGTGCTGGTAAAGAAGAAGGATGGCAGTACAAGGTTCTGCGTGGATTACCGAATGCTGAATAATGTCACGAAGAAAGACAGTTACCCCTTACCTCGAATTGACGACACGCTGGACATGCTCAGTGGTATGAAGTGGTTCTCAACCATCGATCTTAAAAGTGGCTATTGGCAGGTCGAGCTCAGCCCAGAGGACAAGGAGAAGACTGCTTTTAGTACAGGAATCGGGAACGGAATGTGGCAGTTCAACGTTATGCCATTCGGTTTATGTAATGCTCCTGCCACGTTTGAACGCCTTATGGAGAGAGTAATGGTGGGTTTACTCGGGGACGTGTGCCTGGTTTACCTTGACGATGTAATTGTTATGGGTCGCAGCTTCGAGGAAAATTTGAAGAACTTGGAAAAATTTTTCACTCGAATCCGTGAGGCTAATCTAAAACTTAGTCCTAAGAAGTGTGCTCTGTTTAAAAAGGAGGTCAGTTATCTTGGACACGTCATCTCAACCGATGGAGTAAAGACCGACCCCGAGAAGATAAAATCTGTTCAAGAATGGCCTTCTCCAAAGAACAAAACAGAAGTACGAGCGTTCCTTGGACTATGTGCATACTACAGACGATTTATCAAGAATTTTTCAGATATTGCGAAACCTTTACATCGGCTAACGGAAGATAAACGGGATTTCGTTTGGGACCTGGAATGTGAGAAAGCTTTCACTGAGCTGAAACAAGTATTATGCGAGGCCCCAATATTGGGTTACCCAACGAGGGAAGGAAGATTCATCGTGGATACTGACGCCAGTAACACCGGAATAGGCGGTGTTTTGTCACAAATACAAGGAGATCGCAACGTTGTAATAGCATACTTCAGTAAATCACTTTCCAAGCCAGAGAGAAATTACTGCGTTACTCGCCGTGAATTGTTAGCTGTGGTGAAGACCTTACAACATTTTAACAAATATTTAATAGGAAGAGAGTTTACACTTCGGACAGATCATGCTGCATTACAATGGCTATTACAATTTAGAAACCCAGAAGGTCAAGTAGCACGATGGATCGAGCAACTACAGGAATTTTCCTTTGTAATAGAACACCGCAGTGGAAAAGGGCATGGTAATGCTGACGCTTTGTCACGAAGACCGTGTGCCGAGGACTGCAAACATTGTCTAAGGAATGAAGTCCGGGAAGAGGTCAAGCTCATAGGGACACATGGAATCGACGACGAATGGACCGGCGCTAGTATGAAGAAGGCGCAGGAGGAGGATGATGACCTACGACCTATACGGTAATGGAAACAGAGCGGAAATAGGCCTCAATGGAGCGACGTATCAGTCCATAGTTCGACAACGAAGAGTTATTGGGCTCAATGGGACAGTTTGGCTCTTGTCGATGAAGTGCTGTATAGGAAATGGGAATCAAACGACGGTAAGGAAATCACCATGCAAGTGATAGTTGTTGAGTTTTTATTTATATCTATGAAAAGAAAAAGAAGAAAACTAGATGTCACTCAAAGATTCCTTTTTCATCAATGTCTACATCTCCTATTTAAATAAACTTAATAACGCATGTGATTCGTTCTTATTTGCCCATGGCCCTTCAGGTTATGGGCCCAGTCTTTATTTCGCGAGTAAGAAAGATTTTCACAGATGTCCCCAGTTTTATTTTTCAAAAAATTTTTTTTCATTGAATAGCTAATTTTGTTTTATCTGACATGGCCGATTTAAATTTTTCGCGTGTCATAATAGAAAAACTCCGCGGTGCTGAAGATTACAGTACGTGGAAGTTTATGATGAAAATGTTGCTTATTCATGAAGAACTGTGGGATGCGGTGGAGACGAAAAAGGATGCGGATGACAAGGTTCAGCGTAAGGCGTTAGCACGTATTTGTCTTCTAGTGCAGCCTGGAGTATTAACGCATGTGAGGAATGCGAAAACTGCACACGAGGCGTGGGAAAATTTAGAAAAGGCGTACGAAGGAAAGGGCTTAAGCAGGCGCTTAGGTTTACTACGTACACTTTTTAGTCTCAAAGTGTCAGGATTTCCAGATATGCAGTCTTATTTATGCAAAATTACAGAAATAGGACAGCAGCTGCAGGACATAGGCGCTGGAGTGGATGATGATTTTTTAGCCGTAGTCATGTTAAGCGGTTTATCTGCAGACTATGACCCACTCATCATGACCTTGGAGAACTGTACCGAGAAACTGACAACAGAGTCGGTAAGGTCAAGACTAAGTCAAGAATACCAACGACGAGTCGAAAACGACGACAAAAGTACGACTTCTGCATTGGCTGTAAACAAAACTAAGTGGAAAGTTTTTCGTTGTAATAAATGTAACAAGCCCGGTCACAGCTATAAACAATGCAAGAATAAAGAGAAGAGCAATGACAAAAATGAAAAATCATTATTTTGTGCTTTGTCGGTCAAGCTAAACAACGATATATGGTATGTGGATTCGGGAGCTACCAACCATATGTGTAATAACAAAAATATTATACACGATTTTGTATCTGACACACCTGTTGCCGTAAAAGTTGCAAATGGAGATAAACTGATGTCATCGGGCAAGGGAAACGTAAAAATCCCCTTGCGTAACACTATAAAGACTGTAAGTGGAGTGCTATATGTACCAGAGCTGGCTGTCAATCTTCTGTCAGTTAGTTCTATGACAACTAAAGGTTTTACTGTAACATTTCAACACGATTTATGTAAAGTGTACGATGGTAAGGAAGTTATTGCCATAGCTAGGCATTTCAATGGTGTGTACGTACTAGATAAGGTAGGTGAGGCTGTATTCGTAGCGAGAGATGCGCCATGTATTCCATCTGGGTGTGGGGAGAGCGATGTCATGTCTTTGTCCACAAAACAGGTTTCTGATAAGATGGAGCAAGCGACTGTATCCGGGGTTTCCGGTGTGTCACAAGAAGTCTGGCACAGGCGGCTTGGGCATCTTAATGCACGAAGTATGAAGCAATTAAAAGGTATGAGCATTGGATATAAATACGATAATTTGTCTTTTAAAGCTTGTATCAGTTGTATTCAGGGAAAGCAAACCAGACTGCCATTTCCTAAGGAAAGTCATACGAGAGCTGATAAGATATTAGGGCTGGTGCACACGGATGTGTGTGGTCCTATGCAGCAAGCGTCGCATAATGGTGCACTATATTTTGTAACATTTATTGACGATTTTTCTAGGAAAACTTTTATTTATTTTCTAAAAACAAAATGTGAAGTTTTTGAAAAATTTAAATTATTCAAAGCTCGCGTTGAAAATGAAACCGAAATGAAAATAAAAGTATTGCGAAGTGATAATGGCGGAGAATATATGAGTTCTGCATTTCAGAATTATCTGATGAGCTGCGGCATTAGACATCAGACTACAATACCTCACTGCAGTCAACAGAATGGTGTGGCGGAGCGAGCTAATCGAACTATAATGGATAAAACTCGCTGCATGCTTCAAGATTCTGGGTTGGATAAACGTTTTTGGGCTGAAGCTGCTAATACGGCGGTTTACCTGAAAAATCGTATTCCTACAAAAGCTGTAAAAAGAGTGACACCTGAAGAAAAATGGACTTCTAAAAAGGTAGATCTAAACTTTTTACGAATATTTGGATGTATAGCATATGCTATAGATGAAAATTGTAGGAAATTAGATCCTAGAAGCAAAAAGTACATATTCGTTGGATATTGTGATGATACTAAAGGCTATAGACTTATAGACCCTGAATATCCAAAGAAATGTATAAAAGCAAGACATGTGACATTCTTAGAGAATGATTGTTCGAATAAGGGCGTGTCACATGATGACAATGGAAACACAATGGTATTGTTGGAGAGTTCATCTAGTCCGACTAATGGCAACGAAGAAACTGAATGTTCAGAATCTTCTCCTCAGTCCGGTTCTTCTGATATTGAGTTAAATTCTGATACCACAACAAACCCTCGCCGACGAACTATATTCAGTCTGGATGAGACAGTGGAATCAGGATGCACAGATGATCCGTTGGACCATACTTACGTTCCAGGCAGCTCCAGCAGCAGCAGTGAAGATTCAATGCTGTCATCCTTCGAAGACGCTGAAACGGTAACTGAGTTTGCCGGGTTAACAGAAAACATGGATGAGGACGATATTCCCAGATCTGTGAAGGAAGCGATGCTGAGCCCTGAAGCGGAGCAGTGGAAGGAAGCCATTCAAGATGAATATAACTCTTTTATAACAAATAAGTGCTGGACATTGGTTGATTTGCCTGAAGGGCATAAACCAGTTAAATGTAAATGGGTGCTTACCAAGAAAAGAGGTCCAAATGGTGAGTTACTCAAATATAAAGCTCGTTTAGTAGCAAAAGCATATACTCAGAAATATGGAGTGGACTATTACGAAACGTTCTCGCCAGTTGTTAGGTACTCATCAATAAGAATACTGCTAGCTCTGGCTGCTCAATATGACATGACAGTTGAACATCTAGATGTGAAAACAGCATTTTTAAATGGAAATTTAGAAGAAACTGTATACATGGAACAGCCGGAAGGTTTTATTACTAAAGATAATAAAAGGAAGGTATATAAGTTGAACAAAGCAATTTATGGCTTAAAACAGTCGGCGAAAGCATGGTATGACAGAATAAATGATGTTTTAACCAATAAATTGAAGTTTAAAAGATTATCTTCAGAACCATGTGTTTATGTTTATAATAAGGATGATGAAATAATAATTATAGCATTGTACGTTGATGACGTCATACTATTTTCGTCAAAATCATCTCGTAAGAAGGATGTTATAAAGAAACAACTCATGGCTAACTTCGAGATGAAGGATCTGGGCCATGCCCATTATATTTTAGGAATGAAGATTACAAAAACTGGTGATCATACATTCAAGCTAGATCAGTCTAATCATATCCGTAAATTTCTGGATAAGTTTAAAATGTCAGACAGTAAACCGGCACAGACTCCTATGGAAGTTGGATTAAAATTACAACGGGAGGAGAGTGTCAATAATTATAATTTTGATTATAGAAGTCTAATTGGCTGTCTGATGTACCTAGCAGTGTGCTCCAGACCGGATATTGCGCACTGTGTGAGTTATTTAAGTCAATTTAACAATTGCTACTCCGAGACTCATTGGAAAGCTGCGAAAAGAGTTCTACGATATCTAAAGGGCACTATGAATTATCAACTAGTGTTTCAGAAAGGCGAAATGTCAATAACAGGCTTTACGGACGCTGATTGGGGTGCGGACATGCTCGATCGCAAGTCATATACTGGATATGTATTTAGCCTAGGCAACTCTTTGGTATCGTGGGAAAGTCGTAAACAACGTACCGTTGCTCTTTCCAGTACCGAGGCGGAATACATGGCGATTTCCGATTCTAGTAGAAGGTGGCTTCTCTTCTACGGCACATTCACGATGGTGTTTCTGGTGGGTTAAGAAAACCCTGGTTAAGGTGCGACAGCGGTTTTATTGGCTGCGCTGTCGAGAAGACGTCGAGGATTGGTGTCGCAGATGCACTGTGTGCGTCAGTGAAAGGCCCGCAGACAAGAAGCAGGGGAAAACTGAAGTTGTACAACGTTGGAGCCCCGTGGGAGCGCATCGCCATTGATGTTGCTGGACCGTTTCCGATGACTGAGGATGGGAATAAATACATCATAGTAGTGCAAGATTACTTCACTAAGTGGCCAGAAGTATTTGCAACACCCAACCAGGAAGCAGTCACCGTAGCGAAGAAATTGGTCCAGGAAGTAGTCTGTCGGTATGGCGTACCTATGGAGATCCATTCTGATCAAGGAAGGAATTTCGAGTCTGCGCTGTTTCAAGAGATGTGCAAGTTACTCGGAATGAATAAAACTCGTACGACTCCAGCGCATCCGCAGTCAGACGGAATGGTCGAGAGGTTTAACCAGACATTGGAAAACCACCTGGCCAAGGTCGTAGACGAACATCAGCGAGACTGGGACCAATACATTCCGCTGTTTCTGATGTCCTATCGGTCTGCAGTACATGACAGTACGGGTCACACTCCAGCCAAAGTAAATTTTGGTCGAGAAATGAGGCTCCCAGTGGATGCGATAACAGGCACGTCACCCGACAGTCCCAAGCCCGTTACAGATTATGTGAGTGACCTTCAAAACCAACTGGACGAGGTGCATCGAATGGTACGGGAATACAACTGGAAGTCGAGTATAAAGATGAAGACCCGGTACGATCGAAATGCAAACACCAATGGTTTTGAAGAAGGGACACTGGTGTGGCTCCACAATCCTCTTCGCAGAAAAGGGAAGTCCCCGAAACTTCAGGCTCGCTGGGAAGGACCTTATACAGTTATTACGAGGATCAACGATGTGACCTATCGCATTAAGAAGGGACTTCGAGGAAAGCCAAAGGTAGTCCATGTGGACAGATTGGCTCGGTATCATGGAACAAATGATGCTCGGGACGAGCATGACTAAGAGGGGGGTAATGTTGCGACCTAGAAACTACTTGGTCAAATATCTCGAAGGATCCTTATTTTATCAGCTTGATACAAAAACGCATTTTTGTTCTAGATGTACTCCATCGATTAGTTACTTCTTGGAAGCGACAGTGTACGGAACTTAAGTAAGCGAACGAAGAGTGATATACCAGTGACCTAGGCGATAATATTGGAATACTGTGAGTCTGCTAAGTGATTTGGAACAGTGCTTGTTGTGTGTAACTAGTATTAGTGAACTAGTGTGGAACGGTGTATTTGTCAAGTTTGTGGAGAGCGGAATAAACCCTTTATACACGTAGTCGGCATTAATTATACCTACCCCTAGTACGCAACAATAGAATGCTTGTTGTGCTATGTTGTGTGTGTTATTTTTAACAGTCCACAAGACAGGAAATTTTGCCCGATAGAAATCATCGTACACTTACATACACGGACATACACGTTGATATTTTAATTTTTTGTTGTACCAAAGGATACACCACGTTGCACATTTTGCTAAGCGCATAGCAAAGTTCGATGCGGACGAATATGCGATCAACTTAAAAACGGAATCAAAATGTTCATAGAGGCATCTTTGACGACCGCTTGGCGCAGGTTCGTAGGCCGCTCGGCTCACTGCACATGATAGTTACGGGTTCGATTCCCAATGGGATAAATTTCGGAAATGGCCTTTTCGTAATTTGCCCTGGTCTGGATGTCACTGGGATTGACCCCGGTCTATTCTACGGTACTCATAGTACATTTATTTATTTATTATTTCCTTATCAGGGACGTCAACAATACAAACAATGGGCCAGTAACCGGTAATTAAATTGTATTATAGTTCGTCCATTTCACGAAGAGACGTGCTGTAACTCTTATGACACTGGCATATGGGTCGATTTGCAATAATTCACGGGTCTTCGTGAAATGAACGAACTATACATTGTACTATCACACGTCGACCGGTTATTATGAAGGGTATCGGTTACAGGTCGCACCCTAGTTGGTAATGCACCGGCCGATAGGCCGATGCACTGGACTATATTAGGCCAGTACGGACTGGGACAGTTAATTTAATTTAACTGTTTTTTTTTTACTAATGAGTGAAATCTTTGGAAAATGTTTTCTTCCCATTCTCATTGGTATTGCAAGCCTATAGTATATAGGTGCGCTGTTTGCGACTTTTTTATATTATAATAATAATAAATAATTTAGCCCTTTTGACGTCCCACTCCTAGGCACTGGGGATTTGGGCCGTAATCCACCACGCTGGCCCAGTGCGGGTTGGCGGATTTCACATGTCTTTCGAAAATTGGTAAGATCTTCTAAGACATGCAGGTTTCCTCAAGATGTTTTCCTTCACCGTACGCAAGTCAGTTACAAACCTCCCGAAGTTTGTGTTATCCGTCAACAACGCTGAGTATTTAACGGCCGCCGCGAGAGCAGTCATGGCGGCTTCTTTCCTGGTCTCCGGGAAAACGTTCGCGTCTTGCTGTTGGTTGTCCTTGAACTTCAACAGTCGGTTCAGGTCCTGGGTGAGACCTTCAGTTGAAAACTCACTCTTTTTCAACTTTGTCACTGTCACGTTTGTTCGGTCCATGACTTTTTTCAATGCTTTATACTGGAACAAAATAAGAAGTAGGTATATTAATTTATTTGCTGAAATTAAAAAAAATAGTTTAGTTTCTTATTTGTATTACTAGTTGTGCCCGCGACTTCGTCCGCGTGGAATATAACTTAACAAAAAAGCCCGCTCCCGCGTTCTGAGCCCGCGCAACAGGACCCATTTTTAAAATGTTATTTTTCTACAGTAAAAGTAGCCTAAGTTACTCCTTATAACATCAGCTATCTGTCAGTGAAAGTCCCGTCAAAATCGGTCCAGCCGTTTCGGAGATTACCCGGAACAAACACACAGACAGACAGAGAGACAAAAACTTTTTAAATCGCGTTTTTGTTATAGGTGTCGTTTGTACTTTCATATGCATTTAGTGAAATGGTTTTATTTTGATATTACAAACAGACACTCCAATTTTATTTATTTGTATAGATTAATATGTATGTTAGTTTGTGAGGCATATATCTACGGGCCTGCGATGCCTGAGCATACAAGGTGATACATATTGGGTATACTTTTTTTTTCAAATCCTAACTTTGTAATTCTAAAATCATCAGCTGTGGAGGGAACTTGAAAAACAAAAGGTGTTACAGGAATACAGCTGTTGACCGATTTCACAAGTCTACAAAACCTTTAGTACTTCAACTGTCCCACAAAGCCGATAGTTTGAGATTTACAAAGTTAAGTTGCAAAAAAAATTGTATACCCTTTTTGTTTCACCTAGTAAATAAATAAATCAATATAAATAAAAAACACCCGTTTCGTTTCGTCGGCGGTTAAAAAGGCATTTTAAAATACACTTTAAATAACCGGTAGGTGCAATGCAGTATATTATGAGTAATATTTTTTATTGCATAATATATCTATATATATATAACTCAAAGGTGACTGACTGACTGACTGACTGACTGAGATAGTGATCTATCAACGCACAGCCCAAACCACTGGACGGATCGGGCTGAAATTTGGCATGTAGGTAGATGTTATGACGTAGGCATCCGCTAAGAAAGGATTTTGATTAATTCTACCCCCAAGGGGATAAAATAGGGGATGAAAGTTTGTATGAAACTTTGTCAATTTTAAACAGATCGGGCTGAGACTTTGCATGCATAAAGCTACTATGACGTTGACATCTTCTAAGAAAGGATCAAAATTCCACGCGGACGAAGTCGCGGGCTCAGCTAGTAGTTATATAAATGTTGTCTCAGGAATACAAACAGTTGATAATGTTTAAAAGAAAAAAACTTCGAAGTTTGAACCAAGTTTAAAGCTATTCTGCTATATCTATTTTTACTACGTACGACATGTAATTTTAGCAAACTTTAATCGCAAATATTGTTGCCATTATTTTGTCATCAAATATTATTGAAAAATCATTTATAGTATACTGGGTTTTGCCGGCAACTTCGCCGGGTCAGTTTAAAACAAAAAAATCATAAGCACCTTTTAAATATACTCAAGGAATGCAACGTAACCCGTGGTAATGTAAAACTTAGGAAAGCATATTTTTTTTCCATCTGCGTCCCTTCGCTTCCATGTCAAAATACCAAGAAATGCTGAAATACGTCTCTGATTATTTAAAATAAACAATACTTCCAATTATCGACTCAGTTTGTCGTCATAACACACAAAAAAAACTAACAATAACATTGACGAATTTGTTTACATTCCCAGAAATGGCCAATAAAAGCGATGATGAAACAGTTACTAGTAAATTGTTATCAATAATTAAAATAATTAATTTCCATAAGCTAAACATGCTTGTTCTTTTAGCGACCGTTTAGCTCAGTGGTCAAGCGTAGGCCGCTTGGCTCATTACACCAGGTGTGGTTGCGGGTAAGATTCCCGTCAGGGTACATTTTGGAAATGGACTTTTCGTAATTTGCCCAGGTCTGGGTGTCACTGGGATCGCCCCGAGTCCATTGTACGGTAAGTACCCATAGTACAAGCGTTGCTTAGTTTGGGACCATACAGTTGGTGTGTTCGTCTGGCCATATTTATTTATTATTTATTGTTATCTTTTAAGCAGACACTATGTGGAAATCATTCTCATTATAATACTGCGTGCACAAGCAAAGCACCCGTGGCGGTTTTCTGCGACTGGATTCGGAGCGCCTGACATGGACTCCAAGCTTAATGATTACTCAGACGAATGGCTTCCAGACTGCAAAATCGTAATTTAGATGCAGTTGGAACCGACTGGAAGCGGACTGCAAGACTACTACATCTGACGAGCTACTCATAGCAACGATAATCGATATATCGTGACATTCGTATTGTCGAATCCTACTCTAAATTGCATCTTTTATGCCGTCGTATATCACCTGAGTTAACAATATTTTTTTATTTTTCGTACAGTAATCAATACGAAGGCAAAAATATGGAATTTAAGAGTACCATTCGACAATAGCAATGCCACCTCTGGACTGCCAGTTTTCTTGCTGTCCGCTTGTCGTCCGTTGGCAGTTCTGATTAAGGAACATATATAATCTGCATTCAAACTGCAATTGTGTAGTCGGCTTGAAGTCCGGATGCAGCTCGTCTGAAGAATAACTATACTATAGTATAACTAATTACGTATGACGTATGACGCTTACATCTACATAAGGCATTTAAGTAAAACTGTTGACAAACTTACGTCATCATGTTCGCTGTTGGGTATGAGGCACTCGGAAGGCGCCATCTGCACCGTGATGGTCTCCAGCTCTGTGAGCAGGTCGTCGTCCGTGAACTCTCCGACGGATAGCTGGTAGTCATCGGCCGCGACGCATGCTACGCCGAGCAGTCGACCCTGGGCCGCAGAAGAAATAGCACTGTCATGGATCTCTCTACTTTGACGACCGCTTGGCGCAGTGGTTTGAGCGTAGGCCGCTCGGCTCACTACACCAGGTGGGTTCGATTCCCGCCGGGGCAAATTTCGGAAATAGCCTTAACGTATGGGTGTCACTGGGATCGACCCCAGTCCATTGTACGGTACCCATAGTAAAAGCTTTGTATAGTTTGGGACCATAGCTTAGTTGATGTGTCAGTGTGGCGAAATATATTTATTTACTTAAATATCTGGACGGCACACTTAACAGTTTGATCAATACTGAAATTCTACTTTATACACATGCCTTATACTTTACTTTACTTTACACTGCTGTAGGCAGAAAGACGAGCTGAGTGTAAGGCTCCTAATCCGTCCTCCGTGGATACCCTAGTACAGGGATAGCGAACCAATGGCACGCGTGTCATTGATGGCGATTGGCGCGCAACAGAATATTTTGGACACGCTACCGATCAAAACAGTTTGCATTCAAGTTCAAAGTTAAAAGTAACAATGTTAACGTAAGCTTTTGACATGTGTCCTTTTGCACTAAATAGTCACCCATCTCTGACTGACCTTGCCAAGAGTAGATTAACCTCTGACCAATTAAGTATCGATCAGATAAGGTAAATTACCTTAGTAACGGCATCGGTTCTTATGTTAACCGCCATCAGACAGGGCGTGTTTCCATCCGACGCGCCCAGCCCTTCCCCGAGCACTTCCTCCAGCTGTGACAGGTACCCTGGAGACCCCTTATACTTGAGGGACCAATCGCAGCTTTTCACAGACCCCTCTGCTACGTATATTTCTACTCTGTAACGCCTCACCTGTGAATGATAACAGCATACTGAGCAGTGGCGGGTTTACAAATTTCCAAGATACAGGCTGTAAAGTTTTTGCCGCCCTAGTCTCTATAATTGTCATGTCCCAGACTATATTTACAATCCAAAAAAATCTTTGAATTTGCACGTAAAATTTTTTGGGTTTATTTTTGAGCTCAATCATGAACGATTACTTAAGTCGGGGTAATGTACTTATGCTACTTAAACAATAGTGTAAAATCGGTAAACATGAATAAATATTCTTTATTGCCCTTACAAACAGTTAAAAATAATCAAATCAGACAAGTTATAAAAAAAAATCGGTCCCCAAATCAGCCCGCTGGTAAATCCGCCACTGATACTGAGGCTGGATTATTTACGTGTAAGCGGTTCTACTTTTTAAGTTTAGATAAACTAGCTACTTTACGCCGAGCTAACCCGTATATTATAATCTTTTTTTTTTTTGATCTGGACTATATGTTGTTGGCCAGAGTGGCCATAACAACTTCACCCGGACAGAGGGCGAGCGCAAGTGCGCTCCAGCCAGAGGGACAGGGGGGCAGCTAGCCCAAGGGCGCCACAAGGGACAGGACCTCGGCTTGGGCCGCTGCCAGGAGAGGTGGCGAGGGTAAATCTACCACCGGATCGGAACGCGACCTCGACTGAGAAGATCCGGCAAGAAACTCAGCGGGCTTGTCGGGTGCCAAGGTGCGTCTAGGTAAGTAGACGCACCTTCTAGCGGAAGCATAATATGAGCTGTAAAGTATCCGGAACTAAGAACGAACACAATGTCAATAGCTACATTATAGACCAACATTATCTACTCATGTGCTTATGTCGCGTGTAGTTATGATTACTTGTGAAACGTGTTTAAGATGATCGATGTTTACTGAGGACTGCATTTAATGAGCAACTGCGGAATGGCTTTGATTAAGATCACGTGTTAATTATGCGCCATATATCCGATCTGTCAGTTCGTGTTATAACTTGTACATTATTTTGTAATAATTACGAGTCGTATCAGTACAGTACGTGTTGAAGATGTAGGTACATACTGAGAAATCTGTTTATCTCATAATATTATCATACAGTATTGCCAAAAATACTGAACTATACTTATAATAAAACACTGATTTTATTGGAATAAAGTTCGTATGCAAGGCTTGCGGTAGGAGTTAAATAGCCCAAATCGTCACGCTTAAAAAACGTTATACGTAACTTTGTAAAGTCACCGTGAAAAAGTTATTAAAAAATCAACTAGATGGCGTTAAATAGTTCGAGAAACCTAAAATTTTGTGCATGCAAAACACTTAACAGAAAACTTCGTTTCTGACGTTCGTACCACGACCGCACAGTTTTCTTTGACTGCGTTATGTATACAATCTGATACAGTTTGTTTCGTACCTCCCCTCGCCCCTCCCGGGTCTAATAGATGCCAGATTTTGTTCTGCTATTTCTTATTCTATGGAATCTTATTTTATTTTCTAGTATGTGTATTTCAATGGGTGGGTAATGGACTCCCTGTCAGTGTTTTCACATACAAATCTGATAAAATTGTAAACCTTAAATAATTTATAGGTATATAGCTATAGAGATAAGTGTGTACATTAAACAAATATTTATAACTAAGCACATGCGCAGTACATGTATCGATACAACATTGACCTTATCTTTTCTGTATCATGACTGTGATACGCAGTTCAATGTTCTTGTATATCTATCAACTACTCTTAAGTATTTGACACTGAATTATTTATAGTAATATGCACAATAATCTTCACTTCCCTATATGGTCAACCACTATATATTTACTGTTGGCCTGTAAAATTAATATTCGCAAAAATGTCAGCGATCCAATAGATTAGACCTCGCACAGTGAATTGAGAAATATTAAACTTCCTACAGTGTTCGTCCCTTACGTAGACAAGTATTGTTTGTGAATAGGGCCGTAATTTTTTCATGCAACGCTCTAGCATGCAAAAATAACCTTAGGTTTGCACTGACCAAAACACGATACTGAAACAGGTTGACTCTATTTTATTGACAACAAGAAAATTAAACAGCAATATGTTTCGTGCGAATGTTTCATCAAGTGAAAACAAAAGTGTAGATACACTCACCAACAAAAGTTTCTTGATGAGAATTTCAAAGTTTCCTTTCGACAGCACGAGGTAGTCGAGGCGGTTGGGTTCGAGACCCATCTTCTTGATGTTGGAGATCGTGGAAAATACCTCCCTCGCGGCGGTGGTTGCGTCGACGCCGTGAACACTGTAGTAATCATTGCGGTCGAATATCCTCACCGTCGTCGCAGGTTTCTGGGAATTTAAGTTTTTTCCCTTGATATTAATTATGATGCCTTTAATACAGGTAGGTAGACTTTACTGCAACTATACAAAGTGAATCAAAGAAAATAAAACTTTGGGGAAAGTTGAAAAACAAATGGTGTCTGTCTTGAGAAATTTTTAAACAGCTACTATTTAAATAAATTTTCTTCAAAAAATTATTTTTTAAGACGATTGTTTTGAAAAATACTTTATTATAAGTACCCTTTTTAATTCACCTGTACAATATGTATTGTTCAGATTTAAAATGACACACCAAACAAAATATTTGTAACACTTAATTCTAAGAGCCAATTAATTTCACAATAACAAGAAACTTGGTAGGTATATCAAATAATGTTTACACTTCTGGAAAAAAGAGATAACTGCGAATAAAAACATAACTGGGTAAGATCAAGTTTATTACTGGTATACTTAATTTAAATGTGTCAATACTTTTTTTTCCTCCATATATCGATGATGTCCTATTTTTTTCAATAAGAGCAATGTCAAGTGACCTTAGTACTACTTATTTATCATTTTTCCTCGGAATTACTAAATGAAATATGAATTAAAAAAACAATGTTTGTTTTCGCTTTTTTCCCTAATATCATCTATGATTGTTTACTTTAGATAATTGTATTTGAGAATTTTGTTAATTTATATTAGGTGTATTCAATAATCTCAATCAGTGTTATTAATATCAGGTAGTCCGAGGCACCTATGCGAATGAAGTCGCGGGCACAGCTAGTATGCAATGAACACAAAATACAGATTATATGCTTTTTATTTTGCTACATAAAACGTACATATCATACTAATATTATAAAGAGGAAAACTTTATTTGTTTGATTGTAATGAATAGGCTCCGAATCTACTGAACCGATTTGAAAAATTCTTTCACTGTTGGGAAGCTACACTATCCCCGGGTGGCATAGGCTATAATAAATTTTCAAAAAATTAGGGATCCTTACTAAAACTCGAATAATGTGACCGCAATGTACCCGTGCGAAGCCGGGGCGGGCCGCTAGTCAAAGATAAAATGCAAGAGGTCATAACACGAACTGGTAAGCGATATGGGTGTAACATAACATTCTTCGTAATCTTTCAGGTCCCATGGGTTAGCCATCAAAGTTAACAGCCAATAGGCAATTGATGGTTTATTATGTCACCGTAAACTTAAAGTACACATGACATAATAAACATGGACAAAAGGAGACAATATGACGCCGGAGAATGACTGAGGCGTATTAGTAATATCTAATGCTCTGGATGAAGTCACACCTCCACTGAATCATACCGAATTACACGGACCTAAAGCTTGACAATCACTTATATAAATAACCTTGTGATCATTTGGTAAGTCAAGGTTTTAAGACGTCCAAGTTTGTAAGTATATATACGTTGTAGTTGTAAGTATATATGTATTTTGCAGGCCTGTGGTTCTGAGAATAAAAGATCACTCATGCCCGGTCGTAAGGTTATCTGGCGACAGATAGAAAATTAAAGCTCAATAAATTGGCGCGTCCTGGTTGACCGATGACAGTATAAGCCACGCAACGGTTGTGGTGTGGTGTTAACTTTAATTGTGATACCTAGTGAATTAATTAATTAATAGGTAAGTGACATTTTCTTATAACGAATTGAAAAAAAATAGTTTTTCTTTAGTAAGTAAGTAAGTAGTTATATGAGTGGAATTTGAGGACAACAAATACTTTACCTATTTTATTAAATCACAGTTCGAACCTACTTATCAAAATGTTTTAAAATACACTAGTCTATTATATAAAATGTTGATTTATTTAATTAACAGCAGAACAATAAACTCATAAATACTTAGATGTTTGGTTTAAATATTGTTATTAGAATAAATTCTAAGCTGGTTTAGCACAGA
The DNA here is from genome assembly GCA_918843915.1 of Notodonta ziczac. Classification (NCBI taxonomy): domain Eukaryota; kingdom Metazoa; phylum Arthropoda; class Insecta; order Lepidoptera; family Notodontidae; genus Notodonta; species Notodonta ziczac. The sequence continues at coordinate 6,460,224 of OU974047.1, forward strand.
TTTCGACGTACGCTTTGTAGCAAACAGAAGTATAAAATAAATAACTGCCAAATACTGAAACTGTACTCAAATTTTTAAGTCCAACTTAGCTGTTTCAGGCGTGTTTATGTGCCTATTTTTTATAAGGTGCGTCAAAATTCAGCAGCCTCTTACATTTGAGTAGCAATTTTTCTTTCGACATGGTATAAATAAATAGTGTTAGAATGATATTTTTTTATGTTTCAGGGCTAAGTAAAATCATCATTATGAGGCGTATTCTAATTTTGGCCGCGGTTACGGCTTTAACCGTGGCTAGACCTGAAGTATACAAAGAAAAAGAAGACTTTAAATTCTCCAGAAGTTCATCTGACGAAGGATCCAAGTCGGGATTCTATGGTGCTCAAAGAGGAAACATGGGCGGAAATTACGAACGTGCACACAATATGGACACGCTGGCTCAGCATCAAATGAGCGGTCTCGTAAATCAAGTGGAAGGAGAACTTGGCGATGGAGCCCAGACAAAATCAGGAAGCGTTTACACTGCTGCTAATTCTAGGGGCGTCTACGGTTCGGGACGTTATGATCTGAGCAATCTTGCTGGTCGGAACTTCCACGAAGGTGCGTCCTTTGGCGATTCCCAATCAGGATCTTCATCATCGCAGTTGTCTTCCGGGTACAACAATGCCGCATATATCAATAGTAGAACTCAAAGTTCGAGCTACGGAGGAGATCAAGCGGCGAGAGGTACGGGTCATTCCTATCAAACCGGTGATTTGCAAGCCCTGGATAATTCCCAAAGCGCTACAGCTGCATACGGCTATGGACAACACAGCAGTTCAGGATATAATTCGCAATCAGGCTACAATTCACAGACATATTATGGCCATAGCGATGCTAACACACAGTCTGGGAACTATGATGGATCAGGTGTACACACCAGGTTGGTGAGTGCAGTACCAGTGAGAATTGTTGTCCGCCCGGGTACCAGAGTAGCTATACCTATTGGTGCTCAAACTTACGCTATTAATCAAGGATCGTTAGTTTATGACGCTAACCAGAGGTCCTCAGCTTATGATGCTAGTCAGATGTCTTCGTCGTTCGATCAAAGTTCCGTTAACAGTGAAGCTGAAGCACTAAGTGGCGTTAACCGTAATAACGCTTACAAACCTAAGCATTACGAGTCATCTTACAGTTATAGTAAAGAATGGGAGAGGCACAATACTATACCGCCTACATCATCAATTGTTACCGACAATCCATTACCCCAAAATAGTGAGTTGTATGAAGACAGCCAATCGCGTGGATTGAACCATCAATATGCAGGAGTTGCCGCCGATTCTCAGACAGCACATTTGACTAACGCGTATAGCGGTTACAATGCTAATGTAAAATCTTCAGCCAGTCAATCCAGGTACCAATCTAACTCAAATTCACAACAACACCAATCAACTCTAGGCTCGAACTCAAACGCATACACTCAAGGTGAATACAACACAGGCTTTAATGGGGATTTGAATAGCCAAGTTGAGAATATAAACTCGCAAAAACCTAAAAGTTATCAGTCTTCTTATTCGTATCATAAATCCTGGGAACGCCAAGGAGATCCTTACGTGATAAAACCAGCGTCCAATGGATATAACGCCGGTCTGCCATCTCAACGATTTTCCGCTGGAACAAAGAGCGCGGCCTATGGGTCTAGCTCTCACCACCAAAGCCAGGTAGACTGTGATGAAATATGTGGCTATACTCGCAAAGCACGTTCATTGGATGCTGCCCAGTATCAGCACGAATTAGGTCAACAAGCTCAAAATTTAGAAGATTTTGGCCAACAAAGTCAAAATTTTGAAGATTTTGGCCAACAAAGTCAAAAGTTAGAAGATTTTAGTCAACAAAGTCAACAATTAGAGAATGTTGGTCAACAAACTCAACAAACCACTTGGGGTAAATTAGAAGATCTAGGTCAACAATCTCAAAGTAAATGGGACAAATTAGAAGATTTAGGACAACAGTCACAGAACACATGGAATAATTACGAAGATTTGGGTCAACAAGTACAAAATAAGTGGGATCAACAAAATCAAAATACCTGGGAAAGGGCGGAGGACCTCGGACAACAATCTCAGCGTAAGTGGCAATAAACGAAAAATGTATATTAAAAAAGCTTGTAAAACCATAATAAACTTAAGTCTTTACTACCATTAACAATTCTTGGCTTTTTAATTTACAAACAATAATATTAAAATTGATATTATTGTATCATTGCACTAATTTTATTTTACATTATATCATGCCTAAACCTAAGGTGATGGAAACAGGTGAAAATATAGTAGACATAGTTGCACTTTACATGGAAAAAACTGTTTTTGTATATATATGATGAATACACTTATTAATTGCATTATACTTATAATAATGTATGTACAGATACAAGAACATAAGTCATAATTACCAAGTAAAACTCAACAAACAAAATACGTTGATTACATTACTATGAACCCGGGTGCTACCCTAATGGAAAAAGGCATACGTGTCTAACACTTTATAAGCTACTACCATTATGTAACTTTAATAGTAAAGGTACTGAAAGGTAGGTAAAGGTAGGTACTATGCTGGGTAAATTGTATAATACCACGCACTAAAATCATGCTATTTAATATATTTAACATACACAAATAACGGCACCCACTAATAAAATAAAACGAAATTAAACAGAGCAAAAATTAATTAAATCCTCCATATTTAGATAATCCGGAACACAATTCACAAGACATAAGGGATAAAATGGAGATCAAGCCTCAAGAAGATCATCAACAAACTCAAAATAAATGGGATTTATCAAACACAAACCACAGAGATCAACAGACAGCACAGCATCAAAATCAGAATATTGGAGACCAACATACCTCACCTCATAACGAATGGAATCAACAACAATCACAATATAATGTGCCTAACAGGTATTCACATTCACCACAAAATGGGAATGATGACAAATATAATCATCGAGTTGAAAGTATATGGGACAAACTTAATATAGATAAACAAAGAACGCAAGGTCATTTACAAAATAACAATGACGGACAACAAATTCAAACCATACATGGATACAACTGGAATACGAACACTAATAGTTATACACAAAATAATAGGCAAGCACTATCTACAAATAATGAGGCTTATTCCCACAATTTTCAATCACATTCGCAACATAACTCAGCCTTATCTAACTTGTGGAACAAATTAGATACCATCGAACAACAATTACAAGCATCTTCCAATAAGTCAATTGATGAAAAATATAATTCATCAAGCGAATATATCAGTTCTCAAACTTCTAGGCATGACGACACGTTTTATGGACAAGGTCTTATAAACACAACTAATTCTTATGAACACGATTTTGCACCTTCCGTCAATATGTATGATAGCAACATAAACAAGACAATAAATATGAATAATGTTCCGTCTTTAGATAACTATGATAAAGTGAGACCTGAAGATATAGGACGAGGAGATATTGGACCCCAAGATATTTCTAATGTTGATGTAACAGAAAAAACGCTATACCACCTTGATAGTAATAAGGACCTCTTAATTCCGACAGTAAGTGGAATTTTGAATTCAAACAATCAACTAAATGGAAATTACAAACAAAGACTAGAAGGCTTTGATAGAAATTCTTCCCTTACACCCAATTTGCCTTCATCTATATCTAGCAATCAAAATACGGAACATGATGTGTCTTTGCAAAATAATGAACAAAGATTTGAAGTACTTGGAAAGGAAACTTTTGCCCAGGAAAGTATAGGACAGAAAACTGAGAGTACACAAAATATTGAAGGGCACGAAAAATATTTAAAAGAACATAAAATTCCGCAGCCGAATTTACAGACCTTTGAACATGATAATATAAACCTGCAGCAACATAATACACAAGAATTTACGCAAGAAAATGTACAAAATATAGGTCAGTTAAATAAGAACTCAGAGCAACAGAATAAGCAAAGTTTTGAACCACTGGATAAGACCTCAATAAAGCAGAATGTACAAGATTTTGGTCATCAACATGCAAACGTACAACAAAATCTGCAAACCTCAGGCCAACGAGATGAGGATTTAGAACAACAGGATGATTTTGGGCAGCAAAATTTAAACATGGAACAACACTTTTTACAACACTTTGGGCAACAAAATGAAAACTTGGAGCAACAAAATTTACAAGACTTTGGGCAACAGAATGTACAAAACATTGGCCTACTAAACGAAAACTTGGAACAACAAAATTTACAAGACTTCGGGCAACAAAATGAAAACTTGGAGCAACAGAATGTACAAGACTTCGGACAACAAAATGAAAACTTGGAGCAAAATAATGTACAAAATAATGGCCAAGTAAACGAAAACTTGGAGCAACAAAATTTACAAGACTTTGGGCAACAGAATGTACAAAACATTGGCCTACTAAACGAAAACTTGGAACAACAAAATTTACAAGACTTCGGGCAACAAAATGAAAACTTGGAGCAACAGAATGTACAAGACTTCGGACAACAAAATGAAAACTTGGAGCAAAATAATGTACAAAATAATGGCCAAGTAAACGAAAACTTGGAGCAACAAAATTTACAAGACTTCGGGCAACAAAATGAAAACTTGGAGCAACAGAATTTACAAAACATTGGTCAAGTAAACGAAAACTTGGAGCAACAAAATTTACAAGACTTTGGGCAGCAAAATGAAAACTTGGAGCGTCAAAGTTTACAAGACTTAGGGCAACAAAATGAAAACTTGGAGCAACAGAATTTACAAAACATTGGTCAAGTAAACGAAAACTTGGAGCAACAAAATTTACAAGACTTTGGGCAGCAAAATATAAACTTAGAGCGTCAAAATTTACAAGAATTTGGGCAACAGAATGAAAACTTAGAGCAACAGAATGTACAAAACATTGGCCAAGTAAACGAAAACTTGGAGCAACAAAATTTACAAGACTTTGGGCAACAAAATGAAAACTTAGAGCAACAGAATGTACACGACTTTGGGCTACAAAATACAAATTTAGAGCAACATAATATACAGGATTTCGGACAAACACATTTTGAACACCAGGGTTCAAACTATGACCAACAGAATATAGAACAGCAAAATAAACAAGATCACGAAATGCAGCAGGTAAATTTTGGACAAGGAAGGGAAAATTATAATCAAAATGGTTTTCATAAATTCGAACAAGTACTGGGCAATTTTGAACACCACCAGAGCAACAAGCATGAACCTTTAGACAGTTTTGGCCAAGGTCAGACAGAGTGGAGGCCACAACCAGAGAAAATGGAGGTAATACCAGTTGAAACACAACAAAACAACTTACAATCAGGACCACCTAAAAGTTCCATAATAGAACCACCCCCAGAACCAGTGACTGAAAAGCCTGGATTTTGGAAATCTGTAGGAAACAAATTTACCAATGCCAAAGATAAGGTATTTTCATGGTTTGGAAGTTAAAAACTTACTTAAGTACTTATACCTGAACTCTTAATATATTAATTTGTTAAACTAGTCATAATGATTATTTACTTAAGTACATTTAAATAGGCAATGACAATGACCGGTGCCTAAGTAATTCAATGATTGTAATGTATTTCACACATAAGTATGCATAGGTTATACCTATGGACTTACCTCTGGTAATGAATTATAATATTTGACAAACGCCTGCTGTTGAACGGAATCTGAAAAAAAAAGAAAATGTGGTATTATTGAGTAGGCGTCATGTTTGTGCAATAGATAATAAAGATAACCACATAATCATACTGTTTTAATTGTAATGGGTTGTCTAGGAAAGACCATAAAGTTTTATAAAATGTTATGACAGTTGGGTGTCTAAATATTTCCAATACCTATGTTGTTGGCCAAATCATTGATAAATGATGGAGCTAAATTGGTACCCATGAACTAAATTGGAACTGGAATATGTTTACAAACATTCATTTGAAATATTACTTACCTACTATAATTATATATAGTCAAACTAGGAATCCTTATAGTTGCACCACACCCCCGGTCAGTCTCGCCTCCCGATGGTTTGAATAAAAAGAAAACTGGCCTAGTGGCGGGCGAGAGGCGAGACAGACCGGGGGCATGGTGCAACTTTAAAGGTTCCTAGTTTGACTATGGAACCCTAAAAGGTACTTGGGGTAAAAATTTTTAAATTAGTAGGTAGGAACCTCCTCTCTTATCTTTTTTTATCCTAATATTTCATTTGCAACTTTGCAAGCCAAGTCTACAACAGTTGGAAATATTTGAAGTGTAACTCCAACATCATTCAGGCTGCAAGTACAATCTGTGGGGTTAGTACTTATGAGTTTTGGATGTATACATATAGGCACCAATCAAGTTGTATGGCAGTTTTATCGTCACAAAACAATAGGAAAACAAAATGCAAGGAATTGTATGAGAATTAGACTACCTACTGTTGCACTTAGTGTTTTGTAGGTAACACTAGATTTGCGCTGATTAAAACATGTTGTTGTCTCTATATTATTTTATGAGAACATAAACTTGAAAATCAACTTACTAGATGGTAAGTTAAACAAAGACTTAGGTAAGTACTACCTATAATTGCAGCCGAAAATAAACCTAAAAACGTTCACCTACCCAACCCAACCCAAAAACCTACCCAAATTGGCAAACTATAACACTAGAAAACTATAAGCTATGTACTTACTTATAAAAGTTAGTAGGTAGGTACCTACTTACTTTAAAGATACAAATGACCCTTATTTATAAGTTCCTAATTATTATTTCAGTTCAAACGTTGGTTGTTCAAATAGGTAGTTAACAAAATATGCAAAAACAAAACTCACCCAAACTTAATGCATGTACAGGTTGTAAAGATGACATTATGGCAAAACTTTTGGCACGAACGTACAATCAAATTGCTTTATATTAAATCTTTCATATCACAGTAAGATAATTTTCACAAAAGGCGCGAGTGGCGAAAGCCGAAAGCGATCTTTGTAATTTATTATTCTTGAGGAAAAGCTAATTCGGTCTGAAAGCTTTAAAAATTAGGGACAATCCAAATCCACCCACTGTAGTCCGATCCGTGTGCGTCAGACCGAAAGAGTTATTGTCAAGATTGAAAGATTGACGTATGGTGACCATAGACAATGATGACAAGATTTTGTTTTTTAATGAGACCATAGACTATAAGTTTTTATGTCATCACGGATATGATTCTTTTAAACCAAGAATTTTATATATGGCTTCTTGTTTTAAACCCTTCTGTGAAAAGTTGTATTTTTGGAAATTTTTAACTCCATCTTATTTATTAGCTTCTCTGACAGGTTTTCAAAAATATATAATATACTGAAACTCGTCACATTCCTACCCACATAGGCATAAAAAAACAGAAAATAAGTCTAACTATAATAAGATTACGATTACTTTAATCCTGGTGGTTTGGGCTGTGCGTTGATAGATCACTATGTCAGTCAGTCACCTTTGAGTTATATATATATAGATAGATGTAGGCCACTACGCCGTAGCGTATAAATGGTATTGTATTCTCTTTGGATGGCTACTTACAGAGTAGTTTAAGTACCTTATTGTACCTTCTGACATAACTTAATAGAAATAATAAGTACCTACCTATCTACCTATTAGGTACTTACCTATATATTATGAGCGACACAGAATACTTATATACTTATCTACCTAGCTTACCACCTCATAGAGTAAAGTAATTATTAGGTTCTTATGTAAAAATAATACTTACCTCTGTACCTAAGTAGAATAAATAAGTTTTTTACTTGAGTATCCCCCTCGTGTTGAGGGGAGTCCCGTGCCCAGGAGTGGGACGTCAAAAGGGCTAAAATTATTTATTATTTTACTTGAGTATTAGGTAATCCCAAACTGATGTGCTGATGATTGCCCTAAGGCATAGGTACAAGTTAATAAGTACTTACCTATGCTATTTGTGTATCTACATACACCATACACTTTTTAATTTTTATGGAACCATTTTTTGTAATGAAGTACTTATTTAGGAACTACATACAGATAGATAACTATTTATATCAATGTAGACTGAACGCAGACCTCCCTCCTTCATTTAATATAGTATTAATGGATGGTCAAACTTGGTACCAGCCTGGAAAACTGCACTGACATGGTTCACTCTATAAGTAGCATGAAAACAATACTTAATAATGGTCGGCTGACTGACTCTATCTATAAACATTGTGTTAAAAGCACAACTTGTTTTACTGAATTCATAAGTGTAAAGAACAGTTAGAGATCACTGCTGCTAACACTTTAAAGCTATCTCTGGTTGAATAAAGAATAGTGAACTGTGCCCTGAAACCCCCACACATTGGGAGATGTGTGGGGTAAATATACACTCTTTGCTCATATACTTACTTACTAACCATGTTGCTCCCAGTATCTACATTCTTTAAATTTACCAAAGGCCGGTACCACCTCCAGCAATAGGTGGCAGGAGGCATATACCTACAATACCAATATGTTATTAGACTCTGATGAATTGTTCTTCTAATTTTGAACGTGGATACCACCACATATTGATTTCCTTTTTCTTTCAAACTAATAATATACAAATCCAAATAATACCCTGGAATCGCTCACTCAGGCAAAACTTATCCGCACGCGGTTACTAAACAAGATTATGATTCTCTATCGAGACTATATTGGTACATATCTCTAATCTGGGTTAATATAATACTAGCACAGAACACTACGGAACGCCTTTAGGCACTTTACGAGAAATAATGACAAATTTCATGATCATTGTTGATTTGTAAAAATGTAGACCACGTTACCAATCACGTGGTCATACACGTCGATCTTGAGTAGTAAAAATGTAAACATTAGCGTAATTAAACACGTGGGCGATAAACTTCAATCTTGGGAATAGATAGCTTTTGACAGCTTCTTATGCCTCGATCGAAGATGATTGGTTCAAATTTTGTCATTCATAAAAGAATGACCAATCACAGCAACTTTCCATGGGAGTTTTTCAAGAAAATCTTTTTCATTCATATTTTGTGGCGCTAGTAGGAAGTTTTTTTGACAGTAGAGTAGTATATTTGACAGTTAAGCGTCCAAATTTGACATTGACAACTGACTTTTGACAGTTGACAGCTGTCAAATAAAATCCGCCATTTTTTCCCCCACCCCTAAACTCATCTTGGAAATAGATTCGGCCGCGTCAGACAGACATCCAATAAAAATTGCGCGCCAAAATGTCTGTTATGTTATGATGGGCAGGAAGGCAAGATCAAGGAAGCTAGCCTCAATGGAAAGAGGCCATTAACACAAAAAAAAAGAAAGACAGCATGCCATGCCTACCCTGCCCACCAAAACAAAACAAGAAACCATCCATGATGCCAACTATAATCTTCTTGATGATGTGTATCAAACATTATTTGGCCGGTGGCCAAAAGAGGAACTAAAAATATTCTTTAGAAAAATAACTCATTTTGACAGTCTTGTATCGACACTAGCGTTGCTCTCCAGTGCCAACTTAAACTTGACAGTCTACAACTAATCCATCAATCAAAAGTACACCGTGCTATCAATCAATGTCAAATTTTCCATAGATAATTTAACTTCATTTATTAGGGTTCCGTAATCCCTACGAGGAACCCTTATAAGATCATCCAGTCCGTCCGTCCGTCCGTCCGTCCGTCCCGACCTGTCACAGGGTCATAATTTCTACAGTTTCTGACGGAAGTTGATGTAATTTGGTACAAAAATACTTTAAGAGTAGGTCTCACTTGCAAAAATATAAAATGTACCGTACCACAATTACTTTTTTTGAGGTACCTCCCCGAACATCGAAAGAGGGGATATTTTTTTTTTAGTTACCCCATCATGTCGTGTATCGTTGAAAAGGTATTTTCAAATAAAATGGTGTTTTGATACAACATTTTATCATCAAAAATTCCGAGATTTTTAACTTTTAAAGATTAAATCAAAATTTACGTAATGAATTCCGACACTTCTTACATTTTTCTATTGCAAAAATATGAATAAGATTATGCAGACAAAATTGGATACATTGTTAATAAATTCCAATTAAATAACAGCAATAAATATATGTTTTATGTTCATTAAACTTTTTCTTCGTATTTAATGGTGTCGATAGATGGCGGTAGTAGTATGTATACAACTTTAGTAGGTACCTATTTCAACCTGGGGTGAAATTTTAAACAGAGTACCTTCAATGACTCGGAACCCTTCATTGTGCATGGCTCGACATGGCACTTGGAGATTTTTTTGTTTATTAGAACGGTCTATACAATTACACAGGAGGCGTGACGTGCTTCATTTTGCTAATAAAAAATTCTGTCAGATTTTGGGGGGGACGAGGTAACCACTACAAAGAAATGATGCACAATTACTAAAAAAACAAATTGTGTCATTATGAATGCACACTTAAATAAATATTCAACGCTAGTAACTTTTACGCACACTAATCGGTCAAATACGTCAACATGCAAGAATTTACGAGTGTAAGACACTAAGTGCAATAGGGAGAAACCAATATCGATATTTCTAATTAGATATATCGATAGTTTTACTTGCTCTTCATCACAAAAATATTGCATAGACGTGTGCATTTCTTCATCTAATACAAAATATGAATTATTTTGTATATTATGGTATCTTATACAGTACGATGATTTATCGTTTATGCATTACTTTAAAAAAATCCCTCGCTGTGGTAATGAAACATTTAAAATAAATAATATTTTACGACAATATACAAGGTGAAACTTCTACTGCATCACTTATATATACTTCACGTGTATATATCAGTGAAATATTTTTTTAGAATCATGTCAGTAGAAGTATAAATAAAATACTTACGGCATCAGCTAAAAAATAATATTGGTACGGCATTATCTACTATTTTATCGTCGTTTATTAGATAAACATTGGAATTGCGACGAATCAAAGTGTACTGAACAAATAATACTTTTGCGAGTAGGTTCCCAACCCCTCTTTCTATTGCAAGATTTTTCCTTGATTTTTAATTGAGGGTCTTTGGGAAATCTGGAAAATTAGTGGAATAATGATAAGTTAAAAAATAACAATAAGTAATTATATTTTTACTATATATAATTTAAAGTAAAATATAATAAAAACTCAAAAAAATATAATTTTATCGATACACGTCCACAATCATAAATTTATCACTGCCGCAACACTATTCAAAATGGCGAACTCAAGATACCATACTACACTTTTCAATTATTTCGTACTCGATTGTTTAATCGATAATGTTTTCGATTTTTATGGCATTTTATATTTTATTTATTTTAGTTAGAAATAAGGGATTATTTACACCAAAAACACTTACATATGAAACGTTACTCCGTTTTTTTGTAGATTAGAGGTGTTTGACCTCTTCTTGCAATGGTTTATAGCGCAGGTCGGCATTTTTTATGGAGCACCTTTCACATCGAAAACGATACTGACTTTGATTAAATCGATTCCATAAACACTTTTTATAAACGTGTTAGACCTTATTGTTCTTATACCTTGGCAGAGGGGAATGATCATGTAAGGCTAGTCCATAGATAAATAAATGGTCTAACCCCTAGTTCGCACCTAAAAACATGTCGCGAAATATGTTGTGCAATTTGCTGTAGGAACAAATGTCACAACATGTTTTGTTAGCGTTTGCGTTCGCACTGCCCGAAACTGGATAAGTTTCGGAATTAATTTCGAGATTTGTTGTAGCCTGCGTTCGCACTGAACTGAAACATCATACATTAACATGTTTGTCAGTAGATTTGTTACTGCTCGCGTTCGCACTGTCGTACGAAATGTTTCGAGATTTGTTGAAATACGTAATTTTCTGCCATTTTATTGTTATCCAGAAATGTTCGTAAATATTTAATTTAATGTTGCCAGGTCCAACGATTTTTCACCTTTAATCTCGAAGGCAAAGAGAATGTAATATCGAAGGGTGTCTGAGCAACCATAAAATACAATATTCATTTTAAGTACCTAGTACTATTACTTATTCTTAATTTTGATATAGGTACTAGGAATACAATACTAGTTGATAGAACAAAAAAACGCTATTGCTTGATTCCATGTTCATTAATATTATATAATGAATATTATGATAAAGAAGCTTGAGTTGGGTGGTCTGAAGGTGGCTTTGGGAGCAGCATCTGGTCTCTATTTATGCGTGAATACCAAATTTCAGCCCGTCCAGGCAACGAGAACTGGTTCAAAATTCAGTTGCAAATTTTGACCTCTAAACAAACATACCTACATAAGTCATACATACATAGGAACACACACACATTGCAAGTTAATTAAAAGTTTGTAAAAAGAATACCTATAGGTATCATTAAATAAATAAATATATACAAAATTTATTCCATGAATAACAATAATTTGTTGGTAACTCAGTAATTTGGGGTGAAATTCCAAAAACAATTCTCATAACTATTTCAACAACAATGCATTCAGCATATTGAGTGATTATGTATCACAACTTGTATTACAAACATGCTGAGATACTTATCTCAGCAATGAGTCGTCGAACAGATTTCAATGCAACATGTTCTAAGACAGTGCGAACGCAATTCGATAACTGTCAAAAACATCCGAAAATAAACATGTTTTGAGTGAATGTTTCGTCAGTGCAATAAACGGATTACACTAATAATACAATAAAAAGCAACAACAATTAATTTAACGTCTCTATTGATCTGTCATGGAGCCAGAAATAGACAAAAACATAAAGATAAGAGGTTCCTGCATAGCGGTCAATTAGCAATAGATCTTATTTTCATTTTTTTTCGCCCCACACAAGCTTCACACTGACTAAACTCTCCAGTGCATACCGTGTATATTCGCCTCACTAGACATTGGCTGAATAGTCCAAAAGACAAGCCATAAAAATAATCAAATGGCGATAATTCTTTGCTGTGCCAAATTAACCGTCAACTTTTAGAGTTCCGTACCCAAGGGTCCAAACTGTGCGGTGGTTATGTAGATCATTTTCTTGCTGGCTTACCCCTTTATCGTTACTGCCACTTCCATGTTAACTGTGTGACAATATGAAATTTTGGGATTATGGGCTCCATCATTATTTTTAGTAGGTACGCGTACTTACGTCATCAACATAATATTTATATGTATAATATTAAGTCTATGTCATAATTATAGTGACTGCATTAAGGTCAATTGATGACCAATCATTGGCTGACTGGCTTTCTATCACTTTTTGAGTTTTATACTGTTGCGACCTAGAAACTATTTGGTCAAATATCTCGAAGGATCCTTATTTTATCAGCTTGATACAAAAACGCATTGTTATTCTAGATGTACTCCATCGATTAGTTACGAAGGATCTCTAAAAAAATGAATGTTCGAGACTGTAGGTATGTAGGTATAAGGTGAACGCCCTTGCGTTATCGGCGCGACGGCGCGACTACCTACTGGCGAACGAATACAAAGGAAAGCCGACAATGTGTCTCGAGATCGTTCGATTCCGATTATTATTACCTACATACCTACCGAGAATGTTCAGGAAAATACCAGCTCGCATCTTTATTCCGTATATAAGGTGTTGACGACGGGCAGCGAGTTAGTTACTTCTTGGAAGCGACAGTGTACGGAACTCAAGTAAGCGAACGAAGAGTGATATACCAGTGACTTAGGCGAGTATATTGGAATACTGTGTGACTGCTAAGTGATTCGGAACAGTGTTTGTTGTGAGTAACTAGTGATAATAAACTAGTGTAGTACTGTGTATTTGTCGAGTTTGTGGAGAGCGAAATAAACCCTTTATACACGTAGTCGGCATTAATTGTACCTACCCCTAGTACGTAACATTTGTGTCAGAAGCGGAATGCCGTTACTACCACGAGACGAAGAAGGGCGTACTCCACGAACCAGACGTCAAGTCGAGATGGATGCCGCACGTCAACGTAGCCGTGAAGAAGAAGAGCGTCAAGTTGACGCCGGTGTTTCGGCGGGAGCTGAGGCAGCATCAGCAGGTACCTCATCGGAACTGAACATGGCAGCGTTGCTGGCGTCTATGCAGCAAATGCTCAAAACCAATCAAGAGACTAGTCGGCAGGAGTTCAAAGAGTTGATGCAGGCCAATCAAGAGGCCAGCGAGCGAATGATGCATGCATTGGAAGCCAAGCAAGAGGCCAATCAGGAAGCGGTCCTAGGTAAAATTGATGCAGGCATCACTGTCCTCGGTGAAAAAGTTAAGACCCTCGAAGACCGCATACAGGGATTGAACGAGGAAGTCAACCAAAAGACTGGGACTCTCGAAGACCGCCTGCAGGAGGTAACCCTGAAGAATGAAACTTTCGAAAGCCGCTTTGAGGCACTGAATAAGGAAATGATAAGGCTGAAGACTCAAGGACCTATTTCGGTAGCTTCACCATCATCCACGAAACTCGATCTCCCGCGCTTTGATGGTACTTCCTCGTGGACAGCCTTCAAGTACCAGTTTGAGATACTTGCAATAGGAAACTCCTGGAGCAGTGAGCAGTCCTTTGCGGCCCTGGCGCTTGCCTTACGGGGAGACGCTTTAATGGTCTTGGAAAATTTGCCGCCTGAAGGAAGGACGCTGGAGACTCTGATGGACGTGCTGGACACACGTTACGGTGAAAAACACCTGGAGTATGTTTATCAAGCGCAACTCCACGAAAGAAAACAAAAGGCTAATGAAAGTCTCCAACAGTGGGCACAGGAAGTGGAAAGGCTGGTTCGTCGTGCTTACCTGTCGGCACCAGAAATGATTGAGAAGACTCTGCTGGATGCTTTCATCAATGGCATAAGAGAAACGGAAGTTAGGACCTTTGTACGGCTGGGTCACCACCAAACTTTGAAGAACGCGCTGGCACATGCTCTTGAAATGGAGGCTGTTCGGCAGGACTCTAAATTAAATAAGGTCAGAGAGGTTAAGGAGGTGGTGAAGGTAGAAAGGAAGCCTCGGTTTGTCCCGACTTGCTATGGTTGTGGTGGTAGGGGACATATTCGCCTGGAAAGTCCTTCGAAGAGGAGAAGGGTCACAGACGAGTCTGAAACCCAAGGTCAAGTTATGGCGCCAACCGTTACCATAACCCAAGTTTGTAATGGGAATAGTTTGATCATCGAGGCCACCTTGAACGACCAACCTTGCGGCTTAACTGTGGATACAGGAGCATCACGTACAATTGTGAGGCCAGAGCTACTGAAACGCACTATAATGTGGGAAAAGCGGTCACCATCGTGTCATCTGCAGACAGCCACTGGTCAGCCAGTCTCCGTCCTCGGTGAGACAGATGTCAAGATAAGAATTGGCAACCGGGTATACCGTCAGTCAGTGTTGATTGCAAGTATTACTAATGATTGCATTTTGGGGCTGGATTTCTTGAAGAATCAACAGTGTGTTTTGGATGTAGCCAAAGAAGTGCTAAGGTTTCCAGATCAAGAAGTCTGTTTACGAGGATCGCGCCCGTGTAATATTTATCGTCAGAGGAAGGGAGTCCGGGAAGAGGTTAAGCTCATAAGGACTCATGGAACTGACGATGAATGGACCGGAACCAGTATGAAGAAGGCGCAGGAAGAAGATGATGATCTACAACCTATACTGCACTGGAAACGGAGTGGAAACAGGCCTCAATGGAGTGACGTGTCCGTCTACAGTCCGACAACGAAGAGTTATTGGGCCCAGTGGGACAGTTTGGCTCTGGTAAATAATGTTCTGCACAGGAAATGGGAATCTACCGACGGTAAAGAAATTACCAGGCAAGTGATAGTGCCGCGGAGTACGGTAGCCCCTCTTCTACGGCACATTCACGATGGTGTTTCTGGTGGGCACCTTGGATTCAAGAAAACCCTGGTTAAGGTGCGACAGCGGTTTTATTGGCTGTGTTATCGGAAAGAAGTCGAGGACTGGTGCCGTAAATGCACTGTATGTGCGTCAGTGAAAGGCCCGCAGACAAGAAGCAGGGGAAAACTGAAGTTGTACAACGTTGGAGCCCCGTGGGAGCGCATCGCCATTGATGTTGCTGGACCGTTTCCGATGACTGAGAATGGGAATAAATACATCATAGTAGTGCAAGATTACTTCACTAAGTGGCCAGAAGTATTTGCAACACCCAACCAGGAAGCAGTCACCGTAGCGAAGAAATTGGTCCAGGAAGTAGTCTGTCGGTATGGCGTACCCATGGAGATCCATTCTGATCAAGGAAGGAATTTCGAGTCTGCGCTGTTTCAAGAGATGTGCAAGTTACTCGGAATGAATAAAACTCGTACGACTCCAGCGCATCCGCAGTCAGACGGAAAGGTCGAGAGGTTTAACCAGACATTGGAAAACCACCTGGCCAAGGTCGTAGACGAACATCAGCGAGACTGGGACCAATACATTCCGCTGTTTCTGATGTCCTATCGGTCTGCAGTACATGACAGTACGGGTCACACTCCAGCCAAAGTGAATTTTGGTCGAGAAATGAGGCTCCCAGTGGATGCGATAACAGGCACGTCACCCGACAGTCCCAAGCCCGTTACAGATTATGTGAGTGACCTTCAAAACCAACTGGACGAGGTGCATCGAATGGTACGGGAATACAACTGGAAGTCGAGTATAAAGATGAAGACCCGGTACGATCGAAATGCAAACACCAATGGTTTTGAAGAAGGAACACTGGTGTGGCTCCACAATCCTCTTCGCAGAAAAGGGAAGTCCCCGAAACTTCAGGCTCGCTGGGAAGGACCTTATACAGTTATTACGAGGATCAACGATGTGACCTATCGCATTAAGAAGGGACTTCGAGGAAAGCCAAAGGTAGTCCATGTGGACAGATTGGCTCGGTATCATGGAACAAATGATGCTCGGGACGAGCATGACTAAGAGGGGGGTAATGTTGCGACCTAGAAACTATTTGGTCAAATATCTCGAAGGATCCTTATTTTATCAGCTTGATACAAAAACGCATTGTTATTCTAGATGTACTCCATCGATTAGTTACGAAGGATCTCTAAAAAAATGAATGTTCGAGACTGTAGGTATGTAGGTATAAGGTGAACGCCCTTGCGTTATCGGCGCGACGGCGCGGCTACCTACTGGCGAACGAATACAAAGGAAAGCCGACAATGTGTCTCGAGATCGTTCGATTCCGATTATTATTACCTACATACCTACCGAGAATGTTCAGGAAAATACCAGCTCGCATCTTTATTCCGTATATAAGGTGTTGACGACGGGCAGCGAGTTAGTTACTTCTTGGAAGCGACAGTGTACGGAACTCAAGTAAGCGAACGAAGAGTGATATACCAGTGACTTAGGCGAGTATATTGGAATACTGTGTGACTGCTAAGTGATTCGGAACAGTGTTTGTTGTGAGTAACTATACTCCATTTGTTATAGCATTAGACAGAAGTTAAAAAAGGTTATTTTTAGTGTCCACTTTGTAATAAAAAAGTACAATTAACGAGTTACAGTTACGATTGACGTCGAATTTATTATAATCTATTTATATACCAGCTTGTCACATCTTACTGTAATAATATTAATTATTTATCTTATTAAATATATTGCCTTTCATTTAAATAATTATTATTTCATTACAATTTAAAATTAGTGCCGATGCTAAAAACCTAAAAGAAGCAGGCGTGAACATACCGGGAACGTTTTTCGTTTCACTATAATCCTACCAAATCTAAAATTTTACCTAATCCCTTCAGAGATTATGACAGCAGGGTATTTCTAATTTTGTCGGACTATGTTATCTATGAAATTGACGTAAATGTTTGATTCATTTTTTGTTGTCAGTTTAAAATGTGATACCTACGATGTTATTACGAATAAAACATAATATAAAAAAGTACTTTTATTTTGTTTATCGTAGTATTTAGCTAGTATTTTAGATTTATATATCAAAATTTATGTTAAAACAATTTTAATGTAATGACTCTAAATAAAAGTTGTTTTGACTTGGAAATAAAATGTTTTGCATCCCTGCTTCTGCGAGCCTCTTATGTCTAATGTTATAATAAATGGAGTATAGTGATAATAAACTAGTGTAGTACTGTGTATTTGTCGAGTTTGTGGAGAGCGAAATAAACCCTTTATACACGTAGTCGGCATTAATTGTGCCTACCCCTAGTACGTAACAATACATTGTAACTATACAATAGCTCTTGGTCGTCCTATTTTTTTTTAGTACATCATAATAAAACTGAGTTAAGTTGGACATTACAGATTAAGCTCGGTGGCAGGCCCAAGGTGAAGGCAAGGGCTATGATGGAGCTAAGTGTGTGATATAATATTTAAAGTATAACATTGAATATTTGTAAGTATTATTTAATGTCAATTAAATGTATTTAATTAATATTTAATTAATAAACGAATGTTTATTTATTATACTTTAATAAATACACTTTATTAAATAAAATAAAAAAAAATCTATTTTAGAAAGTAAGTAAAAAGTCTTTGCTAAGATAAAGAAAAAACAAACTTGTAAAGTAAAAGTAAAGTGACTATTGTATAATAAGCTGCATTATGAACTTAAAAGAGGTGCGATAAGAACTTTACAAGCGAGTTTATTATCAAAAATAAATAAATCATTCATAAAATAATCGCGTATTTTCCAAGCCCGCATGTCTGTTCTCATCATAATAAGTCATTAAATTATCCGGCGACAGTATATAACAAAAGCTCAATAAATTTCCGCGTTATCAATCGGTGCCAATAATAGCACAATATTATTGCACTAGGACTGCTATAATGGCAATTATAATCCTTTCTATTGTGGTTAGTGCCACAGAAGGAAGCACGGGTCGTGGTGGTAGAAAAAAAAATCAAAGAGGTAAGTGTAATTATAAAATTGTCTGGTAAAATACATAGTAGGCACCTTTATAGTTCGCTCGCTTCCAAGGTAATATTGCATAAAAGCGAGCGAAGCGGTCTCAGAAATAAAAAGCGTTTGGACATAATAGATTTAAGCACTTACAGGTCAGTTTAAAATATCAGAACCAATATCACCTCCAACATGCCCCAAAGACAGGTTACTGAGTTTCTGAGATATATCAAAAAAGTTTTAATCTACTTACCTCATGAGAGTTCGGAGTTAAGAAAATAGAGCTAATAAATAATAATGATGTAGATAAGGATAATCAATAATAAATTAAATAAATAAACGTTTTTTTTTTCGTTACTTAAAAAAGTAGGTTGTTAGGTACTTACCTCTTAATTCAAAATTCTAAGTAAATTGTTTAACTTACCGTTCTGGATAAGTTTGTGCAGACACTTATCTACAAAATTGGAAAGTATTTTTATTCAACTACGTTTTATCAATTTGTTTGATGTTCTAGGACCAAAGCAAAATCAACATCATGAAACGTGCCTACGAATGTATTCTCATCTTGACGGTGGTCATGGCTTTAACCGGGGCTAGTACTGAACTACATTATGAGGAGCAGAAAGATTTTAACTATTCAAGACACTCACTGGATGAAGGAATATTTGCAAGTGGAGTGCAAGATTTGGAAGATTTTACTCAGCAAAGTCAAAATTTAGAAGATTCTGGTCAACAAATTCAACATTTTGAAGATATTGAACAAAGTCGAAACTTCAAAAATATTGGTCAACAATTAACAAACAAATCAGAAGATCTAGGTGAAACAAGTCAAAACAATGTGAAGAATTCTTATCAAAATAAGTCTTTTGCATTAATGTTTAATGTATCCGATTTAAGCAAGGACACTTTTCAGTATTTTGCAGATTATGATAAATCTCAAGCTCAATTTGAAGTAGATGAAACAGAAACAACACCAAACTATCTAGATATTGATAAAAACCCATTAAATTTTATTAGAAGTGGAGTTGAAAATGCAAACAATAACATAAATGTAAATGAGAGTGATCTTGATCAGCAAGGTCAATATTTAAAAGATTTCAGTCAGCCAAGTCAAAATGTATATGACTTTGATCATCATTCTCAAATAATTTCAGAAAATCTTGGTCAACAAAGTCAAGGGTCCACTCAAACAAGGGCAAGTAC
The DNA here is from genome assembly GCA_918843915.1 of Notodonta ziczac. NCBI lineage: Eukaryota > Metazoa > Arthropoda > Insecta > Lepidoptera > Notodontidae > Notodonta > Notodonta ziczac. The sequence goes on from OU974047.1 coordinate 6,480,257, forward strand.
ATCAAATGATAATGACAACTGTCAGTCTTCTACGGAGCCTGATAAACTTCAAGCTCAATATGAGATAGATGTTAGTGAAATAATGCCAAACAATACTGATGGCAATCCTTCATCTCCTGTTGCAAATTCAGTTGCAATTGAAAACATTAAAATTAATATGAGTGGTAATTTTGGTCAACAGAGTCAACATTTTAATGATTTTAAGCAGGAAAGTCGATATTTGGAAGAGTTTGGTCAGCAAACTCATAATTTATTAGATTTAGGCCAACCAAGTCAACATATTGAACAGCAAACTCAAGATTTACAAAATAACAATGTACAATTTCAAAACACAGACGGTCTAGGTAAACAAACTCGAGTGGATACAATGGATTCATATCAAGATATTAATTATGCACCATCTGTTAATATATCTTATGAAAATGAGAACTATATTCAGTCTTTTGTGGACGACGATAAACCTGAAGCTGAATTTGGCGTAGTTATAGATGTAACAGAAAAAACGCTTAACAATCTCGACACTGATAAAAACCCTATGATTCGTGTAAGTGACGTTCCAATTATAAACAATCAAATAATTAATGAAGCCCAACAAAGACCAGAAAGCAATGACGGAAATCCTTCTATCATATTTAATATTCCTGAGCTCTTAGCATTCCAGCAAACTCAGCACCCGGTACTACACCACTCTGAGCACGCATTACTCCAAACTCAGCAAGCAGTACATCAGCCGCCTCAGCACCCAGCACACCAACAGCCATTACTCCAACAGACCCAACGCCCGGTACTCCAGAAACCTCAGAGCCCGGTACTCCAGCACCCTCAGCACCCGGCACACCAACAGCCTGAGCACCCGTTACTCCAACAGACCCAGCGCCCGGTGCTCGAACAGCCCCAGCGCCCAGGACATCAACAGCCTGAGCACCCATTACCCGAGCAGACCCAACGCCCAGTACTCCAAAAACCTCACAGCCAGGTACTCCAGCAGCTTCAGCATCCGGCACACCAACAGCCTGAGCACCCATTACTCCAACAGATCCAACGCCCGGTACTCCAGAAACCTCAGAGCCCGGTACTCAAGCAGCCTCAGCACCCGGCACACCAACAGCATGAGCACCCATTACTCCAACAGACCCAACGCCCGGTACTCCAGAAACCTCAGAGCCCGGCACTTCAGCAGCCTCAGCACCCAGCACACCAACAGCCTGAGCACCCATTACTCCAACAGACCCAGCGCCCGGTAATCGAGGAGCCCCAGCGCCAAGCACATCAACAGCCCGAGCACCCATTACTCCAGCAGAACCAACGCCTGTTACTCCAGCGACCTCAGAGGCCGGCAGGCCAAGAGCCCAAGCACCCATTACTTCAGAAGATCCAACACCCAGTACTCCAGCAACCTCAACGCCCGGCACATCAACAGTCTGAGCCCCCATTACCCAAGCAGAACCAGCGCCCGGTAGTCCAGCAGCCCCGGCGCCCGGTATTCCAGCAGCCACATCGTCCGTTACTTCAGCGACAACAGTACAAAATAACCCAGCGGCCTCAGCGCTTGGGACTCAAGCCTACCCAGCGCCCGGTACTCCAGCGGCCCCAGGAACGAATAGTCCAGCAGCCTCAGTACTCAATAACCCCATATAAGCGCCAGCACCCGATCCTACAACAGCCCTATCGCCCGGTACACCAGCATCGATCCCAACGTCCAGTACACCAGAGATCTCATCACTCAGTTCGCCAGCAGCGCCACCGAATGGCACCCCAGCGAACGCGCAGCCGAATCATTCATCGACGACGGGGCTCCCAGTAATCATATCAGCTCCATAAGTTGCTTGTCAGTTTTTGAATAATAAAATTCAAACATTAAAAGTAAGGATACGAACCAAAAAAAAACAAAATTAAAAATAATGAAGTAATATAATAATGATATAATAGAGTAGCTAAATAAGAAAGATATCTAATCAAAAAAGTATAAGTTAAAATCATATTATGAGGATAAAATATATTTCCCCGTTTGCACGAATCCTCAGGCGACAACGACGACGTCACCCGTAATAATATTTTAAATTTAGTATTAAGTACTTGTGATCAAGAGCTTTCATTTATTTAGAAGCTGGAAGCCTGATCTGATGGAAGCTGGAAGGAAAAGTGATCATATACAATAGTAGTCTTTGTCTCAGATTTGTGACAGACAATAATTCGGTTGTGGCGTACTGAACCAGATTGGTCCGGAAAGGAACCCGACTCATATAATAATAACCACATAACCATTTAACCATTTAAAGACATATCAATCAAAATCACTTTCGAAAAATTCTATAGGGTCTTTGGTAACTTCACACTTGCAATAAAAAAGAATCATTCATTCATAGACAAAGAAGACTTTTGTTGTATCGTTGTTGTTCTATTATATACTCTTTGGTTGTTGTTGGTTTGACTGCAGATGACAGCAGACAGAATCACAGAAAAAAAACAGATCGCCGTGTTGTGTTTGTCCGTGTTTGACTTCGTTCTAATTTATTTTTGCGACCATAATATGTTCATATTTAAGTGTGGATTAATTATATTATCTTCAACATACATTGTATCGTAAGTATAATAAATGTAGCTGAAGTGAAAATATACCTATTTCGATTCTCGGTTTGATTTTTTTTCTATTTATCTACTCCAAGTAAGGCATTAAAAAATTACTGGAATAAGTCCTAAAAATCATTACGAAGAAGCTAACTTTACTAATTTATGGTTGGAAGTAATATTGGATCCTGAAAGTCTAGGGAAAGTATTATTAGCTATTTATTGGATAGCCAAGCTGTGAACCTTCCACACTTTCACTTTTGGAATGTGTTATTTATTTTTTTATCTACTAATGAAGTTTTTCTTTTCAGTCTTTGTGTACAAGTTTTGCAAGTGTCAAATTCTTTGGATACTGGCCTTGCTTTTCTGTTTTTAGCCAGCGGAGCAATAGGTGAGAGGGATTTAAGTCTGTTATATAAATTTTGTGTTGAAATATAGCTTTGTGAGTGCAATGTGACTGTATTGTGAAGTTTATTATATTGTGACGTTGTTACCGATTGCTTAACATCATAAATTTAATTTACATGATACACTCACTTCGTAACAATTGCAGAAAATTTATTGTACTTATTTAATTTCATTTTTAACTATCAACATGCATTTTGCATCCTTGAAAACAAAATAATAAGTTGGTAACTAACAAAATTGTTATAGAGTGCCATTTTATTTTTTATCACACTTATCTAATATATACAAAAAATATTTAATCTATTTCTTTATTGCCCCTACATAATATGTCAGTGCCATTATAAAGAAAACATAGGTAGGAAATTTAAAATTTTGCCTATTTTTAAAAGACAAGTGAAATCGTCCCACTCAAACTGGGCCTGCAGGGTACATTATGAATCCTCCTCATATTGAGGAGAAGTCTCCAAGGTGTGGGATGTAAAATAATTATTATTTATTATATTAAAATTGCTCAAACACATACCTATCTACATATAAGCACATTATGCACATACATTTAAAATGTTGCTTATTTAGGGAATGCAAACTGCCTCAGTTTCATTATACACAAACCTTACTAAGGAATTAATTCACGCAGTTCAAAAGCAAAATGTTATCTGTGTAGTTTCTGAGATAGCCTATACAAAACATCCAGGGCTAACACCTTCAATGCTTGCCGACTGGCCCTGAAAACAATGATAAACAGTTTATATAATTATTCCATTCAGTTATGAAATGGCAACCTTTTATGCTGTGGCAATAATGAGAACAGTAATACATCATATCAGTTTGTTTAATGCTAAGTATGTTTTTGTACAGACTGTGACAGGTTTACATGGCAATCAGGGTATGAGAAAAAACATAGTTCATTTGCTCCTCATGTATTAAAACTTCTGCATTGTCGGTCTGCACTTTTCTGACTGACAGTGCATTAGTTATTTAACTAAAATATATTATTATGTATTTCAAGACTTCTCAATTTCTCATATATCCTGTAGGTATATGCCATCACAACCTGTCCCATACTGTAGGTTCATTGTTTGACATAACTAATGTTTTTGTGCTAACACAGTGTTTTTTTGCAGCTGGCAAAATTATATATGACAGATACCAGCATATACATATACTCGGCTCACTAACAACAAACCCAAATGTAACTTCCTTTGCGAATAAAATAGCTTCCATTTCAGCCTTATTCCTATCTCTGGGCTTCCTGACATACTTCTTTCTTTTTGTGTTTAAGGTAAGAATATTATTATTGTTTAAAAAAGTATATTATTATCTTTTTCATGCAATATCATTTAAAAAAAATAGATAAAATAAATCATTATTATAGTGAGTTCCTGAAATTGGGATCATGGCATAGCTACATTGTCATACCAAATAACAAGTTCATTCATTCAAATATTATAACAATTGGACATGATTTAACTAACAAAATCATAATATTAATCTGTTTAATTTTATGGGTTTGGTTATGGGAATAATAGGTAGGGAAGTATAAGCATTATAGATTCTTCAAAATAGGCCCTTCCATCGGATTGAAAAAAAGGTCAAAGGATCAGTAGTACTAGTTATTAAATTATTTATATCCTCATTTTCTTTGCCATTGTCTACTTACTATTTTGTGCAGTGTAGCTACCTACGAAAATATACATATGATATTATGATTATCACTGTTACACATAATTTATGTAATGCTTTGCAGGTGGATAGTCATTGCCTCACGGCGCTGAATATTTTTATATGTGGATTTGGTACTTTATACATATGGATGCAGGTTGGTAAACTTAACATTTTTCTGTCCTGCCTAATTATTATTAAATCTAGTCTAAGGTAGATGAATTTTACTCCGAGGAATAACTTTACTCTGCTTTACGCATCGGATTGAGATGGAGGTTTAATTTTGAATTCGTATCCGAATTAATGTATGCCAGGAAACTATTTGTACGTTTATTATTATGTCAGCAACCATATGGATAATTTAGTATGGCTTTTAATGTTAGAACCACAGTTGTTCAAATTATTAAGGTTAAATATTCAATGTCCAAGTAGAGTAAGTGTTGATTACTATCGCCGGCGTAATTTATTAACGCATATACTTGCTTGCTTGACTCATAACTCGTAGGAAGTAATTCAGTTGACACACTACCCTAGATTAGCTGCACTGAAATGTAATATCATGAACCAAGGTACGGCGCGACGCCTCCCTTAATCGCAGAGTTCCAATTAGGTGGGTGTGTACCTTACCCTATCTACCTACTTTGTACACTACATTACCTATTTATGACGGAAGATCATTACGCTCATAAACTTCTAAGTTATTACTATGAACAAGCCACTAACTGTGGTGTGCTTTGGGTAATGCTGCTTAGATATTGTCAGCAATTTACACTAACCATCTAATTTAATACATTTGTTTGTGTGTCCATAAGCTTTCCTATATATGTATAAATAAACTAAAGTCAGGATCATTGATCGAGCGGGAATTTGTGTAGATACCTCGGTTAATTTATCAGAGATCAGGGGAGGCTGTGATAATAAGATTCAGAGACGCATACAGATCGCCAAATCCGCAATGAGCAAGATTACCAGAATTTGGAAAGATAGGAGTCTCCAGTATCACTAATACGAGATTCGTGAGATCTCTGGTGTTCTCTATATTTTTTAGGGATCAATACATAGGTAGTCAACTCGAGCTGTGGATCTATTAAAAATTTTGGGATGCTTTTGAGATGTATTTCAGGAGAATGTTGAGCATATCTTGGACAAAGTATGACCTTTACGCGCCAGTCGATTTTAGCCTTTATTTATGTGTTAATCCAAAGATTTTTAATGTGCGTTATTTTTTTTTCCAGTGCATCATCACAACATATTTGTCAACGTTGTTTTATGACAAAAGATTAACAGTGTTTCGGCAATGTCTTGCGAACGTGTGCTTCCTTCTTTTAATTATAATGGCAATATTTGGGACTGTGACATCATTTTTGCCCTCAAGTGAGTAATCTATTATGATCATAAAAACAGACTAACACTAACTCACCAAGTGTATGGTCCCAATCTAAGCAACGCCTGCACTATGTGTGCATAAAATGGACTGGGGCGATCCCCGTTATAGGCCAGGGAAAATTGGGAAAATGCCATTTTCGAAATTGACGTCGAAGGGAATCGAACTCGCAACCACCTCCATTCGGTGCAGTGAGCCGAACGGCCTTCGTTCGAACCACTACGCCAAGCGGACATCATTTTGACTTGCCGCGTTTCGATGTTGCAATTTTTCTCTAGCTACTGTCACTTTTATGTAACACAAAATTACCCACCGCACATTCCTTGTCATTATAGCGTGGTGATATAACTAGCCGACAAATTGTTAGTTCCTCTGGTGGCCGATGCGATGGGAGCGCTGTACAATTTGGCATACAAATATTGAACGTAGTTGCTAGGGACTAACCTCCTTATTTATAAACGTTGTTTAGCGGTTATGTAGTTTCACGTACTTTATCTTCTTCTTTCAAATATAAAAATACTGATGTCAGAAAGAGATAATTCGGCGTATAACTGTTCACCTGCTATGCAACGATTATAAGGCGGTAAATGGCTGTTGTGGCTAGATATCTAGCCGCAGCAGCTACCTACCTAGATTATCGATTGGGCTGTAAAATCTGACTAAAATTATTTAAAAGTCACACACACACACACACAGGGGCCACGTTAAATCATCCTAGAGCCACACACATAATGATTTTCTTTGGATTTGGAACCAATGTAGGTACCAAATTTATGTCAAAATGTGCGCGGATTTAGATGCCGCTAATTAAGTGACTTGTATTTCAGGTGGCTCAAGCGGATTATACTTCTGTTTCGTCGTAACGTCCCTATGTAGCAACTTGCTAGCAATACTATTTTGTCTATTTATATTGTCCTTTGAGAAGGACTATGAACATTTTTCCGAGGTAAGATGCGGCCCACCTATGAGTAAAACATTTTGTACATTTACAGAAATTGAAGCGCCAATAGCTTAGTGGTTAGAGGAGCCGTCCTCGTAGCTGAGAGGTTCCGGGTTCGATCCCCATCCTGGCCACTGAACTATTGACGTGAGCCCACTCCTAGCACAAGCATTAGCTTAGTTGGAGGGGCTAAAGGGAATACTACTAATGTGATAAACGCACATTGTTAGTAATATTAAAAAATAAATCTTCAATTGATTTAAAAAATAAAATGTTGTCTTTTCCAGGGTTTGCGATCGGAACCGCTTTTAGACGATGACTGTTCCCTGAACAGCGCATCATTGTCCGACGTGGATAGTATATTCGGGGCCCAAGAATCAACCTCTAGTACAATGGTCATAAAGGCTAGCATCACTTGTGCCAAGACGTCTTGACCAGAGGCCGTGCCCGCCGCGCCGGGCACGCGCCACGCGACTGCCGCCGCTCCCAACTCGCCTTCCTATGGTAGCTTCGGTAACACTAATATTAAAGTCGCAGCAGAGAATAACGAACAAAACTTAGACGTAATCGAAGATAACGACAGTGGTATGTCGTCGGAGGAGACCGATGACTCCCTAAAATTAAATGTAAGGAATATCAATAAAGATAATGTAATTAAAACTCTTAGTTTAACAGTAGAAGATGAACGAGAAGTAATAACGAAGTGCCTAACTTTTGAACCTCAATGTGTTGAACGCGGGAATGAGATTCCGAGTTGTTCCAGTGCTGTTAATGTTAATGTTTTTATTGAAGAGGAACCCAGGCCCCGCCTGGCCGATTCAGATAATCTGATTATTGATAAAAAAGTCTCAGATTTTATTGTGATAGATCTGACATGTGATGTCGATAATGTGTGCACATTATCAAATAATGATAGGAGGGTTGTAGGTACAAATGATTGTAATGTTGATTGTGATTACATGAGTATGCCCAGCGTGGCTACGTCACAGAGTTTAGTTCCTGTAGTGAACAACGAAATCGCGAACACGGAGAATCAGAAGTTGCTCAGCTTGTCTCTCTCTATCCTGCTCGCCGCCTTGCTGCAAGCGATGCGCTGTTTCGCCCAGTTCTTGGAAGATATCGTGGTTCCACATCGGTAATAAATAATTAATAGTGTTCCTTTGTATTTTTGGTGCAGTATTCACTAGTTATATTATTGCAAAAATGTAAAACATATTATATTTAATTATATTGTAATATTTGTTTTATTGTATTACTAGCTGTGCCCACCGACTTCGTTCGCGTAGTATTTAACTTACCAAAAATTTCGGGATAATCAGGATAAAAAGTATCCTATGTGTTAATCCCGGTTATAAAGTATCTGTTTCCCAAATTTCATCCAAATCCGTTCAGTAGTTATTGCGTTAAAGAGTAACAAACATACATCCACACTCACAAACTTTCGCATTTATAATATTAATAAATATATAGTAGGATTCTCATTATTACCTAGTCTTTCTGACTGGACTGTCTACGGTATTTGGTGATGTTCTACTCTGTTACTGACCAATGGCCTCAGGGATATATTTTTAGCTGATGGTTGTTAAAGTCCGCGTGGGCTAGATACATGGTACTAGGAGTATTAGATAACTAAATAAAAAATCTTGTAATAATAATTTAATAAATTACATTGAACAATACACAAACTCTACTTATTCACACACATCAAATAAATTAATGAGGTTATAGGTCATACACTAACCGAATTACTTTCTATTTATTGTCTGAATAATATTTTCACTAGCAGTTCAAAGCGACGCCTCGTTGATAACTGTTATCAGTCTGTTGTTGGTGTTATGGCACTTTTTCTTCCACTTAATAGAGTTTTTGGCGTGAATTTCGGGCGAGTCTTGGTGTTCGGGGATCGATGGTTGGGGTGATGAGTTGGCTACCACGATGGACCAGCGCCGCCCTCGGCGTTCGTTCAAGTTGGGTAGCTCGGCTATCAGATTGTTTTCATACTCGCTTAACATTAGATAATTTTCCACCTGAAAACAAACGTTCGAAGGTGAGATACTTACTGCATGTATTGTGCATCTGATCAAGCGCATAAATGTATAACGATCTATCGAACCGTGAAATGTGTATCAAGGTTGAGGAGTGAGGTTTGTTGATTATTTGTGTGTGAATGGATCGTTCTAGGACGCAATGCGAGACTAGTAAAACTTATTGTTCTACCATCTAATATTTGGCGCAGATAATATTAAACTCTGAAGATTTGTGTAGGTATGGTAAATAAAACAAGATGGGTACCCAGTTTATCGGAATATTCATAAATAAAGCATCCGGTAACGTTTGAAGACATTCATTTTGTCTAGAATCTTGCTTTCCTTACCATTTATTTCATATATTCAGCTTGTATTCTTTTTTTATATCGAGCCATTTTCAGCTATATTCGCCTCGGAGACCTAACCAGTGTACCTACCTATTATCAGTATCGAGGGTTAGACTATTTTGTCCGATTATTTTTGGGTTCAGACTGGTCATACTGGCTGTCAAAAACTGGGGCCGTCAGACAACGAGAAGCGATACGACATGGTAATAATGTGTGAGTTCCAGTCAGTCACCATAAGGCTCGCCAACATTCGGGCGACTATTTTATAAATGATCGGTTCATTCGGTGTCGTAAGCAATAATGTAGGCAATATAATAATGAAGGAAGACGAAACGTTAAACACCACGAATATAATAAAATAATGCATTTTCACGTCGCTTATCGTTGGCCGTGGTTTAGACTAAACCAGGGCTCTAAACTTTAGAGGCAAAGTAGGTATAGTTGAGTGGACTAACAGTGGCAGTAGAGGAGTTTATGAAAAATGTACCTTATTACAACTAGTGATACAGTCACCGCCGCAGTCGAGGTCCTCGAGCAGGTGGTCCGGGATGTCCAGGTCCAGGTCGAGGTCGAGGCCGCCCTCCTCGCTGATGCAGGTGAGCTCGGGCGGCGCGTTGGACGGCGGCGAGCCCAGCGTGCCGGGCCGCATGCTGTCCAGCAGCTCGCGCCCGGCCCGGCCCGGCGCCACTAACTCTGCTCCTAGAACTGTACAACTCCCTTTACACGATCTATCGTCTTTGATCGGTACTTAAGTACTTAAGTAACAGGAGGCATGGAGATACCTCCGCCAAGTCGAGCATAGGCTGCTGTCATATTATGATTTGGCGTCCTTAGGGCCTGTGCACACCACGTTTTTTAAACGCGCCGTTTCCATAAACGGCGCGTTTCTAAAATGCGCGTCGACTGTGCGTTTAAAAAAATTGGTGTGTACAGGCCCTTACGTTTCTAGTACAAACAACCAAATTAAATCGAAGTGTGTGTTTGTAATATCAAAATAATAGCTATTTAATAAATGCATATGAAAGTATACACGGTAGGTACACACATACAACAAAAAAAAATTGTTTTAATTTTTTCCGGCTAATCTCCGAAACTTTTACTGGCATATAGCTGATGCTGTTAGGAGTAATTTAGGCTACTTTTATACTATCGAAGTACGCGGCAGGTGGTAGCCGCGGGCAACAACTCGTAAGTAATAATAGATTAGTAGTAGCAAGACTTGTTGACTATTACTCACTATTGTAGAAATTGATTGTCTGTCTACTTGTCTTGGCTTATTTAGAAAATCAGCAGTCTACATTGTTAAGGGCTCTCCCAAGAGAGAGTCCACCATACCCAGTCTATGGGTTCAACTAATCGAGGATGTAAAAGCTCTGCAACAAAGTTACCTAAAGCGGTGGCCGCGCCGGCGGCGGCGCGCGGCTCGCGCTCGCGGCTGCGGCTGCGCCGGGATGGCTCGCACGTCGACTCGCATGTCGCCGTGCCGCCGTTTTCTCTGTAATTAATCCTGTTGATTAAGCAGTGTAAAAACAGCTGGTGTAATTAAGTAGTACACTATAAACTGAACCAATCCATAGGTAAACATTAAAAGTACAATCAGCCCTTACTGCAAGTATTTAGAAGTCTGTGAATCAGCCTGTATTTTGTTTTTTAAGATAATACCTACGGGGTACAAATTATTGCATACGACGTATTTCAGTCACTTGTTTATTTTGTTATAGGTTCCTCATAAGATAACCACAAAATACCAAGGTGCTGTATACATGGGGTATAGCGAATACCTGTTACATCTAACTAGGTAGGCCTTTAAGGTGTATAGTTAAGTTAGGTAGTTAGGTACATACTTGGTCTGTTTGTGCGCAACGCTGCGCCTATGAATATCTATACAGAAGAGGGACAGGGATCCTATGAGAGAGCATGTCGAGCTGAAGTAGTAGCCTGCCTTGCCACCGCAACCGACGTTTATGTAACCTGCAGATAATTAAAAATATATATTATGAAATTGCCTACGGGGGGCACTTACAAATTGTAATTTATACGTATTTTTTTAAAGTCTACAACAGGATTGGATCGGAATTCGGATAGCGACCTCGACTGAGAAGATCTCACCACCCCATTAAAATTATTCTTGTATTCTTAACCACCCAGCGCGGAAGTTTAATTGAGCTTACGCGCTTAAGCGCTATAATTATTACAAGCGCTTTTAAGTTACCTGATAGAGGGACTCCAATGGCGATGGGCACTGCCTGCGAGCACTGTACGAAGCCCCAAGTGCGCGCGAAGTTCCGCGACCGCACCCGCTCGTACGTGTACATCTTCAGCGAGTAGTGATACCCGCCGCAGAATATACCTGCAGCCAACAAAAAGTATAAGGATTACCTTAGGAAAAACCTAGGTATAACTAGCCACCGTCAGTAACTATTCCCGTCAGACACTCATGACAGAGTGGTCATGGGTTGCCTTCTTCGATGGCCCCTGCTTTTGCTATTTTTGTACTTGTATCCCGGTCTGCAGCACTTCGGGAATATTCAACTATGGATAATTCCGTGAAAGTTTTTGCAATAACTACATACTGATTCTTTGCAATTAATTTGCTAATTACGGGAGCTGGGCGAACCTAACGCTTTTAGCACGGCCCCCATTGACCCACGATTCCTGCTACATTATTATATGTCTACCGAGAAGATAAACAGCAAGAGACTGATAATCGAAAGAAGAGGTAGCTATACAACAACACAATAGCAGGCGTCGTAGATATAGAAACTCAGAAGAATGACTCGAGAGCGCAGCGAATGATAGGTACCTAGTTCTGTGCATGGAATACCTACCATAAACCCAAGCGAACATGACATATCCTCTATAGGATCCTTCGACGGCGGTGAGGGCCATGGTGGCCAGTCCGCACACGAACACAGCGGCCTGCGTGAGGTACTGCCGCGCGATGCGGCACTCCGCCGAGTTCTGCCGCACGAGCAGGCCGAATGCCGCGCACCCGACCGCCCAGGCCAGGCCGAGGTACGCTTGGAGTAGTTCTGCAGTGTCGCCCAGACCTACAAAAGAATCCTCATGATGTTGAATACCTAGCTGGATAAAATACTGATATTGTGGACTGTAGCTATATAAGCCACGGTCTCGTCCAAAGCTCGGCCATTAATTAAGTTGTGCGTTATTTGGAATAAATATAAATAACAAAACATACTAGTTATAGGTAGGCACGATAGATATTCTACAGTGTTAGGTATCGTAATAAACGGCAAGTCTACAGGTCCCTAAAATATGGTTACTTACCAATTACCAAGTTGGGCCCTTTGTCAGCGTGCATAACTATAGGCAATAAGGGAAGCCAGTTCCGCCAAGCTGGTCTAAGTTGGCGGTCATTCAGATGTACCCATTGTGGTAAACAACGGTTGAATTGAAACAAGTAATGAGTAAAACTATAGGCAATAAAAAAAGTGTAAAAAGGTTCGTTACCTTCTTCTTCGGCATGATAAGCCAAATAAAAAATAGGCGTGTTGATCCCAAACGCTGAAATCCCAGTCGACATCAGCAGAATCCTCACTGTCTTGGACTTGAGCGTGGAAAAGTCGAAAAAAGGTTGCCTATCATCAGCCTTAGTCCTGTCCTTCATCTTCCGTTTGATCTTGTTCTGGTTTTTAAGGTGCAATATCGCTCTCCTTTGTGGGTGGTATAAAGATGCCGATCGGTAAAATGTGCCCAGTATAAACGTTACGAATACCACCCCTGTCACAGCCTGTAGCCCTAATCGCCAACCGATTGCCCTGGAAATGTAAATTAGAATTCAACTAGAATTTTTACACTTTTATATCTTTATTTTTTTTCAAAAATAAGATTAGGTGTAATCTATGCAAATAAATAAAATTGGAGTGTCTGTTTGTCATATCAAAATAACACCTTTTCACTAAATGCATATGAAAGTACATACGACATCTATAGCAAAAACGCGATTGAAAAAAAAATTGTCTGTGTATGTTTGTTCCGGGTAGTCTCCGTAACGGCTGGACCGATTGTGACGAGACTTTCACTGGTAGATAGCTGTTGTTATAAGGAGTAATGTATGCTACATTTAATTTAGAAAAAAAATGGGTCCTATCGCGCGGGCTCAGAACGTGGGAGCGGGCTTTTTTGTTAAGTTAAATTCCACGCGGAAGAAGTCGCGGGCTCAGCTAGTCTTTTATAAGATTTCTGGGAAGTACCTAAATACCCTAGAAACGTTCATAAGTAATAATAATAGTTTAGTTATAGTAGCCACTACCTTTGCTCAGGCTTGCCTCCGGACACGAGGTATTTAAATAGTTTGATAAGTAGGTACCTTATATCTAAGTACAAACAAAGGATCACACAGTGCATTTTTCATCTCATCTCACCTTATGGCACCTTTGATGAAAGTGGACATGACAGAGATGCCCAGTCCGCTGCCGCTCACGATGAATATCTCGACCAGCTCGCGTCTCCGCTTGAAGTACTGCGCCACCATCAGAGTGGAGCAATCCCGGGTCAGGCCCACGCCCACACCTACCACCGTCCCTGGGAGACATCAATACAAATGTGCAGTCTAATGTTTCTTCGTTTATACAGGTTGAAACAGAAAGGGTATACTTTTTTCAAATCTTAACTTTGTTTTTCTAAACTGTCAGCTGTAGAGAAAACTTGAAAAACAAAAGGTGTTATAGGGATACAACAGTTGACAGATTTCATAAGTCTACAAAACCTTTGGTACTTCAACTGTCCCACAAAGCTCTTAGTATACCCTTTCTGTTTCACCTAGTGTGAGCTACTAGCTGTGCCGCCCGACTTCGTCCGCGTAGTATTTAACGTAACAAAAATTTCGGGATTATCGGGATAAAAAGTATCCTATATGCTAATCCCGGTTATAAACTATCTGTGTTCCAAATTTCATCCAAATCCGTTCAGTAGTTTTTGCGTGAAGGAGTAACAAACATACATACAAACATACATACATACATACATCCACACTCACAAACTTTCACATTTATAATATTAGTAGGATAGATAACTAAGGCCCGTATTAATTCATCAATCTCAAGTCTGATAACGGTTTTCCAGTACGCTTTTGACATTTCATTTTATACTTTAAGGACATAAGAACTAGGTACATTATCAAGATCGCTCTCAGATTTGAGATCGATTTGTTGGGTGGAGGCCTAAGTGTCAGGGTTTTCAGGTCACTGAAGGTCTCCACATCCTCTCTGACAACCTCGTGTCTCAGTCCCACAGATCAAAGAGGAGTACCTACTTTGTATTTATTAAAACAAATTGCACAGGCATGCACAAGTGCAATAGGTGTACTTGGGGACGGGCCCTGCTCAGGATATCAACGTTTACATCTCACAAGGGGAGCTATAAACTGACGCGCCACAAACCAATTCTGTCTCGCATTGCAAGAGGATGTACGCAGGGGTTCGGGATCGTTTATCAAACGATATTAGCTTTGGGTGGCAACTTCAGTCACGCACGTAAGTAAGATGTACCTACATAACGCATGACACACCTTTATACTCATGCAAGGGTATGAAATCTTATACCATGGCCATTGTATAAGAGTTTGGCCATGGCAGGTAAGTACTTACTTACCTACCATGGCCTACGTACATCTTTGTGAAAAAGTTCCCTGACGGAAAGTTAATCTGAAAAAACTGGTCAAATAGAAAAAAATATGGATCCTCTGGCAGTGTAAAGACCTGCATTCAAGAAACAAAACCCGTAAAACTATATGATGTAGTAGGGAGTAAGTACTCTTAATCTATTTAAACATGTGTGTAGTCTAAACTCTAAGGAAATAATTAACGCATAATTGGTCGCTCCTACAATTTTCAGTCAAGTGAACCTAGACGGTCCTAATTCTTGTAAGTAATGAGAGACAAAAAACTGCTTTATTTGTCAGCCTTGGCTCACAACTGCATCTTATGTGAGTCAGACACAATGGCTTCGAGCTTCTGATAAGTTAAATCGTCCTGAAACGCAAACTGAATTTAATCGGAGGAAACAGGGCGTAGGAAATAGAGAATGCGACTTGTTTGTTTTATGTAGGAGGTGTTCAATGGCGACATTGCAATCATGTTTATTCAGCAAGTGATCTTTGTTGGGATCAAGCGTCGGATTGCGGTACACAACTGTCGTTTATTTTCTTTTTACAAAACCCCAGCTCAATTGTAAGGCAGGTATTGAATTGAGAACGTTAAATCTTTATTTTATGTCCATTATATTTTGAATCGTTATTCGAGATTTCACGATTTTCGAAGCGTTACTTTGAGAAATAGCAATAGATAAGTGAGATTTGTTTCTTTTAGTTTTGCCCTCATAAATCTGGTGTTTAATAAATAATTAAATCTACATGCCTACCGAGGTTAACTAAAATTTCTTCGCTTTGAAATTCATGTAAGTAACAAAATGATCGCTTATAGATATACAACAAAAAGTTATCTACTTACCTACCTACAGCACCCCGGAAATAATTTCAAATAAGGTTAAACATGTTACTGCCTCTGGATATAAAGGTAATAATCGTAAAAACGAAGCACCTAAGTAGAGGTAATTGTCTGAACCCTAACCCAGTTTGTCTAGAATAATTTAAGGTAACTAACCTAGTTACCATTCTTATTTGCGTGAAATGTATCTTTTATGAATGGGTCTCGATGTGATAACGATCAGAGGTTACAGTAACACAGTGATGGGTGAATCGGGGTGCCATTACTGCTGCTATTGGCTCGTGTTACAGTTGGTGTGAACTGGCGTCGTTACCCGCACCTTCATTGCGGATTGCATTCGCATGTTGGACTCCAATATCCATCGGAAACTTAATTTTACACTTCCCTATTCACATTGATGCGGCGTCCTGTATTGGATAAGTTAAAAGAGGAAAGTTGTTTGGTTCAGTTGAGGGTATATAAAGGGAAAATGCGAGGAGTACCTTCTTATTTATGATTATCTTACGGGGACGTCTAATATAACTGCAGAGTCTGTTTATAATTCTGTATGTATATATTTTTGAGTCATAGGGTATTTTAGAAATTAATTATTTGAAGGAAAACGCCGTCTTTCTTAGAATATTTTATACCTCGGTAGCTACCCACTTACTTCCTTCAAGGTAGTCAAAAACTATAGGTATGTACTTCCAGTAAGTTTACTGTAAGGCAATTTACTGTACCCACTAAGAGTGTTGAAAACATCCTAATTAAAATGCTATTATGAAGGTTACCTACTCCTTTCTATTGTATTATTTTATGAAACCTTTCGTAGGAACACGCATTCCTATACGAGAATTCTGGTGCTTTTTAAATACATTGTAGGGAATAAACCAGTAGATCCATTTCAGACCCTAGTCCCATTCGATAATAGTCTGCCAGCCAAGCCATAAAACTGTAAAAGCCAAGTTCGTCTCGTTCAATTATTTGGATTGAAAACGCAATTCTACTCCACTCCTTTGACTGTAGGGAGACTACTTACTTATATGTACCTACCTGAATAAATAATTCATTATTTTTATTACCATCAATAAAATTAATGAAATATTAAATATTCGATGACATTTATAAACCAACATTACTCAAGTAAGTATCAAGTTTGGGTGCACGCAATAAAATACATACCTTTAATTATAAGTGCCTAAGTAGGTATCAACATTCATTTAAGTCATAATTTAAAATATAAAATGAAGTCGGGAGAGCTCAATTCTGGGTCTATTTTCAGACGACGCGATTATACCTATAGATATCTGTTTCTTTACATAAGAGCCAATTAGCGGATGTCTTTGAAGTTCAAAAAAGAGTTACGGATACAATCTGATGAAATTAATTAAGTTGTCTGAGTGCATACATTGTATGTTCAGGTGCATAAGTTATTTTTTTATGTGTTAATGCAAGCATCACTTCAGCCGGACGGATGTCTTTTTTCCAACACTGTATTTAACTTCATATGAGTCTTGTACGAAATATTTTGCAGATTAAATTTGATGAATTTATATTGATTCATTTTCTAAATAAAACATACATATTCTAACATATCTATACAAATAAATAAAATTGGAGTGTCTGTTTGTACTATCAAAATAACACCTTTTCACTAAATGCATATGAAAGTACATACGACACCTATAACAAAAACGCGATTTAAATATTTTTTGACTGTCTGTGTGTTTGTTCCGTGTAATCTCCGAAACGACTGGACCGATTTTGACGGGACTTTCACTGGCAGATAGCTGATGTTTTAAGGAGTAACTTAGGCTACTTTTATTTTAGAAAAACAAATTTAAAAAAAGGGTCCTGTCGCGCGGGCTCAGAACGTGGGAGCGGGCTTTGTTGTTAAATTAAATTCCACGCGGACGAAGTCGCGGGCTCAGCTAGTTCTAAATATTATCTGCTACACCAATTAAATTAAATACTTACCACGAAATTGTAGTAGAAACTTATTTTTGTATGCGCTTTTATTTAAGTTTTGGATCACAATTTGTTTATACCTATAGGTACCTACGGCCTGCCTGATGTTCAGTAAATTACCGTAGCCTATAGATGCTTGCAATATCTTTGATATTCACACTAAGCCATCACAAACTGAACAGAGGTAGATAGTAGGAACTTACTTTTTTGGTCTACCCTGGCTTCTTTATAACCGTCGCCTTTAGAAGAAGCAAGTTAAACTTACCATAACTGAAGAAGAGCTGGTGGAACTGCGTGGCGAAGGATGTAAAGAGGCAGCCGAGGGCCGCGACGAGGCCGCCCACCACCGCGGTGACGCGCGTCGACTTCCGCACGCACAATGCCACCGTCACCGGCGACAGCGCCAGCGCGACCCCCGCCGACAGAGCACCCAGACATCCTGGAACACATACAATAATTGATAGGTAAATAAATACCTGTGATAGCCGATTGGTTAAAGCACGCGTCTTGCGGGCACCAGGTCTTGGGTTCAAACCCCGGCTCGCACCTCTGGATTTTTCGAAATCTATGTGCGAATCATAATTTCTATTATCACTAGCTTACGGTGAACGTGCGGCGCCGACCTCACCTAGTGTGGGATAAGGGCAAGGTGATGATGATGATGAGGCTATAAGGGCGGTTCATATTTGGCACATGTAGGTACATAATTATATAGGTAGATATTTGTTACCGTTACCAAGATATGCACTCGAATCTTGAGGACAAAAATCTATGGTGCCCATACGGAACCCTATTTTCTGCGATGCGACACACATTTGACGGGTTTCCTTTTTGAAAACTGCAATTAAATTACCTATCTAATGTTAGGCAAGCTATATTTTCTTTATTTAGAAGAATAATATTTGATGTTACCCTATAATTTTTTCAGCCTCCGGATTTCATTTTATTTAAGCCTCAAACGGGGATTTAAGAATATTGTGGGTTAGGCACCTATTACCTATAGATATTTTCCTCATGAATTTTAATTTTTCATATTTATCGACACTCCAAACAGCTAAGTAGACTTACATTAGTAGGCAAGCACCAATAAAACAAAGGCTGCAATCTTGAATAAAACAAATCGTAACCCCATTTCAGTCGTAAAAACGTGAACCAATGCGAATACGAAATACTTCAAATTTTATCGAGCCAGCTCATGAGTCATGACGTTTTCTATAAACAAAACACAAAATGGCGCTTAAACTGTCTACACCAGCCACGTTTTTGCTTACCAAAAGACGGACGGCTACAAAAAGCCGGGCGATGTTTATTGTTATCCGCGATCGTAAATAAAAGATCCGCGTCGGATCCGGTCATTCCGTCCGCCTTGTATGGCTGACGTGGCAAAGGCTGTACCAAGCAATATGTTAAAATGATGAGACTAATTTCATGCTAATTCCGTTGGTGCACAATGTAGACTTGTTAAAACTTGCCAATCTTGTCATCTTTCTCATGCTTGAAACTAAAGAGCATGACATCAATATTTCTCTAACGTTTTTTTGGATAGTGCGTTTCCATCATTAGTGATCTATAATTTATCCTTTTTATTTTGTTTTTAGGACACATTTCTGCACAGATAAAAACGAATTAGATAATGACACCCCTGTACTGAAATGGTATCTTTATGAAGTTTAACACAATAGTTAAATGGAAATTATAAAACGTATAAGGTGTTTTATTATTTAAACTGTATATTAAGGAGATAGAAGTAGGTACAGTTTTAGATCTTCACATACTGATAAGTATCCACATTTTTGCAAGCCATCTGCTAACACATTCAAGTTTAATAATACGTACGCGCACTAAATAAAATAATGTTATTTCATTGTATTACATAATTTTTAAGAGGTATATTTGTTCTTAAAAAACACCCAGATCCTGAAAAGTACTGTATAAAAGTCCGCTTTCAGTGCTTCCGTTCCGAATAACATTCTACTACAATCTACAATCCAATGAATAAGAAATTTTTATGAAATTCGATTTTCCAAAGCTGACACTTCGCTGAACGGACAAGTTATTTGGATCTCGATGCTCCCGGGTCCGCAACTAGGCAAGAAGTATTCTGTTGAAGCATCTTCTGCCACCGATTGTCATTTTAACGATACCTAAGGTTCTCCTGACGTAGTACAGAGTTTAAAATTTTAGAGAAGCATTGTAAGTGGGTAACCCTGATATAATGTATTGCGTGATTATTGACCATAGGGACCTACAGGACTGCTTGTATGGTGCAGTGTTCTTTTATTCTGAGCGTTATTCGTAGCGTTATAAAAGCATTCCCTTGAAATACTTAGGGTCAAAAAGAGTAAATTCGAAACTTAATTTGAATCAGCCGTTTATATTAATGCACAAAAATTATTATCCGTGCGCAGATGAGTCAATTAGT
The DNA here is from genome assembly GCA_918843915.1 of Notodonta ziczac. Classification (NCBI taxonomy): domain Eukaryota; kingdom Metazoa; phylum Arthropoda; class Insecta; order Lepidoptera; family Notodontidae; genus Notodonta; species Notodonta ziczac. The sequence continues at coordinate 6,500,429 of OU974047.1, forward strand.
GAATGTTGATTTGTGGTTTATTATTATCTACTTGTATGTAAAAAGATAATCATTACGAATCATAAAATCCAATATTTACAGGCAACAACTTGAGAAGTTCGATTAACTCGTCAGTTTCTCTTGCAGACGTTAATAAGATTTTTTTCACTCCCAGAACTTTAATACTTACAGTGTCATATTTTTAAAAAATAATTGCGAAACTTTTTTCTTTGTGTAAAATTTTGCCGATATTCTTTAGAATTTTTTTATATTGGACAGCTTTGAAACTGCCGCAATCTGTTTTCTTTCATAGAACATTCCAAACAAATGAGAGCGTAAACAATAGCTTGAAAGCGAGTAAAGACAGATTGTCTCTCAACTTCAAAGTACTAATCATACAACGCTATCAAGCGCTCCCTCTGCAGCGAAACCTCTTAAGAGCTATTCGCAAAATAATACAAAGTACAGTAGACAGTAGCGACTCAGCGCTGGGTGGCGTTGGACGTCTCACAAACATTTCTATTGAAAAAGTTTGGGGACAAGCGAGCCGTTTGCGAAGTTCGTCGACATTTTAACAAGGAGCGCCACCGATCGGCCACACATCTGACGTATAAATCTACGAGACGTTGTTTAGTTTAGATCCGCAGATTGATGTCTAATCCGTGTCCCTCGTTCTGTCTCAATATTTTGCTTATTTTACTTTTGATGTTGCATTCTTGATAAATAAACAGTCTTTAACAAGGACTTATTCATAAACAGACCACGGTGATGCCTATTAATCCTCCACTATTCAACTTTAAAAATAACTTTCAATAAAGAGAGTTTAATCTATTAAGTTGGGTGGTTTCTTTTTTCTATATTGTGTTACTTATTGTAGATTTTTGTTAAACACAAAGCTTTATATGAAAGGGCAGCAGTAAAGGCGAAATATAAAGCTATAAATAAGAGTTGGGCTTATTCTTTATTCGACAAAAAATGCAGTGGAACGTAGGTACGAAGTGAGTTCTCAGTCGGTCGTCTCAATCGAATCGAAATAAAGAGATTGTGCTGCCTCATCGTCTTGTAAATAACTGGCAAATTGTCCATCTTTAAGTTAACATCGGGCCATATCGGACACTGTCGGCTAATATGTGATCGTAAACGCAATAAAATTAAATTGAAATTGCGGTTGATTGCGTCAATCATACTTTGTTGTTGAGCACTTAACTTTTGCTTGTATTTTATTGTTTTTAACTAACAAACCCTTTTTAGATATTTAAATGAACAATATTACCAGTCACATTCTGTACTAGAATTCTGAGCGCTTTTAAGTTGGAATTTACTTATTTATTAACTACCTACTAATTTAAACACAAATACTTAGAAAGAAATAGTGAATATAACAAATTATATGGTTTCATGTTTACATTGAAATGCTTTAGGTACACGAAGATAAAATGATAGATGACGTCGATGCATTATGTTTCCATTTTTATGATAAGTTTCTACGAAACACGAGTCTGACAACTGCATTTGACGGGCACGTTCGTGTTTTCCTAGTTTTTCTACAGAACTGAATAACTATTTAAGGTGCAACATGGGGAGGAAGGAAACCTATCCACTTAAAAGGATTCACCGATGGCTAAATGAGCTAAAGTTGTACCGAACAGTGCAAGGAACAGTTTCCCAACAGATCCCTTATACTGCAAAAAAACTTTTGAGGGGTTGTTATTTTAGTGATGTAGTATAAGTAGGTATAAAAATGTAAAGTGGTTTCAAGTCATAATATCTTCTGTTTACGTTCCTATTAGCCATGGGTGACTCTGCGTTACCATTCTCTCTGATGCTATCGACCTAATAAATTTAAAGCTACTGACTAACTTTCGGTTTAAATTTCGTGGAAAGTTTGAAACACCATCGTTTGAAATGAAAAGTATTTAGATGTAAACAGAGATAGTTAATATTAATGTCCGAATTTTTGTTTTACAAGGGCACCACCCTATATATTTAAGGAGTAATATGTTAACTTAATTTCAAATATCGACGATAGTAATATTAGAATGCGCCTGCTTTCAATAATGAATCAGATAATTATTTAAAGGTATTATCTAATAGATGGGTGTATAATTTTAAGATTTGTTGATTTCAATAATGCTTTGTTGCTCACCAAATTACGTCAGGCACGCGTGACAAATGAATATCGGGGCAGTGTCAAAAAAATCCGCGTAAAATGTGGAAATTATAAACGTTCGCCATCGCGGCGAGCCGCGTCGTGTCGTTATCACGGCGCCTGTCAACGCACCGAAACATATTAAACGTCCTTTGGGATGATAAATGTACGGTGAGGTCGGCGGTACACGCATCGCCTGCCTCCTGCCACGCTTCGATCCTAATAAACGATTGCCGATGACTGACGTCTGGACCGCCCGCCCTACTCGGGTACGCTGCGAAATCATTTTCAGTCGCGAGGCTTTGCAAACGATGTCTGAGACCTATTTGATAAATAGAGGTACCTAGGTTAACGCCCGATAATATTTGCCCTTTTCATAGAATATCCTCGAATGATTTCACAGCATCCCTTCCACTAGATTAAGGCATGAAAAGGACATCGTTATCAATTATATCCACAAATCTTAAGGAATTTAGGATGTGCCGGCGTCATTAACCAAAAGCTCGAAAATGAAATTGCCCAACTGATATCAATTTGGTGTTGAATATTTGCAAAATCAAAGCCTTCATTTTACTAATACCTAACTGTTGTATAGCTTGTACATAAAAATACATTACGTACTCTATATACACTGGAGATACCCTACAAAATGGTCTGATATTGATCGCGCAGGACTTCTTTGCCTGTTTTCTACGCAAGTCTATAGGAAACTCATTTCCTTCAGGTAGAAGCGACCTGAAGGAAATAAGTTTCTTATAGACCTGCATATCAAACATCATGTTACAGATTATGCACCGAAAGTGCAAAGCAGTTGTACCTACTGAGTTTTTTATTGACGTTTCGGACTAATACTATGTCTGCTGTGGTCTGCAGCTGTTCATAATAGGTCAGTATAGACAATGTTTTCTACTTGTTTTTGTGAATGTTACACGAGAACCGTGGCGATTGCGCTGAAATGAATCACACAGAGAAACTTAATTCGGTGGTCATTTTTTATTATGAGTAGAGTTTTGATCCGGATATTTAACGGTATGTACCAGATAACACCGAATGTAGTGTGTGTGGCATCCGATGGATCTAAAAGGTAATGGGCCCATTTCGCCGGGTAATAGATTCTTGACGATTCTCTAACCACATTATCCGTATTTATTTACTGCTACTTTTACGACGCCCTTTTAGTATTAGATATTAGCGTTTTATTATACGATTGATGATATAGTGAGTTATTCGGTTACGTTTAAGAGGGAACGCGGTTAGCAAGATTTTTTTGTAAAAAATTTTTGCCATTTCCCTCCTTTAAACCTCACAGAATAGAGCGAGAAAGACAGATATAGAGCTCAGACTGATAAGGTATACCTATGAAAAACAGATGGTAAATGTTTCCATTTCGTTTTCTCTTGTTTCTTATTAAAAAACCGGACTGAAATGTTTTTCAAGATTAATATGAGTAGGAAATTGGCTGTCTGTATGTTTTCCTTGTATTTTTTTATTCGTCAAATTGGTTTGCCAGTAGATAGTCATATAAGATCATATACCATGTCCTTTGCATGGTGACCTTATCATACTATATATCATACTAATATTATAAAGAGGAAAACTTTGTTTGTTTGATTGTAATGAATAGGCTCCGAAACTACTGAACCGATTTGAAAAATTATTTCACTGTTGGGAAGCTACACTATCCCCGGGTGACATAGGCTATAATATATTTTCAAAAAAATTTGGGATCCTTACTAAAACTCGAATAATGTAACCGCAATGTACCCGTGCGAAGCCGGGGCGGGCCGCTAGTCAAGTATAAAGTAAAACTACAGACATTGGATCGACGTGGAAGGTAGCCAAATTAACCTCGAGAACGCAAACGTTTAAACAGTGGAACGCATACCAAGTCAATACATAATTTATTATAATCAGTCCGTAGTATACATACTCGTATAATATATATACCATATGTCATTATATACCAAGTTTAGGTAGATATCTTTAAATACACTTTTGTATACTAAAAGCAACTCTTGATATTCTTATTCCCAGAACAAAAGTGTTTTAAAATGTGTAAAAAGGATTTTATAGTATACACGAAAGGACAAGCTCAATGTCCTAGACTGAGTATGATACATTCATTCAGCGACGTTTGCAAATTTTCTGCTTGACTGAGTGTCTTCTAAGAGCACTCGTATTTGTGATTTTACTTTTGGGATTTTATATAAATGCTACACTGCTCGAGAAAAGTTTTTAAATTAATATAATATGCAAAATTTTATTCATATCGGTCGTGTCAGTCGTAATTTTCATTTAGTTTCAGACCTAATGGGCTGAAACGTTGGAGTTTGATTTAAACACGCGTTTGTTACTTTAATGTTAGAACATAAACCACCATCCAGCATGAGTACCCGCCCCATTACATCTATGTATGTTACGGAACACCCCAGATATAGATTTACATAGATAACGCAAACGCGCATGTACTTCGCGTGTACGAAACCCCGACCAAGCAACGAGGTTTTATTTTTATTTTATTTATTTGGGAAACCAAACAATTGTACATTATGGCAGTTGAAACACAGTTTTAGTTAAGTACAGGATACACAAATGCACAATCAACTACATTTTCCTCAGGTAGCACACACAGTGTTAAATAGGGTAGACAGTTGCGTTAGGTAGTTTAAAGTTATGTTGGTCGCCGTTAACTTGCAGTCCACGCGAAAAATATGAGTATGAGCGTGATAATCACTCGAGAGAATCGTAGCGGACGGAGGGGCATCGGCGGCGGTTTGGATTTCCCGTCACTAATGACGTCACGGTAGGTGTTAAAAATTCGACACGCTTGGTTTCAATAGAAATCATGATACTTGCGTTATCTATGTAAATCTATATCTGTGGTACACCCCATGTTTGCAAAACGAGCGCGCACTAACTGCTCCCATACAAACACAAACAAAACGAAAGCCAAATATGAATGATGTCTCCATTCGTCTCCCGAGTAAAATGATCCACGTCTTGTCAAAGTTTGAGAGGCCTTCTGATTTGCTAGAGTGGTATTCACATGAATAGACAAAAATATTTGCACGTGGAATACCCACCGTAAAAGCGTCTATACGATCGGTGGAATCCCGTTGAGGAGAATAATAAATAACATTAGGTAAGTAACCAGACACAACCTTCAATTTAATATGAGAGGTGATCATGGACCAGCTTTCCTAGCCTCAATCAACTTGGTATTTAAATTTTGGAGACAACAATTCTGTTACTTTTCTCAGCAAGTACCTTACCTATATCCAATATTTGTCAATAATATAGGTACACATAATTCACACAAATTTCGTAAATAACTTTGCTTACAATTTGTTATCCGTATAATTTATCCAGTGGGTATTATATTCCGAATGCAAACAAATTTATTGTTGTTAATATATTGCTAAATTTGTTGCAGCAGCATTAAAAAACTATTCCAACTTTTCTATGAAGTTTTATTTAAATATTCTTGCAGTACTGTTAGACTGTCGAAGCTGCTTTGTTCAGACAACTCCCCAGACAGATAATGTACCTACTGCTTCAGCAGTTACTGCTTAGTTGGACTACTTCCAAACTACTTCGTCTTAAGATTTAAGTATCAAATTATTGCTACAGAACCGAGCTGATATTTTGAGGCTTACTCCGGGAGACTGCTCCGGTTTCTGTTATCTCAAATCAATCTGTTACTGTCCACACTGTTTTGAAATTGTTGTTTACCCATTGGCATCAAATCGGGTTAGACTATTTTTATTTTATGTTGCATTACTTTTGTTTTTGTTTACCTGCTTGCATGCGGACCTCCGGCCCAAACCGTCTGATTGTCTCGACGGTGAGAATAGAGGCGGCCTGGTGCAGGCCGTGGGCGAGAATCTGCGCGAGAGTGGCCGCGGCCGCGACGCCCCACCCCCACCCGCCCTCGGGGTAGTAGTGCCGCGTGAGTGTGAGCAGCTGCCGCGGGTCGAGCTTGGTGTGCCGCGGGGGCGCGCCGCTCGCCGCCTCCAGCACCAGCGGCAGCGACCTCGTGCGCAGCAGCGGCGCGCCGCCAGACGACCATGACTCTTCCATCAATGCGCGCGCGCATCGTGCGCCACCATCACCGCCGCTCCGCGCTTACGACACCACCCTTTCTCATGTCCGTTCGCACATCGTGCGCCTTTATTTCGCACGAATATATCGATGATGGATTCGTATCCGGCTCAAAAGTTAAAAGTGTCGCGTTGAGCCTAGAGGATCACCATTGCAAAAAAATATTTAATTGGTTCGTTTCATCTAATAGCAATGTCAGTTTTCCGTCGTATCAAAGAAAAACAGACTTGTATTAAGATGTTTGATGTTTTGTCTGTAGCACTCGTAAAGTATACGAGAACGACGCAATAAAAACCATCGAAATAAAGACAAGCCTATCGAATTGGATGCTGAAATATGTGCTCTGTAACATGTTGTGTGTAGGTGGATCTCAGATAGAATCGTCGAGAGGAGCGGTCTGGTTCGAACACATCAATCTTTGCAAACTAAAGCGTCAGTGTTCGGTACACTAAATCTCCAGACTGTCTCCGAATTAGTCAGATTATAAAGCCGCAACTGTAATTATTTCAGCATAATTCCACTTTCAGATAAGTAAACTGTTTTGGACAGAGTGCTAACATTTACTTATTTGTATTTGCTATACTTAATTTTTCGTTTTCATTTTATGGGCTGCGTCGTTGAAACGGAATATAAAAGTTGTAAAACAGATATGAGCATTTAAACGATATTATGATGAGTAAGCAGAACTGGGACTACGCGTGATGTTGTAATAAAATCAGGTTTATAAGGACGGGACGTAACCAGCTGACATGCAAATAAGGATAATTTATCTGTACCTACGCAATAAATGTAGCTTATCAACAATAAAAGGGTAGTATCGTATGGAACGTAAATGTTTTACGGTAAATTGACAGTGGCCGTAGGGTTAAAGCGATCCATAATTTTAACGAAATTATGATCATTAAGTTGTCATGTTAACAAGGGGACCATCTATAGTGATTTATGTATTTACCTTGATATACCAATACTATGCCTGCAGTAATTTTTCATGTTGCTAAGTTGCTTTTTAAGTGCGCGATTTTTTGTTCATGCATCAAAGGCTGAGTGCGATCTGATGTTATTCTTATGTCATAAAAGAACAAAATGACACGTCAAAAGCGAACTCAAGATCCCATTCAGACTTGAGATCGATTTATTAATACAGGGCAAAGTCAAGGTATTTACATAAACTTTCAATTCGAGCACCTGTTAATAGGTTTTTAATTACATCCAATTAAAGTTGAAAATGAAATTGCAATTAATTTTTAATGTTAACACGAGGCAATAAAGAGGTGTAAGTTATTATAATCGGAGTACATTTTTAACTTTAAAAAGCTTGTATGTTGCCCGATTTATTCAGCGGTTATTTGTTTACGTCTATATAAAGAAACTCGACACAGTTAATAAGAAGATAATGTTCTGCGTGTAAACACCGGCATGTTACAGTTACGGGATGTTAATGGCTTGGAAACTGTAAAGATGGTCGATAGGCCCTGAGCACGGCCAAGACCTGCCACCGGCCTGCCGCCGACGCAGATTAGATACCCCGCTTGTTTGTTCTTCACAATTTATTGCCAAACATTAAGGAAACACAGCGAAACTAAGTATTCACCCCACTGCTGTTGTTTTGCTTCGTCCCGCCAATGTTTTGCCTCGCTTATTTCTATTACACCGAACCAAAGTTCCGCCAAATTTTTAAGTTTTACGGACAAATATCGGGAATTATGACGTATGACGTAGATAGGTATAGATGATAACTCCATATAGGGATTCAGATAAACAAGCTCGTAAAACAAGAACTCGTTATATTTCCTGACAAGGGTACGACCGTTTTCACCTAAATGGCCTTCGGACCTTTGATTTCCTTTCTCCATAGGTATTTGTTTTACTGCGATAAAGATATATTGCTCACCCACCATTTTGAATCTAACGACAGGCTTATTATTTTATATTGAAAAGCTCGCATTACGCTTGGTTCGTAATTTGTATGTTCGCTCGTAAGAGCTGGTGGCTCACTCTAGTATCGGAGTTCTCAGGACGCCCGAAGCCCTCGGATATGGCTTATTTAACTAATGTACGTTATTTATCAAAATACAATGATATAGATTTCACAAAGTTCATTGCTTAGTGCAAATATGCGAGTACCTACGCGGTATAACGGAAAACAATATATTATGTATGTTTTGAAACATGAGCTTGCGCGGAAATGGTAAAAATGTCTCCCACACTACAGGATGGCTAAAAATATTGAAGCAATTTTTAATATAATTTTGCAATCATTACCTATACCTACTTACCTAGTACGTAGCTAGTGGACTTAAGTTCCTATCAAATAAAGTGCTAGGACATCATGTGTCGCATGATAATTGTTTAGATGTCTGTATAATTGCACGATATTTCGATTTAGGTATCGTAGGACGGATAAATTAGCCAGATAACTTTTTTTGTGGTCATTAGGAAAGTACTAATTGCCCGATATTTTTTCTAGCTGTCAGAAAAAAACGCGCATATTTCAAAAAGGGTGCTAATAAAATTGCCATTATAAATCTCCAGGGACTTTATAGGACCGATCCGGAGCGAGACGCACATAAATTGAAAAAAGATTTTTAATCCCGTTCATTTACGCGGACACTGGGGTGTTGTCAGCACGATTATTTATACAGTTAATTATTCATTGAAATAAAGTAGTTGCATATCGATCGAAGTGAAAGACTAGCTACGTAAGTTTGTTACTGAAAGTTTCAGCATAAGCTCAGTTGTTATTTTAGTTTATCCGTCGCAGCGGGACAGAAATTAAAGAACAATGTCCCAAAAAAAATCTATACAAATGAATAAAATTGGAGTGTCTGTTTGTAATATCAAAATAACACCTTTTCACTAAATGCATATGAAAGTACATACGACACCTATAACAAAAACGCAATTAAATTTTTTTTCTCTGTCTGTCTGTGTGTTTGTTCCGGGTAATCTCCGAAACGGCTGGACCGATTTTGACGGGCTTTCACTGGCAGATAGCTAATGTTATAAGCAGTAACTTAGGCTACTTATATTTGAGAAAAACAAAATTTAAAGAATGGAACCTTTGGCGCGGGCCCAGAACGCGGGAGAGGGCTTTTTTGTTAAGTTATATTCCACGCGGACGAAGTCGCGGGCTCAGCTAGTGATATAATAAATTCAATGATACACGGTAAATATGTACGTAGGAAGGTAGGTATGGTTATTGTTATTATTACAAAGCCCACCTAAACAGGCAGTTATCAGTAAAATACAACCGATTTTTATATTGTTTTGCAACGAATGTAATCTCAATAACTTCTTGAAATGGAAACAATTGTGAAATTTTTGGCCTTTAAGAGACTGTATGTTATGAAGCCTGGGACAGTTTAAAGAGCTTTTTATGTTCACTAACAGCTCCACTCGTTTTTGATTACTTCTCGTTACGTTACGGGCCCTTATTAAGCGATCTGTCCAGACTTCAGGCATTTCCACAGCCGCTTTTATGTCGCACCATTCTATATTTAATTTTTGTCAATGACTCAGTTTTAATTTAAAGAACCGCCGATGAACATCTTTCTGTTTAAAAAGTGCCTCATAAAACTGACGTCCGAAATTAATGACCGTTCATTTCGATTCTTGTTGCCCTATGAAAGGAATTTGACACGTGATAACTCACGGGGACTTGCGTAAATAATACATTGTAGCGTTAATTTTACTGCATCTTATACCGCCCCAAAATCCACACGTCCATATTAATTATGAAGATGTTGCCTTTATGCATAATTAATGGCCCATTAATGTCCCACGGTGTGGTTGTTACAAATTTGTACCTCATCGCGGCGACATATAAATGAACTATTTAGTTAATTAACGCGACTATTTGGGAACGCATTAATGTCACTTTTACATCCACATAATTCTTTCCAAACCATTCAGTCTTGTAAATTATATGTGGGAATGAAGGGAGGAAGTTTGGTTTCATGTCGATGAGTTATATATGTTGTGGTTGTTCGATTGATATGAATCCCGTAAGTTTCCATGTCTAGGACTGCGAGCTATGACTAACAATATTTTGAAACAAGCATTCAATGTTTACACTCTCAATTGGGTTATATGAAATGCATTTTGCATTGATGTTTTGTATAATACGAAGAATGTATGTGGGAAACCATAAACTAGGTACTATCCCTTGCAGACGAAATTTATAGGAGAAGTTGTTCCTAAACTCTATTCATTTATATAGCATGGAATGCATCACAGCAAATCAATTATTTTCGTATCCACCACTGTTTTTGTAAACATTGATGTAAAGTGTGAGTAGGTTTGCACACCTCACTGAACTGGCTCTCTAATTTAAATACCTAAATCCGATAGAGGTTTGATTACTATTTACTTATTTAGTGACAATGGTGTTACCTGCTCTCATTCTGTTGTTGTTCCTGAGAATGTACACCATCTTTAATTCATTGAAAATAATGACCATTGAGTTTCTTGCAGGATCTTCTGAGTGGAAGCAGATTCTGTAAGTGGATTCTAACTATTCATAAATGCTTTGTTGGCTTACATGACTATAAAACACCTTTGAGTTTGAGTTAAGATGCAGAGTTGAATAGTCTAACTATGTATAAAACTTAAGCCTTGAACGAAATGAATTAAACCTTAAGTAAACACAAATTGCGATTAGATGTCGTAAATCGTCTTATCTGATCATTAAAAGTTTACATTCAGTAATTCATTTATATAACTAAGTTCATAAGTACTCACTTAGATTTAAAACAATTCGGTTGGACAAATAAACAGATTTACCTAATCACGTCACGTGCGGAGACTAGATCTTTCAATTAAGAAATCCATCTAAAGGCAACACTTAAAATATAACCACAGATTAATAGGTTGATTAAACGTTGACGTGACTGTTATATCCCTCCCGAATGGCTGAAATATACCCTCTTAATTACGGTCTTACGGCCGGCGTGTAAAGCAATGGATCGTCGCGACCATTACGAACTTTATTGGCGCATAAATGTTGCACTATCTATTGCAATGATCATGGCGCCACTTCATCGTTGCCATCTCTAACATCGAGGCTTTTGGGGTGGATTTGTTGATGATTAGTTTTGTTAAATGATATAACTATGGCATTTCTGTATAGAGAAAACAGTGCGCTCTTTATCAAGGCGAATAAAAACGGTTTCTTAGTTGACGAATAAAAACTGTTCCTAGAAATATTTTCTCAAATTGTCTTTGAACCCTATGCAGCATTTTCATTTAACAAAATTAAATAGGTTTCCAAGTTTGTTACAAATGTTTAAAAAAAAATATTGATTGGAATCAGAGAGAAAGAGGTTTTTTTATTGGAACGATCTTTCGGATTTGGCCTTAGATTTGGTACATCATTTAAGTAGCTAACTAAGTAGTGTTTATAATTTCTTGGTGTTTTGTTATTTATTATATTAATTATTATCAAATTTCTTATCCCAGCTTATTAGAAAGTCAAACTTCCACTGCAATTAAAACTTTCAAATTAATTCAAGATATTTTTACCGATCCTGAACTAAACAATCAAATCAATTTGCATTTGAATTCAACACTTCTATTGTCATTCTCTGATGACTGACAAGTACTTAATTATACATTTAGATGGAATTATAATACGTGGTACGGGAATGGCACAGTGACGCGAGGTAGGGTACAGTATGTTAACGAATGCATATGGGACGGCCGGAGTCCCGGGCGCGGTTGACTGTTACTGACAAGTGTCGCTTTGAAGCCAGTCTATCATAAAGTACTGCATATTCATTAGGCGGCAAACTATTAAACAAGTTAATCTATGGTTTTTATATCGAAAGGAAGGCGTAGATTGACACACAGTGGACAACTGATGACATTATCTATTGCCAAAAATATCGGATTTCGCCTGCTCTAAGAAGCCAACAGAGTTTGGACAGTGGTGGTGATACCAAAAGCTACAAAAACTTAATTAAACTAAACTAAATGTATTGCCATCCTTCTCATCGTAACATGGAGTAAGCGATCTTGGAAATGTTATTATTATGTAATACCAGTACAAAATTAAACGTCAAAAGCGTACTCAAGACGGCCACAGCCTTGAGATCGATTTATCAATACCTACAGTATTTTTTTAATAGTGTCAAATTATTCAATATTCGTATTTTGTCAGAAAGAAATACGCTGGGTTTAGTGGAAGACAGTAACCTAATTCAGATTACCAAAAAAAATAGAAATGATTGAGCTTTAGAGGAGCCACGGGATAATTACATTCCATGCGTGTTAAATAATGGTGATTTAAACATAATGAACTATTAGCAGATCAAAGGACCGAAGAATAGCTTATTCACTTAGATACGCATGGATCTAGGTCGAGTGGACGGCTTGCAAGCGTCACATGCTCGCGACATGCATGACGCTTGACAGTCACATCACTCATTACCAAGTTACCAGTGAAGTGATGATCACTGCGATGGGTTATTTATTGATTTATAAGTCGATTATGTTTACCTAAAGGATACTATATTTATTCTTTTACCGGTTTTTATCCAAAAATATGATGGTAATGAACATTTGTTGTAAAGAAGGGGTTGAAGTCGTTGGTACCCTCGTACCCTCTGAAATATAGGGTTTCAAATAACCAAACTATTTATAACATTACCTAAGTAAATACGCATTTTTTTGCATTAATACCTGTTTATTTTATGGTGTATATCAACGTAAAGCGTTTAGGTACATTAAATCTACTAACAGGCCAAACGAGAAATGCAAATGACTATTAATATCTCCTTGGAATAAACGTAAGTACACATGCGACTGCTGTTTAGCCAAGTTTTGAAACAATCCGCACTGGTCCATCAATCAGACGGCTCCTAAACGTCCAAAGTTTGACGGTGCAACATTATTCACCACCTAATACACCATTAGTGCCTACTCTTATACAACGAGCGAGAATAAATTTCATGTGATTTTATATACATATATGACTTTATAAATTATAACTTCATGTGAGTTCTTGCTTCGGAACGCATGTTACGAGCATTCGGAAACCTGAAAAATCTGTCTACCTGTGTTACAGGTAGTCATCTAATTTACTCTAGCGTTCTCTTTCCGTTGAAAGAGTCAATCGCCTTCGTAAAGCTGTAGACTGGAAAACCACCTTAATACCATAGTGAACAAAGTTCCTATTACAGGCTTCGTTAGAAGGAAAAATATAACTGCAAGTTTAAGTTGCTAATGTTGAAGTGCGAATAATAGATAAGGACTATACAATATGAATAAAAGTGGCATACAAAAAGTTGGTATCTTGGTCCGGTTTTTTGTATGGACGCCTGATTAAAGATATAGGTACATTGGTAGCGAGTGCGTTCAGCGTAAGGACAGTTCTCCGATCACTATGAATGCTCTTGACTAGACTTCAGAATGTCCTCAATTCTAGTGTCATAATAATAATAATAAATAAGTGCTGTAACTTTAATCTACAAAAGTCATATTCAGAAGTCGTTTCGTTTAGTACAGACGTAAAATTTTATACCTAACCGATTTTAACAATGATACTTCTTCCAATAGGTACTTACCTATTGAATAAGATAAATTCTGTAAGCGACAACAGCAATAAGAAACTATGATCTTGAATTAGGTATAATCCCCTAAAACATGGACTTTAATCATTAATAGGTGTGGTTTTCCGTGGCTTTTTTAACAATCTTTAGTGCAATCAAACTGGAAAACAGCAAGGAGTAGCTCTATCATTATAATGATAAGGTAAAGAACATCGGAATATGTCGTTACACTCTTCACTGTTGATACATATTCTACACATACTGATCTTAGCCACAAGAATGAAAAAACATGTTCTTACTCCATCATGCGAACATTTATTACCAATTTATAATCTGCCAGATAAACTGCACATTCGGACAATTTATTCAGTGAGAGCCGCCCGTTAAAGGAAGGCCTCGGCATCCCACAGTGCACCATAACGTCCATATCGAGGGTTGATCAAATCCTACTAATATTATAAATATGAAAGTTTGTGTGTGTGGATATATGTTACTCTTTCAGGCAAAAACTACTGAACGGATTTGGAACACAGATAGTTTATAACCGGGATTAACACATAGGATACTTTTTATCCCGATAATCCCGAATTTTTTGTTAAGTTAAATTCTTCGCGGCCGAAGTCGGTGGGCACAGCTAGTAATACATATTTTATTACCATGTTTGTCTGTCAATAACACAATGAAAACGATCCACCGGTAATGAACATATCGTAAATAACCGCGACATTGTCTCGCTGTCGGAAAATAATAACTTTCGGGAGTCATGATCTCGGAACAAGCGTGAAGTCTGTAAGTGTGAAAGGTGAGAGACGGTTTCCGAAGTTATGGCATGTTGTAAAGTTGCCAAACGTGACAAATATCCTCGTATACGGATTAGTTCGACAATACTTAGTAATTCTACACTTCGAATTTATCATAGCGAGACTATTTCAATGAACAACGAGCAGCTCTATATGTCTGTAGGTAGATATAACAACTTTATGTAGCAATATCGATATCGTAAGATATATTTATGTGCGCACAATAACGCTTATACAGGGTGTAATGGGTATCGTAACGAAAACTGATACTATGGATTCAACTCATGATTCTGGAAGATTTCAACTTAAAAAGGCTGAAAATTTGAGCATAGTTAATGAATTATGCTCAAATTTTTCGGCATTTTAAAATTGATTTTAGTATGAAATCATGGTTATCAAATGGTTTTATATCAATAAATACTATTATAGACATAAATTGTAATGTACATTTAAACCCATAACGCTCAAGCACACATTTCTTGCTAAAATCAACTTAAAAATGCTCAAAAATTTTTTCATTAATGAAAACATTGATGGAAAATTTTAACTCTGGGGGGACCAAAATCATGACTTGAATCCATAGTATCAGTTTTCGTTATGATGCCCCTTACACCATGTATTTAACCATAAGAGACTTGCTTAGATATATGAAAAATAAAATGTGTAACGGGAACAAGTAAATAGATAAAAATTAACTCCAATAGATCGCTATCGACTATCGACTCGGCGGCCACTGAAGCTCTATGCGGTGCTACGGTGTCATATCGGGGGTAAAAAAGTGTCTGAATCTTAAATACATTGGCACATTAATCACATACCGTTGCGATCGCGATACTGAATAAGTGTTTCTTTATCATCGTAATGACACCCATCGTCAGTTTATCACGTACGTAGAGGGCATCAATGGACTGTAATATATTGGGCATCATTAAACATTCTTAACTTTTATGAATATATTTTTGATAAGTTAGCAACCCAATCGAAGAAAAAATCAATATGTGAACCCAATCGATTTATTGATCGATGGTAGAATGAGGTGAGTCGACGTTGATCGACAGTTTCTACATACCTAGTACAATTGATGTTCACTGATCTTTACCTAGGCGTACGTTTATTCTGGGCAAACAGATATATGACAGTTATTGATGTAACTAGTGAAATAAATAAAACGAAAATGAATAAATAAATAAATAAAAATAAAATGCTATTTCATTATTATTTTTAGGTATATTGCTACCCAACAAAAATTGTTGCTACATTTTTTTATCATAAATATCGGATAAAATATGAGTTCTTACTTACCTAACTCTACTTATTGCTTTAAATTTGTTGTCTAAGTGCTTTAATTATTCCAATTTAGGTACAGAAAGTTAGAAGGAACAGTATGAAATCAAAATTAAGGGCAGCTGCGTTTGGCGACCATTGGCCAGGGTCCAAACAGAAAGCGGCACGTGATCGGAAACATCCGAAATTGACTATTCATGACTTAACTTTTACGAGTCGCGCGTAAGTTCACGAAAAAGTGATGCAGAATTTGCTAGACCTGAGTTACCATATTCAACTTTAGCCCTTAAATGTAAGTGAATATGAAGTAAAATACTTTACTTATTGGTATAAATCTAACTTTTGCGTAATTACAGTCATCGATGTAATTGGAGGTTTTTCTGTTTGCCACCTAATACTTTCGACATGGTCGCATAGGTTTCATGGTAATAAAAAAACATACCTTTACCACGTCCAATACAATTACAATTTAAAACAACAATACAAAATACACACAATTCAAAATTAATCCCAGACACTGAAATAAATATCTATTTATTTTCGTATCGCTTCTCGTTGGCCGTGATATACCTAGAGATACAATGATATTAAATAATACTTCACGAGTAGATAATGTTTCGCTAAAAAAACTGCTCTTAAAAACATTAAATAATTTATAACTTTTGAATGCTCAATCCCTAGCTTGTGCGATTTTTTTTGAATGGACTTCTTTATCTATACCTCGATACTATCGAAAAATATTATGACGCAATTGTTTTTTCCTTACCTACGCAGGTACTTTTAAATACCGTATGTTTAAATTTAATTACTCTGGCCTTCCATACAATTATTGTGTAGCTAATAAATCACTCATTCGAGTGGCCGGACTAATAAACCAAACTAAATAAATTACATCCTTCGCGTATCATTAGCTCTGTGTCCGGATATTTTCGTGTTTGAGGAAGTTCCGTGACGGTTGTTTTAAAGTGACTAATTACCTTCCCACCGCTCCTTTGTAGTGGACTGAGAGCACAGATGTAGAGCTACTAATTATCTTCTCTCGAATAATAGATTTCGTACCTATCCTTCATCTGCTTGTTAATCAGCTTTAATTCTTTTATGCTTAAGGATTAGACAAAAAATAAAATATGTGATTAAAAGTGCTTGTGCAAGATTTATGTGTTGTCTGTCTCTACCGTGCCTCTAATTTTAGAATAAAGTTATTTTTCAGCTAGACCTCTAAAGCCTAGTGGTTAGAGTAGCCGAACTCGTAACTGAGAGGTTCCGGGTTCGATCCACATAAACTATTAACGTGAGCCCACTTTTGACACAAGCATTAGCTTAGCTGGAGAGGCTAACAGGACTATTCGTACTTTTCAAAAAAAAAATGTTTACAGATTTGCATTTTTTCTAACATAAATTATTAATTTACTAAAGTTTAATTCTTCATTCATCTTGTACCTATAACATTAAAACATTCAACACTTATATAATATTAATAGTGCTTTTATTTTAGTCCAAAACCTGTCCATCACAAACTGGATAAATCTTATGTAAACTGGCTTTTATTTCTAAATAAATAGGGTGTGTGGGTACTCACGTCATATGATGAGAACGGATATTAATTGACCTAGTAATATTTAATGTGTTAAGTAAGTTAGTAAACTACTCGCTTATGAAACAAGTTTTAGTTTCGGTCATAGATTTATGTCTTGAGTATTTACTAAACATTATGTAGTTATTCATTACGTAATCGATTTATTGATGCTGTACCACAATAACTCTAAATTCAAAATTTTAAAACCCCCGATGCGACGACTTTTTCATCAAATATATACAATAATCAACAGAATATCTGTGAAAAAGTATGAGACATTATTTTGTTATGACATTATAATAATTGACATTAGAATAGACAACGAATCTAAATATTGATGCCACGGAGGTTTAATTCCTAGTAAAATATTATTTATTATGATTCAATTTCATGTAATAACTCTGGTTGAGGTGGATGGGAGCAGCCCAGGGGAAGAATTTTCAATAACGCTAAAATTATTTTAATTAGATTTGTTTTTTTATATTATTTCTCAATGGCGGAGCAGCGCCCTCTAGAATTATTATAACGTAATATCCCATGACCATTAACAAAACAAAGTTTAACGCATGCGCGTATCCATCATTTGACACGTGACTTATGGAACGTCTTTAGTTCATACACAAATCTCATATAAAAATTGATAAAATATACATTTTTTCCAGAATCAGGGAATCTTTTCATATTTATAATATTGTAAAAAGCCAAGTCAGACTATTACGATCATTTAAAAATATAATAAATCCAAATCCAATAATCTCAAATTTCGATTGGATTCGAGCCGTGGAAGTTGGTTTTGGCCGTGAATGTGGCTTTTTAACCTACAAAAGAGCTGATGATCTTCAAACGGCTGAACCGATTTTCATGAAACATAGCTAAGAACACTCTCGATCAGAATACCTATCTAACAAAAGAAACACAATTGAAATCGGTTCATCAGCTTGGGCGCTACGTTGCCACAGACAGACACACATATACACAGATACACAGATACACAGATACACAGACACACAGATACACATGTTAAACTTATAACACCCCTCCTTTTTCGTCGGGGGTTAAAAATACCTATAATATCAATGTCATTTAATAACGCTCGATATATTATCGTCCGCTATTGAATTAACACTCGCTATGCAGATTTTCGATTTCAAATGATTTGTCTTAAAACTATATGTTGGTATGTATAAGAAAGCTTTACTATTCGTTTTATCTCAGTTTACGCGTCAATAATTTAAAGAAAATAAACTTACAAGTTTTGTACTTGCCGGCGCCTATTTATTATTGAAAAAGTATTACGAATCTGTACTTAACTCAGAATCCATAGCGGAATTACATTAAAACTTGTTTAATATTAAGCTCGAGACGAAATGGACGAAACTTGTAACAAATTGATGGAAATGACTTGTTTAGGAAGAAAAGTTTCAGTATTTCCGTTACAACATAAAGCTATGAAAAAAATATTCGTCGGCGTAGTAAATAAAATGATGTACAGCCTCTCGGTGAGAGGACATTAGGAAGAAAATAAATGGGAAAAACATTGATTAGGTACCAAAACATACAGTGCTATGTTTTAGCTTTATAGAGACTGAATATTTTATTTCAGTTTATTTAAAATGAACACCGCAAATTTCCCGACTTTATTCATTTTATTAAATATACCTACATATTCACGTAGGTTTGTTTATACTGTAGATCCTGGTAAATAAAGCTAGACTCTACCTGTAAATTACATTTGGATCCATATGATTATGAATTAGTGTTTTAGGTCCGTATTGGTGAATCTATCTCAAGTCTGAGAGCGATCTTGAGTACGCTTTTGAGATGCCATTTTGTACTGGGATTCCAAGATCGTTCTCAGAGATCCATTGAGATCCATTTCTCAATGCGGGCCTTAAATACACTTAAAATATCAATGGCTTTAGGATGGAGGGACATGTCGCCGAGTAAGTAATTCTTTAGTATACATCCGGATAGCGTTTGGCATTTGATATTACAGGTAAGTAATAAATTGTTTACTATACACACTAACTGAACTGTAACTTGTTTGTAATGACAATGAATTATTTGATCGCAAATGTAATGTGCAAGGTCTGTATTTCGTCAAGGATTATCTGAATCTAAAATTAAATTCTAATGTTCGAATTCCATTCGTGTATTGCACACTAATTGTACCACCGAATGAAATCACCTGTTCGTAATCAACAGAACAGTTCTAATGTTTGTGTTTATTAATAAATTATTAAACCAACACATGAGTCATTAGATTGATAGCGAAATGAAATCGCGTCTAAACGTATTTTCTGGTTCGCAATAAGGTTTATTCAAGTGTCTGAGACCCTCTATCGGGTCCGATGATTAATAGAGTCCGGATACTTTCGAAAACGGTTCAATGCAAGTGTGAGATGACAAAATAGGTGAAGTGAATGGTGAGCCTCCAGACGCAATAGGCACACGTGCTCAGTGGTCGTGATTCTATCGGCGAGGCGGCACGATCGCAGCCTAACGGCCAGCACGGGCCACGGCCATATGTTGTTAACTTACACACCAACTGACAATATGACACTTTTCACTTTGGATTAGCACTAGAGCGAGGTGTGTTAAGGGTTAAAGATGGGCCGAGCGGCGATTTCTGTTGGAAGTTGTAGTGTAAGTTTGTCGGTGTAAGTTCGCGCGGCGAGGTTCGGTTCGCGGGTGTGTGTGCGGACTGGCAGCGAGCGCGCGACCGCAGCGCCTTCGTCTACAGCTTAAACTGATTTTTTGTCGGAGGCATCGCCGCTTGCCCGCCGCATGCTCCACATTCGACGACCGGTGTGATACGCGGTACTCTGCTCGTGTAGGGTTGATACGATGTGTGAAGGTACTTTGGTGGTAGAGCTTTTTTATTTGAAAAATACAAAAGTTGCTAAGAACTTATAACACGAAATTTGTAAAAAAATACATATAAAGCCATCAAACGTTTTTTATTTATTTATACGAAGGCTTTCTGGAGTCATGATGAGCGCGAACATGGCTCTATTAGTAGAGGCGAGAAGGCAAGCTGATATGAGGAACGAGTTCACGCGCTTACGCTCCGCTGCAATCATTCGCTTACAAGCCCATGCAGCGTACTTTTATAAACATTTTAATTGACCTCAAGGCGTGAACCCTAAAACTGATACACAACTATTACCCGACCGTACGCAGCTGACGGCAATAACACCTAGCAACTTCACAGGCTGTTAACTTCTGCAGCTTGCCGGATTATCTCACTTACCTGTCACGCGACGTGTCCGATACAATTACGTACTTACCATTTCGCAACCGATACACTCGATACTAGCTCTTATTGCCTTAATAATAAAGTAATTGGTATACTGTGTATGGAGATTAAACCCTCATGTTCAGTAAACGAGCTTCCGAAGTAAACTTCTGTGAATACAGAGCACTATTTAGAACAATCATTACTTACTGATATTATGCAAATGATAATTTGAGTGAGGTTCCAAAGAAGTTTTGTTAAGTAGGTTTCAGTATTTGTCTATTATGATACACTTGTTAATACCACACAGGTATAATTAGTAATATTTGCGTCTCTCTCTTTCTATAGAATGTAAAGCTCTCTAAAGCCCTGGAAATACTTTTAGTCTGTGGATTAAGAAAATAATTTCATCGAATAGATAGCGCAACGCGGGGACCGCATAATTGAGTCAAAAGAAAAAAATGTGAGAAGTTCTAACTTACCTATCTTTTTCCATTCAGAACACATTTTAACATCCCAATTGCTTGCTATAAATTTAAAAGGAAAGTCTTTGAAGGTCTATACAAAATAGACAACTCGTCCAAATTACAGTGAAATCGATTGAATTGAAACAACAAACGAAATAACACTTCAATTATGAATTATTACTAACACTTTATTATCTGACCTGTAATCTTTTTCATCTCGTTAGCGCCTTCATCAGAACAATAAGCCTAGATTCGGTCCACAAAAAGTATGACATTCGAACAATTAATTGTGGGCTTCTAATTGGAACGTGTTGAAATACATTTGTTCTCGTTTGTTCAGTTTGTTCTGATTCATATCGTGTCAAAATATAAATTATAACACTCGGCTGTCGTTAGTTAGCTAGCCATGAGTTATAATTACGTTGTGTGTTATAAAGTAGCCGTTTCCGCCAAGAGATGAGATAATCGCGCTAACATATTCAGCTTACATCGGTATACCAGACATTGCTGATCCGATTAATCAAATTAATTATGTATTAGGTATGCATATCCAAAATTCCTACATGATAATATTAAATATTCATGAATTTATTTTGCGAATATTTGTTATTCTCATAATTAAACTCCACCAACTGCCAGCTATACCTGAATTAAGTATATTCTATTTGGGATTACATACAGGTCATAATTTGGGTCTGAGAACGTCTAGTTGCGCTTTTGCCTTTGTAGCGTAAGCTCAAGATATCCTTCAGTGTTTTACATAGTGAAATTCCGACTATTGAATGAAATATGTTGTGTATTATAAGCAAATCATTACAGGCAAAAGTCGGCGACAGTGTGTCAAACAAACTAGACGCCTCGAGAGCGGATTAATATGTGGACATCTTGTATCTGTCTTGCCGATTACCCAAACATGTCAGATATCAAAAAGAGTGAAATATAAACATTAATCAAGAAATTTAACAGATTCATTTTGATGTTATCATTTTGTTACGAAATTGTATTTCGGTTTTCTTTAAAATAGCGACGGCATGACAGATGACAGTCACTCGGTTTTATTTCAAAGCAAATAAAACATCCGCTAGATACATGCTAAATAGAAAAAAATAGGAACTATTTTTTTATAAAATGTTTTTAATGAAGTAAGCGGTTTTGTACATTTTCGACATATTTTTTTGCCGTATTTTACTTCCCGGATATACAGTACAATGTAAGGAAAGTACTAGTGGCGGATTAACAGTACCAAACCTTTGTTAAATTTAGTACTTATAGTTTGTTTTTCATTCCTCTTATTTAATCTTCGTAAAAAGTTTTTTCAAATATAAACCCTACATTCCTTAAAGTTTGTTTTATTGCTGCGGGTCGACTGGGGTCATATCACTCAAAGTACTCTCCCTGCTCTTGAGATTAAAAGCCAGAGCCTATTGGCTGATCATCCGTGTGCATTTTTCTTGTTTAGTTGCGAGCCAGGCGCCCGAGATTTTTTTTTTTTTACTTTTTTTTCCACTGTTTTCTTTTGGGCTCGTAGGAACCATACTTTTTTGGTGTTGTGAGTATGTTCTGGTTAAGGTGAAGGTGGCCGCATGTGGATCTCCTTGCTGTAACACGAGACGCAGCAATGAGGTAACCAAGTTGGTACCCTGAGCGTTACAGTTTTACCAAGTTTTTTAAACGATTTAACCAAGAATAACCGATTACTGTTTAACTCGACTTCCTCAGTGATATGCATGTGTTAAATAAGTGACCGGTTTGTCTAAGTTCGTTCCCTTCTGCGAAATTGTGGGTAGCTCACACATTATGGTGGTAAGTAATTATTATTCTTAGATATGAAGGGAGGTACAAATAAATACTGAAATCTCTAGTAGCCGAAACCAACAGACGTCATTTATAAGTAGGTAAGTACTTATATGTTAAATATTTTAGTAGGGATGGGGTTAATAAAAATGTTAAATTATTTTTTCTCCAAACTACCTACATAACAAATATTAAAGAGGAGTGGAAAATTATCCAAACTGCAGTTTGTAATCTTACTAACGTCGCGAACGGTCGTAAACGGGGTGAATTACACGCGAAAACTTTGGGACGAATCTAATTGAGTGCTTTCCACTATAAATAGTCTGACCCGAATTTAAATTATCTATTCTCGCTTCTAGTTTTGGATTCGATCGATAAATTCGAAAAAAAAGAAGATTATAGATAGATAATGACAGATTTGGACGACCGTTTAGTGCAGTGGTTCGAGCATAAGCCGCTCGCCTTACTGCACATGGTGGTTGCGGGTTTGATTCCAGCTGGGTTACATTTCGGAATTGGCCTTTTCGTAATTTTCCCTGGTCTGGGTGTCACTGGGATCGCCGCCAGTCTATTATACGGCACCCATAGTACCAGCGTTGCTTAGTTTGGGACCATACAGTTGGTGTGTCAGTCTGGCGATATTTAGTATTATTACTGGTAGATTGTTTTTCATCATATTAAAATTAAATACCTAAATACTACTTCTCTTTTCATATTTTTGCATTTTTTCAGACAAAATTATTTGATGCGGATAAATAAAACTAGAAAATTAATTTTAGGTACGTAACTATGTTTTCTGTGGTAGTTTTCTGAAAATAAAACAGTTCAGCAAAACATCTTCTGTAGCAAATAACCTCCGTTTCATTAGCAAAGAAACGCGCGGCATCTCAAATTGGACACCATTCTTAGCGTACCAAGCCAAGACTGATCCCTATTCTACTTAATTGATGCCGCAAAGGCCTATTATATATACTTATTCCGATTCCGTATCATTACTTAAGTAAAATGTTACCATGCGTATTTGAACCTCATTACCGTGGGAATAAAGTTTCACTGATTTTTGTTTGTCATTTGTTTTTTGGTACATACCTACCAAAAAATTCATCAACCCTATCAAAGTCAACGGCGTACGAAAGTAAAGCCGCTTAAAACCGGTAGGTACGTATATCAATAAATCTCTGAATTGGATTACCCGCCAGGTGTCATTCGTACAAAATTTCAGGTTCATTTTTCGATGGTTATAAATCTTCGCAACGCTATAAAATGAAAAGTGAACGTGGCCATACGCTGATATTATATTATAACGTACGATAATAATTATCAAACAACCTTAATTGCTTTTGGGTAATCGACGACGAATTTCGAAGTACTCGCTAACTAATTGGTGTGTTAAAATCGTTTTAAAATGCTCACACTGGCAATTTACGCGTTGTTTATGACAGGCAAATTGTACATCATGAATTTATTGGCATGAAATAAAATAAAATGATGGTCGATTTCGAATGGAGATACTCGCTACAGGTACTTCTTTGCACTGAGGTAGAGGCCTACGTTATGGAGACATAGATTTAGAAAATATAATATTTACGTTAATGGTTGTTAACACTACCAATTGCTAGGTAAGTATAGGGTTAAATTTGATACAAAAAGGAATTATTATGATTATTTCAAATGGTATCATATTAAAGCAAGAAGGATAGTCTTCATCACTTAAGGCCTTTCAGTACCCACTTGTAGCTTCTTGAGGAATATTAGAGTTGGATTTTCTAAAAAAAACGCGTATTATGTATCCTACATTGTCCGTTTCCTACATAATTCGAGGGCAACTGATATGTAAACTTATGGTACAAGATAATTTAGCTTTTCCATGATCACTATCCGCCAACCAACACTAGGCCAGCATGGTGCCAAGCCGTTCGGGGATGCGGGAGCTTATAACGTTACCGGGTCCCCGACACACGCGGCACAGAGGGTACAGCGAGGGGTTTTAGTGGGTAGTCCGGGCTTAGGCCCGGTAGCCCCACATACTGGGCCCCCCCGGGCCCGGGTGGGATGCGTAAATGCATTTCCCCCTCGAAAAAAAAAAAAAAAAAAAAGGCCAGCATGGTGGATTAAGGCCTCAATCCCCCTCGCAATGTGGCTTGAGGAGAGGACCGTACACACGAGTGGGACGACAAAGGGCTAAGTTATGACCACTAGAGGTTTTATCTTAGTAACTTGGACGCTATTGAAGATGCGTGAGCGAAACCATTCCCATAGCAAAAGTAATCGTATGTTTAATAAAGAACCGTAGTCACATTACATTAAAAACGTCATTTGAAAAAGAACCAGCGTAGACGCACTTATTCTAGCAGTGATTCTATTTAACGGACTGCAACGCCCAGTGTCATGATCAAAGCATTCCAATAACATTTAAGTACAGATAACGTTGTAAAGGGTGATCCACGAAATCACGTCTTGGGCGATAATAATAAAGCTAAATTTGTCGAACGTCGCGCGTGGAATTTAAAAAAAGTGATTCGACAGCTACGGGCCGTCCCGTGTTGCTCTTATTAAATTTACACCGGTCGATCCTTGTCGCACACTTTTTGGACGGAATTATCAATAGGTAGATTATTTAAGTGTATATTTGAGTGTGTCGTCTAAAGAAAACTATTGTCATACCTACAGCATCTTAGAATAAGCATTTGAAAATATAATCGCTATTCCGAACGAACTTTTACCAATATCAATCATATTTACGTTATTGCGAAAATTAGAACATTTTGAAGGTTCGAAATGAATGACCTAGATGTGTCCAACGAATGGAGCTAAAGAGAACCTTAAGTACTTACCAACTTATTATTTTTCTGGTTTTACTCCAGCTGAGTAGCAATGAAGACATGAATAATCACCAAATATGTGGAGAAACCTGGATAAACATACTTAAATCTATATGATTTGGGTCTATTTGGAATTTGAGTTAATTTGAGTAAGTACTTGCTCAAAATCGAAACATAGTCTTCTGATTCCACAACATGACACATAATCAATACTAACAATATAATAATCAATCATATACATGCATAATCAAACTTAATTACGAGTTATGTAGGGTGTAATCACTGTGATTTATTTTCATCTCGATTAGCTCTTTGGAGTTGTGCTTGTCTTGGAAGATTTTTTTTCTTATAAATTGGTGGTGTCACCCAATAATTTACTGGTTTTTGTCATATTGAGGCCTAAGATCGTATTATTTACAGTTTAATAAGGCTCTAAGGTCCGAATAATAGGACACATACTGAACAAATCTGCTAGAGGGTTTATTTAAAATGCATGCGAGCATGAAAAATGCATGGTTTACGGAGTGCAAACGTGTCACCTACGTGATTTATATGCCAATTCAATTTCAAGGCACGTCAGTGCATTGTTTGTATTATTTAATTTACATAAAGGTAAGGTATTTTATTTCGACAATATATCAAATTAAGATTCAAGTGAGAGCTAAGAATCGAGTCAATATACTTAGGGACTATACTTCAGTTAGGTATTGGTGTGTTTGCTTTTTCAATTAGGTAAGTACTCATGCTATGCATCATGGTAATCTGAAATAAATTAATTTCGATTTTAAATTAAGTAGGTACTGTGACGCCGTGGCTTCAATCAATAAACAACTAATGCTGGGTAATATAAAATTTATTATAATATTCACTTTTAATACATTTATTTAAATATAGTTCCTATCTTATTGGTCTCTCGGTTGTCACTGCCAGCGCACCGCAGAGCTTTCAATTTTCAAAACTTATCTTTTCTTAAATATATTCTTATCGGCCAGGAACGCTTATTGCCAGTGGCTAGTGCGCCGACATGGACCTCCTTACATTTCCACCACTTGTGACGCCGTGGCTTCAATCAATAAACAACTAATGCTGGGTAATATAAAATTTATTATAATATTCACTTTTAATACATTTATTTAAATATAGTTCCTATCTTAGTGGTCTCTCGGTTGTCACTGCCAGCGCACCGCAGAGCTTTCAATTTTCAAAACTTATCTTTTCTTAAATATATTCTTATCGGCCAGGAACGCTTATTGCCAGTGGCTAGTGCGCCGACATGGACCTCCTTACATTTCCACCACTTGTGACGCCGTGGCTTCAATCAATAAACAACTAATGCTGGGTAATATAAAATTTATTATAATATTCACTTTTAATACATTTATTTAAATATAGTTCCTATCTTAGTGGTCTCTCGGTTGTCACTGCCAGCGCACCGCAGAGCTTTCAATTTTCAAAACTTATCTTTTCTTAAATATATTCTTATCGGCCAGGAACGCTTATTGCCAGTGGCTAGTGCGCCGACATGGACCTCCTTACAGTACCTATATTTACCAACTCAGAAAAAGCCACTCCTATACGAACTTTCTTTGGTTCAAGATTGTTTTTTTCTAACTTAACAATGAGTGAAACATGAAAACACTCTTAGGTCACATTTAATTAAACACAATTAATTACCATCTTTTAAAAACCTGATTGCTTTAAAATCCCCGCTAATTGTACCACCGACGTGGTGTCCCAAGATATCCAATTTAAAAGATTAATTTACTGACGGTTTTTCTCGAATTTTTCGAGTAAAAAGATGCTGTACTAGTTGAGATAAAGAAACTAATTTCGGGTCTTGTGGAATCAGGCCCACAATCAAGGGTCGTGGATAGTGACATAGCGACGTATATTAATGAGTCTGTTTTAAAATTCTTCGCGGAACCCTGGGCGGAAGAGTGCGATTAATATCCAGGAGGACAATCCTCTCTCTTGGACTATTTGTATGGGGACCGTGCATTGTTTGCAGAGTGCAGACGCCGAGAGTTAGCACTCTGGCTTAGTAAGGGTGTATTGAGAAGGGAGAAAAACGAATCTTGATCTTAAAGTAAGACCCGATTAAGGCGATTTCACAGGGACCCAACCAAAAACGCGAGAAAGCGTATCATACGGGATGGGGAAAACAAAACGTACTATTACTATGTACCATTAACAAAGTTGACGCTTGATCAATTTTTAACACTTTTCCCTTGCAGTCAGTAATCATAGGATGCCTCGCCCATTATGTTGCTGTCTAATGAGACGAAAAGCGTCCGATGAGACAAAAGCCCTTTTTAGGAAGTCATTTGTTTTAATTGTTTTATGACCATGCTAGTCGCATGCGGCTGCTGCTCACTGCATAGAAAATGCAACCTTAAGGTGATAAAGCGCCGAGTTTGTTGATTGTACATTATTATGCTCTAATTTATTATTATTAGACGACCGCTTGGCGCAGTGGTTCGAGGATAGGCCGCTCGGCTCACTGCACATGCTGGTTGCGGGTACGATTCCCGCCGTGGCAAATTTCGGAAATGGCCTTTTCGTAATTTGCATTAGTCTGGGTGTTACTGGTTCATTGTACGGTACCCATAGTACAAGCGTTGCTTATTTTGGGACATTATAGTTGGTGTGTCAGTTTGGCGATATTTATTTATTTCATTTTGTATATGTAGGTATTAAATTATAAATTTATAAATTACATTAAATACATAGTGTAATTACGTTATTTAAAGTAGTCATTTATTGTTGTTTGACAGAAAAACTTTTTCTAATTTATCAAACTTTCCTACCTTTGCTATTCTTTAAAATGGTATATAACGTAGAAAGCGGTAATCATGAGTCTCAAAACGTTGAAGCTAGTTCGTATTAAGCTGGAAAGTTGAGAAATAAATAATAAAAAAAATAGAAATAAATAAATATGTAAGTATCAAGTATCAACACTGTAGCAAACATTTCCATAGGTAAATATTAAAAAATGGTGCCCAAATAATGTCAGACGCCAACTCAGTACTACAATTCACCTTTATTGGCATTTTCAATTGAACTCACTTGGCAAGATAAACGGCTATATTTTCATTCTCAGATCGGCGTTTTTTCTTATAGAATCTCAAAAATGGGGTTAATTTTTTTGGGTCCGTGTAAGATTTATGGCTAAACAGACGTCGACCCGTCGTTATTTGCTTAGCTTTCCGCGCAAGGGCGTAATCTATTACTTTCTATTGAATTGTTATTTGATATTTTTTCTAACGTTATTTGTGTCGCTATAATATTGCGATTTACTTGTTTTGATTTTTGGCTGGGTCTAACATTGTTGATATTATGATGAAGACACTATAACATAGGTACCTACCTACCTAGGTAGAAAATAAAATAAATTCTGTACAATTATGTAGTTCCATAAACTTTTGACATTTATCTATCTTGGTATGATTGTTATACTTACAATGAGCTTACAATGGTAAATTAACTTAGGTACCAACCTATTTAAACATTAATCTATTGTACCCCGTTATTTATTTTATTTACCTACCGGAAGCTGAACAGAAAAACAAGACCTCAATAAGTCTTTCAGGGGAAATTGATTCCGTTACCCCAATCGTAATGTCATAACTTTGTTCATTCCGCCGTAACTTGTTCACATGCGTACTCCATTTTATTCGCATAAAGACCGGCGGGAACAGGCGCAGTGATTTATTTTGTTTGTACTAAGTGCATTTATCGGTATAGCGAGGCTACATGTCTCCATAATTTAGGGGGCGAAGTAAACTCGGTAGTAAAATATCGAGCTTGTACAGCCTTATCATAACTCACCGGAGGGACGTTCCGCGGAGTATGGACGAGGACAATTAATCTTATTGCCAAACCCAAGCGCGTTCGAACAACATAATCTTGTGTGTGTACAAATAGGTATATCGCTATGTTTTGTGATTGATCATCAGGATGCAGCATGATATTTGCACCTTGTATTTCGCAAGAAAAAGCTACCATGAATGTGAAGGTAAGAGTGAATTTATAATTGAACTGAACAACGTTTATGATAATTTTGAATACCGAGTTAGAATTAAGTACTTACTTATAACTTTGAAGATTGTGTCTTGGGACTGTACGAATAGTGACACTGTCGTATTTACAAGCTTACTAAAAGAACACATTGTAAGGTACTAATATAAAAACGGCAGCAGCGTGAAAAACAAGCTTATCGGCTAATTTAAAAGCTCACAAAATTTTTATTAATCTTGCGTTCGAATAGTATTTGAATTTATCGTCCGCGACATCATGTATTACTTACGTAAATACGTGTTGATTACACAAATAGCGATCAGTGTGGTATCGCGATCGCGATCGGAAAGATTGATGGTAGTTAATGAAGCGGAGCGCCGCCGGTGTCAAAAGTTCAAAATCGTGTAAAGTGGCGCTAACATCCAACAGTTGTGTGATGTCACGCGTGACGATCAACCTTTGCACTTTCACATTTAAAAATAACACACTTTTCCTGCAAATCATTCGAATGTGGATCGACCCGGCCTTCCATTAACGATATTATTTCTAAAAATAAAACAGTTTGGAAATGTTATTAACCTTATTGGTATCGCTTCTGTACAATGAATGGACTTTCTACTTTCCCGGCAAATATAGAGTTTTTCCGCAAATCATTTCGTGACTCGTGATTGAGTCTTTGGCTCTTGTTCCTTGCTCTATAAATAAAAATTCCATTAATTTATTAAGAATGAGTGCTATTTCATGTTTATTTTTGAAATTCAACTTTCATCAATGTATTTTTATGTTCATATTTTCACATACGGTTCGTTCGATTTCTTTGTTTAGAGCTTACTTATTCTATGGCTATCAGCTGAATCAGATCACAGACAACTGGTTCGTCATTAATATTATAAACACAATTACGGTGTCTTTCTTATACATTTGTTTATCGCAATCAATTGCACCCATCTTCAATACGGATCCGTGTCAAGGATCATTTATGATTTATCAATCGTTGTTCTCTTGTGAAATCGATTGTTTATGTTTGTGATTATCCTCGGTGGTGGCCATATTTGTATAAGATTACGTCTGTAATGCGAGATGATGGATCGTTTTGTCAACGCAAATTCACGCAATTATTTCTCGTGATACTTATTTTTGATTTACCAAGGTTATTAAACTTATTTAGAAATGCTAATCTTATCTTGTAAACATTAGACCGTTGTCAGTTTGTAGGCCGAAACATTTTTTCGCGTATCGTTCGTGAAGACCAGAGACGATATATTTCCCCTGACAGGGGTAACTTTTGTTCTGTTTTTATTAAATTTCGGAATTATTTGTGAAATATTGCGCATGCTTCCATGTTTAAAAGTCGATAACTTCAGTAGCGAAAAATACTACAATCACTTTTTAAATATTTGGCATTGACTGTTTAACGACAGTTAGGTACACAATTGAAAACCATATTTTCAATCTATACAAATAAATAAAATTGGAGTGTCTGTTTGTAATATCAAAATAACATCTTTTCACTAAATGCATATGAAAGTACATACGATAACTATAGCAAAAACGCGAATAAAAAAAAAATGTCTTTCTATCTGTGTGTTTGTTCCGGGTAATCTCCGAAACGGCTGGACCGTATTTCGACGGGACTTTCACTGGTAGATAGCTGATGTTATAAGCAGTAACGTCGGCTCATTCTATTTTAGAAAAAAAAATGATCCTGTCGCGCGAGCTCAGAACGCGGGAGCGGGCTTTTTTGTTAAGTTAAATTCCACGCGGACAAAGTCGCGGGCTCAGCTAGTCCAATATCAAAAATCGCGCGAGAAACCTGAAATTTAAATTTCTTGTAAAATTAGTTTATTTTAACGAGAACAACGGCGAAAACACTTCCGTGGCGGCACCTGCTTCAAGGAGAGTTTTAAAACACATTTTAAGAAGTATATCGCAATACAATAAGTAAGCAGGTAGTGTATCTGTCGCAGCCAAATAGCTTAATTCGCCGTTCAATTAACAGCCTAGGCACTTTACTAAACAGCGCCGTTCAACTAACGGCCTAAATGATATTCAGCCGTATCGTCTATTACAACATTTAATAAACTGGCTGGCTAATGCTTAGGCAACTGGTTGACATTTAAGTACTACAAAACTTTTTCAAAATACTACCCATGCAGAACGACCAGGATGGGTTAAGGTTAGGGTTATTTTTTTTATGACCCCACAGAAACCCCACCCGGCAAATAGATTCGGTGGATCTAAAAAAAATCGTAAAAAACCTAAGTACCTAATAAAATTATTCCATCAAAGTTGTTTTTTTTCGACGCCATATTGACCAAAGAGAATATAGAATATAGAGATATTGACAGTTTGGTGAGTTTCGGCGCTGCTAGGTGGCAGAAAGTAGAACTAAATTGAAATGAACAGGCTAGGCAGGTAATTAAACGGCTAGGCAAGTAGTTAAATGTCATCAATCCAAGTCATTTGCCTAGCTGTTTGATCAAATGGCTGAATATCATTCAGGCCACTAGTTGAACGGCGCCGTTTAGTTAAGTGGCTAGGCTGTTAATTGAACGGCGGATTAAGCTAGTTGGCGGCGACATATCCATCTGATGTGTAATCTATGTACTTATATATTAAACCTAAATTTGAATTTGAGTATTTGCGTAAAACGTTTTCTGCAAGCAATCGCGTTTGTAACTTCCGACAAACTTTTTAACTAGGTACTGCCTACGCAGATTCTATCGTGCCTATTAGGAAGCAATAAGCTAATAAATTATCGCCTGCGGAGATAACAGAAAATTTATGCAGGATACGCTGAGGAATTCTGGTTAACTTCCTTCCCACTTATTACTTAAATTGATAAAGTCTTCTTAGTAGCAATGATAGTTAATTAAGTTGAGTTTGTTAAGTGGTTTCGTGAACTAAAATTATAATTGGTATATTTTCAAACAGCTTCTTTTCCAATTGGAATGGACGAAGATGTAGTTCGATGATTTAAATGACTTACCTTCTACTCAATAGTTTTTTTCATTAGTAAGCTCAAAAATAATAGAGATTATAAAGCACTTTGTGATACTTACTAAACAAGGAATCAAGTAAATAAATAATTATATAAGTAAAATCATATTGTTTTCTTATATAAAAATTTACGCGAATACTACACATTGAAATAAAATTATACGGTGGTCACGGGGGGACTGAGGTGTTAGACGTCCTGATGTCATAGTTAAAAACTGGGTACCCTCAAAATTTAGTTTTTAGTTTTGGTGTTTGCGGTCCGATCCACGCAGAAAGTGTTCACTGTGTCTCGAGGTCTTGCAATGGTACGCTTGGTTTTGGATTTAATTATATGAATTACTGGATCCCAAGTTGGTGGTAGCACCCAGCCGTCTTTCCTATTGAAATAAGGATGTTTTTTAAATTCAATGGCCTCACGTATCATCCTTGGTCGGAATCGGTGTTCTTTTGCGAGGATCTGTGGTTTATCAAATCTGATATAATGGCGGGTGCGGTCCTGTACATGTTCACAGATTGCAGACTTTGTGGAGCGCCGGTCTTTCACGTCAGCTTTTACGCGGGTTTTTACTGATCTTTTAGTTTGCCCTATGTCATTTAATCATTTTCATAAACTGATACTGACTGAAACTGATACTGATAGTGACTGATAGTCACTAAATCATTTTCAGTAACAGCGTTATTTCGATGAATGCTTACACTCGGTCGCATTTAATCAAAATAGACTTGCCCCACAACTTCCTAGCCCACCTACTTCCATCCGTCAAATAGTTTAAAACCGTTCCGACACTATCGCTTTATCTGCAATATTCGAGCACACTTGAATGCTTTTAAGTTGTAGGTATAATGCCATACTTATTTAGTTCAACTTTAATTACGAGTGTTAATTTGGACAGCTGTTATGTATGTTTTATTACGCTCGCCGTTTGATAAAGTGATTGACTGACTTGTTAGTCGTTTTAGATAAGATAGGTGTGTTAAGACTGATACGTACTTCTTACGATCCAGCGGGTAGAGTGCGCAAGTGTCTTATAGTATGTTAAGGCAGCCTACTCTATAGCGATCTTGTTATTGCCCATAATCTTGGGTAAAATTTCATTTTTGTAGAAACTGTCGCGGGAAAAGTGCTGGGTCCTGATTAGGTAGGTACGGCTATGCTGGGCTAAATTCAATAAGGCAAATATAAGGGGGGAGGCATAACTGAAAGGGTCAGGTCAATGTCACGCGTGTACGTTATCGGCACGATGAAGGCGGGCGCATTCCTCGGGTGGTATGGCTGGATCCTCAGGTTCTTCAGCACGGGCACAACACTGGAGCGCTCACAATGGTTTTAGAGTTCAGACAACACAAATACACAGCAGATTAGGTAGATTTCACACGATTAAGGGTTTTTGGCACAGGAGCACGCGCGACGACGTCACGTATCACACGGATGTTGGTCAGTACAGTGTCATCAAGGGGGGGGGGGGAAGGGACGACAGCACAAATATCACATTAATCGGGGGTAGGCAGATGACGGTAGACGGGTACATTTTAACTATCTACCTACATACAAAATTCTAAAGTAAACAATAACATCGGCGTCAAGCTTACGATCATAGATCCTTGCAGTACCAAAGACAAAGATCGCACGTTTTCGACCTGGGCCCTAACCACGCTAGCTACTCAAATCGTAATAGAAAAGCAAACGCTCGCGATTACGTTTCAAACGCTCCGCTTTTGACGTTTTGCTTAGACGAGCTTCACGATTTCTACTGACATTGATATGGTATGGTGTCAGCAAAACGTCAAAAGCGGAGCGTTTGAAACGTAATCGCGAGCGTTTGCTTTTCTATTACGATTTGAGTAGCTAGCGTGGTTAGGGCCTTGAATGTGAGTGGGGCAGAGGGAGAGGGGTTGGGCTTACGGCTCTCTCGTATTGTATGAAACGCAGCTATAGTAACAACTTTACTCCGATCGTCTGTGAGCGGGTGGTACAACCCTGGTCGACCCTGCCCATATATGAGCCGAACTTGGCTCGCCTCTACCAATAAGTAATTTAATAATATTGTTTTCTTATATTTACGCGAATACTACACATTGAAATAAAACTATTTTACGGATTTTATCGCGTTTATTAACTTTATGTTCCCGACGTTTCGGTTGCTTTACAGCAGCCATGGTCACGGGGGGACTGAGGTGTTAGACGTCCTGATGCCATAGTTAGTAACTGGGTACCCTCATATTTAGTTGTTATTTGCGGTCCGATCCACGCAGAAAGTGCTCACAGTGTCTCGAGGTCTTGCAATGGTACACTTGGTTTTGGATTTAATTATATTAATTACTGGATCCCAAGTTGGTGGTAGCACCCAGCCATCTTCCCTATTGAAATTAGGATGTTTTTTTAATTCCAATGGCCTCACGTATCATCCTTGGTCGGAATCGGTGTTCTTTTGCCGGCTGCTGTAAAGCAACCGAAACGTCGGGAACATAAAGTTAATAAACGCGATAAAATCCGTAAAATAGTTTTATTTCAAAGTAATTTAATAAGTTTGTACTGTGTCTATAGTCAAAGATGTAACCTAATATTGTACGTCAGTTTTACAGTTTTTGGTACTTACAAGCCCTTATTTTCTAGGGCTTACGATGTGAAGACTACCCATGTGAAAATATGTTTACGCAGCTGTAAACGTTTTTAACAAGCAAAGTTAACAATCTCAATCGATGTTCCTGTATATATACTCATAATCCTATACCTTCGCAACTTTTCTTATTAGAAGTTTGTTTGAAATAAAAAGTTGCAGTCGGGATGCAATTCTCCGATTTCACTCCTGGATGCGCTCTAGCATTACTATTTTATAGTTGCGACTTCTCGACGCGGTGCGCATTGCCCGTTCCAAGTTTCAAAGGTTTAACACTCTAGGGATGATCGGTCCATTATCGACTTTTCTACTCGATAATTTCTCAAGTTAAACTCACACGGCATAGAGGACTTAGTTAGACGAATAAACTCGATACTGAGCCGTGTAGATCGTATGAATACTAGGTGAAACAGAGAGGGTAGGTATACTATTTTTTTTGCAACTTTACTTTGTAAATCTAAAACTATCGGCTTTGTGGGACAGTTGAAGTACTAAAGGTTTTGTAGACTTATGAAATCTGTCAACAGCTGTATCCCTATAAGACCTTTTGTTTTTCAAGTTTCCTCCAAAGCTGATAGTTTTAGAAATACAAAGTTAAGTTTTGAAAAAAGTATACCCTTTCTGTTTCAACCTGCATATTGTTTATTTTCAAAATATTCTGTTCTGCATATGTTACTAAAAAGCAGTAGGTACTTGTATACAAGGTGACACATAATGGGTATACTATTTTTTTTTCAACTTAACTTTGTAAATCTCAAACTAT
The DNA here is from genome assembly GCA_918843915.1 of Notodonta ziczac. Classification (NCBI taxonomy): domain Eukaryota; kingdom Metazoa; phylum Arthropoda; class Insecta; order Lepidoptera; family Notodontidae; genus Notodonta; species Notodonta ziczac. The sequence continues at coordinate 6,536,584 of OU974047.1, forward strand.
CGGCTTTGTAGGACAGTTGAAGTACTAAAGGTTTTGTACACTTGTGAAATCGGTCAACAGCTGTATTCCTGTAATACCTTTTGTTTTTCAAGTTCCCTCCAAAGCTGATGGTTTTAGAATTACAAAGTTAAGTTTTGAAAAAAAAAGTATACCCATTATGTGTCACCTTGTATAATAAAAAATCTGCATGAAATCTACTTCATTACCGATAAGTATATAGTTACTTAGCCTTCAAATGATGAACTGGTCGGGCATCAAAAGGCAATCGTTTTCACAAGAAATTGAAGATGAATATTTGTCGATGTTCTCGATATCGATGAATCGTGTTTCCGAGTTTTCGTGACTTTATACCGATCATCCCCAGTTTCCATTGAGTGTGTACTCCTTTATTAACACGGAACTGCATAAACTTTACATTTGTCCCCGATATTATTATGAATCCGCCGGCAAGATTATAATACTTTGACCGAGTTAGTTATCCATGTAAAATATCGATGAAAATATCACATAGGTAGGTTGTGTAATGTAAGCTGAAACTGGTTCGTCAGAAGATGTTTTCAGATACATGAGCCTAGTGCAAGATGGCGATGTCTTAAATTTGAGGAGCGAGTGAGTATTCGGCATTACCTACTCAATACGTCAAATTGTATTCTACCCTCTCATGATAAAAAAATACAGATTGAAAGCCTTTAAAATATGTGTGTAAGGTAACCGAAAAGATCAATCCAAAGAGGAAAAGGTGTATGTGAATAAAAAGTGTGCGTTGGCCGGGAATCGAACCCGGATCAACTGCTTGGAAGGCAACTATGCTGACCATTACACCACCAACGCCGGTGATGTTATCAGTTCTATTTTAGAGCGATATTCAATTAAAATATCTATTCTAAATGTTTGTACAGTTGTTACGTTTTTATATTAACGAATGTTACATTATACATTGGTATTTTCAAATGAAAATTTGCTATGCTATGCTAGCTGAATTTTCTACGTGGTGTGAAGAAAGCGTAAAGTATTTTATTAAATCAATCGTTATCAGACGTTCTAGCGAATATAGGTGTCCCCTGTTTATTGCCGGACTCTGAACTACTTAGATAGGTACAGTCCCTAATTCTGTTAATACACAAAGTAAACTAAATGTAGTGCCGTCCTTATTATGGACCCAATACAGACCCAATGTAGATTTGCCTAATGTTTTTTTGCATAAGTAATTATTTAAAAAAGCCTTAAATGTCTCAGGAATGTTAATAGTAAAATCATTTACAAAATAACTTTGAATTTGAAAAAAATACAGACGTTTGTAGTTGCGGAACCAGTCTAGCTACCTATGACGTCAAATTCTGTAATTTTTAATAAAATTGTTATTGCATTTAATTTGGATTAAAAACTGTGGGTACGAAACTCATCAGCTTTGACATTTCATTGTACACATAATCAGCAATGTATCAATATTTACAGAAACATATAATCTTATTCAATATCACGTACCGGCAATAAAAATACATGTATTTTTGGAACGCTTTCCAAAGGATTTTATAAAATTGGGCACATAAAACAATCTGATTTGAAAGAATACTTCTCTCGTATAGTTTGTCATGATAACATTTTATTTTTCACGGCCCGAGCCGGCCCACTTCATCTTTGTTTTTTTTAAAGCTTAACGTCACTTGATCTGTAGGGTTGTGCTTAGTTTTTTATATATTTGTAACTAAGTGAGGTTAGTTTTGTACAAGAATTGTGTTTGACAACCTTTCCTACCCAGTGCTAGGAGTTAAACTAGGCTTACAGCGAATAAACCTTGGGAACTTTTTTAACCAATCAAGCTTATGCCAGATTCTGCCTATTATATTCGTTTACCATGTCATCGACACAATTTCCAAGTGACCAAAACCTGTGGCTGTAATATATAGATCAGTGTCAGCCCTGACACGTCTATATTTCACTTGGGATCAGATAGCGAACGTTTCTTATAAATGAGAGCGATCGAATGGAATTTTAACATCGGCTCTTAAAATATGACATGTGTTATTATACGACGATTGTGATCTATTGCCCATGTTTCGAATTGACCACACTCTAGATAAATGGCGATAATATTATGGAAATAAAGTAGCCAATCGTTTTGTTTGTTAAGTTAAGTTTAGAAGCAGGTTTTGTAACTGGAACTAATTTGACACAACCCTATTGATCTCGGCATACGGTTCCCGAAAAAGAAATGAGTAGGTATACGGATCAGATAATTGAACATGAATGTTTTGACGCTTGGTACAAAAATTATTCCAATTGGGTATATACATTATGTTAAACAAATTATTGATGAAAGTAAAACGATCATATTACATCGCACTTCTAATTTTAGTTCTCTAAGGTAATGATGGTGGATTTAGAAACAGGCCCTATGTAGAAAATTGTGCTTACCGATCGGCAGAATTGTCTCTCTGATTAAACAAAATTAATATCATAAAAATAGTCATAAAATAATATCACTAGAAGCTGACATGCAACACGAGATCTACTTATGGGACTTATTGCATGAAATTTACAAGCACAAGTCAGGACAACCCATTACTTATTTAAACCCAGAAAGATACAAATTCCTTAGATAGTTGTTCAAATATACGTACAGTCAAGGCCAAAGATATAACATATACAAGTATTGTTATTAAAAATATATGCAGTCATAATAAGATGCACAAAATTGAACTCATCCAAATGCTATGAGCATATGAACACTTAGCAAGCAATAATTTTGTATATTACATTTTTACAGATATATTCATAAACCAACCCACAATAGAATGTCTGGTGTCCGTCAAATCTGAAAATTATATTTTAAAAATATTTTTAGTGTGCATTTGTCAGGAACATTTATCTAAAGCGCAGTAATCAATATGACTCGATATTATCAATAAATTGTCTTACCGAGGTAAAGGAAGACTCTTTACAATTAAGTGGCTGGCCACTTGGAAATGAAGGATTACCGCACGTCTTTAATGATGTATACTTATATATTTATAAACTAGCTGTGCCCCCGACTTCGTCCGCGTAGTATTTAACGTAACAAAAAATTCGGGATTATCGGGATAAAAAGTATCCTATATGTTAATCCCGGTTATAAACTATCTGTGTTCCAAATTTCATCCAAATCCGTTCAGTAGTTTTTGCGTGAAGGAGTAACAAACATACATACATACATCCACACTCACAAACTTTCACATTTATAATATTAGTAGGATTTTATGGTGGCTCTAAATTTATGCGTTGATAGATGAGGACATAATATTGCACTTTTTGATGTTCCCTAATTTATGATCTCACTGATGACGCCATTTTTTGAGATTTTCTTCTCGATTGATCTTTGCCCTTGACTGTACAGGGTATTCCGCGACATTGCCAATTGGGGCGAGCTGCACAGTTACGCACATAACGCGAATATCTTTAGCGGCATCCGGTGACGGAGGGCATGCGAGATAAGTGATAGCGTCGGTGGCGAGTTCATTGAACTCATTATTGTGCCGCGTACAGTAGTTAGCGTCGAAATTGGCTTAGCTAGCATATTCTTTAATGTGTTCAAAATATAAACTTGTTTCTAAATGTAAGCACGGAATAGATAATGGTGCAGTTTTGGAAACGCGCGTGGGTACACCACAGAATTAAAAAAGATCAGAAAAAAATTTTTACTTACCTATTTATACTTTAAAAATATAAGCATATACATCATATTGGATTTGAAGGAAAAATAGGCGATAATTTCAAAACCACGATAAGTCACTCTACTTTCTTGAAAACTATTACAGAAAATATATATATTTGACAAACAAATAGAAACAAATAACAAAAAGTGTGCGTAGGCCGGGAATCGAACCCGGATCAACTGCTTGGAAGGCAACTATGCTGACCATTACACCACCAACGCCGCTAGAGAAAGGCTCTATTTGCGCCGTCGCGTCGCATCTGCCTTCACGCCATTTCAAATGTTTTATTTCAAAGTATTTAAAGTTGATACTTCACACAATTTACAACGTTTTATCAGAAGTAATAAGTGCGATAATAGTATGCAACAGCTTTAAAAACATAGTAATCACTTGTGGACCGCCGCTGCGTTATTTTCTATTGGCTGTTTATTCAACTGTGTAATATAGTGACGTATATTATTATTACAACTAGAATACTTACACGATCATAAAATATAACAAGGTATAAAGAGGCCTATTAAATAACATCATTCCAATCTCTGACAAGTGTTTTTTTTATAGAACTAATTTGGCATCTTTAGGCTACGTCACTTAACTGCTTCATGCAACACGCTTGCAATACTAAAGGTATTGCTCGTGCATTGTCTACCTGTAGGGGAGTTGTACAGCGGGAGGAAATAAGGGGGGGAGGTCGGGCTTCCGGCTCTCTCACTCTTAATAAATATCGCCAGACTGACACACCAACTGTATGGCCCCAAATTAAGCAATGCTTGTACTATGGGTACCGTACAATAGACTGGGGGCGATCCCCGTGACACCCAGACCAGGCAAATAACGAAAAGGCCATTTCCGAAATTTTCCCCGGCGAGCATCGAACCTGCAAGCACCATGTGCAGTGTGCCGAGAGGCCTACGCCCGAACAATTGCGCCAAGGGGTCGTCAACTACTCAACTACTACTAACTATTTATGTCAAAATGTTGCATTATTTTTGTAATTTCATCAATAAGTAGGTACTAACTAGAATCAGAGTTGTCTACCTCATATTTATCAATAAATCGTTAAGCGTGAATATATTTTTATTTTTTATAATTTTACCGGTTCTTCTTGTTGATTGAGCACCTGTATCTGATCGGTTGATTGCAAACATATTTATTTTAAACACTTAACCATCAATTAATTCCGTACAAGCCAATCTTCTTGTGGTAATAAGTTTATCAGTTCATTTGCGTGTGCGCAGTGTATATACTTGTGTAGCGTACACGAGACATCCTTGCGCGCTTCATTTTTAATTGATGGTTATCGGTTATTGATATTTTAGTGTAGCCAAAATTGAATTTATAATGAACATTATTGACAATTATCGGCTTTCCCTTAGTATGCTTTACGTGAGTCGAATTAAATTACAATTAATAAACAAATAAGTAAGTGTGTGTCATGGTGTGATATTATCTAGGTGTTGAAACCTGAGGCTCGTATTAATACATCAATCTCAAGTCTGAAAGCGGTCTTGAGTACGATTTTGACATTTCATTTTGAACTGGTATGACATAAGAATGACATTTCCAATTTCGCTCTCAGGCTTAAGATCGATTTATTAATACGGGCCTATGTAAGAGAGTTCACAGAGCCACTCCCACTATAAATAAATAAGTATCGCCAGACCGAAACACCAACTGTTTGGTCCCAAGCTAAGCAATGCTTGTACTATGGGTACCGTACAATGGACTGGGGGCCAGTGACAGCCAGACCATTGAAAATTACGAAAACGCAATTTCCGAAATTAACCCCGGCGGGAATCGAACCCGCAACCACCATGTGCAGTGAGCCGACCGGCCTAGGCTCGAACCACTACGCCAAGCGGTCGTCGCACTGGGCCAGGATTTAAAATAAGTACTTTTGCGGTGGTAGAGCCAATAGACTACAACTCATACACGAGCTGGCTTAAACGGGGTAGTACTACCATCTCACAGAAGATCGGCGTGAAGTTTCTATTATAGCTGCGTTTCGTGCAACAAGTGAAAGGGTCGGAAGCCAAACCTCTCCTTTCCCCACTCTCGAAATTGCAAGCATCTATAGAGTATAGATTACGGTAACTGCTTAAGGCAGGCCGCACGCTAGCTTATGCTGACTTTGATCTATAAAAAAAGTTGCCTATTCTGGAAGGTATCGTTCGTTTAAAGGATAAGGAATGTCTTTGGACTGTGTAGTATGTAGTAACCTTTCGTGCCAAAATCTATCATCAATACATAGTATAAAACAAAGTCGCTTCCCGCTGTCTGTATGTCCCTATGTATGCTTAGATCTTTAAAACCACGGAACAGATTTTGATGCGGTTTTTTAAATAGATAGAGTGATTCGAGAGGAAGGTTTATATGTACTACATTCTAATTAAATTTGCAAATAGTAGAGAAGCCGTGCGAAGCCGGAGCGGGTCGCTAGTCCATTATAAATAGCACCGCGAAAAAGCCTACGACATATTTTTACCGTCTAAAATCGTAATCGGAAGGTATGACGGTAAACGGAACAACATGTTTTCCTGGTTTACCCTTAATCATCTCCGAAAAACTGCTCCTCAGCGAGATTTACGGTAGCCAAGCAAAATAAATGACTACCTGTCTGTTATTCTTAATATTTTATAGAAGGCAGTTTTTGTAAGGATCAATAGTCGGTTTATAATTTGGATCAAGCATAGTTAGCATGGCAAGCATGGTTAGGTATTTTAATTGCCACGCCTATTAATTTTAGCTATTCAATTGATTAAGTTAGAAAATATCAAATAAATATTTTCACATAGGTAGGTAAGTATTACATAATAATTATTTGAGGTAACATTAAATAAATCTATATATATAAAAGAAAGTCGTGTTAGTTACACCATTTATAACTCGAGAACGGCTGAACAGATTAAGCTGAAAATTGGTGGGGAGGTAGCTTAGAACCAGGAGAAGGTTATAGGATACTTTTTATCCCGTTCCAGTGGAACTTGACATAAAACGTGAAAACGTGTTATTAATGAAAATGACAGCTAATGCCAGCAAAAAAAATATGAATGAAAAAAAAGTCTAGCCGTTGATTATTTACAAATGGTATAAAAAAGGAGAACCAACAGCTAAAATGTCGTCTATAGTTAAATATGGTTGAATATTTGATAATTTGAAATTTTGAAGTTGACAGTTGATCTGTCAGTTTCGAATTTTTATTAGCTTATTGTGAGGATATTATCATTAGCAATACGATGCCGCGTCCAAGACAATCTGATATTTCGCGACAAAGCCGTAATGCTACTAAGATTCGAAAAAATGCGCATGAAAGAACGGAAGAAAAACAAGAAATTGGAAGTGAAGAGCGCCGCGGTAGTATGGCTCGAATTCGTGCTTCTCAATCATAAGAGCAAAGAGAGGCAGCCCGTGAAACGGCTCGGTTGGCAATGAGGAATCGTCGAGCAAACCTAGGAGATCAAGAACTAGATAATTTTCGACGCACAAGAAGAAATTTATCAAGTACTGATTGTGACATGTTCACGGGTCGGAAGACCATCAGCGTTATTTGTTCTTGCGCCTGATAATAAAACGAAAAATGTCGTCTATCACAAGGTGCTTCAATGAAGAGTGCAAACGAATCACCAAAATACATGGCAAAGATATTGATACCTAAAATACACAAGCCCGAGGACCCGCTGCGGCCCATTGTAAGCCAGATTGACACACCAACATACAGTCTGGCCCAGCACGTAGCGAAGGTGCTCTCAGCTAACACAGTTAGCTACCGTGGGTAAATCTTTGCTTCAGAGAGCACAAGGGATCTGAGATGAGCAACACCTAGCTGACGAGATACATCGTGTCAAGCAAATAGTTGTCAGACACTGTGAGCAATTTGTGCGTGGATAGGACCGCAAACAACAACTAAATATGAGGGTACCCAGTTAATAACTTTGACATCAGGAAGTGTAACACCTCAGTCCCCCGTGACCATGGCTGCTGTAAAGCAACCGAAACTTCGGGAAAATAAAAAAGGAAATAAACGCGATAAAATCTGTATAATAGTTTTATTTGAATACATGGCCAAGAAATCATACTAATATTATAAAGAGGTAAAATTTGTTTGTTTGATTGTAATGAATAGGCTCCGAAACTACTGAACCGATTTGAAAAATTATTTCACTGTTGGGAAAGTGTATCGCCGGGTGACATAGGCTATAATATATTTTAAAAAAAATTAGGGATCCTTACTAAAACTCGAATAATGTAACCGCAATGTACCCGTGCGAAGCCGGGGCGGGCCGCTAGTTAATTAATATTTTTCCTATAGGTACCAAAAGGTAGACAAGATTATATAACCTATTGTTCTATTGGTATATCTATAAACATGACATATGATTTATAAAATTCTGACTTTATCTATTCATGAAAGAAACTAGCTTTGCCCGTATCATAGCTAGCGTACATTTTATTTTCTGGATGTCGACAACAGCGCCATCTGCCGGGTCGAATTATACCCAAGAAGGTGGACTAATAAGTCAAAACAAGATTCATGAAGATAGGTCGAGCCGTTTAGGAGGACAAGAATTAGGAACACACGCACACCAGAATTGTATATATATATACCTACTTACTACCTACCTACTGAGTGGAGACCTCGACTCGGCAAGCGTAGTGTAGGACGCCCTCCGACCAGGTGGGATGACGATCTGCGAAAGACTGCAGGCAGATGCTGGATGCGGCAAGCTGAAGACAGGGCGCTATGGCGCTCATTAGAGGAGGCCTATGTCCAGCAGTGGACAAGCATAGGCTGATGATGATGATGATGATGATGATACCTACTTACCTATTCAGATTAGGAATATAAGTAAAAAGTGAATTGTTCCAGTTCTATCTAAAATATAAGTTTAAGTTGTATGTGTGTGATTGTGCGTAGATATAACTACGTTGGTAGATAATAAAAAAACATACACAACGTGAAACGTCAAGTCCCGATAATTATCTCGGTTTCTTTGCCACCCTTGCGAACAGCCTATAAAAAAACAAGTCATTGGGATTAGAGCACCGGAAACAACTCACACAAAACAATAGAAAACACAGTTCAAACAAATCGATGGTAGGCGACCGGCTTGAACAGTAAAAAGTGGTGTTTACCCTCCCGTTTCACGTGCGGCCGAAATACGTAGATTACATGTTTGCTTTGTTTTACTATAGTTCTTATGTATAGGGGTTTATCATCGGACGCCGTGGTCGCGTGATTGTTGCAAGTATTTTATCCGAAAAACCGGTGCATCGCCGGTGTAATGGATACGTTTTTGTTGTGCGAGAAAGGTGAAATAGGTAGGTATCAGTTACGAATTACGTGGTCGTTTTTTTATAAGATTTATTGGTAAATGGCTGACTATACACAAGAACAAATAAAAAAATATAGACACAGTAGGTAACTTCTAAATTATAAGCACAACCAAAGTACCTACTGTTTGAGAAGTGTTTCTATTAGTGAATGAAGAATTAGTTTTAAATGAAGATGGTGCTAGATCTGTTATTTTCCTAATTGAACACATTTATAAATATGTCTCACTTAGAAGAATAGCAATGCAGTTTGCTCATGTTTAGTTTGTGTTTCAACAGAATTGGCACCATTAACTACTTACCTATGTTAGTAGTTTCTATGGAGACAATAAGGCACAGTTCTAATGATGCCCTCAAGATTATCAGCACAATCGCTTTGAGACACGCAACTCCAATGTCATTGTTATAAAAGGTACCTTATGTATATTAGATAGGAGATATTTATGTGTGTCCCAAGTGTTCAACCATTTTATTTATGTATTTAGATCCATTTCAGTGAAATATAAATTACTAACTTTAGTAGGTAGCTAAGTAGGTAGGTTACGGTGAAGGAAAACATCGTGAGGAAACATGCAAGTCTTAGAAGATCTAACCAATGTTCGAAAGACATGTGAAATCTGCCAAACTGCACTGGGCCAGCGTGGTGCATTATGGCCTGAATCCCCCTCGTGTTGAGGGGAGGCCATGCCCAGTAGTGGGACGTCAAAAGTGCAATGTTTTTTTGTTTAGTAAGTAGGTAGAATACAATAAGATTCTACTAGACGACCGCTTGGCGCAGTGTTTTGATCGTAGGCCGCTCGGCTCACTGCACATAGTGGTTGCGGGTTTGATAGCCGCCGGTGCAAATATCGGAAATGGCTTTTTCGTAATTTGCCCTGATCTGGGTGTCACTGGGATTGCCCCTAATCCATTGCACAGTACCCATAGTACAAGCGTTGCTTAGTTTGGGGCCATACAGTTAGTGTGTCAGTCTGGCGATATTTATTATTTTGTGCAGCAATTTTATATCATCTGTTCAAGAAAAGTATAGTGCACGATATCAGTTACTCTATTCTCTACCATGATCGTTACGCAAAGAATGTGTGTATTATGCGTATTTTCCACACGATCCGCTAGCGGGTACGCAAAATATGGTCTCAATTTAGCTCAGTCGGCTACCGAAAGTACCTAACGAACTAGCCATAAGCCACACAAATGTTTCACGTAGGCGCTAACGACTAGCGATACCTACCGAACGTATAAACTTATAGAAGAGCTACAGTTCACGGTATTTCTAAAATATTCAATAGTTGAGAATCGCTGAATTCAGCAGCTAGCATCAAGTCGCCGATATTAGACGGTTACGTCGCGTAGACGTAACGCAAAAAGCACACTACTCTGTGGGTGTGCGACAACAAATTACGTTAATATAAGAGCGAGCTATTGCAGGATTTCACATAAAATAATAACGGCAGAAGGTCCGCTCCATACAATTGCAGTGCATCGGAACAGAAGAGCGAAACTGTCTTTGCTTGGAAAAATCTAGGCTGCCTATCGCGGGAATCTAACTGAATGATATTTAAATTACCCGATGCAGTCTTAATCTTTAACCCCCTTATTACAAAACGGAGATTAGCGGGCGAATAGATACACACCGAACTATCTCTTTCTGTCCTCAGAAAAATTGTCATTCGAAAGAAGAAGACTAAGCATGGTATTACAATACAACCGCTAATCCACGTTTATTAATAAGGGGGGTGTAAGTACTCGTATATAAAATAACGGAGTGCTTGTATTTGGAATTCTCTTTGTCCTAAATAGCTTGAACGAATTTAATTATTTTTTGTACTTATGGGGTCACCTGTACGGTTCTTGGCTATAGTTGGATCCGGTAGGTGGCGCTGTTATCGACATCCAGAAAATAAAAATCCACGCTAGAGAAACTGCAGGCAAAAGCTAGTATTTGTAATAGATCTAAGCTACATATAATATTACACTGTGTTATTTTTCTCCTAATTTAAACAGCAACTATAAAAAACAGACAGAAGAGACATTTAAGTACATACTTAGTAATAACCAAATTTATGTCAGTATAATATTAATAAAATTTAAACCATATTACTACGTCCCAAAGTCGATCCTATATTTTTTATTAAAAAGTGTAGTGTAAGAGTTATCCTTCTGCATTTACTTTGTAACTTAACCGAGATGCTTGTTATCTCGCTGACGGTACAAAAACCGAGATGTATTAAAAAACGCGAGAGGGCGCGGTCGTCGCCCCACGCCGCGCCGCCCGCCTCACTTATTTGATAAATAACCGCCCAAATAATAAATCACTATAGACCATATATTTTGACTTGATCTGACGCCCGTCTGAGCGGGACAGAGCTATAGGGAAATACAGTTAGTTGACAGTGTTGATTGTTTCGCCATGTAGCGTGGTCCCTTTCAATTGAAGTCGTTTCAGGTGGGATAGAAGGTTTTTGGAATGCGTTAGAGTGTCTGCATAGTGTGGGCGGCGGCGGCGTCGCGACAGGAAGACTGAACACTAGCACTTGCCGCTTTTTATTGCTTTCTGTTTCCTTGTTTACGTTTTCAGTCGGGTTATGGCGTACCTATCTATTTTGTTTTTTTATGCATATGTATGATAGGTAGACCAAGAAGACGGTGGCGGGATGACTTAGACACCTTTGCGGGAAAGACGTGGCCGGAAATTGCCCTGGACAGAGCAGCGTGGAAGGTAAAAGGGGAGGCCTTTGCCCAGGAGTGGGACAGCATTACAGGCAAAAAAAAAAGTATAATAGGTACCTAACAAAGTTTTTTTTAATGTACTTAACAAAGTCAGCAAATAAACTTTCGATCCGCCCGATGTGGAGCAGTTACCGTACATTGCAAGTCATTGCTCGCCACGTAATAAATATTCTGTGAGAGGGTGGTACTACTTTGGTCGAACTAGCTCGTAGATGCGCTAGTTGGGCTCTACCAGTTGTCAGATTTAATAGACTATACCTTTAGCGATGTGCATCAAAAACTAGAGTTATCAAACTCAACATCAAAATTATTTTTATTAATGTCAGCTAACAAAGCATTTATGAATAGTCAGAATCTACCACCGGTTCGTAATGCTGCTTCCACTGGGAAGATCCGGCAGGAAACTCAATGGTTACTCTTTTCAATGGATTAAAGATGGTGTACATTCTCAGCCCCCCTAGCCAAGTGTCTTCGTCTACAAGCGTTTCTACAAATCGCTACGCTTCATATATGGAAATGACATAAGTCACGTGATCTACTTATCGACTTGTAATGTCATTTCCATACATTGAAGCGTAGTGTTTTGTAGAAACGCTTGTAGACGAAGACACTTGGCTAGGGGGGCAGGAACGGCATAAAAAATATCATGTTGTAATGTACTACTTATGAGTTCATAATTGCTTAAATATGCGTAAAAGGTGGTTTGAAATCGTGCGAGTACCTACGCATAATATTATTATAAAAAGTTATTGCGTAATGGAAAATGTGAAATGGGCACAGATTTGCAACAAGGAACCAACCCACACTTACTCCTGCAGACTAAAATTAACCCCAGTTGAAGTGGTTGTAGGTTGGTTTCCGTTTGCAGAAATATGGGCGGTTGGATCCATTCTGCATATCTATATCCAAAAGTGAAGCGAAATTACTGCCTAATAGGGTCAACTACTATTATTGAACTATGTCCTTACCTCACAAAGGATCTACGCTACCCGTAACTACCGTTACATAAAGCCTACATTGACCTAAATATTCTTATTTAGTGATACACTTCAAGTGTTAGTATTTATGTGTTGTTTAGTCTGCGGAGTTTGGATCTTTATCTAATGAAAATAAATGTGAATGATGGTATTAGTTGGATGGAGCTCGCGATATATAGGAGTACCAACTGATAAGTGCTAACTTAGCTGGAAGTGTTATCAAGCAATGTAGAGTTTAGGTGTATTGAGTGTTATCACATGTGGGGGTAGGGCCCTTGGCTGATTAACTACATGGGAAAGCTGTCTATAGCAGGAATTAGAAATTTAGTTTTAGGTATACCTACTCGTATAAGAAAAATATAATAGAACTAAGAAAATATTAATTAGTGCCCCCACAAAGTCCAGGAAAAAGTTAAATTGAAGTTGGGAGTTTGAAGGAACTTATAAATCCTCAATATTTAAAAAATCTATTAAAATAACTAAAACTGAAAACATAAAATACCCCCGATGCGACGACTTTTTAAACTACAAAAGAGCTGATAATTTTCAGACTGCTGAACCGATTTTCATGAAATATAGCTAAGAACACTTTCGATCAGAGTACCTTTCGAATAAAAAATAATAATAAAATCGGTTCATAGGCTTGGGCGCTACGATGCTATAGATAGACACGCAGATACACATTTTAAACTTATAACACTCCTCTTTTTTCGTGGGGTTAATCAACTACATGGGAGCGAGAAGTAGTTATGTGATTTGGATTTCGTACCATCATCAAATTAAATGGCCTATCATAATGTTTTGCGCTATCTACTGCCATCTAGAGTCATTTTCCAGAAACATGCGAATTGCAAAAACAACACGTAGGTACTACACAAGCGACGGGGTTTGCAGCAAAGCTTCTCTGTAGCAACTTAGAAACTTAGTATATACTACTTGCACTAGATGGCGCTAATCTCAAATAAATAAACGCGCTACCACGCGTTTAATCTCTGAAGGGTTAGGTAGAGATGCAGGCTTGCAGTGCTTCTACAATTTACCAATAATATATATTTTACCCATGTTTTTATAATATTTTACCGGAATTGTAAAAGGATGGATTTAAATAATTTCCTCTTTATCAGCATTAAGTACTGTAATCTTCGTAAACTTCCTCCATGCATTTGAACCCCTTCAAGGTGTGAGTATGATATACAGGCAACAAGTTACGCCGGAACATAATCGAGAAAGCTGAGCTAGAGCCAAGCTATAGCCAACTGACTACAGCTCATACACGGGCAGCCAACCAACCAACCAAACCTCCTTCCCCCTCCCTTCCCCTTCCTCTATTCCACTCCCCTTGAGGTCTCCATCGTGCGAGAAATTCCAATGGTATTTCAAGCATCTGCAACTTAACTTTGTGAATCTATAACTATCAGCTTTGGAGGAAACTTGAAATACAAAAGGTGTAACAGGGATGCATCTGTTGACAAATTCCAGAAGTCTACAAAACATTTAGTACTTCAACTGTTCCATAAAGCCGATAGTTTTAGATGTGCAAAGTTTAAAAAAAAATAGTGTATCCTTTCTGTTTCACCTAGTATAAAGGCTATGGTAGCTTTTTAACATTAGGTTACACAAAAAACAGTATCTACCTTTTCGTTTGCGGAAAGCAGACGTTTAAGTACCTATTGTAGAGAAGAAACGCGGTTTTTTTAACTAATTTTTTTTTAAACACCAAGTGGCGTCAACGTTGGCGTCGCCTGCCGTAAGACTGTCGGCACTGGAACGAATTGCTCTTTCATCTACAAAGTGCACCGCCACAAATGGATATCTACAAACGCTCCCTGCACTTGATATCTTGAAGAATAAAGCAGTCGTAAAGATAGGTAAAACTGGTGTCTTTATAAAATGTTTGCTGGACATCTTTGTCGTGTTTCCTGCTTTTAACTGATACTTAGATTATAAATATGATCACGTTATTTATACAGATTTCAAATTACTTTATTAATAGGTACCGTCTTTTTGAATAAAAGGGTTGAACACTTTTATAACTACCGTCAGAAATAGAGGAGTATTATAAGTTTTAAGTTTTTTTTTATATAGCTGTCGCAGCCAACTAGCTTAATTCGCCGTTCAATTCACATCTGACCAATTGGCAATTAATGGCGGGGTACCTCAGGGGTCAGTTCTCTCTGCTACTCTTTTCCTGCTGCACATAAACGACCTTCTTAGACCTGGTATCTTTGGGTATGCAGATGACAGCACAGTATCAGAGAGATACTTCTCCGACGCACGAGCCGGGGCAACGCTGATTCAGTCCAAAAGAGAGGCTATGGTCGAAAGGTTGAATTTGACCTTGCAGGCAGTCTCCGATTGGGGCGATGCCAACCTGGTCAAGTTGAATGCTTCCAAGACCCAAGCGTGTCTGTTCTCTGCAAAACGGAGTCGTTCTGCTTGGGTAGTATTTTTTAAAGTTTTGTAGCCAGCCAGTTTATTAAATGTTGTAACTGACGATACGGCTGAATATCATTTAGGCCGTTAGTTAGAGAATACAATCCCGTGCATATTTTTCAATCCCGGGCTTACGGGATTTTTGAAGCCTTTTCCCGGGATCCCGGGCCTATCCCGGGATTAGACTATGTGGCTCCTAATTGAGCTAAAATAAAATAAAAAAAAATGTTTTTAATGTATTTGCACAACACAAATCAGAATAATAATAAGAAAAGAAAAAAAAAAAACAAACCAAAAAATACTATACTTTTGGAAGAAATTAAAAAAACAGCACAAAATAACTATTTAGAATTTCGAAAATATAATCGCAGAAATATCAAAGCATCCAATGTTTGACTTCCGAGCCTGCTTCGTAGTTTATTGCCAACATAAGCAGCAGCTGAAAACGCTCGTTCAGCTTCTACGCTGGTTGGAGGAATAGACAATAGATACTTATATGCTGTTTCTAAGTGATATCCACGAACTCCTCCATTTTCGAACAGGCTCATTTCACGTCTAATACTATTTGCCAACCTCAATTCATTTTGTACTTGTACTTCAGGATCTGGGGATTTCATACTCTTGTTAATTTCCAGCTGTAACTTTTCCTTTAATGCCAATTGGGGTTGGGAGGTTTCTGACCTTAGCTCATCATCTGTTTGTGATCCTGACCTTGCTTCTTCTTCCGTGTAATCTCGACTGTTAAGTCTTTTAACAATACTCTTTATTTGCTTCCTCACTAAAGCCTTGCTTTTTGTCGTAATGTATTAAAATAATCTAGGCAAGGTTATTTTCAAGGCGCAACGGACTACGGAATACAAACTAGACTTGTTTGTGGCAATCCCGAAACTAGCCAAGTACAGTCCCGGGATTTTCGGGGCCAGAAAACGGTCGGGATCCCGGGATTGTATTCTCTACCTTTAGTTGAACGGCGCTGTTTAGTAAAGTGCCTAGGCTGTTAATTGAACGGCGAATTAAGCTAGTTGGCTGCGACATAGCTAAGTTGGAGAACAAGCGCATACGATCTGCTTAATGTTAAGCAGTTACCATAGCCTATAGATGCTTGCAAAAGCACAGACATTATTGGTGTGTGGGACAGAGGAAGGGGAAGAGGGGGGCTAGGCATCCCGCTCTCTCACTCATTATCTATACATCTATACAAATAAATAAAAGTGGAGTGTCTGTTTGTAATATCAAAATAACACATTTTCACTAAATGCATATGAAAGTACATACGATACCTATAGCAAAAACGCGAATTAAAAAACTTTTGTCTGTCTGTCTGTCTGTCTGTCTGTCTGTGTGTTTGTTCCGGGTAATCTCCGAAACGGCTGGACCGATTTCGACGGGACTTTCACTGGCAGATAGCTGATTTTATAGCGGGTAACTTAGGCTACTTTTATTTTAGAAAAATATAATTTAAAAAATGGGTCCTGTCGCGCGGGCTCAGAACGCGGGACCGTACTTTATTGTTAAGTTAAATTCCACGCGGGCGAAGTCGCGGGCTCAGCTAGTTATATAAATAAATAAATATTGCATGACGAACACACCAACTGTATGGTCCCAAACTAAGCAACGCTTGTACTATGGGTACCGTACAATGGACTGGGGGCGATCCCAGTGACATCCAGACCTAGACAAATTACGAAAAGGCCATTTCCGAAATTTGCCCGGCGGGAATCGAACCCGCACCCACCATGTGCAGTGAGCCGAGCGGCCTACGCTCGAAGCACTGCGCCAAGCGGTCGTCGAAATTGGTCGAATTGGTAGAATATGATTTCTTATGTTTTCCCCGAAGGCAATGGGGTTTGATGTGGGTAGCTGCCTACTTCGAGAGAATTCTACTAACTAAGCTGCCTTGAAACAAGTGGCATCAAAGAAAAAAGTAAGTAGTCGACCTACTTACTTCCCGTTATTATGAAAGACACCATTCCATATAAACTCAAGACGAAGATCATAGTTTATTACTTTAAAACATAACACGAGTAGGTAGTAAGGTTCGATAGTGTGTTTATTTCGCAAACGAAAATAGAATTCCTAGTACAATAATATCCTAATAAATTAAGTATCTGTTTGGAAAGGGTTCATGTCAAGAGCATCCGACTGAACCGCCCTGCCGTGAAAATGGGTGTGTCACGACGGGACACATTGCTTTTACTGCGTACCTAATGCCACCGAATATTTTATTAAGTTGAGTTAATGTGAGTGAATGTTGAGTTAACAAACTCAAAAACTAAATTGACGATGGCGATCTCAATCACTCTCAAAACAGTATGGACCATGTTTTCACGACCAATGAGTGGTTCAACCACCTGTTAGATTTCAAGGTACAGATTCATGTTCCTGCAATTCTGTATGTAGTCATATTGCAGTAGGTACCTATCTAACTCTACGTTGAATTAACAGCAAGTGTTTATTATTACAAGCTGTTGCCCGCCAAATCGGTCCAGCCGGTTCGAAGATTAGCTTGATAAAACATACAGACAGACAAAAAATATTAAAATAGTTTTATGTTATAAATTATTAACAAGTTGTTTATTTTTACATTACGAACAGGCACTTCAATTGTTTTATTAGTATAGATACTTTATCAACTTTACACAATGTAATTGAATGGTTTGCCTGGTTCTTGTACTGGGTTTATACGTTGACATTACCTAGAATAGCATTACTTGTTGCCCTAGACTTGTAAAGTAGGTCACCCATCGTCAGATGTATTGTGCGACGGATCGGATGAAAAATCAGTTCCATGTTTCCTAACATTTGCATTCGCTGATGAGTTTTGTGCAGCGATTTTATTTCGAGGCCGCGGCATCAAAGACTGTTGGTTTGAAGCCAATTCTGAAAATTAGCTTTTCAGAACTACCTTTGTTTTAGTACGTCTCCAATAGTTTATGTAAACGTTTAATTAGGCGCCAACCCTACTGAAATTAGAGCAATTTTATTTGGGATCTTTTGAACTTGAAATACTGACCAAATCTGTTTACAAAGTAATAATTAACGTAGCATATTTATGAGGGCTTCAATTCAGCTAACTTTGGTATATATTAGTAGGTAGGTAGGTATATTATTTGATATTTATAAAAAGGTGTACGTACATAGTTTGTATTATATTGAAATAATTTGTTAGTCGCATAATTTTCCAAAGAGATAAAATAACTCGTTTTCATAATTCAATTTATTTGTGAAATCTACTTTGCTATGTAAACAATTAAATGTCAACATTAGAAATAAATCATAACAAACAAAATGTCGAGAGGTAAGTGCCGCAATATTTTTGCTAGAGTGCTCAAAAAGAGATTTATTCTGGTGTTCTCATTTTACGCGGGCGCTGTGAGTACACGGGTTCCCGGAGGTACAATTATAGCCATAACCATCCGTAACTGATGTCTTACAACAACAACTTAGCATCTAGAAATATGATATTCAGGCTTTCGAGTGTTGACTTAGGTATCTACTACATAGGTACCAGGGTGTGACACATGACTTCAAAAAGTGGAACAACGAATACCAATCCCTTAACTGCCTTAACAATGAATGGAGACTACCACGAAATACATAATGCTGAAGCCATGCGAACTCGAAAAACAAAATTTTAAACTTACCATTACCTACTACTTAATCACTTAACAAAAAATCACGCCTGACAGAAATAATCCTACTAATATTATAACTGCGGAAGTTTGTGACTGTGGATGTATGTTTGTTACTCTTTCACGAAAAAACTACTGAACGGATTTGGATGAAATTTGGAACACATATAGTTTATTACCTGGATTAACACATAGAATACTTTACTTAAGTTTAGTCTACGCGGTCGAAGTCGCGGGCAGAAACTATGAATTATATAAGAAGGTAAAAAAATACGACGGATTACCTTGGCAGCAGGTACCTTAGACTTTCCAAAAACATAAGTATAAAGTACACATGCAAAGGTGAAAACTTAATTTTATAATATTTACTCATGTCGTCGTGTATATTAGGGTCTAAAATAAATTAGTTTGCTTGATTTAGCGACGGCGCGCGGCTAACAAAACATTTGTAGTAACAATTTTAGCCCTCGTCTGTCAGTAATTAAAGTTCGTCCTGGGTTTGACAATGAAACAAAATCTGTAATTTGTCAAACTCTACACTTTAATTGGTGAAGCGCTTTAAACAAAACCAGCTTAGTAACAAAATAATGTTAGAGAATGAGTCCGTTAAAAGCACGTAATTAAAATATCACAGACCCTATTGGACAGTGATAGACATTGACGGTAAAGCGGGTAGACTTTGAACTCAACAACGATAAATCAACGATCAACCATCACTCTACCTTCCCTTCTCTGATATGCAACGGGCGCTTACCAGTACGGTTTGAAACAGCTGTTCAAGAAAGTGGGAATATTTAATCTTACCCACATTTTCATATTGACTGCGTCGTTTGCGATTTTGGTTCGATTTTTGTCTTAGTTTCACCTAAACTCGGACAATCTTGGGTTCAATTTGAGACAAACGATATTTGATTTTTCAGTAAAAAAATAAGTTAGATTCTGTAGGCAGAGCTCTTCTTAATATTGGACAACAATCAGATGTAAGTTTAAAATACTGCTAGTTGGAGGCGAATGATTTAAAAGGACAGTTGTAATAAAAAAACTCTTCAGATTATTTTTTAGGAAGATAAGTACATGATCTTTGGCCTTTACTAAGGCGGCGCCATGCAAATTATCTTGGATGATTAAATGAGATCTTAAATATTTTGTAAACTAACTTATTCTTGGCACGTTTTTGTCTTGATTTGACACCAAATTACGGTTTATTATGTACTAAATTAGATACAAGTTAACGAACTTGAGTATGCACGTTGGTTTAAGTATGTTCTATAATCAAATAGATGGCAGACACTACTCTTGTTATCTAAGTCTAAGTAGTTTTTGTATATAGGTAACAATCAATTTAGATCTATTATTAAATTATTAGTTTCAATTTGATTAGGACAAAATAATGTCCATCCAATGTAACAGATCCTACTAATATGATAAATGCGAAAGTTTGAGAGTGTGGATGTATGTTTGTTACTCTTTCACGCAAAAACTACTGAACGGATTTGGATGAAACTTGGAACACAGATAGTTTATAACCTGGATTAACACATAAAATACTTTACTTAAGTCTATGCGGACGAAGTCGCGGGCAGCAACTAGTTAATAATAAAGCACCAAAATGTTCGGCCGATAACCGTTTCCGATAATTTGACAGTTCGGATAAACGGTATTTCATGACACAATGGAGCGTGGACCGCGGCCATTTTCATTTACACGGAACCGGGGACGCAGCGGAGAAAACGCTCCAGTGTACACAATGAATAATTACATCGCCGTTAGGAAGGGTGGACTTGGATTTTAGAAAGTAATTGGGAAAAAAAGATTGATTGCAGTCGCGACGCACGACGCGACGCGCCGAGAGTAATCCAAAGTTGTGATGAGGTAGGCGAAGTAACGCATACATTCACCAGAAGGAAAACATGATTGTAAACTGAGATCGATGTTGTGACCGCGATTGATTACCTATATAGCTAATTACTTTACATATTGGTGCCTATCAAAGCCACATGGATGTTGTATTTGGGGCGCCAGCTTTTGTAAAAAGCCCCATGGGTTTTCATGGGTGCTAAAGTTCATTTGATGACGCATTTATAAAAGAACTGGTTAAGTACGAGAATGCTTCTCGTAGGTGCTGGATCCCCGAGCACCCGCGCGTCGGCGCCTCTGATTGGGAAGTAGTTATTCAAATACCTACTCAGCCGTGAAATGCGTTTAAACGTGGACAGAGTTTATATCGTGTGCTAAAGTTCTAATTGCTTAGTTCCAAGCGACCGCTCTCACCTCAACACCAAGTCTTCTGACGCAAGTTACGTGATTTTTCAATTTGCTTAGGGAATTAAGTTTGTTCTGTTGTATTGAAGGGAAAACTGTTGAAAACGTAATTGCAACACTGAACTCCATACGCCAGCTGTCTTCAATTATGTGTCACTTGTCATTATGATAGACGTTTGATAATATATTGTCTGTGATCTGCTCTGCTGCTTGTTAAAACAATAAAAAGATTATTGCTCAGTTTGCGTATTTAATTTAATAAATAGTTCTGGAATTACATAAATTCTTTCACCAAATTATCAGGTTATGGGCGATATATGTCCGAAAGTATATAGAAAAGTAATTCGATACAAAAGTGCCGCGATTCAATTAGATTCAAATTAGATAACCTCGCAACCGGCCATTACCACCGTGGTCGTTATTTTTTTTTCAGCATCGTTTTGACGAAAATACATTAAAAATGGTATCACAAATATCAATGGGCACCATTGAGAAGCTAATTGGAAGAGAAAATTACCAAAGTTGGAAATTTGCCGTAAAAAACTATCTGGAACATGAAGAATTGTGGCAGGAGATTGAACCTGACTCAGGTTATGTATCCGACATCAAGAAAAATACGAAAGCAAAATCGAAAATAATACTGTTGGTAGACCCAGTTAACTATGTCCATGTTCAGGAGGCTACAACAGCGAAACAGGTTTGGACAAAACTCGAAAAAGTGTTTGATGACTCAGGGCTCAGTAGAAAAGTAGGTTTATTAAGAGATCTGATTACCACCAATTTGGAAAACTGCTCGAGTGTCGAGGAATATGTTAATAAGGTAATATCAACAGCTCATAAGTTACGGAATATCAATTTTGTTGTTGGAGACGAGTGGCTTGGTACGTTGCTGCTCGCTGGCCTCCCTGATTACTACAAACCGATGATAATGGCTTTAGAGAGCTCTGGTGTGACTATTACTGCTGATTATGTAAAAACTAAGTTGTTACAAGAGGTCAAGGTATCAGATTCTGTTGCTTACTATGCCAAGTCATATAATAAACAAAATATGTCAAAGTTCACACCAAAATATCCACATAACCAATCACAAGAAAAAAGGCAACCCAAAGGCCCACGGTGCTTTGTATGTAATAAGTATGGGCACATGAGTAGAGATTGTTATTTTAAAGATAAAAAGAAGGGTTCCTCTAACAATGGTAATATAAAAAATAATGGTTATTATGCTGCTTTTCCAGTTGCTGCTGAGTTGGATGGAAACTGCTGGTATGTTGATTCCGGAGCGTCATTGCATATGTGCAATAATAGGAATTGGATGTATGATGTTTCTCCATCTACAATAAATAACATCAAAGTTGCAGACAATAAAACAGTAGCAGTAAAAGGCAGTGGCAAAGTGGATTTTCAGATAACAGATTCAAATGGCATACTACGGACAATACAGGTCAGAGATGTTTTATTTGTACCCACACTAACAGTAAATTTACTTTCTGTAAGTCAAATGGTAAATAATGGCTGTGAAGTGAAATTCGAGAGAGATGGTTGTCAGATATATCAAAATAATAAATTAATATTGACAGCTTTGCATCGCAATAACATGTATATATTAAATAATGTTTCCGAAGCACCGGCATTGCTAGCAACAATAGATGAGCGAGATATAAATCTATGGCATCAAAGGATGGGCCATCTCAATTTCACAGACTTACAGAAAATAACAGAAAGTGCAGAAGGGGTTCAATTATTAAAAAAGGGTAATCAAGTTTGTACAACTTGCTTAGAAGGAAAAATGAATAGACAACCATTTAAGAATACTGGTACTAGAGCTTCTGAATTGCTCCAATTAATTCACTCTGATTTATGTGGTCCGATGGAGACAAGCTCTATTGGAGGTGCCAGATATTATGTTACTTTCATAGATGATTACAGTAGGAAAGTATGTGTCTATTTCATGAAGAATAAGTCTGAGACATTAGAAAAGTTTAAAGAATTCAAAAATGTTGTTGAAAATGAAACTAATAAAAAAATAAAGGTATTGCGCTCAGACAATGGAAGAGAGTATATAAATAATGAGTTTAAATTGTTTCTGTGTAAATCTGGTATCCAGCATCAAACGAGTAACCCATATACACCTCAACAAAATGGCATGGCAGAGCGAATGAATCGCACTTTAGTAGAGAGAGCTAAATGCTTAATTTTGAACTCCAGATTACAAAAACATTTTTGGGCTGAAGCGGTTTCAACAGCAGCTTATATTATAAATCGTTCACCAACAAAAGCTTTGGAATACAAGACACCATATGAAATGTGGACAGGTAAAAAACCAAATTTAAATAACATGAAGATTTTTGGTTGTCATGCAATGGTTCATGTGCCAAAGGAAAACAGACAAAAATGGGATTCAAAAGCTATTAAAATGATATTTGTGGGTTATTGTGATTATACTAAAGGCTACAGATTGTATGATGAGAGTAAAAAACAAATATACAAGAGTAGAGATGTTGTTTTCTTGGAACACACAGTTAAAAATAATTGTGTTATTATGCCGCTTACTATTTTGCAGAAACAGGAAACTACTACAGCTACACAAGAATCTGATACCAATACTTTAGTAAATGAAAGTTCAGAAGAGGAAAAATTGTTTGATGCCACCAGTGAATTATCAAATTCAGAATCAGATAAGGATACAGATTACACACCGGAGAGCTTTGAAGAAGAAGATTCTATGCCATTTAGAAATATAACTCTGAGGCCAAGGAATACCAAACCTAATACATATTTTTGTCATGAAGAGAAACCAACTGATTCAGCAGTATTATTAAAGGAACCAGAGACCATGGAAGAAGCTTTTTCAGGCCCTCAAGCAAAAGAGTGGAAAGATGCCATGGATAGTGAATATGAATCACTCCTTCAGAATAATACATGGACATTAGTTACTCTACCCGAAGACAAAAGAGTAATCCCTTGCAAATGGGTTTATAAAATGAAAACCAATGCAAACGGTGAAGTTGTACGATACAAAGCAAGATTAGTCATAAAAGGTTTCATACAAAAGAAAGGAACTGAATATAATGAGATTTATGCTCCGGTAGTACGGCATACCTCAATAAGATATTTGTTTGCAATGGCTGTAAAAGAAAACTTATATATAGATCAAATGGATGCAGTTACAGCTTTTTTGCAGGGAGACATAGATGCTGAAATATATATGAATCAACCACCTGGCTATGAACACGGACACGAAGTCTGCAGATTAAATAAGTCAATTTATGGCTTGAAACAGGCAAGTCGCCAATGGAATTTAAAACTCACTTCCGTGTTAAAAAAGTTGGGATTGAAAAGTACGTCTGTGGATCCATGTGTGTACTACAAAAATGATACCGGAAGTATTCTGTTTATATTGATATATGTTGATGATTTATTGATATTTTATAACAACATAGAGAAAGGTAAAGAAATAAAGCAACAACTAAAGAGTAAGTTTGATATGAAAACACTTGGACCTGTGAATCATTTTATTGGTTGGAGAATAAGTCAAAATGTAGCTAGAGACCAAATTCATATTGATCAGACTGCCTATATAGAGAAAATTCTACAAAGATTCAATATGACAGATTGTAATCCAGTTCATTCACCCTGTGATCTTAGCTATAAATTGATCAGCACAGGAGAACAAAATAATATTGTTAGAAATGTTCCTTATCAAGAAGCAATTGGGAGTTTACTTTACCTATCACAAGGTACAAGGCCAGATATATGTTTTATAGTAAATAAATTGAGTAGCTTCAATAACAAACCAGAAATACAACACTGGCTAGCAGTAAAAAGAGTGCTGCGCTACATAAAGGGAACAAAGGATTGTAAATTAACATTTAGTCAAAATAAAGAAGAAAGAAGAGTGTTTGGCTACTGTGATTCAGATTGGGCTTCAGACATTAACAGCCGGAGATCATGCTCTGGCTACACTTTTCTGTTTCAGGGTGCATCAGTCTCTTGGTGTTCTAAACGTCAGAACACAGTTGCATTATCAACCATGGAGGCAGAATATATGGCACTGGCTACTGCCACACAAGAGGCTATGTGGCTAAGGCATTTAGAGTCAGAACTACATTGGAATGTCACAGTTGCACCTACTATAATTTATTGTGATAATCAAAGTGCTATCAGATTTGCAGGTATTGATTCTTACTGTGCCCGCAGCAAACATATTGATATAAGATATCATTTTCTTCGAGAAAGAGTTGCTGAAAAGGAAATTGAACTCAGCTATGTTGGTACTCAAGATATGGTTGCTGACGTACTTACAAAACCTATTTCTCAAAAGAAGACTGAAGACTGTTCCGTAGCTATGGGTTTGCAATTAAGAAGAGGATGTTGAAAACGTAATTGCAACACTGAACTCCATACGCCAGCTGTCTTCAATTATGTGTCACTTGTCATTATGATAGACGTTTGATAATATATTGTCTGTGATCTGCTCTGCTGCTTGTTAAAACAATAAAAAGATTATTGCTCAGTTTGCGTATTTAATTTAATAAATAGTTCTGGAATTACATAAATTCTTTCACCAAATTATCAAAAACTCTACAAACGGCACGGAAACTCATTTGTTATTTATAACTCTCCGTAAGAAAAATAATCAGGTTTTTGTTTAGACGTTTTCACAAACAGATTTTCAGCGGTCTTAAGCAAATATTTGGTTGGTTTAGAATTTTTCGATTAGGTATAATAAGATTGACCGCTGAAGTTATAAGTACAATCAATAAGGAAATAAAACTAAAAATATTTCTTCCAAATTCTTAAACTGAGTGTTAAAATAGATCCTTAGCATCAATGAAAATGAAAATATACATTATCTTCACAACGCATTATTTTTTTTAAGTATAGGGACATATGGACAGGTGCAGTCATCTGCACCTCTTAGGTAACATTTCCAGCATAAGTTGAGCTCTCTTTTTACGGAACCCAATAATAAAGAGAGCTAGCTTATGCTGGAAATGTTCCCTAAGATGTGTAGCGGACCGTACCAACATAATGATTTGCAACTCTGGTCACAGCGGTCAGATATTAAATACAGCTTTAATTTATCTGATCAGAAGACACATATTTATCTACAAAACACTTGTATTTTGAAGTTATTATTCTCGCATCTCGTACATTTTCAATTTACAGAGTCTCCGCCGTAAAAAATGTATAAAAATCGTATTTCCATTAAAGGATTTTACGTGAAGATAAACGAAGATATATATCTAGAAGAGTTTTATTTATGTACTCGTTCATTTTGTCGATTGAGAAGGTTCATAAATTGAATTAAATAGCGTATAAAACGCGCACGGTTTTAGAGTGGATGTTTTATTGATGCTGTCGCTTACGTATCGCTTTCGCATCGTTTGACTTCGACGTGGACTTAACTTTTTTAAATAATGTCAAAAGATGCCAAAGTGGGCCGGACTGGAGAGAAAAAAAATACCTGTTGATAATTGTTTTTTAGAAAAGTTATATGACTTTAATTTCTTCTACATTTTAAATAATAATAATCTCCCTGGAATTGATAATTTAAATATTCGTGCTGGGACATAATATAATAGGTATATTGTGCAATTAACTCTATCACAGATTGGATAGTCTGCTACATATACCAGGCATGCCTTTTAAGTTCTGTCGTTTCCATATTTCCCGGCAATGTTGAATTTGGAACTGTTCTATATTCGAATGTGTTTAAATTTCGAATCTCAAAACAATTGAAAGTTTTGGGATTAATGCTATTGTTTAGTCACAGCGTCGATTAGAATCTGTCAGGTTACGTACGAAAATGAATCTTTCTAAGGAAAATGTTCGTGCAATAATTTTCTACAACTTTAGAAGAGGCCTGACACGGCTTCAGTGTTTTGAAGAGCTAACATCTGTGTTCAGTGATGAAGCCCCATGTATGCGGACTGTCGAACGCTGGTATTTATAATTCCAGCGTAGACATACTAGTCTTAGTGACAAATCTCGCGAAGGACGGCCAAAATCCGCCTTCACTGAAGATAACATCATTGCTGTGAGACAACAAATTCTCTAAGATCGTCATGTGACGTATCGAGAGATAGAGGTTCTATTAGGCATCTCAGGGACAACCATTCAGAAAATCTTGCATGAAGCGCTTGGTGTAAGAAAGCTAGTTTGCCGTTGGATACCGCATCTGCTTTCCGAGGATCACAAGGCGGCCCGCGTCAGATGGTGTAAGAAAACTCTGCAAAGGTTCAACCAAGGAGAGTCAAATCACGTCTACGACATCATCAGTGGTGACGAATCTTGGATCTATGCCTACGATCCTGATTCCAAACAACAATCTACAATCTGGGTCTTTCAAGACAAGCCAAAACCGACTAAAGTTGTTCGTTCTCGAAGCACTTCAAAGAAGGTGGTGGCCACGTTCATTGGAAAAACCGGCCATATTGCGACTATTGCACTTGAAGATCGTAGAACGGTTAATGGAGAGTGGTATACCACAGTTTGTTTACCACAAGTCACCGCCAACTTCGAAAATCTAACTCAAAGCGACGCATCATCCTGCACCACGACAACGCAATCTCACACAGCGCTCGTCAAACGATTGAGTATTTGAAGCAGGAAAAAGTAGAAATTCTTGATCATCCTCCATACAGTCCTGACCTAAGCCCTAACGATTTATTTACATTTCCTAAAATTAAGAAAAGTCTTCGTGGTCAAAGGTTCCAGTCCGGTGAAAAAGCAGTCGACGCTTTCAAGTCAGCCATTTTGAACACCCCCACTTTAGAGTGGTATAAATGTTATAATAACTGGTTTGAGCGAATGGAAAAGTGTATTAAGCTACGTGGTGAATACTTTGAAAAACAATAAAAAGTACTATAAGGTTCTAGTTGTGTTTTATTCTTCAAACGACAAAACTTAAAAGGCATCCCTCGTATACAACTAGGTAACATACATAATATGTAAATTTTCCGAGCTAACATAGACAATTTACCCTGCAACAAAACAGACAACCAAATTTGGGTGAGCAATTTGACGACACATATGTACAAAGGCAAACCCGATAATAGTCCGCTGCCACTCCGTTTATAGAAATAGAGCAGCTATATAATATGAAGTAGGTATAGCGCATGCGTAGCGTAGATGAAAGGTGAAAGGAGAAGCCTGTTGACCAGCATTGAAAATAGAAGAGGAAAGATGATTCGGAATTTGATAAGATATGACGTTTTCATGAAAACAATCATAGAAGGGAAGATAGAAGGCAAGAGGGCAAGAGGAAGACCTAGGAGAAGCTATTTCGACCAAGTGAAGGAAAAAGTGAATGTCGTGTTGTATCAAAAGGTCAAGGAACTGGGAGAAAATCGCAATGAATGGAAAAAACTCCACCGACAAGAGCATCGCTCTTAAGTTTATGATGATAGCGCATGTAACTAAACCTTAAAAAATCATGTATTTTTTGTGAATATATTA
This sequence comes from Notodonta ziczac, assembly GCA_918843915.1. NCBI lineage: Eukaryota > Metazoa > Arthropoda > Insecta > Lepidoptera > Notodontidae > Notodonta > Notodonta ziczac. Next base: position 6,565,102 of record OU974047.1, read on the forward strand.
AAAAGTCACAAAAAGAACTTAACAAATGATTCCTATATTATATTTCCTGGCTGCCAGCATAACTACGTTAAGTGAGAGAGTTCGATGCCTCAACCCCCTCACTACCTCGCCCTCTCTCCCAATCCCTTCAGGCCAGCAGCGTGCGATCAATGCCGTTGGTATTACAAGCATCTTTAGGTTACGGTAACTGCATAACATCAGACGGGCCGCACGTTTGTATAAAAAAATCCGGTGCGCTTGCGTTCGTAATACTTCTCCTCCTGAATGGATTGGCCTTTTATTGGACCTATGGGGCCACCTGGAGGGTTCGTAGCTTCACTTGGACCCTGTAGAAGGAGTTTTGGCGAAATGCAGAAAATACGCTAAAGCAACTACAGGCAAAAGCTAGGTGTTAAATAATAAAACGTAGGTACTTAGGTACCTACTTAATTACCAAGTAAACATTTCGTCACCGCGACATATTTTCGCCGTCGAAATTCGGTCGCAGATTCAAAACATTAAACAGGGTTACGTAATGATGGACAGATTGGTAAATACGCATTCATATATCTGCCACGTCACGGCGCTATTAGCCACATCAGAAGAGCGAGTTAATCGCGGCTCGAACCATCCATCAACGCAGGCCAGTCATCGGCGCCCACAAATCCTGGATGCGTACTTAATAGCCTACCAAATTTATTTAATGACAGATAGGGATCGATATAAATAAATATCATCAACTCTATTGTCCTAAACTAAGCAATGCTTGTTACTATGGGTACCGTACAATGGACCGAAGGCAATCCCAGTGACACCCAGACCAGGGCAAATTACGAAAAGGCCATTTCCGAAATTTAGCCCAGCGGGAATCGAACCCGCTACCACTATATGCAGTAAGCCGAGCGGCCTACACTCGAACCACTGCGCCAAGCGGTCGTAAATATTTTTATATATTTTTCGGAGCAATGCGAAGAAGGGATGGGGGGCTCTAATCCTGCAATAAATCAACCGCGGCGTTGAAGTAAAAATGTGGGTACAGTCAGCAACCCATGTAACTGAACAATCCCAGTTTTTCAAATCGCTTGCACACTTTTGTTTTTAACCCCAGGCGAAAAAGAGGGGCGAAAAAGTTTAACATGTGTATATGTGTGTCTGTCTGTGGCATCGTAGCGCCCAAGCGGCTGAACCGATTTTAATTTTGTTTTTGTTTTTGTTAGTGAGGTGCTCTGATCAAAAGTGTTCTTAGATATGTTTCATGAAAATCGGTTTTGCTATTTGAAAATTATCAGCTCTTTGTAGTTTAAAAAGTCGTCGCATAGGGGGTTTTTTAAATTTTCAATTTAGAGTTATGCATAAATTTTATGAATTACTAGCTGAGCCCGCGACTTCGTCCGCGTAGAATTTAACTTAACAAAAAAGCCCGCTCCCGCGTTCTGAGCCCGCGCGACAAGACGCATTTTTAAAATTTTGGTTTTTTAAAATAAAAGTAGCCTAAGTTGCTGCTTATAACATCAGCTATCTATCAGTGAAAGTCCCGTCAAAATCGGTCCAGCCGTTTCGGAGATTACCCGGAACAAACACACAGACAGACAGACAAAAAAAAATAATCGCGTTTTTGCTATAGGTGTCGTAAGTACTTTGATATGCACTTAGTGAAAAGGTGTTGTTTTGATATTACAAACAGACACTCCAATTTTATTTATTTGTATAGATGTTTAGATTTTTCTTTATAACTTATACCGTACTATTCTTGTAATATCAGCAGATATTTGATATTGACAATCTACACCAAACTTTGTAAAATAAAGAGTACTTACCTAACTATTTACCGATTGTCAATGATGCAGGCCATAATCCACCACGCAGGCCCAGTGCGGGTTAGCGGATTTTACATGTCTTTCGAAAATGATTTACTTACATATTCAAAGACCTGTAGGTTTCCTCGCGAAGTTTTCCTTCACCATAAGCAAGTGATAACCATACATTAAATTATGATTCACACACATATTTCGAAAAACCTAGAGGTGCGAGACGGGGTTTCATCCCTGGACCTTGTGCACACAAGACGCTTGCTTAACCAATCAGCTATCATTGTTAGGTCCGTATTAATAAATCTATCTCAAATCTGAGAGCGATCTTGTAAATGTCTTTGTCGTATAGCTTGCTCATACACACAGATATAGATTTACATGGATAACGCAAGTATCACGATTTGTATTGAAACCAAGCGTGCCGAATTTTTAACACCAACTGTGACGTCATTAGTGATGGGAAATCCAAACCGATTCAAAGACACCGATGCCGCCGATGCCCCTCCGCCCGCTACGATTCTCTCGAGTGATTATCTCGCTCATACCTACTCATATTTTTATATCTCTAGTCGCGGGGACTGTAAGTTAGCGGCGACCAACCTTGACGCTTGGTGAGGGTTTCGTACACGCAAAGTACATGCATTTGCGTTATCTATGTAAATCTATATCTGTGGTCATACCCATACAAAATGACATGTAAAAGCGTACTCAAGACCGTTCTCAGACTTAAGATCGATTTATTAATACGGAACTTAGGTAGGTACTTAGTGAGTGTTTGAAATAATTTTATGTATCTCAGTAACGCACTGGAACCCACGTCGCAAATGTAACATCGGTTGGCTAACGCTTTAATTAATTAGTTCCCCACAAAAGGGCCACATTTCGTTATGACGTCCAAGCTCTGACTCATGTTATACACGAAAAATAACAAAAGCTTGAGGAATTTGACCCACTTCAAATAGTAAAGGCCAAGAAAAAAGATTACCGTAATGGTGACCGTCCACATGGCTATGCTGTGAAGCGTCATCCAATAGGATCGTTTCCTTTCCTCAGCTTCACCCATCATAGCTGAAGTTGACAGGAAATAAAGCGATCCTATTGGTCTGAGATGCCGGGCCCGCTTCATAGTGCAGCCAAGTGGACAGTCACCCTAAAGGTGCGCAATACCTTCACACAATTTAGGTTAGTGTGAGAAAAACACACTTGATCTAAGAATAGCTACGTTTTATGGCGGCCAGGAATGTACGCTAAGTCATGGCAAACAAGAGAAAAACATAAAAGTTAAGTACGGAAATACTATTCGTATTCGTATCCAATTATTATTCTGTTGTATTGCATGTATTGAAACTTTCTATATGTGATAGCCGATTGGTTAAACACGCGTCTTGCGGGTACAAGGTCTTGGGTTCAAAACTCAGCTCGCACCTCTAGCGTTTTCGAAATCTATGGGCGATTTTTTAAAATGAATTTTGCCTATACGAACACTATGAAAAGTGACGTATTCAGATACGCAATACGTCAATTTTGACGTATTCCGAGTCGAGTCAAGCTTCAGCGGTTAACAAAGGTGGGCCCCTGATGTGTGTTGAACACTTCACAAATACACATACAAGTTGTTTACTCTTTCATACTTACCCTATCTCACAGTCTTCCCACGTAGTACAAATAAAAAAATGGAATTGGAATTCCATCTATTTCTCCTCTGTCCTTATAATACAAATTAAAACAGTAAATCGAGTCAATTTGGCAACTGCATATTTTATAGATAAAATCAGGCTGTGACAACAATTTTAATTAAACGATTGCGACTCGATTTGTGATCGATTCATTGCCGAGTCGGCGAAGCGTGGTTAAATAGTGGTCATTTGTTTACATTAATTAGCTTATCTTTTGAAATTTATCCGAGGGTTGACAATGGAATACTAGTACAATGTTCGCTTTAAATATTGGCGTAGGGATATCTGATTATTTATGTATTTAATAAACTTTTTAAAACTATATGAGGCATTCATAAAAAGGAAAAATTATACCGCTAAACAAATTACATTAAGCAAATTTTCTTCGTAAACTGAAATGTACCGTATTATCCGTTTAGGCGGCTCCAAGAGTCCCCCCCGACCCACTCACCGCTCTCCTAGACTCAGATGTCGAGGAGAACGACACACGCACACTCCCCGCCAGACACCGACCTCGCCGGCGAGGTCGACGAACCCCCGCTTCCGCTAGAAGGTGCGTCTACTTACCTAGACGCACCTTGGCACCCGACAAGCCCGCTGAGTTTCTTGCCGGATCTTCTCAGTCGAGGTCGCGTTCCGATCCGGTGGTAGATTTACCCTCGCCACCTCTCCTGGCAGCGGCCCAAGCCGAGGTCGTGTCCCTAGTGACGCCCTTGAGCTAGCTGCCCCCCTGCCCCTATGGCTGGAGCGCACTTGCGCTCGCCCTCTGTCCGGGTGAAGTTGTTATGGCCACTCTGGCCAACAACATATAGTCAATTCAAAAAAAAAAAAAAAAAAAAAGCGGCTCCAAGAGGCGCTTTGTTTTGCAAAGCTCCATTAACTTAAACCTTAGTAAAGGCCCTGTTTTTAATAATTATTATCTCATCATTTCCATAATAATTTATATAATTATTCCGACTAGAATACAGTTTGAGTTGGACTCATAAGCAAGAAGTTTTGAAGATTTTTTTTTTAAAATTTATTTGGGTTAAAACAAAACCATGCCTGTATTCTCCAAAGGGGTGCGCAGAGGTGGTAGAGCTTATGTTATGTGAGCGTATACGGACTGGCTCGATTGGGGTAATACCACCCATTCACAGAAGATAAGCGTAAAGTTAGCTATTATAGCTACATTTGGTACAGTGAGTGAGAGAGCCGGAAGACCAACCCTTCCCTCACTTCCCAACATCTGTCCCACTCCCATTCAGGTCGACAGGGTTCGAGTTATGCGATTGGTATTCCAAGCATCTGCAGGTTACGGTAACTGCTTAACATCGGGCGGGCCATACGCTTGTTTGTCAACTTTGTTACATAAAAAGTTGTGAATTTGCATCCTTATTTTGAAAACTGGATGAAGAAGCAAAATATTATGTTGTTCTTATGCGAGCAAGAACAATATAATATTTTGATTCTTTTAATTTCGTAATTCGAATATTAAAAAGATAGAAAAATACAATGCCGTCAAGGGACGCCCGAAAGAAGCGAAACAGAAAGGGTATACTTTTTTTTCCAAAACTTAACTTTGTAATTCTCAAACTATCAGCTTTGGAGGAAACTTGAAAGACAAAAGGTGTTACAGGGATACAGCTGTTGTAAGATTTCATAAGACTACATAACCTCTAGTTCTTCAACTGTCCCACAAAGCCGATAGTTTTAGATTTACAAAGTAAAGTTGCAAAAAAAATAGTATACCCTTTCTGTTTCACCTAGTATAGAAGCTTCGCTTCAATAAGAACAAAACGCGATTACGTATTAGGAAAATCTTATCAGATCCCAATGTGATAGGTGGTGAACCAATTATTGTTGTAAGTGCATAGGTACTCTATGCTGTTTAAGTGTGAATTTACATGTTGGCAATGTTACCGCTCTCTATGAGCGTCGAGTGTCGTTAGACGCCGTTTTCCTATCTCGTTTGCGACTTGGAATGAGCTTACTGTAATCACACATTACCGTGCAGCTTGCGGCAAACAAAGCGAATAAGTAGATACCGCGATAATGTTCCCCACAAGCGTAGGGACGCGACGCGACACGAGGTAATCTATACAAATAAATAAAATTGGAGTGTCTGTTTGTAATATCAAAATAACACCTTTTCAGTAAATGCATATGAAAGTACATACGATACCTATAGCAAAAATGCGAATAAAAAAATTTCTGTCTGTCTGTGTGTTGGTTCCGAGTAATCTCCGAAACGGCTACAGCGATTTTGACGGGACTTTCGGACGGGAATTTATCTTAACAATAAAGCCCGGTCCCGCGTTCTGAGCCCGCGCCACTGGACCCATTTTTTAATTTTGTTTTTCTAAAATAAAAGTAGCCTCAGTTACTGCTTATAACATCAGCTATCTAACAGTGAAAGTCCCGTCAAAATCGGTCCCGCCGTTTCGGCCGGTTTACTCTTTGATTTCGAGTGTTTTTATTTTTTTACGCGGAACCCTAATTGTTTTTTCTAAAATTAAAGTAGCCTAAGTTACCCGCTATAAGATCAGCTATCTGCCAGTGAAAGTCCCGTCGAAATCGGTCCAGCCGTTTCGGAGATTACCCGGAACAAACACACAGACAGACAGACAAAAAAATTTTAATTCGCGTTTTTGCTATAGGTATCGTATGTACTTTCATATGCATTTAGTGAAAAGGTGTTATTTTGATATTACAAACAGACACTCCAATTTTATTTATTTGGATAGATACTATGATAATTGTATACTTACAGAGTTGTAATACGGTAACAATATCGATATTAACATAGATGCTTTAAAGCGAAAAGCGCATTTAGAATTTTATTTGCTCGTTCAGTACTGAGCCATTGTCTCTCAAACTTTTTAACGACGCGAATCCTAGAAAAGTCCTAAGTAAATGAACAGCAGGCATCACAGAGATACTTAGATGAATTTAGAAACCTTTCAGTTTTAGTACATAATCTGTTTATATACCTGGAATAAAAAATAAAATAAGGTACCGAACGTGAAATATTAATTTGAGGAAGATACGGTCTTTACTAAAGTATTTTTGTTTCCAGGCTAAGAATACTTGAGAAACCTTGCTTTAACATACACAAACCAGAATTTCGTGCTATTTTTACATTATTGTTTTGCCCTCAGTAGCGCTTACTCGATACATGCTCGTTATTTAATTTCCTCAAGTTCATTGGCGTTTTAACTATTTAGTCGGCATGGCAGTCGTACAGGACGAACCAAGACAACAAAATGTTCCTATAAATCGCCATGCAATGACATAAGTGAAGAGATTGGCTGATCCGATCGCTAATATTATTTCCATACGGGCTGGCTCGCTCGGGGTAGAACCACCCTCTCACAGATCACCGTAATGAAGTATCTGTTACCTATAACTGCGTTTCGTATGATGCGTGAGAGAGCCGGCAGCCCAACCCTCCCATCTCCGCTCTATGTCCCACTTCCTTTCTGGTCAACAACTTCCATGAGCAATGCCTTTGGTATTGTAAGTCAGGTGGGTAGGTACCTACTACATTTTGGCAGACTTTGTATTCTAAAAAAATAATTAAGTTCTAGGTACTATTAAGTATTCTAAGGTGAAGGCGCACGAGTGACGTGCACAGCTAGTGTACAAAGCTAGGTTCAAGGTCGACATGACAACGATTACTTACATTATTCAGTATTCAGCTCCACCGCAGGGGATGGCTAAATCGATGCAAAAACATGAAAGGATGCGAGCTCTATACAAAACGTTCACTTTTTTCGGCCAACCAAAGTGGGCTCTACTTATTTTTAGATGATAGATGTAACTCTGTGGATTGATGTAGTAATTAGGGCTGCATGGAGGTATCACGCTTTTTATTGTACCTATTTGTTGTTCCCTTTAATCATAATTGGGATGATGATGGCTATTTTTTATAGCATTAGGTGTTAAGTTCCTACGTCCTCCGATTACCCAGTGATATCATTTTCAAAATAACTTTTTAATTAGGAAAAATACAGACATAAAAATTTTCACAGTAGTACTAAGGATTTCTTATATTTACGCGAATACTACACATTGAAATAAAACTATTTTTTTACGGATTATATCGCGTTTATTCCACCATCCAACACAGTTAGCTACCGTGGGTAAATCTTTGTTTCAGAGAGCACAAGGGATCTGTGATGAGCAACACCTGGCTGCCGAGATCCGTCACGTCGAGCAAGTATTGCATGACAACAAGCTTCGGATCCCGCGCCGCCATCACAGTGACCGAGTGAAACCAGCCACAGTCGAGCGTCTACCTGCTGTACTACCATACATAAGAGGTGTCACAGACAAGATTGGCTACATCTTGAAACGGGCTTCAATCAAAACTTACTTCAAGCCACCTAAGAAGATTAGTCAGTTCTTACCACCTGTCAAGTGTCACATTCCTCTACAAGATGCAGGGGTATACAAACTCGATTGTGAATGTGGGCTCTCCTACATAGGGCAAACTAAAAGATCAGTAAAAACCCGCGTAAAAGAACACATAGCTGACGTGAAACACCGGCGCTCCACGAAGTCTGCAATCTGTGAACATGTACAGGACCGCACCCGCCATTATATCAGATTTGATAAACCACAGATCCTCGCAAAAGAACACCGATTCCGACCAAGGATGATACGTGAGGCCATTGAAATTAAAAAACATCCAAATTTCAATAGGGAAGATGGCTGGGTGCTACCACCAACTTGGGATCCAGTAATTAATATAATTAAATCCAAAACCAAGTATACCATTGCAAGACCTCGAGACACTGTGAGCACTTTCTGCGTGGATCGGACCGCAAACAACAACTTAATATGAGGGTACCCAGTTACTAACTATGACATCAGGACGTCTAACACCTCAGTCCCCCCGTGACCATGGCTGCTGTAAAGCAGCCGAAACGTCGGGAACATAAAAAGTAAAAATAAACGCGATATAATCCGTAAAAAAATAGTTTTATTTCAATAGTACTAAGGAATTAGTTATGTAGGTACCTAGGAAGTTATAAATAAGTTAAAATTAAATAGCAAATATCTTTGGCAAAAAAAGTGGTAGTTATGAGTTAATGAAATAAAATATAATTCATTCAATATTAGACATCATCCCCATTATTTTTATTAATGTTAGGCTTTCAACGTCGCATACTAGAACGCAAATCAAATTTAATAACCTTTTTTACCTTTGCCGTAGTCGGGTAAAAAGACGCGCCTTGTAAAAAAGGCTACGACGGATCAAACAGCTTCTAAATATTAAAACAAATTTGCCTACTGCTATAATTTCTAACAATAGATAGGTACTATCTATTGATCATCAATTCACGGTACGCATGACAAAATAAGTATCCTTTGAAACTTTGTATCGGGGGTATATCAATCATCAGAATATTGCAAAATCATTGTTTTAAACTTTGATATTTGAGCTTTATCTGAGAGTTTCCTTACGATCCGAAAAATTTACGACACGATATTAATAACAGCTAAAATAAGCCAGTCAACCCTATACATTTAGGGTGCTGGCGTAGCTTGCCCTCTTGAATTTATCGCTTCATTTGTATGAGCTGCGGAAAATGAAGCTGTCTTATTGGTCGAAGCGGTTAGGCCGTAGCTAGACCAGCCAGTCTACCTGACTTATATGGACGGGCACCCTTAATGTAGTAGGTAAAAATACTTAGAGAAAAGTTTCGTCAATAAATTTTCTGAGTACATATTCTCACTTACGAGCTCGTAGGTTATCTTACTTTAATGGCCTATGCTAATGCCATAATATGTTTCTGTTCACTAACTTCGGTCATTAGAAATTCCAACCGTCTAACCTTTATGCCAACTGTTGTCCGAAGTTCGGACTCAATGATTCTAGAAGCCATTATATTTTTTTATCAAAAATATATACCAAAACAAAACAGTGTCGGGCTTCTTCGTGTGAATTACCGCTCAGCTTATTGGCTACAGCTTAACCCTACCACCGTCAGTAAGAAAATACCCCTTTTGACATCCCATTCCTGGGCACGGGCCTCCTCTCAACACGAGGGGGATACAGGCCGTAATCCACCACGCTGGCCCGGTGCGGGTTGGCGGATTTCACATGTCTTTCGAAAATGGTTAGATCTTCTAAGACATGCAGGTTTCCTCAGGATGTTTTCCTTCACCGTAAGCATGTGATAATCATATAGAAATTATGATTCACACATAGATTTCGAAAAACCCAGAGGTGCGACCCGGGGTTTGAACCTAGGACCTGGTGCCTGCAAGACGCGTGCTTAATCAATTGTCTATCAATAAGAAAATGATAAATTAATTAATGCATACTCAACCAAAATATGTCTGCAAATATCTAGTCTCCAGCGTTCAATTGATACGTCACAAAAGTTTCCGGAACTCAAGTACGTGCATCGAATAAATGAATTAGGTATGTTATAGCCACTTCGGTTATACTAGTAACGGGCAGCAGTGTTCTATCCAACTGGACATAAAACTATTATTGGCGAGCGGTTTTTTGGCACGCCCGGGGTAACGGCCTATCGTACGTGAAGGAATCTTATGTCTGAATACGTTACTATTTATGGGGCTTGCCTTAATCTTTTGGCAACTGTTCCTAGGTGGTACCTATACAAATGGAAATTCTCTAATCTAGTTTATATTGTATCAATTGTATCAGGGATGTAAGTATTTGGTTGTTACCGAGACTATCATATCCTACTAATATTATAAATCCTACTAATATTATAAATGTGAAAGTTTGTGAGTGTGGATGTATGTATGTATGTATGTATGTATGTTTGTTACTCCTTCACGCAAAAACTACTGAACGGATTTGAATGAAATTTGGAACACAGATAGTTTATAACCGGGATTAACATATAGGATACTTTTTATCCCGATAATCCCGAAATTTTTGTTACGTTAAATACTACGCGGACGAAGTCGGGGGGCACAGCTAGTTAAAAATACGAAAGTTTGTGAGTGTGGATGTTTGTTACTCTTTCAGGCAAAAACTACTGAACGGATTTGGATGAAATTTGGAAAACAGATAGTTTATAACCGGGATTAACATATAGGATACTTTTAGTCCCAATAATCCCAAAATTTTTGCTAAGTTAAATACTACGCGGACGAAGTCGGTGGGCACAGCTAGTAGATAAATAAATATCGCCAGGCTACCACACCCAGTTTGGTCCCAAACTAAACATTGCGTGGCACCCAGACTTGGGAAAATTACGATAAGGCCATTTCCAAACGTACCACTTTTAATCGTATTAAAAATGGTCGAACTACAGATATAAGGCATGGGCTCAAATCAACACAACATCGAGACGATAGTGTACAGCATGGCGTCGTCGGGTAAGTATCGATGTACAGCAAGTGTGAAAAAACGCTAAACAACAAATAGGGTAATGCGCCGATATTGGGACTTTGATTTATTTGCTACATGTACCTTACATGTGTTTTGGACTTTTTAATAGTACCTAGACGTGTGGAGCGTTTGATTGGGAGATTTTAGAGGAATTTGTGATTTATGGTCGACAACTAAAGGCATCTATTTGCTGTTTCGAAACGAATGTTATGGGTTAACACCCTGTTGATGATATAACTATCAGGAGTGCAAATGAAAACGTCAAATGCTGAAGTCACAGAAATTCATAACGAGAGTCCTAACTCATTACTGCTGACTTGATTGTACATGAAAACTTAAAAAAACTGAAATTGCAAGAAGATTTTTTAACAGTCTGTTAATCAAACTTATAAATGTATTATTTTAACAAGAAGACTTAAAATTCCTTGGCAAATAAACTAAACATACCATAAAATGTTTAGTTAACACTGACAGTAGTTAAATAATCTGGTAGAATAGGTACTGATATAAAACATGCTTTGATTGAAGGTGGTTGTTGCAAAAAATAAAAAGGTGAGATGGTCAAAAACAAAGAAAAAGTCGCCAAGTGACTTATTCCTTTTTCAAGCTACGAAGATAAAAAAATCTACTTATGAAAGTGTTATTTTAACCCAAAATTCTAAAAACAACTCTGCAAAGCTCTTCACAATATTTGCACAATCATCATAAATAGTATAACTACGCTTAGGGTTATCTCCTCGCAGTGAAGACGGGATAGGATCCCAATCGACACCCGCCCTCGGATCCAGCCGAACTTCGTGAAGCCCATTAACGATTATAGGTAGGTACATGATGAATTAGCCGACACGTCATTAATCTTTCAATGTGGTTTTATGTAACATCTCAGAGCTCGCTGGAACATCATAATCCGGAGTCTTTTGAGAGTTAGGTACCTAGTTGTAAGTTTGATGGAAAATGTATATTTGGCACCCATTTCATCGGCAACTTTAGCTCATCGTTCTCTATTTCAAAATGCCGTATAAATTACACCCGAAGAGCCTTTTGGGTTATTATTATTACTTTGGGTTACGAATTACAAATTGGGTTAAATACGTAAGTGCTATGTAGATGAATGTAAAATTGAATGAATGCAATAATAGAATATGCATATTGAAAAACAGTATTGCTGGAAATCATAATTCCAGAACAGGATCCACAGTCATTACTGTATACGTTATAAACGTAATCATAAATTCTCATACATGTTTCTCGGTATTTACAACTACGTAGGTAACGGTGATTCAGACACGCATTTATTTTTCTTTTATCAATTTACGGCACCGGAATATCATCACGTGTTCGGGCGAGATGGTAAACAGAGAGATGAAATTAGAACTTTTAGGACTATATTTCACTTACCATGGGTATATAATGGCGGCACACGAAATTTGACGGCGGCCGTGCATGCTATAGCACCGGTGCCTCCGCCCAGCTGGAGACCGTGGGAGAGCACTTGCACGATCGTGCCCACCACGGTGATGGTCCAGCCCCAGCCACCCTCAGGGTAGTAGCGGCGGGCCAGCGTGAGAGCGGCGCGCGCGCGCATCGCCGCCGCCGTCTCCGCGCCCACAGTCGCGCCGGCACTCGCACACCTACCGTACCACAACACACTTAGACATACCATTTAACAGTTACCAACACTGGTCTTCAGCCAGAATACACTAAATGATAACACCACACTAACCGGCGAAACTGAGAAACTTCACGGGCAGCTTCATATCCTACACTTTTAGAACGACCTCGTTCTGGCAATTGGTTGCACTTGTCCGGAGGCTGGGCGCGTTTTGCGACCACGCCACATGTACACAGTAAGTCTTCGGCTCGGAGTCTGCATGCCGGATGCGGCTTTTGAGCGTATCGCTCGCGGCAGTCGCATTCCGGTGTTCGCCACGATAAAAGACGCTGCAATAAGGTCCGGCGACGTCGATGAGTCGAGTAAGTCCCGCGTTCGATCGCATTCGCTTGTCCCGTGTCCAGGGGATATGACTCCAGTCGAGTAGCCTGACGGCAATCATACCTGATCTTCTTCCGTACGTTTCGGTTGTTACATGAGATAACGGGATTGAAGTTGTGTGTAACGGAATCCCTTTTATCTGCACTACGTTTCGGCTGGCCGTTTTCCGGTGGGAATCCATTTTTTATTTTCTTGACGTCCGCGTTAAGGGATTTCCAAGTGGCGATGACTTCCTCCTGCGAGGGCGTATCGCCGAGATTTGGGAGGGTGTTGGAGTCGGGTAGTTTGTCCGCAGGTCGGGTAATCTCGGGGTCTGGGACAGGCGCCGCCCGCAGTCGCGTGGGCAAGCTGTCAGACCGGCGGAGAGACATTGTCATTCAGATTTGGAGGTCTCATTTTCAAAGCACATCAATGTTTCTCACATTTCACCGCACACGTGTGATGTTACTGTATTTTTATCTGTAACAAAGATGATAATCCATGTATTAGGTAGGTAGCGAAGCCTCATAAGATGTCGGTAATGTTATCAAGTTTTCAAAACAAAGCAACTTTGCAGACAGAGACAGGGTGTGTTACTAGCGGTGCTTGCACCTTGTTATTATGAAATGTATTCAACAAAATAAAGACATTTTACGCCTGATCGTATAAATAAAGGTAAATGAATGTTGATAATATAGCGAAGAATTAATACCACCTGTTTAATATTCCTATGAAATATTTATGAAATGTTATGCAAATCAAGAGATTTAGGGAAATTTCAGTAATCGGGCGATAGCTGTAGGGTATTCGATAATGTTCAATATTCGTGTATTACCTAAAGTAATCACGGGGTGATTAATGACGCTCACTTATTTTGTTAAACTGAAAACACTACAAAGGAGAATTTATGTACTAGGATACTGGAATAAAATAAAGCCTTTTGGAGTTACCGCTTTATCTAAGTTTATTGTTTCGTATAGACAATACATTTCAGGACTTTTGCCAAGCAATTAAACACGATAGCTCGTTGTTGATAGCAATCGGAAAAAGCTGATTGAAACTTGTGGAAACTCTTTAAATCTTCTTGGACCAACTCTCAATTACTGATCAGCTTAGATACACGTGGCAACTTATAATTAAATCAATTCTAAACAATTTCATTTGTCTTTAACCCCCGACGAAAAACGAGGGGTGTTATAAGTTTAACATGTGTATCTGTGTATCTGTGTATCTGTGTATCTGTGTATCTGTGTATCTGTGTATCTGTGTATCTGTGTATCTGTGTATCTGTGTGTCTGTCTGTGGCAACGTAGCGCCCAAGCCGATGAACCGATTTCAATTGTGTTTCTTTTGTTAGATAGGTATTCTGATCGAGAGTGTTCTTAGCTATGTTTCATGAAAATCGGTTCAGCCGTTTGAAGATCATCAGCTATTTTGTAGGTTAAAAAGCCACATTCACGGCCAAAACCAACTTCCACGGCTCGAATCCGATCGAAATTTGAGATTATTGGATTTAGATTTATTATATTTTTAAATGATCGTAATAGTCTGAACTGGCTTTTTACAATATTATAAATATGAAAAGTTTCCCTGATTCTGGAAAAAATGTATATTTTATCAATTTTTATAAGAGATTTGTGTATGAACTAAAGACGTTCCATCAGTCACGTGTCAAATGATGGATACGCGCATGCGTAAATTTTGTTTGTTTTGTTAATGGTCATGGAATATTACGTTATAATAATTCTAGAGGGCGCTGCTCCGCCATTGAGAAAAAATATAAAAAACAAATCAAATTTAAAATAATTTTAGCGTTATTGAAAATTCTTTCCCTGGGCTGCTCCCGTCCACCTCAACCAGAGTTATTACATGAAATTGAATCATAATTGATAATATTTTACTACGAATTAAACCTCCGTGGCATCAATATTTAGATTCGTTGTCTATTCTAATGTCAATTATTATACTGTCATAACAAAATAATGTCTCATACTTTTACACAGATTTTCTGTTGATTATTGTACATGTTAGAATATAAATGAGGAAGCCAAAACAAATGATTTACTGGCGCTTTCATAATCTGGCATCGAAACTAGTTGTACCAGATGAATTTGCGAGATGAGCTATGGATACTGAGCTACGGGAGCTACGCAAATCGCGCTAACATCATTATTTGGAAGAACTAGGTAAATTATACATTTGATGAACAGGTCATCGCATCGGGGGTTTTTAAATTTTCAATTTAGAGTTATTTGAAAGATACACTTGCAAAGTTTTGACACTAATTTCGTGTTTATTCCCCGCATACATAATAGTGAGTCAACTAAGGGTTCTATTTAATAGGTTAATTATTATCCTCCTAACCATCTCTTGAATTGCCCACTACTTTTTCATTGCAACGAAAGATTATGGTACCTATTGAATGTTAATATTTTCCAAAATTTATAATTAGCCTTGTTACAGTTCAGTGGCCACTATTACTTTATCTTGGTTTACTTAACCATAATATTTGCCTAAATAATAAAAAACCTCTCGTTTAATTAATAACGTTTATAGTTAAGTGTTTTGTAAAAGTTTAAGGCTCGGTCAAGCTCGTCGTGACAGCTTTTGTCGTGGCTTTTTAAGCTCTGTAAACGAATTAAGTTTGGCAAGTTTTCAATAAATCGGCTGAGTGCCTAGATGGATGTTTATAATAAAGCAATCAATTTCGTGGGAATTAAGAATTTAACCGCTTTACCGAATAAACGTGTAATTGTATATTAAACCGCTCCGTAGATAGAATGATCCTATTGGTCAAAACACGAACGTGTACTTCTTGATTTATTGAGGACAAACCATCGTATACAAAGAATTTGTATTATTACAAATTCTTTGATCGTATAGGTTAATCTAAATTGCACAGATTAGATGTACCTAGTGCCTACTAGGTACGTGGGTACCTACTAGATACCTAGGTATTTTAGGTACCTACAATGTGTAACAACGTGCCTGATGCGAGATTCGTGCCCCTGCGCTTATGCCCGATAATGAAGTTTACTGGGCTCCACTTATGATAGCAGTATCATTGGACTGGCAAACGCATATTCGTTAGAGGATTTCAGAATAAATTATAGCTTAATAAGCTTGAAATACATAGGATATTAAGTTAAATATCTAATCATCAATTTTAGCTGTCCAAATTTTTACGTAGGATTGTAACTTCGTTTCTCGTTCCTTAGAAATCATTATTGTCATTTCCAAGCATGGCATTTTAATGTCGTCATCAAATTTTAACTTGTTTATCAATCCAACGATTTTCTTAATCAGGTACTGAAAGGGACAGCTGAAAATTGAAATTCAACAACGTAATGACGTTGAGCGTTGAACTTTTCAGACATCATTCCGTTCCGACGACTGTTCATACTCTGTAATTACATGCGCGGATTCTTTTGTTGGCCCTTCTTTGGCAGACAATTGAATTTCAAATTCGTTTGGTATCCTAGGATGATCCCCGGACTGAGTTTTATCAGTGCTATTTATGGAAACTACTCAACTGCCGCCTCGAGTAGGTACGAACGTGATATTTGATGGATTGGTAAGTTTACCTTTTATTTATAAGACAAAGCAACATTTCTTTAGAAGAAAAATCTATCCAAAATAATGTCAATGAAGCCTTTTTGAGTCATGATTGATTTGGTTTGTTATTTAGGCAATGTTTAATGTGTAAACGTGGGTCTGTACCGTTAAGACAAGCCAATTACTAAATTCATTAAAAAAAAGGCTTTCGTATTATGTATACTTAAGGGCGTAGTCAATTATTAATTATTCATTACATAGAGCTCACAATGGATCCTTATTTAGAATAGTCAGCCGAGTGGCTCACCTAATAAATAATAATTATTCTAATTTAACAGCGAATTAATTACTTCTTCCAGTGCGTAACGTACCTAAGTAAGGAAATGCGGTTTGTATGAAAATTTAATTATTTTAACTTCTTTTGTATTTCGGACTTGTCAGTCATGCAACGACTTTTTTTTCATATATTTGAAATTAACGATTTTCACAGTTACACTTACATTTTCCCTTTTGTTATTCGCAAGTATTTTTCTACACCTAACAGCGTGAAAACTTATTTTGTATCTAGCTTTGTATCTATGGAATATCTTGGTGGCATATTTTACGATGTTTCTAGGATTGAATCAGATGCTCGTAAAAATGAATCGCCTGCGGTCATTTGGAGACGGCTGCTTGAACTATTAATATCACCTCTCCATTTTTTATCTTCATGATTACTAAATTCATCAATCATATGTTCAACAAAGTGAAAAGAGTAATGATAATGAAATCGCTGTTTATTCGCAATGAGGGTGTTTATGGAGATATCTATTTATTATTCCGGCGAAACGAGCCGTTTGCCGCAGTGACATTCCCACTGTGATTAATTCTGTTATTCAAATAATATTTAAGGACGAACTGTCTAGTGGTTACTTCATCAGGCATTCTACTCTTAATATCTCTTATCTTATCTCAATATAAATAGGGTTTTGCTGATACTGTTGGTTTGAAGATTTCTGTTGCTTCTTAATCAGTTTAAAAATTTGAATTCTAATAGTTTCTACCCTCTCTATCCCACTCCTTTCTAAGTCCAGATATAGGCTACGATAACAGATAACAGCTTAACATCAAGTGGGTCGTACTCTTGTTTACCGAATTAGCGGTTATTCACACGAAAAAGCTATTTTTTTTAAAAGATAATAGCCGTATTTGACATCTAGATACAGTGAAATATATATAAATTATCTGTGCCGGGTTAACCGTGTGAATGCCAGTTTAGTTATACATGAAACAGTGAATGATGCCAATATAAAATATTTTACAATAGTAGCAACAGTTAAATTTTGACCAGGAAGAACGGAAAGCGTCAATCAAACCTCGCGAAAGTTTCTGACGTTTTCAATTTGCTCCGCATTTCAGAGTGCTCTAAAATTACAATTTAATTGTTATACGATTTAAAGTGAATGAATGCATACTTAATTGAATATTAAAGGGCTCTGATTATATCAGACGCTATAAAGAAACACACAAATTGACAACCCTTTTTGATTGTGAAATTGCTGAAATTATTTTGTAACACTCATAATGTTATATATACTTCGATCAAAATAAAAGAACTATCTTTACACAAAATTGCAAGCAGATTGAACAAAATTGGTAATAAAAAAATATACTTACACTGACTTAATTTTGTTCTTGGCAATTTGGTTCTTGTTTATTTGAAGGCCTTTTGCCAGATAATTGTGAGTTTTGAAGAAAATCCTAAAGAAAGGATACCTATAAGCGTACATTTAAATGAGTTTGATTCATTTCATGACATTGCCATGCCGATGAATGGATGAGATTGTAGCTTGTTGACAGTCTGGAAGACATCTGCGTGGGCTAAATATCTAGTTGGCGTTATGCTGTAGACATCTCACCGCCCACACTGATTTCTTAATTAAGAAGTTATAACATCGATTCGCAAGTCACAATGTTTATTGTAAAAAACTCCAAGTGTGAAACTGGATTGGTAAGTACGGAAAATGGGTATCATCAACAAAGAATAAACTATGGAAAGTTATTTCAGACCATAAGTCTTAGAAGTGGGCGACTATTTGTTAGAGTGGTGGAAATGGATGATCCATTTATCAAGCGCTTTATTTGTAACATTATTAATTAATCCTGGATTTGAATTCAAATATTCAATTCGAAGGGTCTGAATTGTATCAAAATTGTAGTGAACCAAGCCTAAATAGCCAAATCATTACCAGGCAATTAATTTTTAAAATAGTTCACTCAAATGCAAAATAGTGTCATATAAATGATGTTTAGCGGTTTACGAGACGGATTCTACAGACAATTGCAGCCTTCTATGTACTACCTTCAACGTAACCTACCTTCAATGTAATTTTGTATGGATACAATTTTATTATTATTAATTACACTTTGGTACTTATACAACTACGCGATCATTCACATGAAGAAGCTCCCATAATGTCTATATATTTTTTACAGATAATGCCCGTATTTTACACCTGGATACAGTAAAATGTATGGAAATTGATCAGTGCTGGGTTACCCGTATAAATGACCCCACATGGTTAAATTACCGGGAACGATATAAATAGATATCGGTTCAATTTATCTAAGACTATGGGCACACGCTGACACTGTCATTGATTTGGCACTACGCTAGCGATTATTCAGCTTGCGACTTACATTTTTTTTAAAGTCAATGAGGCTTAGTGCACAATTCTATTGGAGTCATTTAGTTTAAAAAATATTTTTGGATCAGTAGCAATAACAATGGAATCGAATGGCACGATCTTCGGGGGAAGGGGGGGATGTGCTGAATGGAGTTGAGAAGCCAAAATAGCTCAAGCGATCGACAAGAAACGCGTTTAGAGTACCTAACAGAGTAGGGGCCTTGATTCTTTGCTGCAGCGATTTATCGCTCAGCCCCTCTAGCCAAGTGGCTTCGTTTGCATTCGTTTCTACAAATCGCTTCGCTTCATGTATGGAAATGACATAAGTCACGTGATCTACTTATCGACTTGTAATTTTTCTAGTCCCGCCACACACTCCCACCACTGTAACTCCTGTAAGCCAGGATCGACAATGGTGACCAATAATGACGTCGAGGTTTGACCCTCGACGAGTCCCGGGGAAAAGTTAAATTGTCTTGGAACCCGCACGAATTTAATCGAAAGAAATAATAGGAGGAGTTGGAAGAAAATATTTCCACTTCCCTCCGGTGCAAAGCGGGAGACAAAATATATGTAGCTGGTATGGGCTAATTGCCATAGAAACAAGACTGTTACAGCTGATTGAAGACCAATCGACTTGTAATGTCAGTTCCATACATTTAAGCGTAGCGTTTTGTAGAAACGCTTGTAGACGAAGCCACTTGGCTAGGGGGGCTGGTATGTTCAGTGTGCTAAAAATATCTGACATGTGTTGTGTTCCTGAAGGTACTTACGCAAGCTAAGGACTCTATTGTTGGACTAGTTTTTCATAGTTGTCCATTCCAGTATGTTAACAAAATTGGCAGTAATACTAAGATTGTTCCTTTCTATAATTGCCCGAACAGCGTGGAACTTTGGAAAAGCGGGGCTTTAGTAGTTCATAGAACTTTGAAATGTTTCCCAAGTTACATCAATCTTTTTTTGTATACAAATATATTGTCAACAAGGTCCTCATTATGAGCCGCGTTCATAGTTCAAGGCCCGCGAGAGGGCAATTTATCTCGGCTCCGACTTCTATTATGTCTATAAATTACTTATGGCAACTTAGTCGAAACCGAGACTCGCCATTTTATGCTGATCTTTCTCGCTAAAAGGCTGTACAAGGGCGGCGGTGTAAAATACTGTGCTCTACCATTTGGAACACAATACGTGTCGATTGGTTTTGTTTTATATGTGCTAGTAGCGAGTACAATGGTCCGTGAAATTGTTAAGTAATGCTGCGTACGTTTTATTGGCCTTGTAATAACCGCAGTCTAAAGGGACGATATCCTCTCTTATGTGTAACTAGCTGTGTCACACGGCTCCGCCCGCGTGGTACTTCGTGTAGTATAACATCAGCTATCTATCTGCTAGTGAACATCCCGTCAAAATCGGTCCAGCAGTTTTGGAGACTAGCCGGGACAGACAAACATTTTAAAAATTGTTTTTGTTATGAGTGCCGTATAAAAATATACTTTCATATTATTGTTTTAGTAAAAAGCTGTGATTTTGATATTTGTATGGATAAAAAAAAATATAATGTATTGTGTCGACAAGAAACGCGTTTACAGTACCTAACGCTGGCGCTGCTTGCGGGGATTGGGCCACTCACTTGCCTCTTGACAACATTGCCGTTAAATACTATTAATTTATTTAGCATGGAAGGCATCACACCAAAGCAATTATATTATTATCCACCAGTTTTATTAATTGTTATTTTGGTTGGTAAACATTTAATTTGATGCAAGTATGAGTAGGTATGACCACCACACTAAACTAGCTTTCTCTTTTTATTTACATACCAAAATCTGAGTGAGATTTGATTATTCTGACATGTGTTGTCCTGTTCCTGAAGGTAAGGATTCTATTGTTGGACTAGTTGTCCATTCCAGCATGTTAACAAAGTTGGCAGTAATACTAAGATTGTTCCTTTCTATAATTGCCCGAGCAGCGTGGAACTTTGGAAAAGCGGGCTTTAGTAGTTCATAGAACTTTGAAATGTTTCCCAAGTTACATCAATCTTTTTTTGTATACAAATATATTGTCAACAAGGTCTTCATTATGAGCCGCGTTCATAGTTCAAGGCCCGCGAGAGGGCAATTTATCTCGGCTCCGACTTCTATTATGTCTATAAATTACTTATGGCAACTTAGCCGAAACCGAGACTCGCCATTTTATGCTGATCTTTCTCGCTAAAAGGCTGTACAAGGGCGGCGGTGTAAAATACTGTGCTCTACCATTTGGAACACAATACGTGTCGATTGGTTTTGTTTTATATGTGCTAGTAGCGAGTACAATGGTCCGTGAAATTGTTAAGTAATGCTGCGTACGTTTTATTGGCCTTGTAATAACCGCAGTCTAAAGGGACGATATCCTCTCTTATGTGTAACTAGCTGTGTCACACGGCTCCGCCCGCGTGGTACTTCGTGTAGTATAACATCAGCTATCTATCTGCTAGTGAACATCCCGTCAAAATCGGTCCAGCAGTTTTGGAGACTAGCCGGGACAGACAAACATTTTAAAAATTGTTTTTGTTATGAGTGCCGTATAAAAATATACTTTCATATTATTGTTTTAGTAAAAAGCTGTGATTTTGATATTTGTATGGATAAAAAAAAATATAATGTATTGTGTTAGGAATTGTTTGCAGGATACCGTATGTCAATTGTGGATATTTTCAAGAAGATGAGGGTAAGTTATTATTTAGCTGTTTTAGGTAATAGTGTACCTTTTTGGTGGGCTTATGACTCTATCTACCTACCTCATACGTTACATATACATATATCGAATTAGGTGAAGTAGCTCTAGTCTATCTTTCGGTCAAAGGAAGAGACCTCGCGTACGGTATTTCTGGATTTGGTCTCCAAAATTTTGCCCCTTAAATGGGATAATTAGGCTTTGGCGGTTGAAACGCTCTCTAGAATCTCGACTAAGACGTCACCGTTGGCATACAAATCCTTTCGGGTGAAATTAAGCTTAATAATCCGACGTCTGAAGTTATGGTAATTGGGCAAAATAGTGTGTTTCGGTTATTGTAATAAGAGTTAATAATGACATGTAGTATATCACAGTCAACGAGAAGCGATACGAAATGGTAGTAAATTTCGAGTTTGAGTCAGTCACCGCCGGGTTCGCCAAAATTCGGGCGGCCACATTATAAATTCGTGATTCAACCTGTGTCGGAAACTGTAATATAAATTAGAAAAGAAATAATCTGTTCGTTTTCGTACCGGTACTGTTTGACCATGGTACCTAAATATTAATTTAGGCACAGTTACTTTTAGGTAGGTACATCAAACAAACGAAATGTTTACGTAGGTAAGTTGTTCCTTGTTCCGTATGTGTGTAGATAGGTACTAGCCCATCAATATTTAATAGACCTCTCGTTTGTACCTGCTTCCAGTAAAAATAAAGAATGTTGAGAGAAAGATTTATGATGACGGTCGTGACGCTAACGTTTCATTGTAACCCACAAAAGGTACAAATTATAAATAAGCTATATACAGGACGACACAATGCCCTAGAAAATAATAATAAAATCACTCCAAATCCATTTATTTCAGGCAAATACCCATATTAAATTAACATTACAAACACAATAACAAATAAAATAAATAAAAAACAATAAATCAATAAAATCGAAATCAAATTAAATTACAATTACAATAGCATTAAATAAAAATAAAAATAATTCCAATTACATTAGGTCACATTAAGTTGCACCATATTCAATCAACAATCGACAATTTGTGTTACGATCTATAATATCATTATTAGGTATATTGCATTATATTATACTAGTGCACCAAGGTACTAAACAATAATATCGCTAAAAATATAGTTTCAATTTAATCAAAGCAAAGTGAAATTAATGAGGTATAATTAGCGTAGAAGGCTATTAAGATGAATAGTTTTAAGCGCTAATACCGGCTCAGCTCTGACGTTTTCATAAAAAGTAGTAGACAATCCGCAACACCGACCGATGATCGCTCGGTCCAATTGTCTGAGTGTATTATACATGATTTTTTTAATGGGACTGGTCCCGACGCACACTCCCATCACTGTTACTCCTGTAAACCAGGATCGACAATGGTGACCAATGGTGACGTCGACGTTTGACCCTCGATCATCCCGGGGAAAAGTTAAATTGTCGTGGAACCCGCATGAAGTTAATCGAAATAAATAATAGGAGGAGTTGGAAGATAATATTTCCACTTCCTTCTGGTGCAAAGCGGGAGACGAAAGAAAGAACGAAAGAAGGAAGACTGGTACAGCTGATTCAAGTATTATAAATATATAGAAACGCGCCCATAGTACCTACCATGGTATGGTCAGCAACATAAGTAGCTGAACATTCTGCCTTCCAATCGGTAATACATATATAGAGTACTAGCTGAGCCCGCGACTTCGTCCGCGTGGAATTTAACTTAACAAAAAAGCGCGCTCCCGCGTTCTGAGCCCGCGCGACAGGACCCATTTTTTAATTTTGATTTTCTAAAATAAAAGTAGCCTAAGTTACTGCTTATAACATCAGCTATCTACCAGTGAAAGTCCCGTCAAAATCGGTCCACCCGTTTCGGAGATACTCTTTGATTTCATGTATTTTTATTTATTTACGCGGAACCCTAATTGCTTTTCTAAAATTAAAGTAGCCAAAGTTACTCCTTATAACATCAGCTATCTGCCAGTGAGAGTCCTGTCAAAATCGGTCCAGCCGTTTCGGAGATTACCCGGAACAAACACACAGACAGACAGACAGACAGACAGACCGACAGACAGACAGACAAAACAATTTTAAATCGCGTTTTTGTTATAGGTGTCGTATGTACTTTGATATGCACTTAGTGAAAAGGTGTTATTTTGATATTACAAACAGACACTCCAATCTTATTTATTTGTATAGATTACCGATTTGAAGAGTTCAGAATGTTCATTTTACAAGCATTAGAGATCATTGTCAGAAAAAAAATTTGCAAAATACCAATTTAAATATTTTTTAGATAAAGAATAAATATAGCATTAATAACTCTTTACGCTTCTTCCCTAGTTGCTAACATCTACGTTAACTAATTATATAGCGTAATGAACCTGAATTTCCCCAACAAACACTTTTCTTAGACAATAGCGCCTAAGACATTTAACAAACCGTACATATTGATAGTAGAGCTAGCATAGTCATCACTATAAAATTATTGTTAAGGTCACGGCGGCGAGACTATGAACTTCAATTGCGAATTCCGCTAAACTGATTGGGAAAGTTTAAAACGAATAGAATTCCTATAAGACCCACTTAACGTTTCTATCGTTTAGTTGTAACTTGTATTGTATCCTAACATTTTCGTTGCGAATTGTTTTTGGAAGAGAGCTGATGTAGTCTTGTTGTTATGATTGTAAACAACATTTCAAACATACATAGTTGGCTATCTAATCGAAACTTTGAAGTGGTGGAAAGTTTATATTATAGGTACATGGTAAAACATTATTGAGTAAATATATAAATACTTCACTAAATACCTGTATAAGTATATTGTGTAAGATTTACACCTAAAAAAAAATATTATCAAATTCTAATTGTTCCCCACGATATCGATAGCGTAGATTTAGATTTTTGACTTTTATATTTACCGGGATATAAAAACATATAATATGTTATACCCTTATTATATGTATACCCGTTATATGTATATATATATGATTATATTGACGAACGCTTGGCGCAGCGGTTTGAGCGTAGGCTGCTCAGCTCACTGCATCGGGTGGTTCCAGGTTGGACTTCCGTCGTGGTAAATTTCGTATTTGTCGTAATTTTCCCTATTCTGGGTGCCTGGGATTGCGCCCAGTCCATTGTACGGCATCCATAGTACAAGCGTCGCTTAGTTTGGGACTATACAGTTGGTGTGTTCGTCTAGCGATATTTATTTATTGATAAACAATCTCACCCTGACGTTAATACTCTAAACTTGTATTCTTTCCCTTATTAATATCCGCGGTATAATGGGCGAATATTTACACACCAATTTTTTATTTATTTCTATTAATTAATAGTAATTTTACATTCAAAAGAAGGAGACAAAGCTTGACGTGTATTACGAAGAGGTAAGTAATATAGAAGATCATACTCTCTAACAGAAGATCGCCGGAAAGTGGCTATTACAGCTGCGTTTTGTATGACGTCAGTGATTAAAAGAGCCCGGAGGCCAACCCCATCTCTTTTCCCGGCCCTCTGCCCCACTTTCCTTCAAGACAGCATCGTGCGAGCAATACCTTTGGTATTACAAGCATCTCTAGGCTACGGTAACTGCTTAACACCAGGCGGGTCGGAAACTTGTTTGCGGACTCAGTTAAATATATAAAATGCCATTTGTGCACTGTTACTACTTACATAATAATAATAAGCGTTAACAGCGTTAGAGGGGCCGCCCTCATAGCTGAGAGGTTGCGGATTCGATCCCCCTCCTGGCCACACTCCTAAAAGCATTAGCATAACTGGGGGCTAACGGGAATACTAGTAATGTGATAAAGCCATACTGATAGCCATCTTTCGAAAAATGTTTATAAAATACTACAAAATCTGATCTACCTCCTGCTGTGAAAATTTATCCCAAGCACCTGACAGACGGACAGTTAGTAGCTAGAATATTGAACTTTCTAGTCAGTGATTTTAACAATTTCTGTTTTAATCAACATGCTTTGTTCTACGTTTAAACTTGTTCATGTGGGTAGCGTAAAAGTACCTGAATCAAAGTCTGGTTTATTTATATTTAAATTAAAATAGAAGTAAATTCAGTTTAGTTGGACAATATGAGCGGGCAGACTGCCACGAGAGCGGTCACACCTCGCTACAATATTAATATCGGGACGCAAAGTATTCAATATCGTTCTAAATATTCCATGAGTTATTCGAAGTTGGTATTAAATGAATTTCATGTTATCGACGACGCGACAGCTTGTAATTACGAGACTTGAATATTGAAATATAACAATTGAAACTCATTACTAAAGGTGCAATTGGCACTAAGGTGCGTATTAAAAAATCGAACTTAAGTCTTGAAACGATCTCGAGTACGCTTTTGAGATGTCATTTTGTAATGGTATGACATAAGAAAGACATTTCTAAGATCGCTCTTAGACTTGTGATCGATTTATTAATATGGACCTAATATCCTTAGTCATATTTGATGAGAAACATGTGACTAAAAGAGTGATGAATTTGAATGTGGATGGATTCAGTGCGAGAGGAAGGCCAAAGAAAAGATGGATAGTGTATCAAGAGTGATATGAACGAGGTTGGAGTGGATGTGAGTATGACAGGAAAGCGCGATGAATGGAAGGAAAAGACATACTGCGCCGACCCCAGATAATGGGAAAAGGTAAGGCAAAAAGGTAAGATGATGATGATCCTTAGAGTCATATTTGCAGTCGGTGCCTAGTCTTTACACTGTGTCAGGGAAACATTTTAGGTACCGACCCCTACTTACTTAAATTGACATCGAGTCCAATGCAAGTAATTATAAGTTCCCTAGTTATTTCTAGCTTTTTAATGCACATAGGTCTTGTTTAAAGTCGATTTATTTTTCAAAATTTAAATATCGAATTACTAAGTAGTTGGTTCTACTCTATGCGTACCTATTTACGCCAATGCTTTGTGGAATAGGATCGCATTGGTATCGCTCCGGCGATCCGCAAATTACACGCTTTCGAACAGTGCGGCGGCGGCGAATGGCGCCGTGTGGAATGCTTCGCTATCCGCAGGAATTTCCTCACACTCTCATCCTACTAATATTATAAATGTGAAAGTTTGTGGGTGTGGATGTATGTATGTATGTTTGTTACTCCTTCACGCAAAAACTACTGAACGGATTTGGATGAAATTTGGAACACAGATAGTTTATACTTTTTATCCCGATAATCCCGAAATTTTTGTTACGTTAAATACTACGCGGACGAAGTCGGGGGGCACAGCTAGTTAGTTATATTGTTATTAGATGACATTAAGATAAGGTCTAAATTTCTGTAATTCAGTTTTAATTTACTCCAAAACTAAGATCGTTTAGACCGTTGTTTATTTACATGAACAACTATTAATGTGGCTTGGCTGTTTCTTTTTCAGAATCGTTTCATTTATATCTGCCATCGCGTCAGAATGAGTTATATCTGAACATGTCACAACGAAAGGTTACTAAGTACTTTTTTTTCTGTTACCAGGAAAATGCATTAAGTAGGTTTTTATTAATGTTTCTTCGGTCATCAGGTAGTGTCGCAAGACAGCCGTTTCAAAATTATCTTATCTTCCCTTAGAAGCTTGAAACATAGATAATACACTGTGTAAGAAACTTTATTTTAGTAAATTTGAGGTATCAACGCATTTCCCACGCGGTTTTGACTTTCTTACCTCAATTTATTATGTTTAAATACATTCCGTATACCTAATTAGAGGTATTTACATATATTTGTTTTCCAATCATCATTCCCAGTCGACTTTAACGCAAGGCTCAGAAGAAAATAAGGTGATCGTGTAATTTTATTCGAGAACACCTAACCTAACCTGGATTACGTGCTCAAACAATTTCATTTTTCCGGAACGAATAAAGTGGTATTATTTTTGGAGGATATAACACAAGCAAGCCTAAGTACCTAATATGTTCCGTATTCTACAACGGGGAAATTCTAAATTACATAAAGGTAGCTTAGTACCTATATTGTAGATACTGTTTATCTACTTCCTTTCTCAGAAAAGGGGTTTCATATGTTCAGAAACCTTATTTTAATAACTGTATTAACAATACCTACCTATTATTTTTTCTATAAAAAAGAAACATGAAAAATAGTACAAAAGGAACACCTCACTATAAAAAGAGTACATTAGTGGTCCCCCAACTGCACACTCAAAGTTGTTCATCTGTGCACAATGTTTCCCAGGAATAATAGCTGTAACATGTGACAGATGGCGCCACTGGGAACTACTCCGAACTTATTTGCGCGTACATTATTTATTTATGACACGTTTAAATTTTAAGACATATTAGTTTGCGAACATTGCTTTCTGAAACTTTGATATTTGGGTATGTTTTATACTATTTCAGGAGAGTTGCAATGAACTTGAATTTTTTAACAATATTTTTAAAATGTAATTACATCCGTCACTCAGGTATAGTGTAGCATTCTATTAGTGAAATAATTTTCTGAATCGGATCAACAGTTCCGGAGAATAGTTCTTACATACCATTTTAATAATTGTCAGTACCTATATTCAAAAACTTCATTCTCTATAGCATATAATAGCAGCATCTAAGTAGCAGTATAGTAGGTATAGACAGTCAACTATAAGATTACCTGGTTAATCGTAAAGTCTATCTAAGATACAACACACACAGCGTGTTCATAATAAATTGACAATATAATCCCTTGACTCCTAGTCCTAACACGTGGAAGAGATTAGGCACATAGTTACCTACTTCCTCCCTTTACCTATCTTCAAAATTTCAACAAAATGTGTGAACTGTTAGATTTTATTTTGTTCACTAGTTTTATCAAGTTCGGAACTATAATCGTAGTTTACATGTATATACTATCGTGTGTTCGTGTATTTTTAAAGTTTCCACCCACTAAAGTTTTATTTCACCGGCATACTCCTACAGAAACGTACCCACATAACTTTATTATTGTTTTATTTTTCCCGGTCGCGCAATGTAGTGGACTTTTATAACATTTTGTGGGACTCAAAAAAGTATTAGTGCGTTCCGAATGCCGCTGGTGGCCGCGCATGATATCATTTACTGAACGCGTCGTTAACTGACGGGTTCGTACTTTTATCTATATATATTATATATATAACTCAAAGGTGACTGACTGACTGTCTGACTGACTGACATAGTGATCTATCAACGCACAGCCCAAACCACTGGACGGATCGGGCTGAAATTTGGCATGCAGGTAGATGTTATGACGTAGGCATCCGCTAAGAAAGGATTTTGATTAATTCTACCCCCAAGGGGATAAAATAGGGGATGAAAGTTAGTATGAAACGTTGTCCATTTTAAACCGATCGGGCTGAGACTTTGCATGCATAAAACTACTATGACGTAGACATTCCCTAAGAATTGATCAAAATTCCAGGCGGACGAAGACGCGGGCTCAACTAGTCATTTTATAAAATGTTGAAAATTGTCAAGGTATTTTATTTTACTATCGTTTAGATCTAGGGCATACGAACTTAGTAGACTCTACAAAAAACCTGTCATCTTCACTGGGGATTATATTTATGGAAAGTTAAGATTAGATTCTTTCAATAAAAAATGTATGAACTCGTTCGGGATCAATGTGTAAAATATTCATAGAAAGTGACAGAAGTAATTTGAAGTAAAAAATAGGATTTTACTTGGTGTGACAAGGCATGAGCATTATATTAATACAATGTATTAAATTTCCAAGGATCACAGCATTGACATCATGAATTTCATATGAATAATTTACTTTAGCGAAGTAGATTCTTGAAAATATATCAAGTGATAGATTCGATACTGTGAAAGGTACATTTACATAACTATCGCTGTTCAAATTGTTTTTTTTCATAACATACCGCCGCCTGATGTTAAACAGTTAGTCTTTAGACGATTGCAATACCTGAAGAAGAGTGCGATAGGGGGAAAATAAAGGAGGGAGGGTTGGTCTTCTAGCTATACTACGATCGCACATACTACATCGATTGTCGGACTTCGGACTTCGGAATTCCGGATTGTCGGACAACCCAAAACACCGTGTAAAATGCGTAACATGGCAACATTTTAACAACTTATTTTTGTGGTGCACTTTAATACTTACGAGTACAATACCATCTACTCGCACTTCGCATGATGGGGTTCTCTTCATACATATTAAAATCTATCCAAAATCCGGAAATATTACAACTATGTCGCAATGGGAAATTATACGACAGATCGGAAATGTATTCGTCACGGCCGTGTCGCGAGGGACGCGGCTTGCGTATTGCGTATAGACTAGGAGGCAGACGGAAAACGGAATAACCGGTAAAAAAAACTTATCTACCTACAGGACTATATTACACTAGCTGAGCCCGCGACTTTGTCCGCGTGGAGTTAACAAACTAACTTAACAAACTTTCATCCCCTATTTTATGCCCTTGGGGGTAGAATTAATCAAAATCCTTTCTTAGCGGATGCCTACGTCATAACATCTACCTGCATGCCAAATTTCAGCCCGATCCGTCCAGTGGTTTGGGCTGTGCGTTGATAGATCACTATGTCAGTCAGTCAGTCAGTCAGTCACCTTTGAGTTATATATATCTAGACGGTGGTAGAGCGAATCTCTCGCTCATGCACTACGACTATTGACAACATCTCATATACGGGCTGGCTCGAGCAGGGTAGTACCACTCGCTCACAAAAGATCAGCGTAAAGTGGTTATTATAGCTGCGTTTCGTACTATGAGTGAGAGAGTCGGAAGCCCAAGTCTTCCCCTGCCTCTGTGGTTTGCAACGTGCGAGCGATCTCTTTGATGTTGCAATGATTTATAGGCTACGGTAATTGTTTACTGTAACGCGGATCGTATTATGTTTGCTGACTTTGTTATATAATAATTCATTATAATTTTAGCCCTTTTGACGTCCCACTCCTGGGCACGGGCCTCCCCTCAAGACAATGGGGATTCAGGCCATAATCCACCACGCTGGCCCAGTGCTAGTTGGCGGATTTTACATGTCTTTCGAAAATTGGTTAGACCTTCTAAGACATGCAGGTTTCCTCACGATGTTTTCCTTCACCGCAAGCAAGTGATAATCATATAGGAATTATGATCCGCACATAGATTTCGAAAAATCCAGAGGTTCAAGCCGGGGTTTGAACCCGAGACCTGGTAGCCCGCAACACGCGTGCTTAACTAATCGGCTATCGGCTGCACTGATATATATATAAATAAAGGAATTTAATTCTCAATGATTGGAAATTAGATATTCACTATCAAAACGATGTCTATAGACACGACATACCTATACTTATAGCGTCCGCAAAAGCTTTAACATTAGAATTCCTGTCCTATGAAAGATATGTATATCTGTATTATTTAAGTAGGTACCTACATATTATTATGTACAACACAAATAATACTTATCTGATCATTGTTGATCATTTGATTCAAATTAATATGGTACTTATAGATTCGCGTCAGTATCCTACTGAAATTGCAAATGCGAAAGTTTGTGAGTGTGGATGTATGTTTGTTACTCTTTCACGCAAAAACTACTGAACGGATTTGGATAAAATTTGGTATTCCAAATTTTATAACCGATTTTTTTTCAGAGAGTTTATAACCTGGATTAACACATAGAATACTTTACTTAAGTCTACGCGGACGGAGTCGCGGGGAGCAACTAGTAAATTATATTTTTTACCGGTAAATATCGCTTGGGCAATATGAAAACAAGCCTCTTGGCCTCACCGGAACACGGTGAAGCCACTCGGTCGCTTCCATTTTTCAACCCGCTAGTACATGCTTTGTAAAAAACTGAGACCCGGATTATGTGGGAAACCTTTTCCTGTAGGCAAAACTGATTTATATTGTTATATAACTCTAAATTGAAAATTTAAAAACCCCCGATGCGATGACCTGTTCATCAAATGTATAATTTACCTAGTTCTTCCAAATAATGATGTTAGCGCGATTTGCGTAGCTCCCGTAGCTCAGTATCCATAGCACATCTCGCAAATTCATGTGGTAAAACTAGTTTCGATGCCAGATTATGAAAGCACCATTAAATCATTTGTTTTGGCTTCCTCATTTATAATCTAAGATGTACAATAATCAACAGAAAATCTGTGTAAAAGTATAGTTTGTTATGACATTATAATAATTGACATTAGAATAGACAACGAATCTAAATATTGATGTCACGGAGGTTTTATTCCTAGTAAAATATTATCAATTATGATTCAATTTGATGTAATAACTCTGGTTGAGGTAGACGGGAGCAGCCTAGGGGAAGAATTTTCAGAAACGCAAAAATTATTTTAAATTAGATTAGTTTTTTTATATTCTTTGTCAATGGCGGAGCAACGCCCTCTAGAATTATTATAGCGTAATATTCCATGACCATTAACAAACCATATAAAATTTAACGCATGCGCGTATCCATCATTTGAAACGTGACTTATGGAACGTCTTTAGTTCATACACAAATCTCAATAAAATTGATAAAATATTCATTTTTTCAGAATCAGGGAAACTTTTCAAATTTATAATATTGTAAAAAGCCAGTTCAGACTATTACGATCATTTAAAAATATAATAAATCTAAATCCAATCATCTCAAATTTCGACTGGATTCGAGCCGAGGGAATTGGTTTTGGCCGTGAATGTGGCTTTTTTAACCTACAAAAGAGCTGATGATCTTCAAACGGCTGAACCGATTTTCATGAAACATAGCTAAGAACACTCTCGATCAGAATACCTAACTAACAAAAGAAACAAAATTGAAATCGGTTCATCAGCTTGGGCGCTACGTTGCCACAGACAGACACACAGATACACAGATACACAGATACACAGATACACAGATACACAGATACACATGTTAAACTTATAACACCCCTCGTTTTTCGTCGGGGGTTAAAAATATAAATCAGTTTTATTTACATAAGTTTACTGTTTTATTTACATAAGTACCTATATGTGGGGGTCAGTCGCCTCAAGGGTAGCCAGTTCCACCAAGCTGGTCTAAGTTGGTGGTCATTTAGATGTACCCATAGTGGTAAACAAAGGTTGAAATGAAACAAGTAATAAGTAAAGTACCTATATGACTATCTACGTAATAATTTTTTATGTAGTAGGTATAACGGAAATGAGTACAAGTAGTTAGGTACCTACATTAAAAACTAGACAACACAAAATAGTTTAGTAATTTCTATGCGTCTAAATACTTAGATGGAAAGCAAAACAAACAGACAGGAGGCATCTCAAAATAAGTAAAGACAGCGTACAGTATAAAGTATCTACAAAACAGTATCAAAATAATAAAATTATTTATATTCATTAACTAAAACTGTTTAACGCAAATTAAGTTTGCAAATTAATTTAAGAAAATTATTCTTCTCAACTCTGTGTAAGCTCTTTATAATATAAGCGTATAAAATCGGCGTCTGCAGCGCAAAAATACAGATCCCAAGTTTAATTAAGGCACCCTATTGCCTATTAGAAAGTTTGTATGATCCTAAGAAGTTTTATAGAGGATTTTTCTGCATCACATTAAGATCAAGTAATGTCGTTCACGTAGAGAAAAACTTGCCGGAGGACTAACGTTTAGCAAAGATATTATAAGTACGGCAATAAGCGAATTATGAAGGTATTTATTGTATAAAATATTGAACCGAGTAATGTGGACACAAATAGTTTTCATTATCTCAGGAGTCCGTTTTATTAGACATTAACGGTAATTTATTTCATATAAACATCTAATTGACTGTATTTATGTAAGTACTAAGTCGTTTGTATAGTCTATTTTGTACGTTTAGAAGCAAGGTACAATATATAAATGTAGTATATTTAATACACACAGAATTTAATTTGTTTTTTTTTTCAAATAAAAACATGGTACTCCAACCGTTGCCTAAGTGGTAATTCCCACGATGAAGCCGTTGCATCTATATAAGTATATTTTTGTATTGATATTTGACATCTGTATACATTAAAATGTATGAAAATTATCGGTGCCGGGTAAACCGCGTGAATGACCGCTAAGTATACAACTCCCCATTAGTAAATCACATGATCTATTAGTTGAAAGGTAACTATGTATTAGATATACGACTCTTGTATTTTCACAAAAACTATGTCGGCCAGTAAAAAGAATATTGGTAACCTATCCTATCCTTTCAAGAGACAACTAAACAATTTTTGCGACATATAACGGGAAAACTATTACCTTATATACCCATTAAATAAATAGGCGTGTATATTAAATACAATCGAAATTAACTTAGTAACTCGTGTAAAAGTTAACGGCTGAATGTTAGCCGCTTGTCGTCTTTTGATGAATAGTTTGTACACAAACGATTATTTATGATGAGAACTACAAAATTATGATATCACTTTTCATCAGCCAATTCATCTTTACTCTTATTTTTACAGAAAACTCAATGCGCTACTTACCTATTTAATGTGCAAAGGCTTCTGTATTTATGTAGGTACCAATAAAAGAATAACTATCAAAGAAAGTACGCAAAATGTTGTCAACATCAATAAATACGTAGTTTCCGCCCACAACACAATTACTCCCCACATCAAAAGAAAATTAACTAACCGCGCTTAAAAAAAGTTACAAAAGATCTCTCGATTACGTTTACGTCGCGACATAGCGGTAAGTTCGCGGGCTGGGCTCTCCGCACGTGTGTCCCATGCCGGGGCCGAGCTCACACTGCCGCCGCTGATAAACCACTGATAGCGTCGGCATAGCTATGTGTACTACACCTATGTTGATTGGACATCTGGGTGCCGGGAAAATGGACTTTCGGATTACGAAGATCTTGTGATATAGTCCTAACATCTTAATTTCAGTAGGAAGCTAATTATGAAAAAATAGTCAACCTGGAATGGATGGATTAGTAAGATCTAAGAATTTTATGTTGGGAGTTTTGTGATGTTTCATGTTTTATTAAATTTTCATACAAGTTCTTTGTTGTGCCGGTTTGTCGCATAATGTATGGGTGACCCAAAAAATCCTACTAATATTATAAATGTGAAAGTTTGTGAGTGTTGATGTATGTATGTATGTATGTTTGTTACTCCTTCACGCAAAAACTACTGAACGGATTTGGATGAAATTTGGAACACAGATAGTTTATAACCGGGATTAACATATAGGATACTTTTTATCCCGATAATCCCGAAATTTTTGTTACGTTAAATACTACGCGGACGAAGTCCGGGGGCACAGCTAGTTCTTAATAATAATGTATATATAGGTGAGAAATTAAAATTATTATTTCAATTTCTTTGGGGTGGCCAAATTTTGTACAACAGAACTATATAGGCAGACTTATGTAATTGTAAAATATAATCAAAATATTCGGTAGTTGTAAATTAAGTGTGTGTAGATTTTTAGGTGATTGAAAACTTCATGTTCACATTGTTTGGACAAGCAGCAGATGGTCAACTTCACTCATGGCTCATGAATCCGGATTAAGGCAGATTGCTTATATGCATTTTACATCAAATCGATTTTAATATTTAAAATATATAAAAAGCAAATTCATTATACCATTTGGAATTAAATAGCAAAATAACGTTTTGTCTTTATTGCTTGAGATAGGGATAGTAATGTGCATTAATTTATTATGAACTAGCTGTGCCCACGGACTTCGTCCGCGTAGTATTTAACGTAACAAAAATTTCGGGATTATCGGGATAAAAAGTATCCTATATGTTAATCCCGGTTATAAACTATCTGTGTTCCAAATTTCATCCAAATCAGTTCAGTAGTTTTTGCGTGAAGGAGTAACAAACATACATACATACATACATACATACATACATCCACACTCACAAACTTTCACATTTATAATATTAGTAGGATATAATCCAATGTATTTAGTTATTGTTTTTTTGCATTAATAATTTTAAAAATATTACTTAGGGAAATAAATTAACGTTTAAAAATATTACTATCTACCAAGCATACTGCAACCCTACATACATTTAAATTTCATATTAAAAAAGCTAAAAGCCCAATGTTTAAATGACGATCCATAATTTATGACCAGACCGCGTAGAGAAACATAACCAACGAGGCAGTTTTCTAGCTAATATTCCAAAAGAAAAACAGAGGTATAAAACCGAGGTTGCACTCGGCTGCAGATACTAATAAATAAAGCCGACTAGTGATGTGGGGCGGATAAAACTAACTCGTTTAATGAGCGGGGAAATATAGCGTCTCATGGGACGATGAGATTTCGCAGCTGGTCGCTGTACAGCGCTGTTGTTGTTTTCCAACATCTTGTTACTCACGAATCTTGTATAAACTATGGGTGAGAAGTATCTATTTCTGTTTATGCCCTAAGAAAACTCCAGTTTCGTAAATTAACATTGAATTAAATTAGAACTGTCGTCGTTTTTCGTGGTGCTCTAATTTTATGTTCCTGGGGGAAATTAATTAACATTTCATTGCTTTTATTCTGTTAAGGAACAACTGTGAATTTCATCAAATTTGTAGACCTAATGACTCAATACTGGGATGATTTAATGGTTAGGTTAGTAGTCCTTGGCTTGATACAATAGGGCGGTTTATGTCATTTAACTATAACCATTATGCAACGCTGAGAAAACTATGATCATAAATTGAAGGTTGAAAACGTATCTGACTCCAGAATGGAGAAATCGATCTCGCTATGTTTTGTAAATTTGATACCTATGTGTCGGCTATATTAGATTCTATTTTACCTTGTTGCAAAGATGCTTGACTTTTCTATTTAAATTTCATAAATCAAAGCATAATGTGTACTTAAATTATTTAGGTGTTTAGTTATTAGAATATAGTCCAAATGTCACGCAGGCATTTGGATAGCATCCAGAGAGTTCGATGTTCAGTTAGATGTGTCATTAAACGGGTTGCCTAATTGGTACATTGTAGCATACCGATAATTTGCAGGTGGTCAGTGAGCTGGTGACGTCATGTGGATGCATACGGACATACTAATCGCATATAACACTTCATAACGTGCCGTTAAAACTCGTTTATGTTTAACACATGATTAACCCATATGTGAATAGGCTTGAGCCTTTATATCCAACGAAATCCTAATGTAAAGTGTGATTGAGAGATGTAATACAGTTGTAGATGTAACTATAATAGACGGCTTGTCTTTTAAGTAGACTTATGATGGGACAGTTGTATCTTTTGTATCACAAACTATACTCAAGCTGCAGTGGGAAAATGGAGGAATAAGACAAATTGAGCCGTATGACCATGGTATAAAATATATTCTCGGAGTGCTAGTAAATTACGTATTGTGTTAGTTACAAGGACACAGTAGGAAGATCCTGTATTCATGAAATATATTGTAAAAGGTCACAAAGTAGCACTAGCGACTCTCATGACTCGCTCCTCTTATTGAACGGCTGTAAAGCCTCTACATTAAATAGATATTGTAGTAACTCAATGTTCTGAAGACAGACCGCAAACAGAAAAACATATCATACACTTTTTTTTTAAATCAATTTAATTAATAAGCACGAGATGAAAGTTTGCGTCCATCCATTCAAATAAATCTGGTTTTCATGCAATAAGGGTTTTTTGTTATGTAAAATGATGATGATTATTACTTTGCTCATTTATATGGTCAAAGGAATTGTTGGTAAATTGCATAAGTAGGCGTGGTTTGTTTAAGAAAAACACATTATCATGCCGACGATATAAGGAAAACTGATTGAAACTTAATGGTAAGCAAACATGAGCAAGGTGATAGCGTTGACGATTATATTTTTTTGGTTTTAACATAATGCAAACCTAATGGCATTATGAGTTTCCCGTTTGTCAACTTGAATATTATGACATTGCTAAGTTTTTTTTTGGACTAGTCCCGCCACCCACTCCCACCACTGTTACTCCTGTAAACCAGGATCGACAATGGTGACCAATAATGCTTTGACACTCGAAAAAAGTCTTGGAACCCGCACGAATTTAATCGAAAGAAATAATAGGATGAGTTGGAAGAAAAAAAAATGTTAAAAACATTGCTAAGTAAGTATAACAATTAATCTTAGCAAATTATAGATAACAAGAACCAAAATTATGATAAGTAGATTAAGTAGTAGTAGGTTAGTTTGTCTACGCAGTTCCATATGCTCAGATCTCTATTCGGCATAGAGTCATGCCCACAGATATAGATTTACATAGATAACGCAAGTGTCACGATTTGTATTGAAACCAAGCGTGCCGAATTTTTAACACCTACTGTGACGGCATTAGTGACGGGAATTCCAAACCGCTTCAAAGACACCGATGCCGCCGATGCCCCTCCGCCCGCTACGATTCTCTCGAGTGATTATCTCGCTAATACTCATATTTTTATATCTGTAGTCGCGTGAACTGCAAGTTAACGGCGACCAACCTCGACGCTTGGTCGGGGTTTCGGACACGCGAAGTACATGCATTTGCGTTATCTATGTAAATCTATATCTGTGGTCATGCCATTATACTAAGGTATAGACAATGACAGCTGTCACTTTTTGTTTTTCCTTTGTGTTTATGCATGCAAAATGGTAGGAATACTTATAGAACTTGATATAATAATAATAAATTAATCATATTTTACAATTTACTTGCATTTGCCGTCTGCCAAATGCAGTATGAGAAGTAATATACCATGAACAGAATCGAACCATGCGATGTAATCGAATCGTCCTCGGATCATTTACAATATTGTCCTAATTCGGTGGGGGAGTTCGGTCCGCGAGAATATGCATATTCATGTGGACTGCCATGTATGCCAGATCACGTAGCTTTTTCATTTTAATGATAAAACTGGGTTGAAAACAAACTGATCTGATGGCATGGATTTTTATCCCAAGCGGTTATACGTTTAGTCAAGGGCAGTTATCTAAATATATATAACTCAAAGGTAAATGACTGACTGACTGACTGACATAGTGATCTATCAACGCACAGCTCAAACCACTGGACGGATCGGGCTGAAATTTGGCATGCAGGTAGATGTTATGACGTAGGCATCCGCTAAGAAAGGATTTTGATTAATTCTACCCCCAATTGGAAAAAATAGGGGATGAATAATCCCGAAATTGTTGTTAAGTTAAATTACACGCGGACGAAGTCGCGGGCACAGCTAGTTTTATGATATGTTGTCAAGATTTTTTAAAGGTAGTAGAGACTGGATGTAGCCAATTGATACGGGCAGGCTCTTCTAGGGTAGTACCAGTAGACCCTCTGACAGTAGACCGGCGTAAAGAAGATATTATAGCTTAACGAAGCGAAACGAACCGTACGAAACGTCGTACGGTGAGTGAGAGAGCCAGAAGCCCAACCCCAGTCCCTTCCCCTCGATCTTCTCCCACTGCCTTTTTGGTCGACAACGTGGGCGCAATACCTTTCGTATTACAAGCACCTATAAGCTACGGTAACTATTTAGTATTTCATGCGGACCGTACGCTTGTTTACCAACTTTAAAAATTAAAAAAAAATACATAAAAAAGGAAATTATTTGTTAAAATATCTTATACTAGCGACCCGCCCCGGCTTCGCACAGTTATTTTTATGAGTGTTTCTCTGTTATATTATGCAAGTATTATACATAAACACCTTCCTCTATAATCACTCTATCTATTAAAAAAAACCGCATCAAAATCCGTTGCGTAGTTTTCAAGATCTAAGCGTACATAGGGACATACAGACAGCGGGAAGCGACTTTGTTTTATACTATGTATTGATATACAATTCTTGTGTCACAATGTTAGTTACCATACTCCTCCGAAACGGCTCGACTGATTCTCATGAAATTTTGTGTGCGGATAGGTCAGAGAATCGGCTACTATCTACTTTCATACCCCTTAATGTTAAGGGTGGTGCACATTCCACGCGAAGGGAGTCGCGGGGCACAGCTAGTAAATTACAATAATAATTCTCTAAGTTCTACGCGAAGTTTTCAGGACAAAATTAGCTAGGATCTCTTAGACGTACACGGTGCCTTTGAGATGTTAACGCTCACCCGAGGCGCATAATTTGATATTATCATGCAATGCTAAAGTTAATGACACACGACATTGCTGATTATGTTGTCACACAAACTAAATTAACTGTATTGCCATCCTACTCATTGTCGTAATGTGTGAACTAGACAGATACAGCGGATATATGACGACCGCTTGGCGCAGTGGTTCGAGCGTAGGCCGCTCGGCTCACTGCACATGGTGGTCGCGGGTTCGATTCCCGCCGGGGAAATTTTGGATATGGCCTTTTCGTAATTTACCCTGGTCTGGGTGTCACTGGGATCGCCCCCAGTCCATTGAACGGTACCCATAGTACAAGCTTTGCTTAGTTTGGGACCGTACAGTTGGTGTGTGTGTCTGGCGATATTTTTTATTATTATTATTTATATGTTCATGTCACAGCGGATATGTTCTTTCACGTGCGATAACAATCTTTAACACTTAATAACTTCAAATATAATTATGCTATGCCATAAATAAAGCTTATAAAGTTATACTAGTTTTATTGTGTTTAATTCAAATATTACGACAAGGAGATATTTTTTTTAGATGGCTTACACATCCTACCCATCCCTTGAGAATATGGTAGGTAAGTACTTATTAATAATAATATCATCATTATTGAAATCTGTATGGATTATGGGTGCCAAAAGCGATATGCATTAATCAGATAAAAACATAGAGAATATATTTTATCAAATAAAAATCCCGAAAATATTATTTTTTTAGCTGACACCATGCGGCCCTAAACGTTCTGGATAGGCTGAATCTATAATGAGGTCACACCGCAGTAAATATTCTGGCGTCTGTCATTTGATTTTGTTTATTAGCGCAGGCTGTGTGACGTCATTGAATTCAGTGGGGCACCATAGTCGGGCTCAAGATAACGTTTTGGCGGCTTATTTACATGCTATTTTTGAAGAGATATATAACATAACTAGCAGACGTTGTCCTGTCTTTTAGGGGTATGTAAAATAGATAGTATCCGATTCTCAAACCTTCTGAATATGCATATAAAATTTCATAAAAATCGGTCAAGCTGTTTCGGAGGATTATGGTAACTAACATTGCGATACGAGAATTTTATATACCTATAGGTAAGATTATAATAAAACTAGATTTGTGAGCTCGATGAACACCACAAAATAATCTGAGATAATTCCCAGAAACTAGTCAAATTATCTATTCAGGAGTAATTTAGTGTTCAATTTTAAGATCTGATTATGACGACAAATGTTTTTATTAGTTGCATACGGCTTTCAAACTGCACCAGTTTCGATAAATGGAATGATGATGAATGCCATAAATGGCTGTAGTACGTAATTCTAGAAATCAGAACTAAACTATTGTTAACGTATCGATAATTTCTACGACTGATTACACGTGCCAAATCATTTGAGAAGTATTAATCATACCCGCCGAACATGGGTAAAACCATTAATAAATTTCCTCTTATGGCTGGCCTTAGCTGTCTCTAGATTGGCACCGTTTCGTTTCTGTAATGATCATGTATGTTGTTTCTGGGTTCGCCTAAACATTTTTATGGGACTTCTATCTAAAATCGATTTTAATATACCATACAAATCTATTCGATCCAACCCACCTTTACGCATACCAAATGCTTCAACTAACTGCTACAGGCAGAACAGCTACATTGGGCGTGCTAGCGGGAATTTCAATAAAATTTGTTTCCAGCATGATATTGACCCTTTTGTCACCAGTGTGAGCTGAGCTGCTGAGCGGCTGAGTACAGCCAGAAGGTGCTTGACTTATAATTAAGTAAAATACAGTTGTGTAATAGGTACTAGGTTAGCGACATAAGTATAAATAACTAGCCTGTGCCCGCGACTTCGTCCGCATAGAATTTAACCTAACAAAAATTTCGGGATTATCGGGATAAAAAGTATCCTATGTGTTTATCCAAGTTTTAAAGTATTGGTATCCCAAATTTCATCCAAATCCGTTTTGTAGTTTTTGCGTGAAAGAGTACTAAACATACACCCACACTCACAAACTTTCGCATTTATAAAATACTAGCTGTGCCCACGGACTTCGTCCGCGTAGTATTTAACGTAACAAAAATTTCGGGATTATCTGGATAAAAAAAGTAAAAAGTATCCTATATGTTAATCCCGGTTATAAACTATCTGTGTTCCAAATTTCATCCAAATCCGTTCAGTAGTTTTTGCGTGAAGGAGTAACAAACATACATACATACATACATACATACATCCACACTCACAAACTTTCACATTTATAATATTAGTAGGATTAGTAGGATGGCTTGTGGCTCACCCGGATCTGTACTCCTCACAATCCTATTTTTTATCCAGTCGCTATAAGTGAAGACTTGTAATTAGCTTTTTAGTCTACTTAGCTGTAAGTTTTCCATGTACCAAATTAAATTAATAAATAAAATAAAATTAACAATAACAGTAGCAATAGATACGACCATTACAATAGCCACCATGGTCTGGTTATCACTTTTAAAGTTAATACCATTAATATCATCTTACTTTTCTGTCAACGGTATCTTTTGGTGACTTTCATCGTCTACTATGCAAAAGTAATGAAGTGATGGGTCATCCAATAAATACTCTTAAAATAACTTTCGATACTAACCAAAGTAAATCATGACCTAGCCCGGCTCGTGTCGAGGCAGCTCCTTCCATTTCCAATCAACTTCTAACGACATCACGTAGTGTATGTAGGTACCCAGGGATGAATTGGGTCAAAGAAGAATTAAACTTGCCTTCCAGTAGGCAGGTTTCGTGGCTGCACCTGCCATTGCACTCAAGGGAGTCGAGAGCGGTGGCGTAGGAGGGCAAGACGGCATGGGTCAGCGTCATGCCAATTGTCGTGACGGCAAACTGGTTGATTTTGCTGCCAAAGTGCGCCAATAGATTTTTCACATCAAAATGTCCTCCATGCATCTTTATTCTCTATAGGTAGGCTTACAGGGAGAGGGGTAGGTGTATCTAAATATATATAACTCAAAGGTGACTGACTGACTGACTGACTGACTGACCGACTGACTGACTGACTGACATAGTGATCTATCAACGCACAGCCCAAACCACTGGACGCATCGGGCTGAAATTTGGCATGCAGGTAGATGTTATGACGTAGGCATCCGCTAAGAAAGGATTTTGATTAATTCTACCCCCAAGGGCATAAAATAGGGGATGAATAATCCCGAAATTTTTGTTAAGTTAAATTACACGCGGACGAAGTCGCGGGCACAGCTAGTATATTATATTTTAAAATCAGTTTTCCTGTTCGCATTGTTACGCACGTGATGTAATGCTGTAAAATACCGAGCGCCGATCGTGTGAGGATGTTATGTGTTTTGTAACAGCCGTTTGTATTCCGCACCACTATCGCACGCTTGCACACCCAT
Organism: Notodonta ziczac; assembly: GCA_918843915.1. Classification (NCBI taxonomy): domain Eukaryota; kingdom Metazoa; phylum Arthropoda; class Insecta; order Lepidoptera; family Notodontidae; genus Notodonta; species Notodonta ziczac. The sequence goes on from OU974047.1 coordinate 6,608,267, forward strand.
CACAATCGTGGCACATCATTATAATAAATGTATTTCTGCCGTTATATTATATAATGTACCCATTGGAGGAACGGAACACACTTTCAAATCAATTTATTTATAGAAAATTTATTTCACATCACTTTGATGACACAGCATACAAATACATTTCTCCTTATTCCTCTATTTATATAAAGATTTATATTGGTTATCGGCTTTTACTGTTTCCCGTTGGAAGATTAGGAAGTTGTGATTTATTTTCGGATTGAGCATCTTATCTGTACTCCTTGTCAAAGACAAAAAGAAGATGACACCATGTGATTTTGAGCGTCATCCAAAACAAGTATCCACCAAGCAAAGTACGAGTCATTTTCCGTATTATACCTATTGTTAAAATTGTTAAAATATATACATGTCTAAAAACCATAATAACAATTTGCTATCTGTGAAAATCACTTGGCAACATTCCGGCAATTTTTTAAATTAGGCAACTGGAAGCTTATCTAAGAGGGAGGAAAAAAATATATAATCTGTGATGGTATCCGCCGATTGTTGTATTGTTGAAAAAATATAAAAGTTTGGATAACTTAATAAACACAGTAAATTGACTTTATTGTTATTTATTTACTTATCGAATTATTACTATATATCTAGTATGTAAATACCTAAAATACAACTTCACGGGCGTACATTTTCCGACCGTCTGTTGTTAATTGGAAATTAAAAAAGTACCTGCACTATCTGGGAATCGAACCAAGAACTCATAAATCGGCAAGCCGACCACTAGACTAACGAGGCAGTCAAGCGACTGTTATGTATTAAGTTAATTAATCTCACTGACACTGTGCCTGAATGCAAGTTTATTGAGTTTCATTGAAAGTGCAGTATCAATATTGAAGTGTCGGTTTAAAATGTAGATTGATTTACGTTCATGATGTTTGACATCGCATCGCCCGCTCGACGAAGCTGCAAAGCTCGGGAAAGGTGGACATGGCAACCAGGACATATATTTTTTTTATGCAACAAAATCGGCAAGTGGCCGTGCGACCCACTTGAAATGTTAAGCCGTTACCGTGGCTTACAGATAGATGCTTGTGATATCAAAGACCTGAAGGGAAATCGGACAAAGGGACCAGAGAGAAGGAGGGCTTGGTCTTCCGGCTCTCTCACACGTCGTACGAAAAGCGGCTAAAATCTTTACGCCAATCCTCTGTGATATTTTAACTTTTTATGTTCCCGACGTTTCGGTTGCTTTACAGCAACCGTGGTCACGGGGGGACTGAGGTGTTAGACGTCCTGATGTCATAGTTAAAAACTGGGTACCCTCAAAATTTAGTTGGTGTTTGCGGTCCGATCCACGCAGAAAGTGCTCACTGTGTCTCGAAATCTTGCAATGGTACGCTTGGTTTTGGATTTAATTATATTAATTACTGGATCCCAGGTTGGTGGTAGCACCCAGCCATCTTCCCTATTGAAATTAGGATGTTTTTTAATTTCAATGGCCTCACGTATCATCCTTGGTCGGAATCGGTGTTCTTTTGCGAGGATCTGTGGTTTATCAAATCTGATATAATGGCCACGTCGGTTGCTGTAAAGCAACCGAAACGTCGGGAACATAAAAAGTAAAAATAAACGCGATATAATCCGTAAAAATAGTTTTATTTCAATGTGTAATATTCGCGTAAATATAAGAAATCAATAATACATTATTACAAATTCTTTGATGCCAAACCTTTTCATATAATAGTACCGCACAGCTATCACTAGGGATAGGTACTTACTGCTGAAATGAAAAGATTTGATTCCATGTGATTTTGTGATTCTGTTAAGTTATGTTGGCAAAACCAAACAAACAAGTCGTTTTAATTGTACATATATACCTTAATAAATGTACCTAAATGGAGTGTTACTAATGTGGCACCATAACGTTTTCCCGGTTGAACTTATTGCGATATCATAAACTTTAATGTTTGCTTCGATATTAAGATTATGAGCGCTCTCGTTTATTAAGTGTAGTTAATTGCTCGTTAACCTAGTTTTAATAATTTCATTATGTCTATGTATTAGGCAGGTAGGTATCAGCAAGATAAAAAAACTAAAACTTATAGGTTGTCTCCATAGCTCTGAGCGCTGATGTTAAATGAATGCAACACTATAATTTAGCCCTTTTGACGTCCCACTCCTGGGCACGGGCCTCCCCTCAACGCGAGGGGGATTCAGGCCATAATCCACCACGCTGGCCCGGTGCGGGTTGGCGGATTTCACATGTCTTTCGAAAATTGGTTAGATCTTCTAAGACATGCAGGTTTCCTCACGATGTTTTCCTTCACCGTAAGCTAGTGATAATCATGTAGAAATTATGATACGCACATAGATTTCAAAAAATTCCAGAGGTGCGAGCCGGGATTTGAACCCAAGACCTGGTGCCCGCAAGACGCGTGCTTTAACCAATAGCCTATCACAGCTTACATGCTGTATGCATGTGAAGCTGTGATAGCCGATTGGAATGCAACACTAGGCTGTTAAAACCCTCAACTCTTGGTAGAATATTAGTTTTCATTCGTACAGGCCACGGACCAGTTTCCGAATCACATGCGCTTAATAAAGCGCATAAGATTTATAATCAAGCAATCACAATCAATTATTGTTTTCGATATACCAATCACAATGGGTTGCCTCCGCTTTCGACCAATAAGTACAGGACATAATTAAGAACGTGCAGAAGTACGCAATGATTTTATGTCACCAACAGGAAATTTAGGTATAGCGATGATTAATATCGATATCAATCATTAAACAATATTTCTTTGTATTGATATATTCCGTAGATATATTTTATGGCTGCTCTAAAATACTATAATTCCCGTAAATAACATCGAAAGTAACATGTTAGTACACTCCCAATATTCTAAAATATCGAATTTCATATTACTATATTTGAAATTTATTAATCTGTTGAAATGATAGGTTTTTATAACAATCTGACAGATATAAGTTATTAATGTTTTCCACTGTCTCGGTCGCCGACAGATTCGTTTGGATGCAAAAAACTCAATTTTTATATTATGTAAAGTGGCGTTGCGACAGTCTGTCTGTTACTTCTTTAAAATTTTGCGAAAAAAATAGCTAGGTGGAATTTGATCCAAAGATGAAGTAACTGCTCTCTACTACGTATTCTTTATAAAATTGTACTATCTGTCTCATTGACATGTAATATAAGTAATAGAACGGACATCCACTACTATTATAGCTATTATATAGACCCGGTAACCACAACCTGTATCAACGCAGAGAGCACAAAGGACACAGACGGACACAGTGCTAAACACTAATTGTGCATAAAATAGATGATGGGCACTTAATATTTTGGACCGTTCGCTATACATACGTAACCTCCTACTGCTACTATGTCAGCAATTAGGTATTGGTAGTTTCTATATAGGTATTTATTGTTTTGTATTATTTACTGCTGAGATGCGAATGTTGAGATGGATGTGTGGAGTGACGCGAATGGATAAGGTGAAGAATGTGTATATAAGAGGTAGTGTCAGGGTAGCGCCAATAACAGATAAAGTGAGAGGTAGGAGGCTGGAATGGTTTGGACAAGTGATGAGAAGGGATGAGAAGCATGTGACTAAACGAGTGATGAATATGAATGTGGATGGATACAGTGCGAGAGGAAGGCCCAAGAAAAGATGGATGGATTGTATTAAGAAGGATATGAACGAGGTTGGAGTGGATGTGAGTATGACGGGGAAGCGCGATGTATGGAAGGAAAAGACATACTGCGCCGACCCCAGATAATGGGAAAAGGTAAGGCAGATGATGATTATTTATTGGAGTCGATGACAAAAAAAAATATAATTATTTCCAAATGTATCTCTTTCCATACATTATTTGTGACGCGCGCGTCATTGTGTGGTGTAATTTTATTTACCCATAATTATTTTAATAGAAAAAACAACTTGATAAAAGCCACAGGCGAAAACTAGTTTTATTATAATTTGTGCATTGTCTCGCATTGCCGCTTGTTTCACTTTACATCAGAGTTTTATTGAATAATTCAAAGAATGGTGAGAGCTTTCGATTTTTATTGTAAAAATGACTTGTCTCGTTATAAGCTCGTATGACACTTCAACGGGTGGGTTGGAGAGGATAGGAATGGGATGGAACGAGGCTTCTCGTTCTGTTCGAAAGTACCAACTAGCTATATGTTTATTTACCGGTTTCTATCGGTATAATGTATTATATTTTAGTAGCTACCTACCTAGCTCCTTATTATTTACGTCATTAAAACAAAGTTTAACCTCAGCAACTTCAGAACGTTATTGCGTGCACTTATTAAAAAACCGGTCAAGTGCGAGCGGAACTCGCGCCCTGAGGGTTCCGTACAATATTTTATTATGATTTTATATAGTTTTTTTCCATTCCTGGATTCCAATATCGATACCGGCAAGATATTTTAATAATAAATAGTTCCCAAAAATGCTTAAACAAATTCGGGATCCGAATACAAACTGCAACCAAACTGAATACAAACTACAATACAAACCCTTATTTTACACATTTAGGGGTGGAATTTTACAAAACGCTGAAATTAATATTTTTTATTTGTAATAAGTAGCCTCAATACTTATTTTCAGGTCTCTAGGTTCATTTAATTTTTTTACCCCATAAAGACTTTTACCCCCTATTTTATGCACTTAGGGGTGGAATTTTCCAAAATCCTTTCTTAGTGGATACTTGCGGTATATAAGGTACTTACTGTCAAAATTTCATGATTCTAACACCAGCGGTTTGGGCTGTGCGTTGATTCCTTTGTATTGATAAGTGAATTTGCGAAAAGTATCAAAATATGTGACATAAATCACCGTATCTTTTGATTGCGTTGATTTAGAAGCCTAATTTTTTTACACCCACAAGGGACCATAGCATTTGATATTTGGTATTAATTTCAACATGATAACTCTGCCCGTTTCTGAGAAAAAAGGTCTTGACAGACAGACAGGCAGACAGACAGACAGACAGACGGACAACAAAGTGATCCTATAAGGGTTCCGGTTTTTCCTTGTAAGGTCCGGAACCCTAAAAACGATTGACATATATGAAATATGTTGTTAATAATCGTCAATTTTAATAAATATAATAAGTACTGACTCATTTGTGAATGGTTTACAGCATATTAATGAAATCATTATTAATCATAATAAGTAAGAGCATTTATTATTCATAATATTACATATACTCGTAGTTTAACTGGCATGCAAACTGCAAAGAATAAGGTCATATAGTTGGTATGCTCCAGATGAGGGTACATACAAGGATTGCTCTTATATTAAATCCGAGAGGTTGCATAGAGTCAGTGACAAACAACGCCTCGAGAATATTAATATTATTCGTATAAAAACATAAAACTTTTAATGCACGCAATTGCGGAGTAATTAACACAAATAATCCCTTCTATGTTGTTCATTGAACTATGCTCGACCATTTTGGGCAGATAAAATAATAAATCGCAGAATGAGTGACTGCATTGTTTTCACGAGGCTCGTAAATTTAATAGCAATCGAAGTGGATTGATGCGACTCAAAGTGTAAACCATAAACTCAGCGTTAGATTCTAAAGGGTCTCTCAGGCGATAAGACGCATACAGAGGTGAACCACTCCTTCAAATATAGCGTCAATCAAAACAATACCGAGCATTAGTGAGCTGGAGTTACAAGCTATCTTCGCTTTTACCCTGTTTACTAAGAAAAGTAATTCAAACAAACTAAATTCCGGTAGAGTCGAGTGTTGGACAATATTTGTTCTAGATCGATTGCGATGCCTCAACTTGTGTGAAGTTTGTACAACGTGAAAGGATCAAATGGCGCAGTTACGTCACAGAACTGATTTCGCTTTACAATGATAGCATTAAACTTATTTCGGTGGCGGCGAACGACGACGTCTGTTTTGAAGGAATCGCGCGAACGTCTAGACACAAACATCGATGTTACCAGGGGAACATGGCGCATTTATGAGAAGGAAATCATTGGTTCTTATATCTGGTTGTTTTCTATGTCTGACTGATTTAGTTTCTATTTGTTTTTATTATTCGCCAGTGCAAGACTCTCAAGCGGTTACGGAACCCAAGAAAACAAATTAGTTAGAGTAGATTCTTGTTTCCCACGAAAGGATTGCCAGGTAATCCATTAATTTGATCAGGAAAATGCAAACGCATTCAACTGTATGGTTGGTATATTGTAGAATGCACCATTGCTTTTACTTTGAGGAGTATGTAGGTGTATATATAAATTTTGATACCAATTCATACGGAATTCGTAAGGAATATTCCTTAGGGATATTCCTAACAGCTAATACATTGGGTTTCTCTGAATAGTGTTTTCGTTCATGCGTCGGTGTTTTGCGGGATCATATAAATCGAAGGTCGAAGACTTTATTTATGAACAATTTATTTCTATCTATCGTAGACTTGGATTTGCATGATCGTATACCAAAGTGGATTATCCCTCGTGATGCAGTATTGATATTTGCAGGCTACTCGTAAAATTTATGCCTTCTTTGAAAACTCACGTCTCGCGACACTGGGAGCGCCTTACACATCGTCACATGTAATTTCTAGAAATCGCAATAAGTTCTACTATCTTTATACTTAGAGTTTTCTTTCATCTATAGTCATATAAATGGTCGCTTTTCATTAATTCTATTTTGTTTAAGGGTATTTTGCAGGTATCACAGATGGTTAGGCTGTCCACGTAATCCTACTAATATTATAAATGCGGAAGTTTGTGAGTGTGGACGTTTGTTACTCTTTCAGGCATAAACTACTAAACTGATTTGGATGAAATTTGGAACACAGATAGTTTATAACCGGGATTAACACATAGGATGCTTTTTATCCCGATAACCAGAATTTTTTTGAAGTTAGTAATTTATAATTCTCGAACGACATGCGCAATACGCTAAACTAATTTAAAAGGGCCAATTATTATCATTCATTCTGTTTATACAACCAAAATAGTAATTGCTGACGCCTGAAAAAAAAAACTACAAAATTTTGATTTTCTATACGGCCCAAAGTAGCCATCAAATGCACACAACTTCAGGTAACTTTACGCTCTTTGGCTATCCCAAAGCTATATCTTAGAAAAAAGGATTTTCTTCACGTTTTCTTTCAAATGCAATTTTTAGACCGGGGCTTTGGAAATTACGGGTCATAACTTTGGACGCCTTTAGAACCTCGAAATCTGCTACATAAGTTACGATAATGTTATTATACGACCCTAGGCAGTAGTAGTGCAGCTTAATTAATTGTTGTGAAGGGTGTTTGAAAGTAAATTGAGGAGAGCGGTCCAGAGCGGGCCGTGAGCGAGTCGAACACGCAGGACCTGGGACATATTAAACCCACTTGCTGTCACAATTGCACTCTGCGGTGCGGACACACGTGCGAAAAGAGTGGGAAACTAACCAATTGGATGTGGTTATTATTTTTAAACAAACGAAGCAGACAGGGTTTCCATGAAAAGGAAAATTTTGATTGAAATTGATTGATCTATCTACTATAAACCATGAAATTATGTGTTAAAGTTTGTTCATTATTAAATGACAAAAAAGCTTATAAAAGGTAACAAAATGAATGCAACCTTCGTATATTCCATTTGGGACGTGTATAAATATTCTATTTCTATGGATCCTGCAACATTAGGTTTGTTCGATGGGTGTTTGTTAATCAGTATGTCTGTGTGTGAGCGTGAATCGTTGGTATTTGTTGTCTGTTGCAGAAATGGCTTTAATTACGAAGCACCTACCCATAGTTGACCCCGTTCGTCGCACTGTGTCATCGAGAGGGTGTTCGTAATGACGTCATCAGGCCCTCCTACTCACGCCATATTCCGCGAGAAACAGTTATTTAGTCAAGATATTTTGTTTTCCTTTGAAACTTTTTTAATAATTCTTTCAAGTTATGACTTATAGGCTGTAATCTGCCTAAAGCACAGTATTTTTGGAACAAATATATTTAAAATTCACTTTTTAGTCATTTATAAAGTGTACCTATAAAGAAGTAGTAAGTCAACTAATACAAAAAAAATAACTACTGTAACAACCATGAAACCTATATTTACAAAGAACTAAATTTTTACAAACATAACGAGGGCTTTTGTAGATTTACTTAGAGGTACCTACTTACCTATAAAAGGACGACGTTATAATTCTTCAGAAAAAGTTAATATTTTATCCACAAAGGCCACATGGCGTCTGGAATTGATTTCCTTGATTAACAGTTTTCCAATTTTCTCACCTTTTTTACCAAATAGCCACTTTATTTCATAGCATACGCAGGATTCCAAATAATGAATTATACTTAGATAAACACACATTTAGGAGAATGGTTAAAATGTTATGTTGTAAATCCTTCTTTTTTCTAACTTGTTCAGTAGGTAATATATTATACCCACCTACATTAGTATAACAATATCGCCAGACTAACACACTAACTGTATGGTCCCAAACTAAGCAACGCTTGTACTATGGGTACCGTTTAATGGACTGCGGGCGATCTCAGTGTCACCCAGACCTGAGCAAATTACAAAAAGGCCATTTTCGAAATTTGCCCCGACGGGAATTGAAACCGCACCTACCTGGTGCAGTGAGCCGAGCGGCCTACGCTCAAACCAAGTATGAATGCACTTCATCATCATCATCAGCCTATGCTTGTCCACTGCTGGACATATGCCTCCTCTAATGAGCGCCATAGCGCCCTGTCTTCAGCTTGCCGCATCCAGCATCTGCCTGCAGTCTTTCGCATGAATGCACTTATCTTTATAATATAAGGGCATATGAATAAACCACGTCATTGTATGGCAATCTGATGATTGCATTCGAATTGCCGGAGGCTGTCATGATGACGATCCTTTGTTGTGGAAGCTCACTGAAGTCTGGAAACGAGTGGTGTCCATTACTAGATACGTTGATACAAACAGTGATACGGTACGATACGATACGATATACGACTCAATATTACTAGCCATTAGGAGCGCTGAAATGCAAAACACACCCTCGTATTTCAACAGCGTGAAACAAATAGATTCAGATAGAATAGAAATTAACGTCAATGAAAGGATATTTTAGTCTCTTTGCCTTTTAAGTCGAGCGGACGGTTCTCGGCAAATTGAATTGAATGGTTCCACGCGAGGAGTTCTCAACGGTTAGTGATATGTTCTGACCCTTATATTCTAAAGTGTATTGTTGTTTTTTGCATGGCACACCATCAGACGGAATGCGCTTCACGTTCATCGTTCATCGTTCATCAATCCGTAGAAAACTATAACAGAACTTAAATTGGATATAGTTTTGCAAAACAGAATCAACCCACACATACCACTGCAGTCTAAAATCGACCCTAGTTCTAGTGGTTGTGGGTTGGCTTCAGTTTGCAGAAATTTGTGTGGGTTGGTTCTGTTTTCCAGAAGTACATCCAATTTAAAAGCTGTCTTATTTTTGCGCGGTTCAAGAAATACAGATAACGACGTCGCGATATCTAACCAGTGCTTAATATTAGACTGTTTGAGTATTCGACCGAATGATACTGAAAGGGCAGAGGTGACGAGCAAAGACGAGAAGCCGACGTGTTTAGCGCCACGGTGTTGTATTCAACCAAGTTAGTTTGTGCCTCAAAATGAATAGGTACCATTTTATTTTGGGGCTATTTACAAGTAATCAACATTTTATTAGGTAAGCAATAGTGCATTAATACCACATGTTTAGACTGTAGCGCTTTTGATTGACGCGATGGAATCCTACTAATAAAATTTATTTTTTATAAATGTGAAAGTTTGTGAGTGTGGATGTATGTATGTATGTATGTATGTTTGTTACTCCTTCACGCAAAAACTACTGAACGGATTTGAATGAAATTTGGAACACAGATAGTTTATAACCGGGATTAACATATAGGATACTTTTTATCCCGATAATCCCGACATTTTTGTTACGTTAAATACTACGCGGACGAAGTCCGTGGGCACAGCTAGTATTTGAATATTTTTCTTATTTGTTTACGCTGTCGATCAATTTAAGTCTAAACATGTCGGTGTGGAAAAATAATGATGAACATTTTTATTTTTAGTTTTAATCATTTGATGCAGGACGATAAAATGTCCCGTATGCGATTCTCCAAAATAGTTAACTGTTTTTAGGGAAAAGTGTTATATTTAACTGTTGAAAATTCCTATCACTGACCGTCGGGAGACATGGTCTTGATGTGCAAGTCCCTTGGGTGGCACATCAAGACGAATAAATTAGTGGAATATTTTACACATACAATTTCACAATTATTTATGGCAGAAGTTCTAAACTGCTGTTATTTAAAACTTTGAATCTTAGCACACTGTTTCGACGGTTAATATGCAGTGTCAGGAATGTGGAATGTCAATTAAGGTAGATATGTATGTACCTACTTTAATATATACCTAAACATGATATTAAGCTTGTTATTTATAGCTGATTTGTAATTCAGTAAAGACGTATGCATATACTCTTATCAACATATACATCGGTTTCAGGTTAGCGGGTTCCATTTAGCTTTTGTGTGTTGACTGTTGGGTTAAAGAACTGTGGTTACGAGTAACAGTCACAATACTTAATAAATAGTACTTAGGTGAATATTATGCGTAGTAAGTAGGTACCAAATAATAATGAAAAATATGGGAGAATTTTAATCACATTTTTATCATTTTCCCCCTATTGACTTACGCAAATGTTAATTTTATTTCACCTTTTCTGATAGTAGATACCCTGTAGTATAGGCACAAACTAGTATTTATTCAATATTTCAATATTGAAGCAGTATTAAGCAATGGGTTCTCACTTACAATCAAAAGTTTCGAAATCTTGCTCGTAAACATTTTATTGGGCTCCATCGATCCGTCCGTTGTGAATTTCCATTTGGTGTTTATTTAGGATGTATCCATATGAACGACTTTATGCACGTTGACGGTAAATTTGCAAACGCAGTGAAAAAGATAGTGTTTATTTAGGTTTGAATGACCGTGTCCCCACAAGAAAATATTCCCGAAATTGTTCTGTACAAACTAGCAAAATATCGTATGCCACCGACCCTAACAAATATTTATATTATTATTTTATTTTATAAAATTATTTTGGAATAAAAACAATATAAGTATATATAGGTACTTATATTTGAAATTAAACCCTTGAATTTGATACTCAACACAGAAGGTTTTTTTTTTAGTTAAAGACTTTATGACCTCTAGACGGTGCCATATTCAAGTTAATGTGACATCGCATACCTAACCTATAACTAGAGAACGATCAAGACGCTTCTAACGTTTGTCGAATTATGATTAGTAGTTTATATGTTACTAGCTGTGCCCACGGACTTCGTCCGCGTAGTATTTAACGTAACAAAAATTTCGGGATTATCGGGATAAAAAGTATCCTATATGTTAATCCCGGTTATAAACTATCTGTGTTCCAAATTTCATCCAAATCCGTTCAGTAGTTTTTGCGTGAAGAAGTAACAAACATACATACATACATACATCCACACTCACAAACTTTCACATTTATAATATTAGTAGGATGAGGGAACAAATGAACATTCATACATACCGGTCAATATCAAACCTTCTTGCTTCTACCAAGTCGGGTAAATAGTAGACCCGACACGTTTCTGTTCAGAAAAAACACAGATGTTTTACTAACTGTGACATTTCGTGCGCAAATTTGTCTGTGGCCTATCATATAAGAGTATGCGGCACGTCTAGTGAGTCAACGGCCGATGCTACAACATGTGCATGCTAAATATTATCCTTGCGAAATGTAGAACAATCGGGCTCAGGGCCTACTTACTTCCTATTTTTCTTTATACGTAGGTCGGTACGCTTTTCCTATTGATATAATTTATTTCGCCTGAGGCAAAAAATATTTTAAAATACATAAATAAATATCGCCAGACTGACATATGAACTGTATGGTCACAAACTAAGCAATGCATGTACTATGGGTACCGTACAATGGACTGGGGCGATCCCAGTGACACCTGCGCAAATTACGAAAAGTCAATTTCCGAAATTTGCCCCGGCGGGAATCGAACCCGCAACCACCATGTGCATTGACCCGAGCGGTCTACGCTCGAATCACTGCGCCAAGCGTTCGTCAAATATACCTATACTATATGATATACCTACTGTTTATAAAGTGTTGTAAGTTTAATACTCAGGTATCCATACTATAGGTATATACTATGTATGTTCAGTCAGAATATCCAATAAGCTTTGAAGTCCGTATTAAAGTTAAGTGGAGCCAGAACAAATTGCTTGCTAATCCTATATTGTTCCGTGAGGTTTAATAGCAATTTACATCCAATTGATTGTGCCTGTATCGCTTATATCACGAAGCCATCAAGCTGATTGGTCATTTTCATTATAGGCTCGGATCTTTTCATTTTATCGAAATGCCCTGTCTACCGTGCGAACCATTTTTCATAAAGTAATTACAATATTGTTTCAAGAATAAAGGCCAATTTTATAAGCTTTTATAGGATTAGACGGAAAAGAAAAGTTTTAGTTGGCACACACGCTTCGGTCAGGCGCCCAGCACAGGCCATGTCGTATGGATCCTTCTTTTTGCAATCTATCTTTTTTATTTAGTTCAGAAGAATTGGAAACTTTGTATTGAACCAAAAGTTGATCCAAGCTGAAAAAGCAGTTATGTTTTTTTGTTAGTGATTCGGGTTTCGCGAAGTCGCCGCTCCAGACGAAGGCGGCGGCGGCATCGCGATAAATGGTGTGTCGTTTTGTGGGAAACCCGTCCTAAATATAGGCGCGGGATTATTTCTGACGCGAGTGTCGCGCGCGCCGGCCGACGGGAGTAGTATTGGGACGCCAATTCTAATCCAAACACATTACCGACAGAACGCCTAAACGCAGCGTTTATTACGCCACCAGTTTAAAACATTGATTAACTGTAAATTCCGGGATAATCACTGTTTGTTGTGAGATGTTAACTCATAACGATTATAGGTTTTGGACTAGTCCGTGAAGATGTAAAAGTGTTTAGTGCTGTTTGTATATTGATGTGTATTGTGAAAGAAATGTGCCGTCTCTGACACGTGCGGAGACATGTTTGTGTTATTTTGGTTTGTTATAGCGCTGACATCGCAATGTATTGCAACCAAGCATCATGTAATTGGTCAGTTATAATTTTTTGTGTTATTTACCCAAACAATCTTGAATTATAAATTTTCTTGTTTCTTCTAATACATTTGTTATTAATCTAGGTACAAGATTCATAATGCAATTTGGCTTTAAGTACCTAATCATTACAGAGCTCCTTCATGTAACAGGGTCGACTTGATTTCACTGATTACCGATAAAGGTATACAGGTAGCGACTACCTACGGTCTTGAATTTGAGATCCATCTAGTAGGGATAGCGTAAACCTTGACAGAATTTCTCAATGTTTAGACAACCAGAAACGCCGCATTAACGTTCTCTTGAAACTGCGGAGCTAATAATAATAATTTGGTTCAACCCTTCCAGGAGGCATATTTTACAAAGAATCCGAAGATATGAAACTGGCGCTGCAAGTCAGCGCCGCGAATGCACACTTCACGGCTTCTATAAAGGAGGTGTCACAAAAAGGGGAGATTCTGGAAATAAGCAAGCTTGTATGCAAGCTGGCTGAGGTAATGTCTATCAACACGGTCAATATCATTTCTAACAATTTACCAAGCGTAGCGAAATTTTAGGAGAGACAAATTAAATTTTGGCATCAATACTTAAATCATCTTAGCGTCTATATGAAAAAGGAATAAATAAGTACAACTCTCTTATAATGACGCGATCGATGACTGAACCTCGAGTTGCATTACCAATAAACTTTTAATTGGAATATCTAATCTGTCTTGCTCCTTTGGATCTATTACGGATTCACTCAAGTGAAAAAATATGATTCCACGATTGATATGAATTTTATCATTTTCATTGTGTCTATCGTGCTCAGATATTTCTGTGCATCGGTCTGGGTGTAGCTAAAACGACCTAACTTTTTACGACTTTCTACTATTGCTCTTTTTCATAGCCCACCTATTTCACATGGCCCGGTATAATTTCAGCTGCAGATCGTCAAACTTTCTTTGTTTTCATCTTGGATTAAAATTGAAATACTTTTTTTTGTAAAAAATATTCAATAGTACATTTTTTTATGATTTCTTAAAAAGTTTTCTTTTGATACCTTTTAAACTGGACCCATACGTCAGTAAAATATATTTGAACGACTAGAATGCGTTTCTGTAACTTTGAATAACGTATACATAATCATCCAGAAAAAATATTAATTATAAAGAAAAGCAAAAAGCTCCACTCATAGTATCCTTGTGGATATCGTAAATCTATTTGTAGCATTAAGTTGGCGACGACCATGTAGCAACATTTAATTTTTGTGAGTTGACTTTACCTAACTTAAGGTAGAACTTCGGTGATAAGTGGATGAAGTTAAACAAAAGGTGATCCAGGTTATATGTTTGAGCCGTTTGGGGTAGAGACCCTGGGACCGTGGGGCCCGGCGCCCATCGCATTTTTAACGATTTGGGAAAGCGGCTGGTCGAGGCAACTGATGACGACCAGAGGGCTCGCACAAAGAATTAGCATTGCCATTCAACGTGGCAATGCTGCCAGTCTTCTCGGAACTTTGCCAAGCGACGGCGGTCTGGCACAAGTTTATTTTTTGTGAAATTTAATATTACTAGACCTAAGCTATTTTATATTTGTACATAGTGTATATATTTGTTAGTTATTTCTTAAAAATAAACAAAATTTAACACCTTAGGAATATCTCAGATTATGAGGTTTAGAGCCTTGATGTTATGCATGGCCCGGCTGTTACCCCTTGGACTCTTGTTACTAGGAATAACCTGCATCAAAATAATTACAAAAAACACTTCTGTGTCGGAGCGGAGGCGCCGCATTGTGATTGGTCTATCACAAAATAATAATGGATCGTGATTGGGCGATCGTAAATGTTATGTATTTTGGAAACCCTAATGCCCTAGAGTGGGAGTCCAAAGGATCCCTTTACACTTCGATATGTTATGTTATATATGTAATCATAGGCTCCTTTCAGGAGGGAGTTATTGGCATCATAGACGGCACTGGTGGCCGTGCCAGCGAGAATATCCAGGCTATATGCGATATGATGGAGCTACCACATGTGGTGGTGCAGAACAGCGACTTTTACTCCAAGAACTGGTCACTATTGAACTTGTATCCCAGCCCAGAAGCTTATAATATGGCAAGTATACTATGTCTATAGTGTTCGCTGTTCATTGTTATTATTGCATTCGTTTACCAACCATTGATTTCCAGTGACAATGGTCTTGTTTGCTCACATTGGGTGGTCGTTTCTGAGAATGTACACCAATTTTTTATTCTATTGAAAAAGCACGGTAACCATCGGGTTTCTTGCGAATCTTCTTTGTAGAGACAGTATTAAGAACCGGTGGTAGAGTCTGACTATTTATAAATACTTTGTTGGCCTCCATAATAATTATTTTTTTACCTTTCAGCCCCTTTTAATTGGAAACATTGCAAAGGGTGATAGATTCCAAGTAATTTTAATTCATTTTCTGTCTATCACTCATATTTTATTATCATTATTGTCAATTTATTTGTCACTAGCTGAGCCCGCGACTTCATCCGCGTGGAATTTAACTTAACAAAAAAGCTCGCCCCCGCGTTCTGAGCCCACGCGACAGGAGCCATTTTTATTTAAAAAAATGATTTTATAAAATAAAAGTAGCCTAAGTTACTCCTTAAAACATCAGCTATCTGCCAGTGAAAGTCCCGTCAAAATCGGTCCAGCCGTTTCGGAGATTACCCGGAACAAACACACAGACAGACAGACAGACCAAAAAATTTAAATCGCGTTTTTGTTATAGGTGTCGTATGTACTTTCATATGCATTTTGTGAAAAGGTGTTATTTTGATATTACAAACAGACACTCCAATTTTATTTATTTGTATAGATTGATTGATTGATACATTAATTTCAGGTATTACAAAGACTCGTTATACTCAAGGAATGGGGGAATTTCACAATACTTTACGTGAAAGGGTACAGCCTGTTGCGGGTCAGTGACCTCATAAAGATGGGGAATGACACCGACGAGTATATTGTCACTGTTCGAGAGCTTAGTGGGGAGGACTATAGGTATGGAACTAAAATCACATTCATCGCAGGGCTACCCCAGTGACACCCATACCAGACTAGCCATTAGCTGTCAGAAATGACATTGGCTTCCCATACATGGAAGCGTTATCAGAGACTTGGCAGTTCTCGCTGAGCGTAGTAATTTATATCAACGCTTGTAGACGATCCACATGGGTAGACGAGCGGGGCAGACTACCGAAAATACTTATATTTTCTCAGTTTGCCCTTAACGGGAATCGAACCTACAACTACCTAGTGCAGTAAGCAGAACGGCTACGTAATGACCATAGTCTAAATTCCTCTCTGTATTAAATATTCATGTTCACTTTGAATACTTATTTAACACTGAATAGTATATTTCGATAAATATAAAAGTATTACAACCATTATCTATAGTGCATATTGAAGTGTTAGGTGCAAGATACTTAAGCGAGCTTTGGATCTGAAAGCTTTTAAACTCTTTGTCGTTTCGTGTGGGAGTGCCGTTTGAACGACTTGTGGCTCACAGATGTTTATTTTTCATACATGGGCGTCCGTTTATAACTTCCACTACTAGGATAACTACAAAGAAAGCAATTCCTATTGATGAGACGAGCACCTGAAGAATATCTTTCAATAGGTTCTATTCACGTAAAGGTTCTTGGTTCGTGATCAAAGTGGCGGCTAAAATTAGCTGTTGTTTAATTTTATCTAAGTAGGTATTATTTTGTTGATGAAGTAACGCGAGGAGCTGTTGATTTTGTACCAAAGAAGATATTTTATACAAACTTTACAACTATTGCAAGCGAAAAAAAAAACATAAAGCATTATGATTATTTTTTGAGTACTCTTGTTATGATGACATTAGAAGTCATTGGAAATATATTATGTGACATATTATGATTTCCCAATATTCCTGGGAAATAACATCACTACCTACTTGTGACAATACATCCATCCATTTTTCTATGAGACCTATTGTCTCTCATATCAATTAACTTTGTTTTACTCATTAGTTTGCTATTTTATATTCGAAGGGAGGTACTCATAGAAGCGAAGCATAAAGGCTTTCAGAACTTCGTTGTGGACTGTCCAGCACGCTACTTGCAGCAACTGTTACTACACGCCCAACAAGTTGGCTTGATGGCAGACGAGCACTCCTACATATTCGTATCGCCAGACCTGTTCACGCTGGACCTAGATAGGTACAGATACGGCGGAGTTAACATGACTGGTATGTTTGTTCTGCATACAATACTCAATACTAAAGGACAAAGAAGTAGACTGACACGCATATTCTAAAGTCGTAATGTAGATCCAGACATGTTTGTGTGAGTCTTTCATATCCCACTGAGTCTAGATGCAAGAAGTCCTTAGATTTTCACACAGTTTCACTATGATTCGGAGAAAAGTACTTACCCAGTTAATTTCCCTTCCTGTTAATCTTTATTCCAGGATTTCGTTTAGTAAATCCAAAAGACAACGAACCACTGGCGTCTTTTACGTCAGCTTTCAACAGCAGAGGTCAAGAAGAAATGAGCTTGGAACCTTTAGAACCAGAACAAATGAGCAGTAAGGTGCTATTGGTTCATGATGCCGTCGAAGTGTTCTATAAGGCAACGAAGAAGGTTAATGTATCAGGTAGCGAGTTGAGCTGCAAAACGTATGAACCCTGGGTATATGGATCATCTTTACTTAATTTTATGAAAACTGTGAGTACTTTAATTACTGCAGCATTATAAGAGCCTTTATAAACAATCAGTAGCTATGAGTTTAACGCTCGATTGCGACTTTTTTATTTCCTCAACTGACCTATTAGGTGCAGTGTACAAATTCCTAAACAAATAATGAGAGGCGGTCGCTGTCAGTGTCCCTATACGGATTATAAATATTTGATACCACAGCGAGATGTGGATCTTCAACAGTGGAATAATGGCTAAATATTTAAAAGATCCTATACAACTGAGGCCATAAACGACGATGTTCTCATTGCTAGCACATACGGCCTCCACAAAATTGGATACAGATATGCAGAATGGATCCAACCACCATACATACTTCTGCAAACGAAAACCAACCTACAACCACTTCACTGAGGTCGATTTTAGTCTGCAGGAGTAAGTGTGAGTTGGTTCCTTTTTGCAAAACTATGTCCAATTTTGGTTGATCGACAATTGAGTTACGAAAACGCGGCGGACGAATAAGTCGTAACATAATGTACTTACTTTGTTTCCTGTTTCAGAATAAAGTGGAAGGACTAACAAGGAGTCTCATGTTTGATGGGCTGGGCCAAAGATTTGATGTGACTTTTGATATAGTGGAATTAACAGCAGCCGGTAGCCATACGGTAAGCTGACGGTCTTTATAAATTCCAAAGAGGATAGTTTAGTTTAGTTTCCGATATGAGTAGGTGTAAAGCGCGTCTTGCAAAATTTCCAAATTATTTCATTTTTTTTTTCATTCCTACAGATTGGCAGTTGGAAAAACAAGGAATTAAAAATATCCAGACATTTTGATCCTGATGCAAAAATAATTGAACAATCAGTGTTGAGGAACAAAACCCTGAGAGTGTTAATCGCAGAGGTAAAAACTAATTTATTAAATTAGATACTATTATGGCTGGTTGGAGCGTTTTCTGTGACACCAAGGCCATTTCTGAAAAAAATGCACCTGAAACTTTTTTATTTGTTATCTTCTTTTACAGGCTTCACCATATGGTTACTTTAGAAATTCCTATAAAGAATTAGAAGGTAACGATCGATACGAGGGATTCGCAGTTGACCTAATTGAAAAAATAAGTGAAATTTTAGGATTCAATTATGAATTCGCCATTGAGAATGACTACGGTGATAATAGTGCAACGGGAAAATGGACGGGAATGACCTTGCAGCTAATGGAAGAGGTAATTCTGAATTAGGAATTATCTATCAAACAAGTGATAATACAATATTTTCCTGATGGCTGTATTGACGACTATCTAGGAAGACAAAATAAAAAATTAAAATAGTATGACAGTATTAAAGTAAAACAGTATCCGATTAAGTAATATATATTGTCCTTCGACAGAAAGCAGATCTCGCAATTTGTGACTTCACCATAACAGCGCAAAGACAGTCGGTGATAGATTTCTCAACACCATTCATGTCACTTGGAATAGGAATCCTATACAAAGAGCCCAGCAAGCAGCCACCAGCAATGTTCTCTTTCATGGCTGTGTTTTCCAAAGAGGTAGGTGATAGGCAATATAATATAATAACAACCACTCATCTATGAAACAATCGCGACGTGCGGTTGAATCATTGACATTAGAACAAACCTCGCCGCCGTTGCGGGCGGTAATTAAAGCGTCGGAATGTTAGCAACTTTAAATACAAACGTGACCGATTTTAAAGGTAAAATTATTGATGAATGTGATCGAACCAATAAGTTGAGCTGATCGGCACGTTACACCAATAATCCAGTTTTGTAAATAATTTACATCCAAACTCGAATGCAATATTGTTTAATATTTTAATGTTGCAAAAAATGTTGCTGCTTTTGGCTGTTAGTTTATATGTGCCGTGGTATCATTATAGGTATGGTACTACATGATGCTGATCCAAATGCTTCTTGGGTTGACCATGATCTTCGTCGGTCGGATTTCGCACAAAGAGTGGCAAAACCCTGTGCCGTGTATCGAGCAACCCGAGGAATTGAGCAATCAGTTCAGCTTCGCCAACTCCGTGTGGCTTATTATTGGATCAGTTATGCAACAAGGCTCCGAGATTGCACCTATGTGAGTAAAACGTATAAAATATTAACTCTCTATTTTCTTCCTTCTGTAATATTTTTGCAGCGACAGCCCAATCCTGAGTTTAGGCGATACAAGTAAGCCTAGTACCTAAGTTAACTCGAAATCAATTTGTAAAATAAAATGGCTTGCTTTGCTTGCGAACTTGCCGAGTAGCTTATAGCGTTCAGTAAAGTTCACTCGCCATTTGTTTATTTTGCTTGCCAATTGTGTCATCATTCAATATAAGCATATTATAAGCAATAATGCTAAGGTAAATTTTTAGGCGGACCGCATACGGAATGCTAGCCGACTACAAAAATGTAGTTTCGCATAGAAAGTTACGATGCAGTTGATATTACTGCATTGGACCTGTAAACCAACTGCAAGCGGACTGGCAGTCTAAATACTGTCGGCGTTCAGTCCGCTTGCAGTAAGTCTGTATAGTCCCTAAGAGCGTCTTACATAAGCAGGCAGCGTTGATTTGAGAACAAGTTTCATATTTTTTTTACACCAATCAGTAGACTCATAGTAGTCATAGTTCATACGTAGGTACATTCTATATTCACGCTCAATCCTGGAAGCTAGAATCTCTGCGTTGTATGATGTAATAACAAAAATCTATCGTCCCACCAGAAAACCACAACTTGTCTTACTTGCCTTTAATATTTATATTTGTTTTCAGTGCACTGGGTCCCCGTATGATCACCAGTGTGTGGTGGTTCTTCACGATGGTAATGGTGGCGTCGTATGTCGGCACCTTGGTCGCCTTTTTGACGGTTGAAAAAAACGTTTTACCATTCGAGACGGTGGAGGAGCTTGCTGAAAAAAAATCGATTATGTACGGTGCCAAGGCTAAGGGGTCAACGAGAAATTTCTTTGCGGTTCGTAAACCCACTCGCCATTGAACATATTAATTTGTAATGTCTTATTGATTATATTTTAAATTGAATTAATTGAATGATTGTGTGCAAGCCCATATAATGGGTATACTATATTTAAGTGAAGCAATAATGTTAATGTTTGTATTTCCAGACTTCCACCAATCAAATTTACAAAGATATGTATCAAACCATGAAAACCAAAAAATATGGCTTGGTGGCCACTAATGATGATGGAGTAAATCTGTTGGTATCAATCTGTAATTTGTTCTCATTGTGACTTTACGAGAAAATGACGCTTAATATTTTTATTACAGTGCCGAAAATTCCACGTATGCCTTTTTCATGGAATCAACCTCTATTGAATATTACAAAGAACGCCATTGCGACTTAATTCAAATTGGTGGTTTGCTCGACTCCAAAAGTTATGGGATCGGAATGCAGAAGAGTAAAAGATTTTCTCGTATCATATTACTTGAATGAAATAAATCTGTCTAAACAAAAATATTTATACTGTATAATTTAATTTGCAGATTCACCGTACAAGAAATTTATAGATGATGCTTTACTGAAACTGAAAGAGCAAGGTGAAATTGATAAATTAAAAAATCTTTGGTGGAAAGAGAAAAGAGGTGGCGGTAATTGTGGGGTAACTATCATAAACAATCACATCCGTATACTAATATTGGTTAGCTTATTAGACGTATTTTTTTAAGATTACTTGCAATTTAAATTTATCACATTACTAGTACTCCCATTAACCCCTACAGCTAGCTAATGCTTGTGTTAGGAATGGACTCACGTCAATACTTTTATGGCCTAATATTATAAAAAAAAAGCAGTGATAGCCGATTGGTTAAAGCACGCGTCTTGCGGGCTCCAGGTCTTGGGTTCAAACCCCGGCTCGCACCTCTGGATATTTCGAAATCTATGTGCGAATCATAATCTCTATGTGATTATCACTTGCTTACGGTGAAGGAAAACATCGTGAGGATACCTTAGAAGATTAACCAATTTTCGAAAGGCATGCGAAATCCGCCTACCGGCACTGGGCCAGCGTGGTGGATTATGGCCTGAATCCCCCTCGAGTTGAGGGGAGGCCCGTGCCCAGGAGTGGGACGTCAAAAGGGCTACAATTATTTTTATTAATACATTTATTTTATTAATATCGTAGGAGAAGGGCGACGAGGCCCAAAAGCAACTGAGTATGAAGAACATGTTAGGTGCTTTCGTAGTCCTCGGCGTGGGCTGTCTGATCGGGCTGTTGATATCGATCCTGGACATGCTGTGGGGCGTTTTCAAGCGGTCTGTTAAATATAGCGTAAGTAACGAAAAATAATGATGATAGGTACTAATAATGAACTAAAATCGTCTAAATTATGCCGTCGATGGCAAATTTAAACGTTTGTTTAATTTGGTCGGATTATTCCACTTTGTGGTTATGTTATATTCCCTGCGGATGAAAAAAGTGTCTGCCTGTTATTAGATGTATTTTTTTATAAATCTTGAGTCAGGCTAATGGGAAAAATAAGACCAGCGTAGCCTAAGTATGGGTTAGACGTTTGGGAAATACATTTCTGGTGGTCTTTCTGGCAATACTATTCTGTGACCATTGGGAAGGGCCGGTAATTGAAATAGGGGTCCATGCTTTTTAAAGGCTCTTTGATTATTTTTTTCATTATGATGCAAGTAGTTATGCGTAATACCTAATGACAAGTCTTTATTAGTTTAAAACTAAAATGTATTTTAAGGTCCCCTTAGGTCTATACGATATAAATAATAAATATCGCCAGACTGACACACCAACTGTATGGTCCCAAACTAAGCAACGCTTGTACTATGGGTACCGTAGAAGGGACTGGGGGCGATCCCAGTGACACCCAGACCTGGGAAAGTTACGAAATGGCCATTTCCGAAATTTGCCCTGGCGGGAATCGAACCCGCAACCACCATGTGCAGTGAGCCGAGCGGCCTACGGTTGAACCACTGCACAAAGCGGTCGCAAAGTACAAAAAAAATAATGTACTATTGGATATTTTGGGTACCTAATCCAAATATTCTTGTCCACAGACAACCTTCAAATACGAGCTAATAGAAGAGCTAAAATTCGCGCTCAAATTCAGCGGAAGTGTAAAACCAGTGAAGCGTCATCCGAAAACCGTAGACGGGAGCGCCGAAGCCCTTGCCAAGGAAGGGAAGGACGAGATACGGTCACTGCGATCACTAGGCTCGGGCAAATCCACGGACACCCGTAGGACCCACCACTCGCACAGTTCCAGACATTCGTCCCGTAGTCTTAGTGTTGCCTTAGCAAGGAGGCGGGAGTACCGATAATTCTGATCACGATTACATACTCGTATACGAAATCTCTGGGTCTGTTAAATAAAATTGAAGCATATTACCAGAATGGATAGTCCAAAATTGAAGGCCAAAATGTGAGACTAGTTGTGTAACATAATATTGATTCTCACAATAAATATGAAGATGTTTTAAATGAAAAAGTGCATCACAAAAATACGTGAGGTATTAACTTAATTTAACAACTGTAAAAATTTACAGTAAAAATCACAGTTTAAAATCTTTCCAGTGTTGTCGTTTTCAAAGTTTTAGTAGTTTCTATGTTAATTCTAATAATTTATTCTGTTGTGTTTAAGTTTTATTATAAAATTGTTAATTTACATTGAAAGCGAATTAATATATTTTTATAATATTTAATGGACAATCTGAAGTTTATTATATTATTATAGTTATTATTTTAATATTTTTTATTTATATTCTATGAGAATATTGATACGAATATAAAGGATATTCACCCCGACGATGCAGGTGATATTGTGTACACTTCCGTCATTATAAATCTAATAACAAGTTGAAAAATAGCTCGTATGACATCTAGGTACCAAAGTAAAAAATGCCCCTATAGTAAGACCATAATGTATGTTACGTGTGTATGTAGTTTTGATACATAGGGCCATTACTCGAGTGTCCGGCGCGAAATGGACACCGACCTCTGGTGACCACAATCTTTCACAGCGCCTCCATTAGCTTAACAAATTGCTCGACACCAACTTATAACTTTATACGCAGTTATCCAATGGCCTATATATTTAAGGTCTTATTTAATAATCAGATTAATAGTTTTAGGTAGGTAGATACATTATCTTATAAATATAACCAATTTTCGAAAGATATACGAAGTCCGCCAACCCGGGCCAGCGTGGTGGATTACGGTCGGAATCCCCCTCGTAGTGAGGGGAGGCCCTTGCCCCGGAATGGGAAGTCGAAAGGGCTAACCTATTATTATTGTATATAACTATATATAAATGAGTACACACAGAAAAATGAACCATGCAAACCAACAAAATGCAAGCATCTTGATTGCCATGCTTTTTTTGGAGGCTGCTACTTTTGAGTAGTAACAATGCTCACGCTCTTATTGACACTAAGATGACATGACACATCGTTTTGATAGTCAAGATAATTTTAATTATTTTCCTGCATAAAACAAAGAATCTAAAAATATAAAAAAAACTATTAATCTTAGAATTCTTTCGCTGGACCCAGTGGTAGACTGTTCCGAATTATAAGGAATGACCCCTACGAAGGCTGGCCTCCTCAATCAAGCGTCCTTCATTACCGCACCCTCTTCACGTTAGACACGTTGTACAAGGATATACAGCCTCGCATTTCTCAAACTTTGTACTAATTAACAGCTTGACACGTACTATTGAGTATAGTTTGCGGGTTGGACTCGAGGATATTTAATTTCAAAAGTATCGACAGCCGCCGCAAAACTTTTTGTATAACTTTACCACTCAAAATGTTTTTGTAAAACCTTGGCTATTTATATGCGAATACTTTTTAGTATGTTTTTAGTGCTTACTGATGCAAATAAGTATATTACTATTAAGCAGCCTGTCAAGTACGACACTAAATCATGTAAACTTAAGTATCTTTGATGTGAATCGTTTCTTTGTTTTAGTCTAACATTATTTTATCAAAGGTCTTATATAAAATCTGGCTAGATCAATTGGGTTAAAATTTAAAAAGTCAACTAGTGCATTAAATTTATATATTTCGCGGAATATAATAGGCGATCAAAACTTTGAGCTAACTTTGAGCTTTTTAAGAGGAGTTATTTCTTTCTAATTTTATATAAGTACAAGAAATTATATTCCACTCCTCAAGCTATACTTTCTCATTCTGGCCATTTGCACTGCGTTACTCTGTCTTCTGCTGTGCAATGTATGGTGAGAGTGCGACCTCTCCGAGCGAGGTGTCGGCGCAGGATCCAGCCGGTCCTCGTCTAACGGAGACTCTTCATCATTAGTCTTGTCTATAGTCTTCTTAGAACCTCCTGAATCACTGCCAGTGGGCTCCCGATGACGAACCGGTTTTGTATCACCATTGAAACTTAGGATGAACTTCAATTCAGCTATCAATTCTTCTTTGAAGGACACCTAGAAAAGATTAATAAAATCTGATGTGGGTCATAGTAAGCATCGATAACTTTGATAATAATATCAAAAAGTGTCTTACCTTTTTCAATCTTTATTTCAATAGGGTTAAGGTTCATTAAACTTACCTTTGTAAATGACAATGGTGACTGTCACGAAGCTACAGTATTTTGGTATAGAACAGGGGTCACACTGGAGCATGCAATTCTGGTGAAAGGAAAGATAATAATTATAAAATATGACACAGAAGAGGATAATGAAATGTAAAAAGTATATTCCATACACACAAAGGTCAGTGTTATATAGCCTCTATGTAGACTGCATGGAATATGTATTTTCAGGGTAATTCTTTTTTCAGGGAAAAGCCAGTGCAAAGTAATACATCCTACTAATATTATAAATGCGAAAGTTTGTGAGTGTGGATGTTTGTTACTCTTTCAGGTAAAAATTAGTGAACGAATTTGGATGAAATTTGGAACACAGATAGTATATAACCGGGATTAACACATAGGATACTTTTTATCCCGATAATCCCGAAATTTTTGTTAAGTTAAATACTACGTGGACGAAGTCGGTGGGCACAGCTAGTATTACTTATATTGTAATACCTTCATTCTATGCGATATCATCCAGACGTCGACTAGCATTTCCAGGAAGGCGCAGACAACAGCTAAGCCCGACCCCGCGGCGAGCACAATGAACACGCCGCCCACGTTTGCTAGCACAAGAGGCTGGGCTTCGCCCCCGCCTGCGTCGTCATCCTGATCGATACAAATATTCATATAATTGACGACCGCTTAGCGCAGTGGTTCGAGCGTAGCCCGCTCGACTCACTACGCCGGGTGGTTGCGGGTTCGATTTTTCGGATCGAAATTTCAAAAAAGGCCTTTTCGTAATTTTCCCTGGTCTGGATGTACTGGGATCACCCCCAGTCCATTGTACGGTACCCATAGTACAAGCGTTGCTTAGTTTGGGCCCGTACAGTTGGTGTGTTCGTCTGGCAATATTTATTTATTTTATTTATATATTTATTTATTTCAGTAGTCACATTTTTAGCATGTATGTAGGCGTTATACTGATGGCACTACCATATACATAGATGCATTGTTTTACCGAGAACTTAGGAGTAAACGAGTAATAGACAGTTTGAGACTTGCAAAAGCACATGCTTCGTTTTGTTCCAACTCGATTGCAATTGTTTTTAAAGACAGATATATAACAGCAGTAGGTAGTATAGAATTACAAAACCATAATACACTAACGAGTTTAATAAAGTTATGCGAATGGATAATGCTTCCTTATTGATAACATTTTTAGATTACTTCTTGTTTTGGTATCTACGCCTACGTATGGGTGGTTTAGTGTTCACTAACGCTCTACCTTCCATACTTGATGAACAACTTATTACGTTACACCATACCAACTTCAATAAGGTTCACTCTACGTTCATATTAATTACGGTTAAAAGCGTATCGTACCGTACAAGCGCCTCCTCCTCTCTTCTCCCTCCACCATTTGTCTTTCATCCGAGTTAGTTTACCTTCCTCTTGTAGCTGTAGTATTGACTCGCTCATTGGCTGGCGGTACGGGGAATCTGTTATCAAATTAGCCATATGTGAATGATTGTATTTTAAAACAGATTAAAAAACAACAAACTCATCAAAGATATGAATAGGATAATATTTAAGGGGTATTTAGGAATAATTGTGATGACGTCACAATATATTAAAGCCAGTAGTGACGTTATGTTTTTAAACTTACTTTTCTTCATAGCAATGCCGTAACCCTTACTGTCTAGGAGCCCTCCTACTCGGGCGACGTCACAGTTTCGTTCCACCATGTATTCGATTGAGGTGGATTCCATCAAGAAAGCGTAGTTTTCAGTGTCCGATTTCACCCTAGAATATTTAACACTCAGCAAATATAGTAACTACATTAATGCGAAAAATAAAATGAAAATTCTACAAATTATGATGTGCATGTCACCTCGCAAGTCCTTCGTCGTTAGTAGCCGTTTGATATTCGGGATGATTGTCCATGTATTTGTACATCTTTTGATAAAGTAAATTGTCTGATTCCTGACAAAAATATAAATATAATTAGTTAGTACAAAACTTTGTTGTTATTCTCCAAACAAAATAGTTCGTAATACGTTTATACAAGACACGTGTCTTATAACATGTCTAGCTTTGACCCCCATCTTTACTAGCGTAAATTTTATATCTAGATATCCGGGTACAATTATAGCTTAAAACTATCCATGAGAAAAAACCCATCAAAATTCGGTCAAGGAGAAGAATTACGATTACATGCACACTTAAATTTTACACAAAGATTACCTTAAAGAAACTGAAAGTCGCACCCCCTTTTTTCGCGCCATATGTTATTCCATACGGATTATTCGCTAGATCGGCTACGGTTTTTATAGCATAAAACTTTGCCTCGACTGTAAGAAAGGCGGCGAGATTTGCCGTGTATGATGAGACCATGATAAGGGTAAAGAACCACCACATACTACCAGCCATGCGGGTTGATACTGCACTGGAAATAAAATAATTGCCATTAAATAAGTTAAATATACTTATGGATTGCTTATTTAAAAAAGGTTTATTACATAGGTGCTATTTCTGAGCCTTGCGTCAGCACACTGCCTAAAGTAAACCAAAATGAATTGGCCAATGTAAATTGATTATCCAATGTTTCAGGTTCCTCAATGCACGGGTAAGGATTTTGCCATTCTTCAGGAGCGATCCTTCCTAGAACGAATAGTAGTCCCGAAACTCCAACATAGGCTCCGGCTAACCAAACCCAAACCTGAAAATAATATGGAAATTATTAATTATAATTATTATTATAGAATCTATTAAACTTAATAGTTTATATTGTACTCCACTTACTCCTGATGAAAATGGTGAGATAAAAGAAAACAAATCAGGTGGCTCCTTAGTGGGTTTTTTATACAATATTGTTATACCTAAGTTCATAAAAGGACTAGTGAAATCGACTACTTTCTGTCGTGCCGCCGTTATGGATAAATCCGTTATAGCGAAATCTGCTCTCTGTAAGAAGAAAATGGTAGTGAAAAAAAAATCTAGTGCGGACACTAGCTATATAATTTGTGAAATTGACTAAAACAGTGGAAACAATAGTTACACCGTCCATTATCTTCTCCATCATACCGGTCCACTTGCGAGTCTTGGAGTCGTAAGACCCATAAACTCCATCTGCCTGTAGCTCAAAGGTATAATTGAATTCGTTCATTTTTGCCAGCTCCTCAATAAGTTCAATGCCGAAACCTTCGTAGCGATCATTACCCTCGAGTTTTTTCGTGGATTCCTTAAGCATACCGTAGGGAGCGCTCTACAAAATGTAAATGAGGATATGTAAAATTTATAAAAGTCTAGCAAATTTTTTAGCATTATAGTGTAGCAATTTGTATAGAGTGGCTCATAACTATACCGATTTGCATACCTATGTACGTAGTATAAATACATTACATACCAAAGCAGTAAGTATGAGGAAGTGTTTTCCTTTCATTGATTCAGATCCTTCTTTTTCTGCTGGTGGTATCACAGTTCTAGTTTCTATATAACCATCTTCTATTGTCCATGTTCCGACCTGTATATTACAAAAGGAATTTAAGTATATAAGCATAGCCATAAACATAAGGCGTCAATAGCCTAGTGGTTAGTGGGGCCGTCCTCGTAGCTGAGAGGTGCCAGGTGCGATCCCCATCCTGACTATTAAACTATTCACGTGAGCCCACTCCTATAACTAGCATTAGTTTAGCTGGAGGCGCTTAGGAGAATACTAGTAATGTGATAAACTCACATTGCTAGTAATCTCTTAAAAATATATTGAAAGTAAATGGGTGGCTAAGTATATTAAATAGAAAGTACCTTTTCCAATCCATAGGTCATTACTTCAATAACATCTATTTCGAAATCGGAGCGGAACCCGTCTTCGTCAAACTTCACCATGCCAGTCATTCCATCAATTTCCATCTGAAATCACGTGAAACTTTACAAATTTTGAGAAAAACAAACCGGAGTTGTTGCAATAATATTTGCTCACCGTCCTAGCGTAATTTATAATGCTCGATCCCAATTCCCAGCTTTCGTCGTCCTCACAAGTCACATTAGCACCTTCTTCAAGTTCCATCGCATTTAATGCTGAAGTATATAAAGTCACGGCGTCGTAAACTAGAGCTAAATCTAGAGTCAACGCATTTTCTGCGATTGCATTTACCAACTTGCCCTCAGATAATTCGGCTACTTTCTTATTTAGCAATTTAATGAACTCTTGAATGGTTTCCAAACTGGGATCGTAGAACCGTACTCCTGACGAAAACAATTTCATTAAAGTAATATAAGCTTGTTAACTTTATTTATGACTGTAATAACACAAGCTGTGGTATCGACTTCGTTCGGGTGGACTTTAATTATTTTATCACCCAATGCAGAAACCCTGCCCCAATAATTTTTCTAGATATAAAGCATAAGTGACAAATTAATAGTTACATAGTTAAAGATTATCTTCAAAATATAGTTAATAGGAACACCTGTTATGCTGGAACCACCATGTTTGAACGGGTCTATGTCAATAGTTTGAAAGTCTGGATTCATAATCAAATAACTGTGATCATCAGACATTATTCCGACTTGTTGTGATTGTTCCAAAACTAAAGGTAGACTTTCTCTACTACATTCAATTAGATAGTTAAGGGACCCTGATTTCTTTACGGACTTCAGCTGAGATCTGTAAAAGAACATACACTGAGCAATAGAGCAAATTTCCGGTCTTTAAAGTTGATTTTCATATTATTATATAATAATAATAATATAAATAATAGAAATTTTACGAATTAAAACTTGCCTAAAATCGTCACCATCAGGTAATTGCGCAACGCTTACATGTATTTTTTGTCCCGTGTCTAGATTTTGCATGTTGAAGATATTATCCAGGAACGGCAAAAGTTCAGCACTCTCATAAATTATTGTAAATTCAGTCCAACCTTTCATTTCTATAAGATCAGCAAACACCTGAAAACATAATAAAAATCTTGAAAAATTCTCACTACCAGAGCAAAAGGTTCAACAAATCCAAAATGTTACCAACAAATAACAAAATATGTTACCTGTGAATAAGCCAAATGGTGTGGATATAAATTTATCATAGACCAGTTTCGACTTTGAATCTCAATTGGTTGTGTGATTATATGCGGAATCTCTAGATAATCAGCAATTGACTGTATTTGCTGTAGAGGCGTTTTTACCGTTGGGCCAAACACTGCAAACACATTACTCTGGAAATAGACTCATTAGCTTTAAACATACATACAGCATTACGTCATAGAACGTGTTATCTCGCTCGGTTTACCTCTAAAAGTGAGCATATAGCACTTTCAGCTTCTAATATATCTCCAGGAGATGTCCGTATCACATTAGCCACAAATGGATTTTCATGATCTTCGGATGCTGCCGTAAGTGCAACATTAAATGCGGCTTCTAATAAAAAGGAGCCATCGTCGAATACTGCACCTGTATCACAATGTGTGTTTTATGAAACAATTATAAGTGTTTTAAAACAGCCAAAAACTAGACCAACATACCTATAGTTCGATCTCCATAAATACGAACGGTACAAAAAGTTACAATTAACCATCTTAACAACGCTCGAAACATTATCGTCACTTCAACAATCACGGGACAAATCGTCGATTCCAATAAAACATTTTTAATTTTACAGAACACTCGAAAAGCTATTGTGACCCAAATGACCGGCTCAATAATGCAGGCCTAATAATGGTTTCTAGCTCCAACATCGAACTGTATGGCTAAAATTAGCGGTGCATGATCTCGGTTGCATTGACGCCTAACGAGTTACAATCTATAAACACGTCTTTTAGCGGTACTACAATCTTTATATCGTGATGTTTATTAATCATTTGATAAAGGTACTTTTTTGAAATAAAGTTTTCGTTCTTCAATAGTTAAATTTAGCATATATCTAATAGAATCAACCTAGTTCATCAGTTTTTATTTTAGACCGATATAACATAAATACTACCTAACAAATATAATAATATTATTAAGACCAATTGTTTTGTAGGTTCCTAAACACTTATAACGTCATCTCTCGACAAGGCTCCCGTTTACCATAATTTCTATATGGCCTCGAGTTGCAAGAAGGTGTGTGAGCTGAAATGGTTCTGAAATTTTCAAGGGTTCATTCATTTCTACTTATTACCGTTCGGTGATACAAGATGGCGTTAGTAGTTATAACGGCAGAATTTTAACGCGAGATATTTTCATTATTTTTTTTTTAAACTAAGTGAATCTTTAACTTTTCATGTAAGTGGTGTGTTATTAAAATAGTTATTTGAGAAGTTATTCGTGAACTTCTGCCGTGCCATTTAAATTCAAAGGATCTACCCAAATTCCGAAAAAAAACATAAAATGACAAAAGTAACGATTGAACATATTATGTGCAAAACTATTATTATGATCGATAAATTTAACCTTACCTTGTGAATACTATTTTGTTTTCCTCTAAATTACTCCAATTTTGTGGGCAGTCCAAATGCCTGCCAATAATTACGAGAGTGTCAGTATTTGGAACCAGAAGGCTCCCCGGCGCCGGCGGGTTCAGATCGCGTCGTAAACTTGGAAATTGGACGGTTTTGTTGTTACCGCCAAACAGCTTTCCCGCTAAGCCTCAAATTGACACACAGGGTGGACTGCAGCGGAAGTTACCTCCACAGCAAACCGATGAAGAAAGATGTTGTCTAGTGTAAGTATTATTACTCCAAAATGAATGAACGATTTCAACGTGTGACTTTTAATTTGATAATATAGCAAGAGGGCAGTGGGCATACCTACCACTAATGGATTCCCGAAGCCGGTCACTGATGAAGAACATCGTGAAAGCATTAATTGAAAGGTTTTTGCCGCAGGTAATGGGTATTTAGAGACTATAAAATAGACAGCAAAATGGATCTTTATATTGGAAATTGGCTCTGCTCATTAAATTTCTTCTTTCTTCAGTCTTCATGACTTATTTCTGTATCAGATGTAGAAGGAACTAAATTACTTAAATGTAAGTAAATAAAGTTGCTTTTTTAATAATTTAATATAAAATTAGCCAACTCGTTAAATATACGATTTAAGAGAATAAATACCTACTGTCTCTCTCAGTCCGCACAATGTTATAGCGGATTACAAAAAAAACACACACAACACAAAACCTTTATAAATAGAAAGGGGTAAGGTCACTGAGAGACACGACAGATGTTCTCCCGGTTTACATACAAATGCCCGTCGGCTGATCGTTTGAACCCAAATATATCAGACGCTTAGGAAAAGTTGATATGGAAATAAAAACAAGAGCTTTTACCGATGCGAAAAAACAACACCAAAAATGATTATAATTAGTAAAAGTGTATTTTTCATATTAACTCATAAGTATTTCATAGGTACTTATACTCGTATTAGGCGTCTACGG
The DNA here is from genome assembly GCA_918843915.1 of Notodonta ziczac. Taxonomy (NCBI): domain Eukaryota; kingdom Metazoa; phylum Arthropoda; class Insecta; order Lepidoptera; family Notodontidae; genus Notodonta; species Notodonta ziczac. The sequence continues at coordinate 6,641,065 of OU974047.1, forward strand.
AGTATGCAGTCGAAGGAGACAATTTAAATAAAATTGCCTCTGATTCAATGAAAAATGTTGCTTTGTTAACATACAATCGGTATGTATGTTTATTTATTTAGTCTCGTACACTGTATCCAGCCTCAAAGCGAGGGTCGGCTGGCTATGCTTATTCATTCACTGGGAACTGCTGCATGACGTGCCAACGTGGCCCTCCATTGCCCCACTTAAAATAGGTAGGCAACTTGTTTTGTTTGAATAGAGATTACATAGCAACAACGGACATGGAAAACTTTGTTTTACAATGAATAAAAATGTAAGTGGAAATTTATTTCAGTTTCTTCCCCTGGGAACTTACTTTCAAAAAGATTTTGAATAGATTGAGAGTTGGTTTTATTAGTACCTAAGTTTACATTCTCGTAGACTAAACTCTCACTAGGCCATTTTTACAAACGGCAAACTCGTATGAAACTAAATTCTTGTGAAAGGTCGTCAGTTCTTCAACATTAGTCGTAAATTTTTGGTCGTCGACATATTGTCGTATTTACGATAAGGAATTCACGAAAATAACCATGACCAATGGTTTTCAATTGGTTTTATATAGCCAATAGATATGATATATATGCCCAATAAGACTTGGTGCCTCGTTTTTATAGGCAGTTTTTCAGGAAACTGTTTAGCCAAAATAACTCATGGGCTTGTCATGGTTATAACTTATATCCAATTTTACATATCCATCGTTCATCATAGTATATTATTACTAACTACATATAGAACAACACAGTACTGTATACGGAACTAGGTACTTATAATTGGATTTCCTGTACATTTCTGTATTGATTGATCTCAAATTAGGCCTGGATAACCGCATAGGACCCTTAATCGATAGTCCAATCAGCGGTGGCCTCGTAATCCCGGTCAACACAATGTATGTGCTGTTGTCCACCTCGTACCTCACTCTCACTACTCGCACATTGGGAGCGCAGGTTAGGGAGAACAACGGGACAATTATAGCTTCTGTATTTACGGGAATAAGGATGTTAATGGGAATATTCATTTGAGATTATTTAATTTATCTATAATTGCTATTCAAAGAACAATGCAACCTGGATATGCATTTCTACACGCTTATTATTTTAGTCCTTAAATACATTTTTATTTTTTTATTTAGAACATACAGGATGCTAATCTAGTACAGACTTATACTTTTGACACAATTTTTTTATTTTATTTAATGGAAGCAATCATTTTATTTTAATTAATTTAATATAATCAAAGCACTCTTACAATATGGGTTACCCTAACCATGTCTGTTATATTATTTATATGGTCCGCGGAATACAAAAGGGATAAAATATTTAATGCTGAAACGGCGTCGGTACATCTCTTCCACTAGCCTCGAGGTGGCCATTAAAATGAAATATTGGAATACGTGTCTCAGTTACATAACGTTCGAACCAATGGGAATATTCCATGGGACTTTTCTTTCTTTCCTGTGGTGCAAAAAAATTATCAACTAGTACTTAAATGTTTTTAAAAACAAAGTGAAAATAATTTTCTGAGCTGGAATTGTATTTTTTTCTCTCACACTTAAAACACAGGCTTACTTAAGTACATGATACGAAGCTCCTAGCTCCTATCACCCCTGTGATTAGGTATATTAGATAGACAATTTTAGGTGATTTTGGAAAACCATTTATATATATATCGTCAAAGATCATCTTTTCATAATAATAAAAACCTACGTATCAAAAAAGCTATAACTTCCCGAAACATTCAATTTCTAAGAATTAGTAAAAACCGAAGCCTGATTAAAATATATCTTAGTCGGTTTTCTTATAAATTTTAAATTTTTTATTCATCGTTATCTTGCTTCGTCCGGCCCACAATGGCTTCCGACATTAATGGTAAACACAACGCCCGAATAATGTATTCCCTGAGCTCCTCTTTAGATTTCTGTATTCCCTCATTAACTGTGATATTATTACGTAAAAAGATGTGACATATCATCGTGGCTCAGTGTTAATAAAAAACGATTTATTCTCCATGGTGTAGGTATGTTATTATGTTTATACTTTTTTGTTTTGTCTGTACATTTCGGTAGTATTTAGGTACAGCTGTAGTAGGTACCACCGACCTTTGTACTGATACGTAAGACAACGTCTTTACTTATTCAATACAGAGATAAGTGTGAGCGTACGCTGAAATGCAGGCGACGCAGCGCAGGGTAGAGCAGATTTTGTAACGTATGCACAAGCGCAGATTTACGTTTATTTATATATTTATACATATTTATATATATAAATATACGTAAATCTGCGCTTGTGCATACGTTACTAAATCTGCTCTACCCTGCGCTGCGTCGCCTGCATTTCAGCGTACGCTCACACTTATCTCTGTATTATATATATATATATATATATTAATGGCCTCTTACAATTGGGTCAAGCCCAATATGATTCTGCCAATGTCGAGTAATTAATAGCAATAACAAACACAATTAATAACAATAAAATACAAAAATGTGTACGTCCATTTTGGAAAAGCAAAAAAAAAAGTTCGCTGCTACATAGGTAGGTACTACAAGTGTCATGTAGACATGTCAATCGGAGGGCCAAACGCTGACATTTCGATCGACTCGCAGTACGTCAAAACTGACGTATGGCGTATCTTAATACGTCAGTTTTCCTATTGACAAAACTGACGTACTCAGATACGGGATAGGTCAGTTTTCCTACAGTAAATTCGTCAAAGCTGACATACACGATTCGTCAGTTCTGACGTTTTGCGAATAAATCGAGACGCCAGCGGTTAACAAAGTTGGGCCCCTGCTCGGCAGCTCAGATTCTGCGCGATGCGTGCTCATGGAAAGTTTTTATGAAAAGTGGCACTGACATTAATCTCGTTGGGAAAATCTGGGTATATTCATAGATTTGGGATGCCAAGCGAGAACTGTCAAGTGTCTGGTTATATCAGTGTCATTTAGCTGCGTTACAGCATCTCGTGACAAAGATATGTCTGGGTCAATATAGCGGCCCTGCCAAATCTGTACTATGTTGTGCATCGTCACATACGCCTGTCAGCATACGCTTAACCTAATTGATAAATATTATATCTTACCTTTTCCCATTATCTGGGGTCGGCGCTGTCTTTTCCTTCCATTCATTGCGCTTTCCTGTCATACTCACATCCCCTCCAACCTCGTTCATATCACTCTTGATACAATTCATCCATCTTTTCATGGGCCTTCCTCTCGCACTGTATCCATGCATACATTCATATTCATCACTCTTTTAGTCACATGCTTCTCATCCCTTCTCATCACGTGTCCAAACCATTCCAGCTTCCTACCTCGTATATACATTTATATTATACGTATATTCTATACTAGCTGTGCCCACGGACTTCGTCCGCGTAGTATTTAACGTAACAAAAAAATCGGGATTATCGGGATAAAAAGTATCCTATATCTTAATCCCGGTTATAAACTATCTGTGTTCCAAATTTCATTCAAATCCGTTCAGTAGTTTTTGCGTGAAGGAGTAACAAACATACATACATACATACATCCACACTCACAAACTTTCACATTTATAATATTAGTAGGATTTTATATGTAGTATACCTACAATATGTGTTGAAGATTACACAATATTCTCCTTCGAATAAGCAACCTTGTTAAGATATCTTTATTCCGCAGCGTGCATTATATCTACTAGTTTGAATATATAAATTCTGTTGTTACATTTCCTCGACGGGACATTGCACAATATCCCGGAAAGCATCTGCGCGCTAGCTCGGTCCTTGCAAGTTCCGGTTACAATGCATCTACGTGACTCCAACTGCAATGTACCGAAAACAACAGTTGTTGATTGTTTTGTTTACGAAAATTTAACTTACAACTCTGTGTCGCTAAAAATAGTACTGAATTTCTTAGAAGTCGTTGGTGTGAGTAAATTCTTTACCATTTAGCTTTCGTTACCCATAATTGTATATTCAAAAATTTAATACAGCTATTTAAAAAGAGTAGTAACATAAGAAAACTCTCGCTTATCTCGTACCTATATAAAATATTATTTAAAATTGGAATCTATGTGGAATCTAGTTATTTACCTACACCTACATATCTATAATCTGTGACCTTCACCTATGATATACCTGAATGAACCAAACAGATCCAAACAGATCTTATTACTGTAAATCGTATTTGTGGAGATGGCGTGGGTACCTACAACACTGATAGCTTTTTGTCTGACATGTAAAAATAAGTTCAGGGAATCAGAGAGAGGATAACGAGAAAACTTTTATATTATTAATCAAGAACAAAGCGCGTTAGAAAAATGTTAATTAAATACTTACATTATTTTTGTGAGGTGTTTCTTGAATAACCGTTTAATGTTGTCAAGAAATCCCTATACAATTAGGTATCTTACCTTCTGATAACAATTCTGGGACATTTAATTAATCCCTTTGCTTTCGGATGACGATAGTTATGGGTAGTTAAATATGCAAATTCCAAAGATCTGACTTTCAAATTAGCAACGAGTTTATTTAGTCCAAGGCACAGCCATTGATTACTTGTAGATAATAATGATTTCAGTTAATACACGCAAGTTTCTTGAATGATAATAGGTATATTTTAACTCAACTCAACTCAAAATTGTTTTTATTTATGTTGTTGGCTAACAAAGCATTTATGAATAGTCAGAATCTACCACCGGTTCGAAATGCTGCTTCCACTGAGAAGATCCGGCAAGAAACTCAATGGTTACTCTTTTCAATGAATAAAAGATGGTGTACATTCTCAGGAACGCATGGTGTAAATAAGTGATCTATACAAATAAATAAAATTGCAGTGTCTGTTTGTAATATCAAAATAACACCTTTACACTAAATGCATATGAAAGTACATACCACACCTATAAAAAAAACGCGATTTAAAAAAAAATTGTCTGTCTGTCTGTCCGTCTGTCTGTCTGTCTGTCTGTCTGTGTGTTTGTTCCGGGTAATCTCCGAAACGGCTGGACCGATTTTGGCGGGACCTTCACTGGTAGATGGCTGTTGTTATAAGCAGTAATTTAGACAACTATTATTTTAGAAAAACAAAATATAGTAAATGGGTCCTGCCACGCGGGCTCAGAACACGGGAGCGGGCGTTTTTGTTAAGTTAAATTCCACGCGGACGAAGTCGCGGGCCCAGCTAGTAGTAAATAATAATGAAATCTCACTCAGATTTAGGTATTTAAATAATATGAGAAAGCTAGTTTAGTGGGGTGAGCATTTAAGACTGAGTAAATAAATAATGTAAATACTACACTTCAGTTTCTTACCGGTTTAGAAACCGTTAAGTTGTAATTTCACTTGCCGTTCAGTGATATCTACTCGTATATTACGGGCCTACCATTGGGGGAAGCGACCCCTCCCTGCATAGATCCAGATCAAATCTAGTGACTGCCACCCATATTTATTTCCAAACCTATTTTAATATTCCTATTTTGAAGCGAAGCTTCTTTACGGACGTTCGGGGCGCTCGCTACCCGGGCACTAAAACGGTGAAAAGCGTAACGCGTAACGCGTTACGCGTTAATATAATATATCTAATATCTACTGCAAAGCTTCGCTTCTTTCGGGCGTCCCTAGACGGCACTGATTTTTTTTTTTGTTTTATTATTATGTGTTCGTGCCGTTTGCCGTGGAGACGCTTGGCCCATGGAGTCATAGTGCTAAAGTGCTATTCAACAAAATCACCCCCAGACTGGTTACCGCCACAGGTGACAAGAGGGCTGGCTCTTTCCTCGCTCAAAAAATTAGCTTGACTATACAGCGAGGAAACCTATTTTTGAATAATTCTACAAACCTTGTAATTAACCTATAGGAAATTCTTCATTCACCCTCTCTGATATGAAATCTTATATTAACTTTTCTACTTCCAGAGACTTGATTAATTTATGTAGCGAGCTGTATTGTCGAAAAGTTGTTGAAAGTAAAACTATTGTCCCTGCGTATCCCAACACCTGATTGCCTCGATTTTGCTGTATCCTTCATCAAACAAGGAATGCAGTTGCTCGTGAAATTAAAAAATAGCAGGGTTTTTGAACGTGCCATGAATGGCATTCAGATTCGGGCCTGACACGGTTGTAGGGACTTGCCCTACCTAATTGAAACGTGTCACACCTTTTAGATAGCTTGGATACTTGATCGATCGAGCGATGATCAGAATAAACTAAATTTACTCTGTTTGGTTCGGGTACTTATAAGTTTGGGATTGACCTTTGGGATTCTGGAAAAAAAGTTTTAGTTGGAAACACTCTCGTTGTTATAGCTTTTATATTCAGGCCTTTTACCCTCCGAGAGCTTTACATTTTAAAATTGTGATAAGGTATATTATTCCTACCATTATTTTCATACCAAAAGTTACATACAATTATCCTCTGTGTTATTGAATGCCAATTACACCAGACCAAAATACACGGAATGACTGTTCATATTGCTGTAGGCTTTAGCAACGAAAGCACTGATTTTTAATTGGCATAATACGCGAAAGGGTTCTACAAATGTGTGCGCTTTATTTACTCTTGTACGATTTAAAAGAAATGCTATTTATGCAAGGCCCGGGAGATGGCGCGAGTGTAGATGTACAGGCAGGCAGGCTTGTTATTTATTCATTAAAGCCGAGCCCGCCGCACCGTTGTTTCCGCCGTATGATATGAAATCTCATATTAACTTGTCTACTTCCAGAGACTTGAGGAATTTATGTAGCGAGCTGTATTGTCGTGGAGATGTCTTGGCGTACGGCTTTATCATGTTGCGTATGCGTAGTTTATTTAGGGTGCGAATCCACTTGGCTGTGTTTTATTTTGACCAATAGGATCGCTTCATTTCCTAAGCTTCACCATGCTGGTCAAGTGGACAAAGCGCAACTGTCCTTTGTTTTCATAAATATTTTTGTCATAGGTGCTATGTCTGTCTGTCCGTCTGTGAATTAATAGGCAATAAATGTATGTCAAGTGACAAAAAAGGCGAATCAATGCAGGATGGCAGAAGTGGGACAAGTTACCAGCACTAAAAGAGATCCAAAGATACCAATTAAAATTCAAGGAAAAATCTACAAATCAATTATAAGACCGGTAATCATGTACGGCTCGGAATGCTGGGCGGTTAAAGTGCGGGAAGAGAAACGTCTCCACTCTGCTGAGATGCGAATGCTGAGATGGATGTGTGGAGTGACGCGAATGGATAAGGTGAAGAATGTGTATAGAAGAGGTAGTGTCAGGGTAGCGCCAATAACAGATAAAGTGAGAGGTACGAGGCTAGAATGGTTTGGTCACGTGATGAGAAGGGATGAGAAGCATGTGACTAAACGAGTGATGAATATGAATGTGGATGGATACAGTGCGAGAGGAAGGCCCAAGAAAAGATGGATGGTTTGTATTAAGAATGATATGAACGTGGTTGGAGTGGATGTGAGTATGACGGGAAAGCGCGATGTCTGGAAGGAAAAGACATACTGCGCCGTCCCCAGATAATGGGAAAAGGTAAGGCAGATGATGAAATGTATGTCAAGTAATTGTAATTTTTGTAGTGGCGTCGCAATGCTTTTATCATTGTCTAATGGCGTCGCGACTAAGCGCACAATTTAAGCGCATCTAGGGTAATTTAATGTTGTTTTTCTAGCATTTCCAAGTGGACATTGAGCCTTACAGTAGCGGGAGCGCTGACTTGTATCGTACATGAATGGATCTTTATAATTGGACCCGTTCTAATCATGTAAATGCTTTGAGTATTTGACAAAGGAGTTGTTGAGAGCCTGTTTATACAATGAATATATTTAGCCCATGCTCGAGGGAGGCGCGGTAGTATATATTATGTCCATAGTCGTGCAAACACAGTTGTTTTTACACACGTAGGTACAATTATTAAGAAAAAAATACTTAGGTACATAAAATTGCTGCCCTTATGGCCATTTCTCATATAGCTTTGGCGGAGGGGTAGATCCAGATTAGTTTCTCGTGTAAATGCTTTATTTTCCTAGATTCAAATCACTAACATGAAATCTGCATAAGATAACTTTCAGCAACACAAATACGGTAGGTACGTACTTGTGTAATTGGATACAGATTTGCAAAAATGCAATCAATCCACTTGCACTGCTGTATACCAAAACCAACCTTGTGTTAGTGGTTCTAGGTTGGTTTAAGTTTGCAGAAATGTGTGTGGGTTGGTTCCATTTTGCAAAACTACGTCCAATTATTCTTGAACTTCTGCTAAGGAGTTTACATTTGCCCACACATAATAACATTTTCCTTTGATCCATATCAAGTTGCTGACCTTTCGAAGATAAAACAATCCGTTTAAAAGGCGAAATAATATTTGCATTAAGTGATTCGACATTTACCCAAAGAAACTTTCATCTAAGAACAGAAAACAAATATTAACCCGTGTACTTGTAACAATAAAAAGTTTATAAAACTATTCCAAAGCTGCTTTCGTAATCCTCTTAAATACAGGCGGGTAAAGTTAGGGCTGGGTCCATTAATTAAACAGAAGGGCGGATGCCTAATGCCCTCATCTTACGAACCACAGGGGCACCCTTGCCGGAAGCTTGGGTCAACACTGCGCCGGCACCGAACAATATACCTATTATTGATCTCATTTCACTTAATAACCCCAATATGGTACGGGGATCTAGGCCTATTCGACTACAGATCTTAATTTAGAGACACTTCTAACGATTTATTAAGAAGGCCCATTTTAGTAACATTTTAATACAGTAGCTTCTTAATTCCTATTTAGGATTATAATTTGCCAAGCGACAGCGGTCTGGCACAAGTTTATTTTTTGTGAAATTTTATAGTACTCGACCTAAGCTATTATATATCTGTACATAGTGTATATTATATTTGTTAGTTCTTTCAATAAATGAAAGCTTCACGGTTTATAATTTTAAAAAGGAATATCACTTAACATGTATTTGCAAAAACCGAGGAACCTGTGACCTGTAGTCTATCCTGTCCTGTCCAGTCTATTAACTGAGTGTAGTTACTTACCCTACCTATTCTTAGAAACGGTGTAGGTAATTCCGAACAAATTACTTTCTAATTAAATATTGAGCTATCTGTTAGAGGTATCTCTGCAGTTGCAGGAATTATTTAGACCGTCTAAAAGCTTGCTTAAAGGAATACTTTAGGTACGATATAACAAACCACTTTCGCTGCAACATTTCTTCCGTCGAATTTTATATATTTCCTTCAACATTTCTAAAAACCCAACGAAGTTATTTTGAGGAAATTAAAAAGCAAACATTTAGGAAATTGAGTGGAATCTCCAGCCTATCATTAAGATGGATTCGTAATAGGAAACATAATTGAATTCCTGACCGAACAGTGCCGGCCTAATGGTTCATTTCAATTTTGGATGCCAATAACAGTTCTCTCAAATGGCCCCAAGGCTGCTCCGATTAGGCGACTCAACGGCTAAACTAACGTTTGACTCTATTCTGTTAGTACGGGGTGAAATTGAAGTCAATGACCAAATTAATATGAGAGGTTTGGTAGCTGCATCATTATAATTAAAAGTCATATCTTTATTTATCCGTTATATAAAATAATATTTACCTTTTTATCTTTGATACCATGCTATTTTATTGTACCTGCTCAGATCATACACACGTCCTTATTCGTGTCATTGTCTTAGACGTAGGTAAATAAAATTCGTGAACAATTTATTTTAAACTATTATTCGGATTGATTGTTTTAGACATACCATGGTTTTATTTATATTACCTACTGCGACATGCTATTAATCTTATTTCGTACGCAAAGTTCGCCAAGGATTATAATATCACCCTGTATAAAGGCAATATCCTATATATCCCGGTACAAAGGGTAGGTCCAACACAAAGAACATTTAGACTGAAACTAAAATATTTAAAGCTAGATAGCATTCTCATGCTCAATATCATTTCTTTTTTGTATTAAATTGTTCCCAATGTTCGCTCTATCACCATTTTCAATCACTTGAAGTTGCAACTTCTTATAAATTTTACGAAATAGCATGCTAAATAGCTTTATTTAACAAAAGGAAGCGCATTGCGCGGTCGTAACTTGTGTAGCGGGGACAAAGCTTACCACAAGTTAGCGTTCTAGTTCACGGTATAGCATGTTATTAGATATGCGCCAGTGAAATTATATCTACGAATATACTTAAACACTTGGTCTGTGCGGTAGAATTTTAATGCTTGTTGTAAGCTGATTTCATTACATTTTCATTACTCATACTCGGAAAGTAGGTCTGAAGTTGCCTGAGGAACGGGTTGTAAGTAATACTTTTCCGCCCTACGGAGAATCGCTTTCAACTGATAGCTGTCTAATTATTAAAAATAAACTAGTTCTATTTTGACATTTCTATTGAACCAGGCCGGCCGGCGGAAAAAAAAACAAAATAGGCGGCTATCCGAATCTTGATTTGTTTTTTCGAGTTGTAGAGTTACTCTACAACTTCTTACTTCCTCGTATTATGTCTTTAGCTAATTCCTGATTTTTCACCCCTTGGGTAACAATGTACTATTTAAACGGTAATGCAACTCTTTGACATAACAGTCGCAAGAAAGATACAACTTCAATTTAGTTTGTTTTAGTTGTAGACATGATTAGCGAGATTTTATTAATTAATTAACATAATATTTAAAACAGTATACGACTGCCGATCAGGCATCAATCTCGCAGAACTTCAAACATACTAACAGAAACTTTGCCAAACAAATATATACTTGCCTCTGAATCCAGGAGGTCGTTAAGCGCAATAAATATATTTTTAACTAAATAAACTCCGGAAAGAAGCATGTTATCTGGGGTGCTACTCTTAGCAGCGATTTATCGTTCGTTCAGTAATCGATACAATGGCAAAATATATTGAACTAGCTGTGCCCCCCGACTTCGTCCGCGTAGTATTTAACGTAACAAAAATTTCGGGATTATCGGGATAAAAAGTATCCTATATGTTAATCCCGGTTATAAACTATCTGTGTTCCAAATTTCATCCAAATCCGTTCAGTAGTTTTTGAGTGAAGGAGTAACAAACATACATACATACATCCACACTCACAAACTCTCACATTTATAATATTAGTAGGATTTAGAGTAGGATTCGACACTACAAATGTCACGATATATCGATTATCTTTGCTAAGAGTAGCACCTCAGTGTCTACTCAATGAGGTTGTACATTAGTGGCGGTTACCTAAAACGCTGTATAGTAGTTAGGACTCCAGTAACTCCAGTAAGTCCCCCCCATAGTCTATTTTCACACAAATTTATGAGCCAGTTTCATTTACTAAATACACCGCTAGAAGCTCGAACAACAGCAAATTACTCCCGCGCGAGTATAAGGTCTTATTTTAATAATGCACGATAGTTTGTATGACGCCTTAGTAAATAGTAGCTACTAAGAATCATACCCAAAAAAAACTGTTGGATTTCTTCCTCACAGCTGACCTTAGACTAAATGACTATCCGATTATTTTCATAATGATAGGATTTTTATAACCATCTTTAGCACTGGCAATGTACTTTGCAAAATATCGTGCATTATTAAAATAAGACCTTATAAAATTTCCGCATATCTCGGGACGTCTGTTTCAGTATTGCCTAAACAACAAAGTCCGAAACGACTTCCAGTTCCAACAATACCCGAAGTAACTACCAAGTTGTCTGTCTACCCATTACAGTGAAATTCCGGCAATTTTATGAAACAACCAATTCGCTGAACTGGCGATAAAAATAAAACCTAATAGTCGCATATCTTTCCCGTTCGCTTTGAAATACAGTCACTTGCTCGTTAGTACGCCTCTCGAAATAAAACTCCTCATACTTTCTCGGTGCCTTTGTGATGTTCAGAGGTTGGAAACTTTGACGTTGGAACCGCGGTTGAAACTTGTTGTGTGATATAATAATAAACAAACGTTGAACTTTTGCGGAAGAACGGAGCTGCAAAGCAATCCTATATATGCGGCACAGTTTAAAAATTGCCTTTAAATTGTTATAACAATAACACACAATAGTGAATCACATCAAAACATACCAGAAAATTGCAGAATTAATAATAATAATAATTTAGCCCTTTTGACGTCCTATTCCTGGGCACGGTCCTCCCCATACGGCGAGGGGAATTCGGGCCGTAATCCACCACGCTTGCCCAATGCGGGTTGGCGGATTTCACATGTCTTTCGAAAATCGAATCGGATAGTTCAGTATGATGATGGCATTAATCTTTTTGTCCAACCCGCTGTGGACGAGTCTTTATATCACTATGTATGCTATGGCTAATAATTTGGATACTATACGGTCTTGCTTTTAAATATACGAACTGCTCTGTCTTCCCGGTTGTCTATTTTGATACTAAGTAACCATTGCTAGTCACCCATATAAGTGCTTACGTCGCCATGGTCTAGTCATGGTCTATTATCAAAATGTGTTCGAATTCCAAGACATGAAATATACTGCCTAAACCTCACTCTAAAACCTCGTTCACACTGATGGTATTTAGCTGTATCTATTTTTGACAGCTCAAACATAGAGACAACCGCCATAATTATTTTTTGGACTCAGGTAGGTATATTCGAAATCTTCAAACATTGAACATACATACGGACGAACATCGAACCTCCTCCTTTTTTAAGTCGGCTAAAAGGCTTTTCACTCGACTTAGCTCCGCAATGCCACGGCCCCAGACTTCTCAGTCTACGTATGATTAATTTCAGACTTGGGTGGGTACAAAATTGATAAAATACTACTTAGTACGTGTACGATTCTAGCGGTTGACTATTTTTATCAGTTGGCAGGCAGCCAGGGTGGAATTGGTACTTAAGTTGTGCGGCGAGTATGCCTCTTGGTGCCATTGAAGGCTCCGTCTAAATACAGTTTACGGCCTGTCACCAACGGTACCACCTGCATTCAACTCGATGCAATCATTATTTATTGTCATTGAATCTTCAGCAACGTGGCATCTCATACTAGTAGTTTCTTGGTATAAATTCCCTTAGCCCAGCTCGGAGAATAATAATATAAGAATAAAAATAACTAAACTCTTATCACACTTTATAGCCCTGGCATCCTGTCAGTTAAGTTTATGGCCACATTTTTTTAATACCCTGGTAGGCACACTGGCAGACGGTTCATCTGATGGTACCTAAGAGGTATCTTTGGGGCGACATCTGCATCTGGACCTTTTAGGGACTGTAGACTTACCTTTTGAAGAACCCCAAGTTATAGTACAAAGAAAAGACTTTAGAATCCTGATCATTCCAAGTGCGCTGAAGAAAGGCTCGCAATACACGTATAGTATTTGTGGGATACCAGGCATTCAAATTATGTGGATGAATTCCCTCCCAGCGTTGAGGCGTGCGATGGCGGAAAACTTTTTAAAGAGATACTTAGTTTTGAAATGAGACTTCGCATCCATCCTCTCCTGCAGGCTAGGAGCTACAGGTACATATACTAGAGATGCTATAACTCGATTTGGACTCGTCAAACAAGACCAGAATTTAAGAAATTTCAGAAAGCCTTACGCTTTTGTTTTTCTTACCCAATTATTATCCGCCCACGATTTTTTTTTCCTTCCCGAAAATCAACACAGAAACATCTTCGAGTTTCCCTTTTATCTCGTAATATAATAACGGTACCCTTATAAATTCGTCACGTCGTAGTAACATTGTAATATAATTTAGTGCCGGAATTAAGTTTGGGAGTTTAAAAAGTCCACTTTCAGAATTTTTATATGCGTTCGGTCAGAGGAAGTGTTATCGCCATTAGTTGGCGGGAGTCCAACATGGAAATGACATCCGTCCAAGTTCTGTCCATCGCATTTTATAAATCCCATCCTTGTGCAAACTCTACCCATTTTAGAGTTTAACGTTCCTATACGGAATCTGTTTTAAAAGATTCGATTCGTAAATTAGATAGGTAAGTCTTTTATGGGACTTCGCCCTCCGTACATTCTAACCACTGTTTCTTCTGTAAGCCAGCCTCGACAATGAAGTTAAATCGAACGCGTCGAGGTTTGACCGTCGACGAGTCCCGAGGAAAAGATAAGTTTAAGATATGTACATACCTAATGTTACAAAATATAAATGGTTTTCTTAAAATACATATTTTAATCCGCTTAAGCAATGTTGAAATACATTCAAATAAAGTCCAGAACTTTATTTGGTACTAAAACTGTTCTATGCGTTCCTTCTATTTCAATCAAAGGACTTTTCAATTTATTGATTAACATTTACCCATCTACTAGGTACTCTATCAAAACTCAATCAATCACTTTGTAAATTGAAAGCTTCGACCTGGTTTTCAAACACGGCTGAAAAGTCCCAACTTTAATTGATTAAAATATCCAAACAAATCTCTTATCCATTAACATAACGTGTTTGGTAAATAAATAATGGTCAAAGTGAATAGTAAGTCCAATTACTAAATGGTTTTAGTCTGCGTTTGACGAGGTCCTATGAATGCTTGTCGGAGCTCGTATTTCCAAGATCTTTTGATTAGGCAAGCGGCTTTCATTCTTGCGGACAGGCTGATTGTGTGGTGTCAAAGGGTGGAATAGTCGCGGTGTGAATAATGAAAAGACAATTTGCGTTGGCGATGCGAGTCCCGACGCGAGTTCAACGGACCGCGGGCTGCGTGCGGGCCTGTGGTGCTGGATAAAGTCTCGTATCACTTAAATGGTTTATTCTGTGTCATGTGAACATAAAGATTTCATCTTTCTTATATCTTATGGTACTTACTAGTATTTTTCATATGTCTAGGCTGAGCCTGGATTTTGTTCGTAAATAGGTACTGACGTCTATAAAGTTTGGATGTATTAAATAGACTTCAGAATAAGTTGGATACACAGATTAGTTTTAATTTACGGATCAGTTAAATCATTTTAAAATAAATATCAGATTCATAATTTTATCGTTCATAATTTGAGAGTTAGTACTTAACTGCCTACAACAATCAATTTTCTTTAAATGTACAGTATTTCTTGGGTATCTTACTCGATAACTAAACCTAATTACTACCGTAATCTATAGCGCTACGCCTTTACGAGATAAAAGGAGGTCGGAGGTCGCAAACGCTAGGAATCAATCACCCAATTTAGGAACATAGAGGAGACATGTTTGTCTTACAATTTGTTTTTCTACACTACCTATATCCAACTAAAGCTTTCGCCGTTTTCAGACGATAAAATAGTAACTACTAAACCTAAAGTACTGACAGCAATATAATCAAAGGCAAGCTCAGTAGTCCGTAGCGGAAAATTCAGTTAGTACTACCTTAAAACTAACTGCTTTCTTTAGTATAATGTGACTCTGGTGCCATAGCACTCAAATTCATATTCAGGCTAGCTAAGCCATATTTTTCAGTGTACCATGAAATTTCTACTTCTCATTTTTGTATTATCGTGTTCGTAACTTTAATTAGTAACTAATACTAATACCTCCGCTGTCTTTAAATCACGACTAAACACTATTTTACACATCTTAAAATCCATCTTGCTCATACATATGACTATGACAATACAGTAAGTGTAGGTTCTGGTGATAGTGATCCATTTTATTATTAACCCCCGACAAAAAAGAGGGGTGTTGTAAGTTTAACATGTGTATTTGTGTATCTGTGTCTGTGGCATCGTAGGGCCCAAACGGATGAACCGATTTCAATTTTGTTTTTTTTTTGTTTGATAGGTATTCTGATCGAGAGTGTTCTTAGGTATGTTTTATGAAAATCGGTTTAGCCGTTTGAAAATTATCATCTCTTTTGTAGTTTAAAAAGTCGTCACATGGAGGGTTTTCAAAATTTTCAATTTTAGTTATTAATTTGGTGAAGCATCTTTCATTTTTAATTCCCTGAAATAAAATACGGGAGTCCACAATCTACATGGATGCGTTCCCATCGGCAGGGTGCCGGCACGCACGCGCTGTGAGGCATCTGCGCTCCTCCCGCGGCTCTAAGCTAGCCGACGCTCCCGCGTGAGCGGACGCTCGCACCCTACATCTCGATTCGAACACAAATCGATACCTACTCGATTAACCTAACCGAATCAAACTGGAACCCGTGCTCAATTGCAAAGATCGTGATACACCGCCGAAATCACAGCGAACTATGGTCAAACATGTAAATTGTGCTCCGTGTCAGTATTGTGAGTGAATGGTTCGTGTGTATCGGACTTGTGGTAGTCAATTAATTGGTGACGACGATGTACACATAACAGGTGTAACGAGTGACATAGAGTAGTACAGGTACGTATTCTTGACACAATAATAATACCTAAAACTGTGTTTATTTATGAATTAGCTGGATCATACATTTCTTTGTTTAATTTTATTTTGTTAATCTTGGTCAATCTTTTACGAGAAAATATCTCGACACCATTCTTCATTTAATTGATTCCTTATTAGATTGGTTATGTAGGTACATAATCAGTATACAATTTTGTCAAATTGTAATCGATAAATAGAGTGGGCATCAATACCATTTGTCTTCCACTAATGACCAAGAAACCTGATAACTGTGTGTTTGGTGTCAAGATGTGGCATTCCGACCTGACACGTTAACAAATAAACATGATGTGTCTGGATATACCCAGCTGAAGAGGTAACAACGACACATTCCATTCACCTGACAAGACAATTTGTTGATTATAATTTATTTAGCAGCTTGTTTTTTTAGATTACACATCGTATGTACATTCTTCCTTATCGTATGAGTTAGTGGCCAACTCTAGTTTCTAAGATTTCAGGCTGCCTGAAAGCCTCCGACATGGCTGAACAGCTGGTAGTGACAGCTTAACGTGCCGTCCGAAGCATGAACAGAAAAACTCAGCTATAAATTACACTAGCGGGCGCCCATGCAGGTGTTAACCGCCTCGAGTGCTTCTGTTTAGGGAACATAGTTCGCGCAAGTAGACTTTTTCGTCAGAAAAGTCCATTTGTACACTTCCCATAACGAAATCTAAACATCTGTACTCAATTGAAACAAAACTATTTTTACGGATTATATCGCGTTTATTACATTATATCAGATTTGATAAACCACAGATCCTCGCAAAAGAACACCGATTTCGACCAAGGATGATACGTGAGGCCATTGAAATTAAAAAACATCCTAATTTCAATAGGGAAGATGGCTGGGTGCTACCACCAACTTGGGATCCAGTAATTAATATAATTAAATCCAAAACCAAGCGTACCATTGCAAGACCTCGAGACTCTGTGAGCACTTTCTGCGTGGATCGGACCGCAAATAACAACTTAATATGAGGGTACCCAGTTACTAACTATGACATCAGGACGTCTAACACCTCAGTCCCCCCGTGACCATGGCTGCTGTAAAGCAGCCGAAACGTCGGGAACATAAAAAGTAAAAATAAACGCGATATAATCCGTAAAAATAGTTTTATTTCAATGTGTAGTATTCGCGTAAATATAAGAAATCAATATCTGTACTCAACATAATTTATGAATAACAAAGACAATACAAATGAAACTGAAACATTATAACTATAAAGTTCTTTGTCCTAACCTAACTAGGTGCGTAGGTACCTAAGAATAATTGATAATATAAGACCTACCCGTATAATACAATTTGATTAGGCACAAAAGGTCAGCTTAATGTACCGTAAGAACCGCAGATAAGTATCGGTAACATTCTCAGCGTCGTAATTATAAACCCTTTTACCCCGAAGACGGGTAGAAATGGTGTCAGACAAAATAGATAGCTTCTTTCTTGAAGACAAGGCGGCAAAAAGATATTCAAGTTCAATCGCCCGCTAACCATTCCATAGCCTGAATATATCGTAGCTAAAGTTGTGTCTAGATACAAAAAAAATAGTTCCTTATGCAAATTGTGGTAGGTACCTACCTACTCTATCCCAGATCTTTATGATGAAATTGGTTTAATGACGCAATCAGTTAATTGCCACATACAATTGCGTTACTAATGATTGCGTACCTATTTCTTTACATGATTATCTATGGGAATTATGAAGGATTACTTAAATAGGTCGAAAGATTCAACCTTATATTTGACAACCGCTTAGTTAACTTCAAGCTTAGGCTTCAGAAATCACTGCACCGGGCGGTTTCGGATCCAATTCCTTTGGCCTTTTCGTAATTTGCCCTGGTCTGGGTGTCACTGGGATCTTTGATAAAGTTACTTCTTTTATCAAAGACTGGGATTGACCCCAGTTAATAGACTGGGGGCTATTATGGCTACCGTACCATTTTCATGTTTAGGACGAATACAATATTATATTATTAAATAATAATGAATAAATAAAAATCGCCAGACAGACACACCAACTGTACGGTCCCAAACTAAGCTACAAAGCTTGTATTATGGGTACCGTACAATGGACTGGGGGCGATCCCAGTGACACCCAGACCTGGGCAAATTACGAAAAGGCCATTTCCGAAATTTGCCCCGGCGGATATCGAACCTGCAACCACCATGTGCAGTGAGCCGAGCGGCCTACGCTCGAACCACTGCGCCAAGCGGTCGTCAAAATATATTTAATAAATATATTTTTATTATATGTTAATACCTAATGCTAGATGACTACCAAAATACTGAATCCAAGATAGCTTAGAAGCAATAGGTAATATAACGAAATACGATTGCCTAAAATAAATAAACATTAAGCACAGAATAAACAACTGCAATTTACCCTAATAGCTCGTTAGCTTGTAACGAGTGCCCTAACAATAACTTTTCATACCCGAGACGTGCTTGCACTATTATTACCAGACAGCTCTGACCTTTGTGCAGGGGTAAATCACCCCTAATGCCTGGCAGAGTTCGTGTTAACACAGGTGCACCTTGTAGTATGGCACTTGTTTTGCAGCTCCCGTAAAAAGTTAAGATTCCTGTGCGAAATTAAGATTTACCCGCATTCTTAAGTTTGTTTACATATTTAGTGAGTGTAAGTATAGATTTCTTTGTTACAGAATGAGAGGGGCGAAAGCGATATTCCTTATATTATTTTTCGGCCATCTTTCCGCGCTTCCCGATACTATCCGAATTGGTAAGTACAATAGATTAATTATAATCGTTACCAAATGACTCATTAATCCGCCTTTAACGATTAATTACGTTTAGCCTGTGTTTTATTATTTAGTCTTATTGTTATTGTGAATTTGAATATAATTGGTTCCCGAGAAGCGAAGTGTTTTCAAACAGGTTTCCTCTTAATTTCATACATAACTGATTTGAATGATTTTAAAATCAATCCTTTCTTCTGTATGTCAAGCGTAATTATTTCGATTTAAAAGTTACTCTATCGCTTACAATAATTAGGCTTTTTTGGTGCTTTTGTTCTGCCATTATTTAAAAATATTGTAATAATTAGATTTTAAAATACTACTCTCAATTTTTAGAATTGTATTTATGTAATGCAGATAAGTAGATCTAAAACTAATTACCTACTCTAATCCTACAAATTGGTTTAATCAATAAAACAAATTGATTGGTTAGCATTGGACCTTTGCCAGGTCAAATTAACTCTATATCCCAGGCGAAGCCTGTTTCGAACCCTCTCTTCTCTATGCCAGGTGGTCTCTTCCACCCCGAGGATGACAAGCAAGAGGTAGCGTTCAGATACGCGGTAGAGCGTGTGAACGCGGACAGAGCAGTGCTACCCAGAGCCAAACTTCTGGCGCAGGTGGAAACTATATCACCACAGGACAGCTTCCATGCTTCTAAAAGAGGTTAGTCATAATCACACTTACTCAAGGACGTTATAAGGTCGATTTCACAGTAATGGAGAGATCTGAAATCCAGAGCTCTCTCCAGTCTGGTAGAGCAATTCACCATGTATACATTGAATGTATTATATTCAATTATCTGCATCAGGTGCAGATATATAGAGAGAGATACAACATAAGAGGGCGGCTGCAGGGCATGAAGAACGATACGCCACCGTTTTTACGTGGCTACTAATTAGTATAACCGTATGAAGTATATTAGTATTTAAGGAGTTTATTATATGGGACATAAATGTGTTAGTAACAATTGTGTTATACAATATATTATCACGTAACTTGTAATAAAGGGATGAATAAGTAAACCATATCGCCAAATAAGTAAACATTTTACGCGCATGCTAGCTACGAGGGACGGTGAAGTTCATATGGTCGAGACTCAATGTCAGATCCGCCGGATGTTAAGCAATTATCGTAGCCTATAGATGCTTGTAATACCAATGGCATTGCTCGTACGTTGCCAACTTAAAGGTAGGTCAAAGGGAGACGAAGGGAGAAGGTATTGGCTTCCGGCTCACTCACTCATCATGCAAAACGCAGTTATAATAGGAACTTTACGTCGATATTCTGTGAGAGAGTGGTACTGCCCAGGTGTAGCCAGCCCCTATATGAGCTGTATACAATTGGTTATAGCTTGGATCTACCACCGACGAATTTGATTAATTCCCTTAGGTACTAGGGAACAAAATATCCCACTTCCTACTAATATTATAAATACCAAAGTTTGCGAGTGTGGATGTATATTTGTTACCCTTTCAGGCAAAAACTACTGAACGGATTTGGATGAAATTTTGAACACAGATAATTTATAACCGGGATTAACACATAGGATACTTTTTATCCCGATAATCCCGAAAAAATTTTACGCGGACGAAGTCGCGGGCACAGCTAGTAATATCATATTTCCAACATTTTGTATGAATGGATCGTTCCACTAAAGGCCCATCGTTATCGCCCCATCACCATCGTCCCTCAAACACACGACCAGTTCGCTACACAATAAGTCACCAGAAGGTTCTTTATGTCCCTTACACCCTTTATTTAATGAAGACAAATGGCCTTCCACTATTGTAGTTAGTTTTAAGAATCAAATAGACTGTGTACTTTATTCAAATAGGTATAATAAAGAAAAGTGCGGTAAAAATGATAAATTTTTAATCGTACTCCTTAGATATTATTACATTTGAAAAATAGTTAAAAACTCTTAGCTTACTGGAAATAATAAATCCAGCTTTTTTTGAGGCAACTTCGTCTGATATACATTCGAATATCAGACGAAGTTGCCGGTAGGTAGGTAGGTATTCACCTACCGTTGCTATTCATCTGATAAGGCGAGATCAACAGTAGTCCTTCTATGAAATTAGTCCCGGGGAATCCCTGACCAGTGCCAGTGTCTACAAAAATAAAACCCATAAATATAAATATAGAAAGACAACAATTGACTTTTTTTGTTGATGATGTTGGTACTGTATGTATGTGTTTGTAAGTCAGGTATATTATAATATCCCCAAAAGGGTAAAACTTTTACCCTTTTGAGGAGTAAAACCGCCTGGGTAAAGTTAACCGACTGTTTAATATAGATCCACCATCGTTAAGTACAGCTCGGGCTGTCGTTATCGCCCCGTCAAACCCATGATCTAAATGTTTCCTACACAAAACATCACCCCACCATTCTTTATTTCGCTCTCACCCTTTATTTAATGAAGACAGATGGCCCACCATTTGTGTAGGCGGCTGGAGGATAGTGACCGCAACGAACTAATAGAATAAGTCAAAGAGTTCGCACTTATTAGTATATAAAGGTAAACACACACCCAACGAATTACTTTCAGACCTACGATATTAATTTATAAAATATCCGTAAAAGTAGGTAGGCCTTTAATAAAAAAATATTTATTAAAATCTAGCTTGTGCCTTCAGTTTCGCTAGCGTACTATTCTCTGGATGTCGACTACAGCGCCACCTAGCGGGTCCAACTATAGCTAACACAGTGATTTGTATTATAAATATTGCTTTCAATCAGCTTTACTAACTGCATATCATGGATAGGTTGACTCTTCCCTTAGATACGGATTAATTAACTCCACTGACAAGGAACTTGCATTTAAGGCTCAGAAAAGATGCATTAGGTCTATGGTAAACATTAAACAGACTGACTCATGCAAACCTTATTTCAAAGACCTTAAGTTATTGACTCTGCCCTGCGTATATATATTTGAAGTAATTATATTTGTGAAATCAAACATAAAGCTATTTCATTACCGCACGCGAGCTCGTCATCAGGATAAATTATGTGTAGTTCCCTGCAAGACACATCTTGTGCAAGAGAGTGTCTCTTGTAAATCAATACATATATTTAATAAAATCCCGATCTCTATGAGGCTAATTTCACAGATTGACATCTTAAAAAAGAAATATTTGACCTTTTAGTTAATAAATGTTATTACTCAGTGAATGAGTTCCTTGATGATGATACTTTGTGATTAAGCTTTTGACAAAATTCTATTTTATTTTAAATTTTATTGTTGACATTCTTATCATAATACTCATGAATATAATTGTAATTTAATTTTAATTAAGTCTGGACTTTGTATTTTATAATAGCATGTTAATATTGTATGGCTACTACGGCGGGACATAGCGGAATCTCTATTTAATTGTAATATCTTATAAATACCTGCGTGTTTCATAATAAATTTTTGATTGATTGATTGATTGAATTAAAATCTTTAATCATGGCCATCAATAACATACAGAGTTTAAGAGTATCTGTAAGTAACCTAACTGTGCAAGAAGTTCTAATTTTCAGTCAATCTGTTTAGTGTGTCACCTGTTACGGAGCGGCGTAGCAGCCATCTTTGGTCCTCAGTCAGCGCCGGCGGCGGCGCACGTTCAATCCATATGTGACACAATGGAACTGCCTCACTTAGAAACCAGGTGGGACTACCGCACTCGCCGCGAGTCCTGCCTCGTCAACCTTTACCCACATCCAGCCGCGCTGAGTCGGGTGAGTTAAACCGCCGTCCTCTAACTAAAATGCCGTTATCTCCAAAAACCAATATTACACAGGAGCCAAAATACGAAAAAAACACTAAAAAGAAAGTGGCATAACGGCGGTTTTTCCTTTTATATCTCAAAAACTATTAAAGATAGAAAAATAGTGCTTCTGATTTAATTAATAAATTCTGATTAAAATGGCATCAAGAAGTGAAAGTCGACCAGATGTTGTATAACAGCATTTTAGATAGAGGACGGCCGTATAGGCATTTACTTTTTGCTATGTACCTAATGAGTTTAATACATTTTAAGTAATGTAGGACCTACATCCTTAATGGATTTATGGATGTTGCTATTCATGAGTTGGCATTCGTGTGTAAATCTGTATAGTGCCAGTCCTATTTGCCTCTAAAAGATGTCCCTCTAAAAGGTGTGGTATAGCTACTTTTGAAGCTAGTATCGGTAATCATTTTCTCGATAAGAAATGGCACCTACCTGTTATTCAAGAGATATCAAATGTACTTATTTGTGGTCGACCTATGTGTATATAAGGACTTGTATACATATATTTTCTTTTTCTATTTATTGGGGAAAACAAACAGTGACAATATAAAGTATTATAAAACTAGTTAAATACAATAGTAGAAGTAAATTGGCCACCAACATCGTTTACCACAGATTAAAAGTAGATAAGTGGCCGTGCATGCAAAACGACACAAATTCGCTTACAACAAACATAAACCAAAACACATGACACACATGATACCAAATTTCTAAATGCAAATACATAAAAACAACGCCTCTTTCATTTATACATGTTTTGGGATGGACACTCGTACGCCCATTAGACGCACTTGTTCCATGGTGGGTAACAATGAAATTGTCTACCCACCCGAAAGATCGGACATCCGCAATTCTGGTCTATCGGTCGTTAGGTGGATAAAGCACAACGCAACATTATAAATAAATAAAAATAAAAAAGCCTTTTTTTTCTTGCTTTTCATAAGAACATTTCAATAATAATATGCATGCAAATTTTTTTCACTCTTCGAATCTATTATCCAATTTTGGTACAATTAAAACCAATAGAAAAATATTTTATGATTCTTTAGATGTTTAGTAAGAACTTGTAAGTTGCGTAATTAATTACGCAACATTATAACTACGGCTAAAAGGAAAAATAAAAAATACGACACCAAAAGAGTTTTAGATGCAAAATAGATGTATACAGTATTAAACAAAATTGTGTTTTAGATAAGGTATAATAAGACCGTGATTTAGGTAAACTGTTGCCGTATGCATTTACATGGCTAATTATAACATCTTGTTGTTTTAGGCGTATGTGGATTTAGTGAGGGCATGGGGTTGGAAGTCGTTTACTATAGTTTATGAGAACAGCGATGGTTTAGTCCGTCTTCAAGAGTTGCTCAAGGCTCACGGGCCATCCGAACTACCGGTTGCGGTCAGACAGCTGCCAGATTCACATGATTACAGGTAAAGTTTATTTTTCCTCACCTCTCCTAATTAGTAAGTACAAATTCGTGGCAGGTTTTAAAATTAATTAATAAATTTCGCCAGACTGACACACCAACTGTATGGACCCAAACTAAGAAACGCTTATACTATGGATACCGTACAATGGACTGGGGGCGATCCTAGTGACACCCAGACCTGGGCACATCACGAAAAAGTCATTTCCTAAATTTGCCCCGGCGGGAATCGAACCCGCCACCACCATGTGCAGTGAGCCGAGAGGCTTAAGCTCGAACCACTCAATTCAAATTCAATTCAAAGCATTTCAAGCAATTCCTTATTATCCCCAGACAAACGCACCAACTCGTTTGGTCCTAAGGTAGGTACCGCTTATACCATGGGTACCGTAGAATGTAGTGTGAGGATACCCGGACCAGGAACCCATTTCAAAAACGGTATTTCTGAAATTGGCCCGACGGAAATTGAATCCGCAATCTCCCTGTGAAGTTAGCCAAGCGGCGGACGCTCTATCTCCTAAACCAAGAGTCTTATATCTATGTAACTTCCAAAGATTCGTATTAAGACTCGTCGGAAAGTTTAACCTCTTTTTAGGAGTCTGAAAATTACTGGGGCAACTAAAATGTGTTCAAAATATTAACGTAAGGTAGGTTCTAAGTGCTAAAGCTTATCTTCCTTCACAGGCCACTATTAAAACAAATAAAGAATTCGGCGGAATCGCATATCGTGCTCGACTGCGCTACAGAAAGGATTAGGGATGTCCTTCAGCAAGCACAACAAATAGGAATGATGTCTGATTACCATAGTTACCTCATAACTTCTTTGGTAAGCGTCTTTTATTCAGCATTAGAAACTTACCATCTTATATAGATAGAAATTCAAGATTAGAATAAGATTTTTATGATTCAGTTCTGACTGTTCAGTACTGCATCATTTGCCTACATGAATAAACCTTTTTAAATTTGTTTTTTTTTTAATACACTCATCACTTCTTCTCTATGCAATAGATGTGTTTTATTTATGGCCACTTTTGTCTAGCACCTACCTTATAAGCATTTGTTGTTTATAAAGGGCTAGAAAAAAGTTGTATTTTGCACTTTGTATATAACTATATTTTTTTTTATCAGGACCTACATAGCGTTGATTTAGAAGAGTTCAAATACGGTGGCACCAATATAACAGCTTTAAGACTGCTTGATCCCGAACGGACGGATGTACAAAGGGTCGTAAGGGATTGGGTTTACGACGAAGCCAGGAAAGGCCGTAAGCTACAATTGGGACACACAACAGCCAAGGTAATTACTCATTTGAATATGGAATAAAGTACACAATGTGTTCAAAGTGCGTGAAATTGAATTCAATGTTTTGTTTACAGGAAAACATGACGTTTATAAAGGTAAGCGAGGTAAATGCTAGCATGCTAATGAAGAAAAGGGAGAATACTTTCCCTGAATTCTAGAAGCAACTTCGAAAATTATATTACCCACACAGAAAGGTCGGGTTGTTGTACTTAATTTGAAATATTTTTTTTCTAATAATAAACTGTAACGTAATTTAGTTTCGAACCAAGAAGTCTTGTATGTTTATAAACCTTTTTAGCCTAGCCATGGTAACATTAATTCTGTAATTTTCCAAAGATCCGATCCGATTTTTATATATTAGTGGATCTTCCTCGATCCTCTATAGATGAAACAAAAGTTGGGCTCCCAAGCCAACTTTACTTAGCTTTTGCAATTTAAATGATCAAAGTAATCTTTTCAAACAGACGGAAACAGCTTTGATGTACGATGCCGTACATTTGTTCGCTAAAGCGTTACACGATCTCGACACGTCACAACAAATAGACGTGAGACCTCTTTCCTGTGAAGCTGAAGACACGTGGCCTCATGGGTACAGCCTGATCAATTACATGAAAATCGTAAGTAACTCGTGTTGAAATAATGAGTGTGAAAGATGTGGAACATGCTGTGTATAGAACATTTATTTTTGTTTCTGATTTTACCACAATCTTTGTTACGTACGACTGTCTAGAGTATTCTAAATAGTTGTTGAAATATGTAGAAACAAGTTTGTTGAAATAAGTCGGTAGGTAAGGTACATCCATTTTAAACATGGATTTTCTACAGACGATCTTTACACTACAAACTGTTGTTACTTGGCCATTGAACAAAGCTGCAGTCGACTGCGGGATTAAGTGCCGGGACGTGAGTGAGTTGACGGATTAACATCGGCAGCATCGTTAGACCAACTTGGGACAGTGTTTTCTCATTCCACGTTCTACACGACGATATTACAGAAATAAAAACACATGTTTGCTGTATTTTGTTGTTGTTGTTCATCGTCCACTGAGTTACAAACTTTTCTGATTACAGCGCAATTTTGTTTTAAGAAGTTGTTGAGATTTTTTGACATAGTTTTCTACTAAAGTAAACTAAGGCTTGTAATTTCGCGACCAAATACATTAGAGAACCTAGTTCAGATCACTAAATAAAATAGGTGGCATTAACGATCTAATAGTTAGATACATAAAATACTACACTAATTTATCCACACAATTTTAAAGAACGATTTGTTCTAATTTATACACAGGTTGAAATGAAGGGCTTAACCGGAGTGATAAAGTTTGACCATCAAGGATTCCGAAGCGATTTCACTCTAGATATAATTGAATTAACAAGGGACGGCTTACAAAAGGCTGGGACTTGGAACTCCTCGGAGGGTGTTAACTACACCCGATCTTACGGCGAGAACCAAAAGCAGATAGTAGAAATATTACAAAACAAAACCCTCATTGTTACAACGATATTGGTAAGTACGCTGTAGAATATAAAGTCTTAAATTAAACGAAAACATTTTAAGACACTCTTGTGGCCTATTCGGTACAAAATTTGCCTATAGCGTTATATGAATGTTACCTCGCGATGCGGGAAAGGGATTAATGTAGACCGACGTATATTCCCAAAGAGAAAACATTCATGCGAGACATCTTATTCATGATGCTGAAGCTCCAAGAAGAAACACAAACTCGCGTTGCTTGAATAAAAAATAGTAAGATTTCTGCGTTCTCTGTTTACGAATTCATTTCACGTGAATCCCGCCCGTATGTGAGCTCAGTACACTGATATAGTAATTCCTTTTTAACACGTTTACATATTTAAATCCCTGTTAATTCCCTAGAGTGCACCGTATTGTATGAGGCGGGAGGCGAGCGAGAAACTGTCTGGCAACGCACAATTCGAGGGTTACGCCATCGATCTAATTCACGAGATATCTAAAGTTCTGGGCTTCAATTATACATTCAAGCTGGCGCCGGACGGTCGATACGGGTCCTACAACCGCGAGACTAAAGAGTGGGACGGAATGATAAGGGAATTGTTGGAGCAGCGGGCCGATCTCGCAATTGCTGATCTGACCATTACGTACGATAGGTAAGACAACCCTAAATAAATTATTATTTGTCGTTAATTTGCTCTCCTGAAATTTAATATTTCACTTGTATTCATTCAAAACGTGCTAGCAACTGGGTCGCGTGGTTTTAAGATACAGTTTTTGCAACCCTGTGGAAATTAATTTTATGAAATACCGATTATACTTAACTACAAAAAAAAAAATTCTATCCTATTACCATGCTGAGTTCATACATCCATTGGTTCTTAGGTGATTTTGTTATTTATTAATCAAAGTGATGTTTTTTAATATTTCGCATACATATACTTACGGCACTGTTTTTATTTTATATTTAACTATAACTAACTTACACTAATTTGTACCGACATGCAAAGTTATAATGGCCCAGTTAAATACAGTTGACAGCGTTCTACATAATTCTGTACATTCAGCCATTATTTATTATAGTTTGCATATGGTCCAACCATTTGGCGAGTAATTTTTAGATGCTTTTTATTAAAGCGATCTTATATCAAATCCCCAAAAAAAAATGGTGTGCATATAGGAGCCTGTGAGACTACACGTCCACAGTTATGTTAAGAAAAAATGACGTCCGTACTTAAAGGTTAATTCAATTAATGATTTATTTTTCTATGACCAGGGAACAAGTGGTGGACTTCACAATGCCGTTTATGAATCTCGGTATTTCGGTACTGTACCGCAAGCCTATCAAGCAGCCACCGAATCTCTTCTCCTTCCTGTCGCCCTTGTCTCTTGACGTGTGGATCTATATGGCTACCGCGTATTTGGGCGTTTCTGTGCTGCTGTTTATCCTTGCCAGGTACGAATCTTGATATTAGCGTAACGCATACTTCTGTAGTACGGGGTATTCTTTAAACTTTCAACTGTGATAACGAGTATCCACAAATTACAACGTTGAACGAGTAGGTATTTGGAATTTTGTGCCTAACTTGAAATGCAGGCAATTTTTTTAAACCGGGCCGTTTTTTACATGGATATCAACCTATCGAGTAGGTAAGTACCTACTTATTTGAAAACAAAATGCTGTCAGTCATCTAATGTGTTTATCTAATAGGTTCACTCCATACGAATGGCATCCAACGCACACTCCCGATGGTGAGAAAATGGAAAACATTTTCTCTTTAGCGAACTGTTTGTGGTTTGCGATCGGATCTCTCATGCAGCAAAGCTGTGATTTCTTACCCAAGTAAGGATTAAAATGATGCCTGCCAACAACTTAGAATTAGGCTGCGACCGAGCAGTACTAGAAATAAAAACGTGTACATTTTCAACATGAATCTAAAAAGAGGAAAATGTAGTAATATTGGAATTTGTATTCAAGACACGTTTTTCATTTCTGGTGATAAAAATAGTGAACTCAGCGAAGTCCACAAGAAGAACGTAAAAGAGGGGTTGTTGAATCATCCGCCAACTTGCTCGGGAGCGAATTTCAATTCCGGAAAATGGCCCTTTGATATACGAAACGCTTACCATATATCACGTTAATTGCACGCGTTTAAGATGCTACGTCAAAGAGCCGTTAGATGTTACCAACAGGAAAATAAATTACCTGCGGTATGTTCAGATAAAATAAAGAGATACAAATAACTTCGACATTTTTCCAGTATCTGGGTCATTTATCTTGCTAAGTCGTTCCCAAAGAGACTAGCTTTGAAAGCTGCAGTTGTTAGCTTCTATTCGGGAATTGAAAATGCGCTAGAAGTACGTTGGCAAGCGATCAGCAAGCAAAGTCAGTGAATGATGGGCCGCTTTTGGGCACAGGTTCAGTCCGTACGAGTGGGACAGCCCAAGGAACTGTCTTGACGAGCCGCAGGTGCTGGAGAATCAGTTCACTCTGTTGAACTCGCTGTGGTTCACTATCGGATCCTTGATGCAGCAAGGTTCGGATATCGCGCCGAAGTAAGTCCCCATGCCACTGATGGCTACAATTCCGATATAACCCACCCAACTTCAATAGTCGCCGTCTTCAAATGAAGTTAACAATTAGTTCGGGTTCTCCAGTTAATTAACATGGATTCGGAATGGGTAAAATTGACTGAAATAGCACTCTTGTCGCAATTACAAACCGGAAATGTAGCCTTCAGTAGCAGAGATTGAATGAAGAACTCCCTTTTACTAATTAGTTTCAAAGCTACCACATCCCTTTGTGAATTTCAAGCATCGGTAGTAGCCTAGAGCGTCCAATTTAAATAGAGACGTGCGGGCAATTCCGACTTTGGTTTACATCACACTGTAGTACCTACAACCTAATATTGTTCCAGTAGCTTAATGAATAGACGATTTTGCACCTGATTTATGCTTGAGTAGTAGTCCATAGCTTGCTGCATCAAAACATGTTATGTTTAATACTGAAGATGGATTTCACATTTGAATACATCGTGTAACTTATTCAAAGTATCCATTTCGTGAAATGGATCTTCAATTATTATTTAAATTTAAGATATATCTACACTAGAATACACATGTTATTTTAGTATACAAAAGCAAGTTATCACAGGTGCACAACAGTGTTTTGGACGAGGACTATCTAGTCTCCGGTATTTATATCGTATTCGTATTTAAAATATCCCTACTTATCTTAACTCTCAATAAAGGTGGAATTAATAGTACATTACCCTAGGCGAGAAGAACAAAATAAGTCTTTCATCCGAGGTAAACACTGTGCTTTTCATTACGAATATAAGGAAAGTAAAAATAAACACAGAAATTAGCTAAATAAATAATACAAGGAATCTATTTTGTTTTTTTCTGTTGGCCGGCCTGGTTCAATAGAAATGTGAAAACTAATTTATTTTTAATAAATTGACAGCTGTCAGTTGAAAGCGATTCTCCCTAGGGCTGAAAAGTATTACTTAAGTGTCCCAAAGTCGGCCAACAAGAGTACGACCCGCCTCATGTTAAGCAGTTAGTGTTACAGCTATGACACCTCTACATAACAAAGAACGCGAATCCCTGAAAGCTTTCGTGTCTGTTTGGGCTCTTGCCACTTTTTCGAAGACTGCCACCAGTAACCATATTTTTTTAAGTTATTAAATCAAAATAATGTGTGTTTTAGTTTTTATAGGCCTATATCGCCTGAATATGAAATACAAAATATATTTTCCTAGGGCGGTATCCACGCGCATGGTTGCCGGAATGTGGTGGTTCTTCACCCTGATCATGATATCCTCGTACACCGCAAACCTGGCTGCTTTCCTCACGGTGGAACGAATGGACTCGCCCATCGAAAGCGCAGAAGACCTCGCTAAGCAGACCAAGATTAAGTACGGAGCATTGAAAGGCGGATCTACGGCTGCTTTCTTTAGGGTGAGTTTATCTATCTACATTTTGTGTGCCTAGGATATGTATTGCATAGAATTATTCGTAAATTAGACTGACGAGATTCTTTTTCAGTTCCTATTAGATAAAAATGAGATGCCTTTTTAAACATAAATATAATGCCTAGTTTCTTATAAGGGTACAAAATCTTAAATTTAATAATAAACCTATATACATAAACCTATTTTTGTGTTTCTATCTCCTCTTCATCCGATAACTTGTTGAAATTCCTCTAATTCCACTTATTTGCTATAAACCGCCGGTATTAACCTTGCTCAAGGATTTCCCTTAAATATCTCGTAGAATATCAAAAAGGGATAGACATGAAAGTTGTTTTCGTTATTTTATTACTTGTAAATAACAGATAGGTATTCTCATCGTAGCGAGACACTAAACATTATGTAGGTAATGCTTGTTTTCTGAATTTAACCGAGTACAAGTACCTACCTCATAAATAAGAGAACATTTTGTGAATTTAGAGTCGTTTTGTTTAAGGGTTTATTGTGTGTGAAACACTGATAAAAGAAACATGTGTATATACACGTGAAAACAAATATCGCCAGACAGTACGGTCCCAAACTAAGCAAAGCTTGTACTATGGGTACCGTACAATGGATCCCAGTGACACCCAGACCAGGGTAAATTACGAAAAGGCCATTTACGAAATTTGCCCTGGCGGGAATCGAACCCGCGACCACTATGTGCAGTGAGCCGAGCGGCCTACGCTCGGACCACTGCGCCAAGCGGTCGTCAAATATATAAATCAAATTTATTAATATATTGTATTTATTTAGTGTATATTCTTGGAAACCAATATGATTAGCAATTGCTATTCCTTTTTAGTACTACGAGTATCCTTTATCAAAGGCAGGGCAGCTTACTTTTCTAGGAATTTGAGTTTATCAAAGCCATAAGAGTAGCGACATTACCAGGAACCTTCGTTAGGGCACGTAAACAAAATAAACAAAAATATTTAGACTGATATCTGAACTGATTTAGTAAAGTTGATGGCATGACGCTGTTTGATTTAAAATGTACCTTATTACACTTAGGAATAACGTGTATAATCACAGGACTCAAATTTCTCCACGTACCAACGGATGTGGTCGTTCATGGAGTCGGCCAGGCCCTCAGTATTCGCGACCAGTAATAAAGAGGGCGAAGAGAGGGTGGTGAGAGGAAAAGGCGCGTACGCATACCTGATGGAGTCCACCACTATTGAGTACGTGGTAGAGAGGAACTGCGACCTCACGCAAGTGGGAGGCATGCTGGATTCAAAGGGATATGGGATCGCTATGCCGCCGAGTAAGTAACATTTTAATCTATACAAATAAATAAAATTGGAGTGTCTGTTTGTATTGTAATATCAAAATAACACCTTTTCACTAAATGCATATGAAAGTACATACGACACCTATAGCAAAAACGCGGTAAAAAAAAAATTGTCTGTATGTTTGTTCCGGGTAATCTCCGAAACGGCTGGACCGATTTTGACGGGACTTTCACTGGTAGATATCTGATGTTGTAAGCAGTAACTAAGGCTACTTTTATTTTAGAAAAAAAAATGGGTCCTGTAGCGCGGGCTCAGAACGCGGGAACGGGCTTTTTTGTTAAGTTAAATTCCACGCGGTCGAAGTCGCGGGCTCAGCTAGTACTACAAATAAACTTAGTCACAGTTACAAGAAATAATATATTAAGTACGTTGTTTATTAGGTACCTGCCTATATAATTATTTGTCAATAGGCTTCGTCTTCAACTTGTTTACCTAGGTGTTCTGGCGAAGAGGCTCTATAATAATGTTAATTGGTTACGTTATAATAGTTTTTCCGAATTGAGTTCGTAAAAGTCGTAGCCTAATAACAAGCCGTTTCAAGGAGCACACATACTACAGTGGGAATAATGAGAAAACTTTGTGACTGTATTGGTTGTAATACCCTCATTTTTATACCAATATCGACTTTTACGAGCACAGTTTGAGTGTGTGGCTAAGTATTTACCAAACAAGATGTCTACTTTTTGCCTACAAATGTTTTCTACACAAAAATAAGACATACGTTGCGGGGTTAGATACCTATATATTGACTCCAAATATTACATTAAGTACAGTGCACAAGAAATTGTCAGAAATGTAACAAAATGATTTAATGTTAAGACTCTACCAACCTTGAGCTTCGACACTTAACAAGAGTACCTAGATCTCTATCTACAAAGTTCACCCTTATAACATCTACCTATGGGACTTACTTTATGACCATTAAACACTTGAATTTCTCCGTAGACTCTCCATATCGCACAGCCATAAGCGGTGCTGTTTTAAAACTACAGGAGGAAGGAAAATTGCACATTCTGAAAACTAAATGGTGGAAGGAAAAACGCGGCGGGGGTTCTTGCAGGGTAAGTAAAGGGAATGTGGTGCTGATGCCGATAATTTTCACACATATCACTGTATCCGGGTGCCAGATATGGTCATAATCTGTCAAAATGTACCTATATAAAAAATGGTGCCGTCTTGATCATCTGAATGACCGTTTAGCTACTCGGTGCTGAGAGACAGGTGGATTCTTTTTGCCATATGTCTTTTATAATATTCAATGAAAAAGTTGCCACAATATGTAATTAACAATTATTTTTCTATGTACTTGTTATGATGTACAATCGTTTAGTAATACTTTTGATTTAGTTTGTCAATTCTGCTTAGTGCTCAGTGTCTGTCATTGAGGCCGGAGCCCAACGGGTAAGACGATTGCGATGTGAGTCCCCAAAAACATATGGTCTAGGTGAAACAGAAAGAGCATACTATTTTTTTTGCAACTTCCCTTTGTTAATCTTAAACTATGGGCTTTGTGGGACAGTTGTGGTACTAAAGCTTTTGTAGACTTCTGAAATCTGTCAACAGCTGTATCCCTATAAAACTTTTTATTTTTCAAGTTTCCTCCAAAGCTGATAGTTTTAGAATTACAAAGAAAACTTGAAAAAAAAATTAAACCTCCCTGTTTCAGCCTATGGTGGCTGCATCACATAAGTGAAAATTTGTTTATACTTGTATAGTCGTATCAAACGCCATACGCATTAGAAAACATCCCGTCTCAGGTAATGAAACATTCCAATTTCCGACAGGATGAGACATCGAAGTCGTCTTCGACGGCCAATGAGCTGGGTCTAGCGAACGTGGGCGGTGTGTTCGTGGTACTGATGGGCGGCATGGGCGTCGCTTGTGTCATCGCCGTCTGCGAATTTGTCTGGAAGTCCCGCAAAGTAGCCGTGGATGAGCGAGTGAGTTACCCCTTCAATGACGTTATCAGTTTAATACCTTTGTTTGTTCCATTTAGGGTTGCCACCTTTTCAAACTTATGTTTTATAAAAGTCGATCGGTTAAAATACTTTTTAGATGGTAGGTAATTATTCATATTTCTAAATTGAATACACGTAGGTAATTATTCCCTTACTTACGGAGTAACCTTTTAATTTCGGTGAAATCCTCCTTCAGTTTCTTTCAGTCACTTTTCTCGGGTGAGCACTGTCTTTGATAGGCTCAACCTATGCCCATAAAAAAATTACTGTTGATTCACGCATCTGTTTTAATATGGTATTTCGAGCCCTATAATCTATTAGTATTACAAACGTATGTACCCATCAGTTTTAATATCTTCAATTTTAATAATTGCTTAATCTCACTATTTAAGTACATTTGACATTAATGGACAGATTTATCAATTCTAGTGGACTAAACTGGGGTATGTACTGCGCATAACCAATTATGTACAAGATAACAAATGCTTAGGAGTGATTAGGTCTCCTAGGAATTAGGTTACCCAATCTTAGGAATTCTTCAATCTGGGTTACGGACGTAGTCCTTCGTTATTATTTGAGTATTTTGATTGATATCGTAGGGACGGACTGTTAAATCCAGAAATGGGACACATTTTTTTATTATCAATTATTATAATTGATCCTTCAATTTAAATGCGTTTGGACTTAAAAATATCCTTCCTAAACTGTTTGAAAATTTCATTAATTATTTTTCTTTGTTCTAGGTTTATTTTTAAGTGATAGGTAAAATTATTTCTACTTTTATAACGTGCGTGTCATAATAAATGTTTAACAATGTAGATGCTAAAGACGGGTGTTTGTTGACTTTATTAAAAGACAATAGCATTTCTTTAATACTGTGTACCTGCTGTAGATTTGTGTAGGTGATACAAAAGTGGATAGATTTACACATGCACGCTCGTGAGTATGTAAATACATAGGTCGGTACCTCGTATATACCGTGTGTATTTAACCACAGTATAAATAGTTTTTAGTGATATGAATCCTGTGTGAAAGTGAATCCTCTAAGCTCATTGATCTGCTATGGAATTAGACACTTTGCATTACTTAGGCTCAATGAAAAATCATAATGCATAATTATGATTACCTTCATTATTATTTTTTTTTACTTTTTCACGCTACATCTCCGGCCATAGAAGGAGGAGGTAAGACATTTCTAAAAATTACAAATCCTATTTTATAACATTATCTATGGTCTTGGTTTTGTATTCAGGCATCCCTATGTTCCGAGATGGCTTCCGAGCTTCGTTCGGCCCTCAAGTGTCCGGGAGGGGGTGGCGGCGGTCCGGGGGGCGCGGGGGGCCCCCGGGACGGAGCCGGGTCGCCGTACCTCCACTACGGGTTCAGTACCAAGAGCCAGCTTCACTAGCGGCCGGAGCCCGCCGTATCGCCACCCAGCGACGTCTAACCAGGGATGCTTGTTTGTGAACGCAAGTCGACCGATCCCAGAATGGCCACGTCCTATGTTTTAGGCGTGATCTGGCAACCCTGCGTGTAGTTAATGTGTGACGGTGGACATGGGGTGTCGAAAGGCGGGTTTGAGATCATAGTGTTTCATTACAAAGGCGATATTGTGGACTTGTACCCATCATGTTAAAAACAATAAGTTCTTCGGTACATTCCCTAAAATTTGTGATTTGCCAGAAGTCTCGGCGTGTTGTGAGTGTTACTAGGTTCGATTGTCAACTCGGACATAGAGTAGATGTTTATGATATGTTTATTGTAAATAATTTATATCACATCTTGTATAGATTACGGGCGGTTGCAACGTAAACATCTCCAAGCTACCTAAAGCCTATAATCCTAATTCGAATTTGTGTAGATTGAATTATGGCACGTGCCAAAGAAAAATTACCTATGCCAAAGAAACGTATGCCAAATTTTGTGGAAAAATAATGTTTTGTATTATTTAATTTTACTAAGAACGAACTTCGGAAAAACTTTTCTAGCATAAAGTGAACTCTATTTATTATTGACATCCGTGATAAACAGAGCTCAGCGTGTGCTGGATATTTCCCTTTGAGGTGCAAGCAACTATGCAATGCTCTTATAGAACATTTAATATTATTCACATTTTATTTATTCGATGTTTTCGTATGATTTTTATATGAATGTTGTATATAAAAAGTATTTTGTAAGTACCTATATCGATGTTTTATATCTATTATTCGAATAGAATAAGGTAATATGTCATGAAATAGAATAGATTTCTATTTGAATAACTTTTACTATTAATTGGCCCTCATGTGAAATGGTACTGCCAAAATACTCGTAGATTAACTAAAAGAGAATAGGGTACCTTTTAAACTTTTTGAAGTACGGAACCCTTAAAAATAAGATAAACAACTATGTATTTTGAAATAAAACTATTTTTCGGATTTTATCGCGTTTATTTAATTTATGTTTAAACGCGATAAAATCCGAAAAATAGTTTTATTTCAATGTGTAGTATTCGCGTAAATATAAGAAAACAACTATGTATTTATCAAACTACCAACTTAGATTTTCACATCAGGTTCAAAAAAAACTTTAAATAAAACACAACTAGAGTTACTTTAGTATTAGTGTTACATAAGGACTTTTAGTAAATTATCGTAAGTTTCAAACACAATAAACAGTACCTATAGTTGGGTCTATTAAACTTATTTACAAATAAGGCCTTGCGCACACTAATATCAGTATAATTATTAAAGGTCAATATATTTTTTTGCGTTATCCTGATTATTATTGACCCTATACCTATTTGAACAATACAAAATTGATTTTCGCTGTGAATAAACCCTTCTACCTGTAGTTGTAAAACATAATGTGCGCAAGGCTTTTCGTAATCATTGTTATCGAAACAAAAGCAATTTGAAAACACGGCTCAATGTGTGCCAACTGCCAAGTATCCTCGTTCACTCTCTGTACTAGGTATATTTTGTAAGTTTACAATGCCGAGTTTAAATGAATAAATCGTTTTATTAACTAACTTGTTTTTTAATAGTAATATCGACCTTTAATTTACACTAGTATTTTAAGACCATAGAGCTTTGAATATGGCTTTATAATTACCTGATATCTAGTAATACTCTGTTCATTTGTGAACGGTCTTTGGACCGTTATAAAAAACCACTGCCATAATCTATACATCTATACAAATAAATAAAATTGAAGTAATGTGCCCTATTAGAATAATAGCTTTTTGGTAAGTGCATAAGAAATTATAAACAGTAGGTACTAATAGAAAAACAACAATTTGTTTATAGTTTGTCTTTCTGCCTGTCTGTCTCTTTGTTCCGGCTAATCTCCGAAACGGCTGGACTGATTTTGACGGGACTTTCACTGGCAGATAGCTGATGTTATAAGAAGCAACTTGGGCTACTTTTGTGGGCCGGGGGCAACAGCTAGTTAATAAATAATGGGGTAGCTCCCTCAATTTGCTTAATTTCTTTTAGTTTTTTGGTAACCTTGCAGCTAGACAATACCTAAGTACCTATAAAAAATGCATAGTGTCTTTTCAAAAAAGTTACGCATCATTCGCGTGTAGTTACCTAAATCAGGTACTTCCAGAAAAACTAATAATATAGATAACTAGCGACCCGCCCCGGCTTCGCACGGGTATTTTTTATAAGTGTTTCTCTATTATAATATTATGCAAGTATTATACATAAAAACCATCATCTTAAATCACTCTATTTATTAAAAAAAGCCGCATCAAAATCCGCTGCGTAGTTTAAAGATCTAAGCATACTTAGGGACATACAGACAGCGGGAAGCGACTTTGTTTTATACTATGTATTGAAGCGTCAGGTAAAATAATTTTACAACATTTTTACGAGCGGAGTATGAACGGGTTGTTATTCACGGACCCGCAATTTGCCGGAGCCGGTGGTAGTAAACCGTAACTTTGCCGTAACTATCCAATACTGTTTTGTCACCGGCCGAAGTGATTTTTTTAAATATTTTTATAGGTGTCACACTAAAATATTATTGTAGTTGTAACTGCGACGCTCGCCGTTTTTAATGGAATCGTAAAACCGTTTTATAAGGTTTTTTATGTGTATTTCAGCCTTTTATTCTCTTTTTTGCTAACGTTATCAATACTGAAAATTACTTACAGACAACTTTTCAGTCTACCTTGTAAGGTAGTCTACCTTGTCTCAATAAGGTACGTTACATGAACTAAATATTTCATAATTATTTTTATTTTATTTTAACTTACTTAATACTTTATTCGTTGCCAGTGTTAACCAATCAGTCAAAACGTTTATTTTGTTGGATGTTGTTCCAGTTTCCATGTTATAATATATTATGTGAGACTTTCCTAACTTCGGTAAGAGTGAGCGGTCATTCACGCGAAGAAGCCGACAACATTTTTTCAATATTTTTCTGTCAGATAACAGCCTGATGTAAGGAAATGTAAGGAAACTATCGGCGCCGGCTTCACCGTGTGAATGACCACATCGTTTAAT
This sequence comes from Notodonta ziczac, assembly GCA_918843915.1. NCBI lineage: Eukaryota > Metazoa > Arthropoda > Insecta > Lepidoptera > Notodontidae > Notodonta > Notodonta ziczac. Next base: position 6,679,861 of record OU974047.1, read on the forward strand.
AGGTACACAACTATCGTAGCTATTATTGCGGTACATTAACTAACTAAATTGCATACCACCTCCATACATTTTACAATAACCCTCATGTGTACTTAAGCTGCGTATAAAACCTTAATCCAGGAATATTGGGTTCAGTAAAACACGTAAGAACTTAACCGCTTTCTTTCAAAATACCATTTATTTGGTCATATAATAAAACGTTTGCAATTTCAACAAGCTATAAAAGGCATATTCTATACTTAACTCACATAGGTATATACTTATAGGTACAGCGTGATTTTTTATTTTATTTGTTATGTATACTTTGCAGATTTTGATCATTATTAGCGACACTATCGAATGCTGTAATAATACAGTCAGAGTTTTTTTTTTCAAAATCATGGAGTTCAATCCGGGCTATATAATACTCATTTTTCAAAAATACAATGATGCAGTTTTAGTTTTCATCAAAATCAATCCTGAGACTCCTTTGATTATTTATCGCTATTTACTTCCATTGGATTTATTATTTACTTCCATTGGATGGTAAAATCCGAATCTATGAGAAATCATAGATTCGGATTTTACCATCCAATGGCAGTCCAATGGAAAAAATCCTCCTGTATATAGTAATTTTACCACGAGACGGCAACGAAAGAGTTGTATAAGTGCCTCTGCGACCCCTATACGACCTGAAGTTACTGAAGTTAACGTACAAAGGTTATAAGAATTTGGGACGAAAATTTGGCGAGAGTTTAAGAGATTTGTTACAGCAAAGAGAGAAAGTGATTTATAATGCCATATATCAGGCCCACAAGTTTGAGTGTGGAAAATAATGAAAGCGATCGCGTATTCTGCTGTAAAATGTGTTGCGGTTCAAAAGTTTGTTCTAACATTTATTATAAATCAAAGAGACTATAAGAGTGACCGTCCACTTGTCTATGTTATGAACGGGCATGCTGCGACCAATAGGATCGCTTAATTTCCTAACAACTTGAACTAAGGCGGGTGGTCAAGCAGAGGAAATGAAACAATCCCAGTGGTCGAAATCGATGAGCCCATTTCATAGCATAGTCAAGTAGAGGATCACCCTAAGATTTAGAAAGATTCTCAACGTAAACTAGCGATCAAAACGTCTCGGTTACCGCTAGGAGAACGCAAACAATAATCAGTCAAGTAACTAGTCGAATGTATGTGTACTTGAAAAAACAAGACACCCAGTTATATTAAGGTGGAACGAAATTTCTCTTACAAGTCTAATACCACAGCCAAGGAGAACTGATAAGACATGGTAGGTACTTAATAATTTCGCGTTGAAATTTGTCACCGCCGGACTCACCAACATTCGGGTGGCCATTTCACAGTCGAAAACCGTAATGTAAATAAAAACCAAATGAAGGTGAAACGATAAAAATAACGAATTTAATAAAATAATACATTCATTTTCGTATCGCTTCTCGTTGGCTGTGGTATATGTAATGTATCTACTATTAAAACCTCAGCCGCTGAGCAGCTCAAATACCTCAGCCGTAAGATGACCTGGAGGTGTTTTCATGCTGGAAACTCCTTACATGCTGTAACCTCGTGCCGAAATTAATAATATAGAGTTCATTCACTTGAAAGTTTAAACTCAACTTTCCTTCCTTTATGTACTGCGGGTACATTAACAAGATCCCAAGGGGAGTGTGACAATCCAACGTTAATTAGCTAAAACAAAATGGCGTGGTGTTTTTGGGCGGGCGGGGAGCGGCGAGACCGTGCCTCAGATAACTGGTACACATTTAGATACCGTATAGACGAGATACTAATTAGGTGATAAATTTATATTATACAGTCGTGATAGGATCAACAAACGCTGTAATTTATTTAAATGTTAAAATTTTGTGACATTTTCTAATGGTTACGTAGGAAATACAAAGGTTTTTTTGTTTGCATATTCTTAAGCAATTACCGTAGCCTGTAGGTCCATACTTTTTGCTGGCAATTGCAAAGGCATACAATGCACGTTGCCAACCTAGAGGGGAGTGGAAAAGTGGGAAGGGAAGGGAGGGGGCGTTGGGTTTCCGACTCTTTCAGTCATGGTACGCAACGCAGCTAAAATAGTTACTTTACACAGATCTCCTGTGAGAGAGTAGCAGCCGTAGTACATTGGTTGCAGCTTGGCACTACCACCTTTTATAATATAGCATTGAACATTGTGTATGTAATTGACTTGTCAGCATCCTACTAATATTATAAATGTGAAAGTTGCAGCTGTTTAATGGTTTACCGGAAGATATAAAGAAATGTGATAATATTAACATATTTAAAAGTAAACTTAAAAACCATGTAGGTACCCTATAACGTCACCAACGTCCCAGAGGCAAATAATATAATTATTACTTATATATATATATAAATAACTCTGTATCTCATTTTAAGTGAACTGTTAGTTATAAGTTCTTATTAGATTTCTCACAAACTTTCGGTTTAAAGATATTTATTTAAATATCTTTAAACCGAAAGTTTGTGAGTGTGGATGTATGTTTGTTACTCCTTCACGCAAAAACTACTGAACGGATTTGGATGAAATTTGGAACACAGATAGTTTATAACCGGGATTAACATATAGGATACTTTTTATCCAGACAATCCAGATCTTTTTGTTACGTTAAACACTACGCGGACGAAGTCGGTGGGCACAGCTACTACTTTAAAAAGAAGTCATACAATATTATTGCCGTTGTAGTTGAAACAAAAAGTGTGAGACATAAAAACTCTGCATGAAATTAAATAACTCTTAAAAGAGTCACTTTTCAAAATGGCGCTTGCATATCGTGACTAAGCAATATATTACGTCGCGCGATTGTTGCGCCTCACAAAGCAACACTGTCGCTCGTCTACACAGTTCCAACGTTGTTTGTTTTGTACCAGTAACGAGCAGCCCACGCGGCCGTATCAGCAACACGCCGCACCGCCTGTCACTAATATTAACATTTTGTATTCACGCTCGACGCACGGACATCATGACGTCGGGGATTCATTTTATAAGCAAACCCCACACACAACAAATTGTATATAGCAAGTCTCGTTTTCGATGTAACCACAAAAAATAACCACGGATGTAACTCATACAATTTTGCTCTGTATTTGATTGTCCTGATTTTACGTAGTTAAGAGCGTGAAGGGAGATGATATTTTGTCATGAAACGAAAAATAATCAGTGACACGTCTACCTATACCACACCTCCACTACGCACACATGGTGTTATGATACAAAGGGCTATAAGATTAAGTAAGTAAAGAAGTTTAAAAAACTGTAACCCGACTATTTTGTATATTGTCACCCGGACAATAATAAAATCAATCGATGACACCTCATTCATCAAAATTAAGTGTGTTTTTTATCTCACAAACATTAATATAACGCCATGATATGTAAAAAAGTGAGGTGCAAAACTCGCACATTTTCTAAATTACAGCCTCTAACGATAACCCATTGAATACGGGTTTTCCGGTTTCCGTTAAAGAGGGAAAAGGTTTTTGGAACGAATCCTCGCGTTCTGATAATGACGCGTGTGGTGTGGGCGTGGCGTCGTTCACGGTTCGTAGCACCTGCTACGTTGCTACGAGAGCTACGCAATTTCAGGTCTCATGTTTTTCTTATCACCAATAATGCGTTGTATGTTTTATTTCCGTTTTCTCAGACAATATGATAACAAGGGTTTACACAAGGGTATCAAAATAAGGGATTGCTTTGATTTGATATGAAATGTCATAAAAATGTTCCATAGTCTACACTGAGGAAAGAAACTCCAGTCAAAGATTTGTCTATCCCACTCCTCTGTAGAAACTACTTTCTACAGAGGAGTGGGCTAGACAAATCTTTACGTACATGACCCTCCTCAAACCCGTGCAAAATATTTTCAAATATGCATATCGTTAGAAGCAAATAGAATGCAGATTTCAAAATACACAATTATCACGTACGCACATGAAGACGTGCGGGCTTCGGCAAAGGGCCCTCAAAGCCAAGAGTACAAACGACTTTGATGGCCCGGACGAGCCCAACGCTACCCGTGAGAACTTCACACACAGCCGTAAATCAAAGTTTATTGTAATTTTGATCCGGTACCCTTTGGCACATTCATTGGCGCGCTGAACGCAATATCTTTGCCCATGATTAATGAGAAATCTGGCGGTTCCTTGACATAGAAGGTAATAACGCACAGTGGTGTAACTTTATAGATTTTAGTACCGAATCCTGGCGCACGGTGCCGAGAGGTTGTAAAATCTGTCGTAATATCATATATATTTTTTATTTATGCTCAGTCGACAGAATCAGGTATAGTGATGCAAGAATTATTACGGAAAAATTAAAAGAAATTTAAACATTTTACTATATTTTTTTGATTAGTTAAGAAATAAACTAATAGGAAAATTTTATTACAGTATCATTGCTTAGATTGGACTATTAAGGTAGAAATGGAAATCTCCAGGTAAGAAATAACTTGAACTACCTACTCAAGTAAGACTAACACATTAAGCAGAAACAGACAAGTGTAGTTTTTAAAAAAGAAGTCGCCAAACCAGCATGCTCATCTAATGTTAAGCAGTAAGCGTACCCTATACATATATATAGATGCCCACAATACCAAAGGTATCGCTCACACGTTGCTATCCTGAAGGGTATTTGGACACAGGGAGGAGAAGGGAAAAGGAGATTGGGCTTCCGGTTCTCTCACTCATCATACGAAATACAGCTATAATAGTTACTTTACGCCAGTCGTCTGTGAGAGAGTAGTACTACCCTAGTCTAGCTAGCCGGTATATAAGCTGTAGTCAATTGGCGTTAGTAACACTATGGCACGGTCGCTGATCACGAAGAAATTCGTCCAATGACAACTCATCTGAACTCATCTCATCTCATCTCAGCATCCCATCTCATCTCGTCTCATCTCATCATCCCATCTCATCTCATCTCATCGCATCTCTGCATCCCATAATTACCTGTCTTTGTCACTCCCGCGTAAATCTAATACGTCTCGCTCACACAGTTGCCGTGAACTGCGTGTGACCGGCAACTGTGTGAGCGAGACGTATTAGATTTACGCGGGAGTGTCAAAGACAGGTAATAACAGGTCATTGTACGAATTTCTTCGTGATCAGCGACCGTGCCATAGACTGTTAGAAAACGATACGGATATCGATGAGATATACGGATATCGTAATTATCATTACCGTCACGTATGATACCGATGGGCCACTACCCAAGGAGAATATATCGAGCTTGTCGAGGGCCCGTCTTTATTGATCTATTTTATTTCCGCGTAGGAACTTTAAAACCTTACCACGTCACAGTTTTCACCAGGAAACTATGTCCTAGTTAAGTGAGAACAGGAAAATACATCTTCTCTACTTCATACGTGCTATAATACTGTATCAAGTTTTATTTTTTTATGGAATAGAGAATAGAGATAAGTTCTTTTTCATTACTATTTAATATGTGGACATCGGCATTGAGGAAAATACTGAGCGTATTCAGTGGTTTTCCTGATATGGATTAGGTACATAGAGAGTAAACAATATTTTAAGGAAATCTCTAGAAAATACCTACACCTATAGTACCAGTCGAATACGCAATAAAAGAAAATAACTGTATTTACTTTTTTAGCAATGCTGAGCGTAAAATTATTAATAAACTGAATTTGTCACAAGAGCTGACAGACATAAATTCAACGAATGATATCTAATTAGCCTACAATAAAGGTGCCCGTCCACTCGATTTGGGTGGACTGGCTGGGCTAGCTTTCGACCAATATGATCGCAACATTCTCCACAGCTCATTTCAATAAAGCAATCCTATTGGTGGAAAGGTAGTCCAGCCAGCCAGCCTGGGGAGCATAAGTGGACGGGTACCCTAACCTTACATAACGTTAAGCGATCACTCAACCAACTTCATCGGCCGACACACGCACTCGTTAAAAACGTAATAAAGCACATTACCCGTTGTAGACGCACTGAAAAAGCGACCTTAGCCGCTAATCAGTGTAAATTTACATCTATGTTGTTCCCTGCGTCGACCGGCTCGTTACATTTACACGGGCGTGTATTACCGCCCGGCATTTAGCTCCGAATTAAGGGTGGCCTCCTACAACACGGAGCTTGAATCAACAGCAGGGAAGAGTTTCTTTTTAATTAAAATGCCGCGATAGATGTCCGCTGAAACAAACTGCTTTAATGATACCGCTCGGGAGTTTTAATGGAATTGCTTTTAATAAACATTTTATAGCACAGAGTACCTGATCATATAATATAATAGAATATAATAACTCTTTACTGTACCTATATCAGTTTGAATTTGACATTAAGGAACATAATAATACTGTAGTACACATTTGTGCATATAGTAGGTTTTGTTACCCCAAACACACGCTGTAGCTACTATTACCAGTACCTTCGCTTTCTTCATGTTAGAAGGTCGTACCCGACTTGAAAATGCCTTGACGGAGTAGTTAACCAGCTATTGCCACATATTCGAAAAAAAACTCTTTTAAAAATAAACCAAAATCAGTAAAAAGGAATAAGTTGTGATTAGTAAAATTGTTATTGTCTGGCGGGAATTATCAAAAAATGCATTGTGAGTCAATATAAATATAACACATCTATGCTCATTTAAATAATCTTTCAATGATATAACCCATCACCATATCACTCTATTTACGGCTTGTTTCGGGGCAGTAGAGTAAGGTCCGGTTGCTCGAAACTCGGTTACGTTACCTGAAGGGTAAAGTTATGGTTAAAGTAAAATTAACCGGCGGACTAATTTAAAAAGCGTTGTTGAAGCAACGGTTACGTTAACGAGGGGTTAAATGTCAAGTTTGACGGCGGTTAAAATAACCGATGGGGTGGGGGCCGTTTAAATTTTGACGTTGGTAAAATTGTAGTGTTCGTTTACCGATTTTAGGTTATTTTTAATATTTCTTTGCGAGTACAGTTATTAAAATGGGATCAGAGCGTTTTGTTTTGGATTTAATTAATGAAGATAGTTCCTCTGATGATGATTTCATATTTGATCAAGTATTCCCACAAAGACAGAGGAATTTCCGACCACGAACTGATTATTTTCTATGGGAGGAAATGGATTTTAGAGCACGCTTCAGAGTGTCGAGAAATTTGGCTAAAGTGCTTGTAAATTTATTAGATTCACGTCTCAAACGTTTGACCAAGAGGTAAGTAAGTCAATTTTATCAATAGGTAGGTTATGAATGATATGAATTCTTGAGAAGTAATAGGTTCGTCTCATAGTAAATTTACCTGTAAAATAACATCTAATAATAATGTTTGCTTTTTTTCAGAAACAATGCAGAATGCGTCTGCAGATCAGGTCTCGTTAACTCTACGTTTTACGCATCTGGATCATTTTTCAGATGTGTTGTGGATTCGAAAGGAGTACACAAATCAACAGTATGTAGAGCTATACACACTGTAAGCAAGGAGTTGGCTAAACTAAGACCACATTTTATTTATATGCCAAGAAATGAAGATGAAAGAAAAGCCACTGTAAACAGCTTTTACAACATTAGCCGCTTTCCAAAAGTCATAGGTGCTATAGATTGCACATATGTTTATATACAATCACCTGGTGGCAATAATGCTGAATATTACCGCAATAGAAAATACTCATTTTCATTAAATATCCAAGTTGTGGCTGATGCTGATTGCTACATCAAAATTATGTGGCAAGATGGCCTGGAGGAAGTCACGATAGTCACATATTTGATTCAAGGTTACTTGAATCAGAGGCAGAATGGAAGATGGAGAATTTGGTGATACATGGCTATTAGGAGATAGAGGATATGCCTTGAGGTCTTTTCTTTTGACACCATTAGCAAACCCCGCAACATCAGGAGAACATCTTTATAATGAAAGCCACATTAGAACCAGAAATGCTGTTGAAAGGACATTTGGTTGTTGGAAGCGAAGATTTCCAGCAATCGGATCTAAATTGAGAACAAATTTAAAATATATGCAAGCAATAATAATTGCAACTGCTGTTTTGCATAACATTTGTCGCAAGATGAATGAGGAACAACCTCCAGATTTAGTAAGCGCCTACGAGGAGATGGATATTGTTGATGAAACGGCTACAAATAATCAAGACAGTACAAGAGGTGAACTAATATCATCATATTTTGACAGATTAGCTCTTCAAATATGACTAAAATGATTTTAATGTAAAAGATTAAATAAAACTGTTTTTTTAATCAATCTCTTTAATTTCAATTTATTTTAGAGAAAATAAATAATGGTACAAATAGTAAAAAAAAAAACATAAAATAAGAACTTAAATTATAGGTACATGTATCTGCTGTATAGAAATTTCTCATTTACATTGATATTAGAAAAAAATATGACGCTGTAGACTGACAAAAGAACATAAAAATAGAAGCCGAATAGAACGCTGAGGGGTGTTTTATATATTTATAATAATTTTATTTCAGAAAATTACAAATAAATTTGCCAAAATCACATGTTAAACATAATTATAAGATAATATATTAGAAAAGCATCAATTGCCGAACTAGGTTATAACTATACTAGTATTTCCTAAATTATTATGAAATAGTATTACGACACGAAAATTATACACACAAAAATACTTTACGAATTTAAAAGCCCCACAACGATTTTTAATTCACCGAAACATCACAAGTCAGAACAAACAATGCCAATATGACACCTAATACAGTGTTGGCAGGCGAAAGAAAAGTTCCCCATCAAAAATTAAGGGAAACAAGATGGAATTGCACTGACAACTCTTTTAACCCGCGTCTAATTTAACCGCCGCCAAAATTATCTTTGGGCAACTGAATACGAAGATAACCGATGTAACTTTTTTTACCAAGGTCAAAATTAACAATAGTCAAGTTTTGACTATTACTTTACTGTATTGTACGAGCAACCGGACCTTAGTCACGTCACAGTTTAACTTTGGTCAAACCATCGGGTAGCCAACCCACATCTTATTTAATTGGGACAAGGAAAATGACTTCAGTTTCTGAAGAGTTTTTTTTGTATTAAGTTAAGTAGTGATCTTGGGAACACCACTCTCCAAAGCTGAAGACAAGATTCAGGTTTATGTATTCCATACCGCCATTTATAATCGAGATGGCCGTTTCAGAGCGAGAATACTTCGCCCCATAGTATAACGAGGTACAGTAGCTAAACTAATACAATCGAGACTGACTTTATACCTGTTTGATACGCGCACTACTTAATACTTGTACCTACAAAGATTCTTACTTCTCCTTCCAGACACCAGTCATAGCCAGTGCTTGAAACTTCTGTTATTCTTGTGACTATAACCAAAGAGAATACAAAATTGACAGCTACATACCATGTTTTTGAAGCGAAGCTTCTTTACGGACGTTCGGGGCGCTCGCTGCCCGGGCACTAAAACCGTGAAAAGCATTACGCGTTACACGTTACGCGTTACATGTTTTTATGTTACACTCTGCCTACCCTGTTTCAAAACCCTATGCACGCCACTTATAATATATCTAATATCTACTGCAAAGCTTCGCTTCTTTCGGGCGTCCCTAGACGACACTGTTTTTTTTGTTGATGTTTATTTTAGAAGGGAAAGCACCTATTATTTCAAGGATGACTGTTGAGTAATCGCACTGTTCTTACTTTACTATGTGCGCTTCGCACAAACGCTATCACTGAAAGGTACTTTATATGCAAATCGGTGGAAAATTCCCAGCTTGCACCGCATTGGAACCTTATATGACACTGTTTATGTTATTTTTATGTCAACACATGCATTTTGATATCATATAATGTTCTATGAAATTGATAGGTGTTTTAATCTTAGCGGGAATGGGAAATTAAATATTTTATGGATAGCGCTGACACTTTTATTACTATATAGAACTAGTTGTACCTTATTTTTAACTTTTTCTTCGGAATGCATATTCACTTTTCGACACCCCATTTGTTGTTCATATAATATCGATATAACAATAAAAGCTATGAAATTTTTTAATTGCTGGAGTTTTTATAAATATTAAGTAAGTATGTCTGCTAATCACTAGCTCTACGTAAACAACTTATTGTTACGTACACGTACTAGGGGTAGGTACAATTAATGCCGTTAAACGTGTATAAAGGGTTTATTATCGCTCTCCACAAACTGGACAATAACGCACTAGTACACTACTTCACCAACTCTAGTTACTCACAACAAACACTGTTCCGAATCACTTAGCAGTCTCACAGTATTCCAATATAATCGCCTAGGTCACTGGTATATCACTCTTCGTTCGCTTACTTAAGTTCCGTACACTGTCGCTTCCAAGAAGTAACTAACTCGCTGCCCGTCGTTGACTCCTTATATATCGAATAAAAATGCAAGCTGGTGTTTTCCTGAACATTCTCGGTAGGTATGTAGGTAATAATAATCCCAATCGAATGATCTCGAGACCCATTGTCGGCTTCCCTTTGTATTCGTTCGCGAGTAGGTATTCGCTGCCGCCGTCGCGCCGATAACGCAAGGGCGTTCACCTTATACCTACATACCTACGATTTCGAACATTCAATTTTCGAGATCTTTCATAACTTATTCGATTCATAACGATTCGAATGCGTTTTTGTCTAAAGCTGGTAGGATGTGGATTCTTTGAGATAATAGACGACACAGTTTCAGGGTCGCAACATTATGATACAGCTATAATTTAATCCCAACTCACAAAAGCTTCAGGCGAGTTGGTTATTCCATAATTATGTTCGATATTCGTAGGTAAAGGCAACAATAACAAATTTTATTATTTGTGTATCTTCTTACCATACGATGTAGGTATAATATTAGTGTACATGCTTTACATATAACAAACATTTTATAAACTTAGACCAACAGACATAAAGCTTTTCATTCTTGTAGGTATTCGTATAACTTGTAAACCAAAATACTTTTACGATTCAAACGTCACAATCCTTATAACACGGACTGATTACTCCTTATTCTGCCTTTTGCTCTGATTTTTATAAGTATGTAAAAATAATGTAAAAGTTACTTTCATCAGAAATGCGGCGTCTTTGAGAGACGTGACTCATCTCGCATCACTTTTCCGTATGAAACGGAACATAATTAGTTCACGGAATGGATTTGACGGGAGTAACCGTTACTTACCACCTGAAAGTTGAAATGAAACATTATATTATGTTTTGTGGTCTGCTTAAAACTATGACGCTATGCGTATGCCGAGATGTACTTTATTAAGCGACGCAGCACAGCATACCTAGTACAAAGTTGGCAGGCTAGAAAGGGTAGGAGCATATTCTGCAACGCAGCCAAAGTGCACTAGGTACTGTATAATAATACAGTAACATAATAATGTTACTTAAGGTGATGGCGCCTGTCTAGCCCGCGAAATTCAAATTTTTCGAGTATTTTTATAGTTTATCCAAAATCTGAAAACATTTAAGACAACATTTTGTGATTTACGGCAAACACAGTATGCAGTGCGTTTATTAATACATTTATTTTACTCTAAATATTATCACGGTGGATATGATACTAGTTAATCACTAATATACACAAATATACAAAAATTGCCAGATTATCTGGATAGCTGTCGTTCTTGAAATGTTTTAGAGTAAGTTGGATATATTAATAAATGCACTGCACACGGTCTTTGTCGCGAATTACAAAATGTGCCTTTTATTATTGTAAGATTTTGAAAAAATTCTAAAAAACCTCAAAAAATTTGAACTTCGCGGGCTAGATGGGCGCTTTAGCCTTAATGTCAAATTCAAACTCTAGTGTAGGTACAATTAAGAGTTATTCTATTCCATTATTTTCAATTATAAATGACACATAGGTATATAAACCGGTTTTCCCGACTAGACGAATAGCTTTGAAACTTTTCATAATACCGTCAGTGCCCGAGTCACGCAGATCTGTGCCGTCAATACAACGACCCGCAGAGCAGGACCAATACATGTCTGCGTTTCACGTGCCTACGTCGTAGCGTGCGAACTAGGATGATTTAAAACCAATCGTTCTTAGTACGAAGCAATGTGCTTGTTCAGACGTCGCAAAATTTTCTCTGCAATGCGTTGTGTAAACTGCGTCGCCAATCAAAGGTATCCTGTCTTTCACTCGGTATAGGTACGTTCATACCAAAGAATTTGTAATAATAATGTCTTATTATTACAAATTCTTTGCGTTCATACTGAAGGAAAACTACTATTTGAGGATTACTCCAAATTAGTAAATGCTCGTAACAAGATGAAAAACGATATTAGAGCTGCTTATGGTTACCTGGTAGTTTCCTGAAAGTATTCTTTCAAACGAATGTACGAACTTACGAATGTAGATGTATAGGACTTTCCGCGCTTCAGTGTTTTCAGTGTATCATTTCTGCCCAAGATTTTATGTTTACAATATAAAAATGCCAGAGAAGCAGTGCGGACATGAAATGCTGTTAGGCCTAAGCGTATTTCACTAGCCTCGGGGCGTAATCCTGTGGCGCTGACAAAAAAGACGAAGCTAATATATTTTTCCTGAAAAAGGGTTGTTATATAAGGTATAGGTTATATACACAGATATAGATTTACATAGATAACGCAAGTATCACGATTTGTATTGAAACCAAGCGTGCCAAATTTTTGACACCTACTGTGACGTCACAGATGGCGGGAAATCCAAACTGATTCAAAGACACCGATGCCGCCGATGCCCCTCGCTCATACTCATTCGATGCCCGCTACGATTCTCTCGAGTGATTATCTCGCTCATACTCATATTTTTATATCTGTAGTCGCGAGGACTGTAAGTTATCGGCGACCAACCTTGACGCTTGGTCGGGGTTTTCGGACACGCTAAGTGCATACATTTGCGTTATCTAAGTAAATCTATATCTGTGGTTATACAAGGTGACACATAATGGGTATACTATTTTTTTTGCCACTTAACTTTGTAAATCTCAAACTATCGGCTTTGTAGGACAGTTGAAGTACTAAAGGTTTTGTACACTTGTGAAATCGGTCAACAGCTGTATTCCTGTAACACCTTTTGTTTTTCAAGTTCCCTCCAAAGCTGATAGTTTTAGAATTACAAAGTTAAGTTTTGAAAAAAAAGTATACCCATTATGTGTCACCTTGTATACCTATACCAAATATACTACTCCCAGTAAATACTTAGTATATTATGTAATAAATTGATTTATGCCAGTTCATTATGTATTTTATGCCAATAACACATGTAAACAAGGCTCTGTTCTCTTTAACGTATTTATAAAAATAAGTAGGTAATATCTAAAGCATTCATCGTGATAAATTTAAGTTACGAAACAAATTCCCTGAATATATACAGGATGGTTTCTAAAGGAACAATCTTAACTAGATCACAACACAGGAAACGGTCGTGAAAGTTTTTTACTAAGCACAACAAAGTAAGAAGTGCTTTCAAATACGTGTTTTGTGCGACGTGAGGTACTTACCGAATTGATTATGATGCAAAGTGAACATTTTGAAACTCTGGAAGATTTTGAAACTCTGGAAGTGTTTGAATCGAATTGAACATTCACCACCAAAACTAAACCTTTCAATTCAAGCATGTTTTTATTTCTGTATACCTACTAAACTTACAACGTGATACCCAATAGACTCGCAAGCACTCAGAGAGGGGACATTTCCGCCACTACACAACATGTTGCCGTGTGAACCGAGGCATGGAAGAAAAACAACGCGTAAAATATTTCTTCAAAGACACTATTTATTGATGTATAAACATTTTCCCTTTTCCTCTTTTATGTAAATTCCTTTTAGCGGGTGTCAGAGAGCAAACGTTATTTAACCGTCACGGTATTGACGAGGCGACGCGAGGCGGGATGTGCGCATAATGTATCAAAGGGAGGGTCGCAAGTGTCATATTGCCGATACGAGGCTCAAAGCTCGAGGTCGCCTTGGTTTATGATTAGCGAAACATACATAAAGGCTTCGCAGGGTGTGGAGGTCGAAACCTCAAATTAGCACAGATTGGCGCACTGGTTCGAGCGTAGGCCGCTCGGCTCACTGCACGTGATGGTTGCGGGTTCGATTCCCACCGCGGCAAATTTCGGAAATGACCTTTTTGTAATTTACTTTGGTCTGGGTGTCACTGGGATCGCCCCCAGTCTTTTGTTAGGTATCCATAGTACAATCGTTGCTCAGTTTGGGACCATTTATGTTTGGTGTGTCAGTCTGGCGATACTTATTCTTATTACTTACTTGTATCGAATTCGGTTAGGCACAGTGGCCGATTGGGGAACAGGAATCGAAGTGGGGACCCAGATGCGTTATTTGGGTCTCATTCCTTGAAGGTCCACCTTCCGTCCAGACGGAGGGTGGACCTTCAAGGAACACTTCAAGTGGCTTGCCTCCAAACTAATAAGGACAGCTGGAGCACTGAGCCGTCTCCTGCCAAATATGGGAGTCCCAGGTGCGAGTTGTCGTAGACTTTACACCGGGGTGGTGCGGTCCATGGCTCTTTATGGCGCACCTGTGTGGGCGGATACCCTGATCGCCCATAATAAGGCCTTGCTGCGAAGGGCGCAGAGGGTCATGGCAGTCAGGGTAATACGTGGGTACCGCACGGTTTCGTATGAGGCTGCCTGTGTGTTAGCGGGGACCCCACCCTGGGACTTGGAGGCGGAAGGAAGTCTTAGCCTAAGTCTACCGGCGAATGGTGCAATCGCGGAGCCAAAGCAACGCTCCGCCGATAGACCTAATGAGATGGCGAACACAAGAACAGGTGGCTGCTCTTAGCAGATGGCAGGAGCGACTTGCGGAGCCAAGTGCCGGCCACTCAACGATAGAGGCAGTGCGCCCAATCCTCAAGGAGTGGGTACACCGTAAGCAGGGAACGCTTACATTCCGGCTTGTGCAGATCTTGTCTGGGCATGGCTGCTTCGGCAAGTATCTGCATAAAATAGCTGGGAGGGAGGCGAATCCGTCATGTCATGAGTGCGGATGCGACGTAGACACGGCACAGCACACCCTTGAGGTCTGTTCAGCGTGGGCGCAGGAGCGCAGCGAACTTACCGCAATAGTGGGGGGGGACTTGTCTTTGCCGACTGTTGCTGGAGCCATGGTTGGAAGTGAAAGAGCGTGGGAGGCAATGATCGCCTTCAGCGAACAAGTAATGTCGAGGAAGGAGTCGCTGGAGAGATCCCCTGGCGCATCCGAATCGGCGCAGGAGGCCTGGACGGAGGAGACGGGCGGCAGCCGATTTAATGCCACCATAAAATGGGAGTGCGGGTGACAGGATAGGGTGGCTGTCGCCTGTGCACATCAACGCCCTCAAGGAGGAGATAATTGCAGTAGCCAATGCTTCGCACGAAGCAATTCCCTTCGTCACACCATCTGGCGGGGGACCTTTTGGGGTTGTGGACGCAAAGAGCGGGGGCCGTGCGTGTCAGGCAAGCAACCCCAAGGAGGACGGCGGCGTGGTGTGGCCCACGCCACCGTGAGGAGGAGGTGTCCGTTCGCGCGGGCAACCGCTGATAGGGTCACAGATGTATGTGAAAGCTTGCCTGCGGCCCTATCGCAAGCCGGGAGTAAGTCCACGTGGGGTTTTAGCCGGTAGGAGTCCGGCATAACCCGCACGTCTCCCCCGGGGAGTGCGGGTATCCATGAGGATTTCCCCACGATAAAAAAAAAAAAAAGGCACAGTGGCCGATTATCCATTTATGAAAAGGGTGCATAGGTAATTTACTATTATTTTTGAGAATTTTCTGACAACCTTCGTTCCACTAACGCACTTTATCAAGATATACTATTATTTAAAAAGTTCCCATCTTAGCAGGGCTACGTAAACCGTTTTGGGAACAATATAAATTGTTGGTTTCAGTTGAGTTTGAGCCACATTAACAATAAAGCTTTGGTATTTGGAATTAATTTTACCAGCTCAAAACACCTGTGTTTTATGCACTATGAATCCAAATATAATATATGTTCGAACGCTAAAAGGGTTGGCAATGCATTGGCATTTCATATCTCGTTTGACGACATGGGTACTAGGTGCGATGAGCACGTACAAACTACATTCACTAGAAGCGCTTTAAATGTAAATACACGAAATACCCATTCATATTAGATTGGATACTGATACAATTTCATGAACATTTTAACAAACAGTACCTATTATTTACCTAATGACATTTGTTTGCCTATCAATATTTTGTATCGCTTGAATTCGGCGACATACGGTGAGATGCTGACTTCTTTACGCCCACTCTCATAGGTAAATGTTATATAGGGGGCACCAAAGGAATCCATATATGAACGTTGCCTGAACATTTGTTTCGAAGAATTTAATATAGAAAGCAAAAGTTTTTTTATCGAAGGGATATCTAATAAAAATTGCTCTTTGGGCAATGTCATATTCCTATCATTCATAAGTTCATAATTCCCCGCAATACCAATGGATTAGACAAAAACTACTACCGTTGTCTTTTATGTAGGATGTAGAAGTAGAAACATCCAGGAGATTATAATATACTAGCTGTGCCCACGGACTTCGTCCGCGTAGTATTTAATGTAACAATTTCGGGAATATCGGGATAAAAAGTATCCTATATGTTAATCCCGGTTATAAACTATCTGTGTTCCAAATTTCATCCTAATCCGTTCAGTAGTTTTTGCGTGAAGGAGTAACAAACATACATACATACATCCACACTCGTAATATTAGTAGGATTTATAATAATACTAGCTGTGCCCACGGACTTCGTCCGCGTAGTATTTAACGTAACAAAAATTTCGGGATTATCGGGATAAAAAGTATCCTATATGTTAATCCCGGTTATAAACTATCTGGTGTTCCAAATTTCATCCAAATCCGTCCAGTAGTTTTTGCGTGAAGGAGTAACAAACATACATACATACATACATACATACATCCACACTCACAAACTTTCACATTTATAA
Source organism: Notodonta ziczac (assembly GCA_918843915.1). Taxonomy (NCBI): domain Eukaryota; kingdom Metazoa; phylum Arthropoda; class Insecta; order Lepidoptera; family Notodontidae; genus Notodonta; species Notodonta ziczac. The sequence continues at coordinate 6,696,796 of OU974047.1, forward strand.
TATTAGTAGGATATATAAATGATTATTTACATAGTAGTTATTACATAGCTAGTAGTTACCTACTTAATGTTTACAGAAATTAGTAAAATGTATTTTCTTGTACATCTAATGCCTAAATCATGTACTTGCTGAAAATAATTCTAAAGTGTTAGGTAACGCCGGAACTTTTTAAGAGCTCTTGTAAAAAATAAACTCCACAGTAGCTGTCTAAGTTCATACCCGAATTAAGCTTTTATAATACTGTGTTCATTACTTATGATGAACTGAGAATTTGAGAGAACTATACACGGATGAATTGTGGGCAGAAGCTAGTAATAATATAACGCTGGAAATAAAAGATACGCCAATTTCTTTCAGAAACATGACACATAAGAAGTTATCCCAACGAATATGTCACAAAAGTGTGAGTCGCATCAGCGTGCCATGTCCCCGGAGCATGATTCCAGAGTGCCGAGCGGCAAGTTCACAGCTCCACTATTTGACGAGCCGGCGAGATTGACGGCGCGGGCACGCCTCAGGGACGGCATTCCGCTCACGGACAACTTTAGACATGTGATATCACAACCGAGATATCGTTACCCGTACCGAGCAATAACTGACGTAACTGACTGAGCTTGCGAAAATTTTATAGTCTCCAGATATTTTGTGTACACTGCGAAATCAAATTACAACCAAAATGAGTTTCATAGCTCCCATAATCCCATACAATATTTTAACTCAACGTTTTGTAATTAGAAAACGTTAAGTAAAGTTAAAAAATACTTAAAATAATACCGGGGATTATAAAAATAATTTGCTGTCGTAATTATTTTTCAAATTGCAGGAAATTAACTGATACCATCTTCCAGCAACAGGAAATTAATCTATCTGATACATTAACGTCGTTCGCGGATGCTCGGATTAAAAAGGTAGCCTGCAGTTATTTTTGCCTTCAGTGTATTTTTCTAGCTATATATATATATGTATATATATATATATATATATATATATATAATATATACTGTTTAAGGCTTTCTGCCAAACTATGTACACGTGCAATCTATGGGCCAGTTATATACTTATACGCAGAGAGCTTACAACGCTCTCCGAGTACAATATAATAATGTCTTCAGGGTGTTGTTGGGGCTCCCCCGATTTTGTAGTGCGTCGGCCATGTTTGCGCATGCGCACACCGATGGCTACCACGCAGTGTTGCGCAAGCGGGTCGCGTCGCTGATGCGCCATGTGCGGGGGAGCACCAACACCTTTCTGAAGGTCATTAGTGATAAGCCGGACTGTCCAGTTTTGGGACACTGGGTGCATATACATGTGTGTGTAACTGGTGCCTCGAGAAGACCTGGCAGGTATTTAAATTGAATTATATGTCATGTCATACTAACATAGTTGTTTAAGTTGTATTGTAATATGTAAGTAGCTACTAACCAAAAAATATGGACAAAATAACGTCTGAAATAAACTTATTTTATTTTATTTTATTTATTTTTTATTTTATATATATGTATGATTATAGAACACTAAATAAGTACGTACGTACTTTATTTATGAATAAGGCAACGTTTTCTATGTAGGTAAACTTAAACATTGTTTCCATCGAACATCAAAAATTCTCACTAAAATAAGGAAAACGTAATTCCAAATGTAGATGAAATCATAAAACCATTGCTACGATGAACGTGGAAAAACACTGGTAAGATGTACAGATACATGTTTCATTTTATGATACAATATTCATTCGTTTTACTTTATACGAACACGAATTTATGAGCCCTGACACAATCCCCTTTACGACAAGTATTGTGCGTAGGTAGGCACCTACCTTTTGCATTTTTTTGGTACTGCATTTTTTTCTATCCTATGTAAGACAATATAAATTTGCAATAATAAAAAATATATTAACGGTTACAGAATAACAGACAATAATACTTATAGACATCCCAATTTCAATTCAGATTTCATTCGTAAACAGAGCGGTGGCGAAGTACCTGTTTTATTTAAAGATCAAGGTAAGAATAAATATACTTTAGGAATATTTAGGGCCGCACTGAATGTTAAATTAAATATTCAAACAGAAGCACCTCTTGTCATTTGAATATATTAAAACAAGTTTTCTTCGTTTTGTTTTGTGTGTACTGCTTTATTTAAATTACCGCATAACAGTTAAAGTGTAGGTACAAAATTTATTTAGATGCATGTATTACAAAAAACTCCATAGCTGAACATTAAAACAACTAACATTGTGTTTATTTTAACAAACAAGTACTAATTTATATAAAACACAGTAGATAAAACCTTACGCAAAACATTTTGTGTAGTTTAGTGTAAATTAACTAGTTAGCCCGGTGCTTCAACACGCTCAGAATCAACTTTTTTTAATAAAACGCCGAGAGTTCGTGCTCTATCTCGTCTCTACCAACTTTTATATGGAGACAGGTCACGGACGAATACAATTGTTGAAATCGCAAATACCTACTGCCTATAATAATTATAGATCAACAAATCTAACTGAAATTCATGTTATAATAATAATATTTTATTTACTTACGGCAAGTTTTCCATTCCAACAAAACTGCCGGTTACGATATGTCACATGTAATCTAGATCAATACTAACTACTTAAAATAATTCAGCTGAAAAGATATTGTAATAATAATTACAATATCTTTGTTCTCTACGTTTTTGGAGAAATTAGGAGCATTAATTATAGAATAAAGAAGTGTGCCTGAACGCTTGACGTCATCACGTAACAAAGAGGTCCGATTGGCGCACTTACGACGCACTCGGGATGTGGGAAATGTGAATAAAATTAAATTTGGTATCCGCGAACCTCTTCGCCACATTTGGATGCAAATACCGGAGCCTTTAAGGTCGTTTGCATGTAATTTTATGACTATGACCTTGATTTTTGCGAAATATTGTTTTCTAAATATTTTTTATGAGTTTTGTAAGAGTCAGTACCAAATAATTTGTAATAATAATTGTATGCAGATTGTTTTATTTTGTGAAACAGTATTAAATAATTAAGTACATTTACAACCCTATTTTTATTTTTATTTAATTCCTTGTTAACAGCTTGATATCTTTCAATATTATAACTACTTAGAAACTTAAATATCCTAACTAAAATATGAATTTATTGTATGTATTCAAAAAAAGACAATCTCAAAGATTTTACTGTTGCTGCTTGAGTTAGTTTTACCTACTGGTGGATTTCACTCAAACATTCTCACAACAAAACATCTAAACACGCCTGTAGCTATACAAATGAGCGGATAAACGTTCAAACCACAACTACTAAAGGCAACATAAGTGGTGACGTTCAACCAATTGCAATGGAGCCCTCGACATCCCTACTCTACATTCTACAGCAGACGCAAATGGGCCAGCTGCATAGGTCAAGTTACACTGGTCTAATTCCCGTCTAATTCTCGTGTTCTCTCCTGATCACGATATTTGTGGTCGTTAGTTTATCCCGTAGGACAGAAATTTAGTTTTGTTTGGTAATCTACTTACCTGAAATGTTATTATAATTATTAAATATTCATAACTGATTTGAGGACTATAGCTTCATTGTATAATAGCAATCGCTATTAACACGTATAAGGCTAACTAGATGGATTACTGGAACTGAAACTTCTATGAATTTCCATAGTTATACAAGTGACTATCAATGTCGCATATTGAATTTCAGGATCGATACCAAATATCAATATAAATCGTAAATCGTTTCTCCGCCATTAGTCCATCTAACCGATTTTCCAAAATGTCGACACGAAATATTAAAACATCGACGGACTCTCGAGGACTAATGTCCCTTCTTTAATTTTCCGTTTAATACTACCTTCTGAAATTAAATCCTTAGAAACGACTCTATCGACAGGCTGTGTTTTTTTTCCAGAATATTTAGGTAATTCATTTTATTTCTTTGTACATTCGATGCAGCAAGTAATCGTTTATGATTTCATGTAAAGTACGTTCGGGTGATCAAAAATACTGATAGTCGCGGCGCAGGGTTCCCGGTTGTGGACCACACAGGTGGACGCTGTTCCATGGTAATCTTGACAAAGCTACCGACATCCGTAGCGTATAACATGCCGTGCGACTAGTCGAAGAATACTTTTATGAAAATATTATATTCTTCGAATAACACTCTCAAAGTCACGGAATATTGTCCTTTGATATAAAGGAACGCATTGAATATTTTCGAAGTGCTTCTTGTATGGCCGCGCAAGCTTATTCCATCTGCCATATCCCCTGAGATACCTATGTCTGAAATGTGACAAAAGTATTACAAACGTACCTTTATATCAGTTGTACATTATTCTCATATTTGATGGAGATAAGTCAACACTTTACGCAGTAGTGTAGGTACGACTCCGTTTCAAATACACATTTTGATAATGGTCTTATCGTAAATATACCCCGGTCCCACTGTGACTGCGACCGCCCCATATTGCACCATACAGTGGTGTCTATAGGTACATCAAAAGGATCGCTTTACAATGTGCTACTACAAATACTGCAGTGTCTATTTGGTAAAAGATCTCAAACAAAATTAGCCCCATACAAGGGACTGATCAAATAAAATCAGCCACCAAATTCCCACTTAGAAAGAGCGTCCGCCAACCGTACGTCGGTTCGATGCCAATGATGACAAATTTTCTAGAGTACAATCCACCAACATCGGGCCTCACCACCACTCCTGTGTCAGGGGTATTACAACTGAGGAGAACACTACGTACTAAATATCTAATAAAAACAAACTCTACTGAACATAAATAAAATAATTTAACTCATTACAAATGCTATTTTCAATTTATTAATGCAAATATTTCGCTACATTCGAAGGGTGCTTGTGCAAGTCATTGCAGTAATTAAAATCGTGCCTCCCCATAAGTACCTACCTATATACGCCCGTAATAGCCACTGGCAGCCAACAAACGACCTTAACTGAACCCAAATTAAATTTAATTACAGCAAGTGTTATTAATGTGCAAACTGACTTAAGTTTGCACAATTTAATATGCGCTTATGTGTATTATACATTTAGGTATTTCAATGAAATGCACTTTTATTTAGTCCTCAAACAGTTGAGCTCTTTTATTGTTTTTATACATTTACTTAGTTATGTTCTTATGACTGCGACACAAAAAGGAATGGAAGGCAAACATCAAACGGTTGAGGTTCCTAAAAACCACACAAAAGTGGTCCATTCATGAAAGTCATATTTCAGACGTACAACTGCTCGGAACACGTGAGAGACTTGTTCCCATTACACCTACCTACCTATTCGTAATAACGTACAAATTTTATAATTGCTTGTTTTCACACTACCCACATGCGTTGAAACTCTACTTCATTGCTAATACTTTCGCGCATGGTATTAAATTTTACCTACGACGCTACGCACGTAGTCGCTCGATCTATAGGTAATTAGCCTCCGATTTTTGTAAGTTTCTAGCTATGATTTAGCGGCGGTGTTATGAAAAAAATTACTTTGTTTTTTTTCTTATAGCTGCCATTTATGTCCCTCGCCTCAGAAAAAATATTTTCAGACAACCATTTACTGAAAGTTTTTGTCATCACAAAAGCTGTTTATTTAAAAAGTTTGGTGAAAAAAGTAGAGAACTAAGAACGAACCGATCAAATCGCGTATAAAAACGACAACTTTACAAAAAATCGTTTATAGTCGTCAATAACGTACCGGTGTGAAGTTGGCGGCCTAAAGTTGGCGGCCCTTTATAACCCGACAAAATTAAAATGTCCCAAAATATTCTTGAAATATCATGAAAGAAAATCTCTGTACGTGATTAAATAAGGGAAAGGGAAATAGGAAAACTGTGGCATCCTAGGTCGGAAAATTTTCAGGGGAAAACAATTTTTGAACGGATTTCTCTCATTTGTTTGTATCGAAACTTGCGATGAAACTTCAACTACTCCTGCCGAACTGATTTTCTAGAAACTTTGCACACGAATACAGTTCTCAAGAAATAATGATAAAATGATATTAGAAACCTTCAATCATGAAACCCTTATGCTGCAGGGATACTGCCTGCCTAAACCTAGAGTCTGGTGAAAATTTGGTCACGAGTTCCAGTCCAGACAAACCCCAACGACGATACGCAAGGGCTAGTATGAGAGCACATTGGAAAGCTCTCAAGACAAGGAAAGCACACACAAGCCACAAAGTGACAACTTGCTCAGTTTCAGAATTACGAGATCTGAAAAACCAGCGACTGAAATTTCACCCCACTTTTCACACTTTTCGGTCAAAACAACCCCCAAGGACGATTCGCAAGGGGTTGTTTGGGGTCTCGTTGGAAAGCTCTTGAGTCATGGAACACGCATGCATAAGTCACAAACTGACAACTTGCTCGGTTTCAGCATTACAAGACCAGAAGATCCAGCGGCCTATTTTTTACCTAACTTTTCACACTTTTCGATCCAAACAACCCCCAAGGACGGTACGCAAGGGGTTGTTAGAGGTCTCGTTGGAAAGCTCTTGTGTCATGGAACACGCATGCATAAGTCACAAACTGACAACTTGCTCGGTTTCAGCATTACAAGACCAGAAGATCCAGCGGCCTTTTTTTTACCTAACTTTTCACACTTTTCGATCCATACAACCCCCAAGGACGGTACGCAAGGGGTTGTTAGAGGTCTTGTTGGAAAGCTCTTGAGTCATGGAACACGCATGCATAAGTCACAAACTGACAACTTGCTCAGTTTCGGAATTATAGACCAGAAAAACCAGAAACTGAAATTTCACCCCACTTTTTACACCTTTTGGTCAAAACAACCCCCAAGGACGATTCGCAAGGGGTTGTTTGGGATCTCATTGGAAAGCTCTTGAGTCATGGAACACGCTTGCATAAAAAACAAACTGACAACTTGCTCGGTTTCAGCATTACAAGACCAGAAGATCCAGCGGCCTATTTTTTACCTAACTTTTCACACTTTTCGATCCAAACAACCCCCAAGGACGGTACGCAAGGGGTTGTTTGGGGTCTCGTTGGAAAGCTCTTGAGTCACGAAACACGCATGCATAAGTCACAAACTGACAACTTGCTCAGTTTCAGAATTATAGACCAGAAAAACCATAAAATTGAATTTCACCCCACTTTTTACACTTTACGGACAAAACAAACCCCAAGGACGGTACGCAAGGGGTTGTTTGGGGTCCCGTTGGAAAGCTCTTGAGTCATGGAACGCGCATGCATAAGTCACAAACTGACAACTTGCTCGGTTTCAGCATTACAAGACCAGAAGATCCAGCGGCCTATTTTTTACCTAACTTTTCACACTTTTCGATCCAAACAACCCCCAAGGACGGTACGCAAGGGGTTGTTTGGGGTCTCGTTGGAAAGCTCTTGTGTCATGGAACACGAATGCATAAGTCACAAATTGACAACTTGCTCAGTTTCAGAAATATAGACCAGAAAAACCATAAAACTGTATGTCACCCCACTTTTTACACCTTTCGGTCAAAACAACCCCCAAGGACGATTCGCAAGGGGTTGTTTGGGGTCTCGTTGGAAAGCTCTTGAGTCATGGAACACGCATGCATAAGTCACAAACTGACAACTTGCTCGGTTTCAGCATTACAAGACCAGAAGATACAACGGCCTATTTTTTACCTAACTTTTCACACTTTTCGATCCAAACAACCCCCAAGGACGGTACGCAAGGGGTTGTTAGAGGTCTCGTTAGAAAAAGCTCTTGTGTCATGAAACACGAATGCATAAGTCACAAACTGACAACTTGCTCGGTTTCAGCATTACAAACAACCCCTTGCTTACTGTCCTTGGGGGTTGTTTGGATCGAAAAGTGTGAAAAGTTAGGTAAAAAAAAGGCCGCTGGATCTTCTGGTCTTGTAATGCTGAAACTGAGCAAGTTGTCACTTTGTGGCTTGTGTGTGCTTTCCTTGTCTTGAGAGCTTTCCAATGTGCTCTCATACAAGTCCTTGCGTATCGTCGTTGGGGTTTGTCTCGACTGGAACTCGTGACCAAATTTTCACCAAAGTTTCTAGAAAATCAGTTCGGCAGGAGTAGTTGAAGTTTCATCGCAAGTTTCGATATAAACAAATGAGAGAAATCCGTTCAAAAATTGTTTTCCCCTGAAAATTTTCCGACCTAGGATGCCACAGTTTTCTTATTTCCCTTATTTAATCACGTACAGAGATTTTCTTTCATGATATTTCAATAATATTTTGGGACATTTTAATTTTGTCGGGTTATAAAGGGCCGCAAACTTTAGGCCGCCAACTTCACACCGGTCAATAACGTCTCGCCTTGATATATTATTATAACTAACACATAATAGAATTATTCAATAGACATATTATATAATATTATGTCTATAGAATTTATGGCCTCATAATACAGGTTCACGCCTACTTTAAGGATCACCGAAAACGTCATGTAAGTATGCCTTTATTATCAATTATTTATTTAACAACTTACAAAAAATTTGAAAAAATAATAATAATAATAGTAATTTCAAAAATAATGTTGTCATTAATTTTTTTCTCATTGTAGGGCTAGGTACCTACTGTTTTTACTGGGCTAACGTAAGTAGCTATCAATTAATATCCAATCGTTAATATGTACATATTTATTAAATAAATGTAAAATTTAACATCACCGTTTTGTCTCTTACCAATTACAATTACAAACGAGGTCGGTTAGCGGTCGCGAGGGCGGATAATATCTTCGAAAGGAATAACAAATGGGTCGCGGACATGACTTAATGGAGGGGATAGCCCTAAGTGCGGTCACAGCTTCCTCCATCAAACGTTGAGAGTGGCGATCCATACTGTTTCCTTTTTGTATCGTTTCTTTTATGATCAGTCCTATTTGGCATCTGGATACAGAATAATGTATGGAAATTATCGGTGTCGAGTAAACCGTGTGATTTACCGCTTATTTGTAGGTAGGTATACATACAATAATTTATAATTTTATTCTGTTTTAAAATGGAACCAGACAATTTTATTTATTGCTGAAATTTTAAACAAACATCCACCTGCTTTTCAAAATGCAACCGGCTGGATCAGAGGTTAAAATTTATCAGGCTTAATTTTAAAACTATAATAGCAACCATGGGAAACCAAAATATTAACCAACTAACAAACTATTAAACCAGGACAGCCATAATATAAAGGTAGATAGGTAGTATGTGCCGTCCCAAGCACTGGCTACTTCAAAATCACAACGCCTCAATGATTTAACAAAAAAATATACCAATATTTATCTTCCAAACATCCACGAGAAATAAATTAAGCGAATACTTCACTTTAACACGTTTCTCAGCTTTATTTATGTTACAGAATAAATCATGAAATTAATCCACTTCCAGTTATTTCATTACGAAGTCTTTCAATTACGATACAAAAGGCCTTTTGGTGGGTTCTCTTTGTAATCCTAAAAATCCGTACTGTTTTTTCTAAACGTACCACGTATAAGCAGTTATTTAAAAAGGTTTTCTATGGAGACTTAAATCTTAAGAAAATATTCTTGCTTTGGCAATTAAGTACCTTAGTACCATATTACTTTATCTATAACTCACAATTTGTGGAAAGGCCTCAAAAACCTTCCTTGATCAAAGCGCAGAACGCTGTCTGTTTCAGCAAAAAACACAGCCTTCAACATGCTTCCCTTTTGTTGTAATTTCAAAATGGGGTAAGCCGGTATGCCAAACGCACGCTTTAATGAAATGGTTAACGTTGTCGGCGGTAAACGAGGAGTCTTTAGCTAGTAAACGGTTGGGCTCACCTACCCGAGTCGGATTGACGGGAGAGACAGCCATTATGTACAAAACTGGTGGAAGTTCAACTTGGCTTAGCGAAACTTTGGAGAAAAGTTCGTGTAATGATGTCAGTAGAAGTTGTAATAGCAGGCGCCTTCTTCAACTATTTTTTCCATAAAAGAATCATCCTAATATCTAGAAAGGCTTTGCAAAGTAATCTTCCTGCCTTGATCCTGAAAAAAAAAGACGGTATTAGGTACTACAGTGTGCAGTTAGCAGTAAAGAATACTACCTTTATCTGTTCATCTTGTGGAATTGAAATAATCATACTTACTCCCAAAAATAGCCGCAGTCTGTGCTTTACTGCTCAAGAAGTAACAAAGTTTATGGTACTTAATATAAATGTAATAAGGTATAGTGGACAATAAACAAACCCAAACTTCTCATACAATAACGCCGCAACTTCAACTTCAATAAACGCCAGTATTTCATGGGTCTGTAACATACTAATTCCACGATTACCATTGGAAATTGAAAAGCGCTTCAGAAGAATGGAACTTACAAACGAAACTTACTAGACCGGTGCTTTAAGTTCAGGCAGAAAGCTCCAGCAAACAATATTATGCATTGTTTTCGGTTGCTAGACAAAAAATATAAAAAATATACTTTCAACATAGGACGCTCCCCACAATCCATTATTTCCCAAGCATCGACGATGGGTGTTGAGTAATGTCCTAGTCTCCGACCTTATATTTGGCCGGGACCTTTGTCTGGTATATGTCGCCATTTATCTTGTATTTCTCGGGTCCATGAGAAGGAATAAATTCGAGCGGTTCTGTTACCTACCACCAGATTGTGAACACTATTGTTATCATGGAAAAACTTAATTTTAAATGGCGGTATGAATATATGAATATTATAATTGTTCTCAGAATAAAGGGTTAGGATTAAAGAGTTATATTTTACACAGTTCTGTTTACGCCTTGAGTCATGGTAGTCAGTCGCGTAACAAAAAAAATACTTTTCATTAAATCCTAGAATATATTAAATCGCATATCATACTAATATTATAAAGAGGAAAACTTTGTTTGTTTGATTGTAATGAATAGGCTCCGAAACTACTGAACCGATTTGAAAAATTCTTTCACTGTTGGGAAGCTACACTATCCCCGGGTGACATAGGCTATAATATATTTTCAAAAAAAATAGGGATCCTTACTAAAACTCGAATAATGTAACCGCAATGTACCCGTGCGAAGCCGGGGCGCGAATTTACAAAGGCTATACTATTTGAGTCACGAGTCAGACTCTAATAGATGAGCTTTTGTTTATGCATATTAATCGACAATACCTAATCTATCTCAATAAAAAAATTGACTCAAATGGATTAGCTTTTTGCCTTGATATTTTCAAAGAAAATGCACGGACAAAACCTAGTACTGTATTATATATATTCACTCAAATAGGTAAGCTTTTATCGAGATATTTTCAAACATTACGTACGAACAAAGCCTAGTCGAATACGGACCTATAAATTTGATAAAAGTGTCTACTTGTGTTACTCTATTATAAGGCTCTTTTTCCACCATAAGCAATGCGTTTACTTACGAGTATAGTATGTTTCTTATTTTGTGTTTTGTTGTGTTGTGTTATCTTATGTGCCATACTTAAATAAGACTGTTTGTTACTACGTTTAAATGTGATAAAAATAATTATCTGCGTTTTGTATTTTACATTAAAGGTACCTGCGCAAGAAAAATATTTTAGTTTTATTATTATTTGTACTCGCAACAAGTGTGTAGTGCCTAATAAAAGTTCGTTTTGTTAATTATTTATCTTTTTTTGGTTGGAGTGTAGCCTTAGGGGCGCTATGAATTAGGTTTAGGTTAGGTTAGGTTAGAACAGTGACCAAAACGCGCGAGCCGGGCGAGCGAAGCGAGCTTGCCGCGGCAGCGGCCGGCGAAGCGCCAGTTTCCGAATGTGTCATTAGGTTATGTTATTTCCCAGTTAGGGGGGGCTATGGAGCCAGACTTAGACGAATTTTGGAGACAAAATATTTTTTCGTTTTGATCACTGTTCTAACCTAACCTAACCTAAACCTAACCTAACGTAAGTCATAGCGCCCCTAAGGCTACACAATGACCCTTTTTTTGTCAATCAAATACATATACAATTTGCATATCGGTATCAAATTGAATAGCATTTGTTGCTGCAATGTTAGAATGAATTTATCTAACAAAGTCTACGCGATTTCGGTCAGTTTCTGTACTAGAATAGATTAGGGTTTCGTCAAGTTTTTGTCAAACAAAAGCTAAGCCAGTTCAGTTTGCACTTTCACTCTAATGGTATAGCCTTTGTAAATTCGCAGCCGGGGCGGGCCGCTATTAGTAATATTCTGGTTTCTTTCTGCCAATAATATGACGCTAATTGTAGGTAGGTACTTGCGCAATCCAATTTTCATGGCCTAAACTACCTAATTGTGTGACGTCACTTCATAGACAGACTAATCAATATTACATAATCAACTCAATAATTAATAATCAACACATAACTAAACATTCCAGACTACTCCTTTTCTCGAAGTGAGGGTTTCTCATTACTTTGGAGTAGCCATCCTATCCCCGAATGGAACTAATTGAATGAAGAAAAGATTGCTATGAATAATGGAGAAGGTTCGCGGTGTACTCGAGTTTTATTATAAAAGCTAGAGCTACAAAAGGTATCTTTGGTATTTTAATAGTGCACGACATTTTGCACCTATGACGGGTGTTAATTATTTGATATTTACCCGTAAATGTGATGATATTATGCCAGGCTAATTGGCATTTCTCACATAGGTTACTAATTCAAGAATTTCCTTTAAGACCCTCCGCAGAAATTATATCGTAGCTACAAATTACCTACCTTCACAGAAGTCAGAAACAGTAGTACCAATTAAAATAAGCGCCAGTTAGTATCCTATTCGTTGTTGCCACATAGTACATCCTTAGGAGGGAGGGGGGGTTAAATGTAGTAACGTGTACACAGTTGACATAACATGAGTGCTTTATGATACGGAAATGAGGGACCCCCTGCCCCCAACTCCCTTCACGGGGAAACCGCTTAAGTGCTGGGAAATTGAGTTGAGTCGAGTAACGTGCGACGCCCAACTGGGATGCAAATGTGTATGCGTGTAATTAACACTTACATAATCATATTACTCACGGTTAAGTTAACGTACCTACAGCAGTTTAGAAGAGTTGGATCATTGAGTATTCGCTTTTCAAAGTCTTTGACGACCACTTGGCGTTGTGATTCGTGGTCGTGCCACTCATTGCACCGGGTGGTTGGGGGCTCGATCCCGCCGGGGAATATTTCGGAAATGGCATTTTGGTGATTTTCTCTTCTCTGGTCTGGGTGCACTGGGATCGCCCCTAGTCAATTGCACGGCATCCATAGTAAAAGTATTGCTTAGTTTGAGACTTAGACCATTGAACCATGGTCTGAGGTTCCAGACCATTTCATATTAACTTCTGCAATGAAGTGTGTAGGTTAAGAACCTACACATAACCATGAAGTATACCAGTAGATCCAAAAAATACAAGCTTACACAACGTGTATTAAAATAGGTACTTAGCTTTTTATTTCATATACATGTGTAGGTATCTGGTGTTACATGCATTTATTTAATTAAACACTCACAGTGAATCCCAATTGATCAAATATTTCAACTCCACAACAACGTGAAGTTCAGACTCTGACGATTAGAAATTACATTCATCTTAATCAATTTCAATTGGAAAGTTTAGGGAAATTATCAAATTAATTCGTCAAGATGTTGATGCCAAAACATTGGAGTAAATTATTTCTAAGGTTATTTTTATTTGGGATTATTAATTGTAGGTACCTAAGATTCGCTATAAGCTGGGAGAGTTTTTTTAAATGTTATGCTTCATCTACATTATGGTCTATACATTACGTATGAGCAGATAGTGATTTTCTGCCGAAGATGGTCTTTCGGCGGAAATCAATCAGATTAGTTCTTGACCCGTCGTCAAATAGCGTTATATACATAGGTACGTATAGGTATTTTTCTTCCTATATCAAAGGTATAGGTACTAAAGCCAAAATCGATATGGAGTGTTTATTAACATGGTTCTGTTTTTACTGGGTTTTTTGTTATGGTAATGTTATCGATGTTTCTATTTGCTTAAATATAAATAGCAAATACCCATTAAAAATATTGCTTATAGATTAATCACATCTGCCCGTCATTGGATACTAGCCAACGGTTTGTGTTTTTTCATTATATTTCAATCATTATATATCGTGTTCGGCTACAGTATACTCGTAGCTACATTGTTATTGAAGACACGAATTTTCCGAATAAGATCACAAACACCTATTTAGATAGGTACACAGACATCAAGTATGTACATTCTGCAAATATAGGAATAGGTATCGGAAATCGATATTCTCATTCCGCTGTTGTAAACATCATTAAATGCGATTCAAATAAGGAGTGGTAAGTGGGCTAGAGGGCGCCTGAGGGTGGAATAAACATTGGAGCTATACATTATTCAACAGGTAAAGGTTTATTGGTAGGTGTGCATCAGAGATGGATCCCGATAGTTCTCGTGGACTGCTGGCTGCACGCCAAGTGGGGGAACATCATGACAAGGGGTGTGTGGTGTAGGGGTTATAGAAGCGAAGTGCATACATACAATCCAGTTCTATTATAGCAAGACTTATTTTTTGGTTAAGTGGTTAAGGTTTCTTTGCCCGGGCAACAGCCAGGGGTGCTAGCTACTCTTGGCAACGATAATCGAAATATCGTGACATTCGTATCGTCGAATCCTACTCTAAATTCTGTCTTTTTTGCCCTCGTATCGATTACCGAACGAACAATACAAAATTATCCTTCGTTCAGGCGATATACCACGACAAAATGTTCGGCTATATGTATTTTTTACAGGATATTTTACACAATATGTCCTTTGTTGGATTATGTGTTAAGAAAACAAAACAGGCAAGAAATACACTCAATGGCAGTGAAACTTTGGACCCCTCTTTTGGTGAAGAACGATAACAATAATTAATTAAAGTACTGTTAAATGTTACTATAGCAGTGATAACCGATTGGTTAAGCACGCGTCTTGCGCGCTACCAGGTCTCGGGTTCAAACCCCGGCTCGGACCTCTGGATTTTTCGTAATCTATGTGCGAATCATAATTTATATATGATTATCACTTGCTTACGGTGAAGGAAAACATCGTGATGAAACCTGCATGTTTTAGAAGATTTAACCAATTTTCGAAAGACATGTGAAATCCGCCACCCGCACTGGGCCAGCGTGGTGGATTATGGCCTGAATCCCCCTCGTGTTGAGGCGATGCCCGTGCCCAGGAGTGGGACGTCAAAAGGGCTAAAATTATTAATTATTATTATTTTAAATGTTACTATATAAGACCTCTATAAGTAAATAGGTGCCAACAATTATAACGCCGAGAGCATCAGCTGACTAGTTTCCACCAAGCATTCAGAAGTTCCCCGTCGGTAATGAACTTAAAAACTAAGTTGCACTGCACCAAGACCAAGTTGGTCGCCAACTTTCTGAGCACTCCTGGTCAAATTGATTATGGTTCTGATGTTATATCAAACTAACGCATTATGGGATTAGAGCGCGTTTATTATTAGTTGGTCGTGGCTCTACAAAGGCCTTTGATTGAGTCAGTTTTCCAAGTAAACGTCAAAGGCTCTGTTATATACCTACCATCGGCGCAAAATATCGCGCACGAATGTATCGGGGAATAGGGGCTATATTTGGACTTTATAACATCGGGCGCAAAATTTCGCACACATTCATATCGGGCAATACGGGCGTGAAAGACCAAATAAACATTGGAATTTGCAAAATGTTATATGTAATAATATCTATATTAATAATTCCGTTCAGGGGTACGGTAGACTCGATTGAAACCTTACCAGAATAATAAAACATAAAAAATAATGATTTCGAATCGACAACTATATATATATAACTATATAATATATCCGCAAAATTCGAATTGTCGAGTATTTTGTTAAATTCTAACGGAGCAAAAGGCAATCTTTCGCCATATTGGCAGTTCCGTCAAGTTTGGCACAGTACCGCCATATTTTCTATGAACGCATCCCTGTCAGTTAGTGTCAGTGTTATCAATATGTAAATGAGTCTTTATTCGAAATACCTATTTAACTGGGTGGGCCATATTTTTAAAGAAAGAAGAAGAAGATTGAGCGTTCAGAACAAACAAATTCAGTCTTCATGTTTTTTTCGTATTAATTTCAATGGACAATGCTATACGAATCTATGTCTTACCTAATATTCCTTGAAAACCGATAACTACTAAAATATCTACCTACGTTTTGTAAAAGATTGTGTATTATGAGTCACATTTCACCCGAGCGAAGCCGGGTTTTCATCTAGTATTTTTATAAACTCAAACTCAAATATTTTTATTTCAAATAGGCCAGATTAACTGGCACTTTTAAAAAGTCAAGAACTAGGTGCATGTTCCAAAACAAAATCCTATGGAGAAGAACATGCAAGAAACTCCATGGATACATTTTTTCTTTTGTCTTTTTTTATAAATAACAAAGTCGGCATACAATCGTATGACCCCCATGATGTTAAGCAGTTACCGTAGCCTATAGATGCTGGCGATACTAATGGCATTATTCGCACGCTGCCGGCGCAGGGGAGTGAGATAGAGGGCGGGGAAGGGAAAGAACGTGGGCTTCTGGCTGTCCACCTCATCGTACGAATCGCGGCTATAATAGCCACTTTAGGCCGATCTTCTGTGAGATGGGGGTACTACCCAGTTCGGGCCAGCCCGTATAAAAGCTGTAGTAAACACAATGCAGCTTGGATCTATCAACGTGGAAATAATAATAATAGAACAATTATAACAGACAAAACTATACATTTCACTAGACCAGACATACTCCTTCATGACAAAAATAACAAAAAAGTATATCTCATAGACATCGCCATACCAAATACGCACAACATTACATCAACTCACACTGAAAAAATTGCAAAATACACAGCACCGCACCTAGCAATAGAAATTAAAACCCAATGGAACGTTAACACTGTCCACACGATCCCCATCATTCTGTCCTCTACCGGAGTGATACCACACGCACTACACACAAGCCTCAGCACTCTCAACATGCATCCATCCACATACATACTGTTACAAAAAGCAGTCATCCTCAACACCTGCAAACTAGTTCGAAAATTTATGTCCATGTCCTAAATATCAGAACATGACATTAGCTTCCTTAGTCACTTGGCTCCGGCCCGTGCCTTTGGATTTACCTTTCCTTAAACAAGGAAAGTGATAGAGAAATCTATAAAAAAACATAATAATAATAATATCGCCAGACAGACACACCAACTGTACGGTCCCAAACTAAGCAAAGCTTGTACTATGGGTACCGTACAATGGACCGGGGGCGATCCTAGTGGCACCCAGACCAGGGTAAATTACGAAAAGGCCATTTCCGAAATTTGCCCCGGCGGGAATCGAACCCGCGACCACCATGTGCAGTGAGCCGAGCGGCCCACGCTCGAACCACTGCGCCAAGGGGTCGTCAATGGAATTAAACTTTGATTTTATTTCTTGACAAGCAACCCTAAAGTTGGGTCTGACACCATTAACACTTTTCCAACTTCACTACGGCAGTTTCCACGAGTCCGTAAAATTTCATGCCGCGATCTGGGTTAGGCGTTGGAAAATCGGTTTATCTTCCTTTATGTTAGTTATATAGTTTATGTTGGATACTTGTCTACTATGTTTTGTGTAATTACTGACATTTCTCCCTCAAGTAGGTACCTATACTACTTGTAGCCTAACTGGAAATAAAACAGTGGTACACCGTGGGTTTTTATTGGGTATAAATACGGCCGTCTGATGGACTCCCACGGGAGGCGAGCGATCTATAACGGAAATCCCACGAAAAAAAAATAAGGTCGAGCTCTCATTTCCACAAACATTTACACCGATTTGTGATGTAGTCTATAGATTTAGTGACAATGGTGTTGCCTGCTCATATTCTGTTGCTGTTCCTGAGAATGTACACCATCTTTTATTCATTGAAAAGATTAACCATTGAGTTTCTTGCCGGATCTTCTCAGTGGAAGCAGCATTCCTAACCGGTGGTAGATTCTGACTATTGATAAATGCTTTGTTGGCTTACATGAATAAAAACAATTTTGAGTTTTAGTCTTGATTTTATCCTGTTAATAAATTGAGACAATAAAAAACGGTGTTTATGTTTTATCAGTGCAAACTGGCGGTTACACTTGTTTTGGACATTATTGTTCAACAACATAACAACAATCCATTCTACATTGCCGGAAGCTCTTTAAATACAATACCGGATACGAATCTCTCCAGTGAGTACAAGCTAAAGCTTAATGTAATCGTGATCGTAAATCAAAGTTTAAACATCGATTTAACCCTTTGTTCGTAAACAAACTTTTAAATCGGCGATTTGTCTACAGAGGAAAAAGTCGAGAAGGGAATAGCTCCGATACATGTGCTTTTTTCCAAAATGGATCAATGTCAAACGGGACATTTTTATCAGATTCTTAAACTTAAGTTAGATACCTAGCTAGAGTTTTCTGATGTTTATATATATCTACATAGGTACGATTTTTCATAAGCTATTTTAGACAATTTAGATACCTAAGTCCAACGGCTTATTACGGTCGATACACCCCGTAGATGGTGCTCAATTCAACCGAGTTATAATTCACGACCTTGACCTTGAGTGCACCATGTGTAAGAGGTACGAAATTAAAATGATTGGGATTGTCAGAAGTACACAAAAAAGGAGCTCTCTCGGGCACTTATGGTTGCATAGGGAGAGCGTTTGTGGAGGATCATTATGAGGTTGGTATTCGTTTTAGTCAGACGTACTTATGAACATTAATAATATTATATAATAGTTGTTCTGAAAGAAAGGAAGTATAAATAAAAGTGATGAAGTTTAATCATAATGTGTTTCTTTGGAGAAATGATCTAACACTTATGATACAGACAAAATTGGTAACGTCGCTAAATATACACGCTTATTCGAGAACAGTCGCCTTAAATTAATTACAGAAGCTTTAAATCCATAAAAGTTTCCAAACTACTGTTGTTTGAAGGCGGATGCAGAGCGCGACGGGGAGCGGACAATTACGAAGTTTGGTGTGGTCGCCTTTTATTTCACACAGAGGCAGGCAGCTGCTGTTTGCGAAGACCGTTCTGCGGCTTTCCCTCTCGTAATAATTAAGTTCTTCATGCGAAACGTTTGGACAGGAGAAGTTTCAATAATTTCCAAACGACTCTCCTACCCTGAATTAGAATACCCTATTGAAAATTAGCTTTCAATTGTTAATTCAAATTGCTTCGCGTTTGAATGTCAAACAAGTACGCATGTCAGTAGCTTGAGTGTTTTTACTAAACATGTGTGCACGGCAAAAACCACAAAAACTCATGAGCATTCAGGACTTTATTCAGGGCCATGCATAAAACATTATTGAATCAACTTTTTATACTACAAAATACATACTAAGTATATCTAATTAATACCTCTACACATCGTATTTCAAGAAATATTTTTTAATAAATAAGAAGCTTGTTCCTATAAAATGTACCTATCACCTTCAATGTATTTTAATGATAAACCCGTATGTACCTTTGTTAATTAAGTATACTAACTTCTCAGACGGAAAATGTAAAATATATTCAGTACTGCGATAATGAGATTACGCAGTACTGACCTTCACACACATTTATCTCACTAGAGACATTGTAATGATTATAGGAACAGGTACAGTCAGAATATGATATTTGGGATATCGAAATTACTATCTCATAATGTAGAAAACTCTTTATCGTCTAAGTAAACCTTATTAAAACAATTATAAATAAACTTATTATAATAAATCTCCGACGAAACAATTATTTTTCGAAATCTTCAATTTACTGAATAAAATATAATTTTATGAACTTGAATGTTTGCAACAAGTCTGGTTAAATAACGTAAAAAAACTTAATTTACTACGAATTTGTTTATTATAAAACGTTTCAGAACATTTCTTCGAAAGAAACATGAAACAAAATAATTAATCAAAAGTAATAATCCTCGCCAATGTTTAATAAGCCACGAGATAGTACAGATTCCACCTCTATATCTTTGTGGAGAGGTCTTAAAATATGGTTTTATATGGTTTTATAAACAAATTGGCCAAAAGCAAACACATTCACCAAGTAATCATTACCAACATAAAAGTAAAATGGGGCCAAGTTCTCTACTGTGCTTAATGGATGAGATGCATCCTAATTTGTTTGCAAAGCTCCCAATAAAACATAATGATAGACAGAACCAATTTGTTATTAATTAAGTTTCAACCAATACCTAGATACTGTCTACGCTATGAGCCTTGGGTATAGTTCACATAAAAGATAACAAAATGAGTACCTAGTTGGATAGTTTATTAAAATAAAACTATTTTACGGATTCTGTCTCGAGGACTTGCAACACTGAGAGCATTTTCTGTTATCAACTATGACATCAGGACGTCTAACACCTCAGTCCCCCCGTGACCATGGTTGCTGTAAAGCAGCCGAAACGTAGGGAACATAAAAAAGTAAATAAACGCGATAGAATCCGTAAAATAGTTTTATTTCAATGTTTATTATTCGCGTAAATATAAGAAAACAATATGGATAGCTTATTTTAACT
The DNA here is from genome assembly GCA_918843915.1 of Notodonta ziczac. NCBI lineage: Eukaryota > Metazoa > Arthropoda > Insecta > Lepidoptera > Notodontidae > Notodonta > Notodonta ziczac. The sequence goes on from OU974047.1 coordinate 6,717,304, forward strand.
TGGCCTGGCACACTTTCATGTGGCTAGATTTAGCAACGTCTATGTCGTTAGAGATAATAGTAATTGTGATAGTGGACCGAAGTGCTGGACCACAGCCAGGCGGTCGCGCGGCCAAGGCGGTGTGTTCACCTGCTTGCTTGCACTTCACACATTTCTGAACAGCTGACCACTGTACTAGAGTGATTAATTACAGCAAAATTGTTCAGTGGCTCACTGATAGTGGCTACTTACTTGCCTTATCTACTGAAACTTTCATGCAGGAAGACTACTGGCCAAAGGGTGTGGTGTTCAGACGTTTTCGTTAAATACCACCAATAGTTTAATGTTTATTGTTAGGAATATTATTAATATGTATGTTAGTTTGTAAGGTTCTATGGACCGACGACGTCAAAATAATAACTCTAAATTGAAAATTTAAAAAACCCCCGATGCGACGACTTTTTAAGCTACAAGAGAGCTGATAATTTTCAAACGGGTGAACCGATTTCCATGAAACATAGTTAAGACCACTCTCGATCAGATTACCTTTCTAACAAAGAAAAACTAAATTAAAATCGGTTCATCCACTTGGGCGCTACGATGCCACAGACAGACACACAGATACACGTCATGTTAAACTTATAACACCACTCTTTTTTCAACGAGGGTTAAAAATAAATTAAATATACGCGTAATATTAATTACTATCGGATTGTATTCAAATAATTTCAACCCTAGAAAAGATTTCGTGGGCCAAACTATTACAAGGAACGTACCGTAGAATATCTACGCGTATTTATTCGCCACCTGTAAAAGTAGGGCGTCGAACTAAACTGCCCCACTTCGCCCTTCCTAATAATAGTCACCCAATTGTGTTAGCCAAGGCGTGAGATAATGTGCATCAAAACGATGCAAACGTACCGCGAAGTGCATCAGACACAGCGCACCGTGAATTGTGGCCCCTTAATTTGAATACAGTTATGTTTGAATGGGCAACGACTGAAAAACTAATCTGATATGTAACAGCTGTGCATCCGCTAAATCACATCACTAGTTCACAATCAGGACAGTTTCATCTTAAAAATGCAACCACGGGGCAAGTAAACGTCTACCTACATATAAGCTTCAATAAAATAAGCTTGTTCAGTATAACATCCATTTTACTAATTTAAATTCCGCTTTGTTTATTCTGTTTCACAATAATTGCGGTATATTTTAATTGAATACAAAGTTCAGCGGAATATCACGGTTGCAGGAGTGCTCGGGACAGTCGTATTAATTATATTAACTCTGCGAGATGCTGAAGGCGTATTTTCGAAATTTGAATCTCAAAAGGAGACTATCAAAATTGGTGAGTTACTTTATAACCAAGTTTTAGTTTCGTGCGATGATGGTATATAAATGTAAATATAATGAATTTGTTCAGGAGCAATATTTCCACCGAACACTGTGACCGAGGTGGCATTTGCTTCGACACTGGCCAGAGCTTCGATGGAGAGCGAACGGTACCATTTCGTCATGAATGCTGAGTATGCTCCGTTTGGTGACAGTTTTTCTGCCTCCAAAGCTGGTGATTATTGTTTTTTTTACTTGGATAACTAACAATAATTAACCATTGAATAACGATGCGATAAATTATAAACAAAATTTATTAATTAGCAAGTCAAACATAGTTATTGCATTGACGAACCTGTTTGTCACATCGGTTCCCTGCCTACTGTTTAATTTTGCGAGCTAAGCAAACAATTAACAATTGGATTTTCAATTCACGATTTCCAATACTAATGCATACTCGTTACGTAACTAAATTTGACCTGATCGTAAAAATGCTGTATCGCATTTATATTATTATCATTTATTTTCAAACTTTCAACATTTATGAATCGTTAATATAAGCATAACAAAAATAATTAATCCTCCATTTCAAAGCTTTGAAACATTTAATTATAAACTTAAGGTTGTTAAAAACCTCAAAGGAGAAGAAATATCAAAAGCTTCTAATTTCTGTGGCAATGACCTTGCTATTGAATTGTGTGTAATTTATTATCAAAGTATGAAATTTAATTTCTCATTTCGGTAAATTACCTACAGCAAATTAAGCAACCAACCAAAATAATAAAATTTGTCAACAATAAACCAAACAATTAAAGCGTGATACTGAAGTATTTAAGCTTCCTAGGTATATATTCCCAATTGCCTTTGCCTAATATTCCCAATTGCCTAAGTATATATTCCCAATTGCCTTTGCTTATGACTTTTCTTTGAATTTTTAACGATTCATAAGGAGGTCACACTATCGGTTTTTTTTTTAAATATCGCCATACGAACACACCATCTGTATGGTCCCAAACTAAGCAACGCTTGTACTATGGGTACGGCTTGTACTGGGGGCGATCCCAGTGACACCCAGTGATACAGTAATTAATAACCTAGCTAAAATAAATAAGTAGTAAATAAGCTATCTTATCTAGCTAGTGTCGAGCTATGTTCTGAATCAACTGACCAAGCCGTTGGTACAGTAGCTTGTAAATTCCCAATGTGCATTGCAGCGTGTAAGCTGATATCCAGTGGAGTGGTCGCGGTGTTCGGTCCCACAGACCCGATGTCCGCATCAGCAGTGGAAGCGCATTGCCGGGCTGTTAAAATACCTCACATCCAAGTACGTTATATAAAAAAATGCCCTTTTTGACGTCCCACTCCTGGGCACGGGCCTCCCCTCAACACGATGGGGATTCAGGTCACAGTCACACACACACGTTATATAACTAATTATTTATATTATATAGGCAAACAAGTGCATGGCCTGTATGTGCCCTTACCACGTTAGCTACTTAAAACAATAGAAAAATAAACGCTCGCGTGCGAGCGTTTGAATGCTAACTTGCTTTCAAACCCGAGCGTTCAAACGCGGATTAGCTTTTCTGTTGCGTTTAAAGTAGGTAGCATGGTAAGGGCCCTGGCGTTAAGCAGTTACCGTAGCCTATAGATGCTTGCAATAGGAAAGACTTTGCCGATCGGCAGGAGAATTGGACGGAGGTAGAGTATGGGACGGGACTTTCTTGTTCCCTTTGTGTACCTTTTTTATTATGAATCTGGGTGTGCCTTCTATTAATTACTTTAATAGCATTAAAGAGTATCGTTGAAATCAAGACTGCTAAGGATATCAAAGTTTATTTCAGTTGAATCCCCCTTTACATGCTTCTGAGAAATTTCTAAAATGGCTTACTTAAGGGTTAGCATATTTAATACAAAAATATCCCCTTAACCATCAACGTTAGATACAATTTACTGCCAAAATACTTTAAACATTCCTGTCAAACTTTCAGCATCCCCCTTTTACATTTATATAATGAAATAATTTCAAAGTTTATTCCGTAGTTATAAAAGCGAAATTTATTTGTGAAACTCATTCCGTTCAGCAGTTTCCAACTTCATTATTGCGTCGCGCAGTGGCCGCTCAATCGAACTCGAGAATAACAAGGGTCGTGAAGTCGCAGCCAGCCAACCATACATTACAAAGTACAACAGCACGGCTTAGTAACTGGTGTTTATTTCTCGACGCTAAATATGGCACTTTGTTCAGAGAGAATTCTGTTTTTCACTTTATATATTTATTTAGAGGCAATATTTTTAATGCTAAGTGTATCATAGGTATGTCATTATATCCTTAGTTTTCTGCTCACTTTGCCACACTTCGGGTACTACGTGGAATTATGTTATCTATTTAATATTCTACTCTTCATAATTTTCAAAATGAATGCAGAGCAGAAACCTATTTGTTTATGTTGAAGTAAATTGAATGTGAAATTTTATTTCCAGGCCGTATGGCGCCCTCCTAGACCTCGTGGGGAGGAGCCACCGAGTCCTCCGGGCATCAATTTATATCCTGAAGCAGTGGCTCTTTCAAAAGCTATAGCGCTTTTCGTTAAAGACAATGATTGGAGAACTTATACATTGCTGTATGATGATGATCATGGTAAATATCTACCTACTACGCTTTTATAATTTTCAGAACTTCTTTGATCGTCAGTAATTGTATCCTTCAGGACTCATAAGGCTTCAGGAAATATTAAAACATGCTGATCCTGAAGTCAAATGGTTGGTGCGAAGACTGGTCCCCGGAGGAGATAACCGTCCATTACTTAAAGCATTGAAAGCGACCGGGGAAACGAGAGTTATTCTAGATTGCCCCCCAGAAAGGGTTCTTGACTATTTGCGTCAAGCAAACGATGTCAACTTCTTTCAGGATTACATGGTATGTTAGAGTTGACCTATCCTAGAAAGACACGGTTGGGCATCACACGAGCCCCAACATATAGGTGTGGTTGTGTTGGGATCTATAAATGTTAATGCTCGACTCTTTTCAGAGTTACGTCCTCATGTCACTGGATGCGCATACACTTGATCTTGCTGAGTTACGCTACGGATTATCCAACGTTACATGTCTGAGAATTTTCGACCATTCCGATTCAAGAACTAGATCTTACTTAGCTGACTGGAAAGTAAGGGAGTCAACCGCAGTTAGAATTCCAAAACAAACATATGAGATTACGGTTTGTATTCTATATCTTTGTAAACAAACCTGTACTTGAAGAATAGATTTCAACCTCTCACGATTTCATTATTGTGCTATGATTTCAGGTAGAGGCAGCTCTCGCTAGTGATGCAGCAAGACTTATAACAGACGCAGTAGAAAATGCTCCTACTGGCTTCACATTAGCTGCCCAACAGATTGATTGCGATTCCGAAGATGAGTGGGAGATAGGACAAGAATTTACAAGCCATTTGTTAACTGTAAGCATTATAGTTATTGGACGGTCATAGAGTAACGTTAAATATGAAATTAACATATTTTAAAACAACCTTTCAGAACCCAATAGTGGGGATCACAGATCGAATAACGTTAGATAATACAACTGGTGAAAGAACAAACTTCAATGTGGAAATAATGGAGCTCTCAAATATAGGATTTAATAGCATTGCAAAGTGGAATCCAGAAACAGGTTTTGTCTATGTACGGTCGGCCACAGAAGTTTCCGACCGATTAGCAGAGAAATGGCAAAACAAAACATTCAGAGTTGTATCGCGAACTGGAGCACCATATTTAGTGGAAATCAAACCCAAAGAAGGTGAAACACTAACGGGAAACGATCGCTATGAAGGATATTCCAAAGATTTAATACACGCAATATTGAAAGACACACTACACTTGAACTACGTAATCGATATAGTACCTGGTAATAGTTATGGTGCGTACAACAAAGATACGCAAAAGTGGGACGGTCTAGTTGGACATTTATTGGAAAGGGTTCGTGAGCAGCATTATTATAATCTTCTAAATAAAGTACAGTAGATATACTTATTTCATATTTTTTCAATAAATTATCATTTCAGAAAGCTGATTTAGCGATTTGTGATTTGACTATAACATACGAGAGAAGGTCCTTTGTGGATTTCACGACACCATTCATGACATTAGGCATTAGTATTCTGTACTCGAAACAAACTTCCCCGCCACCGGAGCTGTTTTCGTTTCTCAAGCCATTTTCCGTTGATGTATGGATTTATATGGCCGCGGCGTACTTAATGGTGTCATTATTACTTCATGTATTAGCAAGGTAAAAAAATTTGGTAAGGGTTAACAGTTTGAAGTAGAAACTTGTTTAATACAAATTTATTTCAGACTCGCTCCAAACGATTGGGAAAACCCTCACCCTTGTGATAAGTCGCCGGAAGAATTGGAAAATATTTGGCATATAAAAAATTCTTGTTGGCTTACTATGGGCTCTATAATGACACAAGGCTCGGATATTTTACCAAAGTAAGCGTTTGCATTTAAGTAACACACATAATTAAATTTACCAAACTAAATAAAAAAAAAAAAATAAAAAAAAATATATAAAGTAACCTAATCAATTCGTGTAATCTTTTTAGGGGTTATTCCACCCGATGGGTGTGCGGCTTATGGTGGTTCTTTGCCCTTATAATGTGTTCATCGTACACAGCAAACCTGGCTGCCTTTCTTACTAATGCAGCTATGGACGATTCTATAAAAAGCGCCGAGGATCTCGCCTTGCAAACAAAAATCAAGTATGGGACACTCTTTGGCGGATCTACTTATGGATTTTTCAAGGTTAGACAATGTGATAATCAATAAATAGGTACGTCATTAAAAAAACATAGGATAATCTACTAGCAGAATTTCGATCCAATTTTAAAGACATAGTTGCTAGAGTATCATGTGAGTTTTAATTGCATTTAAATCTATGCAGCGTTCAAACGTGTCAAACTACCAAAGGATGTGGGGAGCAATGGAATCAGCAAGACCATCAGTGTTCGTCAAAAACAACGAAGAAGGAGTAGAAAGAGTGAAGAAGAGTCAAAGGGGTTACGCTTACTTTATGGAATCAACCGCTATTGAATACCAACTGGAGAGAAATTGTGACTTGATGCAAGTCGGGGGCTTACTTGATTCGAAAGGATATGGCATAGCAATGCCATTTGGTAAGCAACAAATCATTTGAAATGAAACCATATGTATGGTATTAGAGTTTCATTTGTAAACACATTATTGTATTACAACAGATTCGTCTTATCGAACAGCAGTCGACAATGCATTACTGAAATTAGCAGAAAGTGGCATGTTGGTTGAAATAAAAAATCGATGGTGGAAAGCTCCTAAAGAAGAAGCCTGTGTTGTAAGTGACTTGCACTATCTTTGCTAAATGAAAAGACAACTGTCGGATAATATTTCTACATATAAATAGGTATATCAAATCGTCCCAGGTAACAGAATTCGACTATCATCCAAGACATATAATGCGTCGAGCCAAGCTTTATTCTTTGATGCATTTAAGGTACTTACGCCCAAGATGGCCCAGTTCTTAAGATAGCCCAATTACAAAATTTCATACTTTTATAAGTTCCAATGAGTTTCAATTTCATACCCATGTTCGGTTAGTGCCATAGACAAAACTGCAAGTTCTTATCAAAGTAAGGGAGCCGGCATCTTTGCAGTGGTTGACATTTTGTCAGTGACGTTGCAAACGGCTTACGATTTATAACCTTATACTCACAAACTTTTTAGTATTTCTTTAGAAAAACTACCAGTTTTCGTATTTTTTTTAATACAACGTTACTAAGGTTTTTGGACGCTCGTGAGAAGTTATGTGTTGTTTGTGTTCTTGATTATTATTCTTTTTTAAATAAGTAGTTCTTGTAGGCGGGTAGAGTCCCTATAAAGGCCCACCACACGGGTTCCCAAGATGGCCCGGGCCTTATTAGGACTATAAAATATCATAGTTTCTTTGGAACTTATAAGATAATATGAGTTATTTCGGTTATTTTTTAGTTATTAGTATTGTAGTGGACCACTGGAATTTATATTTTTACTTAGTTAGTTACCTACATTCTTTATACTACTTTAAGCTTGAAATTTAAAGTTCTCACATCTTTAGTGTGTTTCGTCGAATCTGTAATATTTTTTTGATAAGCGTAACCACATGGGTGGTGCTAAAAAAAATCGTACTTATCTTGTCTCTTAAAATTGAAGTTTATCTTATGTCCAGAATGTGACGAAGAGACTATTAAACTTTGTATTTATACTCCTGTAAGTTCCTCTTTCACTGTTTTTTTTTCTATACCTACTCCTAATAAGGCCCACTGAAATCGTGGAGAAAAATATTTTGACCATATCTAAAAAGAAAACTTGTTTTTACCAAACGTAATAGTTAGATTCACGTCACAATAGTGTTCTTTATTGATTTTATTTAGAGATTTTTGTTTTGGAGGTAGATTAAGTTTTGCTAAGCCTAAGATGGCCCATCGTACAATTTATGACCAAAAAAAAACGATTGTAACATATTGATTACCAAGAATCTCATATGTTAGGTTACGTTTTACGTTTGTACATATTTTTTGTTTTGATAGCGTTTATAAATTACGTAATTAATAACGGGCCATGATAGGTACCTATGTTCCTAAAAAGGCCCACTTTGGAGGTTTTTAAAAACAATTGTTTTCTTAAAGAAATTTTATCTAATATGTTGATATATATGCTGATTGTATTCACAAATAAATTAAATATATTGCGTTAAAGTTTGTTTATATGAATTATTTCAATTTTTTAATTTATTTAAATATTGCAAAAAATGGGCCTTACAAGGCGTAAGTACCTTATTTATTATAAAATAATACTTATAATAGTTAAAATTAATAATCCCTGCCCACGTGGAATGGAAAATAATTTTAAAGTGAAGACATAAATTTTCTTTGCAATCAATAAATATTATCATAGACACTGATTTATCAATCAATTAATCGAGTGGGCACTTTCAGGCCGAAGAGACAACGGAAGATGGTGCCAGCGCCGAGGAGTTGGGAGTGGATAATGTGGGCGGCGTGTTCGTCGTACTGGGTATAGGCTGCGGAATGGCGGCCGCTATGGGCATATTTGAATTCCTTTGGCACGTCAGAGAAGTCGCTATCGAGCAGAAGGTATGTTCTATTAGGATGCCATTCATTGCCAAATAACTTAGAAGGTTCAAGCTAAATTACATTACAATTGCGCTTAGAGGTAGGCATTTAATTAAAAATATATTTGCTCTTCTTTCAAAGATTATTTTGAAATTATTTGCAAAACATCGATCACATCTATAACGAATTGTTATGTAGTTCTCTCTCGTTCTCTGATATGTTTTTATTATTAAATCTTATAAGCTAAGAGACCAAAGCGATAAAAGAATTGGCAGCATGTAATATTTTTAGAGTTTTAGGTAGATAATTATTAGAGACAAATTCAGCTTCTTCGATGTTACAGATGACCCAATTGGAAGCATTCTGGGCTGAACTGGCTTTTGCTCTAAGTTTCTGGGAGACTGAAAAGCCAGTGAAGCATTCGCGACCATCATCTTCCGCTTCAGAATCTAACGCTGCATCCCGCGCCTCCTCGGTACTTCGTTCAGCTGTTGATTTATTCCACCTTGACATATTCAAACCATAACAATCTAAAATTCACATCAGGTTGATGAATATTAATAAATAAATAAATGGCTTTGTGCTATACTTTGATCGACTGCTTGCTTTGGTAGGTTTTTCTGAATTGGGAAATAGTTATAGAAAGAAGATATTTTTTTATATACACATTTATTTTAAAGGGGTTATGTATACACACATGTACATTTATTATTATAACAAAACCAAATGAATAAGTTGACTAGATTATTATTTATTTCCATATATTTTTCACCAACATTCTTCTTCGGCCATTTCAAATCTGTATCAATAGATCTCGTCAAAGTTGATAAAAGATGATGCGGCCCTGAGTACCGATACGGCCCTGGACTGTGAGCGCTCGCGCTGGGGCGAGGGGGTGGCGGTGGAGGGCGGTGCGGAGCGGGGCGGCGCCACCAGCTTGTGCAGCTGGCGAGGGTCGAGAGACGCGCGCCACTCACTCGCCAACGCATCCAAAAACGTCACCTGGTTCATCCAATAAATTTAAAATTACATCTGGTTCATCATACAGACGTTATACTCGTATAATAATAATAATATCGCCAGACGAACACACCAACTATATGGTCCCAAACTAAGCAACGCTTGTACTATGGGTAACGTACAATGGAATGGGGGCGATCCCAGTGACACCCAGACCAGGGTAAATCACGAAAAGGCCATTTCAGATATTTACCCCGACGGGAATCGAACCCGCAACCACTCGGTGTAGTGAGCCGAGCGGCCTACGCTCGAAGCACTGCGCCAAGCGGTCGTCCAAGGTATTTCTAAAGTGTTTTAGGAGCCCATATCGACTAACTACAACATTGAAAAAGGATTGTTGTAAGTCAGAAGAAGTTGATATAAGAAACTTGTTCTGAATCTGCCATCAAAATTTGTAGAAGTAGTGAATATGACTTGTTAATGATAATAATCATTTTTACCTTTTCTTCCACGCTGATCTGGCGCGCGTGTAGCATGAAATCTATGATTGCGACAAAAAATCCCAGAACTCCTCCCACCCCGAGCACTAAAAATATGCCGCTCGTGGCTTCCATCCGCAAAGATCCGTCACCATCCTCTTCCTTCACTTTCTGTGTAATGAAAAATAACCATTATTACCTCACATAAAATTCCTGTTAAAATCGGTCATACAGACCTACCAACGCTGCGCACTTTAGTTTCTTTGTCCACTTAGTTCTCCTAAACTAAACTACGTAACCGACGATTTTGATGCGGTTTACGCTGTAATTTAGAGAATTTCTTCCAGTTGCGTTTAGTACAATCTAATTGAATTTATAAATCGCAGTCAAAGCCGTGCGAAGTTGGGGTGGTTCTTGTGTCAAAAAATAAATGTGTAAATACCTCGCAATGTTCCGTGTTATCTTCATGTTCCCACCACTTGTTCTTTAAAATCTCAAGTTTGCCAGCTTCTTGCAACAAAAGAATAGCGTTGTCCACCAATCCTTTGTGTGGGAAAACTGAAATAGGTACCAATGAAAGGACGAAGCAATAGGTATATACAATTAAAAGTGAACACATCTCATTCAGTACTTAAGTGTACTTTGTGGTAGCTTCACAAGACTCATGCCAAAGATCTCAACAAAAATTCTTGGCATGGTAACATAACAACTCTCACAAAACATCATTGCTGTCCATAAGAGGTAAAATTATCGCGAACGGCGCGGTTCATAATACAATATTGCCTGGATACACTATTTCATTGGACAAGACCGTTTCAAAGAAACCCCTAAAAAGTATTTTTTATAACATTTTATATTTTTGGAATTAGGATTGATTAATAAAGTGTAATCTGTGCCAATTTTTTCTACTCCCGAGAACAACTATAGTGCTTGCGTACTACGGCAGACTGGAACGGACGGACGGAGAGTTCCTAGTAGTTTAGCATTGTGTACTTCTAATCATCTTGGCTTTCGTAAGCTTTTTTTGTGGGACTAATCCCGCCACACCCTTCCACCACTGTAACTCCTGTACGCCAGGGTCGACAATGGTGACCAATAATGACGTCGAGGTTTGACCCTCGACGAGTCCTGGGGAAAAATTAAATTGTCTTGGAACCCGCACGAATTTAATCGAAAGAAACAATAGGAGGAGTTGGAAGAAAACATTTCCATCTCCCTCCGGTGCAAAGCGGGAGATAAAAATAGCTGGTATGGGCTGATTGCTATGGCAATAAGATGGAAAAAATACTCTTACAGCTGATTGAAGACCAGTTGTGAGTTGTAACTTGGTGTTGTTGTTGTTGTAACTTGTTCTGGAACTATAGCACTTAAGTATACATATTCAGTAACACTCACATTTTGGCATCGCAATACCATATTCCTTGGAATCCAGCTTAGACCCAACTATTTTTAATTGACAGTTCCTCTTCGTGTAATATTCAATCGCCGTGGATTCCATAAAAAAGGCATAGTTCCCTTTACTCCATAACACGCGATCCTTGCCTTCGTCATTGCTCTTTGTGAATACCGAGGGCTTTGTTGAACTCATCACGGTCCATATTTTTGAGTATACTGAATCGTTTGATTTCTGCAAATACATGGTGTTTATTTTACTAACTAAGCTTTTATTTAACTTGCATTGTATGTGTGTCCGGGTGGAATCATGCAACTGAATTTTAAATCAGTTATCTTTAATTGAGCAGAAATTTGGTATACACGCTTATTTTGGATGATAATGTATGTTTAGATATGTGACGCTTTTCTAGTTCCAATATGGCGGATCATCCAAGATGGCGGACTAGTTATTTTTTGCACTACCACAGTATGGGTATCAAATGAAAGGGCTTGCTGAGGAGAAAACGAAAATTAAAAAAAAAATGGTAAAATAGTACCACATTGTTACCCAAGGGATGACAGTAACTTATTTAGTCCCGAGACGGGGCTTGGCGTTACTTTCACCCCTAGGGTAACAATGTACTATTAAAGGCTTAGTTTTAAAAAGTGTTTAAACCATTAGTTTATATTTATTTAGCTTAGTTGGAGAGGCTAATATAACTACTTAGGTATTTACACATTTCTAATAATTTTTAAATGTGTATGGCATTGTAAAATATAAGGCAAAATGTGAATCCACTACATAACAGTGAGTACCGCTTACCTCGAAAAATTTATAAGTAGAAGCGTTGAGTACCGCTCCATAGGATATCTTATTCTGTTCTGCTAGGGATTTGATATCTTTGATTTCGGTGTTTCGGCGGTCGTTACTAATAAAGGCGGACATGTTGGCGGTGTATGAGGCCGTGACTATGAGAGCGAAGAACCACCACATGCCAGCCACCCAACGCGAACCTCCCGCCCTGGAAATATTAAGGACGTGGAGACCTGACTGGCTGAACCCGTCTTGGCTAATTAAATTAAATAATTTTAGCCCTTTTGACGTCCCACTCCTGGGCACGGGCCTCCCCTCAACACGAGCGGGATTCAGGCCATAATCCACCACGCTGGCCCAGTGCGGGTTGGCGGATTTCAAATGTCTTTCGAAAATTGGTTAAATCTTCGAAGACATGCAGGTTTCCTCACGATGTTTTCCTTTACCGTAAGCAAGTGATAATCATATAGAAGTTATGATTCGCACATAGATTTCTAAAAATCCAGAGGTTCGAGCCGGGGTTTGAACCCGAGGCCTGGTAGCCCGCAATACGCGTGCTTAACCAATCGGCTATCACTGCTATCCAATCGCCTATCACTGCTATCCAATCGGCTATCACTGCTATCGCTGCTATTCACTGCTATTGCTGCGTCCTGGCTGGGTACGAGCAAACGATGCGATTCGTAGGGCGATAAAAATTATCGTGCTGTGGTCCAACAAGTGTTCTAATAGATCGCGCGATGAAGCGTGATCTATTAGGACAAAAACTAAATTCGCATTTCCTCGCTTAGACTTGCGAGTCACAATTAGGACACTCTAGAGAAATTTGTGCACATTCCAACGCTTGTAGGTATATTTTACTTACGATCGTTTTATTTTACTTACGTTTCGTTACGTATGTATCAAGAGTACTTACGATATTTTTATTGAAATTTGGACAGGACGACGTCTGTCGGATCAGCTAGTTAACAATAAAAGAACGCGCTGCACCAAATGTTATTAAGATACCTTGGCAATATATCACATCCTTGCGTCATAATAGCGCCCATAGTCAGCCACATGCAATTGTAGAGGCTCCAGATATTTTGCAAGTTCTCAGGATGTTGATTACATGGGTGAGGATTAACCCAATCGTCTTGACACATTCTGAAAGCAGTCAATTAAGTATCTTATGGAACAATAGAGAAAGTTCATAACAGGTTTAAATATAAATTAACAAAATTTGAAAAAACATTATCATTTTTACATTTGGGGATAAATTCTTAAAGAAACAGTGATCGAAGACTACGTTAAGTAACAGATGATGAAGGTACTTAAACTACTAGCACAAGCTTGATTCGTGGAGGCCAAGTTATAGGTACTTCACTATAGAGCAACATTGACAAAGCGCTATCGACGCCCAAAATCTGTTTAAAACCTATCTTACTGCTTAGATATTATGAACATAAAAAATATACAAATCAAAATCATCCACCCTCACCTCGCACAAATAAGTAATACAAAAGACACGATCACATAAGTAGTCGCCAGATACAGCCACACGTCTAAAGACAAGGGACTGACGAACGAAAACATGTCTGGAATCTCAGGGTCCGTTTCTCTGAACAACATACTGATGCCCAGAGTCATGAAAGGTATTGAGAAGTCTACAGCGGAATTCCTCTCGGATGTAATAGTCAAATCACAGATCGCTAAGTCCGCTCTCTGAAAAAGGTTCATTTAAATTATTATTTTGACGACCGTTTGGCGCAGTGATTCGGGCGTAGGCCGCTGGGTTCACTGCACATGGTGGTTGCGGGTTCGATTCCCGCTGGGGTAAATTTAGGAAATGGCCTTTTTGTTATTTTTTCTTGTCTGGTTGTCACTGGGAACGCCCCCAGTCCATTGCACGGTACCCATAGTACAAGGGTTACTTAGTTTGGGACCATACAGTTGGTGTGTCAGTCTGGCGATATTATTTATTATCACATACAGGCTAGTGCCTCCAGTTGGTGAATAATAATTCGAACACGACGGCAAAATGATTCTCTTTTACGGAGATTTTGCAGCTAGGTATAAAAACATGTTATCATCAGCCGTGCGAAGTTTGCTGATCCGCACTGTGCCAGTGTGGTGGACTATGGCCCAAGTCCTCCATGCATTGAAGGGGAAAGTACCTGGTACCGCCACAATGGGACCATTTGGGACCGAAAAATGCTATTGGCAAAATGTGGGTACATTGCAGTTCACCACTGCTTACCCCTACGGGAAATAACGGCGTGATAATGGTGTATTTTATCTATACAAATAAATAAAATTGGAGTGTCTGTTTGTAATATCAAACTAACACCTTTTCACTAAATGCATATGAAAGTACATACGACACCTATAACAAAAACCTATAAAAAAAATTTTTTGTCTGTCTCTCTGTCTGTCGGTCTGTCTGTCTGTCTGTCTGTATGTCTGTCTGTCTGTCTGTGTGTTGGTTCCGGGTAATCTCCGAAACGGCTGGACCGATTTTGACGGGACTTGCACTGGCAGATAGCTGATGTCATAGGGAGTAACTTAGGCTACTTTTATTTTAGAAAAACAAATGGGTCCTGTAGCGCGGGCTCAAAACGCGGGAGCGGGAGCGGTTAAGTTAAATTTCACGCGGACGAATTCGCGGGCTCAGCTAGTAATATTTAAAAAAAGCAATTTTAGACTTACGTGGTCTAACAATTCCCCAATCAACCCATCCCATTTCTTAGTGCCTTCTATGGGGTTTCCGTATTTATCGCCGGCAACTCTATAAATTTCATATTCGAAATCCCTTTTCTGTGATTCTTTTATAGTTTTGAAGATCATGTCGATAAGGTCCACAGCGTAACCACGATGGTGAGTGCCGTTGGTGTCGAAGTAGGGCAGCCCTTTTCTCGTCACCACCTTAACATAATTATAAGGTCTTATATCTAGTTACTTTAGTTTTGACAGTTGAGTTTAGGTCCAATTAGTTGAATGACGATCCATGGTGCCTTACAACTGTTCTTCAATTAGCTGTAACAGTCTTGCTTCTGTGGCAATCAGCCCATACAGATTTTTCTGTTGATAATTATCTTCCAACTCCTCATATTCTTTCGTTCGATTAAATTCATACGGGTTCCAGGACATTTTAACTTTTCCCCGGAACTCGTCAAGGGTCAAACCTCGGCGTCATCTTTGGTCACCATTGTCGAACCTGGCTTACAGCAGTAAAAGTGGTGAGAGTGCGCTGCGTTATGCTACTTAAAAAATAAATGATGGTGAAACCTTAATAACAAATAATTTAATATAATCAATTCAATTCGCATCGCTTCTCGTTGGACGCGCATAGAAGGTTAATATTTTACATAGCACTATTGTGTTCAAGTTACGTTTACAGCAATATCTTTTTTTGTAGTCAGAGCCACGCAGGGCGAGGAAAATAATTTAATTACTTGAAAATGAAACCATACATTATTATTAGCGTTCCTGACCTTAAAATAACCTAAGTAATG
Organism: Notodonta ziczac; assembly: GCA_918843915.1. Lineage (NCBI taxonomy): Eukaryota > Metazoa > Arthropoda > Insecta > Lepidoptera > Notodontidae > Notodonta > Notodonta ziczac. The sequence goes on from OU974047.1 coordinate 6,732,879, forward strand.
ACTTATTTGAAGTTAAACGTAATGTCATTTTTAATATTAATGTGCGTACATTTTCCTATTTATCTTGGTCATATTTTTTCTCTTATATTCTATCTGTTTTCACTTGTTCTGTCTACCTGAACCTGTAACTGTTGATACTATTCGTCTACTTATATGTGAAAGCTCATAATTGGCCTTGCCTTACTTTATGTTTCTTGTTATTGTATTATTTAGCTGTAAGCTTTCCTAAAGTTTTAAGATAATATAAAATACATTTACCCTTATTTTCGAATTCGATCTCATAGCCGATGATCTATCGCGAACCTGGTCCTCCATAGTTAGCACATTTGTCTGGGAGTACCAATGGCCCGCATGCATGAATTCACTGTCTTCATCCAGTTTTGAATAATGCAATTTGAAATTTGTTCTCCTTCCGTGTTCATCAAACGCTACATCCCCAGTAAATCCGGTAATGACGGTCTGAAAATGCGAAGTAGGTTGGTACTGTGGTAAATTTTTCGTATCGAGATCACCACAGTGAGTAGGCAAATCCAATTGAAGTCAATTCCCATGCATTACAATTGGGACTATAACTTTTTGTACGTGTCAACGATCTTTTTGCTAGCCTTTTCCTCATTTATTTTTGTATTAGCTTCTGTCTATACCTGCCTAAGTACCTACCCTGGGCTGCTACTCTGCAAATCGACAACGATACATTCGAAACGATACGACATTACTTCGAATATATCGACCTTACCCTACTCTAACAAATGTTCGAATTCCTTGTCGTGTATCGTATCCATAGACTATGTTCGGAGTGAATGATACGAATAATAAATGCAAAGTTTGTTGAAAACCTGAATATTCTCTATGGCCTCATTTGTTTTATCTGTGGGGCAGAGACACAAAAATAGATAAAGAAACTAATATTTATACATAAGACTCGCTAGCTCTATCACGCTCGCTGTTTTTTGTATAGCGCTGTTTCACTTTATCCATTGTATTATCTATAGACTTTTTATGTATGGTCACAAGCGTATTGAGTTAATCTGTGTTCATAAACCAAAACAAAACTTGCTTTTACTTTTATTTTATAGCTTCTTGACAAATTAATCATCGGGAATGCTTATATATTATTGAAAAGTTCCCGCATTTGCTGCCTCCTCCTTCTATGGGCAATATTTACTTTCCTGATGGCTTCAAAGGGAAAAATCATGACATTGTAATCAAAAACTTTTACAGAAGTCAGCAGAGGAGCTCATGGCTACACTGATAAAAACATCAACATAACATCTCAAACATCTCATCATGCAACTGTTTTATTCGTTTATTATTTATTTATCACGAATTTAAATGTCATTTTACACCGAATTGCTATAAAATTAACCAAACGATAATGCCGGCGACGTCCTAAGAGGTGTCGTTGAGATTATCGCAAAAATTACGTGTTGGTCGTTGTCAAATTCGAATATTCGTGTCCGACATTTAAACCTAAGAGTAGGGTTAAGCTCGATATATCGGATTATGAATCGTTCGTTCCGACATCGACACGACACTAAAAACGATGGAACTTAGAGTAGGATTCGACACGACAAATGTCACGATATATCGATTATCGTTTTCAAGAGTAGCACCCCTGATCATCGTATCGATAAGAACGCAAATATATTGCATAATTTAATTTACCTTAATCAAAGCTTCCCGCAGTTTATCGCCAAAAGGCCACGGCATATATTCAGATCTACTGTTTTTAAAACACAGTTCCGGCAGATATAAATTCGCTGGTTTCTCGTTGATGCTTCTGATTGCAATTTCAATGTGATTAAGAGCGTCGGCGGCTAGTGCAGTCTCCAACTGAACAAATATTTTTTTTTTGACAAACAAGTTTACCATTCCCCTGATGTAAGCAGTTTCCGTGGCCTATACAGGTGGAAACAGAAATGGTATACTTTGAAAAAAAAGCTTAACTTTGTATTCTAAAACTATCAGCTTTGGAGGAAGCTTGAAAAACAAAAGGTGTTATAGGGATACAGCTGTTGACAGATTTCATAAGTCCACAAACCTTCATTATTTCAACTGTCCCACAAAGCCGAGGTCGCGTTCCGATCCGGTTGTAGATATACGAAAAATATATGTAAAATTGACAATTTGTAAGTGCCCCCCGTAGGCCTAAACAAAATAAATGATTTGAATTTGAATAGTTTTAGATTTACAAAGTAAAGTTGCAAAATAAATAGTATACCCTTTCAGTTTCACAGTAGATGTTTGCAATACTAATGGCATTGCTCGCACCTTGTCGGTCTGAAGAGGACTTGACTTAATGTTATGATCATCACCTTAATTATCTCGGTATCACCCATTCCTTTATCCTTCCACTTTTCACTGTTCGGCAACGCCAGGTGTAGGGTGGACACGTTTGCCATAAGGGCAGGTATACTCTTGAAGTTTAGAGTGTGTGCGTCTAGATTCGTTAAAATAAAACTCTGTAAGGTAAATAAACATTTATATCAAGTGCAATATTCCCCAAAAATAACGGCAGGCGAATTCACCAACTGTATAGTCCCAAACTTAGCAACGGTTGCACTATGGATACCGTACGACGGAGTGGGGCGATTCCAGAGACCCCCAGATCAGGGCAAATTTCAAAAAGGCTATATCCGAAATTTCTTTGGCAGATATCGAACCCACAACCACTCGGTGCAGTGAGTCGAGCGGCCTGCACTCGAACCACTGCGCCAATCGGTCGTCTAGGACGCATTCATTTCACCCGCGTTTCGATGCTAAAAATCAGAATTGGTAATACTCTCGATAATAATATTTATTTTGTCAAAAACGTGTTACAATTTTTATACCTACCAGGTATTCAGTCGAATTTTCAACTCGTGTGACCTCTTCCATGTATTTTAGAATATTTTCCACCTTACAGTCTAGAATGTGGTAGGTCATTCGTTCCACCTTAAATATATCTTTGAATGTTTCTCTATTGTCTTGATCGGGGTACAACTTTTTATATAAAATCGGTTCCATTGTATTCGGCCAAGAGTTAATAACTTCTTGAAGCCGGATGAAGCCTGTTACAAAGTAACGAAAAACTCTTTATTATATCTACCTATCAGAGAGACTATTTTTTTGTTAGAACTCTGCGCATTTTTGCTCTTGTGATCACAAGATCGGATGCCGTAGAGCTGGAATTACCACAAACGTAGAACTCTTAGATATATATTTTTATGTTATAAAGTCGGCAAACGAGCGTACGATCCTCCTAATGTTAAGTAGTTATTTTTGCCTATAAATAGCTTGCAATACCAAAGGCTCGGGCGGCTCCCGGCTCTCTCACTGATCGTGCGAAACGCAGGTATAATGCTACCTTACGCTGCTCTCCTGTTCCTCCTGAGGATAGTACTGCCCTGGTCGGGCTAGCCTAATGCTTAGCCATACCTAATGAATAATTTATTTTTATTGCATAATTATATAATCTATGTACAGCTGCAGCTCCGTCATACAATATGGACTGGATTTGGAATACCAGTGTGAATGTCAATGAGGACCATCATAGAAGAAACAGAGGTTGACTGGTACTGGAAGCCAGATGATGATGTCCCACTCATAGGTCTATGCTTAAGGCATGAATGATTACTTTTTTATGATTACAAATTATTATTGAAATTATTTGATTTATCTCACAAATAAATGAAGATTATTATAATAATAAGTACTTGTTATCTTAAGTGTTCATTAAAAAAATGTTTCTCAAATAAACATTTTTTGTTTTGTTACTTTTTTAAAGATTTTTATATAAAAAAATGTGGTAATTTGACACTTAAGTATATTATTTCACAAATTCCTTTTACATTTTTTAAGTGTTTAATCCCCTTACAGAATGAAATTCGCTTCTTTTCTTAGCCTGGATATATATCCGATATATGTCGGATATATATCAACGAATCGGATTTTTGATATTTATTATAAAAATCGGATTTTTTCGAACCATGTTATCTACACACTTACTGGAGTCATCCTCGTACAAGATGGTGAATTTGTCCCACATCATGGTTTTGTCTTTCATTAATGCTGCGTACGCTTTGGAGATCAGCTCTGGTGGGGGATGATAGGAAAATGTATACCAGTCGTCCTCCATGGTGCTCGTGGGCTCCCATCCCAGGGACAAATAAGATATCTGAAATGTTAATAATAATAAAAATATATATTTTAGCCCTTTTGACGTCCCACTCCTGGGCATGGGCCTCCCCTCACTACGAGGGGGATTCAGGCCATAATCCACCACGCTGGCCCAGTGCGGGTTGGCGGATATCACATGTCTATCGAAAATAGGTTAGATTTTCTAAGACATGCAGGTTTCCTCACCATGTCTTCCTTCACCGCAATGACAATGAATGAATTGCAATGTTCACGGCCGAATATTTAATAGTTCCTATTTTCTATTTGAGATGTCGCTCGTAATATTTACTGTGTAAGGGGCATCGTAAAGAAAACTGATGCCATGGATTCAACTCATTATTCTGAACCCCAAGAGTTGGAATTTTAAAACAGCCAAAAAAACTGCTTTTAAAAATTGATTTTAGCATGTATGTACCAGGCCCATGTTTACGTAGTTATACCGAGAGGCGGAGTTTTAGTCTTTACTGCCCTAGACCGTGCACGAGTAGAACCAGCCGCCCTTTTCAGCTCATCGTTTCCTGAGACGTATAATTATAAATTAACTTCTATCAAAGTTAAGTATGTCGAGAAGAAATAAGAATAGATGAACAATAAAACATTGAAACATTAAACAACAACGACACTAACTTTTTTTCCGTGCTTAGTACTTTATCGTACTAATCCTACTATCCTACTAATATTATAAATGCGAAAGTTTGTGAGAGTGGATGTATGTTTATTACTCTTTCACGCAAAAACTACTGAACGGATTTGGATCAAATTTGGAACACAGATAGTTTATAACCGGGATTAACACATAGGATACTTTTTAACCCGCATCCCGAAATTTTTGTTAAGTTAAATAAATGTAGTTAAATAAGTTAAGTAATAATAAATCAATCTCAAGTCTTAGGGTGATATTGAGTAGACGAAGTCTGAGACCTATTTTGAAAATGTCATCCTTATGTCATACCAAATAGAAGAAGAAAGATGATTGGGCATTTCATACGACATGACGTTTTCATGAAAACAATCATAGAAGGGAAGATAGAAGGCAAGAGGGGAAGAGGAAGACCTAGGAGTAGCTATTTCGACCAAGTGAAGGAAAAGTGATTGCCGTCTCGTATGAGATGGTCAAAGAACTGACAAGAGCATCGCTCTTAAGTTTATGATGATGATGTCATCCCAGTACAAAATGACTTGTCAAAAGCCTACTTAAGATTGCTCTCAGACTTGAGATCTCTTTATTAATGAGGGCCTTAGTGAAGTCTCATGTTTTCAATGGTTTTTTTAGCTACGATTAGCCGCCCCTAATATCTGGCCGCCCTAGGGAAGCTTAAGGGAAATTCGCCTTGCCTTCACGCGTTAAAATGAAAGCAGCTATAATGGATATTTTGAAGCCGTTGGAGATAGAGGGTTACTTACGTTAAGCCGGTTGCACAATAGACAAATATTGTCACAAATGCCGTTGGTTGGTCTAGCATCAATCAATGCCACAATGCCTCTTTTTTCCGATGTGAATGAACACACTGAAACATTGTAAATACATTTTATACACAATACAGTTAATATATAGGTACCTAATTTGTTTTAATAATAGCCGATTAGGATTTTAAAGTTAACGTACATGGAGGTATACTGTAAAGATATGCATACTTTAGTGGTGGTTCTTGATTATATAGGGCCCAGTCCCAGGCGCAAGATCTGGAGAGCTCCTATTGACACTACTAAAAATTAATGGTTCACCAAAAGGAACAATAAAGAAAATACATATTTTTAATTTTGGAATTAACAAAACCACCAAAATATGATAAGGAAAATATATGGTTTTTGATCCATTTCACTGAGGGCCCAGGTATGCGCCTCAAGCGCCCGTACTATTCCTTCCCTGTAACCTATGTGTAATAGTAGGTACCTATACTTTAAAACCCCTGTAAACGGACAATTTTATTTAACAAATACTTACCTACTTTTGGTATTTTCTGAAAATATTTTTTTTGTATTTCAATAACCCACTGATAGATGGCGCTGTCGGTATGAAAACAAGCTTGGATGATCAAAATGCTACTTACATTCCAAAGATGTTGAATAACTGTCCAGTACCTGTGATTCCAAGTACCTTCCGTGATATGTCCGCGATCCGCCAGACTCAATTATTTTCTGAAATGCTCTCGAGGAACTTTGTAGTGACAGCTGGTTGAACAGCCCTCCTGAAAACAATAGCTATAGTTTGTATCCATAATCGTAAATACACTATTTTTGAACCACTCATTTTAAGTAGGTACTTATGGAAATACACGCGGTAAGAGCATTCCTTATAAAAAGCGAGTAAAGATAGAGAAAGCACATGCAATTATTTTTATAATTACAACAATAACCTTTATACTTTTGGGTCAAAAGTGTTGACACCCTACATCAATGCCTAATTATCTATATATATATCAATGTTTTGACATACCGACCGGGAAAATGTGTGAAAATGTAGGGACATCTGAAGCATTTTGTACGACCACAATTGTTGTGAAAAATATTATATGTATCAAGGTTATCATTTTAGGTCCTGCAAGAGTTATTTAGACGATGCGGCGCGACGGCCGCCTGCGCACCGTCTGAAGTATTTTTGGAAAACTGTATTAGGTCGCGTCGCGTGAGCCGACACGTTTCGCCGTCACATATGGACGGACGACGCTACGCCTTTAGCAATAGCCGACAAAGACTGATGAACATTTCGTACCTGCCCTATTCATTGCAGTTTTTTTCCTTTTCGCATTTAACAGCATGCTCTAACAGCAAGCATACTTACATAAACATCTTTGTAAAATCAGCATCACTAACCCCGTTAAAAAAAAAAACAACATTAAGTGCCAGATTTTTTTTACATGAAAATAAGTTATGCTTTCAATTTTAATAAATAATAAAGAAGAAGAAAATAAGAAAGAAATTATATGGGTCACAATATTGTCATTATAGGTGGTGGTCTTGCGATTCTGTTCTCGGTTGTACAGTCAACATCAAAAATAGCTATGATCAAAATATGCAATGTCCAAAATAATCACACACCTCATAATAGTAGGACACCATAGTATGATCACACAATATTGTTGATTTTGATCATAGTATTAGAGTAATTTTGGTAAATTTTGAGCTCGATAAAATAATCGAAACTAAAATATACTGCTTGTCGCCTCTACATATTTCTATCTCTACAAAAGTTTAATTTAGTTCGAGTGAACGGCTAACCAACATTCATTCGCTGAGCGGTTCCTCCACAAATTGTTATAAAATTATAGTTTTAAAGTAGACCATGCGCTTGTAGTAGATATATTATAAAATGTGGTGGTTTTTACTCCTTCTTGTACTTATACAAAGGTGCGAGCCTCAGTTTCATCACCATGAGGCTGAACGTCAGGTTTCCTATCAAATAGGTAAGTGTTTGTTTGTATCACTCAGCAATATATTATTTTATTTATTTATTTGTCACACCTGGCAGCGGCCCAAGCCGAGGTCGTGTCCCTTGTGGCGCCCTTGAGCTAGCTGCCCCCTGCCCCTCTGGCTGGAGCGCACTTGCGCTCGCCCTCTCTCCGGGTGAAGTTGTTATGGCCACTCTGGCCAACAACATATAGTCATATAAAAAATATAAAAAAACCTGTAGGTATATAGCTTACAGCCTTAAGCCATAAGACAAATGCGTGTAAAAGTCGCAAAATTATCAACAAATATGACTGCACTGAACAAAATAAATAAATATGTGAATAAATTGTTTACAACATAAAAATAACACGATCCAAATTTCAGTTATAATGTGCACGAATTTCAGAGGATGGACTGGCCATAGACACCAAACCGTTGATCAGATTTTATCAAACCAAAACTACATATCAATAAAAATATTTCCGTATGTCCTGACCATACTTAAAAGACGGGTAACTCGTATTATCCTTCAAAATAATTTCTACCTATTGAGACCCTATAATAAGACACAATAGAAGCCTACACTATTGTTCGATATAGGAGCTCCAGGTTTTATGGAATATGAAATATACAGGTTGAAACAGAAAGGTCAATCCTTTTTTTACAAAACTTAACTTTGTAATTCTAAAACTAAGTATCAGCTTTGGAGGAACCTTGAAAAAAAGGTGTTATAGGAATACAGCTTTTGACAGATTTCACAAGTCTACAAAACCTCACCTGTCCCACAAAGCCGATAGTTTTAGATTTACAAAGTAAAGTTGCAAAAAAATAGTATACCCTTTCTCTTTCACCTAGTATAGGTATGGCAAACATTATAAACAGGCAACTATGATTTGCAGTGGGCATATTCGAGATGAACGCTAACACCCAGCGGCTGGCCTTCAACGAGAGCATGGGCCATGTGAACAAGCTGGAGCCATTCATTATAGAAACTAAGAGGAGCGACAGCTACACTGTGTGGAGCGAATGTTGTAACGGTACGAACTCGTCCGTCACGTGCACAAATATTAATCAAATTAATATCTAAATAGTTTAATTTCTAATTATCAAACTAATTTCTAAATAGAGACATCAATTTAATTAATTATAATAAAATTATTCTTAAATCTTATTTAAAACAAATTGTCTAAAAATGATTTAATATTTTTAATGAAACGTAGGTAGCAGGATTAGTTAGTTACCTATCGGGGATTTGGCTTGACGGCGCGAGCGGGGGAACTGGGGAGATGAACCTGCGTGTGAGGCCGGAAGGACGCGAGGGGGTGTGCGGGGGGTGGATTGGTGGAAGGGGGATAGTCAACGGTGGGATCCCGGAAGGTACACAGGAGTAGAAGATTTTGCAAATAAGTATTTAATATTATTTTAAAATTGGTTAGTTTCGCCTGTTCCTGGTAAGTTCCTATTCAACAAAGTAATTAATTTTACATTTTTATATTAGAATGGAAATTAGCCTAGGTATTAGTGTCCACAGCTTAGGATAGATGTAGGATGATTCTTTTTTCAAATTCAAACAATACGCGCGTCGAGTACAATCATGGTGGTGCGTACAAGTTGAAACCTGTACAATCATGCATTAACTACATTAGAGAATATTAACAAAAATATAAATATAAATTATTGATAGGATAGGTAGGACCTTTTGTAATATCCATGGAGTTTCTTGCTCATTCTTCTCCATTGGATTAGGTTTACGAATGAGTGGTAAAGTCTTATTTTTGCATTGCTTAAACATACATAATTTAACTTTGATACCTCTACATTCTTACTGTCAATTTCAATACTATCAAGTATAGTACAAGTAATATTGCTTTAATAATTGATTGAACATAATATCATTTGGTTCAGAGATGAGAATCTGGATGGATTGAAACTGGCTGATAAGTCTATCTAAGTATTTACTTATTCCTCGGCTAAAAGCTTGATGTTTTGGATCATACTTGGGGCGGTAGACCCTGTTGGCAATCACGAAACAGTAGATGATAGAGTTGCTAACAAGTCACTGATCTAATTTATCAGCTTTCAATATAACTACAATCCAATGATGGTCACACTTGGGGCGGTAGACCCTGTTAGTATTCTCATCACAAGTAGATGATCGAGATGCTAACTAGTCACTGACCTGATTTACCAGCTATATAACTACAATCCTATGTTTGGTCATACTTGGGGCGGTAGACCCTGTTGGTATTCTCATCACAAGTAGATGATCGAGATGCTAACAAGTCACTGACTAAACTTAGCGAATGTGTATCTATTAATATTATAGACTTATGAAGCAGAAGAAATCCTGAAGGTCTTGTTAATGGCCAAATGATTGGAATATACTTTTCCTATTTAAAGGAAGTAAATTAGACAATTTTAGCTGATATTAAAGTTGTACTAAAAAAATGTATTAATTTAAAATAGTTGACTGAGTGACAAGTCAAGGAGGGAAAATATATATGAGATGTTTCCCATAGTCGGGCAGCGTGGAATGGGGCTCCCGACCTTGTCCAAAAACAAATAATTGCTGCATAATATCTTTGATATAACCGTCATCCACTAGTTCATATTATTTGTGTATAATTATTACTTTCACATAGAGTAATTAAGGACATAAACCTCTTCAACATTAAACTTAGGTTGAATTAGGACAGTTTTATTTATACTTAGAACATAGAATATTAACGGTTTAGGTTAGATTAGGGAGTATTTAATGTAAGTATGTTTGTCCTTAGAATACCAATCTTTCACTAAAAGAATTTAGGTTACTATTCTCGGTTCACTACGTTAGGTCCTATAACTACTAGACGATACGGATCACTTGGCCATTATTATATTCAAACATTTCAAGAGATGCCCGGGGTGTGTGGCTTGGGTTGTTACAATGTGAGTACAACTCATATTATAAACTACCACATAAACTAAGATTTCATCCAAGTAAATATTTTCAAGCATACTTCCAAACATTATATTGCTATTAAGATCCTGGTTAAAAACGGTACAAGAATATTTGTTAATCTAGACATTCTTACAACATTCTCATTCTTATAAGTAATTTAATTACAGGAACCCTCAACCCCCTTATTAATAAACGTATTTCTATTTCCAGTGTGTTCAAGAGAAAATTTGCACCCAGTGGCGATTTTCGGACCACAAAGTCCAATTTCAGACGGTACGATCAGAGATCAGGCCGCGTTAGCCAACCTACCGCACATACAAGCGACATGGCAACCCTTGGACCCTGAGATAGAACAGCATAGTAATGAAGAAGCCGGTGAAGAGCCCGCTTACAAGAAGATGTCAATTAACTTCTACCCTGACTCAGATCAACTTGCACTAGCATACGGGAAACTCCTCAAGTATTACAAATGGGAGAATTTTGCAGCACTGTATGAAGATAATTTTGGTATACATAGATTGATAGATGTCTATTAATAAAAGTAATGAACACTAAATCAACTGAAAATGTACCAAGTACTGAGTAATTGCATTGATTACAGGATTATTGCGGATACAAAAAGTTTTATCTGAGATCTCTGATAAATCTAGAATAATAGTACACAGACTAGATCCTGATGGAGATAACCGTGGGGTATATTTTTATGTCTGATATTGTCAACAATTCTCGCGATATTTTTTTTCCTTAACTAATCAATTATCCAACTTGACTTAATTATCTTTCAGATATTCAAAAGATTAGTAAAATATCAAGATGTCAGCCGTTTCCTGTTGGACTGCCACGCAGATCGTATTAAGAAATACATGGAAGAGGCTGCTGAATTAAAAATGTTCAACGACTACCAGGTATACGTACATGAATTGTTATTTTCCTTTGTCAATATCTGGACATCATATTGCTCTAGCTACATCATTGAATATTTGTTAAAATACTGTTTTCTCTACTATAGATTCCAATTTCTGAAATCTCTCAGTAAAACAATTATAGCTCCAAGTTTGAATAATGGCATTGGTGAAGGCGCCTGTCTAGCCCGCGAAATTCAAAATTTTCGAGTATTTTTATAGTTTATCCAAAATCTGAAAACATTTAAGATAACATTTTGTGATTTACTACAAACACAGTATGCAGTGCGTTTATTAATACATTTATTTTACTCTAAATATTATCACGGTGGATATGATACTAGTTAATCACTAAATATACAAAAAAAACGTTCTTGAAATGTTTTAGAGTAAGTTGGATATATTAATAAATGCACTGCACACGGTATCTGTCGCAAATTACAAAATGTGCCTTTTATTATTGTCAGATTTTGAAAAAATTCTAAAAAACCTCAAAAAATTTGAACTTCGCGGGCTAGATGGGCGCTTTAGCCTTAACCTGTCCGATCTGATATCGTTGCAAATCTAAATCATGGCTGCATAGCAACTCAAATTTATAGGGCAAAAAACCTGCACCTTTTATTTATTTCTTGTCGCCTACTATTTGCAACGAATATTGACACCATTATTTGATTAAATTATGTTTTTATTTTGTGCGGCGTGAGCCCACTATCTAGCCTAACACCCGGAGCAATCCAAATCCACAAGTACCGCAAGGCTCTACTAATCCATACATAATTATGCAGTAAATACAAATGGATAGGCAATATTGATAATCTTTGAGTCATTGATATATAAATCTTCACAGCACTATGTTTTAATGAGCATGGATACTACAACAGTAGCAGAGAGCTTCATGAACCTGCCGTCGAACATGACTTGGCTCAGCATGTCGGAGTACATAAACCTCATGGGCGCACAGCACCCTCTAGCACCAAGAGTTGGGAAATGGGTCGATGAGCCAGATTTTTCTGCCAAAGTGGGGCACTATAAGGTTAATCATATTAATATTATTATTCAGCACCATCCATTTTACTTTTACAACTCGATGTAGATGTCGCGGCCAAATAGCTTAATTCGCCGTTCAATTAACAGCCTAGGCACTTAACTAAACAGCGCCGTTCAACTAACAGCCTAAATGATATTCAGCCGTATCGTCTGTTACAACATTTAATAAACTGGCTGGCTAATGCTTAGGCAACTGGTTGACATTTAAGTACTACAAATCTTTTTCAAAATACTACCCAAGCAGAGCGACCCAGATGGGTTTAGGTTAGGGTAAGTTTTTTTATGACCCCACAGAAATCCCACCCGGCAAGTAGATTCGGTGGATCTAAACAATTTCGTAAAATATCTAATAAAATTATTCCATCAAAGTTTTGTCATTTTTGCCGACGCCATATTGACCAAAGAGAATATAATAGAGATATTGACAGTTTGGTGAGTTTCGGCGCTAGGTGGCAGAAAATAGAACTAAATTGAAATGAACAGGCTAGGCAAGTAATCAAACGCCATCGATCTAAGTCATTTGCCTAGCTGTTTGATCAAATGGCTGAATATCATTCAGGCCACTAGTTGAACGGCGCTATTTAGTTAAGTACCTAGGCTGTTAATTGAACGGCGAATTAAGCTATTTGGCTGCGACATAGATAAACTAACTGACGATGAGTTAGTGTCGGAGATCATAAGAGGTACCCACTGATGTGTTTATTTATAAATATAAATTGCATATTTTATTTTAATAGCTTGAAGCCCTAATAATGGATGATGTAGCCAACCACGTAGCAAAAGCACTGACAACTTATGATAACTTAATACCACCAAAATTCAGTTGCGAGGAAGAATATCCCTGGTCGTTTGGAGCGAAACTTCAAGAAGCAATTTTGAAGGTACTTAATAGTTACAATCAATCTCACTATAAATAAAAACGATGGTGTACTTTAAAATGTGGTGAACGGAATGCTCTGGAATATTTTATTAAAATCAAATATACGTTTTTAGACAAACTCTGAAGGTGTTACTGGATTAATAGAATTTGATGAATTTGGTCGAAGGAAAAATTATGTTTTATATGTTAATGAAATCCACCAGAAGAAATTAAACACTGTCGGTAGATGGGAATCTGCAAACCCTGACGCTATCATTGACACCAGACCGCCTTCTGACGACGGAAGTACAATACAGTCGAATAAGCATTTTATTGTAAGTAAATTCACGTGTATCCAAAGTCATAGATTGTATGGACCAAATTATTTGATTAATTAAATGATTGCAGATTATATCCCGCAAAGCTAAGCCCTACTTTTCAGACAAAGAACCTTGTCCAAAAGATGATGAGAACTGTGTAGAAGAGAATGCCGATCCTAAGTTCGAAGGTTTCTCCGTCGACTTGGTGCAGGAGATATTCAAAATTTTTAAAGAAGAAAATTACAGTTACACTTACGAATTTGTTCATAAAAAAGACAAACAATACGGAAAATTCAACGAACAGACTAAGAAATGGGACGGCTTGATCGGTGATCTCTTAGATAAAGTAAGTGATACTATGGTATATTATATAAAATTGCTTGACACAATTCCTTCAGCCTATATGAAAAGAATGACTTTACCTCTATGGTAATGTTGTTCTAAATTATTAATTTGCAAATCTCTTCATATTCCCTTTGAACCAAGAAGTTAATAAAAAGTTATCCCAATTAAAATTATTATCACTTCCTGAACGATGAAGGTAAACATCGTCACACTTATTTCGAAAGACTTCTGAAGTTTGCCCGCACCCGCACTCAGCCAGTGTGGTGGATGGAGTCCGGCCGGAATCCTCATATTGAGAGAAAATAATCTATATACTCTATACAAATAAATAAAATTGGAGTGTCCGTTTGTAATATCAAAAGAACACCTTTTCACTGCACACAAATGCATGAAAGTGTATACGGTAATTATAACAAAAACGCGATTCCAAAAGTTTATGTCTGTCTATCTGTCTGTGCGTTTGTTCTGGGTAATCTCCGAAACGGCTGGACCGATTTTGACGGGATTTTTACTAGAAGATAGCTGATGCTATAAGGAGTAGCTTATTTTAGAAAAACAAACAGAAAATAGACAACAAATGCTGCCTGTCGCGCGGGCTCAGAACCGGCGAGCAGGCTTTTGCGATATATAAACACGCAACATCGACTCGCCAATGTTAAATTACATTTTTGTTAAGTAAATTCTACGCGGAGGAAGTCGCGGGCACAGCTAGTAATAACTATAGATGTATTTCGTGCGATAAGTGAGAGAGCCGGAATCCCAACCCCGTACCATTCTCTTCCCTCTATCCCAGTTTCCAGTCCCATTTAGGTTAACAACGTGCGAGCAGTGCCTTTGGAATCTCAAGCATCTATAGGCTACAATAACTGCTTAACATCTGGTGTATCGGACGCTAGTTTGCAGAATTTATTAAATAATAAAATTAAATTAAAGCCTAAATACATATTCTTATTTAAAATAAAGCAGTGATAGCCGATTGGTTAAATCGCGCGTCTTGCGGGCACCAGGTCTTAGGTTCAAACCCCGGCTCGCACCTCTGGATTTTTCGAAATCTATGTGCGAATCATAATTTCTATATGATAATCACTTACGGTGAAGGAAAACATCGTGAGGAAACCTGCATGTCTTAGAAGATCTAACCAATTTTCGAAAGACATGTGAAATCCGCCAACCCGCACTGGGCCAGTGTGGTGGATTATGGCCTGAATCCCCCTCGTGTTGAGGGGAGGCCCGTGCTCAGGAGTGGGACGTCAAAAGGGCTAAATTATTATTATTTTATTATAAAATTAATCATTCGTTCTACTTTTATTGCCTTTACAGAGCGCTGATTTAGCAGTCTGCGATTTAACTATAACCGAGGAACGAAAAAAAGTCGTCGACTTTTCAGTGCCGTTTATGACTTTGGGAATCAGTATTTTATTCACCCAGGAACATGAATTGCCACCTGAGATGTTCTCCTTTCTTTATCCATACACTTTTGATGTTTGGATGCACACAGCCACCGCTTACTGTGTGGTATCCATTGTCCTGTTCGTTTGTGCAAGGTTTGTAAATTCGTTCATTCAAACCTATTTTACATCGCGTCCAGCTTCAAAATGATATTCTATAAATTTCAGAATATCGCCAGCTGATTGGGAAAATCCTGAACCGTGCGAGAAAGATCCAGAAGAATTGGAAAATATTTGGACATTTAAGAATTGTACCTGGTTAACAATGGGATCGATTATGACGCAGGGCTGTGACATATTACCTAAGTAAATATTATAGTATAGAGCAACACGCGTCCCTATTAAGAAACAGTATATCTTTAGATCCTCCTCAATATTGACGTTGACTGTGACCAAGATGTTCTTGTTTTCAGAGCAATAGGCACTCGATGGGTTTGCGGCATGTGGTGGTTCTTTGCGGTAATCGTATGTCAAACATATATCGCTCAACTGTCGGCTTCTATGACATCGGCCTTAGAAAACGAGCCAATCAACAGTGTAGACGACTTGGCTAAACAAACTAGAATTTTGTATGGCGCTCTAAATGGTGGATCAACGCTTGAATTTTTTAAGGTAATTGTGCCTTTAGATTACACATAAACACACAAATTAAATATTGACTCAGTTATTAGACAAAGTTAGCAGCCAAACTCGGTGAACAGATTCATTTTCAAGGGTTGAAAGTAGCCTAACTAGAATAGAATAGAATAACTCTTTATTGTACACTAAAGTTCGGAATATATCTAATAACATAAGAAAACAATCGTGTACATTGGGTGGTCTTATCGCAGACTGCGATCTCTTCCAGACAACCTTTGGATGGAGAGAATTATTTCATGTTGTCGAACTAGTAGTAACAGTGTATTCATTATTCTAGATGTATTTTAAACTTTTTTTGCACTAAGAACTTTTATCAATTTATCCTCGCCATTTATTTAACTTTGCAGTCGTCTAAAGATAAAACGTATCGCAAAATGTACGATAACATGATGTCCCACCCAGCCGTGCTGGTGTCCAGCAACGACGAAGGGGAAAAGAGGGTTAAAAACGGCAACAACAAGTATGCATTCTTTATGGAGTCGAGCACTATCGAGTACAAACTGAATAGGAACTGTGCACTCAAAAAAGTTGGCGGTGAACTAGACAGCAAAGATTATGGGATCGCAATGCCAGCCAGTGAGTGACCTTTTATTAAATACTAGCGGCCCGCCCGACTTCGCACGGGTACATTACGGTTACATTATTGCAGTTTTAGTAAGGATCCCTATTAAAAAAAAAAATATATAGCCTTATTCACCCGGGGATAGTAATAATAAAAATAAATAATTTAGCCCTTTTAACGTCCCACTCCTGGGCACGGGCCTCCCCTCAACACGAGGAGGATTCAGGCCAAAATCCACCACGCTGGCCCAGTGCGGGTTGGCGGATTTCACATGTCTTTCGAAAATTGGTTAGATCTTCTAAGACATGCAGGTTTCCTCACGATGTTTTCCTTCACCGTAAGCAAGTGATAATCATGTAGAAATTATGATACGCACATAGATTTCGAAAAATCCAGAGGTGCGAGCCGGGATTTGAACCCAAGACCTGGTGCCCGCAAGGCGCGTGCTTTAACCAATCGGCTATCACTGCTTTTTAGCCGGGGATAGTGTAGCTTCCCAACTGTGAAAGATTTTTTCAAATCGGTTCAGAAGTTTCGGAGCCTATTCAATGCAAACAAACAATCAAATCTTTCCTCTTTACAATATTAGTATAGACAAGTCATAAAATAATTTAATTATATTTATGCTAACGTTAAGTGCTTATACAGATTCACCATTCAGAAAGCATATTAATAGAGCGATATTGAAGTTAAAAGAACAAACTAGACTGGATGAAATCAAGAAGAAATGGTGGAACGAGAAATACGGTGTAGTTAAATGTGAAGTAAGTTATGCAACCAGAAATAATAACAAAATTTGACCATTTATTTTTTAAATTGGCAAGTCAAGTTACGAATTCAGACTAATGTAAACAAAAACACCAAATTGAGACACCGTGGTCCAGAATTGTCCCCGCGGGAATCGAACCCTCAAACACCCGGTGCAGTGAGCTGAGCGGTCTATCGTCCCCTTATACATAGTATTGTCTGCTTCTCAATAAAGATTGAAATCTCCACTTAACTACATGAGAACATGATTATTACGTTGTCCTTTAAATCTAAATCTTTTAAATCACATGACACATACAATAGGTAGGTAAGTACTTTGCATATAGAAGTAATGGCTTAAATAGTGTTATAATTTTAGGCGAAAAAGGATAAAAACGACGTGGAAGGAGATCTGGAAATTGAGAACTTAATCGGGCTGTTCGTGGTGCTCGTCGTCGGTCTGGTGTTCTGTCTCTTCATAACAGCGATCGAGTTCATGAACGAAGTCCGTAACATCGTCGTACGAGAACAGGTGCGTCCCTCTAAAATGGATAATTGAAGTCTGGGACCGGTCTTGAGTACACATTTGTCATTTAATTTTGTACCGACTGGGATAATATTTCCAAGATCACTCTCAGACTTGAGATTGATTTATTAAAACAGGCCTTAGTTTGCATTTCAGTGTCAGTGACCATAGACAATAATAACCATAATTATGCGAAAGTGGTATTTAAAAAAACAACTATTTTGTTTTATTCAAACAATGTGGGTAGATATTAAAAAAAAATCTTGTGACATCGGGTCTATCCTCAGATTACAAAAATAGGGTGATTTGAATGTTGTTACAATAATAATGTAATTTACAGGTTACTCACAAAGAAGTCTTTATAAAGGAGCTAAAAGCGTCACTGAACTTCTTCCAACTGCAAAAGCCTGTTCTCCGTAATCCCAGTCGAGTGCCATCTGTCGCCCCTTCTGAAAACAGCAGCGATGGGAAGCGAGAGAGAAGAGCCAACACCATCGAAGACTTTTTAGATTTGGAAAAAGAAGTCCTATGAAAAGGAAGTCCTACATAAGATTGGAAATAAAACCAAAATACGATTTTGTAACAAAGATAGGACTACTCTAATGTAATCTGTTTTCTAGCTTTCACGTTTCTGCAAATACTAGATGCCTTATTTGACCTATTTAATAATTTTATTTTGTTTTTTTTATAAAAAACGTAATTTATTAAAATGTACATAGGGTCTAATTGTAATAAACTAATATTTTTACTGACCTCTATCGTTATCAGTCCTCATCTCTTCCCCTTCTAAATTGCAAAAGAATGCTTTAAAAGGTCACAAGAAAGGGCAAATGGGTGTTATTTAATCACAAATAAACTTATCGTCAGTAACATTAATTAACTAATTAACAGTCATTTTATCAACAAATCCGATATCGCTATCGGTGATAATGCGACACGATGTTAATGACATTGGATAAGAACACCTAGGTAGCGCTAGTGTCTTGTTACACAACTAGATTATATTTCAATTTCCTCACCAAACTTCGATGACTTCCTATTTTCTAAAGAAAGTTTTGTCCTTTTGTATAATTTCCTCAAGTTTATAAACAGCGATGTTGTTCTAATCACTTTGCGTAAAATAGAAATTGTCCAAACCGACTTTGGCACTCTTCAATGACGTTGAAAGATGCGACTACAACGTCCGGACTCGTTGGGTCAAAGTGATTTAACTTTGGTGAAGATGGTTTGTGAACTTTCAAGGGAAAATACCTATTCATCATGATTTATGCGTTTAATTGAAATTCCAGAACGCTTGCAAGGCAACAGATTATTGGTTATAAGGCTAATTAAAAGAAAGTGCCAACCTATACCTATATTGGTCAATACAGTTAAATCGATGCACTACTGTTGCAGACGTAGGCTTTGTTCAGACGGATAGGATGAGCGTATTTAGTTTATTTAATTGTATTTGAAATAAAATTCTTGAAAAATATTCGTTACTTTGTTTTATTTGTCTTGAGTTGTCTCTGCTTCCTTCATAAAGTTCCTATCCGTCTGAACAGGCTTAAAATAAGCACTTTTTTATTTATTTATTCAGGACAACAAACAATTGCATAATAAGCTTAAGTACTTATAGATGATGTAGTAACAAATAAGGAGAAATTACACAACCAGCACCGTTATCCACAAAATAAAACATACTAAACTACACTATTAAGTCCATAAAGATTATTTAACCTTTCACGAGGTAGCACGGAGTACCTGTAACCGTCATTTGGATCCATTCAGTTAGTAAAACGATTTTGTTTAAAGTCGTATTGTTAGTTGATTAGTCCCATCCGGGCCATGCACGTGCTGGACGACACAGGCTGACTCCGCAACGATGCACGCGACTCCTGATCGGAAATGAGGGAGCCGTCGAAAACCCGCACTATCATTATATTCTGCCGCTTCAAAACACTGCCTAATCCCACGACAATTTCAAACGAACGATATCCATTGAGGCGGTCATACGAGTGGCGATGTCGATAGCCTGGGTTGATTGTGTGTCGTATTGCGAATGGAGCGACCGAACGTAAACAGTGTCGGTCCACGTCTCTTGCGCAGCAATCAGTTGTGGCGAAAGAACGCCAAATCTGCGCGAGGTTCAGTGGCGCGGGAGCCACGCAGTGTGATGGCCGTTTCGTGGTTCGCTGTGGCAGCGCTGGCCGCGACCGCGCTCGGTGCCACAATTACGCGTAAGTTCTGTTTTCATAATAATAAATTTGTTTTAATATGTGAACAATGACAAATTGAGCAAAATATGAGTATTGTATTGATGCAGAGGAATCTTAGAAGGGTCACACGTGCTAGATAGACGTCATATAGTCATCAGTTTTAATGAACGCATGAACGCTTCATCGGTACGGTGATAAATCAAATCAAGTCAAAATAATATAGTTATTGTGTCATACCCTTGTCTTCGATAGAGCAGCTGAGGTGCTCCGAGGACCTGCAGTAACTAGATGATATTAGGTACCATGGCAATCGACATACCTACATAGAATATAATCTGTTAATTATTTGTTAATTACCTATGCCTACTAATTTACTGTTTAGCTTGTGATAAGAGAAAAGGATAAGTACTCTACGTACTTTTATTTTAATTGTGTTGTGCACTATTCCCCAAGTAGAGCATCTAACCAGTAAAAATAATAATATTGAAACTATTGCGTTAATATACACATAGAAAAGTAGTTGTGATATATCCATTATTTAGCTCCATCGCCCTTTGTAAAACGTTTCAATCAAAACCAATTGAAGCTTCCTACTGAGATATCATGTTCATATCATTCGACTATTACTTAAGGACATTTAGTAATAGTAATAGGTTAGGTATATATGCTTAAAACACTCTCTTTTAATAACTATGAAAAACCTGTCTAGACTATTACACAATTACCCAGCAAAGTAGTTCCTTATTTACATAATACCTACTGAGGAATGAACTTATACAGAGTTGTTGTTATTATGATTTCATATTTTATCTACAAACGTAATATCTGACGACACAAAAGGAACACTCTGTTGGTATTTACGTAAAAGGACTTAAAAAGTGCGTCAAAATTTATGAAACTTCCTTTAAGATAAAAATAACTTTTTATACTTGTTTAAATAGTGGTGTTGATATTTATTTCGGTCTTCACAAAAAGGACATGACACCGTCATGTTACGTGTGTATTTAAAATGATATGACCGTTTTTGACAAAACAAATATAAATTATCGGTGCCAAGTTAACCGTGTGAATCAATGTGATAAAAAACCTAATCTGTGCGACGCAAATAAGTACTTACAGTGTTTTCGATAGGATGACTCAAACTTTTTATTTTTACATCAATTTAATGTTAACATCTGATTTATATTATGCAGTCTTCAACACTAGTGTGATAAATTGCATTTGATAAACTCTGGAAGTTTCCATAATATAATAATAGAATAATAGTTATTATCAAAACCAGACATTTTATTGAGGCGTATTTTTAAAGTGTGTTTGTAGCTGCATTTTAAATGTGCTGAATATTTTTATTTACCTATATTTACACTCCTTGCCAGCTATCAACCAATTACAGATCAGCATTAGACATGAAGGCTACTACTGTAACTAATAGAGCTAACTAATACTTTTACGATGGATAATAATACGTAGGTACTACGTCTAGAGCCGCCCTGTAGGTGACTTTATACAGTTCAATAAAAAGCTGTGTAATATAAGTCTAAGTCTTTCATAGAGTGTGATGGAGCTGAAATCTTCATCTTCACTATCGATAGTATTGCACTTTATCAATAGTATTGCTAAATTTCTTGGATAGATACTATCGATAGTATCGATAGTATTGTAAAATTTCAATAGTATCCATAGGGCTATCGATATTGTGACTATTTTTCGAGGTCACGATAGTATTGACAACCTATCGATAGGCAATCGATAGTAAGGCAACACTAATCACTAGTGCATAGGCTATAGTTAGTTAGTTAGTAGTCTCTGTCATGTCGTGATTCAGTGAAAGACGATAAAACAAGAAACAAGTTATAACCAAGTATTTTAATGAATCGTAACCAGCCTTCATCATCACGCCCAATACATCCAAATCCAATAATAATATAGTTTACAGGCATTCCATTCCTGTTACAATCCTAAGACTATAAGAGATTAAACATCGTCTTTCTAACCTCAAACTAAGGGCTCGGTTCACCAACACATTAATGGACCGTTACAGCAGTTAGTTTTATGAACTGGCATTGTTGCCAGTTCATAAAACTAACTGCTGTACCGATTGTTCGTGTAGTGTAACGATTGTTCGTTTACCGCTCTAACGGTCCGTTAGTGAGTTGGTGAACCCGACCCTCAGAAGGGATGAGTTACGTACGTAGTACGTAATGTCAAAGAAGTTCACGAAAACATTTTGTATACAAAAATCGACATTACACAGTATTGGTCTCATCGTCAATAGTCACAACACAAGGTTGAATTAGTCGTACGAACCAACCGCATAATAAAATTGAGTAGTTATACCTCGTAACATTGGCTGGAGATTACACGTATGTCATCTGAGTAGTATTATATTATATAACTTTATCTGAACTTAGGCCATTAAAGAAAGTGGAATCGCTCGCAAAGGAGAATGGTGATTACGACGAACGCCAACGACGAATGTATTATTATACAAATTGACTTAATAATCGTAGGTAATATTTTACGCATGCCTCTACATATAATTCAGATTCACGCACACATATACTTACCCAGCAAGGTCTAGTTAGTACTCCAACCAATAAAAAATGGTATTTGACAGATATTATTCTTATGATCCAAAATATATGTAACGGGGATATTACTTTATTATTAACTAGTTTCTGCCCGCGACTTCGTCCGCGTAGACTTAGGTAAAGTATTCTATGTGTTAATCCAGATTATAAACTATCTGTATTCCAAATTTCATCCAAATCCGTTCAGTAGTTTTTGCGTGAAAGAGTAACAAACATACATCCACAATCACAAACTTTCGCATTTATAATATTAGTAGTATATATGAAAGAGCGTACCAGCCAAAGAAATTATATTAATATGGGGAGATACCAGCACTGTTTCACATTAGCTATCAAAGGATAACCAAATAACTTGACATCATTTTCAGTTTCATTGATGCCAAACAATGCACCAGTGTCAAAGTCGGTGATTAGACCGAGTCGCCTGATGCGGACATTTGAACGTGTATGTACGTAAAGATTACGGTCTTGTGAACGTAAGAGGGATGCCTTTTAAGTTTTGTCGTTTGAAGAAAAAAACACAACTAGAACCTTATAGTACTTTTTATTGTTTTGCAAAGTATTCACCACGTAGCTTAATACACTTTTCCATTCGCTCAAACCAGTTATTATAACATTTGTTCCACTCTAAAGTGGGGTGTTTAAAATGGCTGACTTGAAAGCGTTAACTGCTTCTTCACCGGACTAGAACCTTTGATTACGAAGACTTTTCTTAATTTTAGGAAATGTAAAGAAATCGTTAGGGCTTAGGTCAGGTCTTTATGGAGGATTGTCAAGAATTTCTACTTTTTCCTGCTCCAAATACCCAATCGTTTGACGAGCGCTGTGTGAGATTGCGTTGTCGTGGTGCAGGATGAGGCGTCGATTTAAGTTAGATTTTCGAAGTTGGCAATTACTTGTGGTAAACAAACTGTGGTATACCACTCTGCATTAACCGTTCTACGATCTTCAAGTGCAATAGTCGCAATATGGCCGGTTTTTCCAATGAACGTGGCCACCACCTTCTTTGAAGTGCTTCGAGAACGAACAACTTTAGTCGGTTTTGGCTTGCCTTGAAAGACCCAGATTGTAGATTGTTGTTTGGAATCAGGATCGTAGGCATAGATCCAAGATTCGTCACCACTGATGATGTCATAGACGTGATTTGACTCTCCTCGGTTGAACCTTTGCAGAGTTTTCTTACACCATCTGACGCGGGCCGCCTTGTGATCGTCGGAAAGCAGATGCGGTATCCAACGGCAAACTGGCTTTCTTACACCAAGCGCTTCATGCAAGATCTTCTGAATTGTTGTCCCTGAGATGTCTAATAGAGCCTCTATTTCTCGATACGTCACATGACGATCTTCGAGAATTAGTTGTCTCACAGCAATAATGTTATCTTCAGTGAAGGCGGATTTTGGCCGTCCTTCTCGAGATTTGTCACTAAGACTAGTATGTCTACGCTGGAATTATAAATACCAGCTTTCGACAGTCCGCAGACATGGGGCTTCATCACTGAACACAGATGTTAGCTCTTCAAAACACTGAAGCCGTGTCAGGCCTCTTCTAAAGTTGTAGAAAATTATTGTACGAACATTTTCCTTAGGAAGATTCATTTTCGTACGTAACTTGAGAGATTCTAATCGAAGCTGTGACTAAACAATAGCATTAATCCTAAAACTTTAAACTGTTATGAGATTCAAAATTTAAACACATTCGAATATAGAACATTTCCAAATTCAAAATTGCCGGGAAATATGGAAACGACAGAACTTAAAAGGCATGCCTCGTACCAATGGTGGCAGGGTGCAAATCTGCATTGCTTATAGCACCCCGCAATGTAACTAGCACTAACATAATATATTAGTAATATCTAAATTAATAATAGTCTCAGGTGGCGGGTTTATATCACTACATAAATGTAATAATACTGCATAACTAATGTATATAAACGATAGGCGAGATTGACAATTGGATTCAATAAAATTTTAGAAATAGTTATTAACTATTAGTTTTGCAAAAATTGTAGAACTGTGTCAAACTGGGACGGACGGACGTACGGACGGACCGACTGGATGATCTTATAAGGGTTCCTCATATCGACTACGGAACCCTAATTATAAATTAACTTGACAACTGCCCAATATTGATGACACAAAACAAAATGTATGAATAATTTGTATAATATCACGAAATCTCACTCACGAAGAATATATACTTCTCATAATTAATCTATACAAATAAATAAAATTGGAGTGTCTGTTTGTAATATCAAAATAACACCTTTTCACTAAATGCATATGAAAGTACATACGACACCTATAGCAAAAATGCGATTTAAAAAAATTTTGTCCGTCTGTCTGTCTGTCTGTCTGTGTGTTTGTTCCGGGTAATCTCCGAAACGGCTGGACCGATTTTGACGGGACTTTCACTGGCAGATAGCTGATGTTATAAGGAGTAACTTAGGCTATTTTAATTTTAGACAAACAATTAGGGTTCCGCGTAAAAAAATAAAACCCATGAAATCAAAGAGTATCTCAGAAACGGCTGGACCGATTTTGACAGGGCTTTCACTGGTAGATAGCTGATGTTATAAGCAGTAACTTAGGCATCTTTTGTTTTAGAAAAAACTAAATTAAACAAAATGGGTTCTCTCGCGCGGGCTCAGAACGCGAGAGCGGGCTTTTTTGTAATTCAAATTCCACGCGGACGATGTCGCGGGCTCAGCTAGTGTATACAAATAAATAAAATTGGAGTGTCTGTTTGTAATATCAAAATAACACCTTTTCACTAAATGCATATGAAAGTACATACGATACCTATAGCAAAAACGCGAATTAAAATTTTTTTGTCTGTCTGTCTGTCTGTCTGTCTGTCTGTGTGTTTGTTCCGGGTAATCTCCGAAACGGCTGGACCGATTTCGACGGGACTTTCACTGGCAGATAGCTGATCTTATAGCGGGTAACTTAGGCTACTTTGATTTTAGAAAAACAATTAGGGTTCCGCGTAAAAAAAATAAAAACACTTGAAATCAAAGAGTATCTCCGAAACGGCTGGACCGATTTTGACGGGACTTTCACTGTTAGATAGCTGATGTTATGAGCAGTAACTGAGGCTACTTTTATTTTAGAAAAACAAAATAAAAAAATGGGTCCTGTCGCGCGGGCTCAGAACGCGGGACCGGGCTTTATTGTTAAGTTAAATTCCACGCGGGCGAAGTCGCGGGCTCAGCTAGTCATAAATAATCCGCACCATCACTATATTTCGAAGACAACACTCATTTTGGGTGCCTGGGTCAACGGAGTAATTAGATAAGTACTTATCACTATACAAGTGAAAGTAGAAATATCTTAACAATGTTAGGCGTTTTGTATTTCTGTCTTTTCCTCAAAGGATCTGTGTGTACCTAGTAACGTGTTCATTATAGTATATTCACGCTATTAAATAAGTTAATGATTCATAAAATAAGCTTCGAACAAATAAGTTTTTCAAAATTACAAAATGAAGGAATCGTTTTCCACACGATACACGTTTAAAAAGTTAATTAATTACTTATTTAAGTATACATTAGGCACTGGAATACATTATGTCCTATTATTTATTGCAATTTAATGACCTATAAATGATATGGATAAGGACCAAAATACACCTCTCTAAGGCACTGTCAATTTTCGTCAGCGATGAGATGTTAGAATTGTGTGAAACTTAGCTCGGGTTTGCCAACTAGCCCAGTTTTAACGTGCCATTCACATACATTCTACAGAGTTCAAATTTATGTAAGTATGTAAGTAACATCTGCAAAATGTTTAGGTACTCGTGGAATCAATTACCTTCTTAATTTATATTTTTTATTATCATTCCAGCATCCGAACCACAGGTTCTCGAGAAATCGTCATGCGGCAGGGTCTGGGTGACGGTACACGCGCCCGAGATACGCCTGGGAGTGGGGTCCAATCTCCGTGACGCCCTCGAACTTAATTGGGACTTCAACGGATGTTCTACTTTACCGACACAAGTGAGTAACCACGATTAAAATCTAAATCCTACTAATATTATAAATGTGAAAGTTTGTGAGTGTGGATGTATGTTTGTTACTCCTTCACGCAAAAACTACTGAACGGATTTGGATGAAATTTGGAACACAGGTAGTTTATAACCGGGATTAACATATAGGATACTTTTATCCCGATATTCCCGAAATTTTTGTTACGTTAAATACTACGCGGACGAAGTCGGTGGGCACAGCTAGTAACAATATAATTATAGAAACTATTCAAAAACGATTTCATCGCTTTGTCCGCCGTAAAAGTCTCATGCGTCCGTTTAATAGACCTCCAGCCCTATATCAGGTCTTTTATGAATAATAGACGATATTTTGCATGCCGCCCTACTAAATACTAAAGATGATGCTAATATAAATAAAATAAATATAAATATTGCCAGACGAACACACCAACTGTATGGTCCCAAAGTAAGCAACGCTTGCCGTACAATGGACTGTACAGTGACACCCAGACCAGGGAAAATTACGAAAAGGCCATTCCCGAAATTTACCCTGATGGTATCGAACCCGCAACCACCCGATGCAGTGAGCCGAGCGGCCTACGCATGAACCACTGCGCCAAGCGGTCGTAAAAAAATCTTTAAAAAATAATACCGAAGTGGGATTAAAGGTATCAAGTTGCCTTTAATTATTCCACATGCATGACCGTATTTAATAACCAAGCTTGCAATATGTAAGGTATCTGGTTGGCAACAGATTCCAATTTGCACTGTCACGTACAGCGATTTAAATTGCGGTCCATTAACTCTTGAGTAGGTACAACACGAGCAAATCAACACTAACAATCCTTTGTGTCTCATACTACATCATACAATTACCTACTACAAAACTGTCTCATGTACCAAAGACCTCTTCATTGATACTAATATAGCCAACTAAGGGCGACGGTCCACTTGGCTTTGCCATGAAGCGGTTCGCCCACTTCGACCAATAGGATCGGTTCATTTCCTATCAACGTAAGCTAAACCGAGTGAAGCTGAAGAAATGAAACGATCCTATTGGTCGAAGTGATCGGGCTGCTTCATAGCGCAGCTAAGTGGACGGTCACCCTTAGTAATATCCTTCTTCCTTGTCCATAGTATTCACTCTATGCGATGATCGTGATTGAACCCTTTAATTTTCTGTATAAAAACTAGCTTCTTCATTGATCGAATTGTAAACGTTAGGAATAGAAAACCAACACTTCGTACAGAAATGGATATCATTTTCTTCTTACCAATAAACAAGAGAAACTAACAACAAAACTCAAACCGTTACAACGGTTTACTACTTATACTTATTAGTATTATTTACTAATAATTATATGCAGTATTATAATAAAAAACAAGAATTAAAAATTCATCAAATATGTAGGTAGGTACTTACATTCGACATTTTCCAGTGTGATACCTTATCAGACGGATAAAAATCGTTGTGGCGTGTCTGTTCCAATAATAACGAACGTCATGTGTTTTTTTATTTAATTGATTTTTTTAAGCACTGTATAGGCCTCCAGCACTGTTTCAGATCTCCCTAGTTATGTCTCATAAATATTTATGTAACCTTTTCTTTGGTTGCACTACATGATTCACAATTTTGCAACAATATGCTACGCTGTTTGTTTTGTTGTTCACATACGCAATCGTAATACAAACGGCTTCCTACACAAGTTACGTAATAAATAATGCTGGTAAATCGGACGTGACACTGCCATCGTTTGCGCAGTTTTCATTCACACCGTACGACACTCGTTGCGTTGCGATCGCGCTTCTTCGAATACTGTTACGTAATCAAAAGTCGACGTAGGAATACAAAATGATAAGAATATGTGAACGTCAAGCCCAGATCCTCCTAATCGATCCCAATAACATAGGGAGCAAGCCTACCTCTTCCTCACTTGTCTTAACCAAAAACCATTAATATACTGCACATCCCGGGAGTCGAACCAGACTAGGTATATGATCGCCATCAAATGCTTATAAAGTAGGTCAATTATAAATTTCTAAAGATACAAAAAGGATTATTGTTCTATTGACGTTAGTCATCATGAAATACATGCAATACCATGGTTTACTTACTTTGGTTTCCATAAATAGAACATTGTATATCTTCTATGCTATAAGTACCACCGCGAATACAATTTATTATTTCCATTACTAAGCCGTAGTTAAACACACTTCTTGCGTGCCCTAGGTCCTGGGTTCAAACCCCGGCTCGCCACCTGGGCTTGTAGAGATCAATGTGCGAATCGTATTTTGATATGATTATCACTTGCTTACCGTGAAGGAAAACATCGTGTGGAAACATGAATGCCTTAGAAAATCGAACCAATTTTCGAATGACCATACCCAGGAGTGGGGTTTTAAAGGGGCTTAAATTATTATAATTATTACATAATTCCTGAATCCAGATTGTAAACTATAAGTCCGCTTACCGAATGTGACGCCGGAAATAGTGATAACTCCGTGCCCGACAATGAATGATCATCATACCTATTTACATACGAGTACCTATTATATTCTGATTAAACAAGATGATAGCTTGTGAATCCGCGGTATGTAAATGCAGGAAACACTGGCATACTTATTGCTTATAGTCACGTTTCTCAACACTGCAATGGCTATGGCTATGTTATTACTATTCTTGTACACGTGTACTACTATTTCTAACGGTTTATGCTATTAAAATGACAAATCAATTATCAGATGTATTAGTTCCATTTAGTAGCGTTGAATGTTCCATGCAACAGTAGAACACATGACATCGAAAATGTTTATCGTTTGCACAGTAATTTTCTTTGCTTTTATATTGCTGGAGAGCCGTAACTCGTCAATTAGAGATAAGCAGTACTGCTTTAACCTGCACAAGTGGATTTCAAAAGTAGAATAGAATAGAATAGAATAACATTTATTTGTGAAATCATGAGTTTACATACAGGTATGCAATATGGAAAATTTAATACACGTGCTTCATGTTTAGCCTTTATGGCGTACAAATTATTTAAATTAAAAGAAAATATATATATTGAAAATAATGAAATTGTAAAAATTAAATCGTAAAATATTGAATTAATAATATTATATAAACTTACATGTCAATTAGGAGAACTTATAATAATAATAAACGTTTTATAAAATGTTATCTTTTAGATAATCTGTTATATTATAATATGCTTTGTTCATCAAAAGGCTTTTTAATTTGGTCTTGAATGGCACATTAGAACATATATTTTTAAATTTAGTGCACATAACTTTTGTACCTACCACTGTTATCCCATTCACCCATTTTTTTTCACCCACTTTTTGCGTTATCTTCAGTCTTCAGGCAAACACACTTTCACATTTTGAGTATAAAGGTGCCCGCTTCAAAGCATAGCCAAGTATACCTACCGTCATGGTAACACATGTGATATCAGTAAATTTTCCACCGACCATGCCATGGCAGCTGTTACTAAAGTTTCTAATTTAACCATACAATTTGCAACCATTTTTCGCTCGCAGATAGGCCTATTCGACGACAGACCAGCATCATGGAACAACATGTTAGCCGCTTTCGCGGTGACTTCCCAAGAGGGCCACATTGTCACTAACATATCTGTGGGCGATGGAGCCTTGCCGGCGGGCTGGCAAAGCAGCTCGGGCCTTAAAGGCCCCCACTGCCTCTGGCCGTGGGTCGGCGCCGGAGATGCCAACGAAATACACTCATACAATTGTTTGAAAATTCAACCCACTTGGATGGAAGACAATGCGTAAGTAGGTTTGATAACATAATATACTATGCATAATAATCCCAGGAAGCATTGAATGAAAAAGATAAGTATATCCATCGTGACGTAGCTAACTAATCAATAGAGGCAATCATATAAATCAGGTGAGGACTTATTTATATTCAGAACTAGCTGAGCCCGCGACTTCGTCCGCGTGGAATGTAACTAAACAAAAAGCCCGCTCCCGCGTTCTGAGCCTGCAGAACAGAACCCATTTTTTTAATTTTGTTTTTTCTAAAATTAAAGTAGCCTAAGTTACTCCTTAAAACATCAGCTGTCTGCCAGTGAAAGTCCCGTCAAAATCGGTCCAGCCGTTTCGGAGATTACCCGGAGATTATTACAAACACACAGACAGACAGACAGACAGACAGAAAGACAGACAGACAAAAAAAATTTGAATGGCGTTTTTGTTATAGGTGTCGTATGTACTTTCATATGCATTTAGTGAAAAGGTTTTATTTTGATATTACAAACAGACACTCCAATTTTATTTATTTGTATAGATGCAACAGTATAATATTCAGAATGCAACAGTATAATGGTTCTTAAGTTTCGTCGATAATAGACTGACATACTATTCTATATACAAACTTCCACCTTAAAGACGTTGCAACAGTCCGCGTCGAGTTTATTTACTGAACATCCTCAGAACTCCCGCAAGCATACTTCTATAGATAGCACATAGTAAGAATGACTCGCTTAAACTCGTGGACTGATATAGCATGTTTCCACCTACAGAGCTCGAATCAACAACCTTCGGATTGGCGAGTTAGCAATCCCTGGCACCCACAACGCAGGCGCCTGGCGGTTCGACACGGAGATCAGTACTGCAGGCAGAGACACCTTCGTGCTCTGCCAGGACCGCTCCATCTGGGCCCAACTGGTTCACGGCATCCGATACTTTGACTTCAGAGTTGCCTACTATGACTTTTACCCGAATAAGGATGACAGGTAAATCGATTCCGAGCCACTGAATTGCTTCCAAAACTGTTGTGATGGTACTCCATACATCTTTTTTATTAGGGTTGGGAAGAGTCCCTTATAAGATCATCCAGTCCGTCCGTCTATCCGTCCGTCCATCCGTCCGTCAGTCCCCGTCTACCACAGGCTCATAACTTCTAGAGTTTTAACGGAAGTTGATGAAATTTGGTACAGCTATACCATAAGAGTGGACCTCACTTTCAAAAATATAAAATCTTGCAAAAATACCTTCCTTGAGGTACTTACCACCCCGAAACTCGAAATAGGGGATAATTTGTTTATTCTGTTATAATACTTTTCATTTTAAAATGTCCATAATAAGTTAATGTGCAGTTTGAACAACCAGATATTTTCCATTAAGGCTAAAGCGCCCATCTAGCCCGCGAAGTTTAAATTTTTTGAGGTTTTTAGATTTTTTTCTAAATCTGACAATAATAAAAGGCACATTTTGTAATTCGCGACAAAGACCGTGCAGTGTATTTATTAATATCCAACTTAATCTAAAACATTTCAAGAACGACAGCTATCCAGATAATCTCGCAATTTTTGTATATTTAGTGATTTACTAGTATCATATCCACCGTGATAATATTTAGAGTAAAATAAATGTATTAATAAACGCACTGCATACTGCGTTTGTCGCAAATCACAAAATGTTGTCTTAAATGTTTTCAGATTTTGGATAAACTATAAAAATACTCAAAAACAGCTAGTTAAAATAAACTTATGCGTTCAATAGTTCAATTCCTCAGACAGATCAAGCGAGATCTAGACAACCCTTTTTGCATAACGTCGGTGGCTAAAAACAAATGAATCTTTACAGTAAAAACAATTTTAAAGAATGTCCTCAGAAACATGACTGAGTCACCGCTTCGTTTTTACTTACCAGAGCGCGTAATTTGCGGTCACTTAGCAGTGATGTAAGACGCTAATGCAGCCACAAACCTTTTGTTCCAAATACCCACGAACGGTGCACGATCAGACAATCAGCGGTCATGCACGGCCACCTCAATTATCCAGCCGTTATTACAACATGTAATGACGACCAAACGACATTAAACATAAGATTTTAAAAAAATGTGCTCAAATCTATGCCATATAGAAATTACCAGAAGATTGGAGTAGGTAATAAAATATAGGCACTTTTTTTTCTGTAACAGTCGTAATCTGTCTTTTTAGTTTTTAATTTTTAAGTTATAATATGATTTTATTAGGTTTAAAAATGGTAATGTAAATTACTATCTATAAATATAAAAGTGAGTCTCTAGTTTCTAGTTCTGTCCATCGCATCAAGCGTGAACGGATGGAACGATTTCGCTTATTCTTTTTTTGTTGTGTTTATTATTGTCAGAAGGTTTTATGAAAGAAACAATTAAGAAAGTGGAGCGGAACAATTCGAATTCAATATTCAAAAATGGACCTTAAATTTTTTTCTAAATACCACAAGTCATTAAAAATAAATTAGATATAGTTTAATTGACATTTGCAATGTTGTTTTGATTTAGGTACTGGTTGAACCACAATTTGATACGCATCCGTCCGCTAGTACCTCTGCTCAGAGAAATAAGAGCCTTCCTCGATCAAACTAGAGAAGTAAGTATTACAAGTAATCAACTACCGACAGCCAAAACGATATTATCTTAATTACGCCTAACCTAATTATGTGTGCCGCGTAATAGTCATTAACATTATTATTGTCCATAGCATCTGTTTTTAAATTGATATTTTTATCTAACCAGATATACCTAACTTCTCCATTGCTCACAAACTCATGGTCAGAGTTAAATAATAAAAAATATGTCTGATATCAAATGAAATCAATCACGAAATTCTTATTTTAATTGATCAAATCCAATATAAACTAGATTCTTAGCGCGGTTCTTAACGCAGCGACTATATTCACACCAATTATATTGTTCTCAAATCACGTCTAAATTAAATTTGACTCAAATAATCATATTGCTTGTTTGCTCATAAGTTACGACTATAACAAGAATAACAATACAGCTAGTTAAATAGACAAAACATTTACT
This sequence comes from Notodonta ziczac, assembly GCA_918843915.1. Taxonomy (NCBI): domain Eukaryota; kingdom Metazoa; phylum Arthropoda; class Insecta; order Lepidoptera; family Notodontidae; genus Notodonta; species Notodonta ziczac. Next base: position 6,766,353 of record OU974047.1, read on the forward strand.
ATCCCCAGTTAACGCCATTTTCGAATTCTTGTAGATAGTGTTCCTTGACGCCCATCACTTCCCCCTCGGATTCTACGAACAAGATGGCAGGCCCATTAGAAGTGTCCACCTGGGACTCCTGGCGATCATTCAGAGGGAGCTGGGGCCGCACCTGGCGCGAGCTAACGAATTCGGAACTGGGGTTGGGACCAGGGGGCCCACTGTGCAGACGCTGCTCGATGGCCACCGCCGTCTCTTGTTCAGTTACGTAGACAATGCAATAGTTTCTGGTAAGTGTATTTTTCCCAAATATTCCACAGAATGTTACAAAAGTCCGAAATAATAATTGAGGTACTTATTTAAGCTGTGGTAACAGTAAGCAATAATTAATTATTATTATCATGAGAAACAACACTGATACACAAAACTAGATAACTTCAGCAATTATCAAGGAGCATTTCATTAATTACATAGATTCCAATAGGTAGGTACTATTCTAAAGATCGTGTGCTGAAATTAGATTGAAGTAGCTATTACTTAGATTATTTTGTAACTAAGTATATTTTTTTTGTATTTCCAGAAAATAACTGGCTTTGGCCTATTCTACCTCACTTATGGGCGAATACAAACAGCCCGACAGCGCTGTTACAGTACTTAGATCAAACGATAGCGTCGTCACCGCTGCCGAACGCGCGGTCGCCACTCTTCTCCGCTATGGCGCAAACCACGCCGACCGTCCTCGACATCTTCCTCCTCCGCGGCTCTCTGCGGGAAAACGCGGACGCCGTCAACAGAAACGTGACGTCGAGACTTGCCACCCGCTGGCGCGCACAGGCCAACATCGTCTCCACCGACTTTTACCTCGGCAGCGACGTCGTCGATCTCTCCATAGCGATAAGCAGGGAGCGCGGTACACGCTTATGACATTACCGCCATCGGAAACGTTTACGAAGTGGCGGGCTGCACGTGAGCGCGGCGCGGGCTCGGCGAGGGCGCGTCGCCGCCGGGATCCGCCGCTCGCCGTGGCTTCCACGCGGCAGAAACCGCTCCGCACCGCCGCGCCGGCTATACTTACCCGACCAATTTATCTAGTTGCCGGCTGATCGCGGATATCCGCCTCATCACTGCCAACCGTAGATCATAGAGCCCAGCGAACTTGTAGTGATATATTTTTAGATATTTTATTTGTAGATAATTCCGTACTAGTCTATACCGATCCTTAAAAAGGATCCGGAGTTTGTACATATATAAAATACACGTGTGCCAAAGAACGTTGCCTTTTAACTTTATCCTCACAGAAGTATAATAAATAAAACTATTATAACTGGGAGATCTAGCCCTTTACTTATTTATAAACTATAATTATAAGTAGGTTCGAAGAACAATAAATAATATCTAACTATCTATATGTAATATTACTTGTACTTGTGCAACAAAAACGAGGTAGATTCACAGTGCCGAATAGCACAAAAACAGTCCAGTCGTATCATGTGTGTGGTGCTAATAGAGGGAGCAGCTCGGCGCGGCTCATGCGGGAGAGCGCCCGGGCGTCGAGTCCCATGGCCGCCGCGGCGCCGCGCACGTCCAGCCCGAAGCTCTGCAGCAGGGACGCCAGCGCGACCTCCTCGCCGGTGCGCGGGTCACGCAGCCGCGGACACGAGCCATTGCATTGAGGCCACGTGCATCGCTCAATCAATCGCCGCGGTGCGCAGCCGCCACGAGCGTGTCTCTTACCGCTCAGTCTTCTCTCCCAGCATCCGATAGCGCGCGGCAGAGTGATTCCAGACACGTTTATAGCCAGCCATTCTGGCCGCGCTAACGCGCCGTGAGCGAGACATGCCGGAGCGAACGCCGCTCGAACCGTCCCGAGACTCGCTCGCAGCGCCGATCCTGTCTGATGAACCGCATCCCATTGAGATCGAGTTCGAGGAGCGCGAACTCCTTCCGCGGCCAACTGAGCCGAGTCGAACAGGTATTGAAACACGAACAGCGGGGTCCGTATGTGGGGATATAATCGGTACCCGAAGTAGCAGAGCCACGGATCGGTCGCGTGATGGCGCACGCAGGACGTCGGTGGACTTCCGCGCCAGAGCGTGTGACCAAGCTTCGCCACAGTGGCGGCCGGGGCGCGTTTCGATCGCGCTGGCCGGTCGAGGAACCAGCCGGAGTCTGCGATAGCAGCGACGCGGATACCACGGGACCGCAACGTTCGCCTAGCGGCGTCCGCGTGCAGCATGACGCCCGCACCGCCGGCGCTCGATCCCACCAGTAGCACTCTCCCCGAGAGACCTTGGCGGAGCAACTCTGCAACAACAGCGCGGACGATGAGCCGGCCGGCGAAGACGAAGCCAGTGCCCGAGTGGCGGCTGTCCCTAGTCCCGGCCCACATGTCGCTTGAGCAGTAAGGCAGGAGGACGTGGTTGGAGGCGTGCCAGAGCGGATTGGACGCGGGGTCCGCGGAGAGCAAGGCGGGCGCGCGGCGAGCCCGCGGCCAGCGCGTCGATGACATGAGGGAAGGCCGCCTGCGCCAGCGCGCGCGGCACGACGCCGCGTCCCAGCAGTAGCCGCCGCCCTCGAGGTACACCACCCAGTGCTCGCTGTTAGTGCCGCGCCGGAAATAATACCTGGAAGAGCAAGGAATACAATATATATAAAAGCTTATTTTAACAATGCACGATATTTTACATACGCTTTATTAAATGCCATAAGATGGAGTACCTACCTCAGAAGAAATAATCTCATGGATTTCTTTCTAACAACTGACCTTCGATTAAATACCAATATTTTATTTGTCATCGGTACATCATCTTTAGAACATACTAATTCGTGCATTATTAATATAAGACCTTATAATAGCTACTCTATGTGTCGTGAGCCAGTTTCTCAAAGGTTTCTGTAGACTGTCACAGTTTAGTTGTGTGTTCTATTACCCAGTGGGTGATCCATCGTTGCAAGTGAGCGAGGTGTTGGCGATCCACACGAGGCGCAGGCTGTCGGGCGGTGCGGGCGCAACGCTCCCACCTGCCCGCGTCAACACCACCTGCAAAACAACATTTATATTATTTTCATATTCACTTTACTATGCCATATTCGACGGCTGTTTGTAGATCTCCGATCGAGATGAATGACTTTCAGGCAGAAGGTGGTAGCTGGAAGTTGGGCATCAAATCATATTTCAACAATTATACTTTATTGCATGCCTGCATGCCATCATGTAACTGCTTGTGTCCTTTATAATTGTTATAATATCACTTCTGGGGCAGTTCATGAAATACAGCTTCCATTGAACCGCAGAAAAAAACAAGGACTAGGAATTGTGGAATAAATGTTAACTATAATTTCTACAAAGATTGCATTTAGGCCCCTGCGTTGCAACATTAATTCCGCTTTTATATGACAGTATCTCAAAATAACAAACCAACCGGGACGAGTAATATAATCCGCCTGTTTATAATTAGAACGCACGAAGAGATACATCCGCGAAACTATTGCGAATGTGCACAGGAAACTTTAACTCCGCCATGTCTCGGGTTGCGAAAGTCTCTACCTATAATACTGTGTAATAGAGTACCGCGCATTTCAAAAATAAGCACCACGTCCGGTATAAATAACTAAACGACAATTACACTCTTTTGTAAAGTCACCTATTTGGAATTCCCATATGCTATAGGTGTATTATACTATTTTTGAAGATTTGAGTTAGAGCTAAAATCTAAGAACGCCACATTATATCCCATAATATAGCTATAGAGCATGTATGTTGACCTGAAACAAAAGGTCGTATTTGTAATTCCCAGTCTTCATTAAGGCTAAAGCGCCCAACTAGCCCGCGAAGTTCAAATATTTTGAGGTTTTTTAGATTTTTTTCAAAATCTGACAATAATAAAAGGCACATTTTGTAATTCGCGACAGAGACCGTGTGCAGTGCATTTATTAATATATCCAACTTACTCTAAAACATTTCAAGAACGACAGCTATCCAGATAATCTGGCAATTTTTGTATATTTAGTGATTTACTAGTATCATATCCACCGTGATAATATTTATAGTAAAATAAATGTATTAATAAACGCACTGCATACTGTGTTTGTCGCAAATCACAAAATGTTGTCTTAAATGTTTTCAAATTTTGGATAAACTATAAAAATACTCGAAAATTTAGAATTTCGCGGGCTAGACAAGCGCTTTCACCTTAACTACAAATACTTTTATGAACATAGATTTTTTTTTTAGAAAAATTATTTTATGCGACTGTTAATGTATTCGATTGTTGAGGTAGTATTTTTTTAATATTTGCAAATTATTGTCAGATAATAATAGTAAAAAGAAAACAGTGCCGTCTAGAGACGCCCGAAAGAAGCGAAGCTACACATAAAGTGTAAAGCGACGCAACCTATATATATCGTGTAACGCTACTGACGTCACCGTGTAACGCTACTGACGTCACCGTGTAACTTTACTGACGTCACCGTGTAACGCTACTGACGTTTAGCACGCATAGAGTGGCCGCCCGGCGAGCGCCACGAACACCGTTCGTATTGAAGTTTCGCTTCAAAACCTGTTTTCTTCGTATGCTAACGCCAGAAAAATATTATTTGCATAACAGAAAGAAAACCTAGATAATCAGACAATAATCTTCTATCATAAGACATCTGCAAAAGTCACCAAAACTCATCGGTTTACGCCGTTCTTCTGTGAAAGGTTGGTACTATCCAGTCGAGCCAGTCCGTACATGAGCCTTAATGAATTAGATACAGCTTGGCTGTACAACCGTTAAAACGTTGGAAAAATGACGGCGTCTTCGATATGTAAATAGCCTACCTATGGTTTTAGTAAGAACAGCATTGCTATTTTTTATTCCTTTCTTATCCTTTTTATTCCGTATTATCTTATTTATTCTAGGTGTGAATTAAGGCGTCCATGTGTATATCCACCCATCTTCCTATATTATTAATTATATAAGCAGCTGGCGATTTAAAAAGATTATAATGTTAAAAAATGTGATGAAAAAACAATTTTCATGCCGCATCTACTCAGTCGATGTCGCGTTACGATCCGGTTGTAGATATAAGAAGAATATGTTAAAATGTCAATTTGTAAGTGCTCCCGTAGGTCTAAACAAAGAAACACTTTGACTGTCTATTTGTTTTAAGAAATCAGCGTGCTGGATTTGAAAATATAACTACAACGCAACACCAACCATACTCACACGTGAGTTAGTTCCTGTGAACAACTGACAAACGCATAACGAACCGATTACTAATCAGCCTCGTGTATTCAACTAATGTGCTGTGACGGAAAACGAACTAATTGATATTCGAGTAAGTGTGAGAATGGCTTACTCACAAGTTAAACATGAATTTATAACGCCAATACGATTATTTTACGTAAGTTTGGTGTACGAAGTCCTCACTCACACCTCAGTCACCAACTCTCTCACAAAAAGCTCATACTCGCTTAGTTCATTCCACAATTGATGCAAATTGAAGTTGAGAGAAAATCACTGAGCTCTTAAGTTCAGTGGTCGGACGCAGAATTTGAAACACAAGCTGTGCAGGTTCAATAACAGCTATCACCTCTGGAATTCATTTCCATCTAAGATTATGGCTTGTTGAACGGAGAAAAAAAAAATATTGTAAGGAAACCAGCAAGACCTTCGAATTACTTGAGAAGTTCTGGGCCATCATGGTAAGCACCGAACCACCTTCGCCACTGTGGAAAATGCCCCAGTATAATGGCAATTGGCTAGTCCCCTATTACGTGTATTAGAACTAAAATACCTTCTGCGAAATGTGGGTACAGTGCCAGTGCAACCTCTCGCACGATGATGCTTTAGAAAATGTAACTAGGTTCCTAGACTTCCTAGGTAGTCCCTACTTGCAAATAGGTAGGTACCCCCACCTGTCTAATAATAATAATAAAATACCCACCACCACCACCTGTCTACTTAATAATAATTAATAATTTTGTCATGTTGACGTCCCTCTCCTGAGCACGGGCCTCCCGTCTCTACGAGGGGGATTGAGGCCGTAATCCATCACCCTGGCCAAGTGCGGTATGGCGGATTTCACATGTCTTTAGAAAATTGGTTAGATCTTCTAAGACATGCAGGTGACAAGAATGATTATCATATTGAAATTATGCTTCGCACATAGATTTCGAAAAATCGGAGGTGCGTGCCGGGAATTCAACCGAGGACCTGGTGACCGCAAGATGCGTGCCTAACCAATGAGATTTCACTACTATTCCACACCTGTTTACAAATTATAAATTACATACCTACCTTTTTAAGTGATAATCCTTTATGAATGTAAAGTAAAATGCGATAGCTAGGTATTAATTAGTTAACACTTATAAACTGAAGATCTAGGCCCTAACCACGCTAGCTACTCAAATCGTAATAGAAAAGAAAACGATCGCGATTACGTTTCAAACGCTCCGCTTTTGACGTTTTGCTGACACCATACCATATCAATGTCAGTAGAAATCGTGAAGCTCGTGTCAGCAAAACGTTAAAAGCGGAGCGTTTGAAACGTAATTGCGAGCGTTTGCTTTAATATTACGATTTGAGTAGCTAGCGTGGTTAGGGCCCATTCTATTCTTTACTTATTGATGTATTGATGTAGGTAATTGAATTTAGCGGTAACATAAAACCAAATTAATGCATTTACAAATACTGATTACAAATTATAGATTTACCTACGTACCTATAATAATACTTTATGATAATTACATGTATAATTAATAAAGTTTAGATACAATCATAGAAACAGATAAGCACCTTAACATTGATTTGATTTAAAATTCATGACAAAATATGTGTACCTGCCGGCATTGAAATATAGATGATAGGTATCATTCGCAGTGCCAGAATACAACATTTAATTTGAGACATTGCGCATTGATAGTACCCACTTAAAAAGGTAAGTACCTACCTTTTAACTACCTAATAATTCCTATCATTACCTATTTTTTAACTTTGAGTCTAAACACAAAATTAATTTACACCATCTCGTCGTTTCTACTCCATGAAGCTGTAGTGCAAATAGTTCATATTTTTGCCATATCTATGATGATTTCACTGACTCTTTACCGTTCTCAGGAAATCCTTATACTTATTGAACTTCATATAGCTACCTAACCTACTAATTAGCCTATCGTTGCACCGAACCAATAACAGTAATTCAGGGTTCTGTACAGAAACACATAAAAACCTTAAAGGTATATCAATTTATCACTAAAATATGATCACCGATGTGTGAAAACAATGGACGTGCAATTCACAAAATAATAAAACAAAGCATACACAAAGCGTCCACAAGATCCAATTGCACAGGCAACGGCGGTGGTTGCCGCGGCGACGCGCACTCATCGCTCCCCGCGCGGGCGCAGACCGTCGCGAGAAGCACACCCCATACTGGCGGGCGCGAGAGCACCACTGCCGATGCTGCGGCGCGGCACTGGCGGCGCCGCCCCGCGCGCACGGTAGCGCTCCCGCTGTTTACAAAATAAAGCCTCTCAGAACGAGGGCGAAGGGCCGCGCTCGCCTCCGCCCGACCGAGTACGCGAGCAGGCGGCTCGTTTGTGCGCCAGGGGCGGCGGGACCGGCTCCGGCGGCGAGATCAAACGCGCCGCAGATCAAAGGGGCCGCCGCGCGATCGGCATCCGTCATTATTATTATGCAAGCATTACGAGGCGCGCGTGACTCAGGCGAGAGGGCCACGCGAGCTGCGCGGGCGCCGCGCCGGCTGCCGCCCTCCCCCCGCGGGCCCGGCGGCACCCTCCACCTGTCAACGGCGCAGGGACACAACAAAACGACCGCCCCTCGGGCCCGCGCCCGCACGCCTCCCTTGCACATTAGGTATGCGATATGCGCACATGCTATTAAAAAACCCATTTCACCATCTTATTTTAATTTTTATGTTACTTGTTTATTACACTTTAAGATGGGTGAGTATAGCTTAAGGTAAATGTACAACGGTCGGAGACAAGTTGTTTGTTGTTTACTCTCCAATTAGAACTGAGAATTTAATGAGGCAATATCACGACATCGGTAATAAATTTGACCCAGACGCTCCGTCAATGCAATTTTTTCTACGGGAAAGTTAGGTACTTGTTCGCAATTAGTATAATAAGTAAGAATAATGCGATAAGTGATTTGTACCCTTTTTCATAAAGCATTAGGCACTTACGAAATATGTTATGCTTATGAAATATAATATATAGAGAAAAGGCCGCTTTTTCGAAAAGCAAAATTAACAGCGTTAGTTCTCGTCTCTACCTCAAAGCTCTACCTTAACTAGTCCAAATAAAATAAATGGTTTAAATAATGGAGTATTTACAAGGGTATATGCACTCATCCCTACCAAAGTACATTAACAAAAAAAATACCAGACAGGGCGCAGAGGTTCCTATTAAGTATATAACGCTACCAACGTTTAATTTGAACCGTGTAATTGCCGATTATTCCTCATCGTCGACATAATTCGAATTTAAGGGCCTTGTGTAGAGAAACCGGCGTTTTGCACTTTATTATACTACACCCATTAAGCAAATGAACGACGCTATTAGAAAATAGTTTTCGTTCGCTATCCCAATGTAATAGAAACTAAGGAACATTAAATAAAATTATTGCCCACAGATGTTATTTTAAAACAAATTATCCAGGGCCGAAGTAAGTCGATGTAGACACCGAGTTAAGTAGAATATAATCGGTGGGCGGCATGGCAGACGTTCAAAGCGTGTACCTGCCTGTAAAAATGCCATCATAAAGCCAAGCCGGCACAACGAACCATTTGACAGTTGGTAGGTACCCACCTTTATGATGCCGCCACTGATATACGAACCGAACTCATTTCAACTTATTTTATCGACTCCCCATCCGAACCGAGGTAGATATCCCGCATAGTAAATCAGTCATGTCAACCATTACACGCTACTGCGGCACATAAACAGGGCGGAAAGAATAAACCGTTTAGTTAGACCATTCAAAATCTTTATAGCTTATTATTCAATCCCATTAAAGACTTAGTGGGACGGCCTTTTGAAAGAGCTTTTATTATAAGAGACCATTATACATCCCATTTTCCATAACAAAGAACATCATATTTTTTCGTTCCGTATGCTCGTTGTGTCGCGTATTATTAAATTATTTTAGGCCGTAAAAGAATCTCTTAGAAAGCCGTATACTGTGCCATAAAACAGTGTGTATGCCTTCAATAGTTATTCTTCCTGATTCAAGTTTTCCTTTGATCTACCAGGAATGGACAGAGTTTACCATGATACAGGGAGAAATAACTCTATGTGTTATCCTTAAGTATTTTTTATTTACCTCCCCATATTTCTACAGACAAGAAATGTAGAGATACTCTAACATCGAAAATTGGTTTTGAGATTATAATTTTCTCAAGTTACAATGTCTTTTCCAGTTTATTACCAGTGTTGTGGATACGAAGGCTGCCTCTTATAACAAATTTGGGAGATTGGGATTTTTATATTTTACCTAATCCCTGCCAAATTAACGCTATTGAAACGGTAACAAAGTAGAGCCATATAAATAAATATAACTCATTTATATTCAGGCAAACATGGCCCATAGTAATACTAAGTGTATGTTTAATACAGATATAATCTCTAAGAACACAAATCACAGCGATATGAAGTGGCCATTGTACATTCTACGGAGTGACACCGTCATAATGGCAACAAGTAATAAACTGCGAGTCACCTCACGTATGTAATGGCGCTTTTTACAGGCGCTAACGACTCGCTACCGGGGTTTACGTTGATAGAGGCAAAAAAAGTGGTGATCATTCTGGTCGGTCTCGGTGATGTCAATGATGTACAGTCGAAACAGATATATGTATACATATGTATGATAAGTTTTAATCTTCTTGTGGTAGAGCTATTTTCTGGATGGATAGAGGTGCTCAGAGTAGGTTAACTTTTAGTGAGACCTCCACTTTTAATAGAAGAACGTTGTAACACAGATGATGCCTCAAAACACTTAGCCTCAAAATAGTCGATTTCGAAACACTCGTTACAGACAAAACAAAATGATTGTTTCGTACCCAATCATACAATGATCATTTATTTATAATTTAAACAATCATAACAGCCTGACAATTAACATGTTGATGCAAAATAAATTCCCAAAATGAAATAATAAATTAATCGAACGTTATTGAATGAGCTCTGGAGAAATCAAATCACTTAACCAGCTTATTTATAACACTAATCCAATTTGATTTAGATTTAATCCTAATAAGCCGTGGTGCAACCACATAGAGGGTCAATGCATCAAGTTTAGTCTAAATTAATTAACGTGCAATATCTAACTTTGACTTAATTAAGTGCCTGAAGTTTTGAGAACCAATATAATATTATTATTCTATTACACAGTAACCTTTCAACAACTTTAACAAATGTCAAAATAAGTATCAAAATAGTATAGTTCGATTTGTTTTGGAATCCATATTCAGACTTTGTGCCTGCTTAACATTTTGATACAAAACTCCTCTTTAGTATGACTGCTTCATCGATGTGTTACAATAATGCAATAATATACCCACTAGATGTTTGTAAGTACCTATTCAAGATGCTATTTAAATTCCGCGGTCTGGTAATGTAACCAATTTATCAATAACATATTTATGATAGAGCTTTCAACATCAAGTTTCTTGGCCAATATTCTAATGCAAACACTTTTGTTTACGATATTCCACACATGAATAGGCAACGTACGCGGAGTACGAATGGGCGAGAGGATCGGACGCGAGCCCGCGACTCCCCGCGGCCGCGGCCCAGCCTCCGAATCACAATAAATCTGAACCGATAAGTAGTCGAGCGGATTGTCGGCGCGGCGCGATCAAAGCGAGGGGAGGAACATAAAAGGCGCCGCCGCCGTCCGCTAACATGTTTCATTGGATGCCGCGTTTCCACAACCGCGCGGCACGACCGATCGGCCCTTTGTTATGTGACGTTTTAATTAATTTCATTTTGATTTTGAATGACACTTTGAGGATTTAAATGACGAAGGTGCAGTCTTCATGTTGTTTGTGCACTCATGGGAGATACTATTAAGATTGAAACGCGTATAGAATTGGCATATAATGTGTTTACGCTTTAAATTATAATAATACGGATAATAGGCATCTAGGCACCGTTGGTATAGCAATACGCTACGGTAACTGCTTAACATCACGCAGATCGTATGATTGCTTGGCGACTTTTGAAAATGAAAAAAAAATCGTGCCGTGGCGCATGTTTCAATGGAAGCCAACAAAATAGTACACAGAGATTGTAGCACTTATTAATTTATATGCATGAAGCAATAACGCCGCGCCTTTGACCGGCGTCCGCGGGCCGACTCTTGTATAATTAATTTGCCATAAACAACTCGCATTAACCATACATTCCTGGCACGCTCATTACAGGCATTCCCGTGTTACCGTCTAGTTAACATTCGCAGTACTTTGAAGGCAAAACAACCATCGATTTGTTAGGTACCAAACGTATCGGGATCGATACCGGTTTTATTAACAACGCAAACGGACGAACATTATGATCCTTCCATGTAAATTAGACGGCAGACAAGGTAGCAATATTTAATGAAAATACCTTATTGACATAATAGTTTATTTGCAAATAAATATACACAGACATACTTGGGATACCGCAAACCTCGTTAGGAGAGCGGTAAAATTAAAAATATAACTCTACTAAACGAACGGGTTGCATTATATGCTTATCTGCCGATAATATAGGTACGATTTAAAATGAATAAATGTAAAGACTGAATAAAAAATAAGGCACGTCTCTTTATCACAGAATACAGCGACTACCAACAAGTAGTTCTTCATTATTTTATTCTAGTCTAAACAGTACCTATACAAACTTCAGGTATACAACTAATTAGGCATTCACTCTATCGTAATTATTAAAAACTAAACAATTTAAATGACAAGACTCAAATAGTAACAAATAAACTGGCTAGATAAATAACATTCTCTACATGTGTAGAGTTCCTTCCTTTTTATTTTCATCAAAATAACATGAGATCTAAATTGATATAACATACATTTTATGTCTACTTACCTTTGGAAGTTTTCGAGATTCTAATTATTTATGTGGCTCTCGTCAAACGTAAGGGGTACGACACACATGCAATCTTTTAATTTTAAGTGTGTTCAATGTAAAAAAAACATAATTATGTAGATTTTTTTCAAAATTCCTGAGTTGCTTGACGCGCAATATTTTAAAATGTTTCCGTCCATTTTTTTATATTTCTGATGTACTTGACAAAATTAAAATCTACATAAAAAAAGGTTATGATAGATAATAACTGGATTTCGTTCCTAAAAACATAGTAGGTAGGTACCTTACTTATATAGATATATTTCACTTGACACTTCCTTGTATACAATTCAAAAGGCTCACTACTTATATACATACTAAAATCATACATACATAACGTTACAAGTAATGGCAGGGTTTAACTACGCTCGTTACAGGATTATTAGAATTGCTAAGAGTATTACAACATTTGGAACCTTTATGTACTTCACCGTTTGCTTACCACATAATCTTTCTGCTTTGAAATTTAATAATATAGGTATTGTCTTTGAAAACAGACAGAGGCATCGATATCCGTTTGTATAATTTATTCCAGGCTTAGGCGAACTATCGCCGTTGCTAAGGCTTCATTTATCTCTTAAACATTAAGTAGGATATAATGATCTGACATAATTCTTCATCTTATTCATTTACCACAGCCTAAAGCGTCTACTTGTGTGTTTCAAAAGCAATTATTTACTAAAGATACAATACATAATACTTGTTCACTGCAAATGTAACAAACTATTTTTCGTTCCATTGATTGCACTGGCCCACTGACTGGCCTGTCTTTATCCGTCACTTCGCTTACGTCAGTCCCACGCTAAAGTGGCGCCGCCCTGCGACATTTTTTGACATTAGACAATTTTAAACATGGAACGGAATTGCGGAATCTTTTTTTAACAATAATTAATTATCACACTGTGCGATTCGTAAATTTAATAATTTTATAAATAGAATCATCAAATTATCCAACATATGACACTGTTACTTGTGAGAGGAATAAGAATAACCGAATTGAAAGTATAGAGTAAGTTTTAAGATAGGTCACCTCTGGCTATGTGTTACATTGTTTTGTATATCACCAAATCATGTGACACTACGTAACGATAGACAGAATCAAAGAACGGCTATTAGAAGGCCTAACATTACAATAAATATTGGCAAGACAGCTTGATACACTACGACTGGACGAATTTTTATACATTTGCAGCGATCGTATTTTATTGTAGGCCTTTACATAATGATGTTTCACCTTAATTGTTCTTATAAGTATCAGCCGAGTGAGAAGAACTGTTTGGTGCTGGGCAGCTTCGCTCTCTGTTTCTTGATAAACTCCCGGGCTTGCTTGTCGCCTTGTCGGGACTCTAGCGCCTTGATAGCTTCACCATCTGTCACAAAAATATCGGTTAAATTATTTAAAACGTCCTTATGAAGGATAAGTTGTAGACCGTTCGCCTTCACTATAACTCTGGATTCACTAAACTTTTATAGATAGGTAACTGTGATTTTGTATGCGTGTGACCTAATATAACTAGGACTTTACAACATCTAGCTTCCCCCCTCAATAAAACATGCGCCAAATTAAATTCCAGGAAAAAATATATAGGGTGATTTTTAAGGGTCCTGGATAAATGAATCTGAAAGAAAAGGAAATAGCGAAAAATGCTCAGAGAAGTCTCGGGCCGATTTTTAGGAAAATCAAAACTTTTCTCTAGCCCGGAACCAATCCGGATGATGCAGCACAGCGCTGCATTTTGATTCGATCAGTGTTACTAGAGCATAATTACATTTGTGGAACTAATAAAAACGTCGTCGTGTCACTGGGATCGCCCCCAGTCCATTGTACGGTACCCATAGTACAAGGGTTGCTTAATTTGGGACCATACAGTCGGTGAGTCTGTCTGGCGGCGATATTTAGTATCATAATTTATTTATTTTATCTGGCCCTTAAGATACAGGCAATGCCTAGTTTAAGGGTCACAAGTTAAGCACTCTTACATCATTATTTTTTCTGTTTCTCAAGTCTAGACATCATTTGTAAACGAACTAACCTGCAAACATGTAGACTTAGAGATTTTTTATTTTTTTTTTCATTTTCATAAATAATTTTATTACGGTGAATCGTGAGGAAACCTGCATGTCTTAGAAAATCTAGCCAATTTTCGAAAGACATGTGAAATTCGCCAACCCGCATTGGGCCAGCGTGGTGGACTATGGCGGACTGGACCTGAATCCCCCTCGTATCGAGGGGAGGCCTGTGCCCAGGAGTGGGACGTCAGAAGGGCTAAATTATAATAGTTTTATTATGTAGGTAGGTAGTGACCTATGCTGGTCGGTTTGGAGAGCGGCAGGTGCTGCTGCGCGAGGCTGGAGATGGGCGCGGGCGTGGCGGGCACCTCGCTGAAGTGCAGGTACGCCTCGCCCACGAAGCTGTTGCTCACGCCGAACATGTCCTTGTCCTTCACCACCAGGTGCACCAGCCCGTCCGCGATGCTCCGCTGCTCGTGGGACAGTGGACTACACGGACAAATTAATACAAGTTTTAGGTCGTGTTCCAAAGTCTTATTAGTATATCAGTCCTTGGCATTTGAGTAGCTAACGTATCTTATACTAGGTGACACAAAAAGCGTTGTTAGAAATTATTTATGATTAATTAGTATATGCCATTAATATTGTTCATTAAATTCTAATAATAGAGTAGTGTTATTGACTATTGTAAATGTATGTGCGTCCGCGGGTAAAAGTTGCTGATTTGATTTATTCTATAGAACGCTTAAGATACTCGTGCCACAGGCATTCTGGGCACGATCGCGAGTGAGAGAAGTAGCTGTTATGCGAACGCACATACTCAAGAGTATTAATTATCGTGTTTGAAATTGTTGAACGAGATTAGCTACCTTCAAAAGAATAAAGTACAGATTGTGTCATACTTAGTGTTTATTTCCCCTGACCTCTTAAAGCGTTAACTATTTTTGCAACCATACTTTGTAAATCTAAAAATATCGGCTTTGTGGGACATTTGAAGTACTAAAAGTTTTGCAGACTTGTGAAATCTGTCAACAGCTGTATTCCTATAACACCTTTTGATTTTCAAGTTTCCTCCAATGCTGATAGTTTTAGATTTGCAAAGTTTTGTTTTGAAAAAAAACATATACCCTTTCTGTTTTAACCTGTATATGCTTGCAATACCAAATAAGGAAAATGAATTGATATTTGAGTTAGGGTCATATATTTTTCACACTTTGGTAACATCACGAAATTATTAAATTTTGCAGGACAAACAGATGGTTAAGAATAGTTGCATTTTAGCTGCTTTCTCACACCCTGCCACCTGGTTAAATTGTGAATTTAAACCATCATCAAACACACAAAAAATCATCATGTATACAAAAGATGAACAGCATAGGTATTTTGTATTTGGGAATTATTTGTATTAACCATATACTCACATAATAAACATTTCGTCGTACAACGGGAAAAGGTTCTTGTTGTGCGTCTGAGTCTTGGGCTTCAACACCTTCGTGAATGCGTCTTCCGGCAGCAGGCCTATCTTGACGAACGAGT
Source organism: Notodonta ziczac (assembly GCA_918843915.1). NCBI lineage: Eukaryota > Metazoa > Arthropoda > Insecta > Lepidoptera > Notodontidae > Notodonta > Notodonta ziczac. The sequence continues at coordinate 6,782,014 of OU974047.1, forward strand.
CGCACAAACCTGACGAAGACAAATATAATCAATATTGTATAGAACTTACAACCGATTAATTCTACAGTTAAATATCAAATTGACGACATTAAAACTTTTACAGTGATATCGATTCGGGTTTTATTTTTTTGGTGATCTTTACAATTTAATGTGCGGTTTCGTGTTTATTTTGTTACGCATTTAGCGGGTTTCGGGCACATATTTTTATGTCTCTTCCCTGCCGACTTGATTAGGTTAGGACCGTGACGCAAGAACTATGTTAGTACCTAATCCATGACCGTATTCCCAAAAATACTTATTTTATATTAATTATATTAAATGCAATTCAAATGTCTTACCATTAGAATCCGCAGGCGCCAAATTCCTCGCGTTCATTATCTCGATTTTTAAATTATCGTCAATGAACTGAGCTCTCACTGTCAATATGCCCATCTTCGGCTCAGTGATGGCCTGCTGCTCCTGCCACCTCTCTAAATGGAACTGATGTATCAACTCTCTGGTCTCCATGCCGTGAAGCTTCAGCAAATACTCCACACGTTTCAACGTCTCCGACGAATAAGACTCTTTGTTGTCTTGACGGAATGACCGTATCATTATTTTAACGCATTCGTGCAGGTTGGAGAAAAATGACGGAGGGCGTCGTTTCTGTAAATATTGCGAAGTTTTGTATTTTATTGGGGTAAATAAATGAATAGGCAACCCATCACCAAGATGCTATAATTAACAAATGATTAACTTAGCAGCCTCCATAACCTTTGCATGCACGCTCACGAATCTCACGATGCAGTCTTTAGAAGTGATAAGGAGATAAAAATACATGCAAATCATGCAATGATACTATGAAATGGATTATTCTCTTAGATATATGTACTATAATATTAAATTATTTTATTTCTTTGTTAAAAATATTGTTCTAAGGACAACCCTTTACTTTACGCTCTTGGTATGCTAGTCTAGGAGCTAGGGAATTATTTGGAACAATAAAATATTACCCAATCTCGATTTTCTTACACAACTCACGGACACGGGCGTATAATACAATTTCGGTAATAATGACATGCCACATTTTGGAGACCACATTACATACAAACAAATTACTAATATCTATTAAAAAGATTTGTACATCCACAAAAATAGGCATTTATACACATAATTTGGAAAAATAAGCGGACAAACAGATTTAAGACTAACATTGACGATATACTTTTAATATTTTCAATTTACTTGGATATATCTTTGTAATCACATAACAAGGAACATTGAAGCCAAGTACAAACTCTAATATTTCAAATGCATTGCGCATTCATTTCAACGATTTCCGATAGCCACAGAAGATAATGCGCAATGTATATGAAACATAGCTGGCAACTCGGCAGGATCAGGACAACAGTACCGGTAACATAGCGCTATGATGTAGTAATTTACCGCGTCTAAGTTGGCGGCGGCCGATTTGCTCAAGCGTCTCGGGTCGATATAGCGAGTTATCTTTGCCCTGCGGTGCTATTGAACAACAACAACAACTTTAAAATAAACAATCAAGATTTTACCAAACAATCCTAGCTCAAACTTCCTAATAAAAAGATTATTAAACGACCTTAACATGACAATTAAGTACCACAAATGACAAGCTCTCAATGATCACTTGTTTCTTATCATAAATTATGTCATCAAACAGCTAGCAAGTCGTTAAACTTTTGCAAAAAAAAAACGACTAATCGCAAAAAGAAATTAAAAGTGTAGTGCAATCGCCAAATGGGCATACATTGCAGAATGCGTGCGTTACATGTTCATACATTTACCCGAAATAAGATATAGTTGGGGGACACTTTGTTTTTCCCGAAATATCTACGCCTAAAGAAGCGAATACGGGAGGCGAGTTTCTCTTTCTACAAACGAAAATGAATGGGTTAGTAAAGACTTAAATTGTATTAATCACTGTGGGTCAAAATCAGTGGAAAATTTAATAAATCAATTTAAAATCATTATATATGCGTACGTAAGCAAAATTATGCAAGAACGCTTAGTTCTAATCACGTTTTAACACTACAAGTAGGTATTTTACAATACTGCAACTTTTCACTGATTTATTTTTAAACTAAGAATGAAATAAAATTAGTAAAATGAAATATTATGAAGTAAAACGGTAATGACCAATTAGATTGTTAGAACTATGCAATTTTACAGCTTTTAGCAGCTAAAACAAGTTAAATGCTCAACACAATAAGTGACCTACCTCCAAGTTGGCTTGGATGAGTTCGTAAAGCACCTCTCCTAGTTGCTCCCATACAATGTCGAGTGTCCTGGAGAAGTTTTCGTTGTTCAAGTGTTGGTAGAGTGTGTCGAGGTTTGCTTCCAAGTAGTGCATGACGCGGTCCATGCTGGAACAGTCTTGGTGGAGCAACTCGGCGCCTTCCACTAGGAAGCGTGTTATTGACGGCATCATCTACAATACAAACATATTACAAAATCCATCAAAGTCCCCATGTCTATTTCGCAAACGGATTGTATTTTTTTTTACAAAACAGCAGTAATAAAAAAAAATAACTCACCTAAACCAAAAGGAGGGTCATGTACTTTAGATAGTACTAGCTGTTTTACAAAAGCAAGCTGTTTTGTTAATCAGCTAATTATACAATCGTCGATATTAGAAAATGAGTGAAAAAAATATTGATCCGATTTCCACTTGTAGGATAACCATGATATATGGTGCGCCCAGTCTCCTGGACTATATACGTTAACAAAAATAAATTAGATTAAGATTATCTCACCTTTCTAACCATAATTTCAAGAAGATCCACTATTTTATTTCTGACGGTATCTATCGCATTCGCTATGACATTCTGCAGGGTTTCCTTACATCTGAAATTTACACCAAAATACGCTTTCTCAATATTTATATAATGTCATAAGTACATAGATCATGAAGAGTTCAAGGGGTAATCGGTTACCACCATTTCCAACGCGCTTCATAATCATTCAGATAGTACTATAGTAGATATTATAATGGCAAAAGGGACCAAAATACCATCGGCATAGGGTGCACAATAGGCTAGGCGAAAATTCGTAATTGATTTTGAAGCATCAATAGCCTAGTGGCTGGACGGGCCGTCCTCGTAGCTGAAAGGTTTCGAGTTCGATCTCCATTCTGGCCATTCAATTATTGACGTGAGCCCACTCCTAACAAGTATAAGCTTAGTTGGAGGGGCTAAAGGGAATACAAGTAATGTGATAAACAAGCATAGCTAATCATATTTTTATTTTAAACTAGCTGAGCCCGCGACTTCGTCCGCGTGGAATTTAACTTACTTAACAAAAAAGCCCGCTCCCGCGTTCTGAGCCCGCGCGAAAGGACCCTTTTTTTAATTTTGTTTTTCTAAAATTAAAGTAGCCTAAGTTACTCTTTAAAACATCAGCTATCTGCCAGTGAAGATCAAGATCAGTCCAGCCGTTTCGGAGATTACCCGTAACAATAACACAGACAGACAGACAGACAAATAAAAATTAAATCGCGTTTTTGTTATAGGTGTCTTTTGTACTTTCATATGCATTTAGTGAAAAGGTGTTATTTTGATATTACAAACACTCCAATTTTATTTATTTGTATAGATGTATAGATAAGGTTCTATTCACTAACCTCTGTGCCTCAAGCGGCGACTTCGCCTCGCACATCTTCTGTATGATGTCATCCATGCCCAACTCTTCCACAAACGGCTCCAGACTCTGCCTGACGTAGTCTATGTTGTTTATGGCCACGCACCACTCCGTGGTCACCTCGAAGCGTTCCTCATACACTGTGCTGACCACGCCCACGTGCTCCACGCGACTCGCCATCTTATCTGAGTAGAAGACACAGCAGCGGCATATATCCTGAAAGAGAGTGGAACTTTTGAATTTATGGTGTTCAATTATTACGAGACGTAAGTAGATACTAAACACTTTCCCAATTTTTATATCGCCAGACGAACACACCAACTCGTCTGGTCCCAAACTAAGCAACACTTGTACTATGGGTACCGTACAATGGACTGGGGGCGATCCCAGTGACACCCAGACCAGGGCAAATTAAGAAAAAGCAATTTCTGAAATTTACCCGTGCGGGAATCGAACCCGCAACCACCATGTGCAGTGAACCGAGCAGCCTACGAACCACTGCGCCAAGCGGTCGGTAGTTATTGATAAACGTGGTATAGCGGGTTTATCTCTTTTTGCCATCAGTAATTTGACATTCGAAAGAAGAAGACAAAGCATGGTGTAACTATACGACCGCTAATCTACGTTTATTAATAAGTGTTTCTGTGTACATTGGAGTAAGAAAGACTTCAAGCACATTTTGCGTAGAAGCCACCCCTGGATATTATTCGAAGATGAAGCTTTATTCTAACAGGGACGATCACTGTTGCACAAAAACGAGCTGAAAGAGTGAGGGGTTCGTGGTGGGAGTGTGACCCTTTCTACTAAGGTGTCCACGAGGGACGGTGGGGTAGAGGCATTTCGGCATAGGCACTAGCGAGAGAGAATGACACAATCCCCCCAGGGACTATCTCCCTCGCCTCGGCTCGGCTCACCTCGGCTTTCAATTTATAATAGACTTTATCGTATCTTAATAAAGCACAATATCATGGTAACAAAAATTTTTGTGCACGCGGTCAACCTACCAGAACATATTCTGTATATCATGTTTTCCAAACATTACCAGAAAAAGCCCATGCTAATAGTATGCGAAGGACAAAAGTCTATTTCAAAATGCCTATTAATACACTTTATTTGTTATGTGTAACTCACGTCAACAATCTTAGCTACGAATGTGTAACAGCCCTCGACGTCCGGCCACGCGAGCTGCTGCCAGAATATCTTGATCTGGTAGAAGATAGCCAACGTGTCGACGCCGGAACTACTGTACTTCACGTTGGTAGCGACCAGCACCAAGTTGTCCAAGTCCACCGCCTTCTCGATGCGCGAGAGCGCTTTGTAAGCGGCGATGTCGAGCCACTGGGCGACGCCGCCAAAGAACCAGGAGTGGAATTTTGATATATCGTAGGAATTCCAGTCCGTTTCGTTTAGACCTTGCCCGAGTCTGAAAAAATATTATAATACAAATTAGGTAAACACAGGAGCGGATTATCTGTAGAGGCCACAGATATAGATTTACATAGATAACGCAAGTATCACGATTTGTATTAAAACCAAGCGTGCCGGATTTTTAACACCTACTGTGACGTCATTAGTGACGGGAAATCCAAACCGACTCAAAGACACCGATGCCGCCGATGCCCCTCCGCCCGCTGCGATTCTCTCGAGTGATTATCTCGCTCATACTCATATTTTTTATATCTCTAGTCGCGCGGACTGTTAGTTAGCGGCAACCAACCTCGACGCTTGGTCGGGGTTTCGTACACGCGAAGTACATGCTTTTTCGTTATCTATGTAAATCTATATCTGTGGTAGAGGCAATGTAGGAAACTGCCAACGGGCCTGCCGCCGCCTAGGGGGCCGGGGGACGAATAGTTACACACCGAACTATCTATTTCTGTCATCGATAATTTGACATTCGAAAGAAGAAGACAAAGCATGGTGTAACTAGACAACCACTAATCGACGTTTATTAATAAGGGGGTTAGTGTTTTGCTATCATCTTGCCTATTAAACATTGAAGCCTTGGCATTTCGGCATTTCGGCATTTCTTGGCATAAGAGTTTTCAAAACTTTCTTCACTATACACGATCCAGTTTGACAGCTAACAAAAAGGGGAACTAGAAATAAAAAAAATCCTGCTCTTCATCAACATGCGAGTAATGTCTTTGGTATTGCAATCATCTTTGGTATTGCCGACCTCTTGGCGCAGTGGTTCAAGCGTAGGCCGCTCGGCTCACTGCACATGGTGGTTGCGGGTTCGATTCCCTCCGGGGCAAATTTTAGACATGGTCTTTTCGTAATTTTCCCTGGTGTGGATGTCACTGGGATCGCTCCCAGTCTAAGTGTAATGTACGGTACTCATAGTACAAGCGTTGCTTAGTTTGGGACCATACAGTTGGTGTGTCAGACTGGCGATATTTATTATTTATGGATATTATTTTTTTATTTATCTACGTACTATAGGCTATGTTAACTGCTCAACATCAGACGGTTTGTACGTTTGTTTGCTGTCTTTGTTTAATAATCCGTTTTAGGGTCCAGCTATTTAAATATTTAACTAAATTATCCGCCGCTTGAATCGATTGTTCGACCCGTTTGATCACACACACATACCAAACAAATATTTAACGTAACTAATCGAATCGATTATGTACTTTTTTTTAAAGTAGGTACTTGTATTCTTACCATAATATACCTTGTATGATTTGTAATCGGTTGAAACATAAGTTAAACACTGTACCTAATGATAATGGTATTATTTGCAATGTTTATGTTCATAATCAAAGGATTAAACTTGATGATGCAGAGATTAATGCAGATATTATGATATCATGATACATTAATAACTCCACCTACTTACTCTTTCTGATGCACTATACCTACTTGTCTTATGATTACATAGAACAAAATCAAGCGCAAAAAATGTGTTAGTCATTTGCAACAAATAAACTTGCCGTGACTTATTGAATGAACTATTTATAGTGTAACACGCCATGGTATGGCCCAAGACTATGTCACGATCAGTGATGCGATCGATTGACAGCTCAACACAAATAAGGATCCACCACACCACCACCGATGACGTAGTCTTGGGCCAGCCACAATACATGAACTAGTGGCCAAAAGAAAATAATACCTAGCGTATCACTATTTTTATAATGTAACCATGTAACGTACGATTTTATACAGGTGTTTAAAAATCCGAAATAATACTTTGGAGTTTGGAAAAGTATCGGACAATCAATGAAATAGTACTTTTTCAACCATATTAATATTGCGCGCTCATTAAAAGAAACGTCAAATACCTTGGATAACTGTTTACAAACTTTTCCTTGTAAGTAACTAGTCAAACAGACAGACAAGGACAGACTTCACCAAGCATCTACATATCGGCTATTGCGTATATTTTACCTGCCCAAATTATTATTCCGTACTTTTGCAACAACCTGTAGATAAATACTTACGCCAAGAACCTCTGCAGTGTCAAATACAGCTCAAACAGGGTGGTCCCCATCGTGAGCGGCTCCTCCGCCACCTGCGGCGCCCCCAGCCCCGCGTCCCCGAGCAGCCCGCCCGCCAGGTGCACCGTGTTCGTGGACCCCCCCGCACTGTACCGCAGCCTCTTCAGATTCTTGCACACTTCCACAACCTCTGACTCAACCAACGACGCAATCTTGCTCTCATACAACCCGTACAACGCCTTCGAATATGGGAAGCTCATTACCCTACAAAAAGAAATTAACATGACAATAGGTATGGACCGATTTACATAATATTGTATAGGTTGCTAAAAATGATGGTGACATCATAGCTAAACGAAGAATTAAGAGAACCGCTTGAGGTTGTGACTTTATACTTTGCGAATAAAGGTGTTTGTTGTTGGCAAAAAGCTACAGGATACCGAGGAGATACCGAAACTTGGTGATAACTGATAACGACACGTTGTTAGTACTTAATCATTAAATAAAGAGCACTCCTAAGTGTTTAAAATTAGCTAACTATTTGTTCTCGATTCTAGATTCTCAATTAGCAAAATGATTATTGAGCAATACTTACTCGACAAAAACGCGATCGTAATACTCGACAGCTCTCTGCAAATCCGAGCGGACTAGTTGTATAACTCTGATCAAATGCTGCAGCTTAGTGTCCTCAGTTTTGTCGTTGCATTCATTGTTATCCAGTATGTGAACGAACCAATCGGAAGCTCCTTGCAACACCGCCTGATTTAAGACTTCATGAATAGTTAATTTTCCATTATCATCCCGAAGCCAGCCGTACAAGTTAGGCGGGAACAAGTCTAAGGTGTCAGGAATATCCAGCACTGATAGTTTGTACAAGATTTTGAGAACCTCTCTCAATGTCTTCATGACGACTTTCTCCCCAGCCGTCTTCTTCCGAAGCTTCCTGATGTGACTGTAGCAAGTTGGAAGCAGTTTCCTGGCTCCATCCCAAAATAGCTTGACATCCTCTTCGTTGACCAGGCCTATGGAAATGTATAAATCAATGCTGACTTTACGTACAAGTATATCTTTCTCATCATTCAGCCAAATCAGGGTAGACTGGGTGCCGAATGCCGATGTGAAAACAATCATTGGGACAAAGGTTTAGAAAGTCCTAAATCACGGTAGTCTATACAAATAAATAAAATTGGAGTCTGTTTGTAATATCAAAATAACACCTTTTCACTAAATGCATATGAAGTACATACGATACCTATAGCAAAAACGCGAATTAAACATTTTTTGTCTGTCTGTCTGTCTGTGTGTTTGTTCCGGGTAATCTCCGAAACGGCTGGAGCGATTTCGACGGGACTTTCACTGGCAGATAGCTGATGTTATAAGCAGTAACGTCGGCTAATTTTATTTTAGAAAAAAAAAATATCCTGTCGCACGGGCTCAGAACGCGGGAGCGGGCTTTTTTGTTAAGTTAAATTCCACGCGGACGAGGTCGCGGGCTCAGCTAGTAATTTAAGAACTCTTTTTTAAAACAACATACAGATGGAATGTAACAGCAAATAAACGCCTCGCAAGTCGCAATATTCTAAGGAACATTAAAATTCTCACCAGATTGAAGCGGCTTGGCGATCTTGTCGAGCAGTGTGTTGAAGAGGGTGAAGCTGAGCGGGTGGTCGGTGGTGACGGCGCAGTACACGGCCCACTGCACCAGGCTGTTGTCGAGCTGGCTCAGCCCGCTCTGCGCCGCGTGCTGCGTCAGGATCGCCTCAGCCGGCGCGCTGAAGTTGCCGCACCACCAGAACGGCGCCACCTGTGCGATAAAAAGGCAGGTGGAATACCTAAAGATACCACTGAGCGCTACTAATGAGATGAAAAACAAAAACGCAATCGCAGGATTCAAGAGTTTAAAAACAATAGGAATAGGTAATTCCCACGGAGCACGGAAAAATCCTTAAAACCATGGAAGTGTGAAGCAGGTAGTAGATTATACAATGTATGATAGCTATTTCCTAATAACCGACTAAACTATATAATATAACTATACCTAAATAATCTAAATATTTTTGCTGCGCATTTGGTTCTATTTAATTCCCCAAAAATAACATTGCTTGCAAGGCTTGCGAGGCTTGCGAGTTGTGACATTCGTATCTACCTAAACCTAAAGTTTTTTTTACGAAAAACTTGATAGTCACCTACTTGGAGTGGGACCTTTTTCATACAGTCAAGGTTGTGTATTGATAACAACATAAAGAAACTATATTATAGACTAGCTGTGCCCGCGACTGCGTCTGCGTGGAATTTAATTGACAAAGTTTCATACAAACTTTCATCCCCTATTTTATCCCGTTGGGTGTAGAATTAATAAAAATCCTTTCTTAGCGGATGCCTACGTCATAACATCTACCTGCATGCCAAATTTCAGCCCAATCCGTCCAGTGGTTTGGGCTGTGCGTTGATAGATCACTATGTCAGTCAGTCAGTCAGTCTGAGTTATATATATTTAGATATTCCAAAAAAATATTAGCTCGATTGTAGTTTATATGCAGTCACTCCTACACCAATCATACTCCAAATAAGAACAGGACCTTGAATGTTTGTTTGTTTATTCCGTCTGCTTACAGCTATCAAGATACTGTTTTACGATCGGAAAATCTACTCTTTTAACTCCGGACTGATGTATCAGCAGAGTACTGCGGTTTGTCTGTTAAACGATAGCCGAATATAAAACCTCTATCTACCTATAGCTGGTTAATGTAATTCAAAATTCCGAAGATCTGGAGATCGATAGGAATGACGAAATCGTGCGTTTTCATGACTATTTTTATGACTGTTTTGAATATCACCGTCGTCAGAGAATAAAACGGGTACAAACATAGTTTGAAGGACTGCTGTCAGTTTGGGTTTTCAGCTGATAACCAATCTACCTGCTCAAGGTAAAATAAACCTGAAATATTTTAAGCCTTGAGTGGCTTTTCAAATGCAAGCCAAATTATGATGACGTGTAAGATTTAAAATTGACTGCTACAAATACACTAAAGATAAAACTAGAGCATTAATTGAATGGGTACCTATTTAATGCACTCACAAAATTGGGTTAATAATGCTCGAAAGCGATGAAACGTTTAAGATGAGCTTTGCATCATTTCTATTAAAAATTTAAAGGTGGCTTTGGTAAATACATTAGATATCTAACAAATCAAAATAATATATTACTATTTTAGTTTTATTATCCATAGGTTCCCTACCGACCCACCCCTAATAGGAACCACGCAGTGATTTAATATGCACAACATAAGACTAGGCTGGAGAATAATAATTAGCTGACCTCCTTAGATGCAAAAACAAAGCCCGCTTTGTAGGCAGGCACAGCTCATCAAATGAGTAAAGTATCAAGTTAATCCTACAGTCAATATATGCGGCTATCTCTTGATCGGCCGTACGGGAAACATAATAATATTACAAATGAGGACTAGAGGACTGCCATCAGGATTAGATCCAATGACCAAACGCATAAAGCCATCTTTAATTACCTACTAGAGCGGATTAATATAGCCAGCAAAGCAATACCACATGGAGAATTCATTCTAGGAGTTAAACGCCCACATTTTGAAAACAATGTCGATTAACCGTTGATACAAATAGCATTGTAACTTAGAGTAACTATGTAGAAAAGTTTTCGGAAATAGTAGTAGCCAGCGTAGTTAGCAGTACATAATGTGTAGTAGAGTTTTCCTACCTTAGAATTCTCTAGCTCGTGCAGTAGTATGATTCGCAGCAGGTGCCTGTGCTCCTGCGCGGCGACCTGCGAGTTCTTCTCGGAGGAGAAGTTAAGGCGCACCTTAACCACGCCCTGGCGCCGCAGCTTGCTCTTCTTGTTCAGGCTGTACCACATGTTCATGCCGCCCGCAGGGATCGACTGTGTCCAACAAGATTCATCACTAACTAGTTTGTTATCAAGAGGATTATAAGTATATTCTCCTTAATCATCCGAACATCCGAACTATCTTTGCGCCCTAACTGAATATAACCAGGCATTTTCTCTTCCATGATCAGTGTATAGATCGCCTTGAAAGACCTCATGCTCATGCCCTAATTCAAACTTTTAAAGTTTAAAATATGAAAAATGCAACCTCGGTCCTTGGCGTTTTAAGATTGTACCAATAATATGAATAGTATTCCAAAAATATGAATAGTAAATTAAATAAATCCTGCCTATCTTATGACAAATTTGTCTACTCACAATTTTCCTTAAAAACCACATAATTTTATAACTGAATATTTTTGCACTTTTTAGTCCTCCAACGCCTATTCCTCACCAGTACTAGAAGACGACTCAGTATCAAGTTAGTTTTCATGTGGGTTATACAAAAAGTTGAACACGATCCAATATTGTGCATACAATTCGTATTTGTAAGCGTATCTAACGGTACCTCTGAGATCCTATACTTATAGATATACCTACTCACCTTTAATAGTATATTAGAGGTCCCGATCAGTTCGTTGTCATGTTTCCCCGTCGAAGCCGTAATGGCTATCTCCTTCATCAATTTCCGGAGTCCCTTCACGCCTTTGACCTCAAAAATCTTTGTCATTTTCTCTTTAACTGTCTCAGCGGGATCGAAGTCCCTGGAAAAAAATGCGCGAATTGAATTTGTAGCTTTACTTAGTTCAGTTTAAATTGCGTGAAATACCTTAGCTATTAAATTAGTAAATCACAGCTGTAAATGGGTGTTTAGGTCAACAACCCTACGCAATCTCGGGTTTGAAATAGTTAAACGGACTGTTTTGGTCACGAACGTTTTACGTTCATTCATAATAAAAGATTCTTACCATACTTCGAGACAGAGCGAGTCTTCTTGTACGTTTCCCGGCATAGGTCTGAAAAGCAACAAATTTACTATAACAATCATCTATAAAATTGCTTTGAACTGATTTTGTTTAATGTCCGCCAAGAACAAGGCCGGAAAATGCATTCGCTAATGGACTCGTAAAACTTTTATAGGTTTTCTCTCTACAATCTGCGTAGAGAGACGATTTCTGGTACCATAAGTTTTATATGCTTGGTGTAGGTCCATGGTTATTATTTTTAAACTGGCTTTTATAACTACGTACTAAAGATTACTATTGAACATTGAACAATTCTAAAATGAAGATTTTCCGAAATGCCTTGATCGTCATAAGGCCGTAATGATGGTAGTAGCAACAAATTTTCTTTTTTCTTCTTCTGTTGTAAATCGAAATGGAAGAAATGTTACTATATAGCATTTCTATAAAGGTGTTTTATGTGCAAACGAGCGATATACTGTATTATTAGATTACCGTACATATTGCACCGCCGTATGATGATTTCATCGCTAAAAGTGCATTTCTTCTCATTTATCTGTTTGCATCATACAACACTCGCTTCATTTCTTCCTCGCATCATACATTTTTAGTTCACATGTTATATTCTATGTAAGCCAAAGAATTAAAACACCATTCGAAATTCTATACCTAAAGAGAGTTAGCTATGTTTGTCTCCCGCTTTGCACCGGGGGAAGTGGATAATTTTCTTTCAACTCCTCCTATTCTTTCTTTCCATTAATTTCGTGCGGGTTCCAAGACTTTTGAACTTTTCCCCGAGACTCGTCGAGGGTCCAACCTCGACGTCATCAAGTGTCACCATTGTGGATCCTGGCTTACAGGAGTTGCAGGGTTTGGAGGGAGTGTCGGAAACAGTCCCATTTAACAAAAAAAAGAGTGTTACTTACAAGGAAAAGTGTTCTTCCCAGCATGGATTAAGCGTTCCAGATTTGACGGACGTATTGTACCTTTGCGTCGGGTTCGACATCAGGTATATAGTAACGAAAGGGTCACTGAGCCCGTTAGGGTCCTTAGGAACTAATTCTTTAGCCTCTACAACTTCAACGTTCAACATCAGCTCAGGAGGCTCCTTCGCTTCAGCCTTCGTCAGCAACTCTGTGTGTTTATCATTCGCTATTTTAAATGCCTCTTGTACGTAGGTCAGCATCGCCAACTGGCCCACCTCGCAGCTTACGTCACATCCCCCGACATTGTGTAGTATTTCATAAAGTATTTCCAAGTATAGTTCATCGATCTGTAACAGATTTAATGCTCCAGATTAAATAAAATACAAATAGCAAAACATTCACCTGTTGACCCTAAACGTTAAGACGTTAAAAGATCTACGATAATTGACGAAATTATGTTAGTACCAAGTGTATTTTATGGAGTAACGCGATAAAGAGCAATCGATAGCGTCTAGAGAACAATTAGATTAGAAGTTTGCTTTCCCTGAATTCAATTTTATTTACAAGATGCAGGAACAGTTGAATTAGATAATTACCTACTATACTAGTTTTTATAATTATAAATATCAGCAGCTTGAAACAAATCTTAATTACATACTGCACCGTCAAGTCTAGAGGCCTTTTAAATCAAAATATAAACAGCCACTTATCGTGTAATTAAATATACTGACAACAAAAAACAAGTTAAACCTCGCTAAAGTATGTCAGTGACAGTGATAAACACACTAAAGATACTATTGTGGGTGATTCGCTCACTGTCTATTCACTCCTAGTGTAGGTAGACGAACACCTGACGCCACTCACCGAGGAGTCATAATAATATCGCAATTTCATAAACCGAGAGATGCGGAATCTTGCACTAACAACCCTTCCCGCACTGCCGTTGAGGATATAGAATGAATCATCGACGCGCTTGACGGGGTAACTAAGTAACGGCGGTAGAGTCCACACCGCGACCGACACCAAATGTCATGCCACAAGACTCCCCGCCACAGCCACAATGACCCTCGTAATATAGCAGGGTTACTGCGCCGCCGTGGGAAACATATCGATTGGTGGAAAGCCGGTGCTCCCCATTAGCTAGACCACTGGTTACGAATTGACTAGGTCTGTATTTATTCCGTCAGGCGATAAATTGATTACATAGTGAACTTATAGTGGGCTGTTCTCTGAACTGATGATTCATATGGAAGTTAATTTTAAGAGTAAACACTTCGTGTGGATACGGTTACTCAGTAGTCAGTGCAGAGACGGACGGAGTCTTAGTACCAGCCAACCGTACGTTATATGCTTTAGTATACCTACTATTAATTAGTGTCGTTTTGCCACGATTAGCCGCCCCTAATATCTGCCCGCCCTAGGCCTGGACCCAGTCTGGCTTTAAGAGAAATCCACCAATAAGACAGCTCCTTATTACGTAATTGGAATATGATTTTGAATGCAACTCAAAGGCATAATAAATAGTTAGTATATGGGGCAGGTTTATTATTATGCATTATAATTGATGGTAACTAAATAATAGTAAAACTTTCGGGAATTTACAGTATTTTTATTAACTTTTCATCAACGCTCAGTCGCTTGCAAATGAACTTACGTAACAATTCAGTTGTACAATGTCATAAAAACCTATTGTCAACGTTCGTGATTGATAATCCTCACTTTAAAAGTAGATACCCACTTAACAAACACTGTCGAATAGTCGGTGAGGATGTATATTCGCAACAAGCCACCAATCAGCTGATACGTGTGACGAAACATGATGGACCAGTTCGAATGTTATTAAAAATACCAACTGTCATTGACTGTATCAGCATGCTGGTCTGCCTCTCCAGCAACTCCTTCTTAACGCCCCTGAACTTAGTCCGGAGTGTCCCGGTGCCATTCATTTTCACTAATTCACTGCCACACTCACAAACTCATTCACTACACTACAACCACGAGATTCATAAAACAAAACAAATATAAACATCGATCATCGTTTTCGATAGCGGAGAAAATCCCGATGCACGAAACGAAATAGAAATGAATGTGGTGGGCGCTGCCGGTGCACTGAGGAGTTCGGCCGGGACTCGGGATTCATCCGGCACTGCCGCCAAATTCTATTTTTGCGAAGCGCCGCCAACTAAGTCGTGTAACTAAATAAAAAAAAAGTTGAAAACACCGCAGACGTATTTTGTGGCTATGACAAATGGTGGGGAATTTAGCCAAAAAATTCTTGTTTGGGAAATACTCTGATAGCAAATGTCTAAATATATACCTATACCACGGTCAACGAGAAGCGATACGAAATTGTAATAGTTCAAGTTCGAGTTCAAGTCGGTCGCCCCTGGGCTCGCCAACGTTCGGGTGGCCATTTTATAAAAATACATGTGTCCGGAACTGTAAATAATGTCAGTAATTTTTTTAAAGGTGAAACGTTATGACAACGAATTTAATAAAATAATATACTAACGTTCGTATCGCTTATCGTTGGCCATGGTACAAACCACACTATTATGTCAGATAAACAAGTAGATATCTCAGCGAAATAAAAATACTAATAGGTATAAAATGAAGTCGCCGAACGCGTCGACAAGCGAATAATTTATTTCCGTACAAGCTTATCTCAATTACTTCCATACCGATTTTGTTTTCCTACACGTAAATAGGTAAATGATTTCCACAGGAAGGTTTGTCTGGGGCGGATTGCAAGTTATAAATATACTAACTAGGTGAAAAATAAAGGGTAAATATACTATTTTTTTTGCAACTTAACGTTGTAAATCTAAAACTATCGGCTTTGTTGGAGAGTTGAATTACTAAAGGTTTTGTAGACTTGTGAAATCTGTCAACAGCTGTATCCCTGTAACACCTTTTGTATTTCATGTTTCCTCCAAAGCTGATAGTTTTAGATTTACAAAGTTAAGTTGCAAAAAAAAATAGTATACCCTTTATATTTCACCTTGTATAAAAAAAAATATTTTACATCTGCCAGAATGCCTCTGTTAATGGCCAATGAAGATTTATTTCCTCTTCAAATCAAACTAAAACTGTGTCTATAAAACAGTACATTATCAAAAGTTTAATGTATCTGCGAATGCGTACCTATTAGCTAATGAAAAAATAATGTAACACTCGAGTCGAAAATAATAAATCATACTCCTGAGATAAGATTGCTGGTTCTGTTGGGGCTCCATCTTGAAAGCTTGAATGAACTTGAAGCTTGATTAAACTAATGTCATCTTGCCAATAATCGTAACCTATGAACCAGACAGATACACTTTGATAACCTCCTTATTAGTAAACGTGGAATAGCGGGCGAATTACACACAGAATTATCTCTTATCAGTGATTTGACATACGAAAGAAAAAGACAAAGCATGGTGTAACTATACAACCGCTAGACGTAAATGTGTAAAGTTTAGTTTAATGGTGATTTGGCACGATTGGCATTAGTGTTGCCTGACTATCGATTGCCTATCAATAGGTTGTCGATACTATCATGACCTCGAAAAATAGTCATAATATCGATAGGCCTATCGATACTATTGCAATTTTACAATACTATCGATACTATCGATAGTATCTATCCAAGAAATTGAGCAATACTATTGATAAAGTGCAATAGTGTCGATACTATTGGGTATAGATACTATCGATAGTATCGATACTATCACTATTATGGCGTATTTTACTGCAATCACTGTCGATACTATCGATAGTTTTACTACATCGATATTTACCGGAATCATCATCGGAATTTTAGTCAATATTATTATTTCATTAGTAAATTGAAAATAGTTGTATCTAGTAACTTCCCTTTACTCACTTAATTTATGCGTCTTCGATTAGTTTGACCAAGAGTGCACAGTAATTCCTAAGGTTTTAATTCAACACGATAGTTAGGACTGGGCGCAGGGGAATTGTGTTTTTAAAAAATAAAAAAGGCTGAGACGTCTGTCTCAGCTGGCTGACAATTGTGAACTAACTTTAATATGGTTACAGTAATTAAAACAAAGACTTAATATTAATTAACTTAATCGGGCGGTTCGTCATCTGATGCCAGTTCCCGTCGTCGTTACTCCGACGTAACTCCTCCCCCCTTAAGTAGGAAGCCCGACGAGGATGGCTGCTGCTGCTGCTGCTGTTGATCATCTGATGGCGCTGCTTCCCATCTGCGCCTTCGCAGATAGAAATGGACACCGGTTCCAATGCCTGCGGCTATAATGACCACATACAGGATTATAGTCATCCAGCTGGGTTGCGGCGATATGAATGTTGTCTCTTCATTGTCGACAAGCTCCTTAGTTTTCTGCAAAATGTTATTAAGATTGTCAAGGGGCAGTTCTTCTAGGTTTATACTGATCTTTACACCTTCCGGTACTTTATATGTCTGGGGTAACGGTATGTTTTCCCTGATGTTCAGTGTTTTCTGATGTGTTTTTAAGGTTCTTCCAACGATTTCAATTTTACAGCTGTCGTTTGTATAAATCATTGCTACTCCGCTGCTGCGCTGATATTGTACGTCGTCTCCGCAAGTCGTCTTAATGACTTCTTCCTTCTTAAATGCCACGACCCAAGTGTTCTGTTGTAATTGCTGGACAATGCTGTTGCGATAGCTGGCCGTAGCATAAGTACAGTTGTGTGGTTCTTCGTGTTGGATCAGCTGCGCTATACAGTCTTCTGAGTTCTTCAGTGAACGCCATTCCACATGTTTACAGATGACCTCCGTTTCCGTGACGTGCGTGCAGGGCTCGTGAGGGTAGGCGAACTCATAACTACCAACGAGTAGGTAAGGGCCTTTTGGAATGAGGATTGTATTGTTGCTATTTGGAATGGAATATAGATGCAATAGGCTATAAGGATGGTTAGTAACTAGTGGGACTTCTAATATAAAATTCAGTGTAAAGTTAGTGCTATATGCTTTTACTATTATAGATTTCTCTATTGGGTGTATGTTATCTATTGTAGGTGGGTATGGCATCTGCAAATCTATTTCCCTCTGAATTTTCACTAACTCGGCAATCAAATAGTTTGGATCGACAATGCTTGGATGTAGCTGCCCCAAGTGAGCAAATGTAATAGCATTTTCTAATGATATTAACTTGTCATAGAGCTGTTGGAGGCATGTCTCAATCTGGTGGTACACTATTACTGTATAAACTAAACTCTTTACTTCCTCCTCTTGTGCTTCTATTTTAATTATCGTACTCGCTATTTTCTCCTGATTTTCCTTAATTCTAGCTAACTTATCGTTATATTCTTTCATAAAATCTGTCATTAATCCTAATGTATGTTTCTGCCTAGCTACCCCTTGTGCCTTAACACTTTGTATCTGATTTTCCAATCTAATTGCATCTCCTTCATCTAGATTTCCTGTTATCGCTTTTATAATTGATCCCAATCCATTTACTAATCCTCTTTTTATTCTAGGCATATATGTCCTGCCTAAACTAAGTGTTTCCGAACCTAAATATACTAGTTTACTTTCTATAATATCAATTAAGTATTCTATTTGTTGTCTATTAACTAAACTATCCTTATAATCGGATGCATTTTTCTGATTAAATATGAATGTATAATAGTCGCGACATACTTCTATATATAAGTCACGTATCTTAGAAATATTATAAACTATAACTAAATTGTAGACTTCCGTCTGATGACGGGCTGTGGCCTCCTTAAGCACCAGAACACCATTATGGTTGTCCACTGGTACTACGAGCGCCGCTACGCCTGTGAGCCAGGCGACTCCGATGAGGGCGAGGGTGTTCCTGGAACATTCGCCGGACGTCTTAGCATTCGAAAGTGTACCCTAATCGTTTTAGAGTTGACGTGTTTCCCTACAATCTCCGCTATTTGCTCAGGATGTATATGAACAATTGTGTATGGTCCTATAAATCTTGGTTCTAATTTGTTGCTTCGCGCTGTCTTAGCTACTTGTTTATAAACTTTATCTCCTACTTTAAAAGCCGCGGTTTCTGTGTTCCGATTACTTCTTTCTATTACTGCTTGTTTGTGTTCAGATAATTTCGTTTTTACTAACTTGTGAACGTTCTCCATTATTTGTTTGTGTTTATTGACATATTCTTGATAGAATTCCTTCGGAAAATATAGTTCTAAGGGATTCCTGCTATTAGTATGTCCAAACAGCAATTCGAAGGGTGTAAACCCTGTCGCTGAATGTATACTGTTATTATACGCAATTATTGCGTATTTCATTAAGTTTGCTGGTTCATTTTTATCCGTAATTCTCTGAATCCTAATCATTTCTGCTAATGTCGAATGTAGCCGTTCCACCGGAGAGTTCGAGTTGGGATTGTATGGTGTGGTAAAATGAATATGTATATTGTGCATTGCACAAATTTCGGTAATTACTTCATTATCAAACTTTGGGTCGGAGTCCGTTGTTATTTTATTCGGAACTCCTATCACGGAGAAGATATTAAGTAACGCTTCAGCGATATGTATACTGGTTGCCGCCGCGAGTGGAATTGCCTGCGCATATTTAGAGAAATTATCTATTATTGTTAGGAAAGTAACGCCTCCACTACTATACAAGTCCATGTACATGTGTTCCATAGGTTTATGGGGTGTTTCGGTCAATGACAGTGGTAATCGTAACGGATTGCGTTCATATTTGCACTTGAGACACTTCTCACATTGGTTAATGAACTTCTGAACGGTTAGCAACATATTGGGCCAATGATAGTTCCTATGTAATTGTTTATATGTCTCCTGTATGCCTCGATGAATCGTTTTTCCTTCATGATATTTTTTTATAAGCTCAATTTGTTGGTCTCTTTCCTCTATCAGTGTTACTCTCGTAGTACACCGCACGAGTTTCGGTCCACGGTCACTAAAGATGGTTCTAACTACTTTGCAAAATACCGGATAAAATTCTTCATAATGAAAGTAACAGTAGAATATTCTATCAGGAATTGTATGTTCTTTAAGGAATTTGATAATCTGTTCTTCTGTGTTATTGATAGGTATGAACACGTCTTTTATAACTAGTTTGCCTTTAGATCTATCATCCACTCTGTATTCTGCGCCAGGTGACTTTCTAATGTGGAATTGTTTAAGTTGCCGATCTATTGCGTCAGTTGTTTCAGGAATTTTCGACGTTTCTCCCGGAATATTTCGTGTACTTTCTTCGGTTAACTCGTTATCCGTCCCAGGTGGGTCTACTGAGAACACGTCTTCGTTTATCATGGCTATTTCGTCGATCATAGATTCTATGGGCGCTCCCGTTGTGTCTAGTAATGCTTCAATATCAATATTATCTAAATCTGTTAGTACATGGTCCGATGTACTTGGTTGTGGGTTTATACTGTCTGAAATCGTTTCTATATTCTGATCACGCTGTACGTCTTCGGCTTCCACTTCGTTATAATTAATTATTTGAACGCGTGATAGAGCGTCTGCGTTTGTGTTGGCCTTTCCTTTCTTGTACTCTATTTTATAATCGTATTCGGCTAACTTCAAACGCCACCGTGTCAGTTTGGAATTTGGATCCTTAAGGGACATGATCCACGTTAACGGACGATGGTCAGAGTATATAAAAAATCTCTTTCCATATAAATAAGGACGAAAATATTTAGTTGCCCATACTATGCTTAAGAGTTCCTTTTCTATAGTCGAATAC
Organism: Notodonta ziczac; assembly: GCA_918843915.1. Lineage (NCBI taxonomy): Eukaryota > Metazoa > Arthropoda > Insecta > Lepidoptera > Notodontidae > Notodonta > Notodonta ziczac. The sequence continues at coordinate 6,802,539 of OU974047.1, forward strand.
CTCTGTTCTGTTTCCGATAATGTTCGAGAAGCATAGGCCACTGGTTTGTCCGACCCTACTGTTCCTTGCGATAAGACTGCACCTAAAGCTACGTCTGAGGCGTCTGTGGTTAAGATAAAGGGCTTCTCGAAATCTGGATACTGTAAAATGGGCGCGTTGGTTAGCACCTCTTTACATTTTTCAAATGCATCCGTAAATTCCTGCGTAATTTCTACTTGCTTATTCTTTTTTAAACATGCTGTCATCGGTTTCGTTAGTTTCGCAAAATCTTTTATGAATTTCCTGTAGTAGCCTACCAATCCTAGAAAAGATTTTATCTCCTTCTGTGTTCGCGGTATGGGGAATCTTTTTACTGCAGCTATTTTGTCAGAGTTGGGTTTCAAACCTTCATCTGTTAATGTGTGTCCCAGGAATTGTACTTGTTTCTGTAGAAACTCCGACTTATTAAGTTGTATTTTAAGGTTATGTGACCTAAAACGGTCAAATACCTGTTTGCATCTATCTAGGTGTTCTTGCAGTGACGTTGAGAATATAATTACGTCGTCTAAATAAGTTAAAACGTTATCTAAGCCTCTTAAAACTGCATCCATTAGCCTTTGGAATGTACTAGGCGCGTTTTTTAAGCCAAATGGCATCCTCATGAACTCGTAATGTCCTCTGTCCGTACTAAAAGCTGTTTTTTCGATGTCTACAGGATCCATTTCAACTTGATGATAACCTGATGCAAGATCTAACGTCGTAAAGTATTGTGCACGGCCAAGCCTATCTAATATGTCATTAATATTTGGTAACGGGTATTTATCTTCCACTGTTTTTTCATTTAATTTACGGTAGTCGATGACTAGTCTCCACTTGACTTGACCGGAAGCATCTGCTTTCTTAGGGACAATATGAACCGGACACGACCATGGTGATGCACTTTCCCTGATAATGTTTTGTCGCAATAAATCATCTATTTGTTTTTGAATTTCCTGCTTCTGTCGAGGGGCCTGTCTATAGTTTCTGACGAATATTGGGGTGTCTTCTGTAAGTCTCAACTTATGCTTGACCGCGTGTGTAAAAGTCAGGGGAATACTATCGCAGTAAAATATGTCTCGATAGTTATAACACAATTTTTTTATTTCTCGTCTTTCTTCGGCATTCATATGCTCCGTCCTAAGCCTTTCTAAGTTTGTTTTCAGTATTCTATCTAAATTTCCACTAGAAGATAAGACATTAATCGACACCGGTATCAATGAAGGTTCCGTATCACTTGGTGTTTCGTTTGAAAGAGGTTCCAATTGTACCTGATAGCAATTAATTAACTTAACTTTGTTATCCGACCGGTTAATCACTGTAGTTGTTAATGTTCCGTCTCTAACCGACACTAAAGATGCTGGGAATAACAAGCCATCTCCATTAGCGTGTTCTGTTAACTCGTAATCTCCTTCTCTGTAATTGCACAGTAAATTAACCCGTTGTTCCTGTCTTGGAGCAATTATAGTGTATGATTTCAGGTCATCTCTGATGGGTATCGTCGTTGTGTCCGTTCTCAGAAGCATGTTCTTCATATCTATCTTGCATCCTAATGGTCCAAGTAAGTCTACACCTAATAGTCCTCTAAAGTCGGGGTCAAAGTCGAATAACAAGAATTTATGTGTAACATTACACTTGAATAATGATGGGAGCGGGATATAAGCTACTTGAGAATGTTTTGTCATGCCATGCGCCGTCTTGATATAGTGCGTTTCCTGTGCTACTTGAATCTGAGTGTTATGTCGGGCTGCATCCGTACTGATAAGAGACTGCGATGCTCCCGTGTCTAATAAAAACCGGCCACCTAACTCACTAATATATATGTATGGTAGTCTATTGTTACTTTGGGAATTTATGTATACTACATTTCTGTATTCGCGTCTGGGTATTGGTAAAAATTTTCCTCGGTCTCTACAGGTGCTTCGAGGTGTTCCTCGGCTGGCGTCTCCTGATCGTCATCCCCTACGTATTCTACATTTTCCTGATAGTGCATGTTGTTTTGCACGGGTTTAGATTGTCTATTTATATTGGTTGGGCGATTATTATTAGAAGGACTCGGTCCTGGGCGATTATTGTTTGAGGGACCAGGCCCCGGGCGATTGGGACCCTGTCTATTTTGTGCGTACTGATAATTTGGGTACCGCTGTCCCTGATACTGATTAGATTGTTGAGGGCCTTGATATTGAGGACCCGGAAACTGAGGCCCTTGGTATCTATATGTTATGTATCCTGTGTTATTTGGCCTGGGTACAACCTGCTGTTGTTTTTGTCTATTTTCTACCGCTTTTCTCTTTGTTGCCTTTGACTCCTCTTGCCTAGCTAACACGATGACTCTCTCGAGATCATCAGTCTGTTGTACCTTTACAGCTAAAGCTATAAACGGATCCAGCTGGTCTAAGAATACAGTCACTGCCATTTTCCCGTAATAATCACGCTTAGTTGGATCTAGATTAATTAAGATCGAGGTTATTTCTCGAACCTTATCTGCAAACGACTCTATATCCGCCTTATCTTTGGTTAACTGCATTAGTTCCTGAACCAACTGCACCTCGTCTCTAAATTCGCCAAACCTTCTTTTTAGGGTTGCTTTTATTTCTTCCCATGTATTGTACTCGGTCGATTCGGACAATGCCTCCACCGCCTTTCCAGATAGCTTACTTCTAATTAGACATGCTATGCTTTGATCCTCTCTATTTTTGATAAGATCTAACGCATTCTCTACACACTGTATATAATAACTTAAAGTTTTTTTATTACCATCATAAGAGGGTAGTAGTCTAGCCATTGAAGGATAATCAATGATATTTTGTTTAGCTTCACCCTCCGTTGCCATTTTTTAGACTTGGTACGGTGTATGCTTTAAAACACTAGTAAATGAATATATTTGTCTACTAAGTAGGTATTAGTAAGGGTTTAAGTAAGGAAATCTCGGAGGTAACAGAGCTGTATGCTTACCTCACGAGCATGGCCCGATTTCAGGTCCAGGTGAGTCACAATTCTAGGTCAGCTAGCAGAAACTCCTCCGGCGCCCAGAGTAGGTTCTTCGATCCCTGAAGTCGTGTGGAAGGTTGACCGTTCGCGCGCGACTATACTAAGCGGATCCCGTACGACTGCGCCAGTTAGGACTGGGCGCAGGGGAATTGTGTTTTTAAAAAATAAAAAAGGCTGAGACGTCTGTCTCAGCTGGCTGACAATTGTGAACTAACTTTAATATGGTTACAGTAATTAAAACAAAGACTTAATATTAATTAACTTAATCGGGCGGTTCGTCATCTGATGCCAGTTCCCGTCGTCGTTACTCCGACGTAACTCGATACTATTGAATTTTGGTAAAATATCGATGTAGTAAAACAATCGATAGTATCGATAGTATCTATACCCAATAGTATCGATACTATCGATACTATTGCACTTTATCAATAGTATTGCTCAATTTCTTGGATAGATACTATCGACAGTATTGTAAAATTGCAATAGTATCGATAGACCTATCGATATTATGACTATTTTTCGAGGTCAACTATCGATACATCAATTATCGATAGTTAGGTAACACTAATTGGCATTGATTGTCGTCAAGCCAAGCTGTAGTCAATTGACTACAGCTCATATACAGGCTGGCTCGACCGGGGTAGTACCACCGTCTCACAAAAGAAGCAAAGTAGCTTAGTAAAGTAGCTAGTTTCGAACGATAACTAAGACTAGCCCCCTTCCCATCCAATCATCCTAGATCTCTAGAAAAAGTAAAGTATTTTAAATTAAGCACCGTCTGAACTCATTAACCATCAGAATTCCTTCAATGTTGCCGACGCTTGAAAGTGTTTATTATAAAATTAAAGTGGTGTTTTAGAACACCGGCGGCGCAAGCCAAGGTTCGCGAGCCAGCGGCAACAGGCGCGTGCCGAACGATTTATTTATTTTATTAACCACGTGCGTATATGCTTGCCGAGAACGGAAACTACACTGTTACATTATAGTCCAGTTAATTACACAATTTCCGTAATATGTAGCTAACCAGCCACGAATGAACCAGACTTTCAATAAGATACCTAAGGCTAAAGCGCCCATCTAGCCCGCGAAGTTAAAATTTTTTGAGGTTCTTTATAAATTTTTCAAAATCTGACAATAATGAAAGGCACATTTGTAATTCGCGACAAAGACCGTGTGCAGTGCATTCATTAATATATCCAACTTACTCTAAAACATTTCAAGAACGACAGCTATCCAGATAATCTGGCAGTTTTTGTATATTTAGGGATTAACTAGTAACACATCCACCGTGATAATATTTAGAGTAAAATAAATGTATTAATAAACGCACTGCATACTGCGTTTGTCGCAAATCACAAAATGTTGTCTTAAATGTTTTCAGATTTAGGATAAACTATAAAAATACTCGAAAATTTTGAATTTCGCGGGCTAGACAGGCGCCTTCACCCTAATCAGAAGTGTCTTATGATATTGCATAGGTTAATGAGTTTACGTGTGATGTCAACACTTGAGGTGTTGTTTAAATTGAGCACCTAGATTCCGCTAATTACATCTGTGCTTGTTGTGTTTATAATCTACGATACGAGTAATGGCATCGAGTAAGGCCCGTATTAATACATTTTGACATGTCATTTGTACTGGCATGACATAAGACTGACATTTCCAAGATCGCTCTCAGACTTGAGATCAATCCCCGATGGCTCATAAAGGGTATATAAGCAGGTGTAATCTCTGAAAGAAATCTAGAAAATCTCACGTTACAATGGTGTTTATACAAGGTGAAACAGAAAGGGTATACTTTTTTTTCCAAAACTTAACTTTGTAATTCTAAAACTATCAGATTTGGGGAGAACTTGAAAAACAAAAGGTGTTTTAGGAATACAGCTGTTCACCGATTTCACAAGTCTACAAAACCTTTAGTACTTCAACTGTCCCACAAAGCCGATAGTTTGTGATTTTCATAGTTAAGTTGCAAAAAAAATAGTATACCCTTTTTGTTTCACCTAGTAATTACTTATCTAAAAATATTATATTTTGGCCTGACCTATAGGTACTTAACACTGAACGATACAGAGATAATATAAACGTGACAAAACAAGAAACTCCTCGCATCTACGTATTTACCGGTACCACCATTCTTATTTGATAATTTTACTCTTCCACCATTTTACTGCAACTATTTATTTTGTCTGTTGACACTACGCAGAAGATTTTCAAACATTCACGGCTTTCCTACCTATTTTCATAGTTTAATACATGGGGCCCCATCCATCGTGTGCTTTATAGATAAACTCCTAAATCCAGATTACGTTAATGCATCCTTGAGGCTGAAGCTATCCAGAATTCCAGGCGGACTTTAAACCTTTAAACCGATACTTGAAAGTTTAAGTCTAGAGACGTCTAGCTCGATGCTAAACTACCGGAAATCGTAAGCTGTTTTTAGGCTAAAGCTGGCATGTTAGGTACGGAAAAGCTGATTTAAATGGTATGGAGTATGGATGCAAATACCTTTAACAAAGAAGTTAGATATCTATACATACCTACTTCTATTGCTAGAGGTCGTCGATGTAATTATAAAGAATAGCAATAAATCCGAGACTTTTGATTTCCATGAGCCATGAAATAAGTGGCACCAACGGCTATCACGATGACAAAAAGCCTTTCTTTCATTCATTAATGATTCAATCCTTACTAGTCCTTACTAATATTATAAATGCGAAAGTAACTCTGTCTGTCTGTCTGTCTGTCTGTCTGTCGCTCTTTCACGCCAAAACTACTGAACCGATTTCATTGAAATTTTATACACAGATAGTCTAGAGCCTGAGAAAGGACATAGGCTACTTTTGAATGCGAAATAAGAGTTTTAAGGGGTTGAAAGGGGGGATGAAAAGTTGTATGGAAGTATCTCATTTTAGAGATAGAAGCTTGAAACTTATTTGTCAGGCTGTTGATTCGACTTCTATATTAATAATTCCGTTCAGGGGTACGGTAGATTCGATTGAAACCTTACCAGAATAATAAAACATAAAAAAATAATGATTTCGAGTCGACAACATATATCGGCAAAATTCGGATTGTCGAGTATTTTGTTAAATTCTAACGGTGCAAAAGACAATATTTCGCCATATTGGCAGTTCCGTCAAGTTTGGCACAGTACCGCTATATTTTCTATGAACGAATCCCTGTCAGTTAGTGTCAGTGTTCTCAATGTGTAAATGAGTCTTTATTCGAAATATCTATTAAACTGGGTGGGCCATATTTTTTAAGAAAGAAGAAGAAGATTGAGTTTCAGAACAAACAAATTCAGTCTTCATGTTTTTAGGGTTCCGTAGTCCCTACGAGGAACCCTTATAAGATCATCCAGTCCGTCCGTCCGTCTGTCTGTCCCGACCCGTCACAGGGTCATAACTTCTACAGTTTCTGACGGATGTTGATGTAATTTGGTACAAAAATACTTTAAGAGTAGATCTCACTTTCAAAAATATAAAATGTAGCAGATTACTTTTTTTTAGGTACCTCCCCGAACATCGAAAAAGGGGCAATTTTTTTTTTTAGTTACCCAATCATGTGGGTTGACGTAGAAAAGGTATTTTCAAATAAAATGATGTTTACATACAACATTTAATCATCAAAAATTCCGTTTGCGAGATTTTTAACTTTTAAAGATTAAATCAAAATTCCGTAATGAATTCCGACACTTCTTACATTTTTCTATTGTAAGAACATTAATAAGACTATGCAGTCGAAAATGGATACATTGTTCACCAATTTCAATGAAATAACAGCAATAAATTTATATTTTGTGTTAATACGTGTATTTATGAAGTGTTAATGCACGTGGATAGATGTCGGTAGTAGTCTATAAACAACAGTGGGTAAGATTTTTTACGAAAAAAATATCGACACTTCTTACATTTTTATGTTGCAAAAATATGAATAAGATTATGCTGACGAAATTGGATAAATTCCAATCTAATAACAGCAATGTATGTTTTATGTTCATTAGTCTACTTCTTAGTATTTAATGGTGTCGATAGATGTCGGTAGCAGTATGTATACAACTTTAGTATCTATTTCAACCTGGGGTGAAATTTTAAACAGATTACCTTCAATGACTCGGAACCCTTCATTGTGCATAGCTCGACATGGCACTTGGCGATTTTTTTTCGTATTCATTTCAATGGACAATGCTATACGAATCTATGCCTTGCCTAATATTCCTTGAAAACCGATAACTACAAAAATATCTACCTAAGTTTTGTAAAAGATTGTGTATTATGAGTCACATTTCACCCGAGCGAAGCCGGGTTTTCATCTAGTAAAAAAATATTTTTAAAAATAATTTCGGACATTCCATATCGTAACTAAAGGGGAATGACATTGGAAAACACGACGATTCTTCGACGTCGGTCATTCAGAACAACCTTGGTGAGGAAGTTGACAAAATGAGATGGAAAGTAAATGATCCGCTGGCAAGATGCCACGACCGCCAGCCGCGCGACCATTGTGCGACTTCAAACATTCGGAAACAACACTTTCTGGGGAATTATACCCGGAAATATATAACGATTCTGCATTATTGGCGACCTTAGAGCCTTAGATTTACGACGGCAGGTATCTGAGCTAGAAAGATGGTGGGTGACATTCTTTTAACAAACAGACAGACCATGTTAAACGACTCCACAATGACGAAAATTACGTCATCGTCAGCATGTAGAGCGATGTGTAGCATACGTTATAACTATAACGGAAATAACTGATGCATCGGCAGCTATTTGAGCTAGAAAGATGGTGGGCGACACTCTTTTAACAAACAGACAGACCATGTTAAACGACTCCACAATGACGAAAATTACGTCATCGTCAGCATGTAGACCGATGTGTAGCATATGTTATAACTAAAAACGGAAATAACTGATGCATCATTCTTAGGAAGAATAAAGAATCTGAAGAACGCTAAATAATATGTCAAGCGCGTATCGCATCATTAATTGATGCAAGCACCGCATGAAAGACTCAGCCCTTTGTTTCAACATTGATTACCTACACGACCACGATACGTGAATATTAATTCATTAACAATACATAGCAGACAACACGTTCGTGACATTACCTTGGAATATTGCCCATCATAGCAAATACTTTAGGTTAGTGGCTGCATCGTTAGCCTAAATTTAACTACGATGCGTGCGACACAGTTTTACACAAATAGGAGTAGCTCAATGTCTAGATCACTGGATAAGAAACTAACTACTTCCTTATTCTAGTCTGGTCTAGACAAGAGTGCATGTAAACATGCCTAATAATAATTATATGAGCTTGTATAAGTTATTCTACTAAAATACTTTCATTTCTCATTAATTATACAATTAAGTAGGTAATTGAATGCTAGCTAAGTCAAAATTGGGTGATTCATTACTTTTAAAGCTTGTTTTTGTTATAACATCGCGATCGTTAGTGTAATGATAATAACCATAATGTCCCCACCATCTGACTATTGCTAGCTAGGAACTTTTTTAAAAAAATGAATGTTATAAATCAGTCCTATTCAATGTCGTATTGACCTAGTACATCATAACTGATCCAATTGAATGGTCAACGTGTCTAGGCAACGACCTCCTACATATAATAGTTACCTACTCAGTTATACGTGTTGTAACAACGGCCCTTAGCCAAGCCTATAATAGCCCGATTTCCGGGGCGATGTAATGTTTATTATTTATACTTTCCTCCATTAAGTGCGATATAGGTCGAGTGAAATAGGTAAATAATTTCATTATCTTTAGCAGAGTGGGTCACCATCTCACCTAAATACATTTCCTGGCTACCTACTAATATGTATAGAAGTTACTTAACTTAGTTAAGTAGGTAGGTGTGTGTCTCAAATATTTTGTAGCTACTTATTCCGTAAAATATAAATGAACCTGTTTTAAACTAACCACCACTCAATTAACCACATTAAGGTACAACTGCCTAGGATGGATGATATGACTCAAATTGATATTCGATGAAAAAAAATTAAAGACTCTAAGAATAGAATAACGAATGAACTATTATTTTCGTACGAGTTTAAAGACCGTGGAAATACGCAAAAATATTAGGTACTCCAGACGTATCAGAATGTCAAAAATCACATCCTATCAATGATCCCAACATAGGGTCGGGAGAATGATAGGAAGTCTATGATTGGCCCTACAAAAGACCGGTGGCTGGTGCTCCTTCATCGAAACTAATAACACACTAACAACCAATTTTTTGTCACTTTTATTCACTAACGTGCTCGCGTGTCATTTGTGAATAAAAAAGTTATTATGTGAATAGACAACAATAAGAGGTTATGATTCATCGTCCACAAAAACTGTTTGACTAACGTCCTTCACTCCTTACTTCGAGTGACCGACACAAAAGATAAATAATACCCTACAAGGAGCCCAGATTTCAGCTTTAATAGACTTATTCGACCTATCTCAGATTTTGTAAATTTCCCACCAAGATCTATAAACGAGTATGATACTGGCTAATTGCTTATTTATTTCACCCATAGGTACTTACGTTCCATCCAACTACTTCTTGCAAGCGATCGATTTTCTCATGTTCATCAGGTTCTGAATCAGTGTCGAGAAGAGTTTCATTCCCGCTGTCCGAATCCCGAGTGACGCTCCTAATTTCTACCGGAGCGTCTCCTTCTTCTTTCTGTTCGCCATCCTTCTCTTCAGTCTCGATTAAAGGTGCTAAAGGTGTGGACTCCTCCAATGCAGCCTTTTGAGAAGCCTGCTTCAGTATAGAACCGAACTTCTCGAAGAAACTGTCATCTACTTCTTGGATTCTGCAACAGATAATTATTATTTTTAATTTACATACCCAATACCACATAATTAACAATAGGCAGATATTTATGTAATAGGAAAAATAGAAAAAAAAATAGATGTACTGGGACTACTTACTTAATATTGTATATCTATTAATACTAAGCATACATGATACGGATTCAATAGCAATTATTGGCAATATAAGTTAAGATTATCAATAGGTAACATCGATCGGTATTTCCGTAACTTCAGCATGCGCCGTAAAAGTGATCCTCCTTGAGAGCTGAACGTTTGGCGCAGTGGTTCGATCATAGGCCGCTCGGCTCACTGCACATAGTTGCGGGTTCGATTCCCCCAATGTACCCCATTTCGGAAATGGCCTATTTGTAATTTTCCCTGGGCTGGGTGTCACTGGTATCGCCCCCAGTCCATTGTACGGTAGAAGTGTCCATAGTACAAGCATTGCTTAGTTTGGGACCATACATGTGTCAGTCTGGCGATATTTATTATTTATTTTATTACTACCTAGTTGCTGCCCGCGACTTTGTCCGCGTAGACTTAAGTAAAGTATTCTATGTGTCAATACAGGTTATAAACTATCTGTGTTCCAAATTTCATCCAAATCCATTCAGTAGTTTTTGTGTGGAGAGTAACAAGCATACATCCACACTCACAAACTTTCACATTTATAATATTAGTAGGATTAACGGATCGCCCCCAGTGCATTGTACGTACGTCCGTGCGACTGCGTAACATTAGTGTTGCTTTGTTTTAGAGTAGATAACTATTTGAATATGCCTCACAGCCCACTCTAACATTACTTATGTAATTAAGTACTTTCTTGCTAATTTTGATAATCATCAACGATTTTTTACCTACATAACCAATATGAAACTAAGTTCGGACTAAGTCACATTGCCGCCAACATTTCATCTATCAGCGCTGACCCTACTGTCATAATATTAAATATTCATCGAATCTTTAAAATACCAAGGTGCATTTATTATTTAAATAATACAACATTTAGGGCGTGCAGCAACATTTTATTTTCATTTATACCTACACATGTATGAGCAGTACATAAAAATTAAAACTACATTATAAATGCAGCAATAGTACTTAAATGCTATCAACATTTTTGTATTTGAATTTGGAAATAAGTAATTATTATTATTATTATACCATATTTTTTTCTATATAAAATGTGGTTACAATAAAATTCTAAGCCTAAATCACATATCCTGGAAGACTGATTCACATATCCTGGGGGATTGATTGAAACACTACCTACTTGAATCAACATTAAGTATAACAATGGGTACTACTTGTGATAAAATTACAAACAAACAAACAAAACAGATTCTCTACAAACGATTCCAATAAATAAAATTAAATGTAAATATGTAATATAATATGAAATAGTAGACAAAAAATTCTCATTATTATTGTAAAGTAACAATAACTAATAACAAAGATTATTAAAATATTTTGCTTACATGATATGGCATGAACTCTTTTAGTTTAAACATAGTCTCTAGCTAGGTGTAATAAATCTATACCAATGTAAAATGGGATAGGATTCACTTGTCTAAGCCAGACATGAGAGTATATTTAATGTCAGTGTACTCCTCACAACCATGTAGACTGCCTTCTCTGCCAATGCCAGACTCCTTGATCCCTCCAAATGCTGGCTCTGCAGCCGAAATTAACCCATCATTAACTCCAACCATACCAAATTCCAGTTGCCTTGACATCCTGAAGGCCTGTCCAAGATCCTTAGTGAAAACATATGCAGCGAGGCCACTTCTAGTACCGTTTGCAACTTTCAAAGCTTCTTCTTCACTGCTTATCTTTAAACATGTCGCAACCGGGCCAAATACTTCCTCAGAATAAATATTCATTTTTGAATTGACATTCACCAGCAGTGTGGCCTCATAAAACTTGTTCCCAAGTTCCTTGGCAAACTTCCCACCAAGCAACACCTTGGCACCTTTCGCAACAGCATCCTCAACCAATCCGGATACTTTCTTTGCTTGTTCATTATTGACAAGGGGACCACATGTCACACCTTTCTTTGTTCCAGGTCCTAATATGCAATTTTTTGTCATACGGTCTTTCAAACCTTTAACAAATACGTCAAACACAGACTCATGTATGAGGAACCTATTTGCTCCAATGCATGCCTGACCATTGTTCCTGAACTTGGCAACCATGGCATGTTCTATTGCCCTCTCAATATCAGCACTGGGGAAAACAATAAAGGGAGCATTCCCACCCAACTCCAGACCAACTCGCTTTATACCCTTAGAGGCAAGGCCATACACTATCTTGCCAACAGCAGTAGATCCAGTTAATGAAATGCATCCTACGCTGGGGTCTTCACACATTACTTTACCCAATGCCGGTGCATTCTTTCTGCTTGATGTAATAACATTAATGACACCTTTAGGAACACCGGCTTGCTCAGCAAGCTCAACAGCGGCTAGAGCTGATAATGGGGTATCTTCTGATGGTTTTATAACACAAGTGCATCCGGCAGCCATTAGGGCTCCCACCTTTCTTGTTATCATTGCATAAGGAAAGTTCCATGGAGTTATAACAGATACAACACCCACCGGCTGTCGGGTCAACAGAATTTGCTTATTATGCCAAGGGCTCGGTACTATTTCTCCATTGATGTGGCGAGCCAAATCTGCAAACCACTCCAGAAATGAATTTCCATAGGTAACTTCACTTCTCGCTTCGGCTAATGGCTTTCCATTTTCTGCAGTGATTACTTGCGCTAGATGTTCTATGTTTTCTTCACATAAATCAAACCATTTCCTCAAAATGTGGGAACGTTCCTTGGCGGTAGTATCCCTCCATGTCTCGAAACTTTTAGCGGCGGCTCGGACGGCTTTTTCAGCGTCAGCCGCATCCATGTCCGGCACTTCTGTGATGACGCTGTCGTCGGCGGGGTTCTGCACCGGAAAAGCGACATTTTTCTCACCGGTCACCCATTCACCGTTGATATACGCCTTATTTTTCAATAAGTGTAATTGCCTGTACTGTGTCAAATACATATTTAAACTTCTAGATACACCGGCACGAAGCAGATCCATCTATACTAACGGCTGCGAGTTCTCCCAACAGATAAGATGAAACACGACTGAACACTGATAGTATATCTTGGTCACTATCAGGATAATGTGGCACGATAATTAATGGCAAAAAACGTGAATTGTAAACAATCAATTGATAAACACTAAAAGTATAATGCTCCTCCCTTGACAAAATTCATTCGATCGATCGCACAGAACAAGTCAGAAATACTCCACCACAACAATAGAATTTGGTCGTTGTTGGACTTTGACACTGACAGAATAGCAACAGACAAGTACTGAATCGACAGTTACGTTCCGTTTCAAGCTGAAATTATCTCAAAGTGCCTTCATGGTTCATAAGATAACAATTGAGATAAAATTCATTATCATTCTTGGGTTAATAGCTAGGTTTATTATCCAATGCAGGTATGTGGGCACATTTATTGCTTGTATAACTGTAAAAATGAGTTCAATTTTGGGTTTCCATTATTTCTGGTGCTTCAAATGATCGAATCTTTAGCTTTGATGAATAGGTACCTATCTATGTATTGGGCAGTTAATTAAATGGTATATATAATTGATCGTAATTTTTACAGTTTTTTTAATATTTTCTGCATTTTTTTTATCCAAGTTTTATCAAATATAATGAAAATCTTTTGCACAGTTTTCGAGTCCATTGGAAAATGTTTTCAGGCCGCAACACGAAAATAGTAATAAATTAATATTCAAAATCCTGTAACTGACAAAATATGATAGATAGTTACTAATAGTTTGTCTTCGATAGGCATCTACATAATATCCGCTGCCTACGTTATGTAGGTAAGGTACATACCAAGAATTTTATAAATTGCAAGCTTCATGGTACATACCGACCTAAATTATTATTTCGGACTTTTGAAACACTTGTATAACATCCTAGTCTGGTTGTGGATTATATATTATCATTAGCTGAGCCCGCGACTTCGTCCGCGTGGAATTTAACTTAACAAAAAAGCCCGCTCCCGTGTTCTGAGCCCGCGCGACTGTCCCCATTTTTTAAATGTTGTTTTTCTAAAATAAAAGTAGCCTAAGTTACTGCTTATAACATCAGCTATCTACCAGTGAAAGTCTCGTCAAAATTGGTCCAGCCGTTTCGGAGATTACCCGGAACAAACACACAAACACACAGACAGACAGACAGACAGATAGACAGACAAAAAAAAAACGCGTTTTTGCTATAGGTGTCGTATGTACTTTCATATGCACTTAGTGAAAAGGTGTTATTTTGATATTACAAACAGACACTCCAATTTTATTTATTTGTATCTATAGATTATGTACTTATTTTTCATAACTTTAAATTCTCATTCGAAATAGTTACCGGACCTTGTTGTTAAAGTAATAGCATCGTAAATTACCTACATCTAGATAAGTATAACACCTCCATCCAAGAGCTACCCTGCATAGTAAGTACCAGGTCTTTGAATGCATATTTACACCTTCAAATCAACCAAATGTTGTTGGTTTGAGTTAATTCCACACACATACCCACCAAAATTTTTATGCTCGATGAAAATATTTTGGAAGGAGGCCGATACACAGATACGAGATATTTTTTATCTTAGTAAATAAACGTTAGGTTCATGAGAAATTGCCCTATTAATGTCTTCCTACCTACCTATAAGTATGCTATGGAAATGATCCAGATTTAGATTCCTGACAGATAGCCAGGCAGCCAGGTCAATGGCGTGCGGTCTAAGTAGGTATATACATGTTAGGTATGCCTTGGGACGCCGACTCCGTGGGTGCTCGGGGACCAGCGCCACAAAGTACTCTCACACTTCATCAGATCTTTTAGAAGAGTCATCAAATAAATATGAGCACGCTCGGGCTTTTCTAAAAGCCGGCGACCGTGGGTATGCCGACTCAGATTTAGAAAGAAACATAGGTAAGGAAATATACCTACTTAGGTAATAAAAAACTTATACCCACTTTTGGGCCTGTCAAGAATTGGGTACGTGAACCCCATACAGGCCAATCCAAACCAAAAGATAACACAACTTACTTGCTTTCGTGCACTTGTTCTTCGATGGACTTCTGTTGCTGCAATTTTTCGTAAAAGCCTTTCCACATCGATTCTTCATCCATTTTGGTAAATTCAAAAAGTCTAATTCACAAACAGTGATTTTGTTTTGCTAAAAACTCAACACAATCACCACCAGTCGCCGATACCCACAGTCATCGAGATACAGTGATTCACAAACCGAGTCATATGGCCGCGAGGAAAATGACGTAAACACAGCAAAGTCTTTTGAGACTGGATACGGAAATAACGTTATTGAGTGCGGACTTAAGAGCAACAAGCTCGATCCATTTGGAGTTCACTGACACTACAGTTGGATCGAATGTCCCATCGCTGTACGCTGAACTACGCTGTATTAGCGTGTTCTGCGTCGCCTAGATGTAATATTTTTGTTCAAATTGGCGTCTCTAATCGTTTGTTATGGTTACGGTTGCGACTATCGCGGCAGACTGACGTAATGCAAGACTTTTCAAGGTGGCTAGCGAGCGGTTCGTGGCGGAGCCGTGGTGCGCACTTCGGACCGCGCCGCGGCACAAACTAACTAATCTGCATTAGCACACGTGCTTTTGTAATGAAATGACACATTCGCACTGTAAACATTGGAACAATGAAATTTATCTGCAGAGTCGTTGGTACAACATTATGGTATAAAAAAGCGGAAATTGAATAGTTGGTTAAGAAGAAAGTCTAGCACGTTTCCACAGTGTTACATGACTTAAGTACATCGCAACGTACCCACGTACCGCACCTATACATACCACCTAAATAGTAGGTAGATCAACAGTCTGTTCTGAAAGCGGTCTGTGTAATTTAATCACACAGAATAATAAAATCCACATTTATCTACGTACCACATTAATGCATTGGGTTTATTTCGAGGTGTCCGGACATTCCTTTCCAATGTGTATCGGTAAATACACAAGACTGTTAGGCACAAGACTTCTGAGTTTCATTTTTTTAATGAAATTTTCAAATCACGCGACACCGAAGACAATATTGAATTGTTTGTTGTAGGCACAGACTTATAAATAGTACGTACCTACCTATAAGGTTGTAGGTAGGTCTCGATTTAACTGTCTCGCCCTACTGGAATTGAGTGTCAAACAAAATACATTCAATGACCTTTATAATTGTTATAGTTAAAAGGTATATTAGTTGGCTGACTCATGCAATGTTAATGAACCCCAGGAAAAGCCCAACTAAATTCATAATTCTACTCAAACTCAAAATTGTTTTTATTCACGTAAGCCAACAAAGAATATATGAACAGTCAGAATCTACCACCGGTTCGGAATGCTGCTTGCACTGAAAAGATCCGGCAAGAAACTCAATGGTTACTCTTTTCAATGGATAAAAGACGGACTACGAAACAGAGACGAACAAAGAACAAAGTGAGGTAATACGTAACAAACTTTAAAGTTAGTTAAGTTATATATACATATACAAATAAATAAAATTGGAGTGTCTGTTTGTTATATCAAAATAACACCTTTTCACTAAATGCATATGAAAGTACATACGACACCTATAGCAAACACGCGATTTAAACATTTTTTGTCTGTCTGTCTGTCTATCTGCCTGTATGTTTGTTCCGGGTAATCTCCGAAACGGCTTTACCGATTTTGACGGGACTTTTACTGACATATAGCTGATCTTATAAGGAGTAACTTAGGCTACTTTAATTTTAGAAAAACAATTAGGGTTCCGCGTTAAATAAAACACATGAAATCAAAGAGTATCTCCGAAACGGCGGGACCGATTTTGACGGGACTTTCACTGATAGATAGCTGATGTGATAAGCAGTGACATAGCCTACTTTCATTTAGAAAAACCAAATTTAAAAAAATGTGTCCTGTCGCGCGGGCTTAGAACGCGGGAGCGGACTTTTATTCCACGCGGACGAAGTCGCGGGCTCAGCTAGTTAATAATTAAAATGTTATAGGTAATCATTGTTAACCCCATAGGCTCTTAGTAACACCTAGTACCTTACCTAATAGCTTTATCGAAATTGTCATTCAGGCTACATACATAAAATTATAATTCAAATACCTATATAAAATCCTAAAACTATATAAGGGTATCCTGTAGCCTGGCGTGGTTGATACTCACTAAACACGCCAGACAAATTTGTCCATAATCACAACGATTCTCAAATTTATTTTGTGCATATAATGATGTTCTTATTAGCGAAGACAAAGGCATTATCGCTTTAATTAACGTCTGACAGCAATATCAAAGCACAGCACGAATGACGCAAAGTTCGCTAAAACTCATCTTTCAAGGTCGCGGACGAAGGTTACAGGGAGGTTCTACGGTCCACGAAATCCAACAACTAAATACCTATATACTCACTGTAATTAAAAACACGCTGATTTTGATGCCACTTGAATTAGCACGCTGAACAATAAGATAATTAGTTGAAAAGACACATCTACACATCCACAATTGAATCGTTGGACTAGAACTAGATCTAGTACTAAATTAAGCAACCGAGTCGATTAAATCGGAACCCACACTTGAGCACCACGTTACTTGCAATTAGTCAAAAAAATCCTAGTTATCGAATAGGTCGAACCAATATTATATGTATAACTATGTTGATAAAGATTCTGAATGTTTTCTTTTCCGTTCTATATCAACTTAGAACGTTGCCTACACAATAATAGCTATTATGTGCTATTATTTCATTTCGTCATGGTACCTACTCCTACGCAACGTTAAATTGAAACAGTTAATTCCTTTTTGTTTGTACAATGTTAAGATATTAGCATACACAATTTTGTTTGCACTCTATGGCTCATTCCATGATACCAAGACCATGATATACTGTCATCTTATGTGTCATGAAGATAAGAAATAATGTTTAAGATTATTACTTATGTTATTTTAAAGGTTTTATTTTAAACTAGCTGTGCCCCCCGACTTCGTCCGCGTAGTATTTAACGTAACAAATATTTCGGGATCATCGAGATAAAAAGTATCCTATATGTTAATCCCGCTTATAAACTATCTGTGTTCCAAATTTAATCCAAATCCGTTCAGTAGTTTTTGCGTGAAGGAGTAACAAACATACATCGACAATCACAAACTTTCACATTTAGGTATAACTAGCTGTGCCCACGGACGTCGTCCGCGTAGTATTTAACGTAACAAAAATTTCGGGATTATCGGGATAAAAAGTATCCTATATGTTAATCCCGGTTATAAACTATCTGTGTTCCAAATTTCATTCAAATCCGTTGAGTAGTTTTTGCGTGAAGGAGTAACAAACATACATACATACATACATACATACATACATACATCCATACGCAAACTTTCACATTTATAATATTAAGTAGGATATTAGTAGGATGTACCGATATCTTCGACTATTTATCGACCGATATTCACGCTTATCGAACTCACTTGGACGAGTGGCCCTCTCGTTTGAACTCTAGAATTCCAATTTCCTATAAGTATCTACGTGATACACTCGTGCAGCTATTTTATACGCACAACGCGCACGGACCCTTATTTTTGACATAAAGGTGTCTCCACAATTGTATGAGTGCATGATATTCTTGCGATGACGTAAAATATAATAAGAATTTTATTTTGTTTGGTCTTAGACACAAATTAGACTGAAAAAGGCGTGGTCGAGCCAACCTAATACGTCAATGCGGGAATAACGGGCAGCCAGCCAATAATCAGTACGTATAAAAAGGTCATGGTCGGGATTATTATCTCACAACAGAATTATGATGTACTTATTATAGTTTTAAAAACATCTTAATTATATTAAGACTAACTAGTTTTGGTGATAAATTAGTTTAGCTTTTCAGCATGTTTCAGATAGGTAAGTACTTTGTTTCTGTGGTATCTCATATATAAGTTTTAACAAAGTCCTTACGTGCCATTGAGTTACTTGTGCCGTCTTTCCTGTGCAAGACTGCCTGAGGCAATCTCGTTTGGATAGACAGCTACATACGAATTAATATATTAGCGAGTATTTCTTGACACGATAAATATGATAGAAAGACTTATTTTTCTTTTTTATTTTTTTTTATTTTTTTATATGGCTCTGCCCTTTTGGACAATTCTGCCAATGTCAAGTGAGGCCAATACACGGTATGCACTGGAGAGTTTGGCCAGTGTGAAGCGAAATAAAAATCAAAATAACAACTTATTTTTCCTTTTACTTTCAAAATGAAACTCTTGATTGACGCACTTGAAACTGACACTTGAAAGTGACGCACACTGAAAATTGGATACCTGCTTATAAAACCAGTTAATTATTTGGGCACCGTTATGCAATGTATAATAAATTCTAATAAGTTTTATTACCGCTCATTTACACTAACTTAGAACGACTAAACACTAACGCAATACTTTTGCTTTTGTCTTTTGAGACAGCTCAGACAGCTATTATCGTTACCTTTAGCAGATAGTACCTTTCGTTTAACGAGGGTTTACAGATTGGGTACAAACCACCACATACTGTAAACTGGTCCTCGTTATGACAACTTGTATGATTTATCATACGCTGTGATTATAAAATTACTGTTGTTGAGACCTTCCATAAAGGGCGGCATGGCACTAGATAAGCACAGTAACTGTAACTGTTTATAACTGCCCCCGCATAATTATAACACTACAAGTTATATATAAAGTCCGACAACAAGGTAAACAATATATCCAAATAACTATATCGCTGTTGGTCACACGGAAAACTGCATTATTGTGGCATTGTGTAGGTATGTCACATGATTTTAAAAAAATATTAGTAAAAAAAACCGAACCAGTGCAGGTCATAACATGCACAATGAAGTCTTCCGGACCCATTTCGATAGAGAAGATTTATCGTATCTATAACCAAAGTAGTGAAACACAAGAAACAAAGTTGTATTTGCGGTTGATTTTTGAATCTCAGTATTGAGTTTATTCAAAAACAATGGGGAATTAACTTAACTTTAACTTGGTCGGCTGTAGCTCGTGATTTAGTAAACCCATTCCTCCTGTTATAATTTTAATTACAAGATCGTGCCATGTGCTAGTAGCCTAATTTCTTCTAGATTTTCTGCTCAGTGTTTCAAGTTTTTACAACAACAAATTGTGGACCCCAATACAAACTGTTTACTCTTATTTCACACAATTAGGGGTGCAATTTTAAAAACTCTGAAAATATATCTTTTATTTGTAATGAGTATCCTCATCAATAATTTTCATGGCTCTAAGTTGAGATTTTTTTTACCTATACAAACTTCACCCCCTATTACACTATATATATACACTTAGGGGTGGAATTGTATAAAATCCTTCCTTAGTGGATATTTACGGTATAAAAGGTACCTACTTTCAAAATTTTATGATCTGACACCAGCTGTATTCTGATTGTAATATAACTATTATTATAATAATAGCCCTTAATTATTGTAATATAATTATTACATTAGTAATAAATCAATTTTAGTAGAAAATTTAGTTGTAAAGTTAGAATAAAACAAGACAATAATCTGTCGTCATTACATTATTGATTTTCATATTATTTTACATATAACATACCTACCTATTGTTCTTTAAAATCATACACAATACATTCCAACAATAGCTGAATAATTAAATATCTATTGAGATTAATTCTGCACAAGTAGGAAAATATTTATTTGTCTTCTATCATTATTTATTCTAAGCTGCAGAAATTTAAGGACAATATATTATAATTCTAAACCTACCAAAAATTATCCAACATACTGAATGATTAACTACCTAGGTGCCGAAGCTAAGTATAAATAACAGTTAATTAAAACTATCTTGCAACTGAGAAGCTACTTTCATTGAAGATTGAGCAAGATGAAGTGTCTATAACTATGGTTAATTTCAGCCTATCGATAGAAATAATAGCGCCAGGCAGAAGATGAAATACTCACTTTTTTCTGCTAATAATTTCTTTATCTTGTAATCTCCTGAACACGAAAGTCCATGGGTCTTGAGGATTTTTGGTCTGCATTGTCACAAAACTTCACTCACATAGATAGTCCACAAATGTTTAAGTATTTAATGCAAGGACAGCATAATATGATAAATTGATATAAATATTCACATCATCGCAATGTAACTGCGTACAGTGCACAATGTGTGCTAACTTTTCAGGTTACTAACAACGCGATGTGTCAGTGACTGCGCGACTGATTCGCTTGCTGTAAGCTTTGTTTGTTAGAGGTTTACCTACTCCAGTTTTTAGAGATCCGAGGCTGTGCATGGAAACCGTTTTTTGTCTCGTCAATTGTTAAATTGCCGGTGATTAAAATTAACTTCTCACGCGCGCTCAACAAGCCAACTAGGCACCTCGTATGTATAATATTGACTTAATTAGTTAAATTTGACTGCATTTATATTATGTAATGTGAGGAAAGATATTTGTTACTATTGATAATGACGCAAGTAGCACTTGTTGCTACAGAACTCAACCAAAATATTTACTTAATAGCTTGAGCATCATTGATTCCTCATTGTTAGTTACTTTACCTGGGGATTACCTAGTTTACTATAGGTATTGTAACAGTTGAGTAACTACAAAATCCCCACAACACTGTTATTTTCAAACTAATTATTTTTACCAAATATAATTAGGAACGTGCGTCAGTTATCAAACATAGGTATCTTCACCATGTTGGGAAAAATACTTTTAAAGAGGAGGAGGAAGTTACTTGGTTTTATAAAGACGAGGCCGTAAAGGGCGAGCCCTTGGCAGGGTTAAATTGTGACATCTAACCTCAGATTAACGCAGATGGAGTAAACGCAACAAACGATGTGAAGCCACATAGCATTAAATGTGTGCGTGACAACTAGGAGCGGCACTGTAGGGACACGTACATCTGTGTGCGTGTAAAGTTGCCAGATATTGGGGAACGAACTCCCATCATTTTTCCGATTGTTCTCAGTTGTACTAATGTTACAAATTGGAAATGGCCTTTCGCAATTTAGGTACTTAAGTAGTAGGTATTTGAACAGAATAATGCTAATAAAATAAAATAAACTTAGTTAGTATTTATTTTTTCTGCAAATCGATATTTGAAGATCTCTGCATTATCACTCAAGAACATTATAACATTAAAGATTTTTGGATGTCTTTATAAGCAATTAGGTACAATAAATTGAAAAATGTTATTAATTTTAAATATATATTACAAATTAAGAGATTTAGCGGCCATTGCAAAATCGCAAAATATAATATTATATATATACATAAATTATTTCCATATATAAATGTATAAATTAATCATCTTTCTACACCCCATGCACATTTCCCTAATTCAAGGAAACTTATTTCGATGTAAATTGGCAACACCAACCAATTACTGTCAAAATTTTGTGTTCCGAGTGAGCGATATCAAATTGTGGGTAAATAAATTACAAAACTATAAAATAAACAATAGTTACTTGTGGAAAGATATGCCATCTGCTTGTTTTTGTTTTTGTGAACAACTTTTACAATGTTTAATTACGCAAGACGGCATTTTCAAAATAAAACAACTAACCACCTTTGACGTCTAAGCGCTGTGAAGCGAAGTTCAGTACTGACGCGAGATAGTATTCGCTTTGTAATTTGTATTTGCTTTGGTGGACACACTTTTGTGTTCTAGGCGCGTCATCTGCCTATTCGTTAATCTGAGCATCTAACCTTCATACTTTGGGCAATACGTTCGTTAAGGCACGTCTGTGGACGTGACGCTATGAGAGTGATATGAATCGTGAAATCTGTGCAATGAACTCTAATTTCTTCTTCAATACCGCGTTTCTTAAATACCTATGTATTTGGATGGTTCCGACAAACGAATCATAAATAAGCCATCATTTATATAAGTACACAGCTACTAAGTATACACCTAAGTTTAAACTTCTAAATATCTTACTTCAAACGTAGGTACTGAACACTAGGTGTTTTGTTATGCCGCTATACTCATTATTTGTGGAGTGCACATTTAGCAGTTTAAACAGTAAGTAAGAATGTAACACGCAATAAGCACTCTTATTTGTTGGAAAATATGAACGCTGTATAGACGATAACGATAGCACACTAACATCATCTTTTATGGTAATTAAATTAGGTATAATTACTGCTCTACATCTATAAGTCACAGTTCTTAGAACTCTTTCTATCTTATTGATGAATTGAGACCTCTGAAATGTCTATTTGAGCTATGAATGCCACTTAAAAAGTCAATTAAAAGTAAGTAATTAATCTTTGACAACGGTAAATTACGTATGTGATCTTGGTAAATTACCTAGAATACTAGACTAGACATTATTGTTAGCTATGTTGACTGGTGAAGCCGTTATCGCCTTTCACATGTCGCCTATGACCCTAAAGTATATCAATTGGAACAAAATGAGGTACAATTCTGTCCGTACTCCGGTTGCAGGCGGAGGATGCGGATAATTTGCATTTGGCATACCGCCGTCATTGTTGTTTCGTGGTGTCGTCATACTTTGAATCTTTCATACACATTGGCATGAATCTTTGCTTAATTATTTTTCTGATTCAAGCAAAACATTCAGTAAATATTAAATTGTTGGAAATACACCTTTACTTATTCTGAGAATAAAGTTGAATGACCCTTCCTACATACTTTCATAGTATCAGTAAATAAGGTTAGTAATAAAAGCGTAAATGGAAACACTAACTGTTCCAGACACTACTGTACGTACCTATTGATAGGATGATCCAATTAATAAAAAACCTGAATGTCGTTCCTTTCTAGTTCCTAGAGTATACGATAAATATTTATCGCTCAAGACTTGAAGCAAGTTGTTAAGTTCCAGCAACTTCTCAATGATAGTCTATCTATCCAGTTTGCAAAGGAAGTTGTCCGTTCGAAATAATTATAGCGTTCTGGCTTTAATCGATAAAGTG
This sequence comes from Notodonta ziczac, assembly GCA_918843915.1. NCBI lineage: Eukaryota > Metazoa > Arthropoda > Insecta > Lepidoptera > Notodontidae > Notodonta > Notodonta ziczac. The sequence continues at coordinate 6,826,395 of OU974047.1, forward strand.
TTGATGTGATACTTGGACAATTAATAAAGCATTATTAAGACAAATAATTAAGACAAGATGGCGCTGTCGAGATCACTATCACCTCAACACAATGAGAGTGTACCTATCTTTGTGAAAGCGTGGAGCGGGATGGAATTCATAAAGCAATCATTTGCGTGCTAGGTGGGTTGCTCGTAAATTAAATACAACCATGTGACAATTTCTTGCAATTATAATCATGCTGCATGGGTTAGGTATACCTAAATCGATGGTGAAAAAAACAATAGGTACAATAGGTAACTCCGGATACACCTTCATACGTAAGTAGTTGTTACTCAAATGAGTGGTGGAGTTCTTACACAACAACGCATTGTCGTAGACACCGCATTGGTACTTAAGTAGTACAACAGTAAGTACTTTAGTAGGCAATTGTACGGTGTAGACCAAATTGAAGGTCGCGTCGGGGAATAACTTACTCACCCAGCATAGCATATATGTAAATAATGATACATGTTTATCTGCAAAAAGTTCTCATAACCGCAAAAAGAACCGTTAAGAAAATTCATTACTTAACTATGGATATTTTGTAATGTCGTAGGCGTAAAGTAACATCCCCTGGCTAAGGTAAATCCCGATGTCGTAGCAAAACACGTAATTTTACTTCAAAGTGTATATTGCTATAACAAAACCTTGCAGTTGTTAATTGCTCAAGTTTCCCCACGGGAAATACAATTAAATATTTTCAAAACCTGTTAACAACGCCATCTGTGTGAAATTACCAAAACCTTCGCGCATTACTAGCGTACTCATACTCGAACCATTCAATATAATTCCGATGGAGGCGCTAGTTCCAGGCTCATAGAAATATAACAACAATAACTACTGGAACTGGAACAATTGAAGTAGTATTAGTAAAGTAAATTAATGTATAATATAAACATTATAATAAGCTCCATTAATCGGCTGTCGATACCCCATGTCTGAGCTTAAGGATAAATATATAACGGTAATTTCATCTATATGTAGTTCAAGCTTGCAAAGTGAGCGGAATCTCATGCATTTAATGTGCATCCCGCGACAGACTTAACAAAAACGTGTTTTCTAGAATTATATCAAAGCACGGATGTAGCTCCATCATTAAACAGCTGCCTAGCGATTTTCTTTAACTGTAAGCCGTCTTGTAACTAAACTAAGAAATCTCAACCTTATTATAGAATCAACTGTAGTCGCACGTAAGTTCGCGCAATCAATAATGTTCAATGATAGCTAATGGACTAATAAATAGCTTTAGGGTACGAGAAGTCGAGAATACACTTCAAGACGGCATTCATTAGTAGAACAACAACTTTGCTTGTACACAGTGTCAGGCTCTTCTCGTAAGATACCGCCGATTTGCCTTTACTTTTGTAAATCTCTCTCTTTCCTAGGCTTTACAAAGGATATATTATATTGTATTTAACAATAGAGATAATTGTTCAGTGTATTTTAAGTATATAGGGTTAGGTACTGGTCAGTCGATGTATTCCTCGCAGTGTATGATAGAGGAGCTAAAATGTAACAATTAGTACTCGACTACTTTGTTTTTTTCTAAATTTGTGATCTATTTTGATTACCAAAATAATTATATTCTAAATTTAGTTAAAATCTTAAACTGCTAAGTTATTTTATAATTAGTAGGCGCCGCTTTATTTTAGGGCCTAGTAGGCAATAAGTTCATAATATTGAACAAAATCTCATTAAATAACTTATTTATTTTGAATAAATCATTAACTTCAGTTGTTTGTGTATAAAGAAACAAATAATGGTAATATCTCGAAAACTACTAAATTTAGCCAAACCAACTAACGGGGAGTCAGGTTTATTGCTCCTCTATTACACCCTGCAAGGAATACGTTGAATTACCAGTAACCCTGTGTACTTATCCTGATTATAATTACCAATAGCAATGCGCAATGTATCTATTTGAACTCTAGTAATTAGCTGATTTACGATTTCAAACATCGCGTTGTATTAAAGTCAACACATGATTTAACAGATGACCTAGTTATCTAGAATCACATACTTGATGTTATCGTTTCAAGAGGAAGTCATTATGAATTATCGGATACAATTAGTAACTTAACGTGCTGATATTATATACAAAATAATGAAACTAAAGAGGTGCTGAGAAATGTTAAGAACATAAGAATATCAAAACAATATCTAACTATTTATTATGTGGTTTTAAAAAAGTTAATCAGTTTATATTTTAGTTTGACAATTGGTCGTGACGTTATAAATTCGTCGCTTTTGAGTATTTTGACACAATCAAAGAAAACGTAAAATCACTCACCTAGCTTTCGTTTCAGTAGCATTGGGCTTCTTCCCACGCCATCGCACCAAACAATCAAAAGCCCCTTTTTTAAAAGGAGGTTTCAACATTTTCCACCGTTTCCGAAAGTCTATTGTCTTCGTTTTCACTGAACGGTCACTATCAGCCACACTCAAAATGTCCGGTTCAGACACACCTTTTCGCAATTTACTAACACCATTCGATTTTGTCGACCTACTCTTTAGGTTTAAAGTTGACACAGAGACGGTAGGAGGGCACGTACTTCTCTTCGACGCGAGAGGAGTCGAGGTTGCAAAAGAACAGTGATTTAATTCAACTCCACTGTCTGAAAAGTCTATATCTTCACTAATACTGTGAAGTTTCGGCCGCTCTTGCGCAATCGGTTTCGCATTCAGTATGCTGTTCTCTTGGAAGTGCTTGCTCTTCATATTGTGGTGAATGTCGACGAACGCGGTCACATCCTCGCAGCTTTTGTTATTGTACTTGGACAAAGTAAAATAAGATTTGGTTCCTGGCTTCGGGTCGGCGTGTACCTCCATCGCGCCCACGACGGTGGTGAGGTTATCCTCGCTTCGTGACAGCACTTTAAGATTTGCCGAAAGTTTTTTAGATCTTGGGGGACGTTTCGGAGAAGTTTCTTGAATTTCGCGCACCACCGTATAGGGTTCGTCCGTTCTCTTAATGGGCTTGGAGTACTTTGCGATAATTCTGTTTATTTCACCGCTATTCTTGCGTCTGTGTGTGCGTCGTTTGAAGTTGAGTGGCTGTTGATAAGAGTCGGCCACGGTTGCTCCGCCGACCCTCGCTGACCTCTCGCGCCATTCGGCTACTTTGTCCTCTATGAGCCTCTGCAGCTCAAGTGCGCGCATAATTGGCCCTATCTCTGGCATTTTGTAATATCTTATTGCTTTCAATAAATATTAGATTTTATATTTGGCAATTTCTTTGGTATACTCCGAGTGATTTAACTTAATAAATTCTGTAACAAACAATAAATAGATGTAAATAGACCGCATCCGTTTGGCCCTTAGTGGCCAAATATATGTATGTTTTTCATAATAAACTATGTACCGCAGTCACGAAAGGTCTTCGTACGTAAATTGGACTCATACGTCGAAATTCATTTAATTAACGACTTGCTCAATCAACAGTAATCTTAGTCTGTAGCATGCCAGGTCCCTTCACAGTTTAGACATTTGACTCGAGATGATTAATGGTTCTCAGAACACTTATCGTCGATTATAGGACTTCTATCGTAAATTTTAGCAATAGACAATTAGACCCCCAACTGTTACTGTGACTGACCTCCAAATTATAAACAGTTCACATATCGATAAGCGTAGAACAAATACAAAAACTAACGTTAATTGCCTTTTTAATGAATAATCTCTCTAAAAGACAGGCCGAACAGTCGATATTCATTAACTCCAGAATTAATAAATCGATGGCAGCATTCTAGTCAGCTTTCTTTATAAGGTTAGAAACTATCGCCAGCCATAAAACCGAACGTTAGATATAGGCCTTAACCACTACGACTAACACCTACTTACAGAGGAAGTGATAACCACGATTTCTAACATCGCCAGCGTAGGTAACATCCTTCCGAAAACGCGCAGGTAACCATCACATCCTACCTATCACAGGCACTCGACCATTAAGTCGGTAACTACAGGAACCTCAGCGGAATCATCGAAATGTTATCGACGTAACATCTCGTTAACAACAGGTTGTATGTTGCATCAAATTCGATAACATTACTGGGAAATTAGCACATTTTTTGTTCAGTTACTAGGTATGTAAGTAGGTAAAATGCAAGGTTGAACTTTATTGAGACTGTCAAAAGAGATACTAGGGCAACATAGTGAAAACACTAAATAATATGAATTCGAGATTGAATAAACAAATGTACCTATCTGAGTCTGTATTTATCAAAATGAGATCAATATAATTTTCAAATTTTATAAATAATACTTACAGAAATAAATGAACATAGTTTATCCACAAAAAAAAACAACAAATACGTAAAAAATACACGAACGTCACTGGTATTTCTGTCTAGACTAGATATTTGTGAGCGATCCAAACCAGCAAACACTTATGAACGCATTCCATCACAATGGATCACATTGAACTAGCTAGTGATAGCTATTGCCGAAAATAAAACGCGTCGGCAATAACACTACAGAATTTCAGGCAAATAATGGTTGCAAGGTATTGATAACAGATAGCTAATCGCGTGAGAGAGCAGAGATAAAGGGAATGTCGCGTTGCCTCCGGTAGCATGTTGAATTTTCCAGAGCTAGAGTAACCTACTTGTATTTTATTTTCAGATTAAAACAAACTGAATGGCAATCTCCTATTGTGTACCGAATGAATAATGTTATACGCATTACGTAATTTTATTCTCAGTGAGTGACTATGTAGGTCTTACCTACGCGTTTCGAAATTTTAATCAGCCTCTACGCTCACCATAGTTTTCTTTGTGTTTATGTTGAAGTAAGTACCTTTGGTAGTAAGTAATTTTGGATTTTCTTATTATATTTATGTCCTTCCAATGGATTTTACTAAGTAATGGGATTTGAATGTTAAAATAGAAAGCTTTGCCAAAACACGAAGGATTAATAAAGACGATAGCAATTAAAATAATGAACTCACATTGCATACCAGTCGGTGGTGGAAAAGATTTATTAAAACACGTCACAAATTCACAAAACAACTAGTTTCCACAAGTCTCACTAGCAAGGGGAGCTTGCTTACACTCACAGCATTAGCATAATGGAAGCTTTAGCGATGTTATGGTGCGTCAGCCCACACGTGTGGCGGCGCCACGTGCGGATTCCACAGTGAGCCGCGAGCGTTCCAGGCGAATGATCCTGCACTTGACTCAGCCACTCCACCGGCCCATCCCGCCGCTGCCGATACAATGGACTAAATGGGGCATCAACCATGCAGCATAGCCACCACTGTATCTACTCGCATTGTTGACATTAGTAATTACGTTGGCGTCGTCGTCATGAAATTGCCCTCGGTGTGTACGCAAATACATGTTCTCGATTATGGCTTTTTATATTGATGTTTTATTTCTTTGCAGTCTTCAGAATCTGGAGTACTAAGTCCTGACTAAATAAATCTCTTAGATGCTTTAGAAATATGCTCCGCGATACAATTTTTTAGACTTTGTGAAACACATAGGCTAAGGTAGGTAAAGACGATAAAATCCCAGCCTTAATGTTTTCACAGTTAATGACTATTGGCATGTGTTAAGTCTAAGGTGCCCCGGACCTCCCGATATATTCGGAGTCTAGTAGAGAAACTAACATTAACACATTATCTATCTAATAGTAGAGTTAAATAACAACAAAGTCCATGATATCCAGAACCAGATAGGTAAGTGCGATAAATTACAATTCTTCAAATTGCAAAGTTGGGTCAATTTCGCATACAACCATCAAAGGTATGATTCCTAGCATGTTCTAATTTTTAGTCGCTATAGAACAACTAATTGTCATTATCTACGGTTGTAACTCCACGAGGGGCATTGTTCGATGCCACAGGCGTGACAACGGCTTCCGCCAAGTTCATTGTCGGACCGCTATGTTGGTGTCGCTGTCGTGCCCCACTGTGACCCCGCCCTTATTAAATTACTATCAATTTATTAAACAATATGCCAGATCCTTTTCAATCATAACTTTATGCCTGGGAGCTTAGATTCATAACCGATATCTGCCTTCCGATATTGACCAGTCTCAGAAATAGGTACCTAACTTATTAAACGGATTATTATTAATGTTCTAAAGTCAATTAATTGTTATGTAATGAATACCATGGCCCAGAATGGGGCTGCCTTAAATTACCACAGCTCATAATGGTATTAAAATGGGTACGAGTTCGTTTTAAGCTTTTTAAGTCATATCGTGTGCGATTAAACTTACCTACTAAATGGTTAAGTTAACACTCATGTAAGGAACAATAATTACAGTAGATATAATACTAATAATAATTATGATAACGAAAAGGTAATTGAGACTCATATTAATGTTCATAAAATAGGTATAACATTTTGTTATTAAGTATAAGGAGCCAATACATCCCACCTTTGACGGGCATCATCTAACGTAATTAAAAATAAATAAAAATCGCTGAATTCATTATGAAACTCCATCATTAATTAAGCAATTTTTTAAACACTATTGTTCGCGTAGGTACGACGTATGTACGATCGAGTATAGCCATCTACAGGTTTACAGTCCAGTGTACCACATATAATACAAGGCCATTAAATAATGAACTATTGTCTACTTCTTGAACTTCGAATCTATTAAATTTAATGAAGATAATTTCGCATAAAGAAGAGAAGTATGAATAATCAATTAAGATTACTAACACTATCACTCCGCAATCCGCATTAGTATGCAGACAAACCTAAGTCAGGTGTTGTGATACTCTATAAAAGAAACTGTATTTTTTCTTTTTTACACGACTGCGCTACGACAAGGAGGACCCATTATTGGGAAGATTTTGCCGTTCTAGATTTCTAATGGGTTCCGGGTCCAAATGTTAAAGATATACTATATTATATGTATGACATGACTTATTTTTTCCTTTTCAGTTTATATTATACTAGTAGCTGCCCGCGACTTCGTCCGCGTAGACTTAAAGAAAGTATTCCATGTGTTAATCCAGGTTATAAACTATCTGTGTTCCAAATTGCATCCAAATCCGTTCAGTAGTTTTTGCGTGAAAGAGTAACAAACATACATCCACACTCACAAACTTTCGCATTTATAGTATTAGTAGGATTTTAAGTTAACTTTTTTAAGCAGTCCGGTTTTTGTAAGAAGTATTCAATATAACTCTAAATTGAAAATTTAAAAACCCCCGATGCGATGACCTTTTCATCAAATGTATACAATAATCAACAGGAAATCTGTGTAAAAGTATGAGACATTATTTTGTTATGACATTATAATAATTGACATTAGAATAAACAACGAATCTTAATATTGATGCCACGGAGGTTTAATTCCTAGTAAAATATTATCAATTATGATTCAATTTGATGTAATAACTCTGGTTGAGGTGGACGGGAGCAGCCCAACGCTAAATTTATTTTAAATTATATTTGTTCTTTTATATTTTTTCGCAATGGCGGAACAGCGCCCTCTAGAATTATTATAGCGTAATATTCCATGACCATTAACAAAATTTAACGCATGCGCGTATCCATCATTTGAAACGTGACTTATGGAACGTCTTTAGTTCATACACAAATCTCATTATAAAAATTGATAAAATATACTTTTTTCCAGAAACAGGGAATCTTTTCAAATTTATAATATTGTAAAAAGCCAGTTCAGACTATTACGATCATTTAAAAATATAATAAATCTAAATCCAATCATCTCAAATTTTGAATGGATTCGAGCCGTGGAAGTTGGTTTTGGCCTAGAATGTGGCTTTTTTACCTACAAAAGAGCTGATGATCTTCAAACGGCTGAACCGATTTTTATGAAACATAGCTAAGAACACTCTCGATCAGAATACCTATCTAACAAATTAAACTAAATTGAAATCGGTTCATCAGCTTGGGCGCTACGTTGCCACAGACAGACACACAGATACACAGATACACAGATACACAGACACACAGATACACATGTTAAACTTATAACACCCCTCGTTTTTCGTCGGGGGTTAAAAACAAATAGGCAGGTTAAAAATAAGCTGGGAGCGGCCGATCAATTTATCGGACGGTTTAAAAAATACGGCGCCAGGCTATAAGAGGAAAATAGATGATGATGGTTGACTACGACAAGTGGGGGAAGGAAAGCGTGATGGTGTATAGTATAGATATATCTATAATACAATGACGATACAGGTGACACATAGGCATATCGTACCCAAATATGTATTATACTCGCTAAAATTAGGCCGGCCGCGACACCGGGATGACGCCAACTCGTTGTCAACACTTGATTAATTGCGAGGTCGCATTATATTATCCACATAAATGCGGTGCCTAAAACCTAAATATAAGAGGAAAATAATACTCAATTATGTTAACAATACCTAAACAAAGAAAATCACTATTAACACAAACAAAGAACATTTCATGATAATAATTATTTATTGAAAAATAAATTAACATTTTCCTATAAAGTAGGCATAAACAAAACACTCGCCTATGATACCTATAGTGTCCTGCGCTGGTGCGATTACGACCACGACTCCCTATCTGGCATGTGTGTTGCCGGATCTTCTCAGTCGAGGTCTCGTTCCGATCCGGTGGTAGATTTACCCTCGCCACCTCTCCTGGCAGCGGCCCAAGCCGAGGTCGTGTCCATTGTGGCGCCCTTGAGCTAGCTGCCCCCCTGCCCCTCTGGCTGGAGCGCACTTGCGCTCGCGCTCTGTCCGGGTGAAGTTGTTATGGCCACTCTGGCCAACATTTAGTCGTTTCAAAAAAAAAAAGCATCTGTGTCTTGAACACTGTTTAAAACGAATCTGGCCACCCATTCGAGAATTATAGTTCCGAGTTTTATAGAACTGAATCGGCAAACAAGCGTACAACCTGACTGATGTTAAGCAGACGATGAAAGGCATTGATCGCACTTTTCCGCCTAAAAGGGGTGGGACAGAGGGAAGTGAAGGGAGGGGGGTTTAGGCTTCCGGCTCGCTCAGTCGCCGTACGAAACGCAGCTATAGTAACCAGTTTACGCCGATCTTCTGTGTGAGGGTGGTACTACCTCGGTCTTGACGTCATATGTATTACTAGCTGTGCCCGCGACTTCGTCCGCGTGGAATTTGATTGACAAAGTTTCATACCAACTTCCATCCCCTATTTTATCCTCTTGGGGGTATAATTAATCAAAATCCTTTCTTAGCGGATGCCTACGTCATAAAATCTACCTGCATGCCAAATTTCAGCCCGATCCGTCCAGTGGTTTGGGCTGTGCGTTGATAGATCACTATGTCAGTCAGTCAGTCAGTCACCTTTAAGTTATATATATTTAGATTCTCGAACAATAAATCCGGTTCCCAAATCCCTAACCCACAGTGTAATGGCCCCTCGTAAATGTCAATTGCTTGAATTGGCTCAAATTAAGAGAGAACACAAAAATCTAAAGTGAGATTCAATTGAAATAAGGATAAGTTTCGAGAGTTACTGCGGACTTCTGAGAAACTAGACAACGCGTTTTTCATTGAATTATTTTAGAAAATTAACTTCCTGCCTCTTACCTACTAAAGCAGCGGAAGAAAATTGGATATAGGCCGTAAGACCTTTTAGAAAAATTTAGGTATTGATACCGAATATAAACAATAGAATCAGCTACCGAAATCAATTCTGTGCTGATACAAAGACCATGTACTAACTTAGTAGTATATAAACCTATTTTTTAGTACTAAGTTAGATGATGCTTGTTATTCCCAGACTGAAAACAAAAGATATGAAATTCAACTGGATTTCCCAGACAGACATAATAACTTATACCTAATACATATATTTTTACACGCACACGCGCCGCCGAAGTATTTTTGTTGACCGGGATGCGGGAGGGAATGAACCTTGGTTTCCGACGGACAGCTCATAATGACTGTCTTCCAATTTAGAAAGAAGGTTCAGTCCCGTTTCTCATCCACTCAAAATTTAACCAAAATATTGTTATGAGAACGTTTATCTATCTAAATATATATAACTCAAAGGTGACTGCCAGACTGACTGACATAGTAATCTATCAACGCAAAGCCCAAACCACTGAACGGATCGGGCTGAAAATTGGCATGCAGGTAGATGTTATGACGTAGGCATCCGCTAAGAAAGGATTTTGATTAATTCTACCCCCAAGGGGATAAAATAGGGGATGAAAGTTTGTATGAAACTGTCAATTTTAAACCGATCGGGCTGAGACTTTGCATGCATAAAGCTACTATGGCGTAGACATCCCCTAAGAACGGATCAAAATTCCACGCGGACGAAGTCGCGGGCTCAGCTAGTCTGTATATAAACTGCGTGATTACCATTCCTATAATTTCCTGTAATACAGATAACAATGGCCATTGTTACATAAAGGTATCTCTCCTATCTATACATTCCTTTTTTTGTGGTAGAGACAAGCTGTAGACAAGGTATCATTCCTATCTATCCTTTATTTTTTTCGGTGATAGCCAAGGTGTACCAACATGACTACAGCTTATATTCGGGCTGTTTTAACCGCGGTAGTACTACTCTTACTACTCTTAGAAAATCATACTAATATTATAAAGAGGAAAACTTTGTTTGTTTGATTGTAATGAATAGGCTCCGAAACTACTGAACCGATTTGAAAAATTCTTTCACTGTTGGGAAGCTACACTATCCCCGGGTGACATAGGCTATAATATATTTTCAAAAAAATAGGGATCCTTACTAAAACTCGAATAATGTAACCGCAATGCACCCGTGCGAAGCCGGGGCGGGCCGCTAGTAATAATATTATAAAGAGGAAAACTTTGTTTGTTTGATTGTAATGAATAGGCTCCGAAACTACTGAACCGATTTGAAAAATTCTTTCACTGTTGGGAAGCTACACTATCCCCGGGTGACATAGGCTATAATATATTTTCAAAAAAATAGGGATCCTTACTAAAACTCGAATAATGTAACCGCAATGCACCCGTGCGAAGCCGGGGCGGGCCGCTAGTAATAATATTATAAAGAGGAAAACTTTGTTTGTTTGATTGTAATGAATAGGCTCCGAAACTACTGAACCGATTTGAAAAATTCTTTCACTGTTGGGAAGCTACACTATCCCCGGGTGACATAGGCTATAATATATTTTCAAAAAAATAGGGATCCTTACTAAAACTCGAATAATGTAACCGCAATGTACCCGTGCGAAGCCGGGCGGGCCGCTAGTAAGGCATAAAGTAGCTATCATAGCTGCGTTTCGTACGATGTGTGAAAGAGCCGGAAGCAACATCCCCCCTCCCTACCCTTCCCCCTGTCCCACTCCCCTTTAGAGCGGCAACGTGCAAGTAATGCCTCTGGTATTGCAAGCATCTACAGGTTGAAACATTAAGGGCATAGGTACTTTTTTTTTTCAAAACTTAACTTTGTAATTCTAAAACTGTCAGCTTTGGAGGAAACTTGAAACACAAAAGGTGTTATAGGAATACAGCTGTTGACAAATTTCACAAGGCTACAAAATCTTTAGTACTTCAACTGTCCCACAAAGCCAATAGTTTTAGATTTACAAAGTTAAGTTGCAAAAAAAATTGTATACCCTGTTTGATTCACCTAGTATAGCCTACGTTAACCGTTTAAAATCAGGCGGGCCGTATAAAAAATGTAATGGCGAATCTAGGCACTCAGTTCAGTGTTCCAAATTCCAAATTCCAATCCCTATAAGTACCCAAATATAGATCGGAACCGATTAGCAAAGGGTCCATAACTTTCATATTGCCACTTTCCCTAACCCGGCGATTGGATCACATCCTGCGCATACCAAACGCACTGCGCACTGTCACCCAATTTTCTTTAATTGTCCTGAGACAGGCAAACAATGAAGTATTGACGGCCACATTACTATGCAGGGGCCGTTCGTACGGGTCCGTGTGTAGCGTTGTTAAGGCATCCGAGGTCTCGCTCTTTGATCGCTAACATGACATGGAGAAAGTAGAAATTCACCAAAAGCGAATTGCACAATTTGACCAATCAGCACGAAGTGGTCATTCTAGTTTTTGTTGCCACTGATTAATGATTTACGTCATGACTGCAACCTTTATCCTTTTTTAACCGATTTCAAAAAGGAGGAGGTGGTCAATTCGTCTGTAAGTATGTTTTTTTTATGTTACCTCAGGACTCCGTCATTTATAAACCGATTTGAAAATTTGATATTTTTATTAACTATACTCCATTTATTATAACATTAGACATAAGAGGCTCGCAGAAGCAGGGATGCAAAACATTTTATTTCCAAATCAAAACAACTTTTATTTAAAGTCATTACATTAAAATTGTTTTAACATAACTTTTGATAGGAAAACAGTAACAAGTAACAATTAAATCAAAAAATTCGGCAATAATAACAAACAAGGTATTCACAGGAACTTAGAGTGCAGGCGAATGACTCAATGACAAACACTGACAGCACATTATTTACGTCAATTTCATAGATAACATAGTCCAACAAAATTAGAAATACCCTGCTGTAATAACCTCTGAAGGGATTAGGTAACATTTTAGATTTGGTAGGATTATAGTGAAACGAAAAACGTTCCCGGTATGTTCGCCCCTGCTTCTTTTAGGTTTTTAGCATCGACACTAATTTTAAAATGTAATGAAATAATAATTATTTAAAGGAAAGGCAATATATTTAATAAGATAAATAATTAATATTATTACAGTTAGGTGTGACAAGCTGGTATATAAATAGATTATAATAAATTCGACGTCATTCGTAACTGTAACTCGTTAATTGTACTTTTATTACAAAGTGGATACTAAAAATAACCTTTTTTAACTTCTGTCTAATGCTATAACAAATGGAGTATAGGTACCTCATAATTTATTTAACTTGGAGTCGGTGCCAATTCAAGTAAGTAGGGGTAGGTACCTAAGAATTCCTAACGTAGGTAGTGAACAAATTGTGGCACCGTGCTATTTTTTAATTATTTTTATTATTTATAACTTAACTAATTTTGTAAGTAAAATACACTTGATATAAAAACAAATAACTAGTTTATTTATTTAACTACAATTCAATAAATAACTACCTAGGTACAATTCAATAAATAACATAAATAGGTCGTCACCAGACTTGACTTCTCTCAGACTCATTTCAATGGCACCTACATTAGGTAATCGTATCGTATCGTATCGTCACAAGCACTCATTACTTAAGATGACCAACTCGAAGCGCCTCCCCTGAAAAATAAATATAAATTTTCACCAATTTTAGCCCACATCCTTAGTTCACTATTTGTACTTTATTACAGCCAGTACATGACAGACCAGTGAGCACAGATATAGATTTACATAGATAACGCAAGTATCGCGATTTATATTGAAACCAAGCGTGCCGAATTTTTAACACCAACTGTGACGTCATTAGTGACGGGAAATCCGATTCAAAGACGCCGATGCCGCTGATGTCCTTCCGCCCGCTACGATTCTCTCGAGTGATTATCTCGCTCATACTCATATTTTTATATCTGTAGTCGCGTTGACTGCAAGTTAACGGCGACCAACCTTGACGCTTGGTCGGGGTTTTGTACACGCGACGTACATGCATTTGCGTTATCTATGTAAATCTATATCTGTGCCAGTGAGTTATACTTTTTATTGGGACTAGTCCCGCCACACACTCCCGCCACTGTTACTCCTGTAAGCCAGGATCGACAATGGTGACCAATGATGACGTCGAGGTTCGACTCTCGACGAGTCCCCGGGAAAAGTTTAATTGTCTTGGGACCCGCATGAATTTAATCGAAAGAAATAATAGGAAGAGTTGGTAGAAAATTATCCACTCCCCTCTGTTGAGTGTTATACGAGAGCCTCGTATTAATAAAACGATTTCAAGTCTGAGAGCAGTCTTGAGTTCTTTTGATATGTCAATTTGTACTGAAATGAGATAAGATTTATATTATCAAGATCGTTCTCAGACTTGGTGGACGGCATTTTCGTAATTTTCCCTGGTCTGGGTGTCACTGGGATCGCCCCCAGTCCATTGTACGGTACCCATAGTACAAGCGTTGCTTAGTTTGGGACCATACAGTTGGTGTGTTCGTCTGGCGATATTTATTTATTTTATTTATCTATGAATACGTAACCTGTATAATTCATTGGTCATCTAATTCTCATATGACAGGAGGCCTCCTTTCCTATATATTTTTGACACACAATGTTGCCGATTCTGTTAGTTCCCAACTAAACTTGAATTTCCTCGTAACAAGCCAGACAGATTACTTAAACATTTGTCAAATTTAGTCGAGCCGTGATTTGGCGACAACATAATAGACACACATTTATTTCATACAACGTATTAAAATCTCAGTGCAATGCAATAACGTCATTTGTTTTGAAATTTTTCTATCACAAAGCTCTGGAAAATCCCGTGGCATGCAGGCATAGAGATTGTAAACTAATTTTATAATTGCTATTGCATTTTGAAACCACTTGTATTACTACTTCGTAATATTTGCAATACGCATTGCATCCTTTATGCCTAGAGGTTCTGATAAGGGGCTAAATTTTAAAAAGAACGTTAGCTGACCTGTAATAGGGTTGGAATTGGTATATGTCGTCGATGACCCTTCGAACGCGGCACGTGACGCCGCAGTTTAGTTGCTGGCGGCCGTACACGGAGATGGCTCGCTCCAACAACTGCTGGACTGATGTCAGTTCCACTGTGGACACAGAACATTAATAAAACACCTAAGTATATATTATAGATCTTAAGTTATAATAACGGCTCTATACCACGGCCAACGAGAAGCGATACGAAAATGAATAGATAATAGTTAGTTGTTTAAACATTTCGCCTAAATTAATTTTTAACAAATTTCTGCCCGCGACTTCGTCCTTGTTGACTTATCCTATGTGTTAATCTAGGTGTACAAAATTTCATCAAATCCGTTTAGCCGTTTTTGCGTGATCGAGTAACGAACATCCAAACATATAAACTTTCACATTTATAATATTAGCAGTATTAAGATTACGGTTTCCGACACAGAATTAACAACGAATTTATAAAGTGGATACCCGAATGTTGTCTTGGCGAGCCCGCGGTGACCAACATGAACTTAAAAATTATTACCATTTCGCATCACTACCGTGGCCGTTGGACGTGGTATAGCTAAACTAAATCGACGGAGCAGACCAAACATCAATTTAAAATGCAACAAATCAATTATCCAGATGTACCACAGAATCGAATTTAGTAAATAATCGCGTCCTAAACCTCAATTTGACATTGAATGTGTTACTGAATAATAATATCTGACTTCCTCTATGCTCCGGAGAGTAGGTACAATAACTCCCTATAGGCTGTAGTTTTTGCTATAATATCTTTGAAAATCGTTACAGACAAATAGAAGTAAAAAAAAATGGTTGGGTGGATCTCCAAAGACAGATTGGAATGACTCTGTTTAAATATCAGTAGGTAATTAGCTTAATTACGGTAGGTTGGAAGCTGAGTCTAATATAAAAACATGGGACATAGAAAAGATTTGCTCAACAAATACCCCTCTGTAATCTATGCCTATTTCCTTTGTCAAGTAAACAACAAATAATTACGTATTACAATAATAAGCTATCAAAATAGGTACAGGGATTTATTAATATAGCGTTGCAAAGTCCTAGAAGATAATACCTAATTAGGTATATGAAGTACCTATTGGATGTGGATGAAATTTAGTACAGAGATAACATTTAGTCCATAATAAAACAGATAACAAACTTACCGTTATTATCACCAAACTTGCGATCTTCTTCATCATTATTGTTATTATTGGTGTCTTTCTTGAAGCTTATCAATTTCGGTATCACAAGCAGCATGCAAACAACGGCAATCATAGTCACGAGCTTCTTAAATATCAGGAATTTGAGCAGCAACTTCGCAATCGTCAGGATATCGAGCTTCAACGACAGCTTATCCAGAAAACCTAGTGCCGGAGCCGTGTATGGAACCCCGTAAGATGGCTTTATCGGTGGCCCATAAATGGGTGGAAACGGCTTAGGGATCGGTGGCCCGTACGAGTGTTCGGGCGGGCCATAATTATGAGCGGGTGGGCCGTAGGTCTGAGCTGGAGGCCCGTAAGTGTGTGCAGGAGGACCGTACGTGTTTGACGGAGCGGAAGGTGGGCCATACGTGTTCGGGGGAGCACTGTAAGTTATTTCCGGTTCAAATTTCACTGGTGTCCCGTAGTTCGAAGAGGGCGAGTAACTCGACGGCCCCGAGAAACTAGACGATCCCGACGAACTGAAGCCGCTGTCGCTGGAGAACGGCGGCGGGTAATCATAACCGGATTGATAGCTGTCGTCGCGATTCGATATCTTCTTCTCTCCGTCCTTCGCGGTTACTATAACGACGCCCTGTTTCGCTTTTTCAGCTTCTACACGCGACTTAGAATACGCGTCTAAATACGTATCGGTTTTCTGCAGATTGGGTTTCGTTCCGTTGCCCGGTCCGACGATCGCGGAAGCGCACGCGCTGAAGGCTAATATGACAGCGAAATGTGTTGACACAGCCATGTTGCCGCTAATCCTCCGACTACCGTCAGATAGAAGTTGTCGCCATCGAACGCGGCTAACGAATGACGGGCGGCGTTGACTCCCATTCAGTTTTCACTTTTGACTTACAGTAAAAGAACCTAAATATGATAATGGAACACAATTAAATTCTCCGAGTGAGTCCGGTGCGTTCCGCATTGCTCATGGTAAGTAGGCGCGCGTGGCTCACGGCTCGCATGCTAATGTCGTTGGAGACGCGCGCGCCCCGCGGCTCGCCTTGTTGGATGAGCCTTCCCGAACATCGGGACCTTTCATCGCATCAACAAATCTTTTATAGACCGCAATTTGTCAGTGAAAGTCAGCTATCATCGCTTTTATCGGTCGTGTCACAGACACGTCTATATCATTTGACATATGACCACTGACAATAACCGTAACGTTATTGTTTTTATACTTAATTTGGATGAGTTTACAACTTCTTAAATCGTGAAGTGTAGGTCTATTACCTAATCGATTATGTCGCTAACTAGATGGATTACTGGATGTCCAATAAATAACCACCGAGGCTCGCTTAGCATTCATGAAAACGTCGGATGAATTCATGAGTGTTTCCGACGTGTTGGGAAAGGCTCCGAAATGATAAAATACACGTTGTATTGTAAGACATACGACAACAGCATAAATTGTATTTAAATTGTTGCCGATTTCTACTGATCAGTGATGCGCAGCTGCATCATTTTCACTGGAAAACATGAACGGCGCTAAACACCTTTTCATTTTTGCAATAGGTCCTAGCAACAAAACAAATCATTTGCGAAGGGCCTTTTTAATGATGATGAGCGAATTGGTACCACACACAGTAAACGCAGGAGTAGTTTGTAGTATAAAATATACTTAACTACTATACTGTAGCTGCAATGCACGTCCACAATCAACATTTATTCGCCATTAGATGACGTCACCAACCTTAGGTACAAGATGAACAGTCCACGAACTAGTTTTCTTCTCAAATAAATAAACTACCTTTCAAGTACATACACCGTGGACATTCCTTCGGTTCGTACCAAGCGTTTCGCTTCCACTTTTATTGTGCGAACTGCCAAGGAATGGGACACCTTGCCGGCGTCTTTGTTCCCGGTTGACTATAACCTGCATGTTTTCAAGTCGAGAGTGAACAGGTACCTTCTAGGCAAGTATGCACCACCATAGACCACATCGTCACTTACCATCAGGTGAGAATGTAGTCAAATACTTGCCTATAACGAAAAAAAAAAGTAAAAATAGTAATAAGTCTTAAGACGTAATACTAAAACGGCGCCCTGTATAATGCTTGAAGGCTTTAAGCCATTCATTTCAGCCCAGGAACAAGATATGGGCGCAGAAAACGGTTTATCTATCACGCTCTATTTCAATACCATCTCGTCCCAAATACGATTAAAATTAATGAAGCCTCAAATATTTTTTATGTCACGGAAATTTCGACCGTACAATCGTGAACAAAGTGCGGAACTTCCAAAACAAAAATTAACCACATGAAAAATAATAATATATTCCTTAAAATCTAACCAGTCCTATACAAAAACAAGTTTTATTTTACTCAAACGGATTACCGACCGTCAAATGTCTCTCTTCAAAAAACTTGTGTTGTTTTCTCACTTTCCCGTCCTCAGCTTTGGGGGCAAAGAAGGAGCTGATTGACTTTGTACTAGCTTTCTTCGTGCTTCCTTGGTCGTCGACTTCCTCAAAACTGCAAGTTGCCGCCTTGTCTTGTAACATGTGTTCGGCGGTGGACCAACTGAACCGCACTAGAAGAGGGTACCCGAAGACATGGTCTATTTGGTCGCGAATAAACTTCTTTGTCAATGGATCTGAAAAGAAACGCAACATGCATTAAATGTTTTAGAAACATGACACCAGACATGATTTCAAAAACTAACAGATATTTTCCAACAAAGGAAACATGATACCAAACATGATTTCAACAAACTAATGGATTATTTCCAACAGAAGAAAAATGACACCCAACCAAATTTCAACTAACTAAAAGATAATTTCCAACAAAGGAAACATGATTTCAACAAACTAACCGATCATTTCCAACAAAGGAAACATGATTTCAACAAACTAACAGATAATTTCCAACAAAGGAAACATGGTTTCAACAAACTAACCGATCATTTCCAACATAGATCAATTGCGGATGCCAATAGTAGCCAATTGGATTCCAATCGACTACAGCTTATATAAGTATGGATCCTGTATACTAGTATATCTGGGGTATTATCACCCTCTCACAGAAGAACGGCGTGAACGGCGTGAACTAGCTATCATAGCTAGGTGTCGTAACATGCATGAGTGAGAAAGCCTCTCCCTCTTTTGCACTCCCCTTGAGATCAGCAACGTGTGAGTCATGTCTTTCGTATTGCAAGCATTTCAAAGCTATGTTAACTGCTTAACTTCAGGCAGCTTGAACGCTAGTTTGCCGTCTTTTATTCTTCTTATGTAAGTCAGTGTCGGAATTTTCAGGCCGCCCAAAAGCATCTGACATGGCTTAATAAATGCGATGGCCAGAGTTTCTGCCCCTGACTATGTTAAATAATTATATTATTAACTGATAACTATTTCAATGGTATTTCGGAAAGAATTGTATTTTTTTTATACCTCCAGGGTAACCACTTCCAAACTCTGTGTGGTCCATTTCGAGGCCCTCCTGGAACTGCCACACTTTGAGCGCATGGTCCCTTGTCACCTTCGCCACTATACTCGCCGCCGACACTATAGGATATATGGAGTCAGCTTTCTTGGCTACCTGGAAATTGAATAAATATTTATTAAAAGCATTTTTTCTATAGTTATTATTATTCATTTATTACGGGTCTAGATATTATAAGCAAATTACCCAGCATTTTAATATCTATACAAATAAATAAAATTGGAACACCTTTTCACTAAATGCATATGAAAGTACATACGACACCTATAACAAAAACGCGATTTAAACATTTTTGGTCTGTCTGTCTGTCTATCTGTCTGTGTGTTTGTTCCGGGTAATCTCCGAAACGGCTGGACCGATTTTGACGGGACTTTGACTGGCAGGTAGCTGATGTTTTAAGGAGTAACTTAGGCTACTTTTATTTTAGAAAAACAAATTTTTTAAAATGATTTCTGTCGCGCGGTATCAGAACGCGGCAGCGGGCTTTTTTGTTAAGTTAAATTCCACGCGGACGAAGTCGCGGGCTCAGCTAGTTTACTTATATAATGAATGAAAACATTGGTAATGTTCCCAGTAAGCATTGATTTATGCCTGGAAGGGATCTATTAGTGGAATACTTTTACTCATATAATGCTTTCTACATTTCTATATTTACACAAATCTTAAAATTAAATGACTTTCGTATTATATATTTTTTAATAGTTGCAAATTTCTATAATTAGTAGATTTTTTAAATCTGACTTGTGTCCCAAAAAATGTAACCACTTCCAAACTGTGTGTGGTTAAACTTGTGTCCCAAAAAATTTTGTTTTATTGGTTCTTCCTTCCTCTATGTTTAATGACCTTTCTGGACAAAAAAAATCACACAAAACATGTTGTTGTCTTTTTTTGATGTCATAAAAAATGTTTTGTCAGTGTTAACAAGATTTTGGAATACATTCTTTAAATTAACAATATCAATTTAAGTCCTTACAGTTATTTTATATTCTGGAAATATTTCCGCTAGCTTGGCTTGGTACTTCTCTGGTGGGCCGACCGTGTCAACATACACCTCTGCTATATTCACCCCACTCTCAGCTGCTTGCTTTATTAATGATATTGCAGAATTCATAGACACCTGAAATGAAGGTATGTGACTTTCTTGACCTTATCACATTATGCTTTCCCAGGGTTGAATATGTTTGTCACCAGTTTTCATGAGTATGAAAACCTTTTACAAAAGTTTGGACTAATAAATCTATCTGAAGTCTGAGTAGTCTTGAGTATGCTTTTGACATGTCATTTTGTACTGGTCTGGCAAATTTCCAAGACTGCTCTCAAGCTTGAGATTGATATATTAATACGGGCCTATGTGCGGGATACATAGGGGCCAGTAAGGCAGTTGATCCGTTAACATTCAGGGGTTTTTATCACATGCATACTAGGTGATACAAAATGGGTATACAATTTTTTTTGCAACTTAACTTTGTAAATCTCAAACTATCGGCTTTGTGGGACAGTTGAAGTACTAAAGGTTTTGTAGACTTGTGAAATCGGTCAACAGCTGTATTCCTATAACACCTTTTGTTTTTCATGTTCCCTCCAAAGCTGATGATTTTAGAATTACAAAGTTAAGTTTCGAAAAAAAGTATACCCATTATGTGTCACCTTGTATATTTGGATGAGAAAAGTATACACCATAGCACACCAGTTAGCATAGCAGCACGAACATAAGTCACCGGAGCAAATGCCACACCGTATGGTTATGGGATTGATTCCCGTTGAGGCAAATTCTGGATATGGCCATTACTTAATTAGCCTTGGTTGCAGTGTCATTGCCCCCAGTCCATTGTACAGTAGGTACTCTTAGTAGTTACAAGCATGGCTTGCTTTGGAACCATATAGTAGGTTTCGGTCAGGCAATATTTATTTAAATCAATGTGTGTAAGTACCTCTTACCTCATTTAATGAATGTTTAGCTCTTCTATACATTGAGTTAGATATATAATTGGGGGAGATCACTTCTGCAAGCCATCCAACATTATTTAAAGAGTTCTCATCAGTAAGCATTTTCAACAATATTTCATCTCTTTTCTCCTCGGTCAATGCCTTTGAGTCGGCACAACCCAAATCGCTGAGAACACTTGTTTGACTCGCGGGACAATATGCCACTCCGTAAACCATAGGACCTGATAATAGGTTATTTCGTTCGACAGATATATAACTGCTGCAAGAAGTTTATGAGTTTAGGCGAACTAATAAACTTCTTCTTACATATAAACGAACATTATTATACCTAAAACGGGTCCTCTGCCTGCTTCATCAACGCCAAGAACACACGGCTCAGTTTTACATAATGGAGGTACAACTGATCTATTGATAAAATTGAGGGTATTATTTTTGGACTTTAGGAAGTCCTGTAATTCTTGCAAAGAAGAGACCATTTTATTTTATACTTGATTGATTTCTAAATTTTTTAAGTTCTGCACAAAACTCCAAAAAAAATGCTTCGAGTTTTGCCGCCAAACAAACTGTCAACTAGAGCTGGTCGATCTCGATTAATCGATTCATTGATGCGATTAAAGTCCAATAGCGAGTGATTGAGTCACGGATCTTTACAACATTCGATTGTAATTAACCTACTCACAGACTTATAAATACTTTGTATTATAAGCACTTACTAACTGACGTGATGGTTTATCATTTTAATTACTTATAATTTGGTAACTTATGATCAAATAAAGATATCAATCGCAATTCGTTACTGTATTTATCTCTTTCTTTTACATGTAGACAGAAAGGTACGACGCTCTCACCCGCGCGCGTTTTGCGGCACCTGTAAAAACTGTTTGTTTCGGTTCGCTTTCGCGTCTCACAGGCACGCACGGGTAGTAATTCATTAATTATCACGGTACGATTGATATGAAACAATTCAATCTGAATCAATGTAATATCCGATAAATCTAATAATTTTGAACCCCTAGTGGCATAGACAGTAGATGAGAAAAAACATAATCAAATCAACATCAACAGAGAAATATTTTATTCTGTGATAATAAAATCATTTTTGGTGATTCAAACTCTATTGGTTTTCCCATGGATATAGTACATAAAAAATCCAGATAGGTTTTTGTGGTCTCTTTTGCTTTGGTTGTTGCTACCGAGACTACATTTTTATATTTTTGAAATTTCCCTATTAATCAATATTGCCTAGTTTTGCGATTTTTCGCATTTTAGGCTCACTCAAAAAGTGTCGTGGACGGAATGAGTGATCTGCTTTATTTTGTAAGCTTTTTTCTTAGAGGG
This sequence comes from Notodonta ziczac, assembly GCA_918843915.1. Lineage (NCBI taxonomy): Eukaryota > Metazoa > Arthropoda > Insecta > Lepidoptera > Notodontidae > Notodonta > Notodonta ziczac. Next base: position 6,848,913 of record OU974047.1, read on the forward strand.
TGTTTGCACCACTGGTCCATAGATTAAAGATGAGAGTAGGACAGAACATAGCATAATATTTTTAGATGTAGAAATCAAAGGTGTCATCTGGATAAATTATTATCAAAATTGTTATTGATCGTGCATAATTAAGGTAAATATAATTTTAATACTTTTTCTATTTAACTAGTCAATAGTTTTTTTGTGTATCTTTACAGTAATCTCTGAATGCTCGTTTGTAGGTTAGAGTAGTGCGATCTAATATGCAGAACAACCCCCAGGAGCTTTCATGGCAGGCGATTCAAGCTATCGTTGGGGTTAAACTTCCTCCGAATGTGCTGCGATTCGACGATATCGGGTTTCACTTAGTCAATAATACCGCATCGAGTGCCGAGGATTCCGATTCAGATGTGGAAATCGTCGAAAATGATTGGGAGTCTGATAATAATGTATCCTCTAGGCCCGATCATTCTGACAACGAGAAAAACACATCGCCTGATAGGGAACAGAGCGAATCGCCTGTTCTACATCTCGTAGAGCCTGACAATAACAATTCGGGTAAAGAGTCGTTAGATTATAGAGAGTATGTCGAAAAAATGGATACCAAAGATATAATAATATCATCTAAGGAGCAAATTCAAACACAGATCCACATCGATGATACAGACAGCTCCAATGGGAATGTTATGTCTATTGAGAACTATTTAGAACTGACCCTGTCCACAGACTCCGAGGCTAGTCATACCTGCAGCCAGTGTAACCAAATATTCTCCAATGAGCATGCCCTCACCTCACACAAATGCAATGTTAAACCCACCGAAGAAAAGAAATATCCTTGTCATGTGTGCTCTGAGAAATTCCCTAGCTACTGGGACTTGAGGAAACATTTAAGTACCCATTTTCCGGGTATGTTGGAGTCTAAATCAAGCTTTTGTCATCTGTGCCAAAAAGATTATACAAAAACAGGTTTCATGAATCATCTCCGCAAGCACACAGGGGAGCGGCCGTTTGTCTGTGAACTCTGCCACAAGGCGTTCTCACAGTCCAGTTCACTGTCCATACATATGAAATTCCATCTTAATGTTCGCAAGCATGCTTGCACAGTGTGTGAGAAGAAATTTGTAACCAAAAGTGAACTATCTCGTCACATGACAGTGCACACCAAGCAGAAGTCTTACTACTGTGGTGTCTGTGACAAAGCTTTCACTCGCTCCGACAACATGAAGAAACATGAGAAAACTCATGGGTAGAGTTTCCATTATAGGAAATAGTAATAATATGGAATTGTGAATAATGTCATAATATAACTGCAATTCAATTGCATTTTAGAATCAATATTTTCAAAAATTTACTTCTGGTCAGTTCTGTTGCCAAGAAAAATTTAGGTTTTTGACTATGCTATGATTTCTGATTCTCTTATTGCCAAAAAATTAGTTGTATTTTTTTTGTTAAGGTTAAAGTTTTACATTGTTTATAACAAATTAACAAATTTAAACTACCTATCACGATCTAGTTCATATTTTAGTCAGTATGGTGTGTTTCTGTGTTTGTGTGTTCGCACACTCAATGTGTGCTGCTGTAGTTGCTTTCAAGTTGAGGATTTTATTTATATGATTTTTCAAATGCATGTTTGGGGTAATATAGTGTATTAGTAAAATGTCTTAGCAGGTGCTTTACAATAAGGTCACACATATCTCAATCCAATGTTGCCTTTTAGATATGATAAAGTGATATTTTAAAATGTGGATATTGTATGTAGGTTGAACGTCCAAAGGTTCTGATAGCCTTGTTATATTTGCTTTAGATAGAGGAAATATGTCCACTGTACAATAAAGAGGCCTGTCGAAAAGTATATCACCGAAGAATATTTGTTCCTGCTTCATGTAAAAGCTTTAAATATATATATTTTTATAAACCTTTACTGTGGGGTACTGAACTACCAGTTTTAATGTAGACTTTTGCCAAATTTTAGATAAGTATTCAAGTGATGTGTATTACTGTACTGTGTTGTAACCAAAGCAATAACATGTTTAATGTGCCTATTCTCTATAATATTATGTCTAAACATATACCAAATAATTTTTGATGTTAGGATTAAATATCAAAATAGTGGATCAAAAATACATATAAACTATCATTATTTTTACTCTTAAAAGTGATTGAATAAAAGTGGAACTTTATTTCACTCTTGATGGTCTCCTAGAAGATTAGTTAAGACAATTCGAACAATTATTATAAATTAGTTAAGAGCTAGTAAATGATGAAGTCTTTATGCATCACAAATGTTTAGCAGTGCACATATTTATTTGTAACATTAAGTATCATTAATAAATTATTGTTTTGTTTTAGAGAGCAACTCTTGAGTGGGTCTGTCCTCTGCAACAAAACTCCTTTTTAATAACAAAATATATTATATCTATAGAAATCCCAAAGATATTTTGTACTAATTTGTAATTGGCTATAAAACCAAAGGTTAAATTAACTTGTTTGTGCCACTTCGATTGTATAATCTGGTTGTAAAATAATGCCTTAAAATATTGTCTAGTTTTAGTAAATCTAAAATAGGCAATAAGTAATCATATTTTAATATATTTATTATTATATTTAATAATTTAGATATTTAACTTTGCATGACTTGTTTGTAGATTTAAGAATTCGACATTGAGCCAAATGATAAAAATACACAAAATCTACAAGACTGACGATAATATTCAGAATAGATATTAACTTGTGCACAAAATAATTATGTATGCATCCCATTCAGTACATTATGTACTGCAATTTTTTACTATTTATCAAAGACGCACTTTGTTATACAACTCATCATGACAATTAGATTAAGATCCGTTTAATTATGAATTTAAAATATTTTATGGAAATATGTAATAGTAATTGCGATTTATTAAAGAGTTGTTTGTTTCAAAATATATCTTTTATTTTTATAAAGACTAAACGAGTCATTTTCCATTTGTTTTAGGTTACGGTAGCGATGTCAGCCAGGTTGCGTAATCTTAATCCGTATGAATTGCATAAGTATCTAGTAAATGTATATTGTCTTAATAAGAAGGGCTCTACAGCAACATTGAAAAGGGACACGTCCACAGACAGGACTGACCTAGATATTATAAGAGAAAACCACAAGTTCCTTTGGGAAGAAGATGATGTCGCCGATACTTGGGAGAAGCAATTAGCAAAAAAGTATTACGACAAACTCTTCAAAGAATATTGCATATGTGATTTGAGCAGATATAAAGAAAATAAAGTAAGTTTGGTTCCGTCGACACGTTGTAAACTTAATTCGCGCCAACGAGTTATTCCTCTGGACAACCGTTAAGTTGTTCTGGGGGATAACAAGCATGGTGTACGGAAAAAAGGTCGTAAAATATTTCTTCTAATACTCAATTCAATTCTACAGTTGCCATTACATCTAACGGCTATATTTTAATGTGTATCTACGCGTAAGGTTCTCCCCTAATTTTAACAAGCCTGAGATGGGGACGATCCCCTGCCTCGTGTTACTCAATTGCCTTTTTTGCCTGGGAGACCTTCCTTTGTGTAGCACACAGGGGAGCGAACAAAGCCGTGGTGCCTTATGTAGGCTAAATATAGCGCTATACACATTCACCCGCACTGATATAATATACAGTAGCGCACATCTGGCTGCTCGTGGCCGATCCCTATTTATCTCGAACAATCAATGACAAAGGCATACTTGGCTCTCACGCTCGGGCGTGTTTAAAACCTTACCGTTTTATGCTAATTATATTTACAGTGTCGTTTGTATAACGACGGTTTAGTTGCTGTAGATACTAATATTTATTTGATTGAATAGGTAGCACTACGGTGGCGCATCGAGAAAGAAGTTGTACTTGGGAAAGGTCAATTTCAATGCGGTAATAAAGCCTGTATCAATAACAATGACCTTAAGTCCTGGGAGGTCAACTTCGCTTACTTAGAAGATAGCGAAAAGAAAAATGCTCTGGTGAAGCTTCGTGAGTTCGATTTTTATATATTTACTAAGTAGGTATACTTGGTGCATATTTTTATTCACCGGGAAAAGAAACAGTTTCTAAACTATCTACTATTTAGTACGTAGCTCGTTACTTGAATATGTGTATACGCATACCTTGAAGATCCAATCGCGTAAGTAATAGATCATGAAGCACCCGCCCTACTTCATAGAGTCAAAACATCACACGATGATGCGCAAAACGTTAAGTAACAAAGTAAGTAGTGTCCAAATTCCGTAGCGCGTACTTAAAGCTATGTTTATACCTACTAATAGACAAACAAAAAAACAGACCCATTACTCCAGCGCCTAATCAAATAGGAATGCAACTATTCTGTGTTGATTCATATGAAATTGGTTTGTGGAGCGGGGAAATACATTAATTATAATTACCTTATAAGTAATTAAAGTTATCAACAAAGCCATATTTTCCAGGATAAGGAACAAAATAGGTGAATAGACTCCGAATATAATAGTATTGGTAGTTCTCAGCAGTGACCACGTGATAATAGTTTGGTACCTACAGCCACCTCGATCGGACATGTAGCTAGTAGAGCTAACTTTCAAGTTTCGTAATTAGTTATCCAATGATATAAGTATCTACTTCACAAAGTAAAGCCCATCAAAGGATGTCTGATGTACCTACTGCAGTTTTCAATGTCCTTCAAAGGATATTCTCATTAAAATGTATGTGTAATACCTACTTAAACCCGAACCACCCTAGCTATGATAATGTTGCATTTGTGAACTGTAATTTAAACGCAGCGGACGTGCTGTAATTACGCCAATTGGGTCTCGTTGTGCACGTAACACCAGGGGAGTGGTTTTTCCTACAAAGATTAGGACGATATATTGAACTTTAGAACCATATAAGTAGATACTTAACCAATTAGGCCTTATTTTTGATATTGAACGATATTTTGTATGCCGCCTTAGTACTTAAATGCCAAAGAAGATGTATCTACCTACCTAAAACATAATATCAGATTGGTTTCTTTCTAACAGCTGAACATTTATATAACTCGCGAGCTATACCTACCAACCAACAGAGACTATTTACCCGATCAAATATATTTTATATTTTTTGGTAGCTAAGTACATTTACCCTTTAGTATTTACTAGGGCGCTATTCTAAACATCGTGCATTATTAAAATAAGACTTTTCAGAAGCAACATTAGAACTATTATCAAGCTCGCGCATAACTGCCGGTTTATTCTTCAGGGTTATGTCCTGTATGTTCAGATAAGTTGAACTTCAAGTCGAAGAAACGTGAAGTTAAAAGATTGAAGAAAACATTAAAGAAAAAGAAGAAATCAAAAAGACATAATACTGAAGACAACGATGAGGAGCACAGTCCCAAAACGCCTGAAAACCCCGAGGAACCATCCACGTCCGTTAACACAATAGCAGTTGAAAACAACCAAGATTCCTTATGGAAGAAAGGTATGGTTCTGATAGTCTTAAAAACCGGGTAATTACCCGGTTTATGTACTTAGTGAAATGAAAGTTAAAGCGTTAATTTACGAGTATTTAAGAGCGTACATTTTCACAACATTAATTATATTTCTTACCCTTAATACCTACCTACCGACGACTGGTTTAGAGGTACTCGTTGACCCACACGCAAAGCACGCAGCGGATTGCCGTTTAGATAGAACCACCCACTGAACACTCAAACCTTGAATGCAATCCACTGCAATATGTGTATAAACCAACATTGGCACTGTTTAATGGTTGTTTGCAAGGACAAGGTATTCTAACTGCAGTTAACGTGTTTCTTACTCGGTCTCTATTGTGTCCAGTCAAGAAATGGAGACAGTATCCATAGTAAATGTTCTGCCTTAGTCCTCACGTTCATAATTACATCTTATATTTACTGTTTTCTTTAGGTGTCCAGGAAACCGAAGAGAAGTCTCGTGAAGAAGAGTTCCAGGAATACTTGGAAGACTTATTATTGTAATTAGGTTTAAGAAAAAACAATATTTAATCGTTTTAATGAAGTTTTTATTGCATTCTGTTACATAGTTTTTGTATATATTACCTACCTATGTACAAAAATGGAATAGCTATACAAAACAAATCTTCCCGATGGCCGAGGATTGTAGCGAGAGATACCAACCAATAAAGCGAAGATCGGTAACGTGGTTCTTAAAAAATGCCTACATAGCCTATATATATAACGGGGAGATAATTTGTAATTGAATTGATATTATTTGAACTGCCACACAAATAATTGACATGTGATAGGTACAATCGCAACCTAATAACTGAAGCGACACTTGAGCTTTAACATAATGCCACATCAAAAGGGACTATGACAAATTATAATTATCTCAACATTGTAAATAACTAGATTTTAGACACACCCATAATTTTAACAAAAATTTCTAACGCAAATAAAATCTCAAAAATTACAAAACTTGCAACATTAACATAATAAAAAGTAGAATTTAATTTAAAAAAAAAACGTTTATCGCAACGGATTTTTTTACAAATAAATGTTTTCTTAATGACCTCACGACTCCGAATGAGTTTGAATTTCTGATAATAATAAAGCCTGAAAAAAATACAAACAATTGCGGAACTCAACATATCTGCGTACCAAACTTACAAAATAAAAGCACCTAACATAGTTCACATATTCATGGAAAAATTATGTAATGAAAAGGGAACTCATAGAATGCACCTCTAAATAATTGTAATATTTCTGAATTCATAATCAACATTATGTATACATTCATAAGAAATCGATTCGACGGTTCAGAATGCGGCTATGGCAATTATACACCACCATCTTAGTTTTTTCGTCCATACATGTGTACAGGACGACACTATCTAAAAGTAGCGTCCACAAAATTGACGAACCCAACTACTGTCGAACTGAGCGCGAGACATCAAGATTACTAATATAAAATAGCACTGTAGTTGAACATTATCTTTACCAAGCACGTGATAAGGTTGACTATTGTTAAAATAAAGATTTTTGTGAGGAGCGGCGAACTAAAGAAAGAATAGCGAGTGATCACTATTGGTTGTTCGTACGATGCAAATCTGTAGTTGTGCCGTACTGTACGCTATGTTTCTAAATGAACTGAGAAGAGCTCGGTTATACGGTAAATGTAACGTTTATTTAATTTGCGCAGTCTTGCTGACGTCCTCGTCGTCGGAGCCGTCGTCGTCGTGCGTGTGCGTGAGGCGGCGCGGCGTCTCGGGCCGCACGTGCGGGACCGAGCCCTGCGCCTGCGCACCACACAAAAATATTCTCAAATCCATGTACTATGCGATTCAAATGAGAATAGGATCGACTTTGCGCCATATTGTGACGTCACAGCTATCAATTCTAACCAGTTAGGTAGGGTGAGCAAAACAAGATATTTTTAATATAAAATTTGTTTGCAAAGGTCGAGTGAAAAAATCAACACTGCTGCTTTCCGCTATAAAATAAAATATGCATTATTGTAGGTTTTTAAAATTTATTACGCCAACTGTTATTTAAAATAAAAAGGGGCATTCTGTTAGCTGTATTTATAATAAAACTAAAATTATCATCATCCGTGAATGGTTTTAAAAAACGAAGTATGACTTTAAATAATTAAATATTTTTTTAAAAAAACTCACTAAGATTGACAGAAAAAATATATATTCAATAATAATAGACATGCCGGATTACCGGGGGTCCACTGTATTCCTTGAGAAGAAAGGCGTGCTTGCATTGTTGTACACTTACATTTGACCGATGGTAAAAAAAAGATCAAACTCAAACTCAAAATTGTTTTTATTCATGTGAGCCAACAAAGCATTTATGAATAGTCAGAATCTACCACCGGTTCGGAACGCTGCTTCCACTGAGAAGATCCGGCAAGAAACTCAATGGTTACTCTTTTCAATGAACAACAACAAGTGTTATAACGCGTAAATATACCGATACGAAATAATTGAGTTTGCTGAGGTTTTTTTATACCTTAGCGTCAGTAGTTTCGGGAGCCGCGATGACGCACTCATCGGACGTGTCCTCCGTTATATAGACCACGCCGTAACGCTGGGCGCTTGGATGTCTCGATCTGTGAACATTTTTTTTTAGTATTAAAAAATATAATTTCTCTTTTAAAAAAATATATTTTCTCAAAATAGCAATTCAATAACAGAGAGACATAAGAGGCTTAATATATATCAACATTATATTTATTTATTTAAACTCTATGCACATGTAAAAAACAATGTACAAAGGCGGACTTAATGCCTTAGGCATTATATTATACACAACTTAGGTTTTTGTCACGTAGTCAATATCCTCTCGGGAAATCTCGCGAATTTTCGAGCTATATTCAAATATACCCCGTAGCGTTTGCAAGAAATTATTGAAAACAGTATTTATGAATTACTACGTCAAATTGGCCTTTTCGTAATTTGCCCTGGTCTGGGTGTCACTGGGATCGCTCCCAGTCCATTGTACGGTGCCCACAGTGCAAGCGTTGCTTAGTTTGGGACCATACATTTGGTGTGACAGTCTGGCGATATTATTTTTTTATCCAGAGGGGTAGGGGGGCTCTTGACATATACTAGGTGAAACAGAAAGGGTATACTATTTTTTTACAACTTCACTTTGTAAATCCAAAACTATCGCCTTCGTGGGACAATTGAAGTACTAAAGGTTTTGTAGACTTATGAAATCTGTCAACGGCTGTATCCCTATAATACCTTTTGTTTTTCATGTTTCCTCCAAAGCTGATAGTTTTTAAATTACAAAGTTAAGTTTTGAAAAAAAAGTACACCCTTTCTGTTTCAACATGTAGTACGGGTGGTCACCAAGGGGGGAGGGGGTAATATTTTTTTCATCACTCATACTCGGAAAGTAGGTCTGAAGTTGCCTGAGGAGCGGGTTGAAAGTAATACTTTTCCGCCCATGGGAGAATCGCTTTCAACTGACAGCTGTCAAATTATTAAAAAAAACTAGTTCAATTTTCACATTTCTATGGAACCATGTTCCAACTTTTTCTACAGTCACTCAATTACAGCGCGATGTAAAATTGAAATAACATAAATTTAATTTTTTAATTATAGAATATATATTTTTAAATGACATAATTATAATTTAGTTCCAAAAATTTCTTTAAAATAACATAGATTTGGGCAAAATATTTAAAGATATAAACGAAAAATATTGGCCAAATAATGAAGTTGGCCGGCCAACGAAAAAATAACAAAATAGGTGGCAATCCGATTCATTTTTTTTCGAGATTTAGAGTATTGTTCATACTTCCTTGTATTATTTATTTAGCCAATTCCTGTTTTTATTTTTACTTTTCTTGTATTCGTAATGAAAAGCACTGTGTTTACCTCGGGTGAAAGACTTATTTTATCCCTCGAACTATTGGCGCCCTCGCTACGCTCAGGCGCCAAAAAACCACGTCTCGGGCCAAAATAAGTTGCATTCGCCTTGTGCAACAATGTACTATTTTTATGGGTCACGTTGTATGAGTAGTCCGGTCCCTGGCGGGCGACGTACCGGTCGATGGTGGGCGTGTCGACGGTGAAGCGCTGCTCGTGCGCGACGGTGGACTCGTGCGGCATGAGCATGGCGGGCGCGCGGAACATGTAGCAGAACGGGTAGTACATCAGGTTCAGGAACGACGCCGCGTACAGGTCCGCGTACCTCACCACCTGCCACACGACAACACATATATACTACTTAGAAAGAAAGAAAGATAGCTTTATTGAAACAAGCGCATATCTTCAAAAAACATACAAATTAAAACGCAAAGCGGTTCGTATTGAGTAAAATTCTGGTTGACAACAACCAGCACTGGTCTTTCATAGGAACAGTTCGGTGATATCATGGATACAAACCGAAACTACAACTACTTAATACTTCGTATTGTTATTAACTAGCTGTTGCCCGCAGCTTCGCCCGCGTTGTATTTCGACAAAATAAAAGTAGTCGAAATTACTCCGTATAACATAAACTATCTGCCGAAACAAACGGACTGTAATGTTTAAAAATGTTTTTTGCTATACTTTCATAGGCATTTAGTTAAAACCTGTTGTTTTGTTTAATTTTGTATGTAACCGCGTATGTACGAGGCATGCCTTTTAAGTTCTGTCGTTTCCATAATTCCCGGCAATTTTGAATTTGGAACTGTTCTATATTCGAATGTGTTTAAATTTCGAATCTCAAAACAGTTGAATGTATTAGGATTAATGTTATTGTTTAGTCACAGCGTCGATTAGAATCTGTCAGGTTACGTACGAAAATGAATCTTTCTAAGGAAAATGTTCGTGCAATAATTTTCTACAACTTTAGAAGAGGCCTGACACGGCTTCAGTGTTTTGAAGAGCTAATATCTGTGTTCAGGGATGAAGCCCCATGTCTGCGGACTGTCGAACGCTGGTATTTAGAATTCCAGCGTGGACATACTAGTGTTAGTGACAAATCTCACGAAGGTCGCCCAAAATCTGCATTCACTGAAGATAACATCATTGGAGTGAGACAACTAATTCTCGAAGATCGTCATGTGACGTATCGAGAGATAGAGGCTCTATTAGGCATCTCAGGGACAACCATTCAGAAGATCTTGCATGAAGCGCTTGGTGTAAGAAAGCTAGTTTGCCGTTGGATACCGCATCTGCTTTCCGACGATCACAAGGCGGCCCGCGTCAGATGGTGTAAGAAAACTCTGCAAAGGTTCAACCGAGGAGAGTCAAATCACGTCTACGACATCATCAGTGGTGACGAATCTTGGATCTATGCCTACGATCCTGATTCCAAACAACAATCTACAATCTGGGTCTTTCAAGACGAGCCAAAGCCGACTAAAGTTGTTCGTTCTCGAAGCACTTCAAAGAAGATGGTGGCCACGTTCGTTAGAAAAACCGGCCATGTTGCGACTATTGCACTTGATGATCGTAGAACGGTTAACGCAGAGTGGTATACCACAGTTTGTTTACCACAAGTCATCGCCGAACTTCGAAAATCTAACTCAAAGCGACGCATCATCCTGCACCACGACAATGCAAGTTCACACAGCCCTCGTCAAACGATTGAGTATTTGAAGCAGGAAAAAGTAGAAATTCTTGACCATCCTCCATACAGTCCTGACCTAAGCCCTAACGATTTTTTTACATTTCCTAAAATTAAGAAAAGTCTTCGTGGTCAAAGGTTCCAGTCCAGTGAAGAAGCAGTCGACGCTTTCAAGTCAGCCATTTTGAACACCCCCACTTTAGAGTGGAATAAATGTTATAATAACTGGTTTGAGCGAATGGAAAAGTGTATTAAGCTACGTGGTGAATACTTTGAAAAACAATAAAAAGTACTATAAGGTTCTAGTTGTGTTTTTTTCTTCAAACGACAAAATTTAAAAGGCATCCCTCGTATGTAATGTACCCGTGCGAAGCCGGGGCGGACCGCTAGTACTAAATAAAGTAATCAAATTGGCATCACCCTTGAAATCCGATTCATTCAGCTACTCTTACGCTCTTACCTACTACTCGGAGCGGGGCGAACTAATAGTTTTATTATTATTATTTCTAATAGTATTTCTTTTACGTTTTAAATTCATTGCAGAAATTTTATTATCCGTGACCTCGGCAGGTGACCTCTGCGCTAGAGTTATTTACGTACTGCTCCAAAATGGTATTTCAGAAAATGTTGAATAATTCAATGAATTATAATGTTTAATAACATTTAAATATCTCGAAAATCAGACAATGCGAAGCCTAATACGTGTGTTAATTTACGGTCGCCATGGTAGCGCCAGGCTGTATAATAATTTATAATAATTTCCTGCCTCAAATTTTTCCCCTCATTGAGTTAGGAGGGAAACTACTCATTTAAAATCATTTTGGCCTATCACTGTCACCGGATCGGACGACGAATGAGCAACGTTTATCAATATAACTAAAGTGTATTTATAACAATAGTCATTGTTCCGAATTCCGATAAACATTTAAAACACACGCCCACATCATTAAAATGCCGTACATTAAACCAACGGCTAATACCTAACCGCATAACAAGCACCCACATACAAGTAATGGTCCTTTGTCAGCGGAATGCTGCACGTCGCACCCATAAAGATAAGCCATTCATTGCTCTGTCAAATTAGGCGCATTACATATAGTGACACAATCTTGCAATACAATGTCGAACAAAATTGTGTGTCTTTACTGTGAACTTAACTGTATCATATTACATCTTCGCCGACCGCTTGGCGCAGTGGATCGAGAGTAAGCCGCTCGGCTCACTGCACATGGTGGTTGCGGGTTCGATTCCAGCCGGGGCAAATTTCGGAAATGGCCTTTTCGTAATTTGCCCAGGTTTGGGTTTCACTAGGTTCGCACATAGTTCATTGTATGGTACCTATAGTACAAGCTTTGCTTAGTTTGGGACCATACAGTTGGTGTGACAGTCTGGCGATATTATTACTATTATTATTTGTCAGCGGAATGCTGCACGTCGCAGCCATAAAGTTAAGCCATTGTCAAATTAGACTCGTTACATAGTGACACAATCTTGCAATACAATGTCAAACAACATTTTATATATTTACTGTGAACTAAACTATATCATTTTACAGATAAAGTTTTCATTAAAATACCTGATTTAATATGGATAACACGTTACGGAATATTACGGCATAGTTTTGTTCTCTTTAGCATGTGACACAGTTTTATAATGACGCTAACTGAGCACCGGAATTCTAGGTACGATTATCACACGCCGCCTTTGTTTGTTTAAGAGATTTTAAACTGTTGTATAATGGTCCTGAATTCCAGACACATCCTCTGATATAACGTTTTGATAAAACTGATGCAGCCAAGCGTTTCCGCATAGTTAAATAATAATTATTATTATATAATAATTTAACCCCTTTTGATGTCCCACTCCTGGGCACAGGCCTCCCTTCACTACGAGAAGGATTCACACCGTAATCCACCACGCTAGCCCAGTGCGGGTTGACGGAATTCACATGTCTTTCGAAAATTAGTTTTATTTTCTAAGACATGCAGGTTTCCTCACGATGTTTTCCTTCACCGTAGCAAGTGCTAAGTAATCATATAGAAACTATGATTCGCACATAGATTTCGAAAAACCTCGAGGTGCGAGCCGGGGTTTAAACCCAGGACCTGGTGCCCGCAAGACGCAAGTTAAATATTGGAGCTATTTGGCGGGGTGTGCCAGTTAGATTACACGATAGGATCATTGCGAGCGATCAAGTTACGGGCTAGCCAAGCACGGGCCCGAACTTTAATGAGAGGATTTAGTTTTTATTTGAATATTTTCAGACCAATAATTGGGTAATTCGATTTTGAGTGCGCTCTTGAGATACTCGTATAATTTTGTCATTCAAGCTGATGAAATACTCGGCAGCGCACTCGTAGACCCCGCAATGAACACACAACTTATTTTTTAAACGCACACGATAACAAGGCGCCAAAAAAATATGCAAAATTACTTGTTTCTGTTTAAATATTTTACCCAAGATTTCAGCGAGATAAAGAGAGAAGTGCACTATCGCGTTTGTGTCCAGCGAACATTATCTCGGGATTTATCTTGGAATAATTAACTCCGTTCATAGTGATACCCTTACTCTATAGTAATATTAGAATTTTAGAAGGCATTTCTAAGTTCCCTTTCAAAGTTGAGATCTATTTGAGACTCTACGAACCTGTGACGAGAAGAATGTCTGCCTGGAGCCGGACCGGAACAGCGAGCCGAGCATGCCGTACGCGAGGTCCATTTTGTGCGTCACGTCGCGGATTGAAATACGTAGCTTCGAAATATCTGGCTTCTCCTTCGTGCTCGAGTCCAAATCTCTGTGGAATCACAACATATAATAATAAAAACTAGTGGTCGCCCGTGGTTGAAATTCGACCTTTTCATTTTAAACGTCATTAAGGTTCTATTGTCAAAGACTATTCGATACTGGCACGCAGTATGCACTATGGAAGTCCGAAAAAAAGAACTGTCACCGTTTCTCAGTCATTTACCAAATGGAAGTTACAAATGTGTGTGTCAAACGCATGGTAGTGTGTGTAATGTTTTATTTATTGATTTTAATATATTACTCGGTAATATATTACCGAGTCCACTTTCGGAACACACTGGAGCTATTATATTTATATTAATATCTACTACCCTTTGTAATTATTAACAAAATAAGCAACTGGCGATAGAATAAAAGAATAGCAATATAACAAAATGTAAAAAGACAAGCCCGCTGAGTTTCTTGCCGGATCTTCTCAGTCGAGGTCGCGTTCCGATCCGATCCGATTGTAGATATAAGAAAAAAAACTTGAGTGAGAGACTGACTGACTGACCGACCGACCGACCGACCGACCGTCCGACCGACCGACCGATCGTCCGATCGTCCGACCGTCCGACCGACCGACTGACTGACAGACTGTCTGAGTTTACTTCAATTATAGAAAAAAAAAGTGTCGTTACAACTTTTGGTCTTATTTTTTTCCGTCTAGTCCCGTAAGCCTAAACAACTGGATGTTTTAGAATACAATGTAAATAATACGAATAGTTTCACTAACTTGTACATATCTCCGAGTTGCACATCGAGGTTCTGCAGTTGCGCGAACAGCTGGCACTTGTCGGTCCACACGTGCAGCTCCTGGACCAGCTCCGGCACGATCAGGAACGTGCGCCAGCCGCCGATCTTCTTCGACTTGAGGATGTCGCCGAATATGTGGTCGCCGATGTACAGCACGTCCTTGCCTTTTGCACTGATGAGCTCGGTGAAAACGTCGCAGGAGCCTTTAAAGAAACCACACCATCAGGAATGTATTCTACGTAGATGAGGTAAGCAGAGGTCCACATTTTGCCCGAAGTGCGTGTTATAAGATAAGGAGTGAAATGCTTGTTCGGTCTTCTAGTTGCGCTGAAGACCTTTGCTTATAATTATCTGCTTTGCTGGTTCGATAGAGGATTTGTGCAGCGCTGATTGAGGAACTTGCAATGTCGTTTTAATAAAAACCAAGAGATGTGATAGTTGTTGTTTTAACTTCTGTTACAGCATTTTTTTTTTCAACAATATCGTCTGTCTTTTTTAATGGGACTGGTCCCGCCACACACTCCCAATACTGTAACTCGTGTAAGCCAGGATCGACAATGGTGACCAATTGACGTCGAGGTTTGACCCTCGATGAGTCCCGGGGAGAAGTTGAATATTGTCCGTCGGTGTCGATAAAAGGAATAATAATCCAAAACATAGAGAAAGGTCATAGATAAAATATGGATGATCCGTAGATAATAAAAAGTTGTGACGGATGCGTTCGGAACAGCTTAAAAAAATGTGCTTTAATTTTAATCCAAGCTATAAAAATACTTGAAACTGTCATACGGTTTAAGATAAAGCATCGACCCCGATTATTATCACGCGTCTCATGTGTAACAACAGTGGCAGTAATTTATTATCAGGCCGTTGTTGACCTACGACCGATACGATATGCAATTTCATTGCTAATTATACAATAAAGAGAACAATTAAACCATTTTTGCCAGCCTGCCACACTCCCACACTGGTGCTCTTGAAAGCTACGACCGACAGTGGTCCAACGCGCGATGAAACCCAGGGATAACGCTGAACAAATAAATAAATATCGCCAGTCTGACACACCAACGGTCCCAAAGCAACCAACGATTGTACTATGGGTATACCTACCATACAATGAACAGAGGGTGATCCCAGTGGCACCAAGACCTGGGAAAATTACGAGTCCATTTTCGAAATTCACCCCGACGGGAATCGAGCCCGCAACCCCCCGGTGCAGTGACCGAGCGGTTCAAGCTCAAACCACTGCGACATGCGGTCGTCAAATTGTAAAGAGGTAGGAATGAATGTAAGAAAGAGTATTTACCCCCGGAGTAGACGAGTCCCTCGTGCAGCGGCCCCACGTGGTGTCCCATCTTGAGCGCGCCGGTGCGCGTGTCCACCTGCCGCAGCGTCGTGCCCTCGCCGAAGAACAGCGGCTTCTTGGCGTCCACCACGATCCAGTCGAAGTACGTCCGCCAGTTGCGATGGGGCTCGCCCGGCTAGAAAACACACAAATTAAAAGAAAATAAAAAATAAACTAACTTTAAAATTAAATAAACCTGGGTGCACTAAAAACTAGGAATAACTATATGGACTTTATACTTTGTTTCATTTGGAGACGGTGCTAATTCAAAAAGTACCTAAGAAGTTGTCCTAACATAGTGTAAAGAAAAAAAAACAGTGCCGTCTAGGGACGCCCGAAAGAAGCGAAGCTTTATAGTGTAAAGCGTGCGCGCCGCAGCTGCCACTCAGTTTACCTATATATGTAAATGCCGTGTAACGCTACTGACGCTTAGCACGGATAGAGTGGTCGCGCGGCGAGCGCCCCGAACGTAACATACAGACGAAAATAAAATTAGAAATGTCTATAAATAAATAAAAGTAATATCAAGGTCTCTGATTAAGTCAGATGAGACGCGGCAGATTGTGCACACTTGTGCATAATCATTAAAAAAAAACATACAGACGAAAATAGATCCAATCCTTTTTATTAAGTCGGTTAAAGAAATTTAGATTATGGTCCTTCGAAAGATCCATGTAGTTCACAATCACAAACTCTGTGCCAACGTGGAGGTCTATGGCCCGAGTACCCTTCGCATTTAGGGGACTAGGCCCGGTGTAATACCAATAGGCCCGCCCTACATTTCATTAGGACCAAAATACTACCAACGAAATGTGGGTGCTGAAGGAATACAGATGTATGATAATATACTTGAAAAAATACTATCGCACTTCAAATATTTTAATGTAATTGAACACGCAATTAGCTCAACAGTGTGTGAAAACTTAAACCCCGTTTTATCTAATCATAGTTTGGTGGTGCGACTTCGTTAATTAATTCCACTCAACTTTTTGTTGTACCGTTGGTAATTTTTATAAAGTCATTTTTCTTAATTAAACGCATGATGTTCACGCAATAAACTAACAGAAGATAATGTTCAAATTCACGTAACATCTAGGGGGCCATCCATAAATTACGTCACACGAATTTCATGATTTTTTGACCCCTTCCTCGTCCTTGTCACAACTGGTCACATTTGTGAGACCCCCCTGCCTAGTGTGATGTCACATATTTTGCAATTTTACATTTAGAAATATATGACAATTAAAACAGCAGCGTTCCGATATAGTTTTTATTTCCATTTAAATTATTTTTCAATAAAATAAACATCAAATCAAAGAAAGGCATGGTAATTAAAAAAATTTAAATGTATAGTCATGCAGACCGAGTTGCAACTATTTTTATGTTATCCTTTAGTAGATATGAAGTTTAAATTTAGTGTTGTAATACACACATATAAAATATTATATTTAGAAAAAATGTGATGTCACAAAATTTGGGACCCGTGACTACCCCTTGTCACACAATGTCACACTTCGTTGACCCCCTCCCTCCCCCTTAACGTGTGACGTAATTTATGGATGGCCCCTAGCTTACATAGATGGTAATCGTCATTCCAGTACAGAATGACATGT
Source organism: Notodonta ziczac (assembly GCA_918843915.1). Classification (NCBI taxonomy): domain Eukaryota; kingdom Metazoa; phylum Arthropoda; class Insecta; order Lepidoptera; family Notodontidae; genus Notodonta; species Notodonta ziczac. Next base: position 6,866,419 of record OU974047.1, read on the forward strand.
CAGAAGCGTACTCAAGATCGCTCTCAGAATTTAAATAGATATAAATATGGACCTTAGTCTAATCAAAAATCAGACTTGAAGACAAGAAGCATATTATCATATTACACCGTTTAATCCTAACAAAAATCACACAAGTCTTATGAATTAAATGAAAAAAAGGATTCGTTACCTTTGCTCCGTGTGGAAAATCGAATAGGTAATTCATAATTTGGTTTGTAAAATTGTAATCGCTGTTTGTCAGCAAAAACACTTTGGCCCCGCTGTCTCGTATCCTCGATAGGAACATGGGCAGCCTCTCATCTTTCTTCAGATATAAATCTAGATTCTCCGTAGTCTTGACCTTTAGATCGCCGTGGATGTGTACGTAGTCGACTGCATTTCTTACGTCTTGGAATATTGATTTGAATGACATCGCAAGATCGCCGCATCTTACGCCGGTTTTTTCTCTGCCCACAAAATATTTAAATATTAGAATTTTTTAATAATAATAATAAAAGAGCCTTTTAAATGTCCGATTCCCGGACATGGGCCTCTCCTCAATGCCAGGGGGATACAGGCCATAATCCACCATACTTTCAATTTTTTTTTTTAAATTGATTAGGATTTTCAGATATGCAGGTTCCCTGATTATGTGTTCCTTCACTGTAAGCAAGTGATAGACATATTGAAATTATGATTCGCACATAGATTCCGAAAAACTGAAAGGGCGAGCCGGGCCTTGAACCCAGGACCTTGTCCTAGCACGACGCGTGCTTAACCAATCGGCTATCGCTGCTTACTTTAAGATTTTATTTATGTAATGACGACCGCTTGGCGCAGCGGTTCGAGGGTAGGCCGCTCGGCTCACTGCACCGGGTGGTTGCGGGATCGATTTCCGTCAGATAAAATTTCGGAAATGGCCTTTTCATAATTCTCCCTGGTCCGGGTGTCACTGGGATCGCCCCCAGTCCATTGTACGGTACCCAAAGTAGAAGCGTTGTTTAGTTTGGGACCATACAGTTGGTTTGATCATCTGGCGACATTTATTATTCATTTATGTAGGTATAAATATATAAAGATAGATAATATGAATCCAGGAAACAATAACTATGCTACAGCACCGTTTAAATTTAAATTAGTGAAAATAATTCCTAACTGGGTTTCTATTCTATATGTAACGTCCTATCACACCGGACAATGTTTCTAGGTCGCGTCGTAAATAAAGGGCAAGTTATGCATATATTATAGGCTCACTTCCATCGCTCCATTCACTTTCCAATCGCTATTTAATACTCAAGTGGGTGGTAATATTTAGTTCAGCGAAAACTATGTGCGTTTATTAAATCCTACTAATATTATAAATGCGAAAGTTTGTGAGTGTGGATGTTTGTTACTCTTTCAGGCAAAAACTACTGAACGGATTTGGATGAAATTTGAAAAACAGATAGTTTATAACCGGGATTAACACATAGGATACTTTTTATCCCGATAATCCTGTTTTTTTTTTAAGTTAAATACTACCAAATAATTCCAAATACGAATACCAAAGAGCAATGGAGCATACTACATGTTAAAAGGACGGACCGCGTCAGAAACACTACCCTGCGCTCCATCACTCGGATCGCTGACGTGGGCGAGAAAACAGCAAAGCTGAAGTGGGACTGGGCCGGCCACGTGGCACGCATGGATCCGCAAAGGTGGGCAAACCGTATTAATACCTGGACGCCTAAAGATGGTCACCGACGCGGACGTCGCGGCAGACCAAGGCGAAGATGGTGCGACGATTTCAACACCTTTGCGGGTAAATCGTGGCCACAACAAGCCGAAGATAGGGACCTGTGGCGTAAAAAAGGGGAGGCCTTTGCCCAGCAGTGGGACATTAAATAGGCTACAAAAAAAAAAAACTACGCGGATGAAGTCGCGGGCACAGGCTAGTAAGTTATATTTTATTTCGACTAGTGTAGACACACTAGTAAATTAATAATATTCGGAATTATTTCGGCGAAGCGTAAAATACATCGACACCTTGGAATAAGAGTTTATTTTATCAACCACTGGCGACCCGCCCCGGCTTCGCACGGGTGCAATGCTGATACAAAAGTGTTTCTCTACTATATTATGCATGTATTATACATTATAAACCTTCCTCTTTAATCACTATCTATTTAAAACCGTATCAAAATCCGTTCCGTAGTTTTAAAGATCTAAGCATACATAGGGACAGACAGCGGGAAGCAACTTTGTTTTATACTTTGTAGTGATACATGGTCCTTACCTCGTGTACTGCGGTGAGTTTGTGAAGAAATCTATCAAACAAGCTATGAGATACGTCTCTGGCAGGTTGAACAGCGTGTTCAATACGTAAACCCTTGATTCGTCCAACGTCAAGAATTTGTTCGGATACAATTCGTATACCTGTGAACTAAAACAGATGCATATTATATTTGTAAACATACGTTTGTAGTGAGAAACTAAATTTCTGAGTCAATAACAGCGGCCCCACGTTAGTATAGAAAACAAAGAACAGGTGTTTAGATATACGTGACACATACCAGACAATAAAACCAGATAGGTAAGTTATAATAATTTAGCCCTTTTGACGTCCCACTCTTGGGCACGGTCCTCCCCTCACTACGAGGGGGATTCAGGCCATAATCCACCATGCTGGCCCAGTGCGGGTTGGCGGATTTCACATGTCTTTCAAAAATTTGCGAAATTTTCTACTACATGCAGGTTTCCTCGCGATGATTTCCTTCACCGGAAGCAAGTGATAATCATATTGAAATTATGATTCGCACATAGATTTCTAAAAACCCAGAGGTGCGAGCTGGGGTTTGAACCCAAGACGTTGTGCACGCAAGACGTGTGCTTAACCAATCGGCTATCACTGCTCCCTAGGTAAGTTAGTAAAAGTAAAATTGTTTTATTTATTTTCAAACTATTTTAATATTCTAGGTCTGGTAACAGAATAATTAATGGCTCGTCCAGTTGCTGATTACGAGACTCTCAACTCAATTCCCGAGTATATCCAGTAGACAGCGATACCACTATTACGTTGAGACTTAAGCCTGCAGTTCGTAAACATGTACAACAATGCATCTCTACCTACCCCTTCGAAGAATACGGCCGTGAATTATAAACAAAAGTTATTCCGCGTCACGTAATCACAAGACTCTATAGACATGAGCACATTTCAAACAAACGCGCATAATAACAAATGTAAACTCACTGTTTAAGGAATTCAAATCCATGCACACACACTAAAATATTACCATAGGCATCTACTTTTAGTAAGTTTCCGTATAGTGTGTCGAACCATAGACCTCTGAAACAAAGAAAATAATTATTGCAAATAATAACAGTACATTTATACAATTCATTTATAACTTTATTTTGAAGTTAAAAGTGCAAGCCATGTTTACCTCACTGGGAATGAAGGATCATATTCAAATTCTAGAATTTCTTCTGGGTAACCTTTAGACACTAATCTCTTTTTGGTTAAATCAAATCCTAATGTTTCATACTGAGGCGATTTGTACTCTGTAAAAATAATAATAATACAATAACCACATTAATTGTACATAGATCATGATGGGTATTGCAGAATGTCGTACCAGCGAGTGTGTAGTCCATATCAAAGCCATAAAATTTAACATTTTCTAAATGTAACGACCTGTTCACGAAAATTCTGAAACAAAGAAAATGTCGACATCAATTTAATTATATTTCTCATAAATAAGTATGAAGCGAGGAGGACATTGCGGAAGGTCAGAGCAGAGTATAAATGCAGCGATTGCCAAATGCACAAATCACTGATATACCTACATCGCATAAGACAGAAGGTGTGTTCATTAAACTTGTCCACCGTTCGCTTGCGTATGAAAGTAGACAATGTTGCAATAGGTAATAGTCAAGTTTATTGAACCGTATTCGCCTTGAGAACAATGAGGCGCCAATATTATGAGCAGTCCTTTTAGAGTTTTTATCATAAACCCACAATCTATAGACAGGATAATAACCGGGAATGCACAGACGCAACTGGAACTCTTTCAATACGAGGCATGCCTTTTAAGTTCTGTCGTTTCCATAATTCCCGGCAATTTTGAATTTGGAACTGTTCTATATTCGAATGTGTTTAAATTTCGAATCTCAAAACAGTTGAATGTATTAGGATTAATGTTATTGTTTAGTCACAGCGTCGATTAGAATCTGTCAGGTTACGTACGAAAATGAATCTTTCTTAGGAAAATGTTCGTGCAATAATTTTCTACAACTTTAGAAGAGGCCTGACACGGCTTCAGTGTTTTGAAGAGCTAATATCTGTGTTCAGGGATGAAGCCCCATGTCTGCGGACTGTCGAACGCTGGTAGTTAGAATTCCAGCGTGGACATACTAGTGTTAGTGACAAATCTCGCGAAGGTCGCCCAAAATCTGCATTCACTGAAGATAACATCATTGGAGTGAGACAACTAATTCTCGAAGATCGTCATGTGACGTATCGAGAGATAGAGGCTCTATTAGGCATCTCAGGGACAACCATTCAGAAGATCTTGCATGAAGCGCTTGGTGTAAGAAAGCTAGTTTGCCGTTGGATACCGCATCTGCTTTCCGACGATCACAAGGCGGCCCGCGTCAGATGGTGTAAGAAAACTCTGCAAAGGTTCAACCGAGGAGAGTCAAATCACGTCTACGACATCATCAGTGGTGACGAATCTTGGATCTATGCCTACGATCCTGATTCCAAACAACAATCTACAATCTGGGTCTTTCAAGACGAGCCAAAGCCGACTAAAGTTGTTCGTTCTCGAAGCACTTCAAAGAAGATGGTGGCCACGTTCGTTAGAAAAACCGGCCATGTTGCGACTATTGCACTTGATGATCGTAGAACGGTTAACGCAGAGTGGTATACCACAGTTTGTTTACCACAAGTCATCGCCGAACTTCGAAAATCTAACTCAAAGCGACGCATCATCCTGCACCACGACAATGCAAGTTCACACAGCGCTCGTCAAACGATTGAGTATTTGAAGCAGGAAAAAGTAGAAATTCTTGACCATCCTCCATACAGTCATGACCTAAACCCTAACAATTTTTTTACATTTCCTAAAATTAAGAAAAGTCTTCGTGGTCAAAGGTTCCAGTCCAGTGAAGAAGCAGTCGACGCTTTCAAGTCAGCCATTTTGAACACCCCCACTTTAGAGTGGAATAAATGTTATAATAACTGGTTTGAGCGAATGGAAAAGTGTATTAAGCTACGTGGTGAATACTTTGAAAAACAATAAAAAGTACTATAAGGTTCTAGTTGTGTTTTTTTCTTCAAACGACAAAACTTAAAAGGCATCCCTCGTATGATTAGGCACATCCCAAAACCATCCACTCAATTTCGATGCGGATAGTAGAGCGAAGTTATACCGGTAATTTTTATATGATCGTGCTTAAATTAGATTCAGGAAAATGTTATAATGAAGTGGGAACACCAACGCTAACATCGAAGATTGATTCCACTCTAAAAATAGACGACTATTTCGGGAATACAATAAACAAATCAATAACACGTGTGCGTGTTGTTTTTAATCGTGCAACACTTTCAACGCCAAGAGTTAAGCAGCGCTCCAGTTCAGTGTTTCCGTATATACGGATGATTACCGTAAAGGCAATGAAGTACGGGCTACGGGCACGCGTCTACTCCGCCCTGGCAACGTATCCACAAACCTCAATCAGTTAATAATATATTTAAGGCGTCAATAGTCTAGCGGTTTGAGGTGCCGCCCTCGTATCTGAGAGGTTCCGGGTCGATCCCCATCCTGGCCATTAAATTATTGACGTGAGCCCACTCCTAACACAAGCAGTAGCTTAGCTGGAGGGGCTAACGGGAATACTAGTACTGATATAAAAACACATTGCTAGTAATCTTAATTTAAAAAAAGTTTGAAAATGCTACTTTATCGCAGCCCTCGGGCGTCTGCTCATTGCTTGACGTCAGCACGCATGATGAACGCATTTATATCATATGCTTACACATCTACCATTCCTGATACCGCTGGATAGGTGTCAGATTACTTTTCTGAGAAATAATTTGAAGGACGCTTATTAAATTCTGACAAATTTTATTGAGCGTCTGACGGTTTTATGAGGTTACCTACTATTCTCAAATCTTGTTCCGAGCCAGGAGATGATGTGGATGAACACTGACGCCAAAGTAATGCCTGTATTAATAAATATGATAAGTGTGTATCAGATTAGTGTCAGCAAAACACGAACGCGCCCACATTGGACACGCACCCTGGCAGTGGCAAAATTCCAGGAACACGCCAAGACGGCGGCGTGAGAATACCGGACGATTCCGGAGATACACGGAAGTTGGTACCAATCAATACATATACACACTCGTATTTATATTATTATTAATTTGAAATGCTTGAAGCGGCTGGAGGGATGTAGAAACCTAATTAAAGTAGATATTTCTACCCCTATTGACATTGACCACCTTATTAATAAACGTGGTTTAGTGATTGTATATTTAAACCATGCTTTGTCTTCTTCTTTCGAATGTCAAATTACAGATGACAGAATGAAATCATTCGGTGTATAACTATGCACCCACTATACCACTTCCTACTAATATTATAAATGTGAAAGTTTGTGAGTGTGGATGTATGTATGTATGTTTGTTACTCCTTCACGCAAAAACTACTGAACGAATTTGGATGAAATTTGGAACACAGATAGTTTATAACCGGGATTAAAATATAGGATACTTTTTATCCCGATAATCCCGAAATTTTTGTTACGTTAAATACTACGCGGACGAAGTCGGGGGGCACAGCTGGTTATTAATAAGGGGGCGAGGGATCTAAACTAATTCCTCCTACTCTTGAATGTCAAATTGCTGCGTTGAAGACTTCGCGTATGTATTTATAAGACGGCCGTAAACGTACGTATAGCAAATTTCCGACCTCTCTCCCCAATGTCATTGCGTTCACTTTAGAAATCCGACCAGAGTATTGAAAACATTAAAATTCCAACCAAAACCAAACATGTTCGCTAAACAATTATACACACAAATCAAATGTTTACAAGCTCTAGATGGGCGACACATCGGGAGGAATGTAATTTATGGCGATAATCAAAATAATATACGTCGTAGTCGATGATTAGGCTCGCCATAAAAAAATCTCATGATTCGTTAGCAAAAAAACAAGTACTTATTTCAAATATATTGTGTTACTACATATTTACATAATACTAGCTGAGCCCGCGACTTCATCCGCATGGAATTTAATTTAACAAAAAAGCCCGCTCCCGCGTTCTGGGCCCGCGCGACAGGAACCAAATTTTAAAATTTAGTTTTTCTGAAATAAAAGTAGCCTAAGTTACTGCTTATAACATCAGCTATCTGTCAGTGAAAGTCCCGTCAAAATCGGTCCAGCCGTTTCGGAGATTACTCGGAACAAACACACAGACAGACCGACTGACAGACAGACAGACAGACAATTTTTTTTTAAATCGCGTTTTTGTTATAGCTGTCGCATGTACTTTCATATGCATTTAGTGAAAAGGTGTTATTTTGATATTACAAACAGACACTCCAATTTTATTTAATTGTATAGATGTATAGATTATTATTTCTACCTACGCAATAACTGTGGTATATATTATACTGAGGCCACAGTTTTCCGCAAATACATTCCTATTATAGCATATTGAGCTATTGAGCTATTTGACATCGCGCTTGTAAACACTTACCAATACGTCTTATTAGCAGTACACGATTAATGGAAAACAACATAGTTCACACTGAGTTACGCATACCTGTGTGCATTGCAGTAAATTGGTAAAACCTAACAATAATAGATTCAAGGTTAATGACAACTCACTCATTTGGTGCGGCCGTGTATCTGTCCCCCTTGCCGTACGACGAGCCGTTTTCTGTGGAGTGATCCACGTACCATTTCGGTGTGCCGTTCGCCATGGCTTGTTCCAGCCTCATGGCAAAACGTTCACAGGGATACTTGTAGTATCTAGATAGACGATCACAACGCGTCTATGAAAAACTTTGTAAACACCAATCCACTTAAATTTACTGTTCGCACTTCTAAGAATACTTAATTTATTAGGATCTCTTGCACTAATAACAAATCGTACTGTAATAAATAGGAAGGAGTTAAATCAACACAGTGTTGATATAACGCCTGCCGCCTGCCACACACAATGTGATGGATGCTCGAGATTTAGTGAAACGCAGGAAGCGTTATAGTTGATATCCTTGACAGTAACAAGGTTAGAGACCGGATCAGCTACATATCAATTCTAACACTTTGTATTGTAGGCGGGACATGTGTACATGTGTTGCTGCTAAACCGGCGATTGTGATAGTTAGTGTTTGTAACGACCGTAACCAAACACTTTGTAGTTTTCTTTATAACCAATAAACTGTTGTGAGTTTTTATCACGCGATGTTACAACAATGACCGAATCATTAAGTTTATTTTCTGATGAGAAAAAGACAAATTGTTAGGAATAAAAAAAAAATGTTGCCTTATACAGTAGTAGTAGATACTCGCGAAGAATTAGTACACTGTATAATAAAAGTCTTATTGGAGTGTAAAGTAATCAACAGCACAATTTTTACATTAACGAATGCATAGTAGGTGTTTGATAGTGATTGTTGACATTGACAAACCCAGCGCCTTTTGTTTTGGTCGGGTCTTCTTTGGAGACTACTGCATGTAAAAATATAACAAAGCATAATAATACGTCATCCTTCTAAAAGTGGATAAGTATGGCTAAATGGAGCGGCAGAACGGATTTCTTCAATTGGATTAAGGATTTTTATCCTGTTGGGAATGCACATTGTTGATGAGCTGAAATGGGTTGCCAGTGCAGGCAGGGCGCATGGGATAACGGCTGCCAGGGAACTAAGCAATCAATATAATGTCCATTCATGCAGCCACATAAAATGTGGAATATTTTGTTGAGATATATAAATAAAATCAGTAATATATCCCGATTCTGAGCTCACAACAAAATAACATTTATCATACATTCTTAAGAGTGAATGATTTATGATTCGTATGGACGTTGTATCATGCATGCCAATCAAATTAATTATCAACTTCAAAGCCTTGCTATTAAGCGTAGGTGTGACTCACTATCGGAATAGAAACAATGAAACTAAATAATATCGCAAACATATTGTTTCCTTGTACATAATACCGTTCATAGCTCACGCTAAATTATTTAATCAAAAACATTTATTTGAAAAGGTTTTGTGAAGATTATTGGACATTGAGCAAGTAGTAAAAGTGGGACGTTAGTCAACAAACTCGTTAAATTGCAGTCATCGCTTGCACAACAGTCTATGAATGAAGATATGCGCAGTACCAAGGCATTAAAAGCAGTAGATGTAGCAGACACAACCACTTGTAACCGAAACAAAAACCTTGTCACTGTCGTAATCGCGTCAAGTAAATGCATAACATTCAAACATCAAAGACAAAACAAATTGTGTAAAATTTTGAACTTCTTTCGATGTCCAAGAACACTAGCTATCACAAACTTGGCATTGAATAAAAATCACAGAAATGTTAACGCACTGCAAATATACCCAAACGTCACGTATTAAGGACCGCAGCGATAACAATTTATCAATCAATTAACCCGTTTGTGTGTGGTGCGTACGATACGGAGCGACGAGGGCGTCGCGCATACTGACGGTATATGAGCGTCGACGTTCGTTCATACCAAAAGGTCCCACGGCTCAACCACTTCCCCCGCTGCCGTGCCGAACAGCTGATTCACTAACTTCGATAGTTCCGATAGCATTGCGAAGACAAACGGATGTGGTGACATCTATCGTTAGTATTATATGTATAATATTATGTCAAATATAACAGTCCTTATATTTGAAAACAAAACTGCTAATGGAGTGTGTAAAAATTGCGATGATCGGTTCTCGAATCATCATGTCTCATATCTAACTCAGTTTTGGAAGTGGTGATTATATGATATCAAGATAATAAGATAGACACTGTAAATACAGCATTAGATGCGGCTATTGTTAATTAAAAATGCAGTACAGCAAGTAAAATGGAAGGAGACTCATTTCAGTTACCTAAGGACGAGAAATAAGGGGGTAATGTTTTATAGGATGAGTGCGGGCCAGTAACGTAAAATGACTGTCATCGAACATCCCTATCATCAAGTAACTTACTTTCTACATGTTTACATATTATCAATAACGATAACTATATTGATAAGAGATACAAAACATGAATGACATTAACACTTAAGGCACAATAGGTGCCGACATCAAGCAGATAAATACATTTACTGTCACCAAGAGCGTATTTTAAGCGGAAAACTGATTACGTATAAAGGTATTCCGACGTAGGTACCACGCAAATCAGTTTACACACGCAACGACACCATCTGATATGATTAGTAATGCTTAATGTTGGTTTAGAAATAAATTTTCAGATTGCATGACAAGGCATTGGCACTGATCCGTTCTCAAACACAGAATACGGTACGCATGTATCCAGGCTGGTGGCATGTAACCATTACGGCATGTCGGAGGCACTCGGACGGCTCGATAACTCCAATATCAGAGTTGGCTCCTAGCTTTTACGAGCGAACGAAAGATTTATATTGATAGATATCCGAATTCACTTCATTACCGTATTTAAGTACCAGCATGTTCTGTTTAACGTCGCGCTATGACGTCAATTCGTGACACTATTCAACATGCACCAAGCCACGTACTAGTTTATAGAGTAACTATGCTATAATAAACATCTTTGGTTATTTTTTAATCCTTTCGAATCTCAGACTGTCTGGGTCGATTTTGATTACGTACATTGTTGTAGGTATAGTTTATCGTAAGCTATGACGTGATATACGTGCGTATGACGTCCACGTAGTAGATACCTATGTAGAGTCTTATCTATAAGTAATAATATTGTTTCTTAGTCCTAATTACCCTAAAAAGAGAGTCATAAAAGAAATAAGAAACTCAAAGAGGGATGTTATTACATAATAATACCTAACTAGGAAGTAAGGTTGGCAGATAGGTACCTACCAAAATAATTTATGATGGCTAAGGTGGAAGCGCCTGTCTAGCCCGCGAAATTCAAAATGTTCGAGTATTTTTATAGTTTATCCAAAATCTGAAAACATTTAAGACAAAATTTTGTGATTCGCGACAAACACAGTATGCAGTGCGTTTATTAATACATTTATTTTTTAAATACAAAAATTATGAATTTCGCGGGCTAGATGGGCGCTTTAGCCTTAATTACTTTCTTAGTTATTTTTGGCGAACACACATATTACATGCAATCCTAATAGGCATCGAACGTTCTTGCGTGTCTATCTATACACATAAGAGATACCGACCGAGATACAGATAGAGATACAGACCGATAGGTATAATAGAGGTCAAGCCATGGCATTAGCCTGTATCTGCCTTAAATAAACCACATTTCAAGGTTTCCACAATATTTCGTAATACCTAAGATGTTCCTCACTCGATCCAAAGATAATTAGAATAATTATAAACAGTTACAGCGGCCGCATGTTGATTATAAGCCACATCTAATATAAAATTTAAGGTCATCTTAAATAAACAAATGAACTGATTATCGAAGAGGAGGATACGGCCTTATTAACACTAATTGTAAAGAATTAACTCTACAGGGATGTTATAAAAATCTCACAGTTCCACAAAGCAGTCACTGGCAGCAGTTATTTATAGAAATGCCAACAATCTCTTTACCCACCTATTAACGGGAATAACAGGTGTCTTTCAGCTGGCTAATTAAGTAGTAGATAAATATTACACACCTGTGTTCGAGTACCCTTTTGTCCAGCCATGTCGTGTGCATGGTTGCTAGCGATTCGGCGAAACTATCAAGTTCTACCTCCCCTTTCGAAAACGGCTTGTTAACACCAACCTCGGACTTATCAGGTATTTCTACGGCTTCATCGCCGGCGAGAAACGTTATTACTGGTCGGTTTTTCTTAGAGGAAGAATTCGCGCGTGCGCGTATATCTTGTGGTGTCACCGATGGCGTCAGCGGATACGCACTTTCGAACCCGTCAGGCATTTTATTTTTCTAATAACGTTTAATTAAACACAAGACCAACTATATGCAGTACTTCAGTACAACTGACGTCGCCAGAACGACGCTCGACTCTCAAAAACAAGTAAATTATAATGATAACCCCGCAGGATGATAACTCTTGACCTGGTCACCAGTGATGTAAATATTGAGTCAGAATTACAAATGAATGGTTTTTGTGTCTTAAATAATACATTTATGGAAAAAACAAAAAGCAATAAACATTATACCTAGTTCTTATACAGTAATAAGTTTATATATATCACTGTAGGTATAATAAAACCATGGATTGGAAATTTCCAAACTTCAATAGATTTATGTGATACTTAATAGTATTAAGCCAAAAATCTGTGAGTGCACCTTAAGAATTGTAGTACTATTCAACCACAATTATATATCCAATATTGTAAAAATTAAAAAATTCTTACCTGTGTTCAGCACGCCGGTAATACTTCTTAGACAGAACAGCACTTTCTTTATTAATTAAACAGTCCTTTTTAATACAGCCATCCATTTTGGTATTGTTTATCAAAGTCTTGTATTTAGTAAATAAAAAACTAGTGCCAAAATATTTCTGGGGCTTGTGCTTGTTTAGAAAAAATATCCGGGGATTAAACATGCACTCATGTACCCTTCCAGTCTATGAATGGTTATCTAAAAACAAATTAATTAATATTATGAGTTATGACTTATCATTGAAATGACATCAGAGAATGTATAATAAGCAGCTTGTTTTTCAAATCTTATCTTAAAATCAATTTGTAACCATGTGAAACTTGAATGCAATTCAATAATGACATAATGGTGTTTTTTGCCACCAGGCGGCGCCACATTGAAGTGGGTGACCATACACACTAAAATATGTACACATGTAGGGGTATGTTTGTATGTGTGTTGCAATAATTTGTAATAGTTCAAGTTATCTAAAGCTATTGATGTCAGCAGCCAAGTGTGGGCAGACACATCAAATTATTTTCTATTGTTATTGAAATGCTGGGTGCTCAGTGATGGCTTGATCGATTATGAGACCCAGACATCATTTGACATGGTGCAAACATAAAAGGGGCTTATAAGCTAAATGTCATAGCTAATGTTATTAGTAGGTACCCAGGGTAGAATTTAAACTTGCACTCCCAAAATGCACTCCCCTTTTTTGAAATACAAACAATACCATACTATAACCGCAGGCTGTGGGTGTATCCCCTTGAGGCTTGAGCGCCTAGCAGCCAGCCCTACAGACAGCCTCTAGATATGGCACTGATTAAGCTTATATTTAAGAGAATATAAGACTGCACAAATTAATATTAGTGGCATACTTTTTTTTCTAATGGCCTCTCATACCTATCATGGCAAACATGAAAAAAATAATTGAATATAACTGGGTACCTATGATCACTTATACATAAAACTGTAAGTTAACATATTGGAAATTCTTAAAATGTTTAATATTAATAATCCTTGTACACAAAATTGACAATAATATTGTTGGAAATAAAATGGGACTAAAACAATAATTTACGGAAGGAACAATAATTGGTACCTAAGTTAAAAAGCTAAGTTAAAAACAAATATATAAAACAAAAGCTTAGTTAATAAATAAATAGATAGGTAGATATATTATTTTTAAAATATGTTGGGAGTAGGTAGGCTACATTTACGAAACTGCTGTAGAACTAATTGAGATATCGAAACCGTAAACGGTAGTTCTATTCTATATCAGTGACAAACTAAATTTAGCGTCTTAGAAATATTTATGTGTCATCGAATATCTCCAAAATTAACTCACCACCAATAATTGCGCAATATTTTTTTCTCAAATAGGTAATCGTGTCATTTAACTTTAATAATTAAAATAAACCTCGCCTGCAAAATACAGTGCAAAGTGCAAATTTGCTAGTAAATTCAAATTTATATAAATCAAAACACCTATCAATTCGACCAACTTCGATTTGACGTGGATTTTTGACATGAAGTTCAGTGATGTCCACCTTGGATGTACATAATCGACTATTTCCAAATCACTCTCACAGCAATTTTTTTATACATATCCCAGTGTTGTTTAAATCAGCATCACCAAGAGAAGGTCATACTTTTGGAGGATTTATCATAAGCTGCACCTGTGAAATGAAAGTTCATACGTATTAATACCACGGTGGAATATTTTATCACTCATAAATTTTTAAATTAAAAACTATAAAATCACCTCGTTTAATTTTACTCGACTAATATATTGTTGAATTTGACGGCCACCACGTCCGTCAATGTCAACGTCATCCATCAAACAAGTGACAAGTCGCGCGCGTCAACTTGTCTGCTACTACAGCAAGCCTTGCATGTTGATTAAATTTTGTTAGTTTACTATAAACTACATTTACCTATTTATTCGAAAATAAATTAGAAAAATATCCACTTCAATTCTATTCACAAATCAGAATTAAGCATTGTATACATTCAATGTAATTATGGCTTATACAGAAAAGGTGTTACTGAGTGGCACCGCTTTGTCGTTCTTGTTTTATGAATGTGTAAACTCTTCTAATATTCAGGTATGCAGAATAAGTTTTATAATACCATTTGCGATTTATTCTTTGTATTTGTATGACCTATGTATCGTGTCCGTTTTCAGGAAGGTTTTCTTATCGGCGATGTGACATCAGAAATAACTAACCACATATCGGATTCGCAAAGCGATAACGCTCGCCTGGATACACAAATTGTAATAAGGACTGTGCTGCCGCTGCCTTCCGTTTCGCTGTTCTACTTGCCTAGTGGTAGAATTAAAGAAGATGTGCTTGCAGAGTTACTCTCCAGTACTGCTAGTGAAGTAGTGGGATGGTATAAGTACAGAAAAAACACAAGCATTAAACCCACCTTTCGAGACAAACTAATATCGAAAGGATTACAAAAATACTTTGAAAAATACCATGGGAAGAAAAATTTTGTCACATGTAATTTGTCAAACAAAGCTTCTTCAGCTGGGTCCACTCACACATTCATGTACAGATTTGGTAAAATCAATTGTTTGGATATGTATGAGTATATTGAAGATGTAACTGCTAATTTGGGGGAAAAAATGACTGGCTATAAAAAACCCCACAAACACGTACCTCATAGTATATTTAATAAAATTATTAAAGAAAGCAATGTGCAAACCAATAATGCTATTGATGCAATATTGCGTATACAAGAAGCTGTGGACATTAGACTCGCAAAGGAAGCAAAAGTTGCCGCCAAAAATGAATCTACAATCAGAGAGCTTGAAGCGGAAATCAAGCAAATGGCTACTATCTTGTCAGACAAGCAATCGGCTGAATTACAGGCCGCATATAATAAAATCGTGGAGGAAAAGTTTATCAACAGACAGGCTGAAATGGCTCAGGGATGCATAGACTCTTTGAAAACTCCTCTCGAAATAGACATACTTAATATTGTCAATATTCCATTACAATCTAATAATTTATCAGACAGTGAGAATTCTGTTCAGATAATAGAGAATGAGGTCAAAGATACCAGTCCGAGCCCTCCGCTGGTGACTTCATATTCACCAAAACCAGTTTTAAATTATGCCGCTGCATTAAAAAACAGGAATGAATCACCATCAACAAGTGTAAGTATGTCTGAGAGCTGTAACTTCTTGGAAATCCTTGAAATTTAAAGCATAAAGTCGACTACTTGGCACAGTGGTTCAAGCTTTCGCTGCTTGGCTCACTGCACATGGTAATTGTGGGTTCGATTCACATCGGGGCAAAGTTCACTTCACATAAAAAATTAAATCTAGAGAAAAACTTAATAAAATGTGCTAATATGATTCTGACAATATTAATTGAATATTGTGTTATTTCTTGTTTACAGAAAGCAAATAATTGTAATGAAGACTTGATAACATTTGATGTTGAAGAGAAACAGGTAAAAAAGACCTTGAAAATTAATGATGATGTAAAATGTATAGGTGATAGTTCACCAGAATATTAACAAGTGCCTTTTCAAACATGTAAGTGTTTAAATATAAAATAAGTTACCATTTAAGTAAAACTTGAAACAATCTATTATTTTTGTTTGTTACTTATACTTAATACTCATTAAATTAAATAGTCCCGATCCGGCCGCCGTCAGCGACGCACGCTCCGCGCCAGTCCGCCTCACCGCACACGCGCTCGCACTCGCACTCGCTCGACGCTCCGCCATCTCAGGGTTTTTTCTCTTGATTTTGTGTTTAGCCCGTTGTTTTTACGGCAGGCTAAACACATTTCACTTGTGTTTAACCTTTGTTTTGTGTATTGTGTGATTCCAGCCACAGCCGCCCCCACTTCGCCACGCCGCCGCGCCTAGGCGCCGGCCGTCCGCCACCCGCTCGCGGCCCCTTGCCGCCCCCGCCCACCTCGCCCCGCGCGTCGTCAACTGTCGTTTTCACGACAATTATTGTTTCGAAATCGACGGAAATTTTTTCCGTCAAGAGTTTCACCTATCCACGGGAATACCTAACGGTGATAACAAGTGGATAGGGAGCGTGACCCAAGCGCTCGCCGTCCCCTCCTGGGGTAGGCAAACTTGGTTGGGCCTGGCACCACCGGCCTTGGGGTCTCCCCTAGCCGACGCCAGGTAGCTCCCTCCCACCCTACCCTATCCCTATTCCTATTCTCTGGGTGCTGTTTGGTGCGTAGTTAATTTATTGGCTACGTACCTCTGCCCCGGGGCTGTTAGTCACAGTTAGGTACTTAGGTACGCCGGTAGGCGTAGTTAGGTACTCACCTTACACAACCTTTGCCATTGCACCTAGGTAAAGGGACACCATAGGACTAGGACACACGCAGGCACACACCCTACCCCTCCCTGCCGGCAGGTGGGGCGGGACGATCTCACCTCTTAGGTCCACTATGGACCTAAGTAACTTTAAATTCACCGAGGAGCTCTTTCGAGAGCTCTTCGTACTTGTCCAGAAGCAGTGCCCATCCCTGCTGGTTGGCCTAGCCCAGCGTCATGCTGCGGACTCCCCTGCGTCCCCCGACCCCTCGCCTCCCTCCTCCCCTCTCGCCCCTACCCCTCCCTCTGAGTGCGACTCCGACCTTCAGTCGGAGATCGACATGGAGGTGGAGGCCCTTGCGCCCCCCTCCCCCCCCCCTTCCCGCTACATCCTCCTCAGAGGATGATTTTATTCTCGTTGGCGGGAACAAGAGGGCGCGCAAGCAGCGCGACCTCCCTCCCCCGAAGGTGAGCAAAGCTGCTCCCTCTCTGGGGTCCCCAACCCCCTCCCCTACCCCCGCATCCCCTACTCCCCGCCAATCTGGCAGTAGCCCGTCTGCCTCGCAGCGGGCCTCGCCCTCCCCGCGCCCCGCGCGCAAGTCACCCCCGCCCCCTCCCCTTGTCATCCATGACAAGAGCGCCTGGGAGCGCATCTCGAAGGCGCTCCATGAGCGCCATATCCACTTCCTCTCTGCGAGGTCCACCTCGCAGGGAATCATGGTTAAGGTGCAGTCCTCGGACTGCCACCGTGCCCTATCAAAGTTTCTGCGGGATAATAAAATCCCCTATCACACGTACGCGCTCGAGGAAGAGCGCGTACTTCGTGCCGTCATCCGCGGCCTCCCAAAAGAGCTCGACACCGAGCTCATTAAGAGCGACCTTAAGTCGCAGTCCTTCCCGGTGCACGAGGTGCACCGGATGTACAAGGCCCGCACCCGGGAGCCATATGATATGGTCCTGGTAGTGCTGGACCGCTCCGACGAAGGTCGGAAAATCTTTAATCTTAAGGCCGTCTGCCTTATTTCGGGGCTCTCAATTGAGGCCCCTCACAAAAGTGGCACTCCCACGCAGTGCCACAACTGCCAGCTTTACGGGCACTCTGCCCGTAATTGCAACGCCCGTCCCCGGTGCGTCAAATGCATCGGGGACCATCCCACTAGTGGGTGCTCGCGCTCGAAAGAGACCGCGACCGAGCCGCCGAGCTGTGTCCTCTGCGGGACTCAGGGGCATACCGCGAATTATCGCGGTTGCCCTAAGGCCCCAAAGGGGAACGGCGGGGTGGCGAGGCGCGGTCGTCCTAGAGCGCCTGCACGGGCTGCCTCTCAGCCCTCTGCGCCCTCTGCGCCTCCCCCGGTGTCTTTTGCACCGATCCCCGCTGCGCCCTCTGCGCCCCGCCCCTCTCTGCCCTCAGCACTCCCCGCCCCCGCGCCCTCAGCACTAAAGCCCGCGCTCCCAGCGCGCCCCTCCCCGCGCGCCAATGTATGGAGCAAGCCGCTCCCATACACGGCCTCCGCCTCCCTCCCGGTGCAGACCGCCCCTGCGCGCCCTGCTGCCCCCCGCCCTCGCCCCGCGCCCTCTGCGCCTACCACCGCCACTAGCTTGGC
Organism: Notodonta ziczac; assembly: GCA_918843915.1. Classification (NCBI taxonomy): domain Eukaryota; kingdom Metazoa; phylum Arthropoda; class Insecta; order Lepidoptera; family Notodontidae; genus Notodonta; species Notodonta ziczac. The sequence goes on from OU974047.1 coordinate 6,884,864, forward strand.
TAGCGACTTTGCGTTGGTGAGTGAATTTTTCAACGTAGTTAACGTTGAGCGAGTTCGCTCACTCGCGCACCACCTCCGCACAGCAACCAATCCTTATGAGAGGATTGCTGTCATGGAGTCGTACATGGATGTGTACGATTCCCTCTCCTCGTTTGACTCCCTCTTGCACCCGTAATGGATTTACACATCCAACGGACCAAACCCCATCACCTATCCCTAGCGTTTTTCAACGCTTTTGGCCTTTCCCAGCAGAGGGATCAGGTTGGTGAATTCCTTCGGGATCATCAGGTTGATCTCTTGCTGGTGCAGGAGACCCTGCTTAAGCCGTCCCGTCGCGATCCCAAAATCGCAAACTATAATCTTGTAAGGAATGACAGGCTCACCGCCCGCGGGGGTGGGACTGCCATTTATTACAGGAGGTCCCTTCACTGCATTCCCCTCGACCCCCCTGCGCTCACCAACATAGAAGCCTCGGTCTGTCGTCTGTCCCTCACTGGCCATCCTGCCGTGGTCATAGCGTCCATCTACCTTCCGCCTGGCAAGCTTCTGCTTAGGAGTGACATCGAAGCACTCCTTGATCTGGGAAGCGCAGTCATACTGGCTGGCGACTTCAACTGCAAGCATGTCAGGTGGAATAGTCTCCTCACTACCCCAAATGGGAGGCGTCTTGACGCCCTAGTCGACCAGCTCGACTTTGACGTCATCGCCCCCATGCACCCCACTCACTTTCCGAACAACCTAGCACATCGCCCTGATGTCCTAGACATTGCCCTCCTCAAGGGCATAACCTTACGGTTGCGCTCCTTGGAAGTTCTCCAAGAGCTCGACTCCGACCACCGTCCCGTTCTCATGCAGCTCGGACCTTCCCCTCCATCTCAACCGACCACGCGTTCTGTGATGGATTGGCAAAAGCTAAGTACTTCCTTAGCGGATGTCTCTTCTCCACACCTCGCCAGCATCCCTGATCTCCTTACGTCCCCTCAGGACACGTCTCAGGCTGTAGATGCCTTCTCCAACCATCTCCAGTCGGCCATTAGTCACTCGTCTAAGCAGGTCGAGGTAGGTGACTCTCACCGCTTCGTTCTGCCAGACGACATCAAAGCCCTGGTCCGAGCTAAGAATGCCTCCATCAGAGCTTACGATTCTTACCCCACCGAAGCTAACCGTGTTCGCATGCGCGCTTTACAGCGTAATGTAAAGCGTCGAATCGCCGAGCTTAGGGACGCCCGGTGGGGTAACCTTCTCGAAGGAATCTCGCCATCGCATCTAGCTTACTGGAAGCTGGCGAGAGCCTTAAAGTCCGACTCTACTGTCACAATGCCCCCCCTATTACGCCCTTCAGGCGACCCCCCTGCTTTCGATGACGACGAAAAGGCCGAGCTTCTAGCCTCCGCTCTCGAGAGCCAGTGCTCCCCTAGCACCCAATCCTCTGATCCCGACCACCTGGAACTCGTTGATAGGGAAGTCGAGCGCAGGGTTTCCTTACCCCTCACTACCGCTCTCACACCGGTTACCGAATCCGAGGTGAAGGATTTGATTAAAGGTCTCAACTCCAAGAAGGCCCCGGGCTCGGACGGCATTAGCAACAGAGTTCTCAAACTCTTACCCGCCCAGCTTATCTGTCTCCTAGTAGCTATCTTCAATGCCGCTATGACGAACTGCATCTTTCCCAATGCGTGGAAGGAGGCAATAGTCATTGGCATTCACAAACCCGGTAAGCCCCGCAACGTCCCTGCGAGCTACCGTCCCATCAGCCTCCTCAAGGCCATTGCCAAACTCTATGAGCGCCTGCTTTTAGCAAGACTCAAAGAGTATATCTTTTCCAATCATCTTCTCATTGACGAGCAGTTCGGCTTTCGGGCCGGCCACTCTTGTGTTCACCAAGTACACCGCATCACGGAGTACATTCTCAAAGGCCTCAACTCCTCCTCCGGCCGCCCCCTATCCACGGGAGCTCTCTTCTTTGACGTCGCTAAGGCGTTTGACAAAGTCTGGCACAACGGCTTGATTTACAAGCTGTACCTCTTAGGCGTGCCGGACAGTCTCGTGCTCATCTTACGAGACTTCTTGTCAAACCGTACCTTTCGATATCGAGTCGAGGGCACGCTCTCCCCACCCCACCCCATCAGGGCAGGAGTCCCTCAGGGCTCCGTGCTCTCCCCTCTTTTGTACAGTCTGTACACTAACGACATCCCCCGCACGAACAATGTGCAACTCGCCCTTTACGCGGATGATACCGCGCTCTATTTCTCCCATCGTAATAAGGCTCAGATCACACGCGTTCTCCAACGCGCTGTCAATTCTCTCGGAGAGTGGTTTAGGAAATGGCGAATAGAGGTGAACCCGGACAAAAGCGCAGCCGTGCTTTTTGCCAGGACCACCTCTCGACGCCCCTCCATACGCCACACTCGCTCCAACTTAGGTACTGTCTCTTTGTACAAGCAGCCTATCCCTTGGTCCAAGTCAGTTAAATATCTCGGGGTCACGCTCGATGGCTCCATGACCTTCGGTCCTCACATTAGAAACGTCCGCAATCGAGCCGCCTTTGTGCTCGGTCGCCTTCATTATCTCCTATGCAAGCGGAGTAAAATGTCCCTTAGAAATAAGGTGACACTTTACAAAGCTTGCATTCGCCCCATCATGTCCTATGCGAGCGTTGTGTTCGCCCACGCGGCCAACTCTCACATTAGTCGCCTCCAGGCCTTACAGTCCCGTTTTCTTCGCCAAGCCGTCGGAGCCCCGTGGTTCGTACGGAACGTAGACCTTCATTCTGACTTACGCCTCGATTCTATCCAGAAGCACTTCAAAATAGCGTCTGAACGCTATTTCATGAAGGCTTCTGAACACACCAATCCCTTAATCGTCGCCGCCGCCGATTATGCACCCGCACACGAGCCAGATACATGCCGCCGCAGGCCGCGGCATGTGGTGCTGGACCCCCCCGACCCACTCACCGCTCTCCTAGACTCAGATGTCGAGGAGAACGACACACGCACACTCCCCGCCAGACACCGACCTCGCCGGCGAGGTCGACGAACCCCCGCTTCCGCTAGAAGGTGCGTCTACTTACCTAGACGCACCTTGGCACCCGACAAGCCCGCTGAGTTTCTTGCCGGATCTTCTCAGTCGAGGTCGCGTTCCGATCCGGTGGTAGATTTACCCTCGCCACCTCTCCTGGCAGCGGCCCAAGCCGAGGTCGTGTCCCTAGTGACGCCCTTGAGCTAGCTGCCCCCCTGCCCCTATGGCTGGAGCGCACTTGCGCTCGCCCTCTGTCCGGGTGAAGTTGTTATGGCCACTCTGGCCAACAACATATAGTCAATTCAAAAAAAAAAAAAAAAAAAAAAAAAAAAAAAAAACTCATTAAATAATTCATACTTTTTTTTATAAATGTACATATGTATGTATTTACAAGATTATTGTCATCCCATTAATCATCAGTATTTACATTTCCTTCAATGTATACTTACATTATGTTACAACTTATATGTATACTAACTCAATGTCAAGGCATCATTGTAAGTTATTGATGTAGTGCCCCATTGTTAAATTGAAATAATAAACCAGACACTACAACAGTTTCTCTATATCTCTTGTAATATATTGTCAAGACCAAAGCATTGATGTTATATTATTCATTTAATATTAAACTATGTAGTACTTAGTAGTACATAAGTCCATAATTTCATTTGACACATTTATATGTAATCATCATTTACAAAGTGGGGATCAGGATATTTAAAAAATAAATTATATCTGCCCTCTACACTTGTAGAATTCCTGATTTAATGGTTAAATGGATAAACACCCTTAGATCTTGCTTTGTTATTCTTGATTCATGTCTGACATGGTCAGCATCAAGGAACTTATACCCAAACATGGAATATGCATGGCTGCCCCAAATCCTTTCCGAAGAGTTCAGCCTTGCGGGTTTCTGCTATCTCTTCAATTCATTTTTATTCTATCAATGTGGTGTACATGCCACAGCATATAGGATGAACATGGGTCAGTAAATTACATGGATAAGAGCCATAGCTCCTTCGGCCGATATCTCTGCCTTCACTTACACCTCTGTGGCCTTAATGTAGACATTCAGCATTGTACATACAATTTTGCAATCAGTCCAGCATTTGTATGCACAGTTTATGAGTTTATAATGTGTAATCTATGGTTTGGATATAATTCCTTTGTAGGCATTGATTGAAATGAAAGAGAAAAGTACGATATATGATGTATTTTTAATACTGAAACAAGTATTATAGGTATCGGTGCAAACAAGAAAAACAATATAAAAAAGAAAACATACATAGAAGAATACTTTATTTTTTATATAATGTATAAGTCGGAAAACAAGCGTACGACGCGCCTGATGATGTTAAGCAGTTACCCTAGCCTATGCCATACTAGAGGCAGAGCTCGTATGTTGCCGACTCTGAAGGGGATTGGGACAAAGGGAGAGGGGAAGTTGGGCTTCCAGCTCTACTCTTTGTCTCTTTAGATACTATCAACCTATAAATTCGCTTTTATCACAACATAAAATTTAAAAACAAAACAACATTACTTAAGAGTTTTATCTATTGGAATGTTTAATACTGTACCTATAAAGTATACCTATATAAGGAAAACCAATACATGACGACCACGACCGCTCTGTCAAGAGCGTAACGACTTAGAAGATAAAGTATACCTACACATAAGAATGTTTCAATTTCAATTAGTACGCGTAAGATTATTATTGGCAATTTTAATTATCTACCGAAGTCTAGGGACTCCATTTTATAAATGTGTAAACAAGAAATTTTCACTTAAAAAAAAATGCATCCATCATAGTAGTAGGTAGATGAATTTGCCATCAACATTCTATTATGATATTACCTGCAAGTAATTACATTGACATTAATATTTTTCAATAAGGTTAACAGTTTATCGGAGACGACATGTAAGGTTGCAAAGTCATGCAATATTGAATATCGTAACGAGAAACCGCTTGACGCTGACTACAAACACGCTCCGCACTAGTCCGCACGCGCCAGCTGTTGCCTAGCGCATTATAATCGCAACGATCATTCGCTTCGTGTATGAGCGGCAAAATTTAAGCGACGGATATATATTTGACGACCGCTTAGCGCAGTGGTTCGAGCATAGGCCGCTCGGCTCACTGCACATGGTGGCTGCGGGCTCGATTCCCCGCTGGGGCAAATTTCGGAAATGGTATTTTCGTAATTTGCCCTAGTTTAGATTTCACTAGGATCGCTCCCAGTCCATTGTACAGTACCCATAGTACATGCGTTACTTAGTTTGGGACCATACAGTTGGTGTCAGTCTATAAAAAAAAATACGGCCCTTAAATATGGGCATCGTCTAGTGATTTACAATAAGTCTGCCGGGCCGGCGGGCGCGGCCCCGGCCAGCTCGTGCACGGTGTGCGCGAGGCGGCGCGCCTGCTGCACGGCCGTGGAGGCCGGCAGCAGGCCCAGGTGGATGCAGATCAGCTCCTTGATGGCCACGCCGCGGGTGTCGCCCGGGAACGCCAGCTCCAACAGTTGCCTACCAGACGTACGACTGTTATTATGTTAATTTAGAATATATTATAGCGCTATACTAAAGAGCACGCGCGAATTGAAGTATATGGGCGTTGGACCAAAAGCCTGAAGGGTTGGCGATGTTTCAAAATATTGTGCATCACACAGCATTTTTTTTCCATATTATCAGTCAGCAAACACGCATCCGCAATAAGTTAAAAAATTCAACGTGACGATAGAGCGGATCGGGGTAGGGAGCAGTATTGTGTGAGATAATCCACGTGTTTACGCGACAACCGCAGTTGTTGCGGTGCCGCCAGCCCGCTCCACCACACAGTGTACCTGTAGAAGGCGCCGCAGATGTCGCCGGGCGGCGGCAGCGCGCGCACGGCGGCGGGGAGGGGCCCGCTCCACCACACAGTGTACCTGTAGAAGGCGCCGCAGATGTCGCCGGGCGGCGGCAGCGCGCGCACGGCGGCGGGGAGGGGCCCGCTCCACCACACAGTGTACCTGTAGAAGGCGCCGCAGATGTCGCCGGGCGGCGGCGGGGAGGGGCCCGCTCCACCACACAGTGTACCTGTAGAAGGCGCCGCAGATGTCGCCGGGCGGCGGCGGGGAGGGGCCCGCTCCACCACACAGTGTACCTGTAGAAGGCGCCGCAGATGTCGCCGGGCGGCGGCGGGGAGGGGCCCGCTCCACCACACAGTGTAACTGTAGAAGGCGCCGCAGATGTCGCCGGGCGGCGGCGGGGAGGGGCCCGCTCCACCACACAGTGTACCTGTAGAAGGCGCCGCAGATGTCGCCGGGCGGCGGCGGGGAGGGGCCCGCTCCACCACACAGTGTAACTGTAGAAGGCGCCGCAGATGGCGCCGGGCGGCGGCAGCGCGCGCACGGCGGCGGGGAGGGGCCCGCTCCACCACACAGTGTACCTGTAGAGGGCGCCGCAGATGTCGCCGGGCGGCGGCGGGGAGGGGCCCGCTCCACCACACAGTGTACCTGTAGAAGGCGCCGCAGATGTCGCCGGGCGGCGGCAGCGCGCGCACGACGGCGGGGAGGGGCGCGCGCGGCGGGCGGGCGGGCGCGCCGGCCCGCTCCCACCACGCCAGCGCGCACGCGTGCAGCGCACCGCGGCGCCACGTGCCCGCGCAGTACCCCTCCCGCACCACGGACAGCCCGCGCCGCACGCACCGTCGCACCTGCCATGCCCATTACCACGCTGATCAATGCCGACGCATATGACACCATACTTTATTGACTTACGTTAGGGTCTAATTTACTTTAACACTTCTCGAGGACAGAAAAAAGTACCCGAGGGAGATAGCTCGTAATGGAATGTGTCCCTCTCGCAACCTACCGTCCATCCCCTGTGAACACTCTAGTAGAAAGGGAGCCTCTTACTCTACTAGCTTTTCGTAAGACATCCTGTCAGCAGTAGTTACAGTGATGTCGTTGAGATGGAAGCTCACCGTGTCGGCCGCCAGCATGTCGGCGCAGTCGGCCATGTCGGGCGCGAGGAACCTCCCGGTGGTGCGGTCCACGTAGATGAAGTGGATGAGGCCGGGGAACTCCTCCACATACTTGTGCAGCGTTAGGGAACAACTGGCGCCTGTCTCTGCCGTGCGCTCGCGGACGAACCACATTAAGCGAAATAATCGATTCCATAATGAAGCGGAAACAGCTTCGTGCCATTAATACCATTTAATTAAGTCAACTGCTTCATATATTTTATAATCTTTAAGTTTTAACGTCTCTACCCACTATCCCGTAGCATAACATGACCGTGCTAGGAACGTAACGGCCAAAAAAATATTATTTGTACTGTAATGTATAAACACTTGCCCACTAGATCGTTCCGTCACCGACCGACACCGTCGCGTGCCATGCACGGACCGTCAACTATTTGTCGGAGGGAATATTTTACACTATACGTGCATGGCTCGCGACGTTGCCAGACCGCTGCGCGCAGCGGCTAAACGGTGACAGAGCGGGGAGTATGACCTCTTCCTCTTCATCCAAAATGATAGCAATCACTGCCAGTTGTTCAACCGTTAGTTCGCTTATAGCCATAACTATTTCAATGTTTCACCACTATAACGCGTCTACGCAACACTGAGAGTTGTAAGAGAATGAACCGGTGCTGCACGAGCATATTGTAACGGGCATCATACAGATTACATACGTGCAAAATACGGGTTGCAAACGGGTTCAGAACGCTGTCGACCCGCTTCAGTGGGCGAAGTACAGCGTACCGGATTGCTTTCCTTGCCCGACACGTTCTTAGCACGGTCATGGTATGATAGGGGATAGTGGGTAGAGACCTTTATGATCGAAATTGTTGCTTGCTTTTCTTAACCTTTCTCCTGTTGTAATTAATGTCACGAATCAATTTAAATCCATAAATGATTAAGCGTTTATGATGCAAAAGCATAGGTAATATACCTCCTACCTCCTGATAAGTATTGAAATATAACTCGTTATTTACTTAGTAAACTTGATATTAATGTTAAAGAATACCCAGTGCCGTAACTAGGTGCCAGCGGTGCACAGGCACAAGGCGCAAGCCTTGGAGGGTATCAGAAATGATTAGATCAGGCAGGAGTAAGTTTAAACGAACCGTCGACGGCGCGCTTTTTATCCTACAGAGCAGTTTGTTGTTTGTATCACACACGCGCGTTAGCATCGCGTTTGTATCACTACAGACGCGCATAGACGGCGCGTTTAAAAAACGTGGTGTGCACAGGCCCTTACAGCATATTTATAGGAGCTCGCACCGAGCGAATAAAAGGCTACTTACGGCACTGAGAATACTGTTCCTGCACAAGTCTTAAATGAGGCTTTTTATTCTACGTCAACAAAAATATGAGTTACGTATTAAAAATTTCAAAAACACATCATCTCTACTCGAAATTTTTAGGCAAGTACTTTACTGAACAGGCATGTATATTGTATATGAAGCACAATAGTAATAACGGTTTGACAATATTTAAAAGGATATGATCCCAAACTAAAATATCTCTTCGCCTTCACACACAGAAATTCCACATACGGCGCTAGTATCGCTCTTAAATCCTTTAATGGCGGTTCCATCTTCAAACTAGGGATGTCCGGCTTCAGTTGGTCGATAACCGCTTCAAGGGCGGTGTGCATCGCGGTGGCAGTGGTTTCAGGCGTCAGCGGCGTAGTTGTAGTACACGATTTACGTAATTCTAACATTCGGCTGGTCAATCGAGCGCATAGATTGGCGTTCGCTTTATTTTTACGCAGAGCGTCCGTTGTCTAAAACAATCAATTTCATATAAAAAAAAACCATCTTAGGGGGCGTCCATTAATTACGTGAGGCATTTTTGGGAATTTTTCGACCACCCCTCCCCCCTTAGTGAGATATCGTAAGATTTTCTTCAACTCCCTCCCCCCCTCCCCTAATCTCACGCGAAATTCTACAAAATTGATGTTTTGACTGTAAACGTGTTGGATTAATGTTGAAAAAAACCAGACAAGTGCACGTCAGGACATGCACAATGAAGGCATCCGGACCCATTTCAATAGCCAAGATTTTTCATATCTATAACCAAAGTAGTGAAACAGAAGAAAATATATATATATTTGCGGTTAATTTTTGAATCTCAGTATTGAGTTTAATCAGAAACGACGGGGAATGAAATTAACTTTAACTTGGTCGGCTGTAGCTTGTGATTTAGCGAGCCTAGCTTTTAGATTTAATATTAATTGCAATGTCGTGTCATGACCTACTGTCTTCATGTTCTCTAGATTTTCTGCACAGTGCTTCAAGTTTTTATGGCTAGATCTACATAAAGCCACGTTTTCAGAATAAACAAGTTCGGGGCACAAACTGTTTTCCCTTATTTCACATTCTTAGGGGTGGAATTCTTTATTACGATGAAAATTATTTTTTTTATTCGTAACCTTAATACTAATTTCTTCGCTCTAAGTTGAGATTTTTTTTATCCATACGAACTTTCCCAACCTATTTTATACACTTAGGGATGGAATTTCACAAAACCTTCCTTAGCGGATATTTACGGTATAAAAGGTACCTACTGTCAAAATATCATGTTTCTAACACCAGCGGTTTGGGACAGCCCGTTGATTCCTTTACTTCGATAATGAATTTGCAAAAAGTATCAAAATATGCGACATAAATGTCCATATATTTTGATTGCGTTGTCTTATAAGCCTAATTTTTTTACACCTACAAAGGACCATGGGGTTTGATATTAAATATTAATTTCAACTTGATATCTCTATCCGTTTCTGAGAAAAAGGGTCTTGCCAGACAGACGGACAACAAAGTGATCCTACAAGGGTTCTGTTTTTCCTTTTAAGATTCGGAACCCTATAAATGAGGAAAACGGTTGACCCTAAAGGCCATCCTTGCAACTTCCCGCTAATTCCATACTTTAGCGGTCAAAATTTCACTTATTACGTTTATGAGCTCTTCGAGCTGAAAAGTCTGATAGAAGTTTAATAAAACAATTTTTTTTTAATATTCAAACCGCAATAACTAATAGCGCTTAAACAATCGAGCGCTACTTCGCCGCTCTGCGGGGTTCGGACGAACACGACATACACTATTGTCTCAGATTTGGCCATATTTTATTCTAGAAATAATTTTTCACGCAATTTTACACCGTTTTCTGCTAGAAAAATAATAACGTGATATTTGCCAAGACCCCCCTCCCCCCTAAGTGAGATTTGGAAAGATTTAGCGTGACCCCCTCCCCCCCTAGAAGACCTCACGCAATTAATGGACGCCCCCTTATCTCCCTCAAGTAATTGATACCGTAAACAAATCAAAATGAGGAATTACCTTTTTCAAAACTGCTTCCAAAGAATCTAGTGTAGTGGGTAACATCTCTAAATTCCTTTGTAGTAACAGACGTCTCAGGTTTGACAGTATCTGACCAGACATAAGCGCTGGAATTCCAACTTCCCTGTAATATAAGTTTTATTTGAAGTGACGAAAGTAATCGACAGCTTCGTGCCTACCAGGAACTCGTAACTTAATCGTATCCTCATCGTGACAGCATGCTGTCACTATTATTCGTCAGAGCGGGATGGCACACGCTTACACTAGGCGCTTTTAATATTTACCGTTGCATGGTATAATACCCATGGTCGTATATAATAATCGTAATAGTAAAGCAAACTGTATGCAATTGTATAAAGACACTTTTAAATTATTTTCCGAGACAATAATACCGTCCTAAAGTAAATTATAAAAGGGCCTAGTAGCGTCACACTATGTATCGGGACTTTGTTCAATTTTGACGTGCCATACAAATAAATGACAGATATCGACACGACTCAAACCACTAACATTATTTCAGTAGTAGCGCTACAGTAGGTACGAATTCGGCTATAAGGAAAAATAGTTCAGTTTAGTTGACATTATTTATACTGAGTTAAAATGTTTGACTACCTCAAATCCATATCAACTACAACGACGAACGTTATGCGAGGGGCCACTTCAGCAATATGTATAGAATGTGGCGCGCAAGGGCCGCCTGTTGCGCCTGCGCATAGATTCACTATGGCACTGTTTTCTTTTGACAACCCTGCAAGTTGGAAAATGTTTATTACTTATTACATAACTCGATAATATGACTAATATTTCCGAGGCATAATCTAATAAAATTAAAATAGGTAGGAGGTAGATACTATTATAATTCATAGTTGACCTTTAAAGATCAACTTGTAATTGGTTTTAAAGTATAGCTTCTTAATGGAAAAAAAACAGATTTTACCTATGGCACCTGTTATAATGTTACCTATATCTAGATACTTATTACATTTACATATTATATGCAAGTAAAAAAGTATAGGTATTTGCAAATGGCGATAAAAAAAAAAATGACATGTAAAAAGACAAGCCCGCTGAGTTTCTTGCCGGATCTTCTCAGTCGAGGTCGCGTTCCGATCCGGTTGTAGATATAAGAAAAAAATATATGTAAAATTGACAATTTGTAAGTGCCCCCTTAGGCCTAAACAAAATAAACGATTTGAATTGAATTGAATAATACATATCCAAAATAAATAATTCTACTAAACTTACATGGCACTCTAATGATCTCATTGTAATTCTCATTATCATCTTCAAGGTCTTTCCAATATTCTTGAGCGGCAATGCACTGGATACTAATTAATATCAAATCAGGAGGACTTAAATCCTCACTTCCGCGGCTAAAATAATAATAAAGTGTTAAGTACATAATTTGATATTACTGAGACCAAGCACGAAACATTTATAATCCTATTACCTACTTATTGTATTACTACTATTACTGGAATTTGTATTTCAACATAATCACATTATAATATGCACTAGCTGTGCCCACCGACTTCGTCCGCGTAGTATTTAACTTAACAAAAATTTCGGGACAGATAAAAAGTATCCTATGTGTTAATCCCGGTTATAAACTATCTGTGCTCCAAATTTCAACCAAATCCGTTCAGTAGTTTTTGCCTGAATGAGTAACAAACATACATCCACACTCACAAACTTTCGCATTTATAATATTATATAGTAGGAAGTAGGATACATTATTTTAATTGTCCATCAACTGTTTAGTTTAGTAACTGAACAATTATTTTTATTATACTCCAGTACCTGGAGTACAGAGCCAGCAACTTATCTCCCACAAACAACATGAGATGGCTGCGCTGATAGGGTAGCTTGATGTCTTTTGAGGCACTTTTCAAAGCGTTGAGAGCTGCCATAGTTGCTCCACTTTCGCCAATAACTCCATTCGCGCCGGGAATCGTGTCGCCTTTATCCCGGCTATCCAGTAACACCGAGAGCCATTCGTGGTATAAAGGCGAATGGAGACTAAAATAACACGAAATATTATTAAACAAATTTTTATTATAACTAATAATTCTAACATTGACTTGATTAACTGTTGCATTATTTGAAAACCTGTCCACTGAACAGGTTGACTTAATAGTAGATGGACAGATAGATTACCAATTTTATTATGTTTACGGTATCTGAAGGAGCCAAAAATATAAAAAATGGTAGTCGGGATTTTTTAATAGTATTTGGAGGTATCTATTAGATGAAATAGATGAAGGCAAGTGATTTGTTTAAAGTTCATCTCCTGTCATTTGAAACAATTATTTTAAACTTAATGTGAGTATATAATACTATTCAGTAATATATATGTACAAAACCCATATTATATTTATTTTATTTATTTATACTCATAAATGACAATTGGATCAATCAGAAGACATAGACTTACAGATTGATATTTTGGCCACAAATGTGTTGCACAAAAGTCTTGAAGTCTAGGAGTTCTCGGTGGGCGTCATCTATATTTTCCTCAGTAATTATCATAAACACATGATCAAGCCACTGTGAATTTACATACAGAGTTAGTACACAACACAAAATAAGTTAATTCTGAATTACCATTAAGTACCTACAGTATAAATTATTATTATTCAATTTCAATAATGCAAGAGCACACTCTTAGATGGACATAATTAAGCATTTGGAAGGCTTACAAGGTGATATGGGTAAGAGAAATAAAGGTACATTGAGAGAAGATAGTTATTATGTATGTATCAAACCCCTCAATGTTATCACAATAAGAGATAACAGTACTTAACAAATCAATTTAAAAGGAAAGGTTTCCAAACAAAAAACTGGCAGTCTAGTAAATTGTACAGTCAGTTATTGTCTCCCAAGTGATTGTTAGCTACTCGTGCTTTCATCAGACAATTTTAAGTAAGTATGTTTTACTACTGCAGTAGTAGGTACATAAAATCGTCTGACAGAAAACCTGGGTAACCTGGTGTCACAGTAGTACTGTGTACTGGTAGGTTTTCTATTGTGTCGATAGTATGCAACCATCCTACTAATATTATAAATGTGAAAGTTTGTGAGTGTGGATGTATGTATGCATGTATGTTTGTTACTCCTTCACGCAAAAACTACTAAACGGATTTGGATGAAATTTGGAACACAGATAGTTTATAACCGGGATTAACATATAGGATACTTTTTATCCCGATAATCCAGAAATTTTTGTTACGTTAAATACTACGCGGACGAAGTCGGGGGCCGCAGCTAGTGATATATAAAAAGGAAATACATATACCTCATCAAAAACTATGGTAGTGTCATCTTTGCACTGGATAGAGGAGTATGTGTTACCAAACTGGGCAGCCATCACTCTCTGCGAAGTGATAATTGGAGCCAGCAGCTGAGATACATAGTTGTTTTCAGTTACATCGCTTTGATGGTCCTAAAATAAATGTGATTTAACAATAACAAATATTTACACATATCCACTTAAAAAAATAACAATAACAACTTACTTGTAACGACATAGACTTCATTCGCTGTATAAATGACTGGTCCCATTTTCCAAATAATAAATCGTTAACACTATCAAAAATCAAATTTGCCTTCATGATTGAATATTATAACTCCTACGTATAAAATAAAAGAAATATTTATATTATATCCTACAGATGATATGGATGTACAATATCTCTATTATAGTGTTGCCTTACTATCGATAGGTTGTCAATTCTATCGCATCGTGACCTCGAAAAATAGTCAGAATATCGATAGCCATATCGATACTATTGAAATTTTACAATACTATCGATTGTATCGATACTATCACAATTATGGCGTATTTTACTGCAATCACTGTCGATGCTATCGATACTATCGCTACCATCGATAGTTTTACAACATGGATATTTTACCAAAATTCAATAGAATCGTTTTGGATTCAATCCTTAGGAATTACTCTGCACTCTTGGTCAAACAAATAGCTGTCTCATAAATTAAGTGAGTAGATACTTATTATTAAATCGATAGATAATACAACTATTTTCAATATACTAATGAACGAATGTTGACTAAAATTCCGGTGCAATACTATTGAACTTAAGGTAAACATCGAGGTAGTAAAACTGTCGATAGTATCGATACTATCGGTAGTATTGTAAAATTTCAATAGTATCGATAGGGCTATCGATATTGTGACTATTTTTCAAGCCAACTATCGATACATCAACTATCGATAGTTGGCTTGAAAAATAGTCACAATATCGATAGCCCTATCGATACATCAACTATCGATAGTTAGGCAACACTACTCTATTACATTGTCTTTGGTACAATAGATATAGATATAGACTAAGATATAGATTATACCAAAGAGAATGTAATGATAGACTAGACATATAAAACCTTACACTAGTCATATACTAATTAGTGATAAGTCAGTTCCATAAAACCGGTTGTCATTGAAAAAACCGATTACTTAGGGTGTGTTCCAGTAAGCGTTCACAACGATCACGCTCACGACCGCAGTTTTTCCCGTTCCACTTGCTTGTGAGCGTTACTGTCGTAAACTCCAGTGGAATGGATTATAGAGCGTTTTGAGCGTGGAGGTAAATAATACAAACAGCGAGTTAGTAAAAAGAAAGCAAAAGATTTAAGAGGTTGTGTTATAATCTATAAGCCTTGAAAATAAAGTTAAATAATTATTGTTTAAATCGATTTATATTGAAAACAAATTAATCTATTTCTATATTTAATATTAGTGGTGTATTTAATTAACTACCCGTGCCCGTGACTTCGTCCGCGTGTAATTTAACTTAACAAAATTTTCGGGATTATTCATCCCCTATTTTATCCCCTTGGGGGTAGAATTAATCAAAATCCTTTCTTAGCGGATGCCTACGTTATAACATCTACCTGCATGCAAAATTTCAGCCGGATCCGTCCAGTGGTAATGATAGATCACTATGTCAGTCAGTCAGTCACCTTTGAGTTATATATGTTTAGATTTACGTTCAAATGTAATTAAAATATCTTTAACATTCACTTCTACTAAAATATCTCTTTCCACATGAAATAACGTAAGTTTCATCGCCACCACGACATCTTTGATGCTGTGAGTTTTGAAAATCCCGCTAATTTCCTCAACGATCACTACGGTCCACCTTTTTAGATGGGTTGTCGTGAGCTTCGCGTGAGCGTAAGTCATGACATCATGAGTGACGTTTTCGCCGCGACCACATCGACCGCGGTCGTTATGTGAAACGGCTAAAGGAGCATTTTGATCGTTGTGATCGCTTAGTGGAACGTAGCGTTATTAATTAAATGACAATGTGACAGAATTTGGAAGCGTATCTTACGTAGTATTGTATTCTCTTCGGAAGCGTATTTGAAACTTATAAATGTATCCAAACAGCTGGTTCGTTACAAAATATTCCAATTACTTAGTATTGTCTATAATGTGAGGGAATCACCATTAAAATGTGCAAAGTTGACTTTATACGGCCACCAAACATTGAATTGCGTAGTCTAGCTGATATAAAGTCTTTACAACTTGCTCGTTTTTAGGGATCAGTAGTAAAACTAAAACAATCTTATAGTTTAGCCATGTCTGTCATGCTTACTAGATAGATTGCGAGCTACAATTGTTTAAGTTAAACAAGGCTGATTTCCTGTCAATTGTCTGGAAATCAAGCACATTGGTATAAATTATATTTATTGTATTCCACGGCTTTTACAAAGATAGCGTCGTGGACCGTGGTACTCTGGTGGGATTAGCCTCAACTTATGTTCCGAAAGTCGTGTATTCAAATCCCGGTATTGTGAGTGCACCAATGAAAATTTTCCATTCATAACTTACGTGCACATTACAACATTTTCATTAAAGAAGCGCTTAAAGCCTAGCCTTGAAGCTTAGGTAGTTACCTACCCTTACTTACTTAAGTTGGCGCAGATGCCAAATAAAATAAATTACAAGGTCCCTAGTTCATTCTAGCTTTTTAGTGCATCTAGATTGTTTTGAAATCAGTTTAATTTTTTAATATTTTATTATTACTTTTAAGAAAGTTTTCACAGTCAGAGCTCTGCTAGGCTTCTGTGTGGGTTTGGCGCTCGAGGCCCAAAGAGGATAATGAAATGGTCTTTAAACTCACAATTTAACTGTCACAAACGAAAGAAAACAAATATTAGGTATCTTTAAAACAAAAAATAAGGTTTTGGCTCGAACAGTCTCATGAAATCTTATTATTGTATGTATGATGCATCGTAGCGCTTCGTCCTATTTTTTCTCATTTCAGTGGTCACGATAGCGAACCGGTAACTGGAAAGTGGATTTATCCAGGCTATGTTCGACTAATCGTAAAGATCACGGTGAAGGCGGGTGATTTAAAAGTTTGCCCGTTTCTAGCTTTGTACTAGGAGTACATAAATTTATATTTTCTAATGGTTATCCATGTCACCATTTTTATACGATATTTCCACGGTTTTTTGGTTAATATAATCGATTAAAACCGGTTCTTTAAGTTGTTATCGTTTCTAATATGGTAGGTAATGTTTTTTTTTTGTCTATGATAATAGGTACTGCCTAGCTTGCTACATATCTCTAATCTGTGGCAATTATATTCTCTTTGATCTGTGGTACTGCCTGTGACATGTGCGTGTGACATGTCGAAAGAGTTATTCTCAAGACTGACGTATGGCGACCATAGACAATAATAACAAGGTTTTTTTTAATTAGACCATAGACGATAAGTTTTTGATTTTAATTGGACCATAGACTATAAGTTTTTATATTTTAATCTCGGGTATGATTATTATACCAAGAATTTTATATATAGCTACTTGTTTTAAACCTTTCTGTGAAAAGTTGTATTTTTGGAAATGTTTAACTCCTTTACTCGTTTTTTGTATTATTTCAACATCAATACAGTGTCATTATTATTGTCAGCCTATGTGAAAATTACAAATATCGATTTTTCAGTGAATATCCCAATCAAGAAGATTATATAAATTTATAATCTTCTTCGTATTCTGTAATAAGTTTTGGCGATGGGAAGAAACATTTTTTGAGTTCCCAAATTAAATTATTATGATTTAAATATAATTTCCACTGTGTACTTAATTCTTTTGCGAAACAGACTTTAGTCATAATTATTTGTAAAAAGCAAGTAGTATGCCTACATCGCATAGCCTACTAGTTTCTCTGACAGGTTTTCAAAAATATATACTGAAACTCATCACATTCCTACCAACATAGGCATTAAAAAACAGAAAATAAATCTACATTACATTATAATTAGGATTATTATTATCTTCTACATATGGTAATGTTTTACATTGGAAATTATTACGACAGTCGTGAATTAAATAAATCATAAGTTAAATTTATATAACCGTTCCAGTAAATGCGAAATTATTTGCGTGCTAATGCTGAATAAATTAATTGGAAAGATACATATATGAACCGAAATTACTAGCTTTTCGTTTCTTGTATCTAATTTATGTATATGAATAACCTTAACCTGTGACTAACTTATAACATACAGCGATGTACAGAACCCTAAAGTATATGTGGTCCGATACGCACTTGGCGGCTGGTTTTAGGCATTCGCTGCAATTTAATTGCACTGTAGCTAGCTATAGCGTAGCGTATAGATGGTATTGTATTCTCTTTGGATGGCTATCTTGGCTAATGGCTATACCTCATAGAGTAGGTTAAGTACTTTGTTGTACCTTCAGGCAATTAAGAGGAAGAATGAGTACCTACCTAGGCACCTATTAGGTACTTACCTATATTATGAGCGACATTGAATACTTATATACTTATCTACCTAGCTTACCACCTCATACAGTAATTATTAGGTTCTATCAAAAAATAATACTTATGTCGCGGCCTTTGGATTCAAACAAACAATATTATAGCTAAGTAGGTAACTAGTTGCACCAATGCACCGCCATGGATATCATGCGCTTTTACTTTTCTATTAATTCTTTATCTTTACAACTAAGTACCACTTCTTTTAGGAGCCGTACTCTATTACGGTACAGGGAATGTCGGCCCTGTTTTGTTTCTCCTCTTATTCCTGAGCACCCCAGCGGGACCCTTCGGTCCCTATGATGAGCCTCCACACACACCCCTACAGCTCTTCCCTTCCACCAGAATTCTAGGTGCCCAGGACTCTTGATGCGTGCCCCTCTCGTAACCGCGTTACGAGTGCCGGCCTTCACATCACTACAGTGTCTTAGTTAAACTATATCTCAATAACTTGAATCGCATGATCGCCATGATGGTGATTCAGTGTTCACTCTCTTCAGCACAGGTGGTCGGTAATAGCAAAGGACTTACCCCGGTACAGCCCAGTAGTCATGGCTTCACCAACACTACTCACTTATCGCTCATAACACTCACCATACAGCCTTAGCAAGACTCATTTTTACACTTACAAACCACCATCCTGTGCCGCCATTCTCGCCGTCACGTCCTACCCTTCTCCCCTCTCCCTCTCTTACTCCGACATATTCAACTTGATTGACATCTAAATGTCACTCAAAGTCATTCGTAAACATTAAAGGATAATATTATTTTATTCACAGAGCTAGCCAACAGATGGCGCTCAATTCAACTTTAAACTTGATAATATTATGTAAATCGCGATGAAATCCGCGACACTCCCGGACTACAGCGAAGGTTGCAGTGCCGGTAAACGGTTTCGTATTCCTCAACCATTTTCTTTCTGGCTGTAGCATTTTCTCAGGTTTTCGTTATGCTCCCTATTGCGAGCGTGGTACTTTATCTATCTGCTTCACCTCCATAGGAACTTTAAGATTTTAGTCCCACGTCAAACCACATAACATCCTGGAATGACTGCTCAAATTATTAGTTAATTTCAGTAATTCCGTAGTTGCTTAATTATGTTCATGGCCTAATACCATACAGTCATATCTTAACTATCCTTCTACATCCCCCTCTAAGGGATACAGATGTCTAACTGAATGAATAAATCATGTCTCATACATCTTTAGCAACACAACATACTAAACCATTAGTTTTTTACCAATAAACATTAATTTTACTTATTGCTTTTGTAATCCAATGATATTACTTACAAACTTACCATTTGGTACCTGTGGCTTCAGGTTACTATTTTATTTTACTATATCTTCAAGACATGCAGCTCTCAAATTTGTTACTCTGGAGTTTGTTACTCTGGACTGTAGGTGTATCTCCCAGATTAAACTGTAACTCCAAAACAACCATTAATGTTAAACTCCAACATGATCAGTATATTCATGTACTGTATACATCTTATGCAGTGTCCTTGCTTGACACTTATTCAAACAATACACTTAATCTGTTACAATGTCTTAATATCTGCCAAATTTCCAAACAAGTTCTTTATAACGCTATCTCTTATGCAAATTCTTATGTTTTTTATGCAAGTACTTGGTCAGGATTGCCCATGAAATCCTGATCCTCCTCAACAAAACACAAAGTCTTGTCTTTACTAATGTGAAGTCACATCACTATTATGTACTTACTGGACAGCCAACTTTCTTCAGATCTTGTAAGAACTTAACTTGATTGAAAATTGATTTTCTATGGAGACCAGATTAGTGACCTCTAAACCACAAGAATTTATTCACATCATAATTTCTCTTTGTTAACCAATCAAACAAAATTACCTTACCAATACCTTACCAAGGAGGGCAAATAAAACTTCATATCAATGATTATTATAACTCTTCATTTAGACTGTAATATATATATATATTTTTAATACATTACTGTATTGTTACATTAAGGTATATTCATATTGATTTATAGTACTTTTAGTCTACAAGTTGTAACAATCCCTTTAAACGGTTTTGACTCCAATTTTCTTACTGAAAATCCATCCAAGACTCTGTATTGATTAGATATAATGAACTTTGTAACTAAATTAACAATTAGTAAGTGCCCCCATAGGCCTAAACGAAATAAATGATCTGAATTTGAATATATCTATAAGAAGCCAACAGTTACTCTTTGTTGCAGTTCTTATTATTATTCCCATTGCAGTTTCTTATCTGCAAACTTTTGAGGGCAAAGAGCTCTGTTATGTGAGCCTTTACAGTGATAACAAATTTTCTCTAGTTGGCAGTTTCTGAAATAGTGTCCTGTCTGAAAACATAAATGACATCTGTTTCCCAGTTGGTTTCTTCTTGTTTTTAAAGATGAATATTTTTCACACAAATCATTATAGTGCTGCCCTTTACAAAATATGCAGTTACCTTTACTACGCTTAGAGTTCGTTTCTGTCTTTCTAAACTGTGTGGGTAGTGTATGTTTCATGCCTCTATTGTTATCATTGAATGGTACTTCATTCCTTGGGGAAAATGATCCTTTTCTTTCTCTAACAAATAAGGCATCGGTTGTAGATATCTCTTTGGTCATACTAGATGTTTCTCCTTGATTAGGAACAGTTTTCTGTGAGAGTTCTATGGCTGTTATTATTATTTCCAACTGATCCCTAAGGGATTTCACAGAGTCATTCCCTCTCAAGGTCAAGTTTAGCTCATAAATTATTTTTCCTGGGAACTTACTAAGAATAGTGAACCTTAAATGATTATTACCAATGTCTTCTCCTAAAGATTGTAGAATTCTCAATTTTTTTCTCAATGTTATTTAATACTTTATGGTAGCTCTCGACGGATGATTCCGTACTCTGCAATTTATGGAGTTCCTCATAGTGAGAATCTATTCGAATTTGCTTATTCCCAAAACCTCTTTTTAAAGTGTCTACTGCGATCTTATATTTTTGTGTAGTAGTAGCTAATCCTTGTACAGCTTCTAACGCTCCTAAGCTTCTAAGAATCCTTGTAATGAGGTAGGATAGCTTATCAGCATCTGGTAGGGCTTTGCTGTCTACACTTGCTTGAAACTGGTCCCAGAAATCATGCCATTTTAATATTTCCCCTCTAAATGTAGGAAGGGTTAGTTTAGTTAAATTTGTATGTGCATCTACTTGTAGATTAGTTGCAGAACTGAATATGGTATTAAGTTTTATAATGAAGTCTTCGCCCTGAAGCTGGAGGTCAGTACTTTGTTTTACAACATCTTGAGATATATTAGTGCATTTCTCTATGTATATTTCTTTTTGCAAGCTATTTGTAAAGGTGGTCAATTGGGTTTTACTCTGGTTAACTTCTTCCACTGTTATGCCACTTGTTTGCCACCACTGTTATGCCACCGCTCATATATTTCTGTAGCTTGAATAATAGATTCATGAAGCCGTGTTTTCAACAACGACATGCGTAGAATAAGAGCTTCATCCATGTCGCGGCTTTACTGCTCGTGCCTACTTCACAACTGCGTAGAATAAAGATTCCCTCACTCTTCACACTAATCTATCACACACTTGTTACTTTTACAGACTTTCAGAAAAGTATTACAAAGTTTTATTTTTCACCACATACCGTTATAACTTTATTTCCTGAAAACACCTTGCAAGTTTGTCAAGTTTTCCGGACACAGTACTGCCAACTCAAAGAGCAGTAAAGTCGTAGACAAAGTAATTCATAGACTCGAAACATAACTTTACTTACTTGCAGGTATGAAAATTATTGCTACCTTTAAATTAATATGAACTACGTGAAATTATGTTTTTCCTTCACTGTAATTTCACCCATGATTTTTACAGTTAACTATTTAATTCAGAGAATTTTCACAATAATTTTGCAAATAGTCACTGGTCGATAACTGTCACTAAAACCGGGACAACCCCGAAGGCATTTGACCGAAAATTACCTCAGATAGCCTCCGTTCATGGGCGGCAGCATGCGTCACGTATGAAAACCTGTACAACACGATTCCCCATACGCCACCCGGGAAAGTTCCATTACTACTTCCTTACCTCCATTGCGTAAGAGAACAGAAATACACATTTTCATATTTCTGTCTCAATCAGATATGTAGAACCACGAATATAGGTAATGGAATACAACTATCAGCCACAAATAATATTATAATGCGTCATGCAAAACGGGTCCTTTATTTCCCATGTCTGGGATTCCAACATAGACAATAGTATTCTGACCAAGGTTCCTGAAATAAGAACATTGCTGTAAAATACAGGTGACTAATTTTAAAGCAGTAATATTTATTCAATCTCAACATAATCATTGTACTATTTCGTAATACGGTAAAATACTTCTTCCCAGAATTATCATTATAAAATGTTATCTGTGGATAAAATAAATAACAACCATTAAAACTTCTGGGTTACCGTAGATGAAGAAAGACATAACTCCAGCTACTCTCGTATCTTTCAGTACTTCGCAGCAAACCAAGAAGCTGATATATAAGTTCTTGCTGCAAGCTATAGACAAAAAGGTTATTACTATTCAGAAATGAAACAGAAATACAAACAAAACAGCGGGTGTGAAAGAGACAGTTGTGCCGTGGAGAAAGAAGTCATCTCTGCCCAGCGCCTTCCTTTAAGCTGGTCGTTCGGAAACCTAGATGAATGTGATTACATAATAATGTATTAGAAATCGGAACACACTTGCAGGAGAAACAAAAAATACTATATTCTCTCATACACACAATTATAAATTAATTACATGCAAACATAATAAAACCACAACACAGTATTATGAATTGATTATATTTATCACAATATAGAAAATAACATATCTTAAACTATTGAAACTTATCTCTACATGCCATGTCTATGAGAAGTATATAGTCACCTCAGCTCGTCTCCCTTCGAGCATAAGTAGGTATCTCCATACCAACTCACTTAACTGTGGCCTCGGTTTCTCTTAGCAACCCGACCTAGCCATGTCAACACTATGACACGTCTCTCCAGCCTCTCTGAACTCTCAGAGCAGACCACTCGTCTTCGGACCTTATTAGCCAGTCTCCCTGAACTCATTAGGGCAGACCGCTTGTCCTCAGACCTTTTTTGCCAGCCTCTCTGAACTCTCAGAGCAGACCACTCGTCTTCGGACCTTTTAGCCAGTCTCTCTGATCTCATCAGAGCAGACCGCTTGTCCTCAGACCTTTTTTGCCAGCCTCTCTGAACTCTCAGAGCAGACCACTCGTCTTCGGACCTTTAGCCAGTCTCCCTGAACTCATTAGGGCAGACCGCTTGTCCTCAGACCTTTTTTGCCAGCCTCCCTGAACTCTCAGAGCAGACCACTCGTCTTCGGACCTTTTTAGCCAGTCTCTCTGATCTCATCAGAGCAGACCGCTTGTCCTCAGACCTTTTTTGCCAGCCTCCCTGAACTCTCAGAGCAGACCACTCGTCTTCGGACCTTTAGCCAGTCTCCCTGAACTCATTAGGGCAGACCGCTTGTCCTCAGACCTTTTTTGCCAGCCTCCCTGAACTCTCAGAGCAGACCGCTTTAACTTGCAGTAGCCAGTCGCCCCGAACGAATCGGGGCCAGACTGTCCACCACTCTGTCATCGAAGGGACCCTGAGATAACAGACTCTCCCAAACACAAAGGCAAAGTGAACATAAAAAGGAAACAATAATAATTATTGTACCCACTCAGCTATTATTATTTTATTTATTTTTTCAATTAATTGTTTTTTTTTTTTTTTTTTACAAATATGCATTTACTTTACTTAGGCAGTTTTGCCATCTTGTGCCACATCATTAAAGTTTGCTTAGACCGAGCACCTCCACCATAATGTCGCGGCCTTTGGATTCAAACAAACAATATTATAGCTAAGTAGGTAACTAGTTGCACCAATGCACCGCCATGGATATCATGCGCTTTTACTTTTCTATTAATTCTTTATCTTTACAACTAAGTACCACTTCTTTTAGGAGCCGTACTCTATTACGGTACAGGGAATGTCGGCCCTGTTTTGTTTCTCCTCTTATTCCTGAGCACCCCAGCGGGACCCTTCGGTCCCTATGATGAGCCTCCACACACACCCCTACAGCTCTTCCCTTCCACCAGAATTCTAGGTGCCCAGGACTCTTGATGCGTGCCCCTCTCGTAACCGCGTTACGAGTGCCGGCCTTCACATCACTACAGTGTCTTAGTTAAACTATATCTCAATAACTTGAATCGCATGATCGCCATGATGGTGATTCAGTGTTCACTCTCTTCAGCACAGGTGGTCGGTAATAGCAAAGGACTTACCCCGGTACAGCCCAGTAGTCATGGCTTCACCAACACTACTCACTTATCGCTCATAACACTCACCATACAGCCTTAGCAAGACTCATTTTTACACTTACAAACCACCATCCTGTGCCGCCATTCTCGCCGTCACGTCCTACCCTTCTCCCCTCTCCCTCTCTTACTCCGACATATTCAACTTGATTGACATCTAAATGTCACTCAAAGTCATTCGTAAACATTAAAGGATAATATTATTTTATTCACAGAGCTAGCCAACAGATGGCGCTCAATTCAACTTTAAACTTGATAATATTATGTAAATCGCGATGAAATCCGCGACAACTTAGGTACCTACAGAGGTAGACTGAAGTAGTATAACTGAATAAATAAGTTACTTCCTTGAGTAAGTACTTATCTACCTCTTGGGTTATAAGGTAATCCCAAACTGATGTGCTGGTGAGGAGTCAGGTCTGGCAGGACTGTAGTTATTTTCCTAAATGAGATGTAGTCTTGGGCAGTTGGGCAATTGTTTGGAATTGTTATTTTTTGGGAGGTACTACTACCATAATCAAATTGGACCTAGGCATTATATTTCTATGGACTTAGGTGTACCCCATTGAGTCCTAAAACCTTTCCTTTCTGTGCTTGATAAATGGGCTAGGACCGTCGTAGGACCATTCTAACAACACATCAAACTTGAGATCATTGCCCTAAGGCATAGGTACAAGTTAATACCTATGCATTTGTATAACATTGTGTTAAAAGCACCACTTGTTTTATTGAATTCATAAGTCTAAAGAATAATTAAATATCACTGCTGCTGGCTGACACCTTAAAGCTATCTCTGGTGAATAAAGAGTAGTGAACTTGCCTGGAACCCCCACACATTGGGAGATGTGTGGAGTAAAAATACACTCTTTATTCTGTAAGTACATATATGAGATACTTACTAACCATGTTGCTCTCAGTAGCTCATTCATCATTAACTTAAGAGCGATGCTCTTGTCAGTGGAGTTTTTTTCCATTTACTGCGATTCTCTCCCAGTTCTTTGACCATTTGATACGACACGACTTTAACTTCAGTAGCTACATTCTTTAAATTTACTAAAGGCCGGTACCACCTCCACCTCCAGCAATAGGTAGGCATGAGGCATGTACCTATAATACCTGTATGTTAACAGACTCAGATGAATTGTTCTTCTAATTTTGAACGTGGATACCTCCACATATTGATTTCCTTTTTCTTACAAACTAATAATCTACAAATCCGAATAACACCCTGGAACCGCTCACTCAGGCAAAACTTATTTGCACGACGCGGTCGCCGCGATCAAAACTTACTAAACAAGTTTATGATCCTCTATCGAGACTATAATGGTACATATCTCTAATCAGGGTTATTATACTAGCACAGAACACTACTACTAGCCTTTACTTAACAAGAAATAATGACAAATTTCATGATCATTGTGGATTTGTAAAAACGTAAAGGGTTACTAATCATGTAATCCATACACTTCGATCTTGAGTAGTAAAAATTTAAACATTAGCGTAATTAAACACGTGGGTGCTAAACTTCAATCTTGGAAATAGATAGCTTTTGACAGCTTTTTATACCTAAATAGAAGATGATTGGTTCAAATTTTGTCATTCATAAAAAAATGACCACTCACAGCAACTTTCCATGAAAGTTTTTCAAGAATATCTTTTTCATTCATATTTGTGTGGCGCTAGTAGGAAATTTTCTGACAGTAGAGTTGCAAATTTGACAGTTCAACATTCAAATTTGACAACTGACTTTTGACAGTTGACAGCTGTCAAATGAAATCCGCCATTTTTTCCCCCACCCCTAAACTCATCTTGGAAATAGATTCGGCCGTGACATGTTTCTTGAGTGAAATTACTAAGAAAATTGTAAATAATATATTCATGATTGGTGCTAATTTAAGTAATTCAATATAAACAAATCGTGCCATTGTTAATTCAATGGCCAATAAGAAAGAGGCAATGGTAAGTGCAAAAGTGCCATACAGTAATATAAGCACCAACTTTGCATGTTTTTAATATTTATGTATATGCGTCGAGTCTGTCGTGAACATGTGAATATACTTTAATTTTTTCAGAGAAAACTCAAGTCATTATGTTACCTAACCCTTGGGGGATCCGTAGCCTATCAGTACATTTATTACAAAAAAGATTTTAACGGTTATTATAAACATGTTTTACATCCTGTAAGTCAGTACCTCAACCCTGAGTGGGCCCACAAGCTAGGTGTGGCAGCTATCAAATATGGTCTATTCCCTCCTGAAAACTTGGACGATCCTAAAGTTCTAGTAAGTACCTTATTTATATACTATAATAATGCATATATTTAAATATAGGTACCTAATACTGTTTATATGAGTACTTGCATAAATAAGCTGGCATGGTCCAGTTATGGATGAAAAATAAATAATTATGTGACTGGAGTATGCTACTTTAACATATTATTTTGAGAGATTGTCATATTTTGCTTTGTTTGTCTCCAAAATCCAACAATACCTGGTAATAAAAAAATAACACTTACCTATTAGGATTTCAAAGTGAAAGAAAATTAGTGAAATCCAGTTGTGGAGGTTTAAACTCTTCCTTATAATTTTCCTTTCCAGAAAACTAAATTCCTTGATTATGACCTGAATAATCCAATTGGAATAGCTGCTGGTTTTGACAAAGATGGTGATGCTATTGTAGGGTTGCGAAAGTTAGGTTTCTCTATTGTGGAAATTGGTTCAGTGACACCTGAAGCCCAACCCGGCAATCCAAAACCAAGGGTTTTCCGGTTACCAGAAGACAAAGCTGTCATCAACAGATATGGATTCAATAGTGAAGGACACCACAAAGTTTTCAAGAAGATTTACAATATTGAAAAGACACATTTTGATAAAGGATTATTGGGTATTAATTTAGGAAAAAATAAATTATCTGACGACCCTATTAAAGATTATGTTATAGGAATTGAAAGGTTCTCGAATGTAGCAGACTATTTTGTTATAAATATTAGCAGGTAACTAATCACAAAATTGAACAATCCACCACTGAAAATATTTAATGTAAGTGTGTTATGTCTAATTATCTTTTATATTACAGCCCCAACACACCAGGGTTAAGATCGTTGCAGAAACGAGAAGAACTGCAACAACTACTCACCCAGGTTAATAAAGCAAGAGATGCAATTAAGGACACACATAAAGCACCATTACTTCTCAAACTTGCACCAGATCTAAGTCATGATGAAATGAAAGACATTGTTGCAGTTATTTCAAGGAAGGAAAGCAAAGTTGACGGTTTAATTATCTCCAATACTACAATAGATAGGTGTGATCTCCTCAACAGAGAGTTTACAAATGAAGCAGGAGGGCTAAGTGGAAAACCACTTACAAAAAAATCTACAGAAATGATTAAAGAGATGTACAAAATGACTAAAGGTATGGTGGTTTTTTTGTTGTTTTGATGACCATTTAGTATGTATGTATACAGTCACTCAAAAGATCTATGAATAAAATAAAACCAATTTACAAGACAAAATACAAGTTTATTAATGGCAATAACAATAATTATTCTAGATGCTGTGTAAGCAGTCTTCAAATATGTTGACATATAACATGTTATTTTATTTTATTCTTAATAAAACTATACAACAGCTATAAAAATACATTGACTAGTAATACAATACAGTATTTTTTACCTACCATTGTGTGATTGGTTTTAGGTAAGGTGCCCATTATAGGTGTTGGAGGTGTGTTCACGGGCCAGGATGCATATGAAAAAATCTTAGCCGGTGCAAGTGCTGTTCAGATATATACTGCATTAATATACCATGGACCTCCAGTTGTAACACAAATAAAAACAGAATTGGCTGAACTGCTCCAAAGAGACGGTTATACTAGTGTCAATGAAGCTGTCGGCAAAGGTGCTCAATGATGTTGTACAATTACAAGAGCTTTTAATAAATGTTATACTCATTTGACTATTCAGCCTCTTAATTTATGTGATTTTATCACTCATTAATTACATTATCTGAAAAAAATGACAACATATTTATGTAAATAATTTATTAACTCTGTTACTCATATAATGAACAGAAGTGTAGGTATTTAGTTTTTACCTCTTATTTTGCAATTGGGTAGTTGACCCTGAAGATACTGCTTGCATTCGTCCAAATTGTTCACACTTATAAGATGAAACAGCACCAAAGTTTCCAATTTATCAAGTACCTTCAAATCTTTAACTCCTGTATCAGTGACATTGCAGCATTTGGACACCTGGACATGGGAGAGTGTGGTGCGCCCATACGAGAGGCCTTTTAGAGCTCTATCATCAATGTAATCATTATTGTGAAGAATAACCCTCTGTAGCTTTGTGCAACCACCTGAAAGAATATAATCATAATGTACCTACCTTCACACTTGATAAGACTGCAACAAATTTCATTTTAATAAAACCATATTTACTTAAATGAGGGAATCCGTAGTGTGAGATTGATGAATTAGATCCATCGATTTCAACCAATTGTTGAACACGCTGTTTCTCAGGTGGCAGTGAATTGTAGTCGGCTAATTTGCTTCCATCAGCCCATACCACCTTTCCTCCATTTCGCAGTACCCACTCGGCACAAGCTCGATCCGGCCCGAATTCCTTAATGCGATCTGTATCAGGTTTATTAAACATCATATTTACATATTCCCAGAATGTGCGAACTTGTGTGCTTCTGGGATTGAAAATCCTTTGCGCCTTATTCTGAAAATTCAAGGATTTTATTGTAGTAGGTAGGCAAGGATATGTAAGGTCAAATTAAAAATAACTCAATATGAACATACACCACATAATGTATACAACATCTTTCAAAGATTTGTTAACCGCAGATAAGTAGGATAAAACTTAGAATAGGTACATAGGCAGATGATCGATACCTATCCTGACCTATCTAATCCTAGTCCACGACAATAGGTAAATAAACAAGTTGCGCCTTAAATTTTGTTGACAGTTTATTTTTCTTCATGGACATTTAGTGGCGCTTTTTATAGGTATTTAGCCAGTGTCAGGTAATATAATTTCATATTCTCTAATACATAAAGATCTATGTCTATATAATATGTAGTATTTATAAGTCTGTGCTATTAACCTTATATTATCATAACTCTGTGATATAAGGACTCTAAATTGACGAATTTGACCAATATTTTTTTCCCCTCTAACTTCCTTGATTTTTACTTACTCTATGGCTGTGGAATACTGAAGTGAAGTCAACCGATTTAAATTTAAGAACCGGTTTAAATCGTTTAATCTTTAATTCGGTTCATTTTTAGGGTTCCGGACCTTACAAGGAAAAACCGGAACCCTTATAGGATCACTTTGTTGTCCGCCTGTCTGTCTGTCTGTCAAGACCTTTTTTTCTCAGAAACGGGTAGAGTTATCAAGTTGAAATTAATACCAAATATCAAATGTTATAGTCTCTTGTGGGTGTAAAAAAATTAGGCTTCTAAGTCAACGCAATCAAAAGACGATGATTTATGTCACATATTTTGATACTTTTCGCAAATTCACTTATCAATACAAAGGAATCAACGCACAGCCCAAACCGCTGGTTATTTTTATAGTTTATCCAAAATCTGAAAACATTTAAGACAACGTTTTGTGATTTGCGACAAACACAGTATGCAGTGCGTTTATTACTCTAAATAGTATCAAGGTGGATATTATACTAGTATATTACTAAATATACAAAAATTGTTTTTCTGGTTATCTGTCGTTCTTGAAGTGTTTTAGAGGAAGTTGGATAAATTAATAAATGCATTGCATACGGTCTTTGTCGCCAAATAAAAAAAAACTGAAAAATTTCTAAGTAACTTCAAAAAAAATTAATTTCGCGGCCTTATAGGCCCTTTAGCCTTAAGGCGAAAAATCCACGTTGTTTCAAAAACGTAACATACGATACACAATCTCGAGCTTTTTTCGAGATTTTCCCTATCCCGCATAATACGCTTTCTTGCTTAAGACGCGTTTTTGGTTGTGTCCCTGTGAAATCGTCTTAAACGGGTTTTACTGTATTATATAACTAAACTTTCTTTAAAAGCAAGAAATTCTAATTCGTTCCTCAATTCGGGTGCATATTGCCACCGACTTCTGAAAAAAGCACATTTTTAATTATAAAAGTAATCGGTTTTTTCAATAAAAATCGGTACGTGCGTGAAACTGCTGAAGGAACCGGTTAGTTGCCTGCATATCTCTAATCTGTGGAACCGGTTAACATCACTACACCATCATCACTGTGTTTTCAAAATATTAAAATAATATAGATTTGCAATTTCCTACTCAGTTTTACGGGTTTATATGTACCTATTTAAAACATGTCCGAAACATATGGTAATTTAAGTTTTAAGTTTAATTGAGTTTTCTACTTTGTATAACTCCATAGGTAGCTCTTGGTTGCTACCTCATTCCACTTGTAGTTACTAAGGATAAAACGTAAATAAATATTTTTCCCTTTTTGTTTTAGAATATTTGTTCAAATTTCTAGTTATTGGAAGTGCTGGTACGGGGAAATCAAGTCTTCTCAATAATTTTATCGGTAACAAATGTAAGTAGAAAACAAAATACCTAACACACTCTATAAACATCATGATACAATATTGTAATTTAGGTTTTTAGTAGAATTCTCGAGAGCACCTTGCCACTTTGCGGCGGGTAGGCTTGTTTATTTGCTCACAATATTGTATTTTTTGGATTCCAGTCAAAGAAGATAGATGTCACACTATTGGTGTTGAATTTGGATCTAAAATTGTGAACATAGGTGGGAAATCTACAAAATTGCAAATTTGGGATACAGCTGGTCAGGAGAGATTCCGGTCAGTCACACGGTCCTACTATCGCGGTGCTGCTGGGGCCCTGTTAGTGTATGATATCACATCTCGTGACTCATTCAATGCACTCGCTAACTGGCTCAGGGATGCTCGGACCCTAGCTAGTCCCAACATTGTTATATTGCTTATTGGAAATAAGAAAGATATGGAAGAATCAAGAGAAGTTACATTTACTGAAGCAAGCCAATTTGCCCAGGAGAATGGTAATGGAACATTGAATATATGTTTTTGTAGTTGTTTATTACAAGCAGTAGACTGTATTCAAAACTTTTTTCTCAATTTTCAGAGTTAATGTTTTTAGAGACAAGTGCTAAAACAGGAGAGAATGTAGAGGAAGCATTTCTAAAATGCTCCAAGACAATACTGGCTAAAATTGAGACAGGTGAATTAGATCCAGAAAGAATAGGATCTGGGATACAGTATGGTACAGGCACATCTAAAAGACTGAATGCACCCAAGAAGCCCGCAAGAGCTCCATCTGATTGCGCATGTCACGTGTAAAGGATTATGGTTTGTTACATGGCAAAGATTTATTTTATTTTAAGCTATTTTAAGGATACCTATACCCATGCCTATGAGGAGTACCTATGATATAGATAAGAACAGTTAACTTTTATTTGATATGGTTTTAAAAACCTACCCTAATCTTAGATGATAAAAATGAACCATCTCCAAGTCTTGTGAGTTCTACTTACTTAGGTCACTAACTTTAAAAATATTTTATTAATGTATGGCTATGTCTAAAATTTACTAAATAGTTAACTAATTGTAAATATAAATTTTGATTTTTTTTTGTTGGTTAGACTGTTTACTGTCCGAGTCAAATGTAGCTTAGGGCCTTATTAATAAATCAATCTCAAGTCTGAGTCTTAAGAATGCTTTTGACATGTTGTTTTGTACTGGTATGACATCGGAATGTCATTTTCAAGATCATTCTCATACTCGAGATTGATTCATTAAATACAAGCCTCAGTTACTTTAGCCTTAATATGTATGCCTTGTTTAAGAAAATATTAAGATAACAAATTTTAAAAATATCATCAAATTATAGTTTAATTACAATATAATAATAGTTTGTCAAAAATTAAACACCAACATTTTGAAACAATGTTAATGTTATTCTAACTCAGACTGTACCTATCTATTTAATTTTATTCATATATTTTAAAATAATTAATTCGATTTTTGTGGAAACTTCATCTTTTGCATTAGGTGTTAATACAAATTACATTGTCATAATTGTTAGACAATGGTAGGTTTCTTATATTAATTGCAATTTGAGTGTTTGCTCCTGTTTTGTAATTTTGATTTGGATCTGAGGTAAGAACAATTCTATATTTCTATCCAAAAATAGAAATGTGATAACTATACTATTTATTTAGAATGAAGAAAAGCTAAAATTTAAATTCTCTCATATTATCTGTAATTTATTAATTATATTTTTGGAATTGTTTTTATTAGACTCAGGGTGTGGGACACACCCAGAGTCTAATAAAAACAATTCCTGGGAAAAGCCTCCCTTCCTTACCAATTTAGATC
This sequence comes from Notodonta ziczac, assembly GCA_918843915.1. Taxonomy (NCBI): domain Eukaryota; kingdom Metazoa; phylum Arthropoda; class Insecta; order Lepidoptera; family Notodontidae; genus Notodonta; species Notodonta ziczac. The sequence goes on from OU974047.1 coordinate 6,917,765, forward strand.
TGATATGTATATGACATTACATGATATCATCACGTTGCACAGCATGTCACTATGCATTGCTGGGTTTTGTCTTATTTATGTGAGTGAGATTTATTATTCTAAGATAAATGGATTAGTAAGCGCAACTTACACTTGCGTAAAGAGGCTGTCACAATGTTTATTTTTGTATTGTACATCCATCATGATAAATTATTGTTGTATACTAATAAATATGTGTATTGTAGTTAGTAGTAGTACTGTGTTTTATTTATATATGTATTATTGATATTAAGTATGATTATGAGACAGCGATCTTACAACACATCACTATTATTAATTAATTTTCAATTTCATATCATTTCGTATCAATCACATAAAACAATTGTGCACACATGTGACAATAAAGATAATATGACACAAGATCTTGTTTTCATTTAGCTAAAGCACGACCAATTTTCTGATGGACTGTTGCACATTTTTATTTACAGTACTTACTGCAAATTGGAAGGCAAGACACTGGTTTAATTAAGAGGACAATGAAAATAGGTGTTTCAACGCGTGGGATGGCGGTATGTAAGTAGAATTCTTAAAAAACCTAGCTATGCTAGTTCCTAGTTAGAATCATTAGTGTTTGCCGTAAGTATCTAGCTTTTCTGTATGGATATTAGCAGCGAGTTAGAATGTAGTGTAATAATGTATCATACCTTTTAATGTCATAATTTTAAATTAAATTAAATTGGGTGCTTACTCAGGTTTGATTCTACATGAAGTCGACGATATATCTATCAGAATACTTGACCATAAATAAATAAATCCTGTGAATGAAAAAACAAACAAATATTTCATAGAAATTTATTCCTGAAATTAGTAACATTTTTTGTTTCTATGCTTGTACGGCTCGTACACAATGATTTTGATTTACTAAGTACCTTAAACTGAATCGATTAGTAGTTTGTAAATACATTATAATAAAAATGTACCAAGCTTGTGTAGATTTCTTAATTAAAAAATATTTTGTTACATATTGAAAATGAATTAAATTACTCATAATTTCACTAATATTTAAATAAGTAACAATTAAACTATTGAAAGCCTGGGGTTCTGAAATAATCAGAAAGGTACATTAATACTTACGTGTTTATAGGTACTGATATGTGGATTTTCTGCGAATATTAATTATCTTCCATCACTCAATAGAGACGGATATTACGATCGTTTAACATTTGGAATGTGGTATAATTTATTATTACAATTTATTTGGGTAATATATTTCGTGCAGAAAGTTTTCCTAGTTACCTATTGACGCAAGTGATTGTTAATTTTCATATAAAGGCGACGTAAACGCACATTAAATTAATTTTCCAATTGAGCAAAATTAAGTAATTGGATAAGTACTGAACCTCAAAAGCTCCATTCATCTAAAACTAAAACAAATACATGTGTACTAAATAATGATTTACTTACTTATATAACTTCTAACACTGTACACATAATTAATTAATAATTAAGTACTTAAAAATAAACTTAAGTGTCCGCTACAACGTGCGATACAAACTTAACGATAAAATGGACACAAAATTAAAATGCACCTATTTTATGAAACTAGGAACTATAAGAGGTCGTGTTACATTGTAGTTCCGGTACCGGGTACGGTAAGGGGCGGTGATTATAATATACCAATATTAAAAAAAATACATACATCATTTTACGAGATATAATGGCTTAATATGTTCGGGAAAACCCTCATGAAAATAATGGTATTAATTTCAATTGTTAGAAGTTGTCTAAATCAAAGAAAAATGGTAGGTACGACAAACATAATAAACATAAAAACTTAAACTAGTTCTAGTTCTATCACAGTAAAATATCAAAACAAACACTTATGTAACTTCTTTGTATTCGCGAATCTCACTATAGGCCAATTGATAACACCTCCAGATTTTATATATTTTTTTATAAAAAAAATATCCAGCTGATGTATATTGTTGATAATAAGTAGTAAATATTGTAAGCGTTGATTAGTCCTCTAAAGAGACGTTACAAGAAAAAGTGGAAGCAGTCGAAGCTCTAGTCCTGCAGTGAGATACAAACTGCTTACATCATGGAGACCTTTAAAATCATGAGATTTCGTCATCGAACCAACAATGAATGGAATGATTTTGAGTGTGTACTTACGCACACTGTCATTGTTATATCGAGATTCTGAAGTAGGTAGAATACAAGTTTGTTGACAACCATTCCTTGATGGAGGCAATTTTCACAAATACAATGTTTACTATTAACAATTAGGTAATTATATAAATCACTCGACATGGTCGCTGTATAAAATATTTATGTAGGTAAATAAATAACGCATTGTTGAAGCATTCCCCATATCAAGTGTTAAGGTATTAGATAGTTCATAATATCCTTGTAATATGTTTTTCAACAGTAGCTATCAGTATATTAAATGATAGACCTACTTAACAGTACAAGAGCTTTCTCTCCGTTAAAATATACATCACTCTAAAACTACTTATTGCTACCATAACACAATTTACATAATACATAGTTTTCTGACTTTCAGAGCCAATTTTTCTGACTTTCAGAGCCAATAAGTAACTGTGTGCTGGCATGGAAATACTCAAAATTTCGGTTTTATCCCGACTGACACAAACATCAACTATAATTTTATGTTCTTAAATATGGTCTGCTTGAAATCAGTCTTATTTGATAGATTAGCTGATAGATTACTGTTTTTCTAAATATTTAAGTAGCCATTGATGTTGTGACTGTAGTACCAATAAACTTTAACCTTAGTGTAACATACATGCCATCAATGACACTTGGAATCGCGCGCTATAAGCAGCGTTAATGTTACTTAGTGTCGCAACAGAGAGCGGATACAATAAAAGCCGGATTCTAGCACACAGCGGCATTACTGACTAAATAATAAATTAATAGTCTTACAACTGTGCTTAAAAACCTTAGACAAAGCCCAATATCCAGTTTCTGTCAATATCAATTTAAGTGAAGAAGTAGGTACATCCAACAAATATAAAAATATTATCATCCCACAATAATTATTGTACCTACAGCAGTAAAATATATATTTTTTTTGTTACAGAAAACTATTTTAACATAAAGAAAAGGTTGGCCGTCACGTGACGCCCGGCAGATGTGAAACATGTGTAGTGTATAGTATGCGCGCGCACACACACAAGGGAGTCGAGAGAAGTGGCGTAGAGGGGCATGACGGCATGAGAGAGCGTCATGCCTTTTGCCGTGACGGCAAACGGGTAGATTTTACTGCCAAAGTGCGCCAATAGTAGTTTCACATCAAAAGCATTTGCAATACGTGGTTTAAAATAGAGGCTCAGGGTTGCTTTGCTGCGGGCTTCGGCGGAGAGATCGCTAACGGGCACTGAGGGCTGACGCCTACGCAAGCTGTTGCCTTTGCCGGCAAGCCACTGCGGCTACCAGCGCCGCACCGCGCCCGCTGCCGTCTTCTGATAGCATTAGGTTGAACTGTAAAATAAATGTTCGGTCTTTAACTTAACATACACGAATTAGGTACTTATTTTAAAGTATTTAAGAGTTTTAATATCATCGTTGTATTTCAAAAAAGTTATCGCTAGGGTGCAAGTCGATCTAAAGTGAAAAATCATTTTGCGCAAGTAGATAAAACAGGTAGGTACGTTGTGTGGGGTGCTCGAAGTGCTTATCAAATGACACACAGATTTATTACAGATTTGGCTAGTCATGATGATTGCTTTTTTTATATCTTAACTCGTGTTAGTATCCGCTGCGATATAAATCATGTAATATACACCACTCGTGGTCTGTATGTAGGTACTTATTACAATTTATTTCATATGTAAGTACCTACCTAATTCATGAAAGTAACATGTATCCTACTAATATTATAAATGAGAAAGTTTGTGAGTGTGGATGTATGTTTGTTACTCTTTCACGCCAAAACTACTGAACGGATTTGGATGAAATTTGGAACACAGATAGTTTATAACCTGGATTAACACATAGAATACTTTACATACATCTACGCGGACGAAGTCGCGGACAGAAACTAGTACATACATACTATTGCCAACTTTACGGCAGAACTATAAAAAATTACGTTAAAGAACCTATTCATTATTATCAGCATCTAAAAACATTTTACGTAGGCATGTCATGTGGGTGTGTCATTTGGCCGTTGTTGAGATTAAATGCGTCAAAGCTTGGCCCCTCAATCATCAATAATAAGATAAACAGTCGGTCTATTCATATCGTTAATCATTTGACGTACTTTGACCGGTCAATTTATGAAAACAATTTTATCGCGTGAACCTTCACCTTATTTGTTAAGGTCATTAATTAAAACTATGATGATAATATTTGTTTTGAAAAAAAACCCATCTAAAAGCAATTTTATATCTTAATTTTTCCGTTTGTGCATGAAATAATCGTAGGACCGTTAGAGGACGTTATTAATTACCAGATTTTTCTTTTGTCCATCTATGCCAAGGTTCCTCAACCCCATGCCGGCGGCCACACTGGCCCACGGACGAACTTAAAGTGTCCCGCGCAAGCAAGTTAGAAAATTGCGGTCAAGTTAAAAAGGTGTTGCATGCCGTAAGTGGGCATTGGCTACTGTGAGTGGCACGCCAAAAATGTCTGAACCGTCCATTTGGCCGACTGTAAAAAAAATTGAACAGCCTTGGTCTATGTACTAGAAATTAGTTTACGACACATTACTATTGTAAAATTCGTAAGGTATTCGCACGCAGGTACTTATAAGTAGCCATTTAGGTAGGTGACACGATTTGTTTGAATTCGTTTAGTAGTAGTTTTCCATTGCTGTTTGTGCATACACTTACGTAAATCTGTTTATTTCTATACGGCGCGTCGTGGGTTCTGGCAACGTTCATTTTCCGTTTGAAAATAAATAATAATAATACCGTGCTTTTTAATGTTTTTGCTGTTTTGGTACGGTAGAGTGGCGTGCCAAAATTAAACGTAATGTTTTTGTAGGTATAATACAAAAGGCACGTCATTTTCCCTGAATTGAAAGTAAGCGCCATCATAATTTAATAATATATTTTAGTATTTTTTTTCTAGTACGAGGGTGTAATTTCTGGGGCGTGATCTTGCTTAATACATAATGAGTAGTGCAATAGATAGTGGTTATTGTTAAAATGGTAGGTAGTTAGTCAGTTTTTTGTCCACGCACCTTTAAGTCGGGCCGTACGAGCTGCGCGATCTTGTCGCACATGAGGGTGTGGAAATGCGGATGGAAACGGTAGACTGAGCCGTCGATGCCGACGGTGACGTGGGGCTCGTTCATCTTGTTGATGAGCGCCGCGAGGCCGGCGGACACCAGGTGCGCCGCGCGCCGCGACACGCACTCGCACACGTACCGCACTGCTGCCATGTCCGACTCAGAAGCATGGGATAGACCTGAGGACAAAAATTTCCGGCTCTTAATATAAATTAATGGTACCTAGTCGGGCCTGGCTCGCACCACTAGCGGCTTCGCCTTGGTAGACCCACTCAATGCGTCGTCGCGCGTCCGAGAAGTTAAGACATACGCGATAGAATGAGAGACCCTTGTGGGTAAATATAAATTGAGGCACAGCGCTTCGCTAGCTGAATTGCATTTTATTGCGTTGTAGCAAGAGGCGCTTTTTATACAATTGTCTTGTCATAGAGAATATTATGTGTTCATGTATGGAATCTGTAAATGGGTACGTACATATGGGCACATGAATTCGAGCTAACCAAGGTGATTTCGACGAATGTATATCTACTTTGCAATGCGTTCTTATTCCAAAATTATTTATTTAATTAGGTGCTTTTGTATTTATTTTCTTGGAACTCATATCCTCATCGGCGACTGCATTATTGACTCTCATTTCAATATTTCTGAATATCGTTAACATAATATACCTAACAAGACCGATGCAAATGCTTATCTTACTCGCTTTCATAGAACAGACTTTTGTATGAATATTGGCTCATAAATTATATTCTTGTATAGTAAATTGAAGCTTCATGGACTCCGTGGCGAAATTCATGACATGTGTATTTATATTGCATGTTGATTAATATGCGATAAGTAGCTGGAAAGTAATTTATAATGAGACAAGCGCTGTGCCCGATCAAACTTCCATACAAACTTTCATCCCGTATTTAACCACTTTATGGGATGAATTTCTTCCTGTCTTAGTGCTCACCTACGTTATAAAAGAACTCCTGTGCAAAATTGCATGCTTCTAGGCACACCGAGGCCCTTAGGCTCTGCGTGGTCTGTCAGTCAGTTAGTGAGTGTTAGTTTTAGATATTAAATGGTAAACTTAAAAGTGTAGCGAAATCGCCTATTTATAATATCATGTTAACCGAGTCACTTTACGAAATTGGGACCATGTGGAAGTCCCAAAGTACAATTTCTTTGGGACTTCCACATGGTCATGATGTTCCTACACAATTAAATATAATAAGATTTTGGATCATTATGGTGTATCTAGTAAAATTATTAATATCTAGATCCGTGCAAAGTTGATGTTGATGAGGAAGCAGCGAAGGTATTATTGAGTGAAAAAAATTAAAGAAATTCCCGGAATAACTGTCTAAGGTCTCGGTGTACCGAAATAAATTGTAATATAAGACCGTATTAGCCATGACGAGGGCAAAAAACATAAGTACTAAAATGGTGTGCATCTCTGTGTTGTGTATTATCTTTCTGCTGATAGTAACGTCCGTAACTTTGACAGTTCAAACTGATTGTGTCTCGCTATGATATAAATGTCACCTACGTATAAGATTTAATATGTTGACCTTGCATTATTAATTTAGACCGTAACAAATACGTTTATAATCTGGATTCTACTACTTTACAAAAAGTTGCACGGCAGACAAATGACTCTGTGCGCCGGACAACAGTGGATTATTTGAATTTTCGTAGTTATTATTTATTTATTGTTTTGATATTATTCTATGTATATTGAATGAACAAGAAACCAGATTTTCTTTAAAAACACTCACCTAGTTCTTCGAGCACTTCCATACAGCTAGTGTAATCTCCATGTTTGTCTGATTCGATCTCCGAAACGTATTTTGTGTAGAAGCTGCCTCGCTCGAACAACAAGTCTGATCCACGCCCGCCAAACAATAGGCCCATTCGGGTGAATTTCACCAATGCAAGACGCACCAGCTCGCCTAAGTACATGCCAGATATCATTTTCTCTTGTCTGAAAAATAAAAGAATATTGATTAAATTTTTTGTAAGAATAAAGTTTTCTAAATTTATAACTTTGGTCTAAATGTAAAAATATAAAATTAAAAAAGCTACCTACCTACTTGATAAAAAATATCTGACTGATCAGCTATACCGATTAAAAATTGTTTGTAATCGTTGGCAGCTAGATCAGTGATTATGTTTTGCGAATGGTTATGTATTACGGAGGTACCTAATCAAGATCGGTCTCTGATTCGAGATAAATTTATGAATATCAGCCTAGGTTGTTGTGTCAACAGTATCTAAACATGAATAAATTAAATATACTCATACGGTCATTACATCATATTGTGTCATTTTCCGTATAATTATAAGAAACAATGTAAGTATAGACTTTTCTTATTTATTGTTCTTACATTTGTTTTCCAGGATTGATGGAGTTGGTGTCGACTTCACGGTCGAACTCTGTGCGTACGAAGTCCAGGGCTCCGTCGTCGCCGAATGCGCCCCACTCTGTGTTGACGACAAGTTCCGGCTTCCCGGGCTCACCATCAAACATTTCACAATTCTCAGTCTTCTCTACATAACAAGCGTTGCTGCCCGTACCTGCATTTAGAAATGGTATGATAAGCAATTTTCATAAGTTATTTAAATGTATGAATTGTTAGGTTCTCAGCGCCACTTAAAGCAAAATAATTCGCAATCAAGTAATTTACTGCAAGCGTATCCCATGACGTATAAATGATGTTTGCTTGAACTTGGCTTGACACGCTACCGCGTGTCTAGAAAAAAAGGTTATAGATGTATACATGGAAATGATGAACTCCGACTTTGTTATAGCGCGGAACAGTTTAAACCAAGGCTGTTCGACTTTTTTAACAGTCAGACCAAAACGGGCGACTCATTCATTTTCGGCGGGTCATTAACTGTTCCCACTGACGGCATGGAACATTTTTTAAGTTTGGTGGGAATTTTCTAACTTGTACGCGGGCCATTTAAAGCTCGTTCGCGGGCCGCATAGTGGCCCGTGGGCATTGGGTTGAGTAGACTTGGTTTAAACAATCCAATAGGTAACAGTTACCAGTGCTTGAAATTCAAATATAACTGTTTTGCTTAGTTATAGGTACTAATTGTATAATATGAGTTGTATATGACGTTGATGGTAGTGTTCTTGATTGCGAAGAAGCTGCCATTGTTATTGTAGAGGTAAATATACGCATTATGATGACAGTGAAGCGGAGTGACACACGGCAATATAGAGATTAGGTTAACCTACCCACAATGAGTCCTATTTTGCAGTTGTGGTTTTTCCATGCGCATGACATCAATGTTCCCGTGGTGTCATTCAATATAGCGCATATGTCAATTTGTACATCCTACAAGAGTAAGAAAACATGCATTAAGAAGAGCTTTTGATATCTATCTAACTAAGTAAATTCCGATGTGAACATTTATGATAAGGGCTGTATTTATTATTGGGTTGAAGATGATTGGTTCGTAAAGACTTTCAAATAAGAACACCGTGGATCATGGCTATTTTAGGGACGGTTTTTGCTGCTACTGGTGCAAATTTTAGGATTTGACAATATAAAGAACTGCTGAGCTGAATTGAAGTAGCTTGGGATTCAATAAAATATGAAACTTATACAGTAATTTAAATATTTTGTACATTTCATGATGACTACAAATTTAACTCAAATCTGAAATTGCTTTATGCTGTTATCTTAGCTAAATACTGCATTATACTTGCAAAAAAGTACGTTGTTGGATAAGTAGTTTTTAACATTATGCTAAAATCATGAATTCTAATGACTGTGAGACAGCATAGTTTTTGAAAAGAAAAGACCCAAAACAAAGCAGTCTCAGCTTCTTTGTCCTCCAACTAAGTTTCAGTGGAATATATAAATATATTTGCTTTGCTGTTATTATTATTTCAAGTAGCCCGCAAATCTAAAATGAACATTAATCCACGGAAGTTGGTACTCATTTTGAAAGACTCTACTTGCTCTCTTATTCTTGACTCCATAAATCATGCCTTACATTGCTATCAGAGAGCTTTTATCATCATCAACTCACCAATTATAACCCCTATTCGGGAATTTGCATTTTTATGTGCACACGACATTAGAGTGCCAGTTGCATCATTGAGGATGCCCGTTACATATACGGAAACGTCCTGTAAAAATTATTTGTTTTTTCACTTTGTAACTGGGCCTGCACGGGTTGCACGTAGCACGGATAGACCCGCTAAGGTGGGCAAATCGTGTCAATCGTAAAACACCCAAAAACTGTTTCCGAAGTTAGTTAGAGGCGAATGGTGCGTCGATTTAATCACCTTTGTGGGTAAAACGTGGCTACAGCAAGTCTAAGACTTGTGGAGACGTAAAAGGGGTTGCCTTGCGTAGCTATGGTACAAATTTCATATACAACCGTATAAGACTAATGGGCAATCTATCTATGCATGTCTCCGGGAATATAAATAATTCTTCTTACTAACATGCTATTGTGCAATTATGTCCTATTCCGGCAAGAGATTACTAGGTAATGCAATAAATCTTCTCTTAGGGAATGAGTTAGATTCTGGTAACGTGGAATGGTAAGGATCCAAACTGTCAAATTTAAAATAGTACTTACACCTCGTCTAGCAATAGCGTCCTTGAGTCCCTGCACTACGTCTTCGCCAACCACATTAGAACAAGAGAATCCCTTAGTCCAGCGCTGAAGAATACCTTTTGTGAGTCCCAATTGCTTCAGCGGGAAACTGAACGTAAAACCAAGGGCAAGCCTTTCTTCATATACGTTGTGTTCCTAAATAAATAAAAAGGTTTGGTAAAGTCATATTCCCAAAGATTGTCTAAAATTCTAATTCTTCTTCATAATTACCTTCATAAAATTTGCTAAACATTCGGCTATATGATCAAATAGAGCTATACCAGTACCAGTCATTATGTGATTTGGTATAGCATAAATTTTGGACTGCATGTCAAAGTGGTTTTCACCTAAATTTATTATTAAAACTCTGAAGTTAGTTCCTCCTAAATCCAAAGCCAGAAATTTACCGCGTTCTGCAAATGAATAAAATATTTACTTAGTGTAGTCCTGAGTGTCGAAGAAATGATAAAGATAAGTTCTAAAATATTAAGGTGAAGGCGCCTGTCTAGCCCGCAAAGTTCAAATTTTTCGAGTATTTTTATAGTTTATCCAAAATCTGAAAACATTTAAGACAACATTTTGTGATTTGGGACAAACACAGTATGCAGTGCGTTTATTAATACATTTATTTTACTCTAAATATTATCACGGTGGATATGATACTAGTTAATCACTAAATATACAAATATTGCCAGATTATCTGGATAGCTGTCGTTCTTGAAATGTTTTAGAGTAAGTTGGATATATTAATAAATGCACAGCACTCGGTGTTTGTCGCGAATTACAAAATGTGCCTTTTATTATCGTCAGATTTTGAAAAAATTCTAAAAAACTTCAAAAAATTTGAACTTCGCGGGCTAGATGGGCGCTTTAGCCTTAAAAAGAATCGATGGATAACTGTCGATATTTACCTTTCCCGTTGGGTAAATCTTGTATGTAGGTGATCCAACACTTGACTATGGAATTTTCATGTGTATCTTTTCCAAGTCCTTTGACCAGATCGTTGTGTAGTCTACTCATTATCTCCTTGATTTGTTTGTCCGTCATTTGTAAGACTTCGCATTCTTCGCGAATCTGAAGAAAATAGTAAGTAAAACAATAAATAATAATGTTCGATTGCTTGACTTTGAAATAAACGAGCAGCTAATTTTAGCAAATCTTGTAATCTTGTTTGGTAAATTTTTTGTTGATGCTTCTCATACATGATATTTTCCACAAAAAATACAATATTTCAAGATTGATTATGTGTCTTTAACATAACATATCAATGATTAACGTACATTCGATTTACAAATTAATAATGTTGAGCCCAATGAAATATATGCATTAGGAACATCATATCGTCCAGGTAATTATTTATTCTACTCTAATGTCGTCTAAAGCTGTCATCTTTTTAGTTTATCATTTCTTATAATATTATCTCTTCACAGTATAGGAGCAGTTGTAATGAATGCAGCAATGCTTGCAGACATACGTGCAAGTTATTCATTATCGCGAGCGAGTTTCACAAGGTCAAAGCGGTCATTACAACACCACCGTTGCTTTCCAATTTGAAACGCCGGGTCTTTAGTAATATATTTTGCAATAAGTCAAAATATACACTCACCAGTGGTAAATTGTTTATAACGACACCCATTTTATATCACAATATCAAAACTTTAATTTTATAATATGTAACACTGCGAACGTTTTGTAGTATTAAATTCTACACGTCTCGCCAGATCCGCAAGAAAATGAGGAATACGACCAACTACCAGCGGACGTTGCCGTCAGCCCTGCGTCCGACACGCTCACACACACGCGCGCGGCCTTTTTGATTCAAGCTACGATAACTACTGTTGTCTCGCTTTTACAAATGTTATAATACTGCGTTTGAGCAGGGTGGGAATATATTTGTATTGATGTGAATAACGAATTTTTAAGTACGGAAATAGTGATTAAAAGTGACGTATAGTTCTAGACCTAAAAATATTTTGAAAATGCTTGTAGAGTGTAATATATTTTACAGTGCCATTTGAGTTTTGTTTTAAAATTATTGTAGGTAACCACATTTATCACGTTTCCCCAAGGCGTGCCTCTCAGTGTTCGAATCTGATTGGCTCGCGCGTGGGCTCGTTCTTGACGTCATACACATTCCACAATTTCCAATTACAATACAATTGTATTATGTATAGTGACTTGATAATTTTGAATGTGTGCCGGTGGATATACTTTATTCGCTTATGGGAATATTTTGATAAGTATTATTTTTTTGGTCTACCTATTTAAGTCGATAAACTTGAAATTGTACTTATTCCTACAATCTGGTGCTACGATATTCTGTCTGGGTTCCTTCCTACCTACATGTTTTGTATGACAAATCCATAATTCCTTTTTTGTCTTGGGTTCAAACCCCGGCTCGCACCTCTGGATTTTTCGTAATCTATGTGCGAATCATAATTTCTATAATGATTATCACTTGCTTACGGTGAAGGAAAACATCGCGAGGATACCTGCATGTCTTAGAAGATCTAACCAATTTTCGAAAGACATGTGAAATCCGCCAACCCGCACTGGGCCAGTGTGGTGGATTATGGCCTGAATCCCCCTCATGTTGAGGGGAGGCCCGTGCCCAGGAGTGGGACGTCAAAAGGGCTAAATTATTATTAAGTATATAAATCCTTTTCTGGGTAGGCATACAAAATAATCGGAATAACAACTTAAAAGGTTTAAGTTATTCAGTTGTTTTTCATATTTTTTACTAAGTTGGTAGGTATTTATTTCAGAAAGTTTTTTAATTAAGAGTATTACCTATTGTTCACAGAGTTGACTGCACAGTAGGTACGCTTGATTTTTTGTTTTTTCGAAGCTATGTTTGTCCCAATAAATCTGTGTGCGCGTGGTAGGTTAGGTTAGGGTAACCTATCCATACTGACTGACTGGTTGACTTCGTCTAGCCCATTAAAACTTCTTTGGATTTTCTAATATAAAAACTAAAAGCAAAACTAAGGTTTTTTGAAGTACATAATTTCTAAGAACCAAATTCTCTTAGTGCGATTTAGTGTACCTACGTACCTACGAAGATAATTTATTGTCAGCGTATCTACTTACGAAAAAAAACGGACAGTATTTATGAACTAGTACACACCGTTATGTACCATTGAAAGATGTCTATAAATAAAGTTAGTTTGCTTCGCGTCAGGACGAACGCACGTTGGAGCATTTTCTTGGCATAGTGTGTCTGTTTATTTTTGATATCTGCTTGTGTAGCGTATCGTCGTCGTGACGACGGCAACGAAACGCGAAAGTTTATATTTTGCCACGTTTGACATAGACGTAATTAAAGTACCTATGCGAACATCAAGTACTTACAACAACCGCTTGCGGAATATTCCTGCAAGTTGTCATCAGATATCTTAACTAACTACTAAGGTAGATACACCTATTTCTTAAAAACATACAAATCAGGGTGCGCTGGCTAGACAGCATTATCATTCTACTTCAACTTGAATAGCCTGATAAAGAACCGTATCATTCAGATAGCAGTTTTATTGCGATTCACGATTCATTTTGTATATCTTTAATCTCATCAAAATGATAAAATTAAATTCTGACCTTAAACGACCGCAACTAAAGGTTGATATAAATAGTGTTTCAGCACATTTTATAATGTTCGTTGCTAAGTGCATCACTTGAAAACGGCTGAAACGGCCGCCATTACGTGATAAACAGTTTTTTTTTTAAAGATTTCAGTTTTCTCTGAAAGTTCTACCCCGGGTTTAAATAGTTTGTATGGGCTTCCCAATTGATTTTAAGCTGAAATTATTAAGTAATGTCAGTATTGAGGTAGTGAAACTGAAATAAAAAAATATCTAATACCTATCAGCGTTTTCAAAAATTCAACCCCTAAGGGTGTAAAATTGGGGGTGAAAGTTTGTATGCAGGGTGGCCACTGGCCACATAGCATAAATGAACATGTATTTCATGTTTTTTTTGCAATACTTTTACGGGTAAGAGGAGAGCGGTTTCTTATTTTGCCCATTTTCCAACAAATTCTCAAAACGATCAAAAACAGGACTGGACAACGTCCGGTCGGGTCAGCTAGTATCTTTATAACCTTGACAACTGCTAACAGAATTCATGACGAACAGATTATCATACTATGTTTACCGCTTGTAACTGGTTTTATCTGCAAAATATCACTACTATTATTAATGTGTTAATTTTTCCTATAAGTATCTATGTAGGTATGTATGTATAAATTTAATGTCAGTGCTTAAATCGCCATCGCTACCGGCTTTTTGCGTTAAACATTAAATTTTCAAGACATACAGGTTGGAAACAGGCCATTATTTAAATAAAAAAAAAATTATATAAAAAAGATGATGTAGCTTTATTGGTTTTTTCTATTACAAAGTGTACCTACTTACGTTTTTTTATTTTGTAAGCTACCTGCTTTCCATATTCATTTTCAATATTATGGTCTCGAATTAGTAAAGTTTGATTACCTATCTGGTAATGTAAAAAGTAATGTACTTAATAAATAAATAATAAATGGTGTTTTGTGAATGAATAGCTGTTTTTTCACCAAAAAAGATATCATGTATAAGCATAGGGCTTCAAGTGAAGTTACACAACTGCTCATATATTGCTAACTTACCCAGGAAATTATGGGTTAAGTAGGTATTTAGAAATCAAAAAGTGACTCATTGTTATGCTGATAGGGGGGATCCCCAAAGTATAAACTGAAGTAGAGGAAAATAGTCATCATAAATATGTGTATAGTTTGTCCAGGCATTTCCGTAAGATCAAAGTACCGATCGAAGGATGACGACTGTTATTTGTTTGTTTGTGATTGGTAATTTTATCGAATAAAATTTATGTTTCTAATTCTAAAGATACTTAAAGATAACTTAAAAAAAGATAATGTCTGAATGCCCATATTGCATACTGATTCGATGCGCAATTAGTAAAAATGAAGATGTCATAAAAGTGGCATAAACCACGGTCTCACGAACAAGTAACCAGGTACTAGTTAGGTTGATAAGTACCCACCTAGGCTAAGTACCTACCTATCGCTTAAAAATAGTGTTGTATTCTAGTACCTACTGGAAAAATTCAATGATGTTCAAATATTTGACTTTGTAATACTCACGACATCTCGTGCTTGACGCATATCGATTCGTCTTGTCAGTCGCGATGACTGCGATAAAAGGTGATGAACGAGTAACGTTGGGGTCCACAGGGTGCTGTCATAAATTCAACTGGGCACAAGGAAAAGATTGTATCCGCGTTCAAGCAAATACCGGTATTGGTGACCGCTAACTCGTGCAGAAGTGAAAGGAACGAATTATAGTGCCGCGGCCCGTGAGCGGCGCAGAACACTTGCCCGACGAGTTGAGGGTCACCTTGAGACGGCGGCGCATGTGCACCACACCCTCGGCCTCGCCGCTCCCCCGCGGCCCGCGGCGGCGTGACGTCAGCCCGCACCCGTCCCGCGCCCCGCCTCAACTCGCTACGATATGATATGCCTTCCTCACGTGATGCCCTTCATGCAATATTGCGTAAGCGGTTATCCGCTAGAGTGCGCATTTTTCAGCAACAGATATGTTGGTGAAAAATGCGCACTCTAATATTTTTCAGTTCTGGTTGTATTTCGAAATAATTCTTATAGGTTTGATGTTAGATAGGTATTTTTAGGGTTCCGTACCTCAAAAGGAAACGGAACCCTTATAGGATAACTATGCTTGTTTTATGTCTGTCTGTCTATCAAGACCCTTTTCCTCAGAAATGGATAGAGTTATTAAATTGAAATTTATATCAAATATAAAATGCTATGGTCTCTTGGAGGTGTAAAATATTAGACTTCTAGCTCAATGCAATCAAAAGATATGGCCATTTCTGTCACATATTTTGATACTTTTCGCAAATACACTTATTAAAACAAACGAAACGCACAGCCCAAACCTGCTGGTGTTAGAATCATTACATTTTTACACTAGGTGCCGTTTATACCGTAATTATCAGTTAAGGAAGGATTAAAAAAAAACACCCTAAAGTGTATAAAACCTATTTTATACACTTTAGGGTGTTTTTTTTTAAAACCCCTAGGTTGAAAGTTTCTATGCATAACAAAAATTCTCAACTGAGAGCCTTGAAAATTAGTATTACTCATTACAAATAAAAAAATATTTTTTTCTGCGTTTTATTAAAATCACCCCTAAGTGTCTACCTGATATAAGGGAAAACAATTTGTATTTGGGTCTCGAATTTGTTTAAGCTGATAACGTAGCTTTAGGTAGATCTTCCTGTATAAACTTGAGACACTGTGCAGAAAATCTGGAAAAACCAGAATACTAGCACATGATACGAAATTGCTATTAAAATTATAACTGGACAAATGTGTTAAAAAATCAACAGTTACAACCGACCAAGTTAAAGCAAAGTTGATTCCCCATCGTTTCTGAATAAACTTAATTAATAAGTTTCTCGTGTTTCACAACTTTTTATAGATACGATAAATGTTCGCTATTGAAATGGGTACGGAAGCCTTTATTGTGCATGGACTGTCGTGCACTTGTCCGGTTTTTTTTGTGGTAGATAGTAGGTAGGTTGGAATGTAATCTGAATTAATCAATTAAATTAATAATTCAGCTCTTGAATAGTAATGAGAATGGAAAATAAAATTTAGAATGTGATTCGGGTAATAAATGTAAGTAGGTACTTAGTTATGTATTTCTCTTTTCATCTAAGTTAATAAATACTTAAATAAATACTTAGTACCTGCGGTACTTAAACTTAAAAACCCGTTTATGACATCAATCGATAGGGTCAAACAATCAAACCTACCGTGTGCCTTAAAGTTAAGGGATGATTATGATATTTTTTCATAATGATTGGCCCTATTTGTTATTGCCATCAAAATGCCTATAGGCTGTCTCTACATTTACGTTTATGTTGTTGATTGCCCCCTTAAGAATGCATTTATAAAGGTTCATGCTATTTTCCAACCTGTATGATTAAAAATCTTTAAGAAATAAGCAAACAGGTAGGTATGTAATGATATCTTAGATAAGTAATGGAAATAGATAACCTAGGGAAATTACCTATTAGTCTAGTAAAAAAACATTACGCCTACATACTTACCTACTAGATTATTTTAACCTAGGTTTTGTTAAGTACTTACCTTCTTACCTACTTGAATTATTTTTATAATAACTAGCTGTGCCTGCGACTTGGTCCGCGTGGTATAGTGTCTTTGGGTAGCATTTTTAAATGCAAATGCTGCTTACAGGGGAAACTGCACTCTTTTAAAACATTCACATAAACCTTAAATATTTCCATACAAACATTCATCCACTATTCCCTATTGTTATTTTACACTCTTGAGGTGACAAACAAACTTTTAGAAACTTTGAATGTCATATTTATATATATCGAATAATCAGCCTAAAAAATAAATTTCAAGCTTCTAGCTCAAAAAGATTCTAAAAGGCTCTAAACTTTTCATCCTCCTCATTCAAACCCTTACAACCATTTTTTCGCATTAAAAAGTAGTATCTGTGTACCAAATTTCATGTAAATCGGTTAAGTAGTTTTGGCGTGAAAGCGCGACAGACAGACATACACACAGACAGTTACTTTCGCATTTATAATATTAGTAAGGATGAAGGATATTACGTAGGTATCTTACCTATCTAATAACAAATAAGCTTAACGTTACGTGTTGCTATTAGGAACGGTTATTTAGGTACCTATTCAACGGGTGTGGCATCGACGACGCGATGACGTGCCCCCAAGCATGTTCATTACATTCATGCAGTTTTATTCACAGAACACCGGCCGCCGCGTCCGTGAGACGACGCACGCGCCGCACTAGAACCACCGTAATCTACGCTATTGGTTTAAAAATAGTTATGGACAGGTCAAGTTTCGTCCATATTTCGCAATCGATTCACAAATTGCATAAGATAGACAGTTATACAACAAAGTTCCTAAGTTAATTTACGAAGACTTTCACTAGCGATTCTATGAACTCCCAAACGACAGGATGACCTTGCTACCTATCTATGCAACCTTTAATGTCTCGAATTGGTGTTATAAACAGGAAGAAACGTAACACGTAGGTCTATGTACAAACAAATAAGGAATCAAGTCGAATACGAACGAGAAGTCTTGAGTTCAAGACTGGTCTCGATATTTTCAGCTAAGTCGACGGCCATCCTATGGCGGGTAGCGGCGCACGAGCGCCAATGTTGGTTGCTACAAATTTTCATTTTATGTGAAACGGTAGGAATGCATTTATAAAAATCCTAATTAGGTGTCATGATGGATAAATCGTCTAGCTCTTTTATTCAAAATATTTTTATGTGGGTGAATACCTACTTTTCACATTATTAAATAAATAGATAAAACTGGTTTGAAAGTTTGATATTATTATAGACCTACACATATGCTTGAGATTATTTTGGATGCAGTGAAATGAATAAAAATATGTGAAACATACGAGAACAATGAATAGGTACCTATAGTCTCTTTACATGAAAGACTGTAAAATACCTATTGTAATGTAGGTATACTAGGTATTTACCACTTATTATAAGTATTATAACATACATGTATGGTATGGATACGTTATTAGTATATAGATACCTACCTACTCACATTACCCATCAAAGGTTTATTACCACAGTGACTAAGCAGTAGGTAAGTACAGGCTACAGTATAATTTTCCTCAATCAGTCCGGGGATTACCCAACACACAGACACCAAAGCATATTACCTACTTACTGTATTATTATCAGAAGCATGAAGATAAACCAGATTGTTTTCTTATGTTTACGCGAATAATACACATTTAAACAAAACTATTTTACGGATTCACTACATTCATTCATCGGACCGCAAACAACAACTAAATATGAGGGTAAGAGTTATTAACTATGACAACATGGACGTCTAAAACCTCAGTCCCCCCCCGTGACCATGGTTTGCTGTAAAGCAGCCGAAACGTCGGGATTATTTCAATAAACCAGATTTTTAGTTTTTCTGTAAAAAAATATACCTAGTTGTATTGTGTATTAGAAGTAGAATAAATGGATAGGTCTGTAGGTAGCTAGCTACTAGAATTAGAAGTGTCTTCACTTTTCATTACTTATTAAAATTATCTTAATGTCAGTCTGTAGGATGGTAACACACTCATCATGAGCAGGTTCTTAAGTAATAAACCCGATTTATAATTATTTGATCCTATGCAGAACGCATTTTACATGATAATTATTGACGTTGTAATTAAGATAAGTACCTACCATGTTAAAAATACCAAGTACCTACCTAATAATATTTATAACTAGTTTCTACCCACGACTTCGTCCGCGTAGACTTACGTAAAGTATTCTATGTGTTAATCCAGATTATAAACTATCTGTGTTCAAAATTTCATCCGAATCCGTTCAGTAGTTTTTGCGTGAAAGAGTAACAAACATACATCCACACTCACAAACTTTCGCATTTATAATATTAGTAGGATTCTATACTTACCGGAAACTCGCCCAAACTCCCAAATATTATTTCGGTCTTTAAACACCCTGTCTATCTTTACTAGCGGCCCGCCCGGGCGCCCCGGCTTCGCACGGTTATTGCGGTTACATTATAGGAATTTTAGTAAGAATCCCTACTTAAAAAAAATATATATAGCCTTTGTCACCCGGGGATAGTGTAGCTTCCGAACAGTGAAATATTTTTTCAAATCGGTTCAGTAGTTTCGGCACAAACAATCAAATCTTCCCTCTTTATAATATTAGTACCTAGTACCTATAGATAAACCCTTACCTGCTGGTACCTCGCTTTTTTCCACAAGTTTTATATGATTACATCTCTACGAGTGGTGCATGAGATACAAGTGCCAAATTTTTGTATCCTTAATTTAATCCAACGTTTTGTCTTGTAAATGGAGAACCTTAGGTCCGAAGTGCTTAATTTTGTTGAGTTCCGATTGTGACATTCACGCGATTGACAATATTTTATACCTACTTAAATAAAATTACTTAATAAATTACATAATACCTGGGTAAGTAGTTGATTACTTGTGTGTAAATATAAGTAATCTACTTACCTTGAAATTTACTAAGTCCATAGCCATTTCCGCTCTTGTGAAATGCTCCGACACAATATCCAGCTAGCACAGTCAATATGAAAATAACTTGATAACTTTTCCAACACGCAGTTTCTATGATCCTCCACAATAAAATCCTTTATCTTTACAATTATCATACCACACATATAATCTTTATCTTAATTATGTCCAATGAAGAGCGGCAGAATTACTTGTATATGGCATGCGAATGTATTATAAAATGAACTATTGTTCGTTTATAAGAACAATAAAATTTATTCACTTATAGACTCATATAATGATAAAGCTGTTTTGTTAGAGCGTTCGCGCCGACTGAGCTGTATTCAGTGAGTAGGTACTACTAGCTATTATAATACTTGTAGATATATGGTAAGGTTCGGTAATAGTCTCACTGATCGCACTTTGGCTTGTGGTGTCGCGAAACTTGGAGCTGGCCCAGAACTAGTCTTTCTGACCGGCTCCAAACTCTCAAAACAGTCGCGCGAGCAAGTTTTGCTATTAGATAATCTTAATGGACGCGTCACTGTAACTCAATGAAAAGTATCCGTCTATTCAGTATAAATAAATACCTACTGAAGCTTTGGTTGAATAAGCAATTGTAACGGTTCGATATAGCTGAAAGAATCTAGGACAGGGGTGATTTAATCGTCTACGGATTGATTAAAATTATTCAGGTACTGTAATTAACTAGGTAGCCTACTATTATTTTATTATTATTATATTAACTATTCAATTATCTTTGTTTTTATTTACTTAATTATCTATTTAGAAGATGCTACATTTTCTACCTAAGTCTTTAATTCCCCGGTTATCTGGGGGCACGCCATGCCAGTGCCCCCGCCAAGCCGAGCACGGCACAGCCGTACCATTCTTTTCTCGAAGCAGTTCAGGCCATTTTAGACCCACTATAACTTCGTTGTGGATAAAACTAGAAGCCTGAATTTTTATTAATCAAGCAGGCATTGTACAAACACGGTATATTTCAAATTTCATTCAACTTGAACCACTAGTTTAAGAATTATAAGTAGGTCAAAATTTCTTAATTTTGTCACTCATGGACTGACTGACAGATCATCAAAACTCTAAGGCACTTCTCGCAGACATAGAAGCATAAAATTCAGAATATAATAATTAGTGTTTAGTTAGTGTATAAATCAAGGAAAATATTTTGTAATTACGGTCCAGTTTTCTAGATACACCAACTGCATAAATAACTTCGTAATCCCATATAAATGTATAGTATATTATAGGATTTATACAAAGTTACATTTGCAGTAAATGAATCAGTGTACCTGTATACTAGGTGAAACATAAAGGCTATACTATTTTTTGAAACTTAACTTTGTAAATCTAAAGCTATCGGCTTTGTAGGACAGTTGAAGTAGATACTAAAGGTTTTATAGACTTATGAAATCTGTCAACAGCTGTATCCCTGTAACACCTTTTTAACCCCCGACGAAAAACGAGGGGTGTTATAAGTTTAACATGTGTATCTGTGTATCTGTGTATCTGTGTATCTGTGTATCTGTGTATCTGTGTATCTGTGGATCTGTGTGTCTGTCTGTGGCAACGTAGCGCCCAAGCTGATGAACCGATTTCAATTTTGTTTCTTTTGTTAGATAGGTATTCTGATCGAGAGTGTTCTTAGCTATGTTTCATGAAAATCGGTTCAGCCGTTTGAAGATCATCAGCTCTTTTGTAGGTTAAAAAAGCCACATTCACGGCCAAAACCAATTCCCTCGGCTCGAATCCAGTCGAAATTTGAGATGATTGGATTTAGATTTATTATATTTTTAAATGATCGTAATAGTCTGAACTGGCTTTTTACAATATTATAAATTTGAAAAGTTTCCCTGATTCTGAAAAAAATGAATATTTTATCAATTTTATTGAGATTTGTGTATGAACTAAAGACGTTCCATAAGTCACGTTTCAAATGATGGATACGCGCATGCGTTAAATTTTGTTTGGTTTGTTAATGGTCATGGAATATTACGCTATAATAATTCTAGAGGGCGTTGCTCCGCCATTGACAAAGAATATAAAAAAAACTAATCTAATTTAAAATAATTTTAGCGTTATTGAAAATTCTTCCCCTAGGCTGCTCCCGTCTACCTCAACCAGAGTTATTACATCAAATTGAATCATAATTGATAATATTTTACTAGGAATAAAACCTCCGTGACATCAATATTTAGATTCGTTGTCTATTCTAATGTCAATTATTATAATGTCATAACAAAATAATGTCTCATACTTTTACACAGATTTTCTGTTGATTATTGTACATTTTAGATTATAAATGAGGAAGCCAAAACAAATGGTTTAATGGTGCTTTCATAATCTGGCATCGAAACTAGTTGTACCAGATGAATTTGCGAGATGAGCTATGGATACTGAGCAACGGGAGCTACGCAAATCACGCTAACATAATTATTTGGAAGAACTAGGTAAATTATACAATTGATGAACAGGTCATCGAATCGGGGGTTTTTAAATTTTCAATTTAGAGTTATGTATTTCAAGTTTCCTCCAAAGCTGGTAGTTTTAGATTTACAAAAATAAGTTGCAAAAAAAAATAGTATACCCTTTATGTTTCACCTTGTATATATGTATAATATAATGGAATAATAAGTATATTTAGTTATAATTATGTTCAAAGGTAACTTGTAAAATGTTCAACAGAATGAAAAAGCAATCGCACAAAACTATCTTATTTAATACTAGCTGAGCCCGCGAATTCGTCCGCGTGGAATTTAACTTAACAAAAAAGCCCGCTCCCGCGTTCTGAGCCCGCGCGACAGGACCCATTTTTTTTAATTTTGTTTTTCTAAAATAAAAGTAGCCTATGTTACTGCTTATAACATCAGCTATCTACCAGTGAAAGTCCCGTCAAAATCGGTCCAGCCGTTTCGGAGATTACCCGGAACAAACACACAGACAGACAGACAGACAAAAAAAATTAAATCGCGTTTTGTTATAGGTGTCGTATACGTACTTTGATATGCACTTAGTGAAAAGTTGTTATTTTGATATTACAGACACTCCAATTTTATTTATTTGTATAGATAATAATGTATATTTGTGACATACATTGTGGTTCCATGCGATGGCCAACTCAATCTATTTTATTTAAAACATAAAAGATTTTTAATACTAATATGGTACATAAATTGATTTGGTTTACTTATCCATTTATAGGTTCTTATAGGTATGTTAGTATGTACGTTTTTTATACGATTACCTACCTACGGAACTAGTTACGACTTAATTTAATGATTGCAGATTAGATGTGAATCGATATCCATTTTATACCTATTTTACGACATGTGTATAGATAGGTGCAGATCATGGACAGGATTACTTGTTAAGCGATCAGATATTTACAATTAGCGTGCAATTACTTGTGATATTATCTATCTGTTTTTCCGTCGCAAGTTAGTTGGTACCTAAGTACCTACTATTATGTTTCCTTATTTAATTTTCTCGTTCGCGGAAAATTTATTTGGAATTTGATCGGCTTGATTACAATGCAGAATGGCTCCTCAGTGGGGATGAAGACTGGAAAAGAACAGGCGTGTTATAGAGGTCTCCTACCAACATCAACATTAAAATAAATACATAGACGGTACTAAACGCATGTAGGTACCTACACACGTCACATTAATTTGTGAATCGCCTCTGTTGTTCACTCACATACCTACCTACCTAGGCGTCGTGGACGATGTCTTTTAGTCCGTGTCTAAGGTCATCGTCCATCTAGTAGCTAGTCAGCGCCTTTTCATCGATCAATATTCAATATGTAAGTACTGCTACGTAGGTAGTTACCTACTTACATACCTGCCAACGTAAACCATGTTTATTTCCCTAAACGTCTTTTGAGTGAGACAGACTCAATGTGATGAATAGTCACCTACTGTAAATTCTAATTTAATGAGTCGTCTATTAATTAAGTATCATACTAATATCATATTATCAAGAGGAAAACTTTGTTTGTTTGATTGTAATGAATAGGCTCCGAAAGTACTGAACCGATTTAAAAAATTCTTTCACTGTTGGCAAGGTACACTATCCCCGGGTGACATAGGCTATAATATATTTTTTTAAAAAATAGGGATCCTTACTAAAACTCGAATAATGTAACCGCAATGTACCCGTGCGAAGCCGGGGCGGGCCGCTAGTGTGAAATAAAATTAATGGTGTATCTGTCGCCGCCAAATAGCTTAATTCGCCGTTCAATTAACAGCCTAGGCACTTAACTAAACGGCGCCGTTCAACTAACGGCCTGAATGATATTCAGCCGTATCGTCTATTACAACATTTAATAAACTGGCTTAGGCAACTGGTTGACATTTAAGTACTACAAAACTTTTTCAAAATACTACCCAAGCAGAACGACATGGATGGGTTTAGGTTAGGGTTATTTTTTTTATGACCCCACAGAAACCCCACCCGGCAAATAGATTCGGTGGATCTAAAAAAAATCGTAAAAAACCTAAGTACCTAATAAAATTATACCATCAAAGTTGTTTTTTTCCGACGCCATATTGACCAAAGAGAATATGGAATATAGAGATATTGACAGCTTGGTGAGTTTCGGCCAAGAAGCTTAGAATACCACTGGAGAGTGCACGTAGAACTACGGAGTGAAGACAGGTTTTTTTCATACATACATATGTTCTGACCCTCTCACACTTCATCTGAAATTGCCATGATAAACACAATAAAATACCCAAACTAACGTGTGATGAGCCAAGATTTCGCAAGTCCATGGTTTTCGTGTCTGTTTTTTTATGGATTTTATTTACACATTACATATGCGTCAATTTGAGAATCCTCTTTTGACTTCAGTATTTATTTTTATATAGAAAAAAAAAATAGATCAACCGTTCACTTTCCTGATTGTCGGTAGCTGTTATTTTAATAATCTAGCAACACTGATACAACACTCAACAAACATATGTGACGTCATTCAAGGTCAAATTTGTTGGCTTCAAAACATTGTTCGTGCTAAAACATCCAGTGTTATGTATAAAGTTCTTGGTTTCGGCGCTAGGTGGCAGAAAGTAGAACTAAATTGAAATGAACCGGCTAGGCAGGTAATTAAACGGCTAGGCAAGTAGTTAAACGTCATCGATCTGTCGCCGCCAAATGGCTTAATTCGCCGTTCAATTAACAGCCTAGGCACTTAACTAAACGGCGCCGTTCAACTAACGGCCTGAATGATATTCAGCCGTATCGTCTATTACAACATTTAATAAACTGGCTTAGGCAACTGGTTGACATTTAAGTACTACAAAACTTTTTCAAAATACTACCCAAGCAGAACGACATGGATGGGTTTAGGTTAGGGTTATTTTTTTTATGACCCCACAGAAACCCCACCCGGCAAATAGATTCGGTGGATCTAAAAAAAATCGTAAAAAACCTAAGTACCTAATAAAATTATACCATCAAAGTTGTTTTTTTCCGACGCCATATTGACCAAAGAGAATATGGAATATAGAGATATTGACAGCTTGGTGAGTTTCGGCGCTAGGTGGCAGAAAGTAGAACTAAATTGAAATGAACCGGCTAGGCAGGTAATTAAACGGCTAGGCAAGTAGTTAAACGTCATCGATCTGTCGCCGCCAAATGGCTTAATTCGCCGTTCAATTAACAGCCTAGGCACTTAACTAAACGGCGCCGTTCAACTAACGGCCTGAATGATATTCAGCCGTATCGTCTATTACAACATTTAATAAACTGGCTGGCTAATGCTTAGGCAACTGGTTGACATTTAAGTACTACAAAACTTTTTCAAAATACTACCCAAGCAGAATGACCTGGATGGGTTTAGGTTAGGGTTATTTTTTTTATGACCCCACAGAAACCCCCCCCGGCAAATAGATTAGGTGGATCTAAAAAAAATCGTAAAAAACCTAAGTACCGAATAAAATTATTCCATCAAAGTTGTTTTTTTCCGACGCCATATTGACCAAAGAGAATATAGAATATAGAGATATTGACAGTTTGGTGAGTTTTGGCGCTAGTGGCAGAAAGTAGGACTAAATTGAAATGAACAGGCTAGGCAGTTAATTAAACGGCTAGGCAAGTAGTTAAACGTCATCGTTCCAAGTCATTTGCCTAGCTGTTTGATCAAATGGCTGAATATCATTCAGGCCACTAGTTGAACGGCGCCGTTTAATTAAGTGCCTAGGCTGTTAATTGAACGGCGAATTAAGCTATTTGGCGGCGACATATCATTCAGGCCGTTAGTTGAACGGCGCTGTTTAGTTAAATGCCTAGGCTGTTAATTGAACGGCGAATTAAGCTATTTGGCGGCGACATATCTACTCGAAGCAGATACATAGATAAATAAGTAGGTACAGAGTGGATTATTTTATTTTGAATTTTTGAAATCCTTCGCGACGACGCGACGTGTGTGGTCTCATTCAATAACAATATCCGTAGGATTACTGGTATGTAGGTAGGTGACTGTCAGTATTATTAAAAGCAACAAAGTACAAACAACAAGGAAATGTAGTAGGTCTCTACACATAGGTAGATTAGGTAGGTGTATGACGTTAATGAATCGCTATTGTTAACACCAAATATGACGTTAATATGGAGATAACCACTATAGGTAACACTCAATGTTTATAGGTGAATATGGTAAATTTCTATTGTGTGTATAACTTTGCTGTTAACAACTAGTAGCGTAATCTAGTGGCACAATACAGAAATAAAATATTTTAAGCGCCATCTATCAGTTGTATTCTGAGGCTTTTTGTATACGAGCCTTGAACAAAATAAACTATGTAGGTATCTAAATCAAGTATGTAGAAATATTAATAATTATATAAAGATGGCGCGAATTTTAAGTTATGCAAAATTTTAATTAGAAAAACCGGCCAAGTTTTCCTTAGCCATTTCAATATCGAAGTAATATTTTTGGCTACCTAAGGTTTCCGGATGGTCATAAAAATAATAAACCTAACCTAAATAACTTAGATTGTTTTGACTGGTTAGGATTTCTGGGTGGTCAGATCCAGACCACAACCTTCCTAATTATTTGTCTAAGAAATGTAAGTTTTGCTGTTATTTAATTAGATATCATATACAGAATTGAATGATGCTAAAGGCAAAAGCGTGGGAAGTTAGTTGGATATGTAGTTAAATTAATTGAATGCTTCATGTAACGGCGCGTGGAGATCTCGTATCAAGCTCGTGCCATTCGCCAGCCTTGGTCCTTACCCTGATATATGGCGTCATAAAACATGCTCCAAGGATCAGGATCAACAAGGTCAACTACTCCTGCCCCTGACAAAATCCCCTTAAATATTTTATTATGATCAATTTAAAACCGTGACCTATCTTCCTTTACCCTTAACATCCTACTAATATTATAAATGTGAAAGTTTGTGAGTGTGGATGTATGTATGTATGTATGTTTGTTACTCCTTCATGCAAAAACTACTGAACGGATTTGGATGAAATTTGGAACACAGATAGTTTATAACCGGGATTAACATATATGATACTTTTTATCCCGATAATCCCGAAATTTTTGTTACGTTATATACTACGCGGACGAAGTCCGTGGGCACAGCTAGTCAATAATATACCTACCATCAATCGTAGTGCAGACATTCTGGGATTCAGTGATGCTGCACTACACACACAAGCTGATGTGTGACGTGAGATAAACTGGAAAAATAAATAATAAAATAATATTTTTAATGGTATGCTATGTAACTTGTATGAAAATTAAACAACGTTTGTTAGGTAGGTACTTACCTAGACTGTTTTTTTTTTTTTTTTTAATATTAAAAAAATATTTATATTACTGACTTATAAAAGCCCGGTTGCACTAAAAAGCTAAAAATAGCTAGGGGCCTTAAAATTTCTTTCATTTGCTGCCTGTGTCACTATCTTTACACTCCGTTAAAATCAACTCCTATCTACTCTCTCTATAGATGCTAAAATGCAATGGGGTCCTCATAACAAAAAATTGTCGGGTAAACTCAGCAATGCGGCATATGCTGTTTGCCCAATGAAATCCGAGATTTACCTATCAATAAGTTTAAAACCCTAATTAAAACTAAACTCAGTGCAAAGGGTTATTACAAAATCTCGGATTATTTGGATGATAAATCAGCTTGGGACTGAGCAGCTCAAATCTCGACGCCAATAATAATGTCAAAGCGTAGCGTGTCTTGCCCTACTAGACCGAATTATTTGTGTAATTCTTGGTAATATCAAAAGGCAACACACTGGAGCTATAATATTTATATCTACTACCCTTTGTAATTATTGATTATAAGCAACTGGCGATAAAAAAATTACAAATGTAAAAAGACAAACCCGCTGAGTTTCTTGCCGGATCTTCTCAGTCGAGGTCGCGTTCCGATGCGGTTGTAGATATAAGAAAAAAAATACGTAAAATTGACAATTTGTAAGTGCCCCGTAGGCCTAAACAAAATAAACGATTTGAATTTGAATATACGTCCTCTCACTTGAATTGGCACCGACTCCAAATGAAAGAAATTGTAAGGTCCTTAGTTTTTTTTCAAGCTTTTTAGTGCACCCAAGTTATTTTCAAGGCGGTTAAAATTTTAAATATTTGTTTTCCTGATTATTAGTGATTAAGTATGTATTGAATTGCCGGTAACAGTAAATAATCCATATCTCTCAAACTACTCAACCGATTTTGATGAATTTTCTATGGTTCTACCTGGAGAATACCCTTTCAGAAGAGAATTTTCAAAGGTTCTCAATTGACGAAGAAAGCAGTGAACATACAATAAAAAGGTGGAAGGTGGTTTGGAAGTGGATCAAAATATACGACAGAACCTTATCTGCTAGAACTCTACAGTTACTGCTTGGGACAGTAGAGTAGTAATAGTACCTAATATTCCTATCGCTGTTGTCTTTAGAGGTATATTTTATTGTTTATATTTCAAAGCGGTTTACTATTAACTTTATTAAAATGAATAACGGAACCAGATTTTTATGTGTTGATGAAATATTGCATTACTATAGCAGGACCGTAAATTTAATAATGAAGTGATTGCTCTAATAAATCGGCTACAAGTGCCATAATGTACTCTGCAGGTAGGGGCTAAAGACATAATAGCCGTAGCGCCCAAACGTTGCGTCCTCGTCCCCGTAGCGCGTGCGGCGCGCGACGGGCGCATCCGCGCGACTCAGTACATGATTTGCTTTGGCTGCGTACGCGCACCGAACAGTCCCACTTGCCGCGCTTTTCAAACTACGAGGATATATCGCGGTCTCGACACATTTACTAACAATTTGTTACAGTTTTACTAACATTAAAGTTTTAAAATTACGCTAATTTTAATCGACTGATTTTTGATACAGAAATACTGTATAAATGTAGTGATTTTTTTTAGTAAACATGAGATATTCCATTAAGTGCGATGTGTGGCTCCGGTGAAGATAGTGCGCAGGAGTGAATTCAGCGACGTCGGCGCTGGTCAGCGGGCACAATGAGCGCGCCGCTGAATTGGCACAAATGGCTAGTGTTGTCGCTGGTCGGATTGGCTTTGTCCGCTCGGCCAATTGGTTGCGATTACAGTTCCATCACCGAGAAATTTGGAGCGGAAGCTGTGGCTCGATGCAATGAAAAATGCCCGTTCCAGGTTCGCTCATTATACAATTTTAGTTTCAATTGCGGCTTCAGTTGCGTGCACAGAGTATTTTGTATGTTGCGAGCTATCATCCGTATTTTAATGAGTAATCAATATTTATTGGGTTACTTTTCATAACAAAATAATTAAAGTAAGTGGGTGTACTTACTCAAAGGGTGTTAGTTACTGGGCGTATCTTAATAGTAAGGTATGCTTGACGCGGTAATTGATAAAATTTGCAATAAATAATAGTGCTTTGGTCGAAGATTAAAACGACGATCGTCATTCAAGAGTGGTTTATTTGCGGCGGCTACTGAGCAGGTTCAACGCACAACTAAGTAATTGTCGACAATTAGCGATCCACTGTAATCAACGCACACATTCTAAATATAGATCGGCGTCCCCAAACAACTCTGATGTCTTTTGGGCTGGATAAGTTCTTGCATATTTCTTAAGACAATGCAGGGTACATCTATTTGGCCTTGGCTTATAATGCTTCTTAAAATAAGTGATCTCAGTGTTTTAAGTTTAGAAACTGCCAAATTAAGATGACATGTAAGAGGTAGAGGCCTTCAGTAGGGTATGCTGGATCTAAAACTAAAACAAGAATTTAGTGAAGTAAGAAATTGGTTCGCTAAGTATGGTTTATTTAAAAAAAATCCTTTCTTTAGCTAGGATTCTAGAAAAAAAAAACAGAATTAAAATAATTTTGATATTTCTTGACGGGTGTGTTATCAAATACGCAAGCACCTACAGATGTTGGTATATAAAAAGTTTAAAAAATCCGAAATGTGATAAACCGCAAGCGGATATCACATTTCGTCGGGTTGAAGCCTTCGAAGTTCAACCAAACCGATTCCGGTCACACGCTCGCAAAAAGAAAAGGATAAAATTCATTATAAATTATTGCTATCTTCTATAGTATACCTTGTCCTAGTTAGCTGTGCTAGCAAGTGTAGTCGATCTAGGATATCCAGTAGGTACCATATATAGGTAGATACGTATGGTAGGTACGTATACGGACCATGTCACTTATTGACGCGATTGTATCAAGAGATAAATCCAAGGGGTTATTGCAAACTCTGATCACTACAAAAGTTTTCGTAATTCATCATTTATTTACGCGTGTAGAGTGTCAAAACAGTATAATTACAATACAATACAATACAAATTATAAAAAAAATATAAAATGATTTTGGCGTGTTGACGTCCAACTCCTAGCCACGGGCCTCTCCTTACTACGAGGGGGAATCAGGACGTAATCCACCATGCTGGCCCAGTGCTGGTCGGCGGATTTCGCATTTCTTTCGAAAATCGGTAAGATTTTCTAAGACATGCAGGTTTCCTCACGACGTATTACAACAAATTATCCTGATACCTATACTAGTTGATTTAGATATTTTAAATGCGGACGTCACGTGGACTTAGGTACGTAGGTATGTATATCATTTATGTTACACAGCGAATGTTATCTCAGTTACGAATCGGTCCTTAATTGTAACAGGTAGGACAAATTATCTCGCTCCGGTGAGCTTGCACCGACCGTATCGCAACGGAAGTTATCAGGATTGACTCCGTTCAACACATCCCTAAAAAACAGTCCTCATTAACTGCGATATTCTAGTTCTATAACAAATATTTTGTTTCAGAATCGAACCGGTGATGGACATTTTGATGTGACCTGCGGATCTGACTGTAGTGTGCAACAGGTGAGTTTATCTCTTGAATACTGTTCGAGCTATGATAGATTACACCTAAAAAAAACTAGTCACAATAGGCATGTAAATATATAGTTGTGTAATAAAATGCGGTGCCCTTAAGTATCATTGTCTTGTAGTTAAAATAAAGTATGCAATTAATAGGTAAGTCCCTATGACATATTTATCTCAATAAATGAAAAGTCGTCGTCGCCTATAGTCGTGAGCGCTTAGGCCTCATACTTGACAATTTGTCAAGAATGGACAAACAAGTTACAATTACTTAGATATCTGTTTCTCGAGCATAATTTTGGTGAATTTTCACTGATCATTTGTCAAATTTTACCTATCACCTATCGCTGCTCGTGAAACGAAAATTGTCGCATTTTCGCCCGTCACTGACAAATATGCAACTCGTCAAATAGGTCCCTGATATCATTCAGTTACATATGTAATAGGTTTTCAATCATTACCACCCAGGTTTGTTTACAATTGCATAGTAAGTAGATCTCGTAGTGGGTGATGACTGCATCTGAGGCATGTTTAATTATTACAATAGTAAGAAGTCAAAAGTGATGGATCATAACTACGCATGCGCGAGTCGTAAAACCCAGTGAACCGATAAGCCTGTTTATTGTATATTTTATATTCTCTCAGTATTGGGTAACTCATTTTTACGATTTTGTAGCGGAAATCTGAGCGCTATCATGATGTAGGCTCGGTTTAAACATTTTGTTTCCCCCCGTCTCTCTGATTATTATATAGTTATTCGGTTCTAGTAGAAGTACGTCTTCTTAACATTTAAAATATATAGTTTTATTTGAAAAGGTATTGTGCTGAAATAGGGCATAACCGTGAGTTCGCACTGGACGAAACATGTACTCGAAACAAGCTGTGGTCTCTATTTTTTGTTATCATAAAATGGAGACAACAATATGTTTCGTGAACATGTTTCGTCCAGTGCGAACTCACGGTTAGACATAAATTATTTTATTTAATTAGGTTATGTATTTTCGTTTGAGGATTGGTCCAATTTAATAAGGCTTATCATATTTAATAGGAAAAGGATAATATATCTTCAGGATGTGTCCGTTAGACAGTGAGCTGTAGATGAATATCGGGGGTTGCGCTTGCGCAGCCACGGCAAAAGTAACTAAGTATTAGGTAGGTAGGTGAATGATATATTTTATAATTACTGCCCGATAACCAAATCACAGTGACCTCATATAAGATATAAGGTATTTAATGAATACTGCTTCCAAAACATGCGATAAATACCTGGTATTCAGATTATTAATATTTACAACTCTAGCACTTATTTTGAATGACAATTCCCTGACAGCTTCTTGACAAGTAAATGGGTTTACAAAAGGACAATAGTTCTGAGGTACCTGCCATGTGCATAAACTGGTTCGTTAACACATTCCGGATTCTTTTGTTGCCTACTTGTTTTGAATAGTTGCTGGAACACATTTTAACAGTAACTACTCATATATGATACACCAACTGTACTTTACTCAATGTAGAAATTAAATTATGTATACCTACCCTAGCATAAGCTCGCTCTCCCAACAATCTAATCTAACATTCTATCTGTGTACTTAACTATATTTTTGGATTCCTATTTTAAATTAGTTATATTGGGAACAAAATTCCATCGGCGAAATGTGGATGAAACTGCAATGGGTTGCATTGCAGTTACATCCACATTTAGCCTACCTACCCCTTGGGTGAATACAAACTTTTTTTTTTTTCTTATAAATTTGTTCCCAAAAATACATGATATGTTAATCTACTATATAAAAATAAGTCGGGTTTTCCTTCCTGACGCTATAACTCCAGAACGCACGAAGCGATTTCTACGGTTTTGCATTCGTTGGAAAGGTCTCGGGCTCCGTGAGGTTTATAGCAAAGAAAATTCAGGAAAATTTTCAACAGAACGCGGACGGAGTCGCGGGGCACAGCTAGTCTTCTACTATATAAAAATAAGTCGGGTTTTCCTTCCTGACGCTATAACTCCAGAACGCACGAACCGATTTCCACGGTTTTGCATTCGTTAGAAAGGTCTCGGGCTCCGTGAGGTTTATATCAAAGAAAATTCAGGAAAAAATTCAACAGAAAAGCGCATTTCACGCGGACGGAGTCGCGGGGCACAGCTAGTATTTTATAATAACTATTAAAATTAAATTTTTGAACTTAATGTCCATATTCAGATTTTAAATTAGGGCCTAGTGTGCATATACGAAATTCCCCTGCCAATCCGCGTTACAGTTATGTTATCCATCACAATAACACAAAAACTGACATAAAACGGCTTGTTCCCTCAGAATTTAGACAGCTACTACTGGTTTACGTCAAAATTATCAGTTACGGCCAATTTACGGCCTGTTGTAACTTGGCGCAAAAAATTCAAGTGGCTAGACGGGGAGGCGCGGCGTGCAGAGCTGCGTACGCGCACCCCTCGAAGAGAGCCAATTGACTTGTTTCCATTTATTATTATTTGTTACCGTACTAATAATATTACTGTGGCAATATGTTATTTAAATGACACTTCTTATTGTTATTATGACCACTTATTTTTATATTTGGTCGAATTCATACTCAAAGTTATTTTTAAACTAGCTGTGCCCGCGACTTCGTCCGTGTGTAATTTAACTTACGAAAATTTCGGGATTATTCATCCCCTATTTTCTCCCCTTGGGGGTAGAATTAATCAAAATATTTTCTTAGCGGATGCCTACGTCATAACATCTACATGCCAAATTTCAGCCCGATCCGTCCAGTGGTTTGGGCTGTGCGTTGATAGATCACTATGTCAGTCAGTCAGTCAGTCAGTCAGTCACCTTTGAGTTATATATATTTAGATTTCCCAAGATTACTATTTTCTTCAGTCGATAAACGAACTAGTCTATTGTTAAGTTGGGACTTGATCCTGCTTGGAATTCATCCATTCGTCAACAGTGGAATATGTAATTATTTTCTTCAAACTTATGGGTGGTACCGCACCAATCCATCCCTGATCGATTGAGTGCTCTATCTATATTAAATGTAGGATTTGTCGATCTACGTCCTATCTCCTTCTATAAACGGTCGATCCATCGATCGACGGTCTACCGATTGGTGTGGTCACACCCTGTGTTATCTGTGTAGATTAAAGTAACGAACTTCTTCGAAGACAGTGCATTATTACTTCCCACGTTTTTTTTAATTGTTGAAAACTCTCTTTTGCTTAACATCAGTCATCGCTACACAAGGTGTGTTAGACAGAAAGCAACGAATGCATCGCCTGTGTTTGCTAGTTTCCTACGTTTGTTTACGCGTTGCATGAGAATATGTTTACTTTTGTAAATAGTTCCTGTAAGAAAGCTCTTTGCGTGTAGTTTATCTAATAGTCACACTTTGTGCTTATCCAATTAAATGAATGCCTCAATCCAACATTGCATTTTCCAAGAATATTATTAGTAACATCTAAACAGATCAAGGAATTTTAGGAGTTAAAATTGGAATATTGAAACAATACTTAACCTAGCTGTCTGAGAAAACATTAATTTTTAGTATGGCGCATACAAATAAAGCAGTTCTCAGATTTATAGCGGTTAGCCTGGAATTTGGCAATATTAATGTATTTGAGAATGTGACAGTCCTCGCTTTGATTGTAGATGCGAAATTTTCATACAGTTATACAGTTTAGTCAGTGGGATTTTTCAACTGATTTACGGAGATAGGAGAACAATAAATGATTAGCCAGATGGAGTAGCAGATACTTATCATTGAATACGTTCCTTGATATTTTATGTCATATAGAACGTGCTTTTTATAGCATCAATGTGCCGTCTGTTATTCGTTATGACGACCGCCTGGCGCAGTGGTTCGAGCGTAGGCCGCTCGGCTCACTGCACATGGTGGTTGCAGGTTCGATTCCCGCCGGGGCATATTACGGAAATGGCCTTTTCGTAATTTGCCCTGGTCTGGGTGTCATGGGATCGCCCCCAGTCCATTGTACGGTGCCCATAGTACAAGCATTGCTTAGTTTGGGACCATACAGTTGGTTTGTCAGTCTGGCGATATAAATATATATGTATATTGTCCAGCAGAGTGGTTGAGTCTCTTGTATGGTGTGATGATGTTCGGTGGTCATCCGCGAAGGCGCGGCGGGTGCCCCGGGCCGCGGCGCAGTCGCAAGGGTCGCGTGAGACTCGACGCCGGATGGACGCAGGAAGGAAGCTACTAGTTGCCAGCCTGCTCCCCTCGGATCTATTTTAGAGTTCATTCGTTTTATTCTATCCTTTTAGAGAACATGCTCTTGATTGTTCGGGAAATGCAGATTGTTGTTTATTAGAGTTTGGGGTCTGGTACCACCACATTACGCTTGCTAGTTTTCCTGCTCGAATCAAAATCAAAATGTAGGCGCACGTTTATTTATATAATTGCTAATCTTGTTTTTATTATGGCAAGCTGAATTCATATTGTTCACTATACCTACATGATTAAAATCCTTTGCACCTAACCTAACCCTGTGGTAATTAATAAATATACAGGATCATGATACGATAGGTATAAAACTAGAAAGGTAATATCAATTTCAAATTTATTTCTGTGTATGTAATATGAAATAACAATAGCAGGTACCTGTTGGTAAATCTACATGTATCTAACGCCATTCTAGCTTAAAGTGACCCTCGTATGATTACGGCACTCACTCATGTTGAGGAATTCAATCCCCTTTGCGCGCTCCGTTGGGTTCGAATCGGAAATGAGCAATCGCCTATCGGAAGTAAAGGTATTGCGACCGTTTCATAATTTATGTGTGAAAGATCACTCGCTCGTGAAGCGATTGCTGGACATTTTGTTCAAAAAACTATTTGAATTTAAAATTAGGTAGCTTATAACCTCAATAATTGTATAAAATATTGCATATGCGCCTTACCGCCTTGGCGTCAGGTGCATTCATGAATATTCTGAATACTAATGCAATTTTTGTAAACAAATTTAGGCCTGGGGTCAATAATCGAGTCAAACTCGGTTCCCACAGGTCAGGTCATGAATATTCATGTTCAAATTATGAAAATAATTCCGGTTTAGTAGTAGTAGGTATACAATCGAGTTAAATATAACACGCGTTTTAACAAAGTTAAGTTACTGCTTTGGGAAATAACATACCTACTTATCTTCATAACATTTTTTGTTCACTTACAAGAAGAAGGACCTGCGACTCTTTCTCATGAGAACTTTTTTCTGATGCGTACGAAGAACGCGATGTCGTGTAAGCACCAATTAGAAAACTAATTGAAGTAAGTGCGATATGAAGACTCAGCCCTTCAATTAGATACTTAATACGCAATTATTAACTGCTTATTTATCATTGACTTTGTTTTTAACCCCCGACAAAAAAGAGGGGTGTTATAAGTTTAACTGTGGCATCGTAGTGCCCAAGCGGATGATCCGATTTCAATTTTTGTTTTTTTTTTGTTAGATAGGTATTCTGATCGAGAGTGTTTTTAGCTATGTTTAATGAAAATCGGTTCAGCCGTTTGAAAATTATCAGCTCTTTTGTAGTCGTCGCATCGGGGGACCCCAGATGCGACGAGTCAAAGTTTAAATTTTAGTTAATTATATGACTGAATCGACAAAAGATTATCTTGGTAGCAACTGTCAGGCTCCTGAATTAGCGTGACAAAGACCTTGCAATTTCTAAATTAGTCACCCGCGGGCAAATTTTAGCTACACTCTAATTGTTGTGCCTAATTCAATTGCTAGGTGACTAGGACTAGTGTTTCTTTATTCAACCTTCTTGGTTCTAAACCCCTAACTGTAGTTTCTAGCGCTAATTGAGAGCCAGACGGCTTAATTCCTTAATCGCAGCCTGAAACATTCCTTTTTGGCATGCACTGCGTCCTTTGTTCGTGTGGGATTTAGAACTTTAGGATCGTATGTTGAAGGTTGGCAATTATTTGAATTGATTCGGTACTTGAATCATTTTATGTGCAAAATTGCTTTTCTGTAAGCCATTGGGCTTCCGATAATCTTTATAGTAGAACTCGGTTAACAAAGGGATTTGGGATTTGATGACAATGTGTGTGAGACAACAAACATTGCAATCAAGGTTGGTTTGTTGGTGATTGGAGCCTTCCAATCCTACTAATATTATAAATGTGAAAGTTTGTGAGTGTGGATGTATGTATGTTTGTATGTATGTATGTTTGTTACTCCTTCACGCAAAAACTACTGAGCGGATTTGGATGAAATTTGGAACACAGATAGTTTATAACCGGGATTAACATATAGGATACTTTTTATCCCGATAAGCCCGAAATTTTTGTTACGTTAAATACTACGCGGACGAAGTCGGGGGGCACAGCTAGTAATTTATATTAATGTTTATAAATAATAAAGGCTTCGTGAATCCGGAACAAACATTCTAAGTATTGTAGGTATACCTACTTGAAGGGCATGTGGTAAATTAATAACGGATTACAATCTGAATAACCATAAGTAGCTTTATTAGGAAAACGGAAAAAAACAGATGATTATGAAGATAATTACGATCCTATGGGTAGGAAAAAAGAATTTATAAGCTGAAATGCAAGTAATGTTAAATTACAACTTTTCTGCCAAAAGTCGGGTACAAAAGTAGTTTGGGCTATATTTAATACTAGCTGTGCCCCCCGACTTCGTCCGCGTAGTATTTAACGTAACAAAAATTTCGGGATTATCGGGATAAAAAGTATCCTATATGTTAATCTCGGTTATAAACTATCTGTGTTCCAAATTTAATCCAAATCCGTTCAGTAGTTTTTGCGTGAAGGAGTAACAAACATACATACATACATCCACACTCACAAACTTTCACATTTATAATATTAGTAGGATAAATAAATCGTAAAGAAATGCATGGCTATGCTTATGATAAAGAAGTGCATTGGGCTTCGTCGTCGCCCGCTAATTCCTATTTCCTCATTAGCCTGCCCCGCTTGCGAGTTGCGCTGCGCCTGCGCCCATTCAATAGCCCCCCGGCACCCGCCCCGCCCCGTCCCGCCACGCCGCCGCCCGCCCACTCCGCGTGTCGCGTCTCAACACTCATGATGCCAATCCGTTGAACAAAATTGCCAAGAGTGCACTAGGGTTCAGCCAAGTGTTTTGATTTATTGCCCATTTATTGGTCACTTATCCGGTGGGCTTGGAATAAAAATATCCTGATGTCATCGCGTAGGGTATCACTGAGATAAATAACATCGCTGCCCATGTATTTTAAGTGTATCTTTCCCTAACGGTTTCTAACTGCTTTGATGGAAAATCAACCTCAATTCCTGTGAAAGGATTACGTATACGTATTTTTAACAGATATGAATATAACTAGATACCTCCAACGATTTACAAGTAAAGCAATCTCATTATAAATTATCTAATTAATAGGGTTATAAACCTCTACCTATCTATTCTAACTATACAAACATGATTAGGTCGTCTATCAAGCCCCCATTGACCCAGCGTAGCGCCGACTATTCATTCGACTGATAAAGGCTAACCACAGCTACTATATAGAGAAGAGTGGATAGCTCTTGAGGCTGGAGAGCTACGGAGGCGGCGGGAAGCACTCCGCGCCGGTGGGCCCCAATTTGCTCCAGTATTATCCAATTGCCAGAATAAAATGGTTGGCGTGGGCCAGCGCGTGACCTCCTCACATATTTTGAAATTCAACCTCTTTTCGATCTAACCAAATCCTACTTCCTACTAATATTATAAATGTGAAAGTTTGTGAGTGTGGATGTATGTATGAATGTATGTATGTATGTATGTTTGTTACTCCTTCACGCAAAAACTACCGAACGGATTTGGATGAAATTTGGAACACAGATAGTTTATAACCGGGATTAACATATAGGATACTTTTTATCCCGATAATCCCGAAATTTTTGTTACGATAAATACTACGCGGACGAAGTCGGGGGGCACAGCTAGTAACACATAAATGTTTAAATCACTTCAGTCTTTCATAATTACTAATCGTAATTCGATATGATTCATATAGGATTTCATTGAGATTTATATATGGTTCTCATTCAAATCGTATTGGTCAGACTTTTAAAGGTGCGCTGTCAATTTTAAAATTATTTGTTTGCTTTATATTGTAACTGATCTAAATAGTTATCTACAGTTACTTACTTACTCAAATTGCTAAATAGTTATTACTGAAACCATAGTATGGGTCCAGCAGGTATTGTTTGTTATTTACTACTGTTAATATTTTTTAAACTTTATCCCAATTGTTTGTTTATTAAATTGGAACATACAGTGCATTGTCTATTATAGTCTTAGAAAATAAGCAGGCGAGATCACTTGTACTATCATCAGCTCCTCAGCTCGTGTTCAACACATACCTAATCTCAGTTGCCAATAAACAATTTGTGAAATAAATGTGGGATGCGTTATCACAAAGTGTATCAGAGGTCAATAACGAACGAAACGTATACAGAAAAACGGCGACAAGTTGGTTTTACCACTATTGGCGCCTATTTACAAATCAAAACAGATAACTTCTCAGTCTTAATTAATTTAAATAAAAACTGCAAATGTGTTCACACATTCTAGTTATGAAGTAGGTACCGAGATAGCGTTGTTGTGGGGCATCGGAGTTGCTATGTCAGTCGAGAAAATAGTATGTAATTAAATAAATATTTTTATCGAATGATGATAAATAAATTGATGTTACCTACCTACTAATTTGGTAACAAAAATGACTCTCACAGCTTCAGATCTGATTCTACAATTAGCATCCCAAGATTTATTATTTATATTATTTCATTGGCATTGGTAGCTCAGAAGAGTCAGAAGTCGAAGGGTTTTATTATCTCTATGAAAGCTGCAAGGCCGCGACTAATTATGATTATTATAAATGGTGATGAGTGATGACACACTAGCTGCTTTGAAGCTGATGCATGTGCATTTGTATAGACAATGTCGGTATGACGACCTAAGGATGCTTGTTCTATTCAGAAACAACTCGATTTGGCAGTAAATACTTAAGTAATGGGTTTCTCATTTGATCTCGTCGGTTTAGTTTCAGTTAATGACTACGAAGATTTGTATTGCCTTTTAGTGTCTACTGGTATTCACTCTTTACTGCTTTTATTGTATGGTATAGTTACTTTTATTTATGTCTTATAGGTAGTTCCGATTAAATCAATAATTTAATTTCTATAAAACAATTAAGCAAGCACATTATCCGTGAGTGCTTTCACATAGTCGCGCGTCCGGCGCGCGCCTGCGCTCCCAATTGGACTTCCGAGCGCGTTTCCGAAATCGCTCCAACAATGAAGTGACGCGACGATTTTAATGATTCCAGAGGGAGTAGTTATTGTTTTGTTATTATTAGGGCACGAGACAGGAAGCCGGCTAATTAGCCGTTCATTTACTCTGTAACTTCATTAGTTTTATTTTATTTTCTGAATGCTCAATTGCTTGGTTACCTCAAAGTACGTTGTTGCAGGAAACTGTAGTGACTTATTTTTGAGATATAATTTTTGGACACATTCCCCGTTATTTAATAGAATACATATGTATGTAATATTGACACCCGTTTGGTGCAGTCGTTCGAGCGTAGGTCGCTCGGCTTATTGCACCGGGTGGTTGCGGGTTCGATTCCCCCGGGGAAAATTTCGGAAATGTCCTTTTCGTAATTTGCTCAGCTTCGGGTGTCACTGGGTGCCCCCAGTCCGTTGTACGGTACCCATAGTACATGCGTTGCTTAGTTTGGGACCATACAGTTGGTGTGTCAGTCTGGCAATATTTATATATTATTTATTAATACATATACTTACCTATAAGTACCTACAAAGTACGCTTTCACTTAGGTTGTCTGTACTTAGGTCTTGTTTATTGTCGAAAGTGGAAATGAATTCATCCGTCAGTTTCAAATATTAATAAATTGGGCATGGAGGGTGCGTTAGGGCGTGGTGTTGTGACAACCATGGCGGAAGAGACGAGTTAGCAAAGAGCACCTACAAATATAAACGCTATAACAAACGTCAATATCTATTAAACGTTATATCTAAAAGAGACAAATAGGTACATTTCTCGAAATGGGTTCTGTTTGCTTATAAGTATGCAAGTGATGTATCACTTGTCCGAGATCTAACGTTAAACGACAGTTTGATCCCATCGGGATAATTGTTGGCGTTCCATTTTTGTTTGATGGGAGTGCGTGTGCGCAGGCCGCGACCCGCAATTATACAGCCGAAACAAACGGCACAGATCGCGCGCGCACTTGTCATATGCATCCGTTTTAATTGTTCTGCGTATTGTCGCTCGCACTGAATGGAACTTGGGTGACTCAGACCCTGAACCGAGTCTGTGCATTTTTGTGTATCATTCCATGGCGCCCACACTCACACTCTGATCTAATTAAGTACCTTCTCTATGCATACTTGACTTTATTACGAGTATTATTTATCTAGCACATAATAGTTGCATGCATAAAACTTGGTGAATAATCAAGGTTACAGAAGAAACTCAAAGACATACTTAACTAAAAATTATGTAAGTAATACATACCTATAGGTAATAGAATAATGTTATGTTTGTAAACACTTAATTCGATTTCTTTATGAATATTTCGATTTATTTATTAAGTTCGACACTATCTGGTATTCTGTTTTGTCTTTTTTTACTAAACGCTTTGTTATTACAACTAATATTTGTTGTAATTACAATTGTAATTAAAAAACACTAAAAGGGATAGGTAATAGAAACTACAAAAAAATGTTGCCGTTATTTTTTTCACAGCAGTGTACTCTCTCAAATTACTTGCAATGTTTTGTTACGTTACAATTTGCGTTAAACGCTACACAAACTTTTTTGGCTATAGATCTAGTTTATGGTTCGCGATGGCTGCATACTGCATAATTATGATTACATGAAGAAGTCCTTAAAGATGTCATATTATTATAACAATACGTTGCACTTGTGGCGACCGGCAGTCACCATCCGTAAAGGACCCCACTCGACCGTGAAAATCCGTTACAAACTTTATAAATTAAGATCCCGTGGGAATTGTCGTTAACACCACTTATCGTACTCACCTAGCCTCAGATGGTATACTCGTCTCATGGAGGTAAACGAATTTTTGTAGACCAAAATGTATTAAAATGATTATAAAAAATTTAAACAAAAAGCTTTGTTTGCACGTGAATGGAGTTGGAAAAGGTTTCTATTTCATGTCTGTTTAGCTTAAAAGCTGAGCAGCTGACCATGTGTGCACGTGTGAAGATGTAAACACACGCGAAATTCATTCTTCTGCACGTAAC
Source organism: Notodonta ziczac (assembly GCA_918843915.1). Lineage (NCBI taxonomy): Eukaryota > Metazoa > Arthropoda > Insecta > Lepidoptera > Notodontidae > Notodonta > Notodonta ziczac. The sequence continues at coordinate 6,960,358 of OU974047.1, forward strand.
AATTTAAAACACATGAAAGGGACTTTATAGTCTTATAACTGAAGTTCCATGATTTCGTATCAAACACAAATGCTTACCAGTTATTGAAATTAGTCTCAATTATCCATTCATTTCATAAAACAAACAAAGAATTTGTAAATTGTGGTAGTTGGCTAATGGAATTAGAGCCCGCACTGGTGAGCACAAGTCAAGTCACTTTTTTAATTAGGAAGCTTATGTTCACTTCCGTAATTACTTAGATTGTTTTAATTGCGCTATCTTATTTGTTGATATGATAAATTATGGAAAGTACCATTAAGTATGTTTTTTATTTTTCAATGAATTAGATGATCAATCAATAAGAAATAGCGTTCAATAATGTAACGTAAGTATCTTTGTTACAGTGCAAACTAGGATGCAGTCTATGGCAAGAAGGATTAGAAAACTCGTGCCAAATCGTTTGCGTAAGTTTTGTTCACAACTTTAATATTATTGTTTCACCAAAGTTGCTGCCTATTATAATTTTTCAATAGTCATTCTTATTCCAGAATGTTACATCGGAATCCGTGTTCTCTCGAGAACTGTACTGCGTTATGGGTTGCAACGAAGCTTTGAACACTTACTTTCAGAAATTGAGAGGTAAGAAAATACAAGTTGCTGTAAGATTGCTTTTCGGTTGAAATTATATAAAACTAGCTGTGCCTGCGACTTCATCCAAACGTTCGTTCGTGGAATTTTAATTGTTGATTAAGTGAAAATCCCCTCAAAATCGGTCGAGCCGTTTCGGAGATACTATTGGATTACATGTCATTGTGTATTTTTTCAAAAATGTAAGCCTAAACTACTCCTTATAACATCAGCTATCTGCCAGTGAAAGTCCCGCAAAATCGGTCAGCCGTTTGGAGATTACCCGGAACAAACATACAGACAACAATTTTTTAAATCACACAGACAACGTTTTTGTTATACGTACTTTCATATGCATTTAGTGAAAAGGTGTTATTTTGATATTACAAACAGACACTGCAATTTTATTTATAGATAATTGTTTTTCCCATAGAGTTGATCGGGACCCCGCCCGCGCCTGCACTGGTGGCGGACAGTCTGACCGCCACCTCGCTCTCGTTAGTGTGGGAGGCTCCCAATTTGGGCAACTTGAGTTACATGGTACAGTGGCGCTATGAAGAGCTGCCGGGCACCTGGCAATATTACTCAAACACCAGCGATTCGGATCAATCCATTATACATGTTGACAATTTACGACCGTATACTAAATACCGAGTAAGTGTTGTTTTCCAATTAGACCGTAGATAAATACGACTCATGGCTAAACCATTATGATGACCAATGTCAAGATGAGTTTGGAGTGTTGTGCGCGCGACAATGACCCTAAAATGTATTGCATATACTTAAAAATTACTAAATTAAAGTGTTGCTGGGCTTGTCATGTTTTCGATTGCAATGTATTACCAAAACATAAATATTTGTGCGAACCATCTATTTCTGAGTGTCACCAATTTGTCTGACCAAGTCTGACACCAATGATCACAGATTGATGTCAGAGTGATTGGTAAGTACCTACCTAAATGGACCGGAAGTAGAACTCTACCTTAGCTTTTTGGACTAAGATTTTCGTGATAGCGTTTCCCCTGGGTTTGTACTGGACGAAAAATTGACACAAAATAGGTACCTATAGATACTCTATTGTTATATCTATTTTCAACCGACTTCGAAAAGGAGGAGGTTCTCAATTCGTGTGTATTTTTTTAATGTTTCTCATATAACAACAAAAACTAGAGCCGACAACGTGTTTTGTGTGAACGTTTCGTCCAGTGTAAACGTAGCGTTTGATCCTGAACATGGTTATCATCAGTTCAGGGTAGCGATATTCCTTTCGCGGCGGGGCGGTCCCGGGGAGCCGGTGTACTCGGCGCCGTCGGTGGTGATCTCGAGCCTCGAGAGCGGCACGCCGCAGTCGCCGCCGACGTCGCTGCGCGCCGCCGCGCCCGACCCCAGCCGCGTGGCCATCTCCTGGGAGCCGGGGCCCTTCCCCAACGGCCCGCTCATATCCTACGTGCTGCGGCTCACTGACACGCAACCGAACACCAATGACGCTCTAGAGGTAGGCATATACACTCTAGCCACGACCTCACGTCGTCGTTACGACTTCCAATCTAGCCTACTCGGGGCAAATTTCGGAAATGGCCTTTTTTCCGTCTATGCGAAAAAGGACGCTATGTTCCTGAAAAAGTGCGAAAAAATTGGGTATTTTCTCCACTGGACTTTCGCAGACATATAATGAGGTTGTGTTGAGGTGTATAGGGTGTATGGGAGAATAAAGAGAAATGAGGTTTGAATTTGCAACATGAGTTTCAAAGTGTTATGTGACCAAAGAGATCGATCGCAAAAGTTTATGTATATTTCTCCAAATATAATCTTATTTCCAATCCAGTCACTCGCACTAGGGTAGGTTTTGGGTTGCAGGAGTGCGTGTGGGTTGTTTCGAGTGAGGCTAGTGCAAGTTTATTTTCACAATCGAAATATTAACGCGTACGATGCGTTAATCTCGTTCAGCGCTTTGATTGGTTGAAGCGTTTGGAATTCTCCAATCGCAGCGCTACACGCCTGCACACTGCATCCAATTGTATTTTATACGTTCCAGGACATGCCGGCATCGAACAACACGTTGTTCTATATGTTTCAAAATCTCGCTCCGGCTCGTGAGTATGAAGTGTCGGTTGCGATGCGAAACGCGGTAGGGGAAGGACCCAGAGCGTATGTCAGGATATCCACACCGCCTTTGCCTACTTGTGAGTGTGAAACTTGCCAGTTGTGTATATCTTATATTGCATGTTATCGCACGGACATAAGGTGCGTTGTTGCTGCACATGGTAGGTATTTCACGCGGGTACCTATACATGTTATCGTATCACTGTTATGTTGAGGACCTTTGATCGTCTATGTATCTCTTCATTTCTGCTTAGAATAGTCCTAAGCATTAGCCCACTCCTTAACTCTCTAAGTGATTTTGAGCCTTCTTATGAGGCCCATAGTTAGCGCCCACTTTTCAGTGGCATAAGTCATCACCCCTATTGGCTAAATGCTTTGCTTATACGTATTGTAGACCTTATTCCGTGGGTATTAAGTATGTAGAAAATAACATTTTATCACTTGTTGTTATTTCAGCTGTATCCAGTCAGCAGCCAATTTTGATTCTGGGTGGAGACCAAAATATATTTGCAGCGCCTGCTAACGATATGCTATCAGATCCAATAGAGTTGTACAGCACTGAGCATTCTATCACAGGTTCGTAGCTATATACATATTATGATCGGAAATACACAACTCTGGGAAGCTATTCTTAGCATTGATAATTCGATATATCGTGACATTTGAAGGGTGGAATCCTACTCTATATTCCATCTTTTATGCCGTTGTATCGATCAATTTTGTAGGATTCGACACTGCTAAGAGAAGCACCCCTGAGGTAGCATCAATTAAATTCATGATAATATTACATACTCGTTCAAAGCGAGACGTAATGAATATGTACCAGGGGCTAGTCTGTTAATCGCTCGAACTCGCCCTCCCGTGCCAACCGATTTCCAGTAAACATCGCTCGATAGAATGGTTAGTGGCCTCTGGAATACTGTCAAAACTGATGTATTGCTAGTCGAGTGCAACTTGAGCGAGATTCGAGCAGTTATCAGAATTGGACCCTGGTTCTGCGTTCAATATGTAGTGGTCAAAGAATTTGTAATCAAAACTCTTTGGTAGTGGACGAATACGTCAATTGCCGATGCTATATTTGTGATGTACAGTACTGTAACTATATATTTTTCTAAATGTATTGCAATCGACAATCAACAGGTGTCGGTCTGGACATATCAAGCGACTCCCTTTTCATATCGGTATCAAATGGACACGTGTTCCGAAGCTCATTGTCCAAGAAAAGCCATTCAGTGCCGATCCTGTCGCCCGTCACCTATAAACCTCAAGACTTGTCGGTGGACTGGCTTAACAGACATTTGTACGTCCTCGGCGAAGTACACTATACCAAAGCAGCCACGAATGGGTCAGGACCGTTGAACATAACATTTAACTCGTACTGGGAGATAATAAGATGTGATTTCGATGGGAAGAATCAAATCGTAGCTCTATCCGGCTTCAACACTCGTCCGATACATTTTGAAGTCGATGCATATAATGGGTGAGTTTTGTTCAGAAAGATCTATATATATTAACTCAAAGGTGACTGACTGACTGACTGACTGACATAGTGATCTATCAACGCACAGCCCAAACCACTGGACGGATCGGGCTGAAATTTGGCATGCAGGTAGATGTTATGACGTAGGCATCCGCTAAGAAAGGATTTTGATTAATTCTACCCCCAAGGGGAAAAAATTGGGGATGAAAGTTTGTATGAAACTTTGTCAATTTTAAACCGAGCGGGCTGAGACTTTGCATGCATAAAGCTACTATGACGTAGACATCCCCTAAGAAAGGATTTTGATTAATTCCACCCCCAAGGGATAAAATAGGGGATGAAAGTTTGTATGAAACCTTGTCAATTTTAAACCGAGCGGGCTGAGACTTTGCATGCATAAAGCTACTATGACGTAGACATCCCATAAGAAAGGATCAAAATTCCACGCGGACGAAGTCGCGGGCTCAGCTAGTCAACTTATAAAAATATAATAATTGTTCATAGGATTTTCATATTTTTTTCCATGTACTAGGTACCATACAATAATAATAATAATATTTAAATGAAGCGATTGCCACCTCCGTGACTTATATTACTCTGGCATATGGATTAATTTGCAATGTTAAAATGACAGTCGGGATCAGCAGTGCTATTCTATAACGACAAACTTACCTACTTCTTATTTATTACATTCATTGCATTTTTGTTGACATCTCACTTTGTAGAAGAACGACATTTCCGCGATCGTTCTCAGGCTTAATATCGATCTATAAATTTAGACCTTGGGTTAGTGCTTAAAACTTGTTTTTGTTGTAGGTACCTCTTCTTTGCCCAACAAGGAGGCGACCGAGGTGGTTTGTACCGGCTTGACCTGGCCAATATCTCTAACGGCGTCCGCCACGACGCCTCCCCAGAGATCATAGTCAGAGACGCCTACCTCGGAGCTTTCACTGTGGACCACGCGGACTTCAGAATACTGGTGGCGCATCTTAGACGGAACACTGTACTGGCGGTTTCTTTGGACGGGTAAGTCGAATAATACATTATTTGTACAGCGTGTTATTGTTGTTTTCATGTTGTTGGCTTCGGCGAGTGGTACGATGTTATTTGTTATCTGTAGGTAGAATGTAACGTTTGATCTCCTTCTAGACATAGTCAACCTCTTCCAATTTGTTGCGGAAGGTTTTCATAAATTACTCTTGTGAGTATCACATATAACTATCACATGGACCTATAGGCAAAAACCACAAAATTGTTAAACACTGACTCGTGATACAGACTAGGCTTTTCTCCTCAATGCTGAATCGATTTGTAGTATATGTAATTTTAAAGAATTATTTTATTGTTTGGGACAACTCATGATTTTCTAATTCGAGGATTAATTACATTTTAGCGAAAACCTCCCGATAATTATGCGCGAGCGCGTACTGCAGACTTTGCCAGTTGTACTGAGATACATCATTGGCGTTGATGTTGTAAATATTAATTGTCGAAAACTACAAGTACATATCGAAATATGTTTAATTTATATTTTTATTTATAAAAAACACTACTCTTCTTCACTGTCACTGTTAGTGCGGTGCAACGTGAAACGCAATCTAGGATCTCGAAATAAATCAAAGCTCTTACCACTACTCGACACAGCATTGGAGACAGAGCCTATACAATCGTGTCCATTCTCCTGTCCTTTGCAGTCGCGAAGTGACAGATTTCCGCAGCAACACCCAAACGCCGATGTTCCTGTCGACCCGCTCGATAGCGTACGTGAGCGGCCTCTTCTACTGGACCAACGGCAAGGAGATGCTGACGGAGGAGTACCACGCGCAGAGCGACAGCTACTTCCACAACGAGTACCCCCTGGCGTACAACACCAGGAAGATAGCGACCCGGCAGGTGCTGGTGGCGCTGCGCAGCTACCAGCCCATCCCGGTGCCCGTGAACCCGCCGCTGGCGCTGCAGGCCGTGCTGGGCGTGCGGCGCGCGCGCCTGGCCTGGGCGCCGCCGCACCTGCTGGGCCACCAGGCCGCCGGCGCCTGGCAGCGCTGGGCCTACCATCTGCGGCTCACGCCCGCCCGCTCCACCGCCGGGGGCACCATCGACATGTCAGTGCTCTTGGCTCGCTATATATACATTGAGATTCTTGCCGGATCTACCAGCATTCCGAACCGGTGGTAGATTATCTGACTATTCATATGTGATTTCATTTGATCGACGACCGCTTGGCGTAGTGGTTCGAGCGTAGGTCGCTCGGCTCAAAAAAACTGTAATGGAATTAACGCTCTCCCGCTCTTAACGGAAGCGGCTACTCGTTCGAGTAGCCCCAGGTAATACTTTAATGAGATTTAATTCGATAGAGCAGCGAGAGAGCGGGAGCTAGCGACACATAAATATAGGAGGTAAGGGGGATTGTTTAAGCATCGGACATACAAAAAAAACATAAGTTTATTTTAATTCACTAATGCTTTCTAAAATGTGTGGAAAGTGGACATTGAAAAAATATGGATTCAATTAATAAATAAAATACTTAGATTACTTAAGATACCGCATAACATTTTGTTTTAATCATTGTTATTTCACATACTAAACTACTTATACATCTAAAATAATAGTGTTATTTCTTTTCAGTAAAAATATTACTGAACCGATGTGCATTGTTGAGAATTTGACACAAGATGCGGAATATGTGATCAAAGTTGCCGCAGTTACTGAATCTGGTTCAGGTGAATAGAATAGAAATAATTGTATGGTCTTCATTATAATCGGAAGCCGTTGGCCATCGTTAAATGGTAATGTGTCTATTGAAGGTCCATGGTCAACGGAGTTCGTCGGCAAGACTTTACCGTCGACGCCCAATATACTGCAGACCACTTTGTTATGGTCCGGCCCTGACGGACTACTGCAGACTGATTTGACTGGAGATAACTTACAAACATTAATACACAGGTATGTATTATTAATAATATTATTCTTCATTACTCATACTCGGAAAGTAGGTCTGAAGTTGCCTGAGGAGCGGGTTGAAAGTGATACTTTTCCGGCCCGGGAGAATCGCTTTCAACTGACAGCGGTCAAATTATTTAAAATAAACTTTCTCATTTCTATTGAACCAGGCCGGCCAACGGAAAAAAACAAAATATGCGTCAATCCGATCTGCATTTGTTTTTTCGAGTTGTAGAGTATTGTTTATACTTCCTTGTATTATTTCTGTAGCTAAGTCCTGTTTTTATTATTACTTTCCTTGTATTCGTAATGAAAAGCACCGGTGTTTACCTCTGGTGAAAGACTTATTTAGTCCCGAGACTACCTACGACGCCAATAGTTATCTTCACCCCTAGGGTAACAATGTACTATAATATACGAAACGAAAAGCGTATCTACATTGAAAAAATGATTTAAAGTTTTTATTGGTATATAACAAACTCAGCAAACAAGCGTTCGACCCTCCTGTTGTTAAGCAGTCACTGTATCCTATAAATGCTTGCAATGTCAACGGCATTGCTCGCACATTGCCGACCTCAATGGGAGTAGGACAGAAGAAGGGGAAAGGGTTCCGTCTCTCTTTAGTCATCGTGCAACGTAGCTGCAATGGCTAAGAAAATGCCTGTAACTGGGAACCTGTTTAATTGTAATATAGTTCAGTGCGCAAAGGTGTCTAGTCCCGATTAACTTACCTATGCAGAGGAACTCTACGAAATTGACGAAACCTATTTTTTTTGGGTTCCGTATATTATTTTATGTTTTCGAATCGATCGAACTTATTTTTGAAAAGGGCAATTATTTAATCCATGCCGATTAATTAAGGTTCAATTTAATAAAATCGGTGGAAATGTATTTAAATTGCGAATTAATATAATATTAACTTTTCGTTTCAGAGAAGATTTAAAAAACTTCGAAATCACAGATATATCGTGGTACAGGGATAAGCTCTATTTGGTGACGAATGCTTCGACTGTAATGTATTATAACATTACCTCCCATGAAAGGGGTGTAATGGCCAATATGGACAATGTTGGCAGTTTGGCCGTGGACTGGGTTGGAAAGAAAATATATTGGTCCAATCCGAAACAACAACTAGTAAGTGATCCGGGGGCGTATTCTCAGTTGACGGAATGTTTCCGATGCCGGAAATAATCCATCATGATCTACATGATTCCATCATTCATTTACAAATAAATTAGAAAATGCATGGAACCTGTCGTTTCCGACATCGGAAACTTTCCGTTGACTGTGAATACCTCTCCTAAAATAATGTGCATCTTGTAATGAAACTGTTAAAACGTGCATATTTGCCCGCAAAAGTTCGCTTGCAGTGATCTGCCAGTGCACTGCATACAATACATTGACTGATCATATCAATGGATCTACAACAATGAAAATACTGAACAAGCGAATTTATGATTTATTTCGACTACCTGATAGTTTGTTGTCGCAACTTTTAGGAAATGGTATGTGATGCGAGCATACTGTGCGCGTGAGCACAATACATTTACATCCTTGAACCGAAATCTGTATTTATCTGTAGAAACTAGATTTTTTTAGAGAAATATCAATATAAATTCGCTAATTTAATATAATGTCTAATTTGAATTATAATAAGTAAGGACCGCTCTGTCTCTTGCCAGTCTGCTCCAGGTATTTCCCACCGTAGCAACTATGTCATCACTCCATCTTTTGAATGGACTTCCTTTCCGTCTTTTCGTCTGTTTCTTGATTTTAATTAGAAGAAGTAAACAAACAGCATGAAATGACACTCTTAGATGAATTTGAACCTTATTTGTTTGCACCTTAGCACCTGCCGGTACTCGTATACTTCGTCTAAACAAAAATTTTATATTAGTCTTCAAGTCACATGCATTAAAGTTCTCTTTCAGATAACTAGAGGCAATTTAGACGGTAGCAACAGGGAGCCGGTTCCGATTGTGACTGTGGCTAAAGAGTTGACAATAGACTCGTTAGGCGCGTACATCTACTGGAACACAGGCCACGCGGTCGAAGCCGCGAGACTCAATGGCGAGAACAAGATGATATATTATCCGGCGCAGCTCTTTAGCGGGAAACAAGGTAAATTCAAATAGATATTTCATTACTCATACTCTGAAAGTAGGTCTGAAGTTGCCTGAGGAGTGGTTTGAAAGTAATACTTTTCCGGCCCGGGAGAATCGCTATCAACTGACAGCTGTCAAATTATAAAAAAAAATCTATTTCCATTTTCACATTTCTATGGAACCATGTTCAAACTTTTTCTACAGTCACTCAATTACAGCTCGATGTAAAATTTAAATAACATAAAGTTAAGTATTAATTAAAGAATTAATGACTTAATTATAATTTAGTTTCAACAATTTCTTTAAAATAACATAGATTTGGGCAAAATATTTCAATGAAAATGAAAAATTATGGCTAAATAATGAAGTTGGCCGGCCAACGAAAAAAACAAAATAGGCGGCAATCCGATCTTTATTTTTTTTTCGAGTTGTAGTGTATTGTTCATACTTCCTTGTATTATTTATTTAGCCAATTCCTGTTTTTATTTTTACTTTCCTTGTATTCGTAATGAAAAGCACAGTGTTTACCTCGGGTGAAAGACTTATTTTGCCCCTCGAACTATTAGCGCCCTCGCTACGCTCGGGCGCCAAACCCCGTCTCGGGACTGAATAAGTCACTTTCACCACTCGTGCAACAATGTACTATTACCTATCTAGGCAAGTTGGTATACAACCTTATATTTCAGGTCAGTATTTAATTGATTGAATCTCTGCGTGTAACAATAATAATTTAGACATTTTGATGTCCCACTCCTGGGCACGGGCCACCCCTTTCTACGAGGGGATCAGGCCGTAACTTACCACGCTAGCCCAGTGCGGATGGCGGTTAAATCGATGTTAATAATGGAAATGATAGCCCAATTGGGTGCCAGTATATGTGTACATTTTTGGGATACTGTTTACGAATACTACATCCATTTATAAATCCAAGATGCGTAAGATGATTTTTAAGTAGGTATTTATTTTTATTCGTGCCTTGATTTTTAAGAAAAGCGTTTTATTGTAGTGATGGGCCTAACAGCAGATTTGGAGAAAAAGTGGTTATACTGGCTGGTAAGGAGCTACGACGGATCTGAACTTCACCGAGCACCGACTGCGGATCAAATATCGCACGGCGTTAATGAGGTACCTTATGTCGTAACTAAGGCATTTGCCTAAACTTTTACGATATTTGTGAAAATCAGTATTTCCGCTCCAACGCGTCCGCAATTAGCTTTAACTTATCACGAAAATTTGGTACCCGCGAGGATCACAGATTTGGACTGAACGGATAAATCGATTAAACGCGGTTTTACCTTTCGACAGCTAGTATCGGTGAAACAGTCTTTCTTATTAAAAACTAGCTGAGCCCGTGACTTCGTCCGCGTGGAATTAAACTTAACAAAAAAGGCCGCTCCCGCGTTCTGAGCCCGCGCGACAGGACCCATTTTTTTTTGTTTTTCTAAAATAAAAGTTACTCCTTATAACCTCAGCTATCTGCCAGTGAAAGTCCCGTCAAAATCGGTCCAGCCTTTTCGGAGATTACCCGGAACAAACACACAACAGACAGACACTCCAATTTTATTTATTTGTTTGTATAGACGATAATTATTGACGGTGACTTAGGATAATGTCAAGTGTTAGTATCTGGCAAGGCTGTGTGGGGCAGGTGTCGGGCTCGCTGGTGGCGCGGCTGGCGGGCGCGGCGCGGCTGGGCCCGCTGCGCGCGTGCGGCGGGCGCCTGCTGTGGCTGCAGGCGGGCGCGCGCGCCGTGCTGGCGGACTCGGCGGGCCGCTACACCGCGCGCCTGCTGCCGCGCACCGCCGTGCGGGCCGTCGCCGTGCGCGACCCCGCGCTGCACGCGCTCAGCGGTCAGTGCGACCACACACACACACTACTGGGAACACATTGCATATCATAGAGACCCGACCCGTAGAGTTTTTCTTTCTTTCTTTCTTTCTAGAGTTATCTTGACATGCCATTTTGTACTAGTATGACATAAGGATGACATTTCCAAGACCGCTCTCAGACTTGAGATCGATTATACGCACTAATGTCTGCTACATGCAAAATTTTAACGCTACCTACATATAGTCTGTCAAAAAAGAAAGAATTTTTGAGGAACTAATTTTCATTTTTCCTGGCAACTCTGAAAAACTCGTGTGACATGGTAGTCACATATGGCTTATCTTTATTTCTTTTAATTTTGTGATAATAGTATAAAATACCTAAAACATACAATAAATAAGAGCATTAAAATTGGTGCTTGAAAAACGATTCTTACTTTTTTGCTAATAACCCTATATAAATGTTACAAAAAAATTTACATCCTTTGAGAACAGCATTCTTCTTTCAAAATGATTATCCTATACGATTGCAGCGCCCTCATTTGTTTCCACGAATTTCTTGACAGACTGTACATGAGTGTTATTCCTCTAGAATCCTTGATAGCGATCCCGGAGACGATCAACTCGTCGTCGATAGCGGTGGTGGGCGAGTGGGACCGCTTCAATGTGACGTGGGCGCCCGCCACTCGAGTCAACGTCAACAACAGCCGAGTGTACTACGACGTCAGCTTGCATTTCCCTGGACAACTAAAAATCGAGGTGAGAATCTTTTCAAATTGAGTATTTAGTTTTTTTTTACATTCATACTGCCGACGAAACATTAACCTAATAATATTATCTAGACACGCGGTAGCGTGTCAAGCCAAGTTCATTTTATTTTAATGAAACATAAGGTCAACCTTCTAGTCTTAATTTAGGCTGTAAGCTACGGTGTGATAAATCTTCCAATCGAAACTATAATGGTGCGTTTCGAAATATTATTGACGACCGCTTGCCGCAGTGCTTCGGGCCTAGGCCGCTCGGCTTACTGTACGCACATAATGGTTGCAGGTTAGATTCCCGCCGGGGAAAATTTCGGAAATGGCTTTTTCGTAATTCTCCTCGGACTTGGTGTCACCGGGAACGCCCCCAGACCATTGTACGGTACCCATAGTATAAGCGTTGCTTAGTTTGGGACCATAAAATTGGTCTGTCAGCCTGGCGATATTTATTATTACTATTTTATTATATTACTAGCGACCCGCCCCGGCTTCGCACGGGTATTTTTCTTCAGTGTTTTTCTACTATAATGCATGTATTCTCTCTACTTTATTATACATATAAAACTTATTAAAAAAAACCGCATCAAAATCCATTGCATAGGTGTAAACATCTAAGCATACATAGGGACAGACAGTGACAGACAGCGGGAAGCGACTTTGTTTTATACTATGTAGTGTTTTGTGTCGACGGAGGCAAAGCGTTCAAAAACTCCTCCAGTCCTCCAGCGGGTGATGTTCGGACACCTGTTGGTATCGCACTAGTAGTTAACTAACGTGTCGCGCGGTGTGGTGCGGCAGCGCACGGTGGAAGCGGCATGGGTGTCTGTGCGGTCGCGCGGCGTGGCGCCGTACAGCGCGCTGGAGGCTAGTGTGCGCGCGCACTCGCAGTGGGGCGGCGGCGGCGCGGCGCGCGCGCGCCTGCACTCCCCCCCGGCGCCGCCCGCGCAGCCGCGGCACCCGCGCCTCTACCTGCAGCCCGCCGTCAGGTACTACACTAACACTCGCAGTGGGGCGGCGGCGGCGCGGCGCGCGCGCGCCTGCACTCCCCCCCGGCGCCGCCCGCGCAGCCGCGGCACCCGCGCCTCTACCTGCAGCCCGCCGTCAGGTACTACACTAACACTCGCAGTGGGGCGGCGGCGGCGCGGCGCGCGCGCGCCTGCACTCCCCCCCGGCGCCGCCCGCGCAGCCGCGGCACCCGCGCCTCTACCTGCAGCCCGCCGTCAGGTACTACACTAACACTCGCAGTGGGGCGGCGGCGGCGCGGCGCGCGCGCGCCTGCACTCCCCCCCGGCGCCGCCCGCGCAGCCGCGGCACCCGCGCCTCTACCTGCAGCCCGCCGTCAGGTACTACACTAACACTCGCAGTGGGGCGGCGGCGGCGCGGCGCGCGCGCGCCTGCACTCCCCCCCGGCGCCGCCCGCGCAGCCGCGGCACCCGCGCCTCTACCTGCAGCCCGCCGTCAGGTACTACACTAACACTCGCAGTGGGGCGGCGGCGGCGCGGCGCGCGCGCGCCTGCACTCCCCCCCGGCGCCGCCCGCGCAGCCGCGGCACCCGCGCCTCTACCTGCAGCCCGCCGTCAGGTACTACACTAACACTCGCAGTGGGGCGGCGGCGGCGCGGCGCGCGCGCGCCTGCACTCCCCCCCGGCGCCGCCCGCGCAGCCGCGGCACCCGCGCCTCTACCTGCAGCCCGCCGTCAGGTATATATATTTTGCTATGTCTTGCAAACAAGCGTCCGTCCTCCGCCAGAAGGTGCGTCTACGTACCTAGACGCATCTTGGCACCCGACAAGCCCGCTGAGTTTCTTGCCGGTTCTTCTCAGTTGAGGTTGCGTTCCGATCCGGTGGTAGTTTTACCCTCGCCACCTCTCCTGGCAGCGGCCCAAGCCGAGGTCGTGTCCCTTGTGGCGCCCTTGAGCTAGCTTCCCCCCTGCCCCTCGGGCTGGAGCGCACTTGCGTTCACCCTCTTCTTTTACCCCCTTATTAATAAACGTGGTTTAGCGGTTGCATAGTTAAAACATACTTCACTTTACTTCACAAAAAAAAAATGGGTTCCATCGTAGTAGTCTATGATCCACGTTTATTAATAAGGGGGTTAGAATTTAGGCTGCGAGAAGAAGGGGAAGGGAGAGGAGGAGTTTGGCCTTCTAGCTTTCTAAGTCATCGCACGGAACGCAACTGTAATAGTTACTCTTCGCCGTTCTTCTGTGGTGACTGTTCACGGGATCCACGTGTCTCTGCCCTTCCCAACGGACCTGTTCCGACCCCAAGGACCCCACCATGTTTATGGTGGGCTATGAACACCTCCATCAGGGGGCACTGCACTGATATCGAATCCCCACATCCTGCCCGAATGTGTGTGAAGACCACGAGAATCGTCGCTGAACATTGTTCGACCGATGTACGAATTGCTGTCCGGTAGTGGAGGGCGGGTGTCGGCCGTGTTCCGCTGGGCGGCGCCGGGGCGCGCCAACGGCGTGGTGCGCGGCTACGAGGTGCGCTGCTGGGCGCAGACCCCACAGACCCCGCAGACCCCACAGACCCCGCTCGGGGCCGCCGACAAACCCTCCGCGTGCAAGGACGCGCGCCTCTCGCCCGCCCACACGCAGCTCGTGCTCAGAGACTTGATGCCGGCTACCGAATATTCCTTCCAAGTGAGTCCTAGCAAAACTAAATAGATATATTTTTCTTACGTCTATTTGACGACCGCTTGGCGCAGTGGTTTTGAGTGTAGGCTGCTGACGGCACATGGTGGTTGCGGGTTTGATTGCCGCCGGGGCTAATTTCGGAAATGGCCTTTTCGTAATTTGCCCAGATTGGGTGCCACTGGGATCGCCCACAGTCTATTGTACGGTACCCATAGTACAAGCGTTGTTCAGTTTGGGATCATACAGTTGGTGTGTCAGTCTGGCGATATTATATTTATTTATTGAGATATTTATTCGAAGAACTCACACTGAAGGTTATCAAACGATAGATTAATTTCCTCATCACGCCTATGTGATGCGCACGCGCGCTAACTTACTCAAAATGATTCTTAAACGGCCTTGGCTTGGTTTGAATCTCTCGCTCTCTCGTCTTATTGATGCCCTTTGTCTAGTTGTTGGTTGACTATCAGCCTGTCTCAAGATTTTACTGTTACCAATAATTAGATAGAGCGAATGCGATATGACTTCCAAGATCCTACTAGGAACTATCAATAGATAACCGGAGTATTAGCGAAGGATGTTTTGTCAGATTTTGTAAGGTTTCTGAATGCCCATAATAATAATAATAATAATTTTAGCCCTTTTTGACGTCCCACTCCTGGGCACGGGCCTCCCCTCAACACGAGGGGGATTCAGGCCATAATCCACCACGCTGGCCCAGTGCCATGCCCATACCCAAACTAAAAACTGTTGCGTGTATTAGAATGACAACTTCTTTAATTGAATGTCTGCCTCAGGTTCGGGCTTACACTGACGCTGGGTTTGGACAATACTCTGATGTCGTGTCAACTTCGTCGGACGATGTAAACCCAATACCGAAAGTGATGATATCCTCTCAGGAATCGATCAAAATAATCGATTTAGACTCCGGAGAGAGTGAAACGATTCCAAAGAGTACTGGCATTCCTGTGGACTTTGCGGTCTCTATGGAAGAGAATATTGTATATTGGGTGAACAATTTAGAGGAAATATTCTCATCAAGGATAAATGGCAGTGGACACTTTAAGGTCAGAAAACCGATTACTTGAGGTTTATTAAGTTTGTATGCTTGCAATAAAACTTGTTTTATAGTAATATCAGTAATTTGACTTGAAACTCGTTTCTCTTTATTTTATTTAGCTAACATCCATTAACGGTTCAGCAAGCAGTATGTGCGTAGATTGGGTAAGCAGATCAGTATATTGGACACAGTTGGAAATAACGTCTGTGGAATCGTATATCACGTACAGAGCAGATCTAGGAATGTCTAATACGCGTCCACACATCACACGAGTGTTTGCTAGAAAACAGCCGATTTATAGCCTGCAAATTGCCCCACTGCATAGGTGAGTGGATGGGTAATAATATTATTAAATTTGTTCATAAAAATAAACCCTGAATTTTGCGGAATACTTGGTGGCAACTACCGCGTTCAGTGGCTCGAGAGTAGGCCGCCCGACTCACTGCACTTGGTGGTTGCGGGTTCGTTTCTCGCCGGGGCAAATTTCGTAAATGGCCTTTTCGTCATTTGTCCTAGTCTGTCACTGAGATCGGCCCCAGTTCATTGTACGGTACTCAATCCATAGCACAAGCATTGCTTAGTTTGGGACCTTACAGTTGGTGTGTCAGTCTGGCGATATTTATTTACTTTAATCTTTCTTAAACTTTATTTTACAACTGCAGGTCTCTATTTTGGTACGAAGAAAGTGGACATCCCGGTTTAGGAACACTCATGACGTCTTTCGTAAACGGTTCAAACATCAGACCATTCTTTAATCAATCAGAAGTCACGAACAGCGACTGCAACTGTCCGGAAAATCCTCAGGTTGCGAGAACTTTTGTCATTGATATGACTAAACATTACAATTACGAACTGTATTGGATCGATCCTTGGATCAACCACATTATCGCCACAGATATGAAGGCTTGCATATGCAGAGTAGTTGTAGACGCTTCTGAGAAGAAAAAATACGGATTTACCCCTATGTCCATTGCGGTAGACAGTAAATACGTCTACTGGTTCAATTCTACAGAGAAGGCAGTATTTTATACAAATAAATACAAGAAAAGTAAAATCGAAGAAAGGAAGACTTCGTATGGCTACAAAATAATGGCGCTGGACCCGGGGAATCAGCCCTATCCTTCGAGGCAATGTTTGTTCCCGAAAATTATGAATCTTCGTCCGAGGGTGCTGTCTAACTCGGCTAACAGCATAACCCTGGAGATGCCCGCAGTCGAAAAGCCTAACCGATGCCATTATTTGGAATACGAAATGTCTAGCACACAGTATACAATATTCTATCGAATACAAATGAGGAACGATACTACGATTTGTGACAGAGAATCGTGTCCATACGTAACAACCACAAACAAAGAAGTCGCCATCACCGAATTGAGGCCGTTCACAAATTACACAGTGTCGCTGGAAGCGACCAATTACTTTGCGAAATTACATGAGGTGAAACCACTCGTCGGTGTATCTATAGTTTTGCAAACGGCCGCAGAAGGTCAGTAATTTAATTTTCCATAAAAAGTAACGAATCGCGAGGGGAAACTGAAGTAAAGTTTGTCACAAATAATTAATTAATTTTTAGCACCGACAGCTCCCAAGGACGTGACCGCAACCGTTTGGAGTCCGGTCCTGGCTCACGTCGAGTGGAAGCCCGTCCCCGGGCTGTGGTACGAGGTTCACTGGCAGACGGACGACTCCCCGGCGCCGGCGCACAAACCGAAAGGTGGGCACGACGAGTCGGCTTCTCACCCGCCCCGGCCGCTCCAGCCGGGGCGGGCGGGGCGGCCGGGGCGGGCGGGGCAGGCGGGGCGGGCGGGGCGGCCGCTTGACTCGCGGCGCGACGCGGTTCCAGGCGCGGAGCACGTGACGGTGGAGGTGTCGGAGGGCGGCAGCTACAACCTGACGGGGCTGGCGGGCGGCGCCGCCTACCGCGTGTGGGTGCGCGCGCGCTCGGCACACAGCGCGGGCGGCGCGCCCTCCGCGCCGCTGCGCCTGCGCACGCCGCCGCCGCCCGCGCCGCTGCGTCTGCGCCGCGCCACGCCCTACCTGCTGCGCGTCGTCTGGCCCCATCCCGACTACCACTTGCACCAGTGAGTCTTTACACTTCACCATTTGTCGTCTGAACACCGCGCCATCCGCGGGATCAGCGGTTCCTTAGAAACCTAGTTCCAAGGCGGCGGCGTTTGAAACACATAAGCAGTGATAGCCGATTGATTAAGCACACGTCTTGCCGGTACCAGGTCCTGAGTTTAAAACCCGGCTCGCACCTCTGCGTTTTTCGAAATCTATGTGCGAATCATAATTTCCATATAACTATCACTCGCTCACGATGAAAGAAAACATCGCGAAGAAACCCGCATGCAGTTTTCGATAGACATTTGAAATCCACCAACCCGTACTAGACCAGGGTGGTGGATTACGGCCTGAATCCTCCTCGTAGCGTAGTGAGTGGAGGCCCGTGCTCAGGAGTGGGACGTCACATGGGCTAAATTATCGAATTGATTGAAACGTTCGGCAGGTATCGCGTGGAGTACGCGGAGGCGGCGCCGGCGAGCGGCGCGTGGCGCGCGTGCGCGCGGGAGGAGCGCGGCGAGTGGTCGGCGAGCGCGCTGCGGCCCTGCTCCCGCTACCGCTTCCGCCTGCGCCTGCAGTACGTCGCCGACGCGCCGCCCTACTACTGGCCGCCCGACGAGCGCTTCGTCTATGAGACGCACGGTCAGTACCAATCTAACGACTCCCTCTGGCAATGCCGTTCGGGCCGAGTCCACGGATAGAGGTTACAGATACTATGACGAACCGTTAGAGCAAATAATATAAAAATATCGCCAGACTGACACACCAACTGTATGGTCCCAAACTAAGCAACGCTTGTACTATGGGTACCGTACAATGGGGTGGGGGCGATCCCAGTGACACTGAGACCTGGGCAAATAACGAAATGGCCATTTCCGAAATTCGCCCCGGCGGGAATTGAACCCGAAACCACCATGTGCAGTGAGCCGAGCGGCCTACGCTCGAACCACTGCGCCAAGCGGTCGTCAAATTAAAGATGTTTACATTAAATAAATTTTAAACAAGGGCTAATTGCCCCGAGTGGTGTGGTCAACCAAGTCCAAGTTCCGCCATCCGCAAGGTTTAAAGTGAGGCGAGGTGCCAAGTTCCGCCATCAAGTAATAGTACATTGTCACACGAGTGGTGAAAGTGACTTATTTAGACCCGAGACGGGGTTGCGCGCCCGAGCGTAGCGAGGGCGCTAATAGTTCGAGGGACAAAATAAGTCTTTCACCCGAGGTAAACACTGTGCTTTTCATTACGAAAACAAGGAAAGTAAAAATAAAAAACAGGAATTGGCTAAAGAAATAATACAAGGAAGTATGAACAATACTCTACAACTCGAAAAAAATAATAAAGATCGGATTGCCGCAATTTAGTTTTTTTTTTCGTTGGCCGGCCAACTTCATTATTATGCCATTATTTTTCATTTACATCGTTAAATATTTTGCCCAAATCTATGTTATTTTAAAGAAATTGTTGAAACTAAATTATAATTAAGTCTTTAATTAATTCTTTAATTAATAAGTTTGAACATGGTTCTATAGAAATGTGAAATGGAACTAGTTTTTTTTTTTTAATTTGACAGCTGTCAGTTGAAAGCGATTCTCCCGGGCTGGTAAAGTATTACTTTCAACCCGCTCCTCAGGCAACTTCAGACCTACTTTCAGAGTATGAGTAATGAAAAATATTGTTGAGTATAGGTAATAAATGGTTAAAAGTGAGGTATAAGCACAGGGTGTAAGTAGTGTGGTGCGGTTGCAGGCGACGTGCCGGGCGCGCCGGGCGCGCTGCGCGTGGAGAGCGTGGGCGAGCGCGTGCTGCGCGCCTGGTGGACCGAGCCCGACCCGCGCGGCTCGCCCGTGCTAGCCTACCGCGTCTGGGGCAAGCCGCAGGACAGGTACCACCGCCATATTCTCCACAACACATTCCTCATTCTCCACGACACGTTCTTCATTTTCCACGATACATTCTTCATTCTCCACGACACATTTTTCATTCTCCACTAAACATTCTTCATTCTCCACGACACATTCTACATTCTCCACGACATATTCTTCATTCTCTACGACCGCCTGACCTTTTAATCGAACAGTTGCTTTACATATGAAAGTTTAATTTACGATCTTATGATTTATTGTGATGCCTCTCGTCGGTTCAGTTTTGGGTTTTAGTTTTGGATTTATAAATGTTTATAAACCACAGATTCTACATTATCGTGTAGGATAGTACTGTAGTCGATTAATTTAAATACGACTGTCGACAAAGTCGAGATTTCGGTTGCCCCGTAAGAATCGGCTTCTCTTTTCAGAATATCGTATGATAACGATAACATAACGAAAAACCTAAGCGAGTTGTTGCGCGCAAATCTGCCGTCCGACATCGACGACAATATGAAGATGCGTATTATTCGCGAAGGCCTGGAACTACTGCACAATGGGACAGGTGAGCTGATTATACCGAATACTTCAATTCATAATACTGGCGTGACACTTCAGTCATTTAATTTTCATTTCATTGTATCTATTACTAATTAGTTTTTCGTTATATTCGTATTTTACCAATTTATTTTGCGTCCGTTGCATCGGAATTTTTGGGATTAGACAGGGAAGTTGGTGGAGGTCGCGTCCCAAAAGTAGGCCGGTGATGCGACAATGCGTCCGTTAGGACCGTATTAATAAATCGATCTCAAGTCTGGGAGCGATCTTGACTACACTTTTGACATGTAATTTTGTACTGGTGTTCGGAATAGAAAACATACGGCTAACAATTTTATGTTGGAGGTAGATTTAATTAAAATCCACCCTACGTTTTGAATTATTTTGAAAGGTCGACTTGTTCGCCGCTGCTTTGCAGTGCAAGTTGACCGGTGGCCGGTATCGTACCTAGATACATCGTGCACTTTTCTTGAGTAATTGTGGCTACTGCGCCCGCGCTTATTAGTGGTAATATTTAACGTTTCACGGGTTTTGATGAGCGTAGCTCGCGAGTGCATTACGGACAATCATTATTGGCTCGAACAAAAGACATTGTTAGGGTGTTTTGTTGACACGTCACTCGCGGTGGTAGTGCCTACTGGAGGCCGCAACGCGGTGGATGGTAGACGTTGGGGTCACTGGACTAGAATACAGTAAATTTTGAACCCCCGTATTTTTCCCTTTTGTATGAAGCGTATTTTATCACCTCTTTAGGGGCCCCTTCCCCCCATCGAGACTAGACTGACTGAAGGTGACCCTATAACCTAAATACTTACACCACACTCGAACCGGGTGAGTAGTTTTTAAGGTATAATGGAACATGGTTTGTGCCATCGGGCCGCCGATCCCGGTGTGTTTACGATACAACTGGTATGACATGAAAATGTGAAAACTGCTTAGGCTCTCTAGTGTATATTGTCATGTAAATACTTTATTATTAAGCAGCTGTTTGTTTTCCATGTATAATAAAATAATAAAATAAAATAAATAAAAAATGACATTCCCAAGATCGTTCTTAGACGTTTATTAATACGGGTCTAAATTATTTTATCGCCGGTCGCCGCCCCGTTCGCATATCAGACGAAGGTAGCTAAAGCACGAGAGGCGTACTGATATCGAGACTCCGGTTCCGTGCAGAGACGTACTGGCTGCTGAAGGGCGGTGCGATGGGAGATGGCGCGGGGTACGTGGCGCGCGTGCAGGCGCGCAACGCGCACGGCTGGGGCGCGCTGTCGCCGCCCGCGCCGCTGCACGCCGCCGCGCTGCCGCCGCCGCGCCCGCCCGCCGCCGCGCTGGCGCTGGCGCTGCTCGCGCTGCTGGCGCTGCTCGTCGCCGTCGCCGCCGCTGGATTCTACGGTACGTGCTCACTCTGCCCAGCTATATACCGCGCCGATTCGGTATAGTGTCATCCGCCATCTTGGATTTCAAACTGGATGTCATACATTCATGATTGGTCAACATCGAAAAAAATATAGAAAAAGGACACCCATGTTGTTTTTGTTTTGAAATATATATTATTGAAATCTTGGATTTCAAAATGGATTTGTAATTTTTGAAAATGACACCCATAGGCTTAACATAGATTAAATACTGAAATTATTTAGTGTATACTGGCCCTAAAATATATTATGAGAATCATAACTCCGCCACGTATTTATATTAATAACTTTAAAAACTTGTGTTTTAATAGTACATTGTTACATGAGTGGTGAAAGTTACTTATTTTGTCCCGAGACGGGGTTTGGCGCCCGAGCGTAGCGAGGGCGCTAATAGTTCGAGGGACAAAATAAGTCTTTCACCCGAGGTAAACACTGTGCTTTTCATTACGAATACAAGGAAAATAAAAATAAACGCAGGAATTGTCTAAAGAAATAATACAAGGAAGTATAAACAATACTCTACAACTCGAAAAAAAAAAATCGGATTGGCGACTATTTTGTTTTTGTTTTCGTTGGCCGGCCAACTTCATTATTTAGCCATTATTTTTCATTTTCATCTTTAAATATTTTGCTCAAATCTATGTTATTTTAAAGAAATTGTTGAAACTAAATTATAATTAAGTAATTTAAAAATATAAGTATATTCTTGAATTAATACTTAACTTTATGTTATTTCAATTTTACATCGTGCTGTAATTGAGTGACTGTAGAAAAAGTTTGAACATGGTTCCATAGAAATGTGAAAATTAAACTAGTTTTTTTTTTATAATTTGACAGTTGTCAGTTGATAGCGAAACTCCCGGGCCTGAAAAGTATTACTTTCAACCCGCTTCTCAGGCAACTTCAGACCTACTTTCAGAGTATAAGTAATGAAAATTATTTTTTCATTACTCATACTCTGACTCATACACTCATGTTCAAACTTTTTCTACAGTCACTCAATTACAGCACGATGTAAAATTGAAATAACATAAAGTTAAGTATTAAAGAATATATATTTTAAAATGACTTAATTATAATTTACTTTCAACAATTTCTTTAAAATAAATAGATTTGGGCAAAATATTTAAAGATGAAAATGAAAAAAAATAATGAAGTTGGCCGGCCAACGAAAAAATAACAAAATAGGCGGCAATCCGATCTATATTTTGTTTTCGAGTTGTAGAGTATTGTTCATACTTCCTTGTATTATTTATTTTTACTTTCCTTGTATTCGTAATGAAAAGCACAGTGTTAACCTCGGGTGAAAGACTTATTTTGTCCTTCGAGCTATTAGCGCCCTCGCTACGCTCGGGCGCCAAACCCCGTCTCGGGACTAAATAAGTCACTTTCACCACTCGTGTAACAATGTACTATTTCACAAACCGCGCGACATGGTTTTTATTAAAGTTCATTAGCAATGTCTTTTGATCACATTAGTCGTATTCCTACAGAAAAGCTAATGCTTGTGTTAGGATTGGGCTCACGTCAAGTTTCATGGCCAGGATGGGGATCGAACCTCTCAGCTATGAGAACGGCCCCTCTAACCACCAGGCTATTGACGCTTAAATTACATACCTTCTAGATTTTTTTAGGTTACCTAACAAACCTTCTGAATTCCTCAATTCGAATCTGAACAGGTACCATATTAAAAAATCAGTGCCGTAGGGACGCCCGAAAGAAGCGAAGCTTTGCAGTAGATATTAGATATATTATAAGTGGCGTGCATAGGGTTTTGAAACAGGGTAGGCAGAGTGTAACATAAAAATACGCGTTACACGTTACGCGTTACGTGTAACGCGTAACGCGTAACGCGTAACGCTTTTCACGGTTTTAGTGCCCGAGCAGCGAGCGCCCCGAACGTCCGTAAAGAAGCTTCGCTTCAAAACTATTTTTATTTAAAACTAGCTCATTCTTACAGCATACAACAGTCGTGCGAGGAAAAAAGCGGCTGTTGACAATCAGATCACAATAAATATTCCGAGGAGAGGGCCCGACGTCGAGCTCGCGACGCTGCGGGAGCTGCCCACTAGACATTCCACCAACATACTGTACAATCAGGTCAGTTGTTTACTTTACGCATAACATAATTGGATATCGTTTTGCAGAATGGACTCAACCCACGTGCACTACTGCAGACCAAAACCAACCCTTGTTTAAGTGCTTCTAGGTTGGTTTCAGTTTGCAGAAATGTGTGTGGATTGGTTCCATTTTGCAAATCTACGTCCAATTTACCTACTACCCCCAGTCCTCCTGGTCGTCCAAAACGTCCAGTTAAGGAAGTTTGGTGACTAAAAGTGAAAGTGAAAACTGGTTACGAAAAGCATGACCATAAGTACCATGGTGTAATAGGTGTAACTTAATACATTTTTGCGGCGATATTGCGAATCAAAATCGGAATAATTATTTATTGAATCCTTGTACAGTCGGCTGCACATCTCAGAGAACATTTTCACCATAAGCTGAGCCGTCTTTATTATAGACTTTAGATTATACTGGAAATGTTTCTTGCAGGGTGCAGGTGACAGTACCCTACTTTGAATTTAACTGAAAAACATTTGAAAATCGGGGGAAAAACATATATATTCGATGTTTTGCTAACTGTTTTGCTTACAGTCTGTCAGCTTCGTTAGTTAATACCTTTGAAAGTGTTTATTGACATTACCTTTTAAAACAGTAAAATGTAATTCGCTGTATTTTAGGGCGTGCACTGTCCATCGGACGCTGAGCTGGCGGTGCTTCCCCACATACGCCGTGAACAAATAACGTTGACAAAGTTCCTGGGCTCGGGCGCTTTCGGCGAGGTGTTCGAAGGAGTCGCGCGGCAGATCAATGGAAGCACTGCTGACACTAAAGTCGCTGTCAAGGTGGGTACCAATAAGAATACAACAATACGTTGCTGGGTACAACGAAACTACAGTAGATATCGTTATTTTTACATTTTACATCAAAGAAGTGGGTTATAAAAAAACTTAGTACACCCTATCATTGCATCATAATACCAATCGAAAGATTGGCTAATTTCATACATTTCACAGTAGCGCCTGTATCGGGAACGGGCAGCGTTACTGGTTCATGTATGGAGGCATTCGATCAAAACTTATAGTAATCTATCAGATCCTGAGATGGTCCAATGAGTAATTTATTGTAAAAGTACTTACACGGTAATAACAATAATACTATTCTGTATCTACTCGGCAGACATTACGGAAAGGTGCCACGGAACAGGAGAAGACTGAATTCCTGAAAGAAGCCGCTCTCATGTCGAATTTCAAACACGAACACATATTGCGTCTACTGGGCGTGTGCCTGGACAATGACCCCAACTACATCATAATGGAGCTAATGGAGGGCGGAGACTTGCTCAGTTACTTGCGAGCTAAACGCGCTTCATTGGTTAGTATTATTTTCAGCCTTTTCATCATTCTGAATCACACATCACAACCGTACATTATTATTATTATTAACTAAACAGGTGGGTTCATCTATCGTTTCGAATCACACACTTCAACCATACTTTATTATTATTAAGTAGGTACACAGGTGGGTAGGTAATACTTTTGAGACAATAATTTGTATTACTATAATATGTATATTTCACACAAATAGGTTTTGCTAAATTGTTTAGGCACCCATGACCCATACCAATTATACCTGCATTACACACACGTCAACATTGACAAGCTTCTTCATACAATTCCATATATACATAATTTGATTCCCTATTGCACCGTGGCGACAAAACCGTGCCGTGTCGTGGAATTAAATATTATAGGCTAGCAAAAACAAAAAGATAGGGGATAACCCCTAGAGAAGCTAAGTAAGGATTTTAGCAGTTACAGTCTATTTCACATACGAAATCCCGTAGTCGCGGCGCTGTAGTTGCGTTATATTAATTTCATTTATAATAATGTGTAATAGTACATTGTTACCCAAGCGGTGAAGGTAACTTATTTTGTAATAGTTCGAGGGACAAAGTAAGTCATTCACCCGAGGTAAACACTGTGCTTTTCATTACGAATACAAAGAAAGTAAAAATAAAAACAGGAATGAGCTAAAGAAATAATACAAGGAAGTATGAACAATACTCTACAACTCGAAAAAACGAATGAAGGTCGGATTGCCATTTTGTTTTTTTCCGTTGGTCTGGTTCAATAGAAATGTCAAAATAGAACTAATTTATTTTTAATAATTTGACAACGATTTATAAAAAAAAAAAAAATTGACAGCTGTCAGTTGAAATCGATTCTCCCTAGGGCTGAAAAGTATTACTTTCAACCCGCTCCTCAGGCAACTTCAGACCTACTTTCCGAGTATTAGTAATGAAAATTTTTTCCCCCATTTTCAGCGAGCATTCTTATGTGAAATAGACTTAGCCGTGGTGCGTTAGCTGTGAATATTTAAATTCCAGTCGTTTATTTTATTTAGGCCTACGGGGGCACTTACAAATTAAATAAAGACAGACAGACAAGAATTAAATAAAGTAATTCGGACCAGTAGGGTGAGACAACGCTATGCTTTGACATAATTTTGACTAGATATTCGAGCTGTTCAGGTCAAAGCTGATTTATCTTCCATATGTGTAATCCAGTACACGGCGGAGTCGCTGAGCCTGCTGGACCTGCTGAGCATGTGCGTGGACGTGACGCGCGGCTGCCGCTACCTGGAGGAGATGCACTTCGTGCACCGCGACCTGGCCTGCCGCAACTGCCTCGTGGCGCCGCGCGCCGGCGGACACGGCCGCGTCGTCAAGATCGGGGACTTCGGCCTCGCCAGGGACATCTACAAGAACGACTACTATCGAAAGGAGGGAGAAGGTAACATATCAAGTAAAATTGACAATTTGTAATTGCTCCGTAGGTCTAAACAAAATAAACGCTTTGACTTTGACTTCAAAAACGGAATGCGCGCTTGTTCCGGCGCTTTCGCTCGATTCGGTGGATTCAGTCTCGCGCGTCAACGCTTGTACTCGTTGCGCATGTGGCAAAAGGCGTCTACGGTTATTTATCTCTATTATAACAAATAAATTCGAAGTGTGAATTTGCTATGTCAAAATAACAGCTTTTAGTAATTGCATAATATCAAAATGATGCTCAGTCGCAGCCCAAGTATCTTGAGGATGTTTCGTTTAGACGTGAACACGTGTAGAATTATCATAAAATTATCATTAAAATACTGTCTGCCCGCGTAGACTTAAGTAAAGTATTATATGTGTTAATCCAGGTTATAAACTTTATGTGTTCCAAATTTCATCCGAATCCGTTCATTAGTTTTTGCCTGAAAGAGTAACAAACATACATCCACGCTCACAAACTTTCGCATTTATAATATTAGTAGGAGTGGAGTAGAATATATATTTTCCTTCAATTCCAGGATTGCTACCAGTTCGGTGGATGGCGGTGGAGTGTCTCGTCGATGGAGTATTCTCATGCCAATCGGACGTTTGGGCGTGGGGAGTTCTTTGTTGGGAGGTAATTGAGATAATTGTTAGTTTTTGGCCTATTTATCATGATAGACTTGCTACAATTGGTATTTGTGAACGCAGGTGCTGTCCTTGGGGCAGCAGCCGTACCCGGCGCGGACCAACCGGCAAGTCTTGGCGTATGTACGCGCCGGCGGCACGCCCGACCGCCCGCCCAACTGTCCTTCAGTCTTGTACGTGTGCCTATTCACTATTCTGTCCATATTCCAAATAGCTTTGAAAATGTTGCAGTGTATTTGGCAACAAGCTTTCCATTGTTATATGAACATTTTATGCTTTACAAGTGATATGCATCGGAGTGGTATAGTGCAACATATTGGTAGAACTTGATTTAACCAGTGGTAATTCAGTTGTCTACAGATTACGACTAACAATATTACTTCTTGCTCATACATTATGAGCACGATCATGACTGCAATAACTTAGGCTACGTCTGTGTTCCAATAGAATATGTGTCAATAC
Organism: Notodonta ziczac; assembly: GCA_918843915.1. Taxonomy (NCBI): domain Eukaryota; kingdom Metazoa; phylum Arthropoda; class Insecta; order Lepidoptera; family Notodontidae; genus Notodonta; species Notodonta ziczac. Next base: position 6,987,768 of record OU974047.1, read on the forward strand.
CTATGCTATTATATCGTCATAGTGTCACGAAGTCACGACCAGTGATTTACTCTAATTCGTTATTAACGTGATACACTGTTCTCAATGGGATTGATGGGCGTGATTAACGTGTGTATCAACCACAGATATAGATTTACGTAGATAACGCAAGTATCACGATTTGTATTGAACCAAGCGTGCGAAATTTTTAACACCTACTGTGACGTCACAGATGGCGGGAAATCCAAACCGATTCTAAGACACCGATGCTGCCGATGCCCCTCCGCCCGCTACGATTCTCTCGAGTGATTATCTCGCTCATACTCATATTTTTATATCTGTAGTCGCGAGGACTAAGTTATCGGCGACCAACCTTGACGCTTGGTCGGGGTTTTCGGACACGCTAAGTACATACATTTGCGTTATCTATGTAAATCTATATCTGTGGTATTAAACCAATGCGCAGCTACGAGCTGCTGCAGAAGTGCTGGAGCTACTCCCCGGAGATGCGGCCGTCGTTCCGGCGCTGCCTGGCCGTGCTGGCGGCGCTGCGCGACAAGACCTCGCCCAACATCACGCTCACCGCCTCGCCGCAGCCGCACCATCACTACCTCACGCTGCTCGGGGACGGTAACACACATTTGTTTGCACTACACATATTGTCTCCTATATTAGTGCTTTGATATAGCATAGGTACATGGGACCATTGCATATTCCATCATCATAGGTGCGGCATGTGACTATATTTTTAAAAATTAATAATATTCAATACCTATAAATAGCATGATTTAATCGATAATTCAAATAAGCCTTAAACTATAGTTCAGTAAATACATTTCTTTTTCATTTCAACTCATAAAGATGTAATGCCGCTTCATGTATATCATCTTCTAAATTACTTTTTGTCTACAGCTTGGAATGTACAATCAAATAATATATTTTACAACAAAAATACTAATCAAAACGCATGCCCGCATGTTCAGATGCCGTCGACAACCGCACCTACCTTTTGGACGAGAATGACAACGCCTGCTTAGGTTCGTTTTCATCATAATGTCAAATAATATATTAAGTGTCGATCACTAGGAATTGACCGACAATCTCCCTGTGTGCAGACGAGGATCTTCCGGAGCAGCAGATGGAGCCGTCCCGCTTGCTGCCCTACTTGGAGCTGGCGCACGGTGGGAGCGGGAGCGGGGGCGGGAGCGGGAGCGGGAGCCGGGGCGGGTCTCCGTGCGACGGGTACGAGATCCCGCGCGCGCCCTTCTCGCGGCACAGCATCGTGGGCGTGGCGCCCAACCGCCTGATGAAGCCGCCGCTGCACCGCACGCAGTCGCTGCGCGCGGCCGCCCGCCCGCCCAGCGCCACCATCGTGCCGCTGCGGAGCGGCCGCGGCAAGCGAGCGTCGCTGTGCGGCGAGCTGAGCGAGCGCGAGCCGAGCGAGCGAGCGGCCGCGAGCCGCCCCCGCGACCTACGCTTCGATGACCATATATTTAAGACCCCGTTTTGAACTGTGATATTAGAAGAGACACTATTTCTATTTGTAATTTTTCCACCGAATCGGAGTACGGTATTTAGATTCTATTCGAATATTTAAAGTTATTTATTTTGACTAGACTACGGCTGTAAATAGTGGTGAATCGACTCGTTGTACATATTAGCGTAAAAGATGTGCTGTAAAGAATTGGGAGATGAGTAAAAAACTGATGAGGACAAAATATTATTGCATTTATTATACGCAAGTTATTAAATATTTTGCCGAAACCTAAATAATTGATGAAGTTTTATTTTAGATTTTATTTAATACAAAGATATGATTGAAAAGTTCAGAGAACATTTCTAAACATTTACGATTCTAGTCTTAATAGTCTAGCTAAAGTAATTATTATATTACGAAAAAATAAACGTTACATAGCTTAACTATGTACACCCAATAACTTTTTGGAAGCTACAATAAAATTGTTTTACATAGAACTCCTGGTTGTCAAGATAATTAAACAAATTTAAGTGATTCTAAAATGTCAAAATGAAAAAAAAACCCTCTTCATGGTTAAATTTTATAGGGCGCTCCTATATTATTACGTTAACACAAAAATTTTGATTTTATCGTCTTTAATCTTACAACTAAGCAATACAGAAATAGTAAAAACTACGTTTCTGTTTTAACTAGAAAAAAAATGGAACATTCTTAACTTCCTGTCAAGAACTCCATAGGATAAACACGATACTTACCCGTATCCCAAATCTTACCCATGCTGCATCGCATAAGGGTCATTGACCGGGGTCGTTAACCTATTATTAAACCGTATAAGGGAACTAACCCGTACTACGTGACCAGTTCAGGGGGGGGGGGAGGAGGAAGGTCTTCAAAATACCACATTTGGTCACATTCTTAGGTTTTTGTCACGTAGTCATTACCTTCTACCAAATTCTCGCGCTTTTCGATCTATATTTCGATCTATATATGGCGCGCAGCATTTGCAAAGGGATAGAAAACCGTATTCATTTAATTACTACGTGAAAACTAAGAGTGGGATCTTGGCATCTATACTACGGGTGGTCACCAAGGGGGGTTATTTTTTTTTAAAGCGGGTCACTTAGCATGTGGTACGTTCCCTAATATAGGGTGGGTGTGCGGCTGTACGCAGTATGTCCGCTGCTGGCTCACTCGCCGTCCTCTGCGATCTCCTGCTTGACGCGCTTGTCGCGGCGCAGCTGGTCGGCGGTGAGCACGGGGGGCGCGGGGGAGGCGGCGGCGGGGGGCGGCTCGTGGTCGTCGTCCTGCGCTTCGTCCTTGCTGTTCTCGTGCAGCAGCACGTACTCGCGCTGCGAGAACCCGAACTTCACCACGTCGCGCTCCAGCAGCTCCACGTACCGGCGCGGCTCGATCTTCTTGTTGTTCACGAATGTGCCGTTCGCGGACTCTGTGCAGGAATTATGATAATTTTAGAAAAACATAATAGGTAGATGCATAAATATTGCCGGACGTGACCCGGCTGCAGATCTCAGGGAACATTTCCGGCATAAGAGAGTTCAGCTTATGCTGGAAATGTTTCTCGAGCTTTACTGTAGAGTGACATCTCGCCCCCTGTTTTGAGCAGGTGATGACCTTTCCAAGATCGTATACAGTATACAGTCGTTGACAGTTAGTGATCGGAACAAAATCTGTTCAGTAGATTCTGACAGAAATCTGGGACGACGACGGTTTCAATTATACCGTTGTGGACTGAATACTTATTAGAACAGCTGTTATACCGACACTACTCAGGCAGTAAAACGTATTAGTTAGATGTCAGACGTCCAATGCGTCTTTTGAGTATTAACACATGGTTAACATCTACTTAACTTCGTCCTACAGCCAGGTGGAAAAAAGTTCAATGACCTTTGAGCGTATCGTGAACCCATGCTTGACGCGACCCCTACCTCGTAACTGCCGCGACCCCCCCCCCCCCGTAATTATCACGACCTCGACCCCGTACCTGCCGTTCCCCCACCCCGAGCCTACCGTGGTAATGAAATATATTCTGTACCGAGATCGATGATGTAGGGTCGCACGCGGCGGCCCTGCGAGCCGTCGGCGCGCTGGAAGGGCGTGGCGCGGTACTGCAGCGCGGCGTGCTGCTTGCTCACGGACGGGTGCTCCAGCGGGATGTCCGCCACCTTCTTGTCGCGGCCCAGCAGGAACGCCGACTGCCGGTGGATGTACAGGATCGGCAGCGGCTTGTCGCCCTTGAACGGGTAGAACCTGAACACACAACGAAACGAGGCTAATGAATTGAAGAATAGACTCTCCTTCTAGGGACGTTACGACTCGTAAAGGTCGGAACTGCCGATAATTTTTAATCAGGGATAATAATGAAGATTAAAACGCAGTGAGCGATCACGGTCTGAGTGCGCATCTACAGGTGTTCACTCTCGGACATCGATTTTCATACAAACATTCATCCCCTATTAAAAAATAGTGTTTTTTATTTTTAGTAGAGTGGGCTCCGCGATGATGAGTCAGTTAGTCATAGTCAGTCATAGTATGTAAAAAAAATCTTACCTCCATCTCCTTTTAGGTTGTTTAGCATCTTCAGGCTCTGTGTACTTGATCACGACACCGTTAACAGTGTTGGCATCGGCGGTCAACTTTCCAGACAGACCGAAATTTGGCTTCTCTTTATCTCCTTGGTTCTTCGCGTCTTCTTTCTTCACCTCTGTTTTACCCCAGTCGAATTCTTTGTTGGCATCTGCGTCCGCAAATCTAAAAAAAAACAGTATTAATTCCATTTTATAGTCGTTTATATAAAGCGCAATGCATGAGTGACGTAGCCTTGGTACCTGGACTTGCGGTCCCGTGGCTCGGGGCGGGCGGGGTCGCGGCGCGGCGGCCGCTCGCGCCCCGCCCCGCCGCGCTCGTCCCGTCCGCTGCGTTCATCCCGTCCGTTCCGTCCGCTACGCTCGTCCCGTCCGCCGCGCTCGTCCCGCCCGTCCCGTCCGCCGCGCTCGTCTCGTCCGCCACGCTCTTCCTGCGCATCTCGAGCAGGTCGCTCGTCCTGCCCATCTCGAGTAGGACGTTCGTCCCGCCCGTCCCGTGCGGCGCGCTCGTCCGGCCTTCGACCCCTCTCCTTGATACGATCTTCACTTCTCGATCTTGATACATCTCTATAAAACAATATAAATTTGTGTTTTAAAACCAGGACCAACCCACTATCTACATATTGAGTCCAGCCTAGAGCAACACGGAATTCAGTCCCTCAGACTACCTCAAAGCGAAGAGCGATATACCGACCGATATGAACTAAATATCCTCAGTAAGCGTTGGCCACAGATCCAGATTTTCATAGATAACGCAAATGCATGTACTTCGCGTGTTAAAAAATATGAGTATGAGCGAGATAATCACTCTAGAGAATCGTAGCAGGCGGAAGGGCATCGGCGGCATCGGCGTTTGGATTTCTCGTCACTAAATTTCGGCTGTGACGAAAGTAGCAGTGAAAGTAGCAGTTAAAGTAGGAGTAAAAGTAGCAGTAAAAGTAAAAATAAAAGTAGCAGTAGAATTAGAATTAGAAGTAGGCCGGCCTGGTTTAATAGAAATGTCAAAATAGAACTAGTTTATTTTTAATCATTTGACAGCTGTCAGTTGAAAGTGATTCTCCTGGGCCGGAAAAGTATTACTTTCAACCCGCTCCTCGGGCAACTTCAGACCTACTTTCAGAGTTTGAGTAATGACAAAGTCATTAAAAATTCGGCACGCTTGGTTTCAATACAAATCGTGATACTTGCTTTATCTATGTAAATCTATATCCGTGGTTGGCCTTATTCGGCCAGATTGGGCCTGCGTAAAGATTCGCAAGTGCGCAAGATTCGTATATTTAATTTCGCGCGGCCGCTCGGCTGTGGAGTTACTAACTAACCTGGGATGTGCGGCCACGGGCTTGTCGGGCCTGCCCGCTGAACTCATCGGCTGTTTCTCGCGGCGCACGTCGCGCGCCCTGCAACCGACGAAAAACGCGATGATTCACAGACAACACCGGCCGCGTCGTCATCAGCACGAGACAATTTACATTGATGAGTGGATTGCGATTTGCGTGTTCCAAAGTTTTGAAAAGCTTAGTATAATAAAAAAAATACAACACAAAACGACAAATGATGATTTGTAATTCTTATAAAAACTGTATTTGCCTAAACTAGAGCCCTACCGAAATCCTTTTATTGTGGTCGATATAAAAATCTATTTACGAATATTATTTATACCGTCGATATTTATTTCTAGACAAATTTGCTGACAAATTGAAGAATTTGTCCTTCGAAAACCAAATATCGACCTTTATAAAAGAATGTAGGTATGTTAGGATTCATCTTCTCATAGTTAATTTATTTTTCAGCATGACATCGTATTGTTTGAAATTATCTTCAACGTGAAGAACCAATTATTTTAACACTCCTATAAATCATAGACTTACCATTACTTTCGAAAAATAATGCTGATTTCACGAACATACCTACTAAAATCATCCATTCGTGGATTTCTCATAAATATTTACTCTGATAAAGACGAGTGTGAGTCCGCTGGCTCTCTATTAGGTATGAGGCTACACGGCCTGTTCCGATTTCATGTCTTAAACCCACCATATTTTTAGAGAATATTGCATAATTATCAATCAAAACAAGACAGTCAAAATCTTTGGGAAATATATCACGATTGTATTTCGTTCATTATTTACGAATCTTCAACAAACATATCTGTCATTTGTATTTGGTAACACATGAAACTGATGATATATCGATGTTTTAGTTTCGCTGGGTCGTAATTCATAATCCGTAAAGAAAATCGTAGTACAATATAATGTAGGCATGCATATAAAATGCCAATTGATGAATAAACGAAATCACAAGTGGTTCTTATACCACTCCGCAGTCGACTTGTAGTTTAGGTCCTTCACTGGTGTCAAAACGAATGATATCATGGCTTATTTCTTTCCAGTTTTAAGCAATGTTGTCCATTCTTGTTTTGGTATTAACAATTGGCAACATAATAACTTAAAACCTCAAAAACATTCATTTCAACAAAACCAAACAAAATGATGAAGGCACTTCTGAAGATGTTTTAATTAAATATGCATAAAACAATATCACCAATTTGTGCAGGTGTTAAATCCATAAAAGAGTGATTCATTTCTTATTACGGTGATGAGTCTATCAATGTGACCAAGAAGCCATTGTTAGATATGTCAAACAATGTTATTCCTATTCCAGCCTCATCCTTAGAGATTCGTTTCTATAACTTTTATATAATTCTCAAATTCTCAGCCTTAAACAGGACCTCAAATAATTATGTAGTTCTCAAATAAATATACTATTTCAAACTCATCCTTAATCACTTTTTGTGAAGTCTTAGTTCTCAGGTATATTTTTTGCTGTCCAATCTCATCTATAACTAGGTTTCCCATAATGTATTTTTGGTGCTCCAACCTCGTCCTTAATATCACAATTGTGAACTCTTATTGTTCTTAAAATGACTTTTGTGAAGTCATTTAAATATTTTTTGCGGTCCCAACTTCATCTATAACAAGATTTCCCTTAATATGTTTTTGGTGTTCCAATCTCATCCTTAATATCACATTTGTGAACTCTTATGGTTCTCAATTATTGTTTGCTGTTCCAATTTTATCCTCACCAACTTTCCTTAACAATTCTCAAATGTATTTTCTGTTCCAACCTCATCCTTTATTATATTCTTGAACTCTTATAAGTCTCAAATATATCATTGCTATTCCGATCTTATCCTTAACATCACCTTCCTGAACAATGACTGTTGTCATAAATATTTTAGTTAATCCATTTTAATCTTTAGACATTATTCTGTGGCCTAGTATTCAACTCTTTCAAACATTCTTCAGATGGCGAGTCATTGTTTTACAGTGCAGCGATATTTCTATTCCTCTCTGTTCTTAACTTTTTCTCGTTCTGTTAAAGAAAGTTACAGAGGCCATAGACAGTATAAAACATCTGTGTAGTTGGATTCAAATTAATAAAATTGTCTCTTCAGCCTTTTGGAGGCTTGTGGACTCCAGGGATACATAATGTTCATAATCAGCTGTGTCCAATAAATCTATAACAAGTGATAGTTTCAGACATGCCTATAGTCAATATTGTTTAAGATGCAAATGTTAAAATATCTTTGCAACAAGGACATGTTCTGACATTTTTCTGTAGAGTGGTCACTGTAAAAACAAATATAGTTATTTAACGTCGCGGAGATACCAACACTGACCATCCTCGGTCAGTATACACGCATGCAACAACACTTGTTTGTTTGATTTATTCAATTAACTAAAGTATAGTAAATATAATTCAGATATTTTAACTTTGACTTCACCTAAGATAATGACATCAATTGATTTCTAATTAAATATGAAATAATAAATATCTACATACCTGTCTGGAGGGAATGCCTCTTCGCGTTGATACCTTTCTTTTCGGTCAGGATATTCTCTGTCACGGTAGCGGTCATTTTCGGGTGGCACTCGTCTATATAATTCAGTATTAGGTTAACATCTAAGAGATAAACGTAATGAGACCATATAACGTTGAAATTGTTTATTATTATCTATTACCTTTCATGATAATCCCTGTTGTCATTATATTCTCGGCGCTTGGGTCCACGTTGCTCTTCATAGTTTTGATTGTAGCGGTTGTAACCTAAAATAATTAGAAGTTGAAATCCATTACCGTGCCAACTCAAATACGTAAATAAATAAATTTTAAAATAATATATAAAAAACCTCTTGGATCTTCTCTGGGCTGCTGGTACCGTTCATCATCCCGTGGTCTCCTACGAAACTCCTGCTCTGGAGCCCTGTGTTCTTCAAAACGCTGATTTCTAAAATAAACAAAACCAAACTTAATAAATGTATACTCAATATTACAACATTTACAACAATGCAGGTATGTTTATAAACACTGATTTTATGGAAAAATTGGACACAATTTATGAAACTATGTAGAAAAGATGCACATTTAGATGGGATTATTACCTAATTTAAAAAAAGTACCAAATTGGAAAATAAAGTATACGAAGTTATTACAGAAGTCTAATACCGGAGTAGTTAATTTTTTTATTGCCTCATCATAACAGGCTGGATATTCAGAGTCCATATAGACGTTCCGATGTCAGAAAGACAACATCCATCATTCTTTTACAAATGAATTTGAAGAAGGAATATATGATTGCCCCCCTTGAGCAGGCTAGGCCCCTTGGAGTGTGGTTTAGGTTTTTAATAATGTCACTGAATCCATTTTTTCCATGCTAGTAGACATCACGATTATGAGTTTGTGTACCACAACAAAAGCTAAACATTTACACAATGAATGTACCTTTTGTACTCATTACACTCTCTTTGCCGTCGGTTATAGTCTTCATTGGAATCAATGTATTGCACATTTTGGCCATATTTCTCCCTATTCCTATCATATTTCTCTTGATATTGTACAAATCTGCAATAATGCAATATATTTGAAAATATTATGTATGCATCTACATAGTTATGTAGAAACTGTTGCCAGGGGCTCCGCCCGAATGGTACTTCAACAAAATAACGTAGCCTAATGCACATCTTATAACATCAGCTATCTGCCAGTGGAAGTCCCGTCAGAATGGGTGCTGCCGTTTTGGAGATTAGTTAGCCAGAACAAATATACAGACAGACACTGATAGACAAAAACTTTAAAAATGTTTTTTTTTATATATAAGCACCATTATGTACTTTCATATGCATTGAGCAAAAAGCTGTTACTTTGATGTAACAAACAGACTCTTCAAAAGAAATCTATATGGTACCTGTCATTGTGTGTCCTGTTATATTCTAATTGTTGTTGGTATTGGTCCCTGCGTTCCTTGCTAGACCCACGGTAGAAGCGTTGCACCTCCCGCTCCCTCTCATAGTCCTCATGAGACACGGACCTGTGATATTCTTTCCTAGAGGATTAGAAGCAAATTGTTAGTCTGAACTAATTTAAGTAAACTAACCACAGGGTATGCTCATCTTGTGTTTAAAACTTTTTCTATACCTATTTATAATTAATTGAAATTATTTATATGTATAAGACACAAGCCTTGCTCACATAAGTGCATACATTATATACAAAATTTCAACGATGTACCAAGACAAGAAATATCAAGTTTACTTTCAAAAAATGCCATCAGCAAACATCTTACTGGTAATATGTCCGGATCGGCTGACTCCCTTCTTCAGATGATCCTCGACGCTCCTTTACGACACTGTGCAGGCGGCGCTGGACATGGTCTTCTTCTACAGATAGATAACATAATTATATACTTACTTATTAATCATAAAATAACCATACTTATTTACTAAAATAAAATAAATAGATGTTAATTACCTATCACGCTCACAGATGAACTATGGCCACGTTTGCTGTGCTTATGTTTATGTTTACGTTTCTTTTTGGAAGACATGTCGCCTTCGCTGACAGAGGACATCACGCCTTCGGAGCCGCTCTTATCACCTACATTGTCAGACCGCTTCTTCTTTTTGGTATGCTTTTTCTTCTTTTTCTTGTGCTTACGTTTCTTTGACCGTTTTTGATCATCCGAATCGCTTTCAGATTCTGTAGAATCAGCACGTTTTCGTTTCTTTTTGTAGCGGTGTTCGGATTGCGAAGAATCATCACTCTCAGTTCCAGATGAACTACTATTATCACTTGCATCTGATTCATCAGATTCTTCTGAGGATGTATGGTGACGCTTTTTAGATTTCATTTTATCTAAATCTCTAAAATATCCCAATTAATTTCGATATCTCACAAAATAATAGTTACTTCGCTTCCACAAACAAGGTACTCTGCGTAGCGTAGTGTTGTATTCTCTTTGGTACATAGACTAACTAGAATAACTAAAAAACTAAAAATAGTCATACTACTTTGTAGTATGGAAGTCTGTGTTACTACTTTTTACTCTTAAAATGGTCTAAGGTTTTTATGACTTCGCTTGTCCCACAGATTTCTAATGTGGCTTGTCCCAAGATGATGGTTATATATAATCTTCTTGGCTGGTCCACTCGGGGTTGGCGCTGCTAGTATATACAAGGTACTCTGTGCACTCCTGACAGCTGACAGCCAGCCAGTGAGGCAGAAAGTTTGCAATTATTAGCTATTTGTTGATTTATCAGTTTATTGAATTAGATTTTGCAACGTGCAATTCATCATATTATTCCATAAAATAACATCTCATATCTGTGAAGTAAAGTTTTATTTCATAGAACATAGTAAATCAAGTAAGAAATATAGTAAAAGTTGAAACTGAATCTAAAAAGTTGATAAGGTGTCGTTGGTATTGAAAATTTCTAAAGGCCTTTGGTTGGTACATGTGGAGACAACTCACAATCGCAATAAATATATTTTATTAAAAACATTACTAAAAAGTATGGCTACAAGAAAGAGAAGTGGATCTGGGTCTAAAAGGCATTTGAAAGAGAAGGTGGTGCAAATATACGAGTCGTTCTTCAAAGGTGAAGATCTGACGACAGACAATGCCACATTCTGGGATGAATTCTTCCTCCTCAAGCCAAAGATACCGCAACTGGAAGCGGAGATCCACAAATTGTCCGTAGAACAGCTGATGCACATGCAAGATAGTATGAATCTGTTGGTATCCCAATGTATTGAAATGTTAGGACAAGAACATCATATAAGGTAAAAGATATAAACACTATTTCATAACATCATCATCTATTTTAAAATAGACAAAAACATGTTGCGTGTTCATGTTTCATCCAGTGCGAACATAGGGTAAAATTAATTTGTTAGTAAAATAGGTATTTATTAATCTATGCTAGAGTATGCGAAGTAAAGTTATTGTATTGTCAATCTTCTCATAATTATATTGTATAAGCAAGACAGGAAACAGCAATGGGTCAAATGTATTTCTTCAGTTATGAGTTGGTAACATCATTGGTATCCATATGCATTTTTATTTTTCCAGATTAGTGTATGCTTTACAAACTCTCAGTGCATTAATGATAACTTTGTACCAAAGGGCTGGTCAGGACACCAGCATAAACATTAAAAGCATATTACTTGGATCAAAGAATGCAGACTACAGAATGCAAAAGCTATTTGAACATTGTAGTACAATCTTATCAGGTACAGTACATGAGTACTTTTACAATGCAATAAAAACACCACATATTGTTATTAACCTTCATTGCTGATACCATGTTTTTTCCAAACAATATAAAATGTACATACTTATAACTGTGTACACAAACCACAAACAAATACTTGTTTGATCAGCATGCCACTTGACACATACTCACTTAAGCTTTTTCCAAATTGTCCAAATAGATGGATTCATAAAATATATCTCCTCTTTTACTTCATAGTTTATTAATTGGTTGTTGTTATAATTTAATTTTCATTTGCTAATTTTACTTACTTTTGACTATATATAATTAATTACCCGCTTCTACATTGTTGATAACAAATCATATTTATACAAATAAATTTAAACTATGTTCTGTAAAAAGGTATAAGTTTGTTACTTCTATGTACAATTTTAGGAGATGTCCCAGACAGTTTGAAGTCAATGGTGTTGAAACTGTTGTTAGTGATAGCTACAGGTATAGAAAACATAGATGACAACCCACTTGTGGAGTATTTTATGCAGAACTCACTGTTTGAACCACTGATACAGCTCCTGTGCACATCTACTGAGAGACAGCATCATGGTAATATCACTGCAAGTTTCATGTTTGATTAAATTTTTGTGTGATTAAACTTATTGTGTGTTATATTATTTATTATTTTCAGGCTATGATGTAGTGATGCTAATAATGTTTTTAGTAAACTACAAAAAGCAGGAGTCTGCTAACCCCTATGTCGTGAAACTCTCAATACTTGATGATGAATTGGCTTTAAATGGGTAAGACATCCTACTAATATTATAAATGTGAAAGTTTATGAGTGTGGATGTATGTATGTATGTATGTTTGTTACTCCTTCACGCAAAAACTACTGAACGGATTTGGATGAAATTTGGAACACAGATAGTTTATAACCGGGATTAACATATAGGATACTTTTTATCCCGATAATCCCGAAATTTTTGTTACGTTAAATACTACGCGGACGAAGTCGGGGGGCACAGCTAGTATTATAAATGTGAAAGTTTGTGAGTGTGGATGTATGTATGTATGTATGTATGTTTGTTACTCTTTCACGCAAAAACTACTGAACGGATTTGAATGAAATTTGGAACACAGATAGTTTATAACCGGGATTAACATATAAGATACTTTTTATCCCGATAATCCCGAAATTTTTGTTACGTTATATACTACGCGGACGAAGTCCGTGGGCACAGCTAGTTTATATTATTTTGTGAGAGTGTTTTTTTACACAGATATCTTTGCAAACTTAATTATAATTTTGGTAAAAACTGGAACCGACTTCAAAAACCTGGGTATAATTTCTTTCATTTGTTTCTTTTCAATCATAATTTTTCCAATCGGTTTATAAATGACGGACTTCTGAGGTAACAAACTTCAATAAAAAAAAAACTCATAAATTAAGAACCTCCTCCTTTTTTAAATCGGTTGACAAGTAGCATATTATAGTCAACTAAGTTAAAAGTATAGTTTATTTGTATCTGTTGTAATGCTACATAAAAAATAAATAATAAGTGAACACAGTGTTATCTATAAGTGCAATTAGTCAACTAATTGAATTTTCCTTAAACATGAGTGATTAAACCTTTTTAGATATGGTCAAGTGATAACAGCAGCTCTGAATGACTATGTAATGTCGACGTTCGGCGGCGTGCAGGGCGGCGGCGGCGGCGGCTGGCTGTCCTCCCTCACCAGCATGGTGGGCGGCATCTTCCTCACCAGCGACGACACGCAGCCACTTGTCAGAGGACAAAGGCCTAGGTATATATACTAACATTTAATCAAATATAAAGTACAGACATGTTGAGCCTATGGGGGTCAGTGAGTTCCAGTTAATCACATTACTAGTATTCCCATTTGCCCCTCCAGCTACGCTAATGCTTACGTTAGGAGTGGGCTCACGTCAATAGTTTAATGGCCAGGATGGGGATCAAACTCGGAACCTCACAGCTACGAAAGCGGCCCCTCTAAGCACTAGGCTATTGCCTTTATTATATTACGCCTAATTTAAATTGTAGGAAAAAGTATAATAAAACCGGGCGAAGCAGGGGCGGGTCGGTAGTTCGAATCAATATCCATAACTGCGCCCGTTGATGCACATGGGTGACACCAGCAGTCGCACGTGGCAGTGAGGGTGGTATGGGATTATCGTGGCGGCCGCTATGCCCCGACGGTTATTCTCGGGGTCTTGTATATAGTCACGGTGTTTACGAGTCTTAATATCGTGATTCAGTTGTTCTATGAAGAATCCGTATATTGTATTGAGGCGCCGCATTTAGCGCCATCTGTCCGTTTCCGTCGGCGACGTGAATGTGAGGTCGCCACAGTGGTAATGTTCGCCCGCAGTGTGGGCGAGGAGGGCATGCTGCTGGCGCTGTACGCGGCGGCGCACCTGAACCGCAACTTCATGTCGACCCTGGCGCACTCGTCGTCGGCCGCCGCCGCCTCCGCGCCGCCCTCGCCGCCCGCCACGCTGCCGCCGCACCAGGTCCACCACCATCTAATATAATCAGAGCCTGGCCCAGGTCCACCCTCGCCCAGACCACCTAATATAAACAGAGCCTGACCCAGGTCCACCCTCGCACAGACCACATAATATAATCAGAGCCTGTCCCAGGTCCACGCTCGCACACACCACCTAATATAATCAGAGCCTGTCCCAGGTCCACGCTCGCACACACCACCTAATATAATCAGAGCCTGTCCCAGGTCCACGCTCGCACACACCACCTAATATAAACAGAGCCTGTCCCAGGTCCACGCTCGCACACACCACCTAATATAATCAGAGCCTGTCCCAGGTCCACGCTCGCACACACCACCTAATATAATCAGAGCCTGTCCCAGGTCCACGCTCGCACACACCACCTAATATAAACAGAGCCTGTCCCAGGTCCACGCTCGCACACACCACCTAATATAAACAGAGCCTGTCCCAGGTCCACGCTCGCACACACCACCTAATATAATCAGAGCCTGTCCCAGGTCCACGCTCGCACACACCACCTAATATAAACAGAGCCTGTCCCAGGTCCACGCTCGCACACACCACCTAATATAATCAGAGCCTGTCCCAGGTCCACGCTCGCACACACCACCTAATATAAACAGAGCCTGTCCCAGGTCCACGCTCGCACACACCACCTAATATAATCAGAGCCTGTCCCAGGTCCACGCTCGCACACACCACCTAATATAAACAGAGCCTGTCCCAGGTCCACGCTCGCACACACCACCTAATATAATCAGAGCCTGTCCCAGGTCCACGCTCGCACACACCACCTAATATAATCAGAGCCTGTCCCAGGTCCACGCTCGCACACACCACCTAATATAAACAGAGCCTGTCCCAGGTCCACGCTCGCACACACCACCTAATATAATCAGAGCCTGTCCCAGGTCCACGCTCGCACACACCACCTAATATAAACAGAGCCTGTCCCAGGTCCACGCTCGCACACACCACCTAATATAATCAGAGCCTGTCCCAGGTCCACGCTCGCACACACCACCTAATATAAACAGAGCCTGTCCCAGGTCCACGCTCGCACACACCACCTAATATAATCAGAGCCTGTCCCAGGTCCACGCTCGCACACACCACCTAATATAAACAGAGCCTGTCCCAGGTCCACGCTCGCACACACCACCTAATATAATCAGAGCCTGTCCCAGGTCCACGCTCGCACACACCACCTAATATAAACAGAGCCTGTCCCAGGTCCACGCTCGCACACACCACCTAATATAATCAGAGCCTGTCCCAGGTCCACGCTCGCACACACCACCTAATATAAACAGAGCCTGTCCCAGGTCCACGCTCGCACACACCACCTAATATAATCAGAGCCTGTCCCAGGTCCACGCTCGCACACACCACCTAATATAATCAGAGCCTGTCCCAGGTCCACGCTCGCACACACCACCTAATATAAACAGAGCCTGTCCCAGGTCCACGCTCGCACACACCACCTAATATAATCAGAGCCTGTCCCAGGTCCACGCTCGCACACACCACCTAATATAAACAGAGCCTGTCCCAGGTCCACGCTCGCACACACCACCTAATATAATCAGAGCCTGTCCCAGGTCCACGCTCGCACACACCACCTAATATAAACAGAGCCTGTCCCAGGTCCACGCTCGCCCAGACCACCTAATATAATCAGAGCCTATCCTTGGCTGGGTTCGTCATATATTGAACACTAGCTGAGCCCGCGACTTCGTCCGCGTGGAATATAACTTAACATAAAAGCCGCTCCCGCGTTATGAGCCCGCGCGACAGGACCAATTTTTAAAAATGTCGTTTGTCTAAAATAAAAGTAGCCTAAGTTACTTCTTATAACATCAGCTATCTGCCAGTGAAAGTCCCGTCAAAATCGGTCCAGCCGTTTCGGATATTACCCGGAACAAACATACAGACAGACAATTTTTTTTTTAAACCGCGTTTTTGTTATAGGTGTCGTATGTACTTTCATATGCATTTAGTGAAAAGGTGTTATTTTGATATTACAAACAGACACTCCAATTTTATTTATTTGTATAGTTTATTTTGTCCCAGTTTTGGGTTAATAGCCGTAGATTACGCAGAGCAGTCACAAAACTTTCTGACGAAATCCTTATAGTCTAATAACTGAACATACATGCTTGCCTATGTGAGTGTGTTTGTTTTTGTGTTTGCTTTTAATTTTCTTGCTTCACAGATAACAATTATGATTAAGTATGTTAGAAGATTTCGCTAAGGGATCTATTCCCTCTGAGCAGGATTATGCCTGTCATGCATGCAATTTTTACATTATATTTTGTGCAAGGGAATTTAACAGAATGTGATTATGGGATATTTCAGAGTCCACCAAATCTATCCCAAATCCAAGCATTGGACAACGATCAGCCAACAAATCTACTAGTCACATTCTTCCAATATTGGTTAGTTTCTATTTCGTTTACTAGTATATTATTATTAGTAGGTTAGAATACTTTTTACAATGTTTTGTTCGTTTCAGTTCCATAGTAATGGCGGACACGCGAAGCGAATCCAGTATAAATAAATGCAGTCTCTGTTTTATAATTCTGACGTGTATTGTGGAAGAGCAGTTCGCTAACTCAATCATGCATGACCAAAATCTTACTTTTAAGGTAATCAAATTAATTGACAAGTCGTTACTAGTGAAATTTTGAGACAAATCTAAGTTCTTATTATTTGTAGGTACAATTGTATAAACTACCAATGCGTCACAGGAAGATACTACCCGAAGAACCACAATCACAGCCGCTGGCTTCCACTTTAATAGGTAAGTACTTAATATAAAATGTAATTATTAAAATTAACGAAAAATATAAATACATAAATAGATAAAAATCGCCAGACGTACACACCAACTGTATGGTCTCAAACTAAGCAACGCTTGTACTATGGGTACCGTACAATGGACTGGTGGCGATCCCAGTTACACCCAGACCTGGGCTAATTTAAAGGCCATTTCCGATATTGCCCCGGCGGGAATCGAAACCGCAACGGCCATGTGCAGTGAGCCGAGCGGCCTACGCTCGAACCACTGCGCCAAGCGGTCGTCGAATTTGGAATTTAAACTTCGACTCTATGTGAATCGGGTATGCGGAAAAATAGGCGTGATAGCCGATTGGTTAAGCACGCGTCTTGCGGGCGCCAGGTCGAAACCCCGGCTAGCACCCCTGGGTTTTTAGAAATCTATGTGCGAATCATAATTTCTGTATGACTATCACTTGCTTACGTGAAGGAAAACATCTTGAGGCAACCTGTATGTTTGTAGGTCTAATCAATTTTCGAAAGACATGTGAAATCCGCCAACCCGCACTGGGTCAGCGTGTTGGATTATGACCTGAACCCCCTCGTGCTGAGGGGAGGCCGGTGCCCAGGAGTGAGACGTCAAAAGACCTAAATTATTATTATTTCATTTTTATCTATTAATATAATACTAGGTGAAACAAAAAGGGTATACTATTTTTGTTGCAACTTATCTTAGTAAATCTCAAACCATCGGCTTTGTGGTACAGTTGAAATACGAAAGGTTTTGTAGACTTGTGAAATATGTCAACAGCTGTATTCCCATAACACCTTTTGTTTTTCAAATTTCCTCCAAAGCTGATAGATTTAGAAATACAAAGTGAAGTTTTGAAAAAAAAGTATACCCTTTCTGTTTCAACCTGTATATTAGTAACTGGGTAACTTGGAACTCCAGGTAGATCGGTTAAGCGGAAAAATGTAGTCCGGCTAACCTTAGGCGCTATTTCCAGAGCTGCTGGTGGAGTTCACGATGTGCCACCTGCTGAAGAAGTTCCCGGGCGCGCTGTACGGCGCGTGCGTGGGCGTGCTGCGGCGGCTGCTGAGCTACCAGAAGCGCGCGCGCGTGCGCCTGGCGCGCGACTGGCGCCCGCTGTGGGCCGCGCTCATCGCGCTGCTCAAGTACCTCGTCGCCAACGAGGCCGCGCTGCTGCGCAGGCACAACATCTTCGTCATGGCGCAGCAGGTCACACCAAATTAATATTTATCGCCAGACAGACACACCAACTGTATGGTCCCAAACTAAGTAAGGCTTGTATTATGGGTACACCCAGACCAGGGAAAATTATGAAAAGGCCATTTCCGAAATTTAACCTGACGGGAATCGAACTCGTAACCACCCGGTGTGAGCTGAGTAGCCTATGCTCGAACCACTGCGCCAAGCCATATCCTCGTCTCGTCCCCTGTTCTTGCCGATCTTAGTCCGAAAAAATGTTTTTATTTTATTTTATTATTAATGGGCTCTTTCCATTGAGTCAGGCCCGATGTGATTCTGCGAATTTCGACGTAGTAGAGGAAACACGATGGAGATTGATTGAACAATCGGTGTTTATTTCAAAGTGGACGTTTTGTTGACATTGGCCGGTTAATTCTGTAACTACCTTGAACAACACAAAATAACACATACAAAAGGGAATAGACGACACAAGCAAATAATATTAAAATGTTATAATCTAATGTTGTGTGATGTTATATATTTGATTAAAGTATTAATAAAGAGAGTATCAACAAGCATGAGGAGATATTGGAAATTAATAGGTGAAAAATGGTTAACTCACTAGATGTCGCTAAATTAGACCGGCCTGTCATTATGTCACTTCTCTTCTGTCAGTGTCACGCGAACGTGGCGCCGCCCTGCGGCATTTTTCTCCGCATTGAGCCATCGAGAATCGACTTCTTATTCGTCTTTTAATCTCCCCGAAGTCGCGGCATCGGCAAGGATATGTAAGATGATGGATACTTCATAGAAAATTCCCGTATTATTGCGATAACGACGGCATTTTAATGTTTGCAGGTTGTTAACATTTTCAATTTGTTCATCACATTCGGTGACACGTTCCTACCGACGCCTGCGTCCTATGATCAGTTATATTATGAACTGATTCGGATGCATCAAGTGTTTGACAATCTTTTCTATATGGGTAAGAAATCTTTACAAAATTATGGATATGGTACGAAAACTTTGAGTTGGGTTTTTTTATTTTTTATAAAATTGTTTTAGCTTTACGCTATTCAACGGGGGATGGTGAGTTCAAAGCGGAAGCGCTAAGACTAGCAAATTGTCTGGTGAATGTGCGCGCTATCATACAACATTTCTCACCAAAGATAGAAGCGTGGCTCGCTTCACAGAACCTCTCCACACCTTCAGAAGATCAGGTAAGCTTTTTAAATAATAGGGGATTATTGGTCCATGATTCGAAACGAACCTGTAATATAATAAACTGCAAAGACAAAGAAATCTACGGTTTACTCCCGGCCGCTATTTTGAGACAGACCTTATTTGAGTTATAACTATTCTGATTGAGAACCTTACAAATTTTATATTTTAGATTCTGGAAGTTGTCCGCAAAAATTACGATAGCTTAATACTGAAGCTACAAGAGGGTTTGGAGTCGTACGAGCGATACTCGGAGAGGGACCACCGGCCTCTCTTAGCGAAGTTGGTGCTGGCCGCGCGGCAGCGGAGCGACTACTCCGCACTCCACCACCACACCGCGGCCGCATTGGAACATTACACAAGCATCTCATGAAATAATATCCCACTCGCAACACGCATTTCATTGCAAAAGTGTGGCAACACACTTTAAAACTTAAATTGGAACGGATCACAATTACGTTCTTTTGTATCTTATTTTATTTGATCGTGTACCTATCGTATGCCAAATATAGTATATTCATTAATCAAGTCATATGAGATTATATTGACAAAGACGGTTGTAGTTTGTCTAGCCATTATTAGTATCTCAGCTTTTATCTTTTATTTTGTAAATGAATATCGCTGTTTGTTATTACCTGTAATAAAATAATAGTCTTAGTATAAAATCAAATATTTATTCATCAATTAATTAATTTAATGCTTTGTAGATCATGGATTACATATCTTAATAGATTATTCTATATATTTTTTTAGTTCCTCATGCCCGCTTCAAGAGCTGATCCGATTATAATGTATTTTTTTGTTGGTTTAGTGGAACCGTGTTGTTATAAAAAAGTTAAACATGTACTTATAAAATTTTACATAATGTTTAACATAATATGTTCAACTTCAGATAGGGGTTTTAAAATTTAAAATTAGTATGCTAGAGAAGTATCAGAGTCCAGAAGCAAATAGATTACTTTTATTGACAATGTTCAAAGTTAATATAAGTTATTTATAAGTTACTTTAAGTACTATTGTATAAATATTGCGGCATGTAACATTCCTGGTGTCGTTTGTTTTTAGTTTCTGATAATTATTGCGATTATTTGATTTATCGTCTTGGTTTATGAAGTCAGTGCCGTAAGCTTTTACTGTTCCAAGTCTCTTCCAGAAGAATCGTCTATGAATAATGATTTATTTTAGATATGGCCTAAGTAAGTCCCAGCAATATGATCCCCTTACTAACATCTGTAGACATTAATAGACTTAGCTATAACCTTTGTTGTCTATAATGGAGTAAAAATAAAGATTTAAATTTATCATAGCATACTTAAATAATGAAGCAGTGCAATATCATGAATTATGCATGTAACAATGTTATTCCAAATTCAATAAAAGTACGGATGTATGTCATAGGTAGGTTGAAAAATGATTGTATTGGCAACAGCAAGTCAGTTTAATATATATTTTTGTTTTGATGTATGTATACATTGATTAAATATTATGAATGAAGAAAATAATTGTAATGTATGAAAGGTATAAATACATGTAAAATAGGAAATATGAAATAGTCTTAATAAATTATTTTGTCCAAACTTGACTTTGATTCCACAGATTTATCAATGAAAATAAGTTAGGTGATTAAATTTATTTATTAAACATAAAATTAAATTATTAAGTACATCAATCAGAGTAAAATATTAGACTAGATACATTTAAAAGACTAGAATGTATATTTGGAATGTCTTTGGTAAGTAAAGGTTCTATCTAAGATAGTAATAGATACTAAATATGTAGCAGGCATTAGCCTTTTTTCCCGTGTAGCTCTGTCCCTCTCTATTGGCCCATTGGAATCCAAAAATTGATTCCTACATACATAAAATGCTAATATGTACGAGATATTTAGCGTAGGTATATGTGTTAATGAGCAGGTTTTAGTTCTGCTAACGCTTCTTTCACCAATTCTTCTAACTCTTTGGGCAGAACTGTTTTAGACATAGTTCTGTTGTCGCCAATGTTGGAGCCCTCACCATCAGGGTCATACCTTTTCCTGATGTCCCCTGATGATCCATCACTCTCTTTGTTGCCTTCGTCATCACTGTCGGAATACTTGTCTCGATTGTCGGGGCTGTCCTGAGAATCATTGAGTTGTTTCTCATTGGATCCATCATATTTCATTGACCCGGAGTCAGGTACGAACTCATCTAGCAACATTTGAGATGGAAATATTGGAATGTACTTCTGACCATTACACCAGCTTTCCAGTGTTTTTTCCAACTCAGTTATTCTGTTTGCGAGAATTCTGTGGACAAATGTGCATACATTTATTATAAATTAACATCAGTGGTTATATTAATAGCTTCCTGCACAATAGTGTGTGGGATTCACAGATAAGCATTACTGTTATCAGTTCCTTCATTATTAAATAATTTATATTATTATACTAAAGTTTTCATTCAAATGAAAATTTATTTTAAACTAGCTGAGGCCGCGACTTCGTCCGCGTGGAATTTAACTTGACAAAAAGCACGCTTCCGCGTTCTGAGTCCGCGAGACTGGACACATGTTTTTTGTTGTTCTAAAATAAAATTAAGTTACTCCTTATAACATCAGCTATCTGCCAGTGAAAGTCTCGTCAAAAACGGTCCAGCCGTTTCGGAGATTAACCGGAACAGACAGACAGACAATTTTTTTTTTAAATCGCATTTTTGCTATAGTTATCGTATGTACAGATTTACTTTCATATGCATTTAGTGAAAAGGTGTTATTTTGATATTACAAGCAGACACTCCAATTTTATTTATTTGTATAGATTTAATGTGGTAACAATTGACATACTGATTGGTCTTCCTCTGATGTTGCAATGCGATTGACTTATCATTCAATGCCTCAAATAATCCAAGACATAGAGATTTCAATTCCGCCGCGGAACTCTGTTTGACCGCACTCTTCGAGTTAATGTTATCAAGGAATTCGCGCACTGGAAACAAAACAAAGAAGTACGTAACACCAAAAACTTTAGGCTCTTTTTTACAAAACCAACCAGATCAGTACCTATCTATCTAGGGCAATTTTTTTTTTATACATATGATGCTGTTTTGTTTTCGATCAAAAGCGGTCCCGTGGAGCATTTTTAGCTATTCGCCATAGCTTCGAATTTGGTCATAGCTACAAATGACTTCGAAAAAAAAACACTTCAAATACAGAGCCTCTTCCTATTTTGAATTGGTCAAGGGTAGAAGCGCCAGCTATAAATTGGTTATTTACAATTGGTACAACAACTGTTGGTAAATATTGGTGAAATAGGTAGGTATATCATATCCTTACCTTGCTTTTGTGTCATGACATCAGCAAAACCCTTTTTGATGTGCATGGAATAATTCTTGTTTCTATTATCAAGCAAAGTCTGAAAACAATGGGCCATGTCAGTGTAAAGCACATACTTTCTTTATGACAATTAAATTAATAGACATTTAAATATTCACCTTATATTTTGTCAATGTTCTCTTGAGAATTTCTTTTTCTACTTGCGACTGTGTTATTCTTTCATTGAGGTATTTATTTTCAGTGACTAATGCATCAATATCAACTATAGGTTTTGGTGGATCAACACTGCTACCGTCTTGAACCTTGGCTCTGTTAGAAAGAACATAACTGATCTGGTGATTCAATCTTTGAACTTTGCTTTTATAATAGTCCCTGTCACAAACCAATTCCTCTTTTTCATCAAGGGTCGCCCGATAATCTAGCAGCAGTTGTTGGTACTGTAATTTATAATTATATTTTAATAGTTTTAAAGGAGTATGCAGTGTACTACTGGTATTGGGTCCTAATAGACATTTCCAGAATAGGTCATACTCATTTATACCTCTTAAAAATAAGAAACATTTACAACTCACATAATACTAGTCAATCTAGATCAATCTTAAAAGTCAATAGACCAATTAATTTCCAATATTACTCACTTTCTTTTGTATTTTTTCAAGTTCATTTACCAGTTGCTCATAGTCCTTGTTGGAACAGGTGAACGAAAATTTCTTGTTTCCATCAGTCTCATCAATGACTGGTTCTTTCTTCTGCAACTGTTTCCTCAGTGCTACTATGTCACCTGTAGCTTCCTCCAGCTTGCTGCGTAGTGTTTCTACCTAAAACAACATTATTATCTCATTTAAAGACATTAAAACATTTCTAGCAAGCAAGCCCAGCAGTGGTGAGTGAGCTATTATAAGGTCTATATTTTATTACAATTGGATATAGTTTTGCAAATGGAACCAAGCCACACACACTTCTTCAAACTATAACCAAACCTAAACCATTAACGCAAAGTTGGTTTTGGTTTACAGCAGTGCATGTGGGTTTGTTCTGTATTCTGCAAAACTATAATATGCAATTGACTACTAAAATCTTGATTATTTATAGAACAGTGTACACTTTACCTCCAACTTCAACATATTATTATGGTCCTGTGTTTTGGCAAGCATCTCACCACCACTTATAGTGTTTGTTGGAGTAAATCTGTATGTATTTGATTTGAACTCCTGGTATTTTGTAGGGATGGTCTTCTTACATGTCAGTTGTTCCACCAAAACTTTGAACCTGTCTCTTTCCATGCTACACTTGTCCAACTCTTTACTCATGATTGTAAGAGCATCGAGTTTGCTTTGCAACTTACTTTTTAAAACCGAGTTCTGTAAATATAAATAAAACAGTCCTCGCATATTGATTTGGATCGGCAGGATATATTATGTGTAGAATGTAGATAGGCAGGTGTATTTAATGTACACCTGCCAAAGTAACAGCAAGCCAAGTTTAACAAAGATATGTATGTATTATTATATTATATACTATTTAGATAACTGAAATAGGTACCTCGAGCACATAATCATCTAGTTGTTGGTCTTGAAATTTAACTTTACAGTGCGAAGATTTAAACATAGTTTCAGATTTACAGCCTTAGTCTTAGTGTGTATTCTCTAGACTAGAAAATTATATTACAAGTGCATTTTCCCTGGAATTAGTCATTTATATTTATTTTATACTGGTTTAAAATAACGTACAATTAAATTAATTAAATTCGCGACGTATCGTCACCACAGATTAGAGATATGTCACCACCTAAGCACATTCTCTATTATATATATTGCTACATATCTCTAATCTGTGATTATATTCTCTTTGCCTAAGCACACTGAAGCCACAGATTAGAGATATGTAGATGTAGCAAGCTAAGCAAGAACTTTATACATAACACTGGATGTTTTAGCACGAACAATGTTTTGAAGCCAATAAATTTGACCTTGAATGACGTCACATATGTTTGTTGAGTGTTGTATCAGTGTTGCTAGATTATTAAAATAACAGCTACCGACAATCAGGAAAGTGAACGGTTGATCTATTTTTTTTTTCTATATAAAAATAAATACTGAAGTCAAAAGAGGATTCTCAAATTGACGCATATGTAATATGTAAATAAAATCCATAAAAAAACAGACACGAAAACCATGGACTTGCGAAATCTTGGCTCATCACACGTTAGTTTGGGTATTTTATTGTGTTTATCATGGCAATTTCAGATGAAGTGTGAGAGGGTCAGAACATATGTATGTATGAAAAAAACCTGTCTTCACTCCGTAGTTCTACGTGCACTCTCCAGTGGTATTCTAAGCTTCTTGAAGCTAAGCTAGTATATACAAGGTTCTCTGTGGTAGCAAGACTGCACACACCAAAACACACAATACACACCAAAGAGAATTCGAAACATAAACATACACATTTGACAGCTGACCTTTGATAAAAGTTCCTTCCTTTATCAATGGACAGCCACGGACCGCGCGACTGACGGCCGGGAAGCCTGACTGAGGCATTGAGGCTGACCAAGAAGATTATATATTATAATCTTTTTGAGGCGGACTAAAGCAAGACAGACTGACAGTAATAGGTATAAGTTATTATACAATTTGACGACCGCTTGGCGCAGTTGTCGAGCGTAGTAGGCCGCTCGGATCGGTCAAATTTCGGAAATGGTCTTTTCGTAATTTGCCCGGGTCTGGGTGTCACTGAAATCGCCCCCAGTCCATTGTACGGTACCCATAGAACAAGCGTTGCTTAGTTTGGGATTATACAGTTATGTCAGTCTGGCGATATTATTATTATTTATTTGTGGCCTAAATTGGCTAATAAGAGTTGGAGAGACTTTTGTCTAGCTATATAAACATGATCTCTCATACATCATCGTATCTCGTCCGTCTTTTAGCGGTGTAGGTCCTTTGTGTAGGCCAAGCAGAAACCTTATAACCCCCACGCAACCAATTTAGATGGCAAGCCTTTTTTCGACCAGACTGGCCCAGCATGTGGATAGTAATATCGAGGGTTGCGCTGTCAATTTAGTCAATGCCTTTTTATTTTTAGCCTATGACTATGAAGTGAGCTTAAATGTCATTTTATCAAAATGCCATTTTTATTCTGTGATGTCAGTCGGTCAAGCAAGTCAATATTTTTTTTAGAACTATCGTGGTATCGACGTACTTTGCAATAGTAGTACTATAATTTATATTACATTTTCGCAGATGTTAAGTGAAATTGCGGCTCGTTTTAATATTGAGCACTACTTCGATGCAATGCGTTCGGGACATTCTCAAAGAAATAGGTTTCTATCATCCTAACGTATGGCAAGGATGGCCGCGTCTGGTACCGAAATCGACGACTTCTTGATCGGGCCCCTGGTTTCGTGGGTGAGTGCACACTGCACGTCTGTTTTTATTACTGCGCGTAAAAACTAAGCGTGAGACAAATTTGTCGAGTGGTTCCGAATGAATGAGTTATTTGTGCATGCAAAGTAGATATTTTTACTTTTATCTGTTGTCATAACTGGGTCATTTTTTTTAACAGATTACTATTATAAACACGTCTCTTTTTTATTATATTCTAGTACTAATGTTTAACGAAACACTAGCCCGATGGTACATATTACCTAATTACCTTGTGTACTATAAACTCCCATTGCTTTGTCATGTGAAAGTAGATTATCAGTAACAAAAGTAAATGTATATGCTTCAAATAATAACGATAATGTTGATTGTGCTAAGCTGTAGTTAGTTTACTGTCAAAACCATCACAGTATACAAAGTCAATAAATACCATGAATTTAATGAACATATTAAATGTAAGCTTTATGGAATTTATTGATTCTATAAATACTACAAAGCTACCTTTGTATCTCTGTGCTACATATTGGCATCTGATTCCCAGACATGTTCCATTGTTTCCATTTGAGACACCTCATTTGATCTTGGTAGAAATTGCTAGGGCTACAACTTTCATTTTAACTTTTTAGTAACTACCTATACTTTGAGATGTTTGTTTTTGTTACTGCATTTTATACTAAATATTACAAAACACTGTAACTATTCTTGCATAATATTTTTATAAAATCAATTGACTACTAGGTATTAATTTAACTTTGTGTAAAAATTGTTTTTTTTTTCTATTTTAGTTAAAATCATGTCTTCCAAATCCAGACATCATAACAGATTATTCAACTCTATTCAATGGAGACATACTACATCAAGTATATCTCCAAATCAACCCCGAACCATCCTGTCATATAACAAAACTAACAGGATTGGAAGACCAAGCTCTGATATTAGGTAGAGTGAAGAATTTTGATGCTATAATAAAAAATGTGAAGAGTTTGTATGAAGAAGAGCTTGGTATGACACTGCTGGTAGTCCCAGAATGTATTTGTCTCGGAAAAGCACCGGAATCAAGGGAAGGTTTGGAGACTATGAAGCTGCTGATCCTGCTACTCCTGGGTGCAGCTGTACAATGCCCAAACAAGGAATTTTTTATTACACGGATCAAGGAGCTTGATGTTGAATTGCAGCATAATATTGTGGAATGTATAAAACAGGTATGGGATTTTTTGCATCACTGTATTATATTTCGGTATGTAGACTTACTTAATTGTTTTACTATTCAGACTATTTATTAAAACCAAGGCAATGGTTTTTCATAATACAGGTGACAAAATATGGTTACATTGCATTGCAGTTTCGCCTACCCCTACAAACAAATAACAAAAGTCATGTTCATAATTCCATATCTTTACACACCTTCCTTAATTTATGTATAGGTAGGTAAGCTTGCGAATAATACGTGTCTTGAATTGTTAGAACGAAACCTAATTAGTATTCAATACACTTAAGAACTAAGCATCCTTATGGTTTTATCAAATTAGCATTTTGATTACTGGATAGACCTATAAGATACAAGTTTTCTCTCAAACACTTTGTGTACGAAGGGTCAAACTCAATGATGAGATCCAAGTAGTGAAGTACTACCCAATAGTGAGAATGAAATCCAAATCAAGCAATTACGGTATCTACATGTTTGTACTTATATTTAAGTAAAATTACGGCAAAAAAGACGTCTTTGTATCTATCGCGTTACGAGCGTACCTACGAACTTTTAATTCGTGTTAGGTAAGTAGGTATGTGCTTAATAATATGTAGTGAGCCCTCATTTATTCACCGTTTTAATGCCAAACGTTATACAAGACAAGGGCCTTACACAGGTAAGCAGTGCTCTTGGGTGTGTGAACTTGTTACCGGTATACCTAACTACTATAGATAAACATGGATTCAACCAACCGTTGCGATGTATACGAGGTAACATTGGCTTCAAAGCTTCGATATGCGTGACAAAACTATACCTACGGTCGTTACCCTAAGTGTAATTTTTCTTGTAAGCTACCTGTATACTTACAGAACATATATCCGTTTGGTATAGGGAATTCAAACTTTAGGATATTGTCTAAGAGCCCTGTTTAATTTGCAATACAAAATGACAGATACATAGACTATAAACATTTACAGTTGGCTTACGAGAAAAATTGCACTTGGAGTACTAAAGGCGGCGTAATGGACTGTCGTAAAGGAATTAGTAGGTATACCTACTAACATGTTCATTGATGTAATCACTCGTCATCGTCGAACTTGGATTACTACGACTGACCCCAATGCGCTCTAGGAAACCAAATTTTTCACTGGCCTTTATTTAAAGTCTATGTCAAGGGAAAAGTATAGGAACCTTAATTATTGCGGCAAATGTTTTACTTGGTTAACAAATATCAAGTAAGTAACGGATGTTACAACACTGTTTACAAAAACATACACGACAAGTGGCCAAATTATAAAGTAGCTCGTCCTTGATTAACTCAGCCTTATTAGCGAGTTCACAAATGTCGTAACGCACCTGCCATCGCAGCCCTGCGTGATGCCACAGTCACCTATAATTTATGGTTAACTGTGCGTGTTGCTTGAGAGAACAGGCAGATGAATTACATCTTACACACACTAATATAAACTTGATCACTACATAGTATAAAACAAAGTCGCCTCCCGCTGTCTGTCTGTCCCTATGTATGCTTAGATATTACTAGCTGAGCCCGCGACTTCGCCCGCGTGGAATTTAACTTAACAAAAATTTCGGGATTATTCATCCCCTATTTTATCCCCTTGGGGGTAGAATTAATCAAAATCCTTTCTTAGCGGATGCCTACGTCATAACATCTACCTTTTTTTTTTATCTTACACAAAGAAACTTCACCAAACATAAAACGAAAAGTTGCTCGTGATGAACTATTTCAAAAACGTTCGTTTGACAGCCGAATAGCCGATTCCAACGTAACGCTTTTGGTTCTAAATACTGTCGAAAAGTAAAGCAATACGTTGACAAACGTATCTTCCAAAATAAAGCTAATTCGTTTCCGTTAAAATAATAGCGCGATACGAAATGTGCATAACATAACGTTTTTGGTTGTGGTTTTGTTTTGGTAATGTCGTTTAAAGTTAGCGCGATCGGCCCCCTGTATGTCAAATTTCAGCCCGATCCGTCCGTGCGAATCCGGGGTGGGTCGCTAGTCCTACTATCCTACTAATATTATAAATGTGAAAGTTTGTGAGTGTGGATGTATGTATGATGTATGTTTGTTACTCCTTCACACAAAAACTACTGAACGGATTTGAATGAAATTTGGAACACAGATAGTTTATAACCGGGATTTACATATAGGATACTTTTTATCCCGATAATCCCGAAATTTTTGTTACATTAAATACTACGCGGACGAAGTCCGTGGGCACAGCTAGTTATCAATAAAGAGTAAAAATACATTCGAAGCCACGAACAGTATTAATAAATCGATACGCGCTTTCCGTTTTTAAGTAGGTAGGTATATTTTCATGATAGTAATAAAGGAAATGAAACACGAGGTACATATTGATATTAAAAATAATTAATTTTAAAGGTAACCGACATGCAAACAGTTGTATTGACGCCGGATGCAATTGATCTTTTCCAATCACCGACGATGTTCAATCATATGCGACGGCTGGCCAAAGAACGCGATCACTATCTACAGAACTGGGCTTCTTTAGTACTCCACGAAGGATTGTGCGAGAACGAAAATGAAAGCAAGAATGGGAAAAATAAATCTACTCAGAATGTTAATCAAAATAGTACTGATAGTCAACATATGGCTGTGGAGCTAGCTGATTGGAAGGCCCGACTACGGAAGCAGAGACAAGAATTGTATGGATTTTTTGTTTTGTTATTCCCATCTATGTATCTCCTGTATTTTATTTTTCATAATGGTGCATTTACAGGGAGGAGAAGTCGGAGCAATTAGCTGAATGCCGTGAAGAATTAGAACATACTAAATTGGTGTTAGCGAAATTACGTTCCGATAGCCAAGAGTGGTTTAACGAAGCCCGCAAAGCTGCAGGGTTTAGAGACGAGGTAGACGCTTTGAAAGAAAAAGCCGATCGGTGTGATAGGTACTCATTGTATTCTTAGTAATTTTTTTTTTCTTCATAAAAATGACTATCAATGTGAGTTTATCACATTACTAGTATTCCCGTTAGTCCCTCCAGCTAAGCTAATGCTAGTGTTAGGAGTGGGCTCACCGGAGTGGGAAACCGGAACCCTTCAGCTACGAGGGCGGCCCCTCTAACCACTGAGCTATTGATGCCTTTTTAAGTTATTGTAGTTTTATTGCAATTGTAACATATTACTATGTATCTATATGTATTTTACAGATTGGAACAAGAAATGCAACGATACCGCGATCGTCTGGCCGATGCTGAGTATTACAAAACAAGGGTATCAGAGTTGCGAGAAGATAATAAAGCCCTAATGGAAACAAGAGACGCCTTAGAAGAACAACTGCAGAGAGCTAGAAAACGCGCCGAGCAATGTCTCAGTTTAGAAGCTGCCATGATTAAATTGAAGCGAGAGGCAAATGATATTGCTTTGGTGAGTTATAAATATAATATTACGATTCCCTTTTTTACGAACTTAGGAGCTGCTACGTTATATTAATCTTTGTATGTTGTTCATCTTTGTATATAATATTATGAAATTATATAAATTAATTTTATAAATTCATAAACTATCTCGTACTTATTTTAGGAAAGAGATGCGGACCAACAAAAAATTCAAGAGCTTATCGAGGAAAACAACCATTTGCAGTATATTACAAAATCAGTACTTAGCGAAAGCAACAATAGCAATTTAGATACAGATAACGAGGGTGAAAGCACATTGGAATCTGGCGAGAATAGTCTATCTGAACAGTTGACCAGTAATGCGCAAGCAAGGGCACTCAAACTTGAACTCGAAAATAAACGACTGCTGTCCACTATTGACAGCTTAAGGGAACAATCACTATTAGAGAGTAGTGACAAAGTTCTTGATTTAGAAAAAGAGAAGAAACGATTAAGTTTAAAATGCGAACAATTACAAGAAAACTGTAACAGGGTTATGCAACAAAATTCGGAATTGGAAGATGTGTTCAGGAATGCTTTGGAAGAAAACAGGAAGTTGCAAGATTCTTTGGATAGTCAGAAGGTTTTCATAGACAGGCAAGCAATAGATAGAGACTCGGAAAAAAACAAATTGCAAGACTTTGAAAGACATTTGGAATCTTTGACCAAAGATAAGCAACGAATTCAAATGCTATGTGATTCTATTCAAAGGAGGGCTGATGAGCTGGAAAAATGTGTAGATTCTAGAACGAAAGAATTAAACTTAATAAAGCCTGAAGCAGACAAAGTGACCGGTCTTATTATTCTCACAGAAGAATTAAAAACGAAATTAACGTACAGTGAACGAGATACGCACAATCTTCAAAGGGAAGTTAATAGACTAAGAGAAGCTGTCGAGGAAAAGGATGTATCGCTGGATAAGTTAACCACAGAAATCGAACTTAAAAAGAAAGAAATTGAAAGATTAGCTAGGGAATTGGAACTTAATCGAACTATCACTAACAGGTTCCAAGATTTGGAACAAAAAACTCAGGAACTTAAATCACAAAAGAAAGTAGATTCCGAGACAATTCAAACTTTACAAAAGGACCTTATATCAGAAAAAGTTAATTTTGATAAGATAAGAAATTGCATGGAAAAACTTGGCATGAATGCTTTTGAAATAATCAGTAAAGAAATAAATATTGAGGAATTGTTAGAAAAAATAATAACTAATACAGATCACGAAGGACTTATATCAGAGATAGCTGCAAAAGCTAATTTAATGAAACTTGTTCCTTGTAATCGCAATCATGATAATGATAATCATGATACTGATGATATTATCGTAAACCCACATATTGAACAGCTCACATCAGACCTTACAACATTGCAAGCTTCTTTAGAATGTTGTCAGGCTGAAAATGCTAAGCTGCAAGTTAACATAGCGACTTTAAATTCCCAAAATGGATCTTTGATATCCCAACAGATGACTTTACAACTTGCAAACAGTCAACTGGCGGCAGAGAAAGAAGAAATCATCAAGCAACTAGAGGTTTTAAAAGATAAACAAGATAACCTCTTGAGAGATCAAGTTGCTCTGCAAACACTACATGAACAATTGAACACTGAGTATGAAACTTTACTTAGTGAACGAGAACCCATGAAAATTACAGTTAGGGATTTGAGAATCGAAAACAGAGAAATCAAAGACAAATTGTCTAATTATGAGAAAAAAATTGCAGATTTCGAAATTGAAAGAGATAATTTAAAAGTTGAGTCTAGAAATTTAACGAATCTCAGAGCTGAACATTCGAAGTTAAAAGACGATTTTAGAAACCTTTTTACAGCCAGTGATAGGTTGAAAAATGAATATAGGAACATGCAAGAAGAATATAGAAACCTCAGAAGTGAGGTGGCACAGTTGAAATTAAGGAATACTGAGATTTCTGGCGAAGTTAATACAAAAGTTGAGGTAATAACAAGCATGGAGTTAGAAATTAACAAAACAAATCAACATTGTGAAATGCTGATTCAGATGAATAAGAGCCTTGATGCAGATAGGCGTTCTTTGATGGATCACGTTTCTCAACTTTTGACTCAGTATCATGAACTACTTGCTCATTCTTTAAAAGATAAACAACATTACCATGAAGAAGAGAAAATGTTTGCAGATAAAGTGAATGCTTTGTGCCGTCAGAAAGAAAAACTGGAAGAAAAAATTATGGAACATTATAAGAAATTGGATAATTGCACGACTAAGAGGCGTGGTTTTGGAGCATCATTCGTCAAAAGAGTTCGTAAAGCAGGCACAGATTTGATCAATAAGGTACCATCCAGGAATAACAAAAGAATAGAAGATGCCAGTCGCTCAAAATCGCAACTAACCCTGGCAGGTTCCGAATCGGGAGAATCCGATCCAGGCAGTCAGGAATTAGAGAAAACGTCCAAAAACTCGGACCAAGATCAAGGGTCATCTAATCCCAGTGCTGAATCACCGAGACACAGTTCTGATTCCAGTTTCAATAGGCGCTTTGATGATAAACTATTGAAGAAATCAGACAATATGGATATAAGTGGTTCAATACCAAGTTTGGATTCCACTAGATTGAATAGTGAAGGTAATTTCGTACGGAGGCTGTCCGGAACATCGATACATAGTGGAGGAGGTGACGATGCTCTCATCAGAGCTTCACTGAGAAGGCGTCCACACAAAGGTGTGTCTCCTTCGCATCGGAACAGTTTTCAAGGTTTAGAAGGAGACACAGGATTACCAACAGGTTAGTAATAGTACATTATTACCCGAAGGGTGAAGGTAACTTATTTAGTCCCGAGACTGGGTTTTTTTGGGTTCGAGGGACAAAATAAGTCATTCACCCGAGGCACTGTGCTTTTCATTACGAATACAAGGAAAATAAAAACAGGAATTAGCTAAAGAAATAATACCAAGAAGTATGAACAATACTCTACAACTCGAAAAAACGAATGAAGGTCGGATTGCCATTTGCCACAAATTTTGTTTTTTTTCCGTTGGCCTGGTTCAATAGAAATGTCAAAATATAACTAATTTCTTTTTAATAATTTGACAGCTGTCAGTTGAAAGCGCTTCTCCCTAGGGCTGAAAAGTATTAGTTTCAACCCGCTCCTCAGGCAACTTCAGACCTACTTTCTGAGTATGAGTAATGAAAAATTTTTACTGCTTCCACATAAGGAGCTCAGATTTTATATTTACTAATATCATATTTTTTTTTTATAGCATCCACCCCAACGCCCGTGTTCGGTACAGCTGGCACCCGACGGACGGTATACGTAGCGGACGACGACCCCAGTGTTAACCTGAACTCAAAACCTCAAAGTACTCCGCTTAAAGAGAATCCTACGTATTTGGTATACAATCGAATATCGACGGTGATAGGCGATGGTGCCTGCCAAAGCATGAATGACAGACCGAGTGTTGACCAGCACAGATCGATGTCTGAAAACTCGCGTGCTGCAATGGACGACGACAATATGCCAGAAAGAGATGATGTAAAAAACGAGAGGAGAACACTGAGTCGCAATGAAAAGACAGACAATTCGAAAGAGTCGGCAATTTGGTATGAATATGGTTGCGTATGATTTTTTTTAATGAAGCTAGTGATTGTATGGAATTTAAGACAGACTGATGAGATGCCTTGTATTTCGAATCTATTTGGAATGTGAGAAATGATTGTGTGATCGAATTTTTATACTTGAATGGCAATCATACATTGATTATATATGTATGTATTTCTTTTATTCGAAATCAGTATTAGATGGCATTTATTTTTACAGCTGATAATGATAATAAAATTCCTAAAAGCTTTAAATCTTATATCCCACTCATTAAATATGTTGCTAAGTATATGCTATTATGAAAATAACAATAAAATATTACAGATATGTAACATCAATGAATTGAAGCGAGTCTATTTATGATGTTAAAATATTTTTCGATTATTTTGGAAATATCTATGTCAGAAGGCACAGTAATTATGTCGTCATAATATTATCTCTATTACAAACCTCTGCTCTGCGCTAACACACTGTTAGCCTTCTTTTGTATCTAATATAAAAATAATACTATGAAAAAACCGAGCATGTATTACATAGTCCTTTCGAATTATAATATT
Source organism: Notodonta ziczac (assembly GCA_918843915.1). Classification (NCBI taxonomy): domain Eukaryota; kingdom Metazoa; phylum Arthropoda; class Insecta; order Lepidoptera; family Notodontidae; genus Notodonta; species Notodonta ziczac. Next base: position 7,022,552 of record OU974047.1, read on the forward strand.
TGTGATTATGAATTCGAGATTAAAATACTCTGAAATTATTTTGAGGCTACAGATTTTCTATCAAATGATTTGAAATGTAAATATAATTTCTTAATTGGTTATCTTTGTGATGTTTTGTTTTAGGTAAGTAATTCCTTGCCCATGCCTGCGAGAGCAGACAATTAGGTTTATTATTATTATCATTAACGTATTAGTGTATTAATTCTGATTAATAGTTGAGCATAATACATGTCACAGTATGTACAAACATTGAATGGTGTATGCAGCTTCTCTTGTTATTATTACATACTATTTTAATACCTACCCAGTATTTAATATATGACTGTAATTTGAGTGATTATGATACAATATTGTAAGATTCATTTTAATTCCAAACATTATATTCAGCTGCTGTTCATGAGGTTACGTAATTTTATATTTACCAGTACAAATAAGTGTAATGACATTATTAACATTAATTTTCTTTCTTCAGATTATACTATGTAGGTAGGTTAAGTTTATTGGCTACTAAACACATCAGTAGTTACTTGCAAGAACAACAGGCAACTTTACAGTGAATTAGCTGTAGCTAAAATTATAATAGTAGACGCATGTCGCGCTACAACGCGATATTAACATTTCTAAATACGTGACGTAGGTATTGTATTGACATTCTAAATAAAATTTCGAGTTATCAGAAGTAGAAAAGGTTTTAAATGTTAATATGATTTTCAATTTTTCACAAATTGGCACTGTCATTTGGAGGAAATACGAATTTAAGTACATATACATGATCACTTTGGAAGTAAGACATAATATCATTTTATAAATTATATCATTTGATAGGTACCAAAATGTCTTTATCACATGTCTATTACTGGCTGCTGTATGCGTAAGGATCACTAGTGAATTAATTAATAATGTGTATTATGAAGTGACATAATACACATTATTAGTATTACACAATGTCGTTTAAATAACTCTAGAAACCTATTTGAATAAGACATGTTGAATTGTTGGCAATTAATAACTTGTTTTAAATGTTTTACTTCAATTGGTAGGTACTATTTTTGTGGTGCTATTATTAATTTCAGAGTTGAATGAAATAAACAAAAGGTTTTTTGATGATCGTACCTCTCGCCCCTTTTTGTTACGTAAGAAGATCCTACTATATAATAGGAGGAAGGCGCCGGGCGCGCGTGAAGTTTCAATAAATATAATTTAAATATTGCTAATAATGGCTGGCATGAACAGTGGGTGTTCCCACCCGCCTACATTTTGATACAAAGCGAGGCTGCGTAACCTGTCCGTGCGTAGCAAAATCGCAAGCCTTAGTAGTTGTGTGTTATTTAATGATAAACTTGATAAAATAATGTTAACTTTTGTGAAATAATCTGATTAATTATATTGTTTCTCAAACATGCTTGGAATTTGGATCTTTTTATATATTTTTTAAGAACCTTCGATGGAATAAATATAATTAATAAATCAACAAAATGAGCTCAAGCAAAGTAAAAGAGACAGATGAAAGAAATTTATCTGGAAAAATATTTTTTACTTTCTATTACTGTAGGTGTGTTCTAAAATTACTTATTTTAGAAAAGCACTATTTAAATAAAAAGTCTGCGACAACTGGGCATTCTTGAACACGATTATGTACATGAGCCTGCTATATCCCGGCCATTAAAGTTGGTCTATCAATGCCTAATTTGCTGAGGGCGCCATTAATATAGGGACTAGAATTCTTCACATAAATAGGTACTTAATAATTGCCTCTCACCGAATTTATACTTTAGCACATGTAATATCTTGAATAAAGTTCAAAATTAAATATTTCATTTTATTTCTGAATATTAAAAATAATCTTGTTATGAGGCATACCTACGAATAAGACAAACAATCACAGGTCTAGTGCAATAATAAAAAACATATTCTGTATCATTTACTTATCTATATTACTTATTGTTTTATTACATAGGGTTTATTTTTTCCACTTGCATTTACAATTACTACATTTTTAAACATTTCATACTTGGTTAAAGAGATCCATTGCAGCTGGGTTCTGTCTGCACTTCCCATTGTAATACAGGACATGGTTGTAGAGGAACTTTAAATGGATATCCAGATACCACTGCTTTTCTTCCTGGTTCTACTTTTGGTGGCAGATATGATATAATGCACTAAAACAAAATCAATGCAGTTAATATAATTTCATTTTTTAAAGCTTTTAGCTGTATAGAACATAAATTTTAGACATTACCTTTGGTCTGTCGCTTTCAGTGGACATGTATCCAATACACATTGTTCTTGTAGTATGGCCCCATAGCAGCTCCCCTTCTCCATTTATTGAATCATATCTTAAAGCTAACGTGCCACCTAATCTATCAGGAACATCCCATAAGAATGGTGATTCTAGAAAGTTTTCTTTCAAACATTTATCCAATCCTAGAATAGGGGAAGACTCTAGTAAACTCTCAGCTGAATTCTTAGCCAACTGGGTTCTAATCAAATGCTCTCCACATCCTGATGTGCAAGAAGCTATGGAGGGTTTAACACCATCTCTGCTCATTACAGCCCACACTCCACTTCCGAAGGACGCTGCCTGACCTACTCTGCCTTCATGTTTCAAAGAAACACCTCCAGAACTCGCCCCAGAGGCGACAACACCATTTGAATCAACACAGATGGCGCCCACCGTGTCCAAGGGACTAAATTTGATGTCATTTTGAATAGAATAACGTTTCAACTTTCTTTTGCAGTGCTTGTAATTACGGAATGCACGTGCTGTAACCATCTTATGGTCGTCCACTATTTCCAGACCCATTCGCTCTGCCCATGATCTAGCCCCTTGGCCAGTGAGTATGCATGGTGGAACTCGGCCCAGCGACAAGCTATCACATTGTTTAATGCAAAGATGTTTGGCCAATGTTATAGGATTCCAAACATTAGAAACAGCCCCACAGGCACCAAAGTGTAATGTTTGACCATTCATGAGGGAAGCATCACACTCAACGGATCCATTCCAACTTAGATTTGATCCATATCCAGCATTTGTTAATGGACTATTTTCCAATTCTGAAATCAAAAATATCTACTTCAAGATTGGTTATCATAGATTGACAAGCCTAAAATGATTGCTGCAAGTAGGCACAATATGTAATCTACCTAGTTTTTCACATTCCCGGTAAGTATGTGCTTAGTAAATAATAAACCTATACCTATTATTATGTTAAAACCAGGGACCAACCTGTTTACTTATTTATGTTTAGTTTGTACTACATACCAATTATGGCTTTTTCAACTGCATCTACTGCATTTCCGCCTTGCTGAAGTGCTTCAGCAGCTTTTCTACAGGCTAAGTAACACGTTTTTTGGTATTCTTTCTTCAACGAATCGCTGTGGTACCCAGCACCTGATAATACCATAATTATTTTAGTGCATGCGGTTACAATAGTCTGTAGGAAGTCCTGTTTGTACTTACCACAATGTACAGCTATAAACCCATTCATAGCTTTAACTTTGCAGTCTTTCCTTCAATAGCTCATTTCAAAATCAATAACACTGCACAAATTACTTGTTAGGTAAGTATAGTAGAAAAGCCACAATATTGTTATTTTCCATTCTGAAAATCAATTGGCAAAATATCTCAAATTCTACGAAATTTTATGGCACATGGATATCAGACTTGAGACTAGTCTCGATTTACGTCGGGGCTCGAGCGAGGGGTCGGGTGTTAAAAAATAAACAAAACAATGTTTTTTTTTAGTAGTTTTACGACGCTGGGTATAAGACTTTTGGAGTTTGGATATAGTAAATGTAGTAATTGAATAGTACGTTAAGCGCAGTACGCAGCAGTTCTGCGTGCAAATGCCATATATTACTGTACTCTTTGTAAAGCCCCTGCTTTGGCCCCCGCCAAGAACTTTATACATAACACTGGATGTTTTAGCACGAACAATGTTTTGAAGCCAAGAAATTTGACCTTGAATGACGTCACATATGTTTGTTGAGTGTTGTATCAGTGTTGCTAGATTATTAAAATAACAGCTACCGACAATCAGGAAAGTGAACGGTTGATCTATTTTTTTTTTCTATATAAAAATAAATACTGAAGTCAAAAGAGGATTCTCAAATTGACGCATATGTAATATGTAAATAAAATCCATAAAAAAACAGACACGAATACCATGGACTTGCGAAATCTTGGCTCATCACACGTTAGTTTGGGTATTTTATTGTGTTTATCATGGCAATTTCAGATGAAGTGTGAGAGGGTCAGAACATATGTATGTATGAAAAAAACCTGTCTTCACTCCGTAGTTCTACGTGCACTCTCCAGTGGTATTCTAAGCTTCTTGGCCCCCGCCAATTAAAGAAAAATAAAATGTATGGCGAGATGTAATTAGTATTTTTAAATCTGTGGGCGAGGATACCACTTTGTCAGGTTGGTAGCACTGTACCTGAAATTGCCATTAAAAAACAATTTAATATCCTTTTATATGGTAGCACCACAGCAAAATGTCTACAACCCCTACGACTTTTGGCGGGAGGCAAGCGGGAGGTTAAACGAAGCGGCAAGTTTAATTTGTGCTAAATGAAGCATATTCAATTTGTTGATTCAACTTATCGATTGCTAGGACGGTCGACTCGCGTGATACTCTGCAGCGGCACCACCATGATAAAAAGTGACCAATCATAGTGGGAAAAAATGTACGATTAACGTATATCGTATTTTAATGTACCTTTACGGCTTTACCAGGTACCGAGATAATTGTCATTTTTTTATTTCAATAAATTAATTTTACCTTGAAAACACTACTTGTTGGTGCTAGGTATGTGAACCTCAACTGTATACGGGAGTTTTCAAGGTAAAATTAATTTATTGAAATAAAATAAACCATCGTCTTATAACTTGGAAGAAGGGATTAATTACACCAAACATATGAAACGTTACTGCGTCTTTTTGTAGATTATAGGTGTTTGACCTTTTCTTGCACAGGTTAACAGCACAGGTCGGCATTTTTTACGGAGCTCCTTACACCGCGAAAACGATGTTGACTTTGATAAAATCGATTCCGTAAACAGTTTTTATAAACGTGTTAGACCTTCTTGGTCTTATACCTTGGCAGAGGGGAATGATCATGTAAGTCTTGTCCATAGATAAAAGGTCTAAGTATGGCTGGTATGCTTGACTTTATTTTTTTTAGGGTTCCGTAGTCCCTACGAGGAGCCCTCAAACTCAAACTCAAAATTATTTTTATTCATAAAGCCAACAAAGCATTTATGAATAGTCAGAATCTACCACCGGTTCGGAATGCTGTTTCCACTGAGAAGATCCGGCAAGAAACTCAATGGTTACTCTTTTCAATGAATTACAGATGGTGTACATTCTCAGGAACAGCATAAAATAATAATATTATGAGCAGGCAACACCATTATCACTAAATAACTAATAGCAAATAATAATCAAATCTCCCTCAGATTTAGGTATGTAGATAAAATGAGAAAGCTAGTTTAGTGTGGTGGTCATACCTACTCATACTTACATCAAATTAAATGTTTACGAACCAAAATAACAATTAATAAAACAGGTGCATAATAATATAATTGCTTTGGTGTGATGCCTTCCATGCTAAGTACATGAATAGTATTTAAGTGATTGGCCCAATCCCCGCAAGCAGCACCCGCGCACGAGCATGACTTGAAAAGCGGCATCACTCTCCTCAACCATAATAGAGGGAAGAGGGTGACCCGCTCCACAAAGCCACCGCAAGCAAGGACATTAAAGTGAGCATGACCAACACCTCACCTCAGAGACAACAGTTCAGCAAGGCTAATAAGCATGAGGCAAGACCCGCTACAATTAGACATAAATATTACTTTGTTAAAATTTGTGGCTACATGATGCCCATATTTTTAAAGGTGACATTTGTGTCAAATATGTCAATAGTGCAAGATTAAGAGAAAGAAGAGGTAAAATATAGGAATGAACCAAAACAAAAGATTCTAGTTATTCCCGTTCCGGTGGAGCTGGACCAGCACCTAGCCAAGCACCTTTATCTTTCAAATAATCGTCTAGTGTGTAGTAAGCCTTCCTGCATAGCGTACGTTTTACACACGTTTTGAATTTGGATTCACTAAGACTGATAATGCTTAACGGTATTTTATTATAGAATTTAACACAGTATCCCATGAAAGATGTGTGAATTTTTGCTAGCCGAAAGTGTGGTTGATCCAATTTGTCCTTATTTCTAAGTATTATAACGATGACTATCACTCAGTTTTTTAAATAGATGCAATTTTTTTCTGCTATACATTATGTTCTCATAGATATATTGGCATGGGACAGTCATAACATTTATTTCCTTAAACAGTTCCCTCAGCGAATCACGACTTCCTAAATTATAGATGGCCCTAATGGCCCTCTTTTGTAAAATAAAAACCGATTCGATGTCAGCCGCTCTACCCCACAATAGTATACCATACGACATGACACTATGAAAATAACTGAAATAAACTATTCTCGCAGTTTCGACATCGGACAGCTGTCTGTTTTTTCTGACAGCGTAGGCGGCGGAGCTGAGCCGCTTAACTAAAGCTGTTATATGTGGGCCCCACTGTAATTTAGAGTCAAGCGTTATACCTAAGAAAACAGTGTCATTTATAAATTCTAGTTTTTCTGTATTTAATACTACATTGCATTCACTACTTCTTACATTGGGTAATGAGAATCTTATACATTTTGTTTTTTTACTGTTTAATACTAAATTATTAGTAGTGAACCAGTTGTGGACTTGAACAATAGCATTATTCACGTCGTCGAAGTTATTTACATGTCTACCTACTTTAAAAATCAAAGAGGTATCATCAGCAAATAACACTATTTCTGCCCTTCTCTGTATTATCTGCGGTAGGTCATTAATATATACTAAAAATAAGAAAGGGCCTAGAATTGATCCTTGAGGAACACCCATTTTTACTATAGAGCCTAAAGATTTAACATTTACATTTATTTGAACATTTTGCCTTCTGTCTTCTAAGTATGATTTTACAAGTTGGAGTGCTCCATTTCTAACACCGTAATGTTCCAATTTCTGCAAAAGTATTTCATAATTGACGCAATCGAATGCCTTTGAGAGGTCGCAGAAGATACCAATTGCATCCTGTGAGTTTTCCCATGCGTCAAAGATATGCTTAATCAAGGTTACACCGGCATCGGTAGTACAACGGCCTTTGGTAAAGCCATATTGTTGATCATGCAGGATGTTGTTTGCGTTAAAATGATGTAACATTTGGCTAAGCATAATCTTTTCAAAAATTTTACTAAAAACTGGCAAGACGGATACTGGTCTATAGTTATTAGGGTCTCTACTAGTGATGTAACGAATATTCGCATTCGCATTCGCGAATATTCGCATATTTTTTGACATTCGCATTCGCATTCGCATTCGCAAGAATCTATGCGAATGTTTGGCGAATGTTTTTTAAAAAACAAAAAGGAAATTATGTATAGATGGAAATGGAATTTTAATGCAACTATTAAGAATTATATATTTTTCAACAAACTTTCTCATAGGGTGGCCCGTATTGCACTGCTTTTAGGTTCATGAAGCAGCTTATTACGCACTAGTGCTTTAGACTTTACATTTTTGAAAATCCTAATCCTCTGTAATGAATCCTACAATAGTAAACATTTGTTTTACATAAATAAACAATGTTTATTAAAATATTATAAATAAATATGGCTTTGCCAGACCCATAGATGCCAAATGCATATCGGTATGTATAGGGTTCCGTAAACATCCCGCCACTTTTCGATAATAACCGGAACCCTATAAATAAAAGTGATGTATTTTTTATTGACATGAAACATTGAATACGGCGGCTCTCGTAACATATTAACTTCTGAAAAATTCATTAACGATTGCCTACCGTATAATTTAGTAAAATTTCTTTTACTAAATTTATGAAACCGGCATTAATAGTCATCTTAAGCAAATGTGACATAAACCTTTATTTTCTTTTTGGACTGATGAAAAGTTATTTTTAGGAGTTTTAATTTAAATAATTAAGTTGTGATTAGACTGGGTGCACAAGCAGTGGTGCGTGGGTTTGAGACTCAGTCCAAACTTTAGATTTAAAAAATATATTTTAAAATATCTACTGAATAAATACCTCACTCGAGTGGGTGAGTAAACATTTTTTACACTCGCCTTCTTAAGTACGGGAGGTAGAATGGAATAAATTTGCTTTCAAGATATAAATACACAGTTTTGTACCGGTACATAAACTCTTTTTTTTGCCAAATTGCAGTAGTTTATCCGTAATAGTCTCTGAATAAATTACTGTGATGTCAGAGAGATGGACAGACGGACGTAGCGAATCTTCGAGTATAAGAGTTCCGAGTTTGACTAGGAAACCCTAAAAACTAATGGCGCGCCATCTTGTTTAATTTTTCATTCATCCTGCAATTCTCTGGGGCTTAAACAAATTCGTGAACTGTGATTTTATTTCAATTAAGATTTTAATATTTTTTACTCGCAAGTGTTGTAAAATGTCGTATGAAACGCGTGAGCATTGTTCATTACACACACCTTGGCACCATCACAACCCTCGCGTTAGTTTCGGGCTGCAAACCAGCCTCGATCGTAATGATCAACTCAGCTTACTTGTACATAATGCACATATTTACTTATATTTGAACTTAAAAAAATGGGACTATCTTGAGGTAGGCAACTAAATTATAAATAGGATCTTTCTCTAGTGTTCTCGTTAGCATAATTAATATATTTACGAACTCAATAATATTTGAATACCAATTAAATTTGATTAATGCAATAATACTAAACTACCCTCTATCAAAACAAATTTCTTCGAATTAACTTTATGTGGCTAACTTCGTTCTTTCAACTTGTATGGGTTTGGCTATGTTCGGCCGATACGAAATGTTAAACCAGTCTGACCTTCACACAAGCGCTCTTTATTAACCCCCAACGAAAAAACAGGCGTGTTATAATATTAACATGTTTATCTGTGTGTCTGTCTGTGGCATCGTAGCGCCTAATCGGATGATCCGACAGTAATTTAGCTTTCTTGTTAGAAAGGCATTCTGATCGAGAGTGTTTTAGCTATGTTTCATGAAAATCGGTTCAGCCATTTGAAAATTATCAGCTCTTTTGTTGTGTAAAAACCAGTCGCAGGGGATATTTTTAAAATTTTAAGTTTAGAGTTATTTGAAAGTCAACATTCGCATTCGCATTCGCGAATGTTGGAAGAAAATATTCGCATTCGCATTCGCTTTCGCGAATGTCAAAAATCCAACATTCGTTACATCACTAGTCTCTACTATTACCGGATTTAAAAAGATGATGTAATTTGGTACAAAAATACTTTGAGAGTAGATCTCACTTTCAAAAATTTAAAATGTTGCGAAATGACTAAGTATTTTTGAGGTACCTCCCCGAACATCAAAAGTGGGGATTTTTTTTAGTTACTCCATCATGTGGGGTATCGTTGAACAGGTCTTTTAAAATGAAATGGTATTTTCATACAACATTTTATTATCAAAAATTCCGTGTGCGAGATTTTAACTTTTAAAGATTTAATCAAAATTTACGTAATGAATTCCGACACTTCTTACATTTTTCGATTGCAAAACCATTAATAAGGTTATGCAGTCGAAAATGGATACATTGTTCACCAATTCCAATGAAATACCAGCAATACATTTATATGTTTTGTTAATACATACGTACGTGTATTTCTGAAGTGTTAATGCACGTGTATAGATGTCGGTAGTAGTATGTAAACAACATTGGGTAAGATTTTTTTCATTACTCATACTCGGAAAGCAGGTCTGAAGTTGCTTGAGGAGCGGGGTGAAAGTAATACTTTTCAGCCCTAGGGAGGATCGCTTTCAACTGACAGCTGTCAAATTATTAAAATAAATTAGTTCTATTTTGACATTTCTATTGAACCAGGGCAACAGAAAAAAAATACAAAAAATAGGCGGCAAATGACAATCCGACCTTCATTCGGTTTTTCGAGTTGTATAGTATTGTTCGTACTTCCTTGTATTATTTATTTAACTAATTCCTGTTTTAATTTTTGCTTTTCTTGTATTCGTAATGAAAAGCACAGTGTTTACCTCGGGTGAATGATATATTTTGTCACGCACGAGACAGGGTTTGGCGCCAAAGCGTAGCGAGGGCGTCAATGGTTCGAGGGCGCTTAGTGGAACGCACCCATAGAGTAGCTGTAAATATTTTGAAATCTGCGGAAACGAGATACACGCCTGTATCTTTTAATTAGCTGGTGCCTACAGAGTAACTTGTAGTTACTAGAAATTGTTGGTGCCAATCAAAATTAGCAGTTTTGGTAAATTATTTGCAAATAAATTGCGTGTTGTAAGTAATTCATAAAATTTAATGGTTCGCTTTGCTTACTTGGTATTAATTCTTTGTATTGTTGCTGTAAGAGTGCACTCGCGAGTGCACGCAGCCCTGCAATTCTTTTCGTATTTTATTTTTAAGGAGTAGGTGGAGTAGGTACTCTACTTATACCCACATAGTTAAGTATTTATAAATTTGTGCTTATATCACACATATTTTATCTTTATGACTTATACCTATTTTTAACCGGAAGGACAAGGTAAGTTTAAAATGTGTCTCTGTGTCGGTCTATCTGTGGCATCGTGGCGCTCAAGCGGAGGAACCGATTTTAATTTAGTCTTTTGTGATGAAAGGTTTTATGATCAAGTGTTTTAGCTATGATTCAAAGAAATCTTTCTAAAATCGATCTTTAATAATTGAGAATTGCTAACTGGCAGAACCGGCAGAAATGACTAGACCAGGACCAGGTTTTCAAGGCGTTTTCATAGGAGCTGCAATAAAAGGCTACTTACTTACGGTGCTGTGTATGAATATCTGTAATAATAAACAACTAGAAAAGCTTGTGAAAATTAAATTTGTAATAAAATATTTTAAATAATCTACTTAAATGTTCTATTTTTTTTACATATTCTCTGTAGGTGGCTATAAAACTTATTTGTAATTTTTTCCTGCTGTCATCATAACACCAACAACAAGGGCTGTGATTGTGAATCCCTGTGCAACAATTCTCAGGCGCATCATTTGCTGAGACATCCTTTTACGTCCAGTCCTGAAGCTCCAGAGGCCGTATGATAATGCACCAGCTGTAGCCAAGCATCCTGAAACAAAGTACTCAAGTACTTACTTACATCTTAATTTACAAATAAGAACCTACCTACAGAAATATCATTAAGGACAATGTCACCCTCCAACTGATTTGAAAAAAAGTCTCATTTGAAGAGTTTCGGTAATACCTATATTAGATAATTTCATTCTACTAGGCTAAATGTTTCAAATATGTGAGGTACAGTATACCCGGTATTATAGGATTTCCAATTATATTTCATTTCTAAAATAAATATACTGATAATGAAAATAGACTGTTAGCAGTCTATTTTTATTTAATAACTAATACTAACATTTCTAAATATATAAAGCACTTGCTGTGCCCGCCGACTTCGTCCGCATAGTATTTAACTTAACAAAAATTTCGGGATTATCGGGATAAAAAGTATCCTATATGTTAATCCCGGTTGTAAACTATCTGTGTTCCAAATTTCATCCAAATCCGTTCAGTAGTTTTTGCCTGAAAGAATAACATACATACATCCACACTCACAAACTTTCACATTTATAATATTAGTAGGATAAGTAGGATAGGATAAATACCTCAGCATGACAATTTAGCAAGGAAATGCAGCAAGTATTCTTGCCACCATTTCATGTGGAGAATTTTATTTTGGTTCACATTACTCAAATGGTTTTTTTTTTATAATTTGAAATGAATTTGTGCTATATTACTGAATGAAATAAACAATTGTACTTAAAATGTAGGCATAATATTGTTAGTAAACAAGAGCCTATTTTGAAAGATGAACTTAAATTGAGAATGGTACCTACTGTGATCAATTGTGAAGACTGTTATGTAAAGACATGCTATGATTGTTTGTGACTAAATCCGTATCTGGAAAAATACACTGTATGTATATAACACTACAGTCTAAACTTAAATAAGCCTAAATATAATTTATAACCAAATGGTCAAAATGGCTTACCTATGGGAACAAAAGGATTTTCAGTGAACTTCCTTCCGAACTTTTCTCTTGTTGTTTCCACATGATGAGTAGACCCCATTTCCTTTCTCAGCTGTACCCAGTCCAAATCTGTAGGCTCTTCGTTAGACATGTTATTTTTTGTCTTGTTGGGTAATCGGCGCAATGCTGTTGTGTTGGTCCGAATATATTATTTTTTTTATAAAAAAATACTATTCATATTACATGTAATGTAGAGATTTTAATGTTTGTTGACTGTCATCAAGTGCCAAGATTTTATATAACCTCAAAATGCCTCAAACAAAATGCAAAATTATTTTCTAATGCAAAGAGAATATAATACTACGTAAGATTCTAATCAAGGTACTCTGTGATTCTAATGCTTCTAACTGACAGAATTAGTGTTGCCTGACTATCGATTGCCTATCGATAGGTTGTCGATACTATCGTGACCTCGAAAAATAGTCGGAATATCGATAGCCCTATCGATACTATATACATTTTACAGTATCTATTCAAGAAATTGAGCAATACTATTGATAAATTGCAATACTATCGATAGTATCGATACTATCACTATTATGGGGTATTTTACTGCAATCACTGTCGATACTATCGATAGTTTTACTACATCGATATTTACCCAAAGTTCAATAGTATTGCACCGGAATTTTAGTTCACCCGGACTTCACCCGGACTTCACCCGGACAGAGGGCGAGCGCAAGTGCGCTCCAGCCATAGGGGCAGGGGGGCAGCTAGCTCAAGGGCGTCACTAGGGACACGACCTCGGCTTGGGCCGCTGCCAGGAGAGGTGGCGAGGGTAAATCTACCACCGGATCGGAACGCGACCTCGACTGAGAAGATCCGGCAAGAAACTCAGCGGGCTTGTCGGGTGCCAAGGTGCGTCTAGGTAAGTAGACGCACCTTCTAGCGGAAGCGGGGGTTCGTCGACCTCGCCGGCGAGGTCGGTGTCTGGCGGGGAGTGTGCGTGTGTCGTTCTCCTCGACATCTGAGTCTAGGAGAGCGGTGAGTGGGTCGGGGGGGTCCAGCACCACATGCCGCGGCCTGCGGCGGCATGTATCTGGCTCGTGTGCGGGTGCATAATCGGCGGCGGCGACGATTAAGGGATTGGTGTGTTCAGAAGCCTTCATGAAATAGCGTTCAGACGCTATTTTGAAGTGCTTCTGGATAGAATCGAGGCGTAAGTCAGAATGAAGGTCTACGTTCCGTACGAACCACGGGGCTCCGACGGCTTGGCGAAGAAAACGGGACTGTAAGGCCTGGAGGCGACTAATGTGAGAGTTGGCCGCGTGGGCGAACACAACGCTCGCATAGGACATGATGGGGCGAATGCAAGCTTTGTAAAGTGTCACCTTATTTCTAAGGGACATTTTACTCCGCTTGCATAGGAGATAATGAAGGCGACCGAGCACAAAGGCGGCTCGATTGCGGACGTTTCTAATGTGAGGACCGAAGGTCATGGAGCCATCGAGCGTGACCCCGAGATATTTAACTGACTTGGACCAAGGGATAGGCTGCTTGTACAAAGAGACAGTACCTAAGTTGGAGCGAGTGTGGCGTATGGAGGGGCGTCGAGAGGTGGTCCTGGCAAAAAGCACGGCTGCGCTTTTGTCCGGGTTCACCTCTATTCGCCATTTCCTAAACCACTCTCCGAGAGAATTGACAGCGCGTTGGAGAACGCGTGTGATCTGAGCCTTATTACGATGGGAGAAATAGAGCGCGGTATCATCCGCGTAAAGGGCGAGTTGCACATTGTTCGTGCGGGGGATGTCGTTAGTGTACAGACTGTACAAAAGAGGGGAGAGCACGGAGCCCTGAGGGACTCCTGCCCTGATGGGGTGGGGTGGGGAGAGCGTGCCCTCGACTCGATATCGAAAGGTACGGTTTGACAAGAAGTCTCGTAAGATGAGCACGAGACTGTCCGGCACGCCTAAGAGGTACAGCTTGTAAATCAAGCCGTTGTGCCAGACTTTGTCAAACGCCTTAGCGACGTCAAAGAAGAGAGCTCCCGTGGATAGGGGGCGGCCGGAGGAGGAGTTGAGGCCTTTGAGAATGTACTCCGTGATGCGGTGTACTTGGTGAACACAAGAGTGGCCGGCCCGAAAGCCAAACTGCTCGTCAATGAGAAGATGATTGGAAAAGATATACTCTTTGAGTCTTGCTAAAAGCAGGCGCTCATAGAGTTTGGCAATGGCCTTGAGGAGGCTGATGGGACGGTAGCTCGCAGGGACGTTGCGGGGCTTACCGGGTTTGTGAATGCCAATGACTATTGCCTCCTTCCACGCATTGGGAAAGATGCAGTTCGTCATAGCGGCATTGAAGATAGCTACTAGGAGACAGATAAGCTGGGCGGGTAAGAGTTTGAGAACTCTGTTGCTAATGCCGTCCGAGCCCGGGGCCTTCTTGGAGTTGAGACCTTTAATCAAATCCTTCACCTCGGATTCGGTAACCGGTGTGAGAGCGGTAGTGAGGGGTAAGGAAACCCTGCGCTCGACTTCCCTATCAACGAGTTCCAGGTGGTCGGGATCAGAGGATTGGGTGCTAGGGGAGCACTGGCTCTCGAGAGCGGAGGCTAGAAGCTCGGCCTTTTCGTCGTCATCAAAAGCAGGGGGGTCGCCTGAAGGGCGTAATAGGGGGGGCATTGTGACAGTAGAGTCGGACTTTAAGGCTCTCGCCAGCTTCCAGTAAGCTAGATGCGATGGCGAGATTCCTTCGAGAAGGTTACCCCACCGGGCGTCCCTAAGCTCGGCGATTCGACGCTTTACATCACGCTGTAAAGCGCGCATGCGAACACGGTTAGCTTCGGTGGGGTAAGAATCGTAAGCTCTGATGGAGGCATTCTTAGCTCGGACCAGGGCTTTGATGTCGTCTGGCAGAACGAAGCGGTGAGAGTCACCTACCTCGACCTGCTTAGACGAGTGACTAATGGCCGACTGGAGATGGTTGGAGAAGGCATCTACAGCCTGAGACGTGTCCTGAGGGGACGTAAGGAGGTCAGGGATGCTGGCGAGGTGTGGAGAAGAGACATCCGCTAAGGAAGTACTTAGCTTTTGCCAATCCATCACAGAACGCGTGGTCGGTTGAGATGGAGGGGAAGGTCCGAGCTGCATGAGAACGGGACGGTGGTCGGAGTCGAGCTCTTGGAGAACTTCCAACGAGCGCAACCGTAAGGTTATGCCCTTGAGGAGGGCAATGTCTAGGACATCAGGGCGATGTGCTAGGTTGTTCGGAAAGTGAGTGGGGTGCATGGGGGCGATGACGTCAAAGTCGAGCTGGTCGACTAGGGCGTCAAGACGCCTCCCATTTGGGGTGGTGAGGAGACTATTCCACCTGACATGCTTGCAGTTGAAGTCGCCAGCCAGTATGACTGCGCTTCCCAGATCAAGGAGTGCTTCGATGTCACTCCTAAGCAGAAGCTTGCCAGGCGGAAGGTAGATGGAGGCTATGACCACGGCAGGATGGCCAGTGAGGGACAGACGACAGACCGAGGCTTCTATGTTGGTGAGCGCAGGGGGGTCGAGGGGAATGCAGTGGAGGGACCTCCTGTAATAAATGGCAGTCCCACCCCCGCGGGCGGTGAGCCTGTCATTCCTTACAAGATTATAGTTTGCGATTTTGGGATCGCGACGGGACGGCTTAAGCAGGGTCTCCTGCACCAGCAAGAGATCAACCTGATGATCCCGAAGGAATTCACCAACCTGATCCCTCTGCTGGGAAAGGCCAAAAGCGTTGAAAAACGCTAGGGATAGGTGATGGGGTTTGGTACGTTGGATGTGTAAATCCATTACGGGTGCACGAGAGAGTCAAAAGATGAGAGGGAATCGTACACATCCATGTACGACTCCATGACAGCAATCCTCTCATAAGGATTGGTTGCTGTGCGGAGGTGGTGCGCGAGTGAGCGAACTCGCTCAACGTTAACAACGTTGAAGAATTCGCTCACCAACGCAAAGTCGCTAGCCAAGCTAGTGGCGGTGGTAGGCGCAGAGGGCGCGGGGCGAGGGCGGGGGGCAGCAGGGCGCGCAGGGGCGGTCTGCACCGGGAGGGAGGCGGAGGCCGTGTATGGGAGCGGCTTGCTCCATACATTGGCGCGCGGGGAGGGGCGCGCTGGGAGCGCGGGCTTTAGCGCTGAGGGCGCGGGGGCGGGGAGTGCTGAGGGCAGAGAGGGGCGGGGCGCAGAGGGCGCAGCGGGGATCGGTGCAAAAGACACCGGGGGAGGCGCAGAGGGCGCAGAGGGCTGAGAGGCAGCCCGTGCAGGCGCTCTAGGACGTCCGCGCCTCGCCACCCCGCCGTTCCCCTTTGGGGCCTTAGGGCAACCGCGATAATTCGCGGTATGCCCCTGAGTCCCGCAGAGGACACAGCTCGGCGGCTCGGTCGCGGTCTCTTTCGAGCGCGAGCACCCACTAGTGGGATGGTCCCCGATGCATTTGACGCACCGGGGACGGGCGTTGCAATTACGGGCAGAGTGCCCGTAAAGCTGGCAGTTGTGGCACTGCGTGGGAGTGCCACTTTTGTGAGGGGCCTCAACTGAGAGCCCCGAAATAAGGCAGACGGCCTTAAGGTTAAATATTTTCCGACCTTCGTCGGAGCGGTCCAGCACCACCAGGACCATATCATATGGCTCCCTGGTGCGGGCCTTGTACATCCGGTGCACCTCGTGCACCGGGAAGGACTGCGACTTAAGGTCGCTCTTAATGAGCTCGGTGTCGAGCTCTTTTGGGAGGCCGCGGATGACGGCACGAAGTACGCGCTCTTCCTCGAGCGCGTACGTGTGATAGGGGATTTTATTATCCCGCAGAAACTTTGATAGGGCACGGTGGCAGTCCGAGGACTGCACCTTAACCATGATTCCCTGCGAGGTGGACCTCGCAGAGAGGAAGTGGATATGGCGCTCATGGAGCGCCTTCGAGATGCGCTCCCAGGCGCTCTTGTCATGGATGACAAGGGGAGGGGGCGGGGGTGACTTGCGCGCGGGGCGCGGGGAGGGCGAGGCCCGCTGCGAGGCAGACGGGCTACTGCCAGATTGGCGGGGAGTAGGGGATGCGGGGGTAGGGGAGGGGGCTGGGGACCCCAGAGAGGGAGCAGCTTTGCTCACCTTCGGGGGAGGGAGGTCGCGCTGCTTGCGCGCCCTCTTGTTCCCGCCAACGAGAATAAAATCATCCTCTGAGGAGGATGTAGCGGGAAGGGGGGGGGAGGGGGGCGCAAGGGCCTCCACCTCCATGTCGATCTCCGACTGAAGGTCGGAGTCGCACTCAGAGGGAGTAGGGGCAAGAGGGGAGGCGGGAGGCGAGGGGTGGGGGGACGCGGGGGAGTCTGCGGCGTCCGCCGTAAGCCGGCGGAACGCATCCTCCAGGACGTCTGGGCATTGGGCGGCTAAGCGTCCTAGGAGTTCCCGAAGGAACTCCTCACTGAACTTCGAAAAGTCCATGGTTGGACGCGTGCAGAGTTACCGTCCCGCCCCACCTGTCGGCAGGGAGGGGTAGGGTGTGTGCCTGCGTGTGTCCTAGTCCTATGGTGTCCCTTTACCTAGGTGCAATGGCAAAGGTTGTGTAAGGTGAGTACCTAACTACGCCTACCGGCGTACCTAAGTACCTAACTGTGACTAACAGCCCCGGGGCAGAGGTACGTAGCCAATAAATTAACTACGCACCAAACAGCACCCAGAGAATAGGAATAGGGATAGGGTAGGGTGGGAGGGAGCTACCTGGCGTCGGCTAGGGGAGACCCCAAGGCCGGTGGTGCCAGGCCCAACCAAGTTTGCCTACCCCAGGAGGGGACGGCGAGCGCTTGGGTCACGCTCCCTATCCACTTGTTATCACCGTTAGGTATTCCCGTGGATAGGTGAAACTCTTGACGGAAAAAATTTCCGTCGATTTCGAAACAATAATTGTCGTGAAAACGACAGTTGACGACGCGCGGGGCGAGGTGGGCGGGGGCGGCAAGGGGCCGCGAGCGGGTGGCGGACGGCCGGCGCCTAGGCGCGGCGGCGTGGCGAAGTGGGGGCGGCTGTGGCTGGAATCACACAATACACAAAACAAAGGTTAAACACAAGTAAAATGTGATTAGCCTGCCGTAAAAACAACAGGCTAACACAGAATACGAGGAAAAAGCCCTGAGATGGCGGAGCGTCGAGCGAGTGCGAGCGCGTGTGCGGTGAGGCGGACTGGCGCGGAGCGTGCGTCGCTGACGGCGGCCGGATCGGGACTCCGGAATTTTAGTCAACACTATTAGTTCATTAGTATATTGAAAATAGTTGTATTATCTAGTAACTTCCCTTTAATCACTTAATTTATGCGTCTGCGATTAGTTTGACCAAGAAGAATGCAGAGTTATTCCTAAGGTTTGAATCCAACACGATACTATTGAATTTTGGTGAAATATCGATGTAGTAAAACTATCGATACTATCGACAGTGATTGCAGTAAAATACGCCATAATAATGATAGTATCGATACAATCGATAGTATTAAACTTTATCAATAGTATTGCTCATTTTCTTGGATAGATACTATTGATAGTATCGATAGTATTGTAAAATTTCTATAGTATCGATAGGGCTATCGATATTCTGACTATTTTTCGAGGTCAACTATCGATACATCAACTATCGATAGTTACGCAACTAACTTCTAATATGACAGAGTCCCCTGTCCGGCATTACTCCCTCTCGGTCCCTCTGCTGTCAATTGTCAGCTGATTAGGGAGTTTTTTCAGTATGGCAATCAAATAATTTAATCATTCAATTCCTATTCATTATAAATTCCTCAATAGATATTTACTATTTGCTCACAACCACATATCTATTCTATCTATTATATTCTTGAGTCTTGTAATTCTGGTGTACCAGCCATGCAAAGACATTAGGATTTACTCCTGCACTGAACTGACCATGGTTTGGCAACACTGGAACCAGTGATAAAAATACGTCGCCATTTTGTTTTGTTTGTGGCATTTTTTTGTTTGCTGCGTCTGCTCCAGGGGGGGTACACTGTAGAACAAAACGCATGGGCACAATTTATCACGAAGAAAGTAGAGTCCTCTTTTATCACATCCGAATAATTAAAATGAATCTAGTACCAAAAATCGTAACAGATGGCGTTATCACCGATTTTGGAAATAACTTATTTAATTCTTTAAAATGACATTGTTAACCTAAAGAAATAATAATGATAAAAATATTTTAGAACTATTTATGTGATAATAAAATAAAGATAATTTTATGATAGGACAGAAAAATATTTTTTGGGTTGGCAACTATAATTTTCACAGTCAAAAAATCATAACAACCAAAACATAACGGCTACTACTTTCAGCGTTTGCGCACGATTGTGGTTTTCGTTATCATCTATCTCCCAATTTATGTGATTTTCGGTTGTTATAAGCTACTATAAGTTTGGTTGAGTTGAGCTAAGTCCTCCTCCCTTCTTACTGTCTAGTTTTTCCTTCCGAAACTACATTAAATTTGGTGTTGTGTTGTGCGAAATAGACGCTTTTTGAACTTGTTTTACAAAAATGCCGAGGCGCTGTGCTATTGGATGTACACCCACTAGTAAGTATATATTTCATAATATTCAATTTTCAGTCCTGAAAATTTGGTACATTTATAGCCAGTTTCATGTATGCTCAATACTCCGTCGTCGGGCACATTGGCCACATTGAGCTTCACACACTGAACCTGACTCCCGAATTGCAAGATATTTGAATTGAACTGATACATTGATCCCTGTATTATAGAAGTCCGTGAGCATTCGCTTTAAATGACCTGTATCAGCATCCTAGTTTAAGGACATGAGCTAGATGTTATAGTGATGATACATACTTTAATAATTCTGGCCTAACCTTTTTTAGGGATATGTAGTCAAACTAGGAACGTTTCTTTGACAGTTTTAAAAAATCCTACTAATATTATAAATGTGAAAGTTTGTGAGTGTGGATGTATGTATGTATGTTTGTTACTCCTTCACGCAAAAACTACTGAACGGATTTGGATGAAATTTGGAACACAGATAGTTTATAACCGGGATTAACATATAGGATACTTTTTATCCCGATAATCCCGAAATTTTTGTTACGTTACATACTACGCGGACGAAGTCCGTGGGCACAGCTAGTAATTTATATTTATCAAACATATTGAGCTCCAAGGTGGCTCCAAGGTGGTTTTTTACATGAGTTAGTCTAGAGTTAGAGGATGAAAATTGCAAGTTATATCCTCTAACTCTTGAACCACATTATAGTATCGTTTATTTAATAAATAAATTATCTTTTATTAAAATAAATATCCTTAATTTAAAAAAAAATGTTCGGACTGAGTTTTGAACCCACATCTATTCACAACTGAGATATCTATTTGAATGTGGAAAAACATAGTGAACTAATCAGCATTTGATAGAATTGAAGAGTTAAGAGACCCCGTAATTAGATGTTTCACATCAAAATTAATCATCATGTATATTGTTTGGGCTCCATGTTATTGAAAGAGGTTGTGTGTCTACAGAACCCTATAGTATGTGTGGTCCGACGTTCATTTGGTCGGTTCTTATTTAATTTGTAATTTAGTATGTAAACATAGTTTTTGTTTTTCAGGGGGTGTACTTCATGTGTTTCCTAACCCTAACAAATTCCCTGAGCAGTTCAAAGCTTGGGTTCGAGCTGTTAGTGGTAAAGAAGAATGTGATTTTGATTATAAGAAGAAACGGATTTGTGATAGGCATTTCACTGAAATGGACCGGAATCGAAACAACCGTTTGAATGCGCTAGCAGTTCCATCACTTTTTCTGCAAGGTATGTAGATAGATTAAGATATTTTACGGTATATGTTTTTGATGATTCAGAAATCGTTGTTTTTTTTATAAACAATAATAGAGATGGGCCGATGGCAAAACATTATATATTTTAAGTATTTATAGGTTTACTTTAACATCTTGTTAGGTTAGCTAATTACATAATAAACTAAGACAGAAGGTCCCTTAATTAGGGACTTAATAAAGTAACCTACTTGGTATTTGAACATGGATCTCTCAACATTTTACGATAGAAGAACTGCGTTGCGAGACTTGTTTTTTTGTACAACTTTTGTTTTTGATGGCCTACTTGGTCCATAACATAGACATGTATTTAACATGTATCATGTAAAAAAACTATTGCTTACTATATTCATGATTCATTTTATTTTTCAGACAATCTTGCTGTTTTGCAGTCACCAAGTGAACCATGTGCCTCAACAAGCACAATGACTGAAAAATCTCCAAGTCAACCCATAATTTCTGACATTCATCAGTCTCCATCAGGTATTATATTTTCTATATTATTATATTGTTAAAGCACGCGCCTTGCGGGCACCAGGTCTAGGGTTCAAATCCCGGCTCGCACCTCTGGATTTTTCGAAATCTATGTGCGTATCATAATTTCTATATGATTATCACTTGCTTACGGTGAAGGAAAACATCGTGAGGAAACCTGCATGTCTTAGAAGATATAACCAATTTTCGAAAGACATGTGAAATCCGCCAACCCGCACTGGGCCAGCGTGGTGGATTATGGCCTGAATCCTCCTCGTGTTGAGGGGAGGCCCGTGCCCAGGAGTGGGACGTTAAAAGGGCTAAATTATTATTATTATTATTATTATTATTATATTATATAATATTTAGTATACATATCTGAAATGTAACAGTGATAGTCAATTGTTTAGTACGCATTTAGTGAGCATCTGATCCTTCAAACCCCGGCTTGCACTTCTGTGTTTTTCTAAATCTATTTGCTAATCATAATTATAATATGATTGTCACTTGCTTATGGTGAAGGAAAACATCGTGAGGAAATCTACATGTCTTAGAAAATTGAAAATAATTTCCTAAAGACATGTGACATCCACCAGACCGCACTGGGCCAGCGTGGTCGATTATGGCCTGAATGGCCGTCGTTGTGAGGGTAGGCCCGTTCCCAGGTGCGGGACGTCAAAAGGGCTAAACTATTGTTATTAAATATCTATAATTTAGCTAACTAGCTATGGTTAAGTAGTAGCTTTACTACCATGGTAACTAGTATGGCTATATACATAATAACTGGCAAGTACTTACCTTTACTGTGCTAGTCCAAAATTGCACATGGCCAGTTCTTAACTTATCATTCTATAATTTATAATTTTATTAGAACAACAACAAGTGGGTGTAATGTTATGTATATTTCCTATAAACTTAAGATTTTGTTTCAGATAATATTTGTAGGGTTACTTTAAGATCTTGTTAGGTTAGCTAATTACATAATAACTTAAGACAGAAGGTCCCTTAAGTAGGGACTTAATAAAGTAACCTACTTGGTATTTGAACATGGATCTCTCAACTTTTTACGATAGAAGTACTGAGTTGCGAGACTTGTTTTTTTGTATAACTTTTGTTTTTGATGGCTCACTTGGTCCATAACATAGACATATATAATGTAAAAAATCTATTGCTTACTATATTCATGATTCATCTTATTTTTCAGACAATCTTGCTGTTTTGCAGTCACCAAGTGAACCATGTGCCTCAACAAGCACAATTACTGAAAAAACTCCAAGTCAACCCATAATTTCTGACATTCATCTGTCTCCATCAGGTATTGTATTTTCTATATTATAATATATTTAGTATACATATCTGTAATGTAACAGTGATAGTCAATTGGCTTAGCACGCATTTAGTGAGCAATTGATCCTTCAAACCCCGGCTTGCACTTCTGTGTTTTTCTAAATCTATTTGATAATCATAATTACAATATGATTGTCACTTGCTTATGGTGAAGGAAAACGTGAGGAAATCTACATGTCATAGAAAATTTAAAATAATTTCCCAAAGACATGTGACATCCACCAGACCGCACTGGGCCAGCGTGGTCGATTATGGCCTGAATGCCCGTCGTTGTGAGGGTAGGCCCGTTCCCAGGTGTGGGACGTCAAAAGGGCTAAACTATGGTTATTAAATATCTATAATTTAGCTAACTAGCTATGGTTAAGTAGTAGCTTTACTACCATGGTCACTAGTATGGCTATATACATAATTACTGGCAAGTAACGTTACTGTGCTAGTCCAAAATGCACATGGCCAGTTCTTGACTTATCATTCTATAAATTATAATTTTATTAGAACTACAACAAGTGGGTGTAATGTTATGTACCTATATTTCCTATAAACTTAAGATTTATTTCAGGTAATATGATTCAAAAACAGTGTGCGTCAACAAGCACCACCTCTAAACTGGCTGTAGATCAACTTGGAGGATCTATGATTGAGCAGCCCATATCGGGTAAGTTTTATTTTTATACAAATATTTTGGTAGTGTCTAAAAGTTTACTACCAATGTGAGATTATCATATTACTAGTATTCCCGGAAAGTGCCTCCAACTAAGCTAATTGCTTGTATTAGATGTGGGTTTACGTCAATAATTTATGTCTAGGATGGGTATCGAACCCGAAACCTTTGGTTATGAGGGCTCCTCTAACCACTCAGCCAAGCTCAGCAATCCATAAAAAATCTATTAGATTGCGTTTAAGTTTAAGCTCGCAAGACGTTCGCGAGCTACGAGCGTGCAGCCTATTGATGTTACACAATATGACACAATGTTTATTGTAATATTTTAATACAAAATATATCTACACATTTTCAGGTGAACCTCTAGAAGAGTGTTGCAATTTGCTGCTGGAGCATAACTATTGCAAACTCTCCAAGGAATATCATAAAACAAAAAGTAAGCATTCATGTAAATTAATAGTATACTGTTGTAGATTGTAGAGGCGAAAAAGTAAGCAATGGAAGCACGAGTCCATCTATTGGATTTTCCGCCGTGACTTAACAAACTGCTTTTCACGACTGCTGTGACTAAATAAAACTAAATTATAACACAAGAATACCATAATACCACACATTCTGACCAGTTAATGTTTACATTCTTGTCCTGTCATTCAACTGGTTGTGGATGAGCAGGGTTGTGTCCGCAATTGGGACAGCAAAAAATATGAAAACATTATGAATATTATAAAATACCATATAAACCCCTAATACAGTATGTATTGTATTAATTTAATTTCTTGTCTTATTTTCAGGTTGTAAAAGTTCATTGCGAACTTCCAAGAAATATATGATATATCAAAGTACTATAAAAAATTTAAGAAGACAGATTTATCGTTTACGAAAACGTGGCAAAGACGTAAAGTCACGGCTTGAAAATGCCGAAAAGATATTTAATAAATCTGAATTTCAAAAAATTGTAAAGGATATGACACCAGCTGCAAAAGTATTCACAAACATGCAGTATTATCAAGCACGAAAAAAACCACATGGGCGGCGATTCAGTATGGAGGAAAAAGTTCTTTCTCTTGCACTTTATAAAAGAAGTCCAAAAAATTATGCCTCTATGTACAAACATTTTATACTGCCTTCGGCAAAGTCTTTAAAGCAACTGCTTGCTAAAATACAGCTTAATGTGGGTATTAATAAAATAGTTTTTAAGAAACTCGAGAAAACAGTTTCACATTTTGACATCCAAGATAAACTGTGTACAGTAATATTTGATGAGATGTCCATAATGCCACAAATACATTATGATTCTGCAAAGGATGAATTGAAAGGATTTGCTAGTCACGGTACTAATCAGATAGCAAACCATGCTCTCGTTTTTATGATAAAAGGGATAAGAAAACACTATAAACAACCTGTTGCCTACTACTACACAAATTCCTTAAATAAATTTGAATTAAAAGCAATTATAAAAGATGTAATCAAGAACGTCCAAGAAACTGGATTAATTGTATTAGCCACTGTGTGTGACCAAAGTACAGTTAATGTAGGAGCTATTGAGGAGCTACGTAATGAAACAAAGGCCAACTATTTAAGAAAAGGGAAGGATATGGCTCATAATTTTTTTGAAGTTAATAAGAGAAGAATTATACCTTTATATGACGTTCCTCATTTATTAAAGGGATTGAGGAACAATCTCTTGACTAAAAATATGACATATGTTGATTACGAAGATGGAGAAAAAACAAAAATAGTAAAATGGGAGTATCTGCAACAATTATATGCGGCTGATCAATCTTTTGGTGAGCTGCGATGTCTCCAAAAACTGACAGAGGAACATATAATACCCGAAAAGATTAAAAAAATGAGGGTTAAAATTGCGGCTCAAATATTCAGCCATAGTGTGGCAGTTGCCACTGAACACTTAACAGCTAGAGGAAAATTGCCCGAAGAGTGTCGGGATCTTATCCCAATTGCGTTGTTATTTGATAAGTTATTCGATAGCTTAAATTCTAATTCTTTTAAAATCCCGAATGGGAAAGTATACAAGGGACCTGTAAGAATTAATACACCTCACCATCAGCTGTGGCAAAAAGCCATAAAATATCTAAAAAGAATAAAGTTCCAAACTTGCAAGAAAGTAGGCAATAAAATACAAATGTGTGAAATAAGTGTACCATCTATAACAAATTTTGTAAAAAGTATAGAAGGCATTCAAGAATTGTGGAAAGTTTTATCGAAAAAATATTATTTTGACTCCATGTTCACAAGAAACTTTAATCAGGACCCTGTGGAGAACTTTTTTGGAAACATCAGGAATTGTGGGGCGAGAAACACTGCACCTAATACAGTTGCATTCGAAGGTGCATTTAAAACTTTGTTATTGAACAATTCAAGTGTACATCATTCATCAAACGCTAATTGTGAAGAAGACAATAATGTTTTTCTACAATCATTAGATTTTTTTATTGCAAATACTGCCCCCGTGTCTGATGTTTCCATAGAAAGTAATAATGGGGCTGCTCCTGAAATGGATGTTTTTAATATTAGGACAGATTTCCTTAACATTGATGGAACCAGTGATTTCGGCCAAAGGGAGTATGTGTGTGGTTGGGTACTAAGGAAATGTCTAAAAAATGTAATAAAAAAATGTAAATCATGCCGAAAAAATATTATTAATACAAAAAGTAATGAAGAAAATTCGTACATTCGAGCAAAAGAATATTTTTCGAATAAAAACTTATTATGTTACCCTGCAAAACAATTGCAAGAATGCTTTCTTGACATACAAAATATATGTGTTTCTCATTTAAAAAAGGATGTACTTAAAATAGGATTAAAAAAAACTATTAAATGCATGCAGAAATATTTGTACACTATCCATTTAAATGTGAAACACATAAAGAAAAGTTAAGACAATATTTTACAGATCTTACAATTAATGTAATTATTTATAGTTGGTGCAAGTCCATCAATAGAATTTTGTCGGGTAAGCTAACATATGATGGTGATGATGTAACAAAAGTATATGCGCAAGAATATTATAATAAGCACCGTCATAATAAAAATAATAAATAATTGTCAAAAAGTTACCTATTTTATTATTTTAATAAGAGGTGTTTTCAATAATTTCAATCGTTATCTGAAACTAAGTTGGTTGGTATTTATGCCAATTAGAAGTTTAATTATTAAATAGATTTCACCAGCATAATATATTTAACTATGGTGATATAATTTAAGTACTGTTTGTTGACTTATAATTAACCACTATTTTATCACCTACTCACGATTATAGTGTAATATTGTATTCCAATATGGGCTAAAATAGTAGCTCATTTACATCTAACATAATATATGTAACTGCCTATTGCTTACAATAAAATAAGTTTATTGGTGATCGAATTATGTCACTAGAAATTACTTTAAATTGGCCAAAATACAGACATTCAAAGTTTTCTATAACATTTCAAATTATTTAAAATACTCTTGCAGAACCCAATAAAAATAATAACTATCTATCTATAGGATAAGTTACCTATACGCAGGTATATATAATTCGGTATACATATATAAATACATATTAGTATATATACGTCTAATATTAATATTAGTTCATCGGATATGTTACCAGACGGCGACACTGAGCCCTGCTATGGACCAGAGGGTGACAAAAAATCCGGCTAGTTGGCTCTCTTTTTCCTATATATTACTGTACTCTTTGGTCTGCTCGTGTGTCGTGTTCGTGTTTTTGAGATTTATTTTATTTTAAAAATCGTTAGAATGCTCATTATCGTTACTGCTTCGGAAATCATTCCTGAAATTGTAAGTACAACAGGCATACTGGCATAAATAATATAGTCTATAACATGAACAATAGCACTACTAGAATGGCCATCATCATCATCTCAACCATCCACACAATAGATTGCTTATAGTTCCGCTGCCGCATGTTTTTATGTATAGTTATTATATATGTATTATATATTACTTCACTGTAACTTACCTACTTCTTGCGTACCTGCAATTGCTGCATAGTAGGTTAACGGCGTAGAATTCCCAATCCCATCATTTTGTAAGTAACCTACCTCCCTAATTCATCTGTACACACCCGCTGTTATAGAATATAATATAGCTGTTCCTCGCGACTCGCGCAGAGTAAAATCCTTTCTTAGTGAGCACTAAGAAGCCTAAAGGAACATTCAAGCCAAATTTCAATTCTATAGGTGTCATAGTTACAGAGATAACGTGTTGACAGGGTCAGTGGATGAAACAAAGCTTTAGCCGTGGTAATCTGTGTTGGTATGGCCACCACTTAAGTTGATTGCTATTTACAAATATTTCTCTCAGTAGGTAGGACACACAAATAGGTACATCAGTAAATACCTACCTACTAAGTTTTAGCTGACCTTGAAAACAATTTGAATCAATTTACTATACAACAACATTTGTGTAGGTATATTCTTCTACCCTTGTTCCTTGTGCTGGTATTATAATAATGTGTAAGTAGGTATGTTCCTATAGGAAGTGACATTAATTGATTGACATTCTATTCTAGCAAGGCCTACCACATCTAACAGGTTCCAAAGTTATTGGCTATGACATACAGATTACAAAGATAATGTAAAACATGAACACAAAGGCATTACATATAAATAAATGTACTGAAATCCAATCCATGACAATAGAAAATTAATTGTGTCTGGCACAAATTTGTGTTGATTGGCTTGCACCGGCTAATAATAGGTAGATTTACGCAGAGATGCAGCAGTGAATTTCTTGTGTATTATAGGCACAAACAATATTCAGGTTAAAGTATAGATAAAACAGTTAAGAAGTTAATCTTCAAAAATTTCCACATTTGGAAAAAAAAATAAATGCACTGACAATGGTCATAATTGCACCTGCACAATATACTTGCCATTTCTAAAATAAGCTAAACAAATACACAGTACATAGGCACCTACACAATTAATAAGTCTTGTGGTTAAACAAAATATATAGATAGGTAGGGATATGTAGTCAGTTGTATGAATAATAATTGTAAATGTCATATTTAAAAAAGCATAACCACAAAGATTCTTCTGAGTACTTAAAGGATTTTTTGTTATAAAATGCCTTTAAAAAGCATTCATTGATATTATTATTATAAAATTACAGGCTTGGTGTATTATTTATTAATGTTTTCTCTTCTCTATTTCAGATGGGTTCGTCTCCTCTTTCATTAAAATCCAGTGAATCCCAAAGAGTGTCTTGAGAAGATTCTTAGTTTATTTATTTAGTCTAAATTATACCCATCATTTTTTTTCCCAAATGTCACACTTCAATATTGCCAACTGAAGCAATCTTATCATTTCTGCTCAAGATAATACTTCACTCAGTTTCAGTTTTACAATCAAGACAGTTGTCTTGTTCTTCTCAATATATAAACTTTTTTTCGTAAGAACCAGTTTTGTTTCTGCAATCAAAATGGCATCAAGTGACCCTGAAATTAAGGATGTATTCCCACTTCCAGCCTGGATGAAAGTTAAACCTGTTAAGTGAGTATACATTAATTTATTACATATTTTATAGTATAGAGAAAAATTAAAAAGACGAAAAATTATCTGCGCATTTGTTTTATGTGTACCTACTGTGAATAAAAAAACAAATGTAACCAATGTTTCGAACTATTATTGCCTGCAACGCTGGTATTGCGTTCTTGGCAAGTATTAAATAGCATTCAATTACGACATATGCAATTGATTGCATACCTTAACTCTTTGTGAATAAGGTTACAATTTCTTGGAATACTTCTGGTAATGGGTTGTATTGTGTTAGAATATTCTTGACATGCGATACATTCTATAACCTTGAAAACAATTATTTGCTAATTGTAAGCTAATGCTTACCAACATAGGTATCATACCTACCTACAAAACAGAGATTTCAGCTTTTCTATCCAATCTCAGCAGAAAATTGTTTCTTTGTTTAAAGTTCCACAATCTTTAAAAATATGTCTTTGGTTTAAAAAACCCATTCCTGTTGTATTTTATTATTTTTCGGTGAGTTTCCACTGTCAAAGCTATCACTACACAGTATTCCGCGCCAAGAGAAACTAAAATCTATACAAATAAATAAAATTGGAGTGTCTGTTTGTAATATCAAAATAACACCTTTTCACTAAATGCATATGAAAGTACATACGATACCTATAGCAAAAACGCGAATTAAAAAATTTTTGTCTGTCTGTCTGTCTGTCTGTCTGTCTGTCTGTCTGTGTGTTTGTTCCGGGTAATCTCCGAAACGACTGGACCGATTTCGACGGGACTTTCACTGGCAGATAGCTGATCTTATAGCGGGTAACTTAGGCTACTTTGATTTTAGA
The DNA here is from genome assembly GCA_918843915.1 of Notodonta ziczac. NCBI lineage: Eukaryota > Metazoa > Arthropoda > Insecta > Lepidoptera > Notodontidae > Notodonta > Notodonta ziczac. The sequence continues at coordinate 7,052,332 of OU974047.1, forward strand.
AAAACAATTAGGGTTCCGTGTAATAGTACATTGTTACATGAGTGGTGAAAGTTACTTATTTTGTCCCGAGACGGGGTTTGGCGCCCGAGCGTAGCGAGGGCGCTAATAGTTCGAGGGACAAAATAAGTCTTTCACCCGAGGTAAACACTGTGCTTTTCATTACGAATATAAGGAAAATAAAAATAAAAACAGGAATTGGCTAAAGAAATAATACAAGGAAGTATAAACAATACTCTACAACTCAAAAAAAAAAAAAACGGATTGCCGCCTATTTTGTTTTTTTTTTTCGTTGGCCGGCCAACTTCATTATTTAGCCATTATTTTTCATTTTCATATTTAAATATTTTGCCCAAATCTATGTTATTTTAAAGAAATTGTTGAAACTAAATTATAATTAAGTCATTTAAAAAAAAATATTCTTCAATTAATACTTAACTTTATGTTATTTCAATTTTACATCGCGCTGTAATTGAGTGACTGTAGAAAAAGTTTGAACATGGTTCCATAGAAATGCAACTACTTTTTTTTTTTAATTTGACAGCTGTCAGTTGAAAGCGAAACTCCCGGGCCTGAAAAGTATTACTTTCAACCCGCTTCTCAGGCAACTTCAGACCTACTTTCAGAGTATGAGTAATGAAAAAAAATTAAAACACTTGAAATCAAAGAGTATCTCCGAAACGGCTGGACCGATTTTGACGGGACTTTCACTGTTAGATAGCTGATGTTATAAGCAGTAACTGAGGCTTCTTTTATTAAAACAAAAACAAAATTAAAAAAATGGGTCCTGTCGCGCGGGCTCAGAACGCGGGACCGGGCTTTATTGTTAAGTTAAATTCCACGCGGGCGAAGTCGCGGGCTCAGCTAGTCTTTAATAAATAGGTAATTTCTTGGAAACTATCCAGATACCTTTTAAATTAAAATCTTAAAATAGAGGATGTGAATTGTTTATTGGATCGTTAAAGTTAAACACGACTAAACTAAATTTAACATATAGGTATTATATCGAAATATTACATACTGTCTTGCTGATACTTTACGTCTAGTCTGAGCGTAGGATGGCAAGTTGTTCATGTTTAGTTAGTGTACCATCAGTATTAGCTCATATAATATGCTACATAAAATATTAAAGTACCTACTATGTATTTACCACACTTTAATTTGTTCATGAGATAAGGATGTATAATTGCTCTTTTTTTCAAATGTCTAGCCTATCTCTCTGGCGGTTTGCGAGCGGGGTGGTTATTGTGAAACTCGCTCGTAAACCGCCAATACCGCCATGCGCAAGTGGGATAACCCCCTAATATCCTTAACGTATCTTTATTTCTCTACCTCAAGGATTAATCTATGGCAGGTGTACTGTATATAGGTATTACAGTGTTAAAAATAATTGCGGATAATACAATTGATGCTGATAAGGCTTTGGTTCGATTGTTTCAAACAAATCAGTTTCATGCACGTAAGTCGCTTATCTGTTTCCAAGCCCAGAAAGTTTTGTTTGTCGTCTATGATAAGCGCTGATGTGATGACACCTGCTTGCGTTATTTTCATAACTATATCGATATTTTGATTGTTATTTTTTATTCAAATCGTTCCTACCTTACAAACAAGTTAACACGTTTAAAAAACTATAACTCGACTACGATAAATTCTATTATTTTTAGCTACACTAGTATAATTCAAAATTTCTGAGATAAGTATGTACCTATAGTACAAAATTGTTTTTCTGTCGCTTGTTATGTTTCATATTATACTATATTTATATTTGTGAACTCATGAATTATATCCTCTTTCATTAAACAAACCACTCGATACGAGACAGCAAAAAAATCAGGGTTCTCCACATTTTTGGATGTATCATATTGATTTTGTTTGTATATAATGTAGTCATTGTCACCAGGTCTATAATAATGAATCGATTGACACCTCATTCATCAAAATCAGATGGGCAGTTTAGGCTCTACGGTTAAAAATATACATACATGCGCGCTGAATCGCTATACATACATATAACATACACAATCCCTATTCCTATTCTCTGGGTGCTGTTTGGTGCGTAGTTAATTTATTGGCTACGTACCTCTGCCCCGGGGCTGTTAGTCACAGTTAGGTACTTAGGTACGCCGGTAGGCGTAGTTAGGTACTCACCTTACACAACCTTTGCCATTGCACCTAGGTAAAGGGACACCATAGGACTAGGACACACGCAGGCACACACCCTACCCCTCCCTGCCGGCAGGTGGGGCGGGACGATCTCACCTCTTAGGTCCACTATGGACCTATAGTACATTGTTACATGAGTGGTGAAAGTTACTTATTTTGTCCCGAGACGGGGTTTGGCGCCCGAGCGTAGCGAGGGCGCTAATAGTTCGAGGGACAAAATAAGTCTTTCACCCGAGGTAAACACTGTGCTTTTCATTACGAATACAAGGAAAATAAAAACAGGAATTGGCTAAAGAAATAATACAAGGAAGTATAAACAATACTCTACAACTCGAAAAAAAAATCGGATTGCCGCCTATTTTGTTTTTTTTTTTCGTTGGCCGGCCAACTTCATTATTAAGCCATTAGTTTTCATTTTTATCTTTAAATATTTTGCCCAAATCTATGTTATTTTAAAGAAATTGTTGAAACTAAATTATAATTAAGTCATTAAAAAAAAATATATTCTTGAATTAATACTTAACTTTATGTTATTTCAATTTTACATGGTGCTGTAATTGAGTGACTGTAGAAAAAGTTTGAACATGGTTCCATAGAAATGTGAAAATGGAACTAGTTTTTTTTTTATAATTTGACAGCTGTCAGTTGAAAGCGAAACTCCCGGGCCTGAAAAGTATTACTTTCAACCCGCTTCTCAGGCAACTTCAGACCTACTTTCAGAGTATGAGTAATGAAAAGTAACTTTAAACTCACCGAGGAGCTCTTTCGAGAGCTCTTCGTACTTGTCCAGAAGCAGTGCCCATCCCTGCTGGTTGGCCTAGCCCAGCGTCATGCTGCGGACTCCCCTGCGTCCCCCGACCCCTCGCCTCCCTTCTCCCCTCTCGCCCCTACCCCTCCCTCTGAGTGCGACTCCGACCTTCAGTCGGAGATCGACATGGAGGTGGAGGCCCTTGCGCCCCCCTCCCCCCCCCTTCCCGCTACATCCTCCTCAGAGGATGATTTTATTCTCGTTGGCGGGAACAAGAGGGCGCGCAAGCAGCGCGACCTCCCTCCCCCGAAGGTGAGCAAAGCTGCTCCCTCTCTGGGGTCCCCAGCCCCCTCCCCTACCCCCGCATCCCCTACTCCCCGCCAATCTGGCAGTAGCCCGTCTGCCTCGCAGCGGGCCTCGCCCTCCCCGCGCCCCGCGCGCAAGTCACCCCCGCCCCCTCCCCTTGTCATCCATGACAAGAGCGCCTGGGAGCGCATCTCGAAGGCGCTCCATGAGCGCCATATCCACTTCCTCTCTGCGAGGTCCACCTCGCAGGGAATCATGGTTAAGGTGCAGTCCTCGGACTGCCACCGTGCCCTATCAAAGTTTCTGCGGGATAATAAAATCCCATATCACACGTACGCGCTCGAGGAAGAGCGCGTACTTCGTGCCGTCATCCGCGGCCTCCCAAAAGAGCTCGACACCGAGCTCATTAAGAGCGACCTTAAGTCGCAGTCCTTCCCGGTGCACGAGGTGCACCGGATGTACAAGGCCCGCACCCGGGAGCCATATGATATGGTCCTGGTAGTGCTGGACCGCTCCGACGAAGGTCGGAAAATCTTTAATCTTAAGGCCGTCTGCCTTATTTCGGGGCTCTCAATTGAGGCCCCTCACAAAAGTGGCACTCCCACGCAGTGCCACAACTGCCAGCTTTACGGGCACTCTGCCCGTAATTGCAACGCCCGTCCCCGGTGCGTCAAATGCATCGGGGACCATCCTACCAGTGCATGCTCGCGCTCGAAAGAGACCGCGACCGAGCCACCGAGCTGTGTCCTCTGCGGGACTCAGGGGCATACCGCGAATTATCGCGGTTGCCCTAAGGCCCCAAAGGGGAACGGCGGGGTGGCGAGGCGCGGACGTCCTAGAGCGCCTGCACGGGCTGCCTCTCAGCCCTCTGCGCCCTCTGCGCCTCCCCCGGTGTCTTTTGCACCGATCCCCGCTGCGCCCTCTGCGCCTCCCCCGGTGTCTTTTGCACCGATCCCCGCTGCGCCCTCTGCGCCCCGCCCCTCTCTGCCCTCAGCACTCCCCGCCCCCGCGCCCTCAGCGCTAAAGCCCGCGCTCCCAGCGCGCCCCTCCCCGCGCGCCAATGTATGGAGCAAGCCGCTCCCATACACGGCCTCCGCCTCCCTCCCGGTGCAGACCGCCCCTGCGCGCCCTGCTGCCCCCCGCCCTCGCCCCGCGCCCTCTGCGCCTACCACCGCCACTAGCTTGGCTAGCGACTTTGCGTTGGTGAGCGAATTCTTCAACGTTGTTAACGTTGAGCGAGTTCGCTCACTCGCGCACCACCTCCGCACAGCAACCAATCCTTATGAGAGGATTGCTGTCATGGAGTCGTACATGGATGTGTACGATTCCCTCTCATCTTTTGACTCTCTCGTGCACCCGTAATGGATTTACACATCCAACGTACCAAACCCCATCACCTATCCCTAGCGTTTTTCAACGCTTTTGGCCTTTCCCAGCAGAGGGATCAGGTTGGTGAATTCCTTCGGGATCATCAGGTTGATCTCTTGCTGGTGCAGGAGACCCTGCTTAAGCCGTCCCGTCGCGATCCCAAAATCGCAAACTATAATCTTGTAAGGAATGACAGGCTCACCGCCCGCGGGGGTGGGACTGCCATTTATTACAGGAGGTCCCTCCACTGCATTCCCCTCGACCCCCCTGCGCTCACCAACATAGAAGCCTCGGTCTGTCGTCTGTCCCTCACTGGCCATCCTGCCGTGGTCATAGCCTCCATCTACCTTCCGCCTGGCAAGCTTCTGCTTAGGAGTGACATCGAAGCACTCCTTGATCTGGGAAGCGCAGTCATACTGGCTGGCGACTTCAACTGCAAGCATGTCAGGTGGAATAGTCTCCTCACCACCCCAAATGGGAGGCGTCTTGACGCCCTAGTCGACCAGCTCGACTTTGACGTCATCGCCCCCATGCACCCCACTCACTTTCCGAACAACCTAGCACATCGCCCTGATGTCCTAGACATTGCCCTCCTCAAGGGCATAACCTTACGGTTGCGCTCGTTGGAAGTTCTCCAAGAGCTCGACTCCGACCACCGTCCCGTTCTCATGCAGCTCGGACCTTCCCCTCCATCTCAACCGACCACGCGTTCTGTGATGGATTGGCAAAAGCTAAGTACTTTCTTAGCGGATGTCTCTTCTCCACACCTCGCCAGCATCCCTGATCTCCTTACGTCCCCTCAGGACACATCTCAGGCTGTAGATGCCTTCTCCAACCATCTCCAGTCGGCCATTAGTCACTCGTCTAAGCAGGTCGAGGTAGGTGACTCTCACCGCTTCGTTCTGCCAGACGATATCAAAGCCCTGGTCCGAGCTAAGAATGCCTCCATCAGAGCTTACGATTCTTACCCCACCGAAGCTAACCGTGTTCGCATGCGCGCTTTACAGCGTGATGTAAAGCGTCGAATCGCCGAGCTTAGGGACGCCCGGTGGGGTAACCTTCTCGAAGGAATCTCGCCATCGCATCTAGCTTACTGGAAGCTGGCGAGAGCCTTAAAGTCCGACTCTACTGTCACAATGCCCCCCCTATTACGCCCTTCAGGCGACCCCCCTGCTTTCGATGACGACGAAAAGGCCGAGCTTCTAGCCTCCGCTCTCGAGAGCCAGTGCTCCCCTAGCACCCAATCCTCTGATCCCGACCACCTGGAACTCGTTGATAGGGAAGTCGAGCGCAGGGTTTCCTTACCCCTCACTACCACTCTCACACCGGTTACCGAATCCGAGGTGAAGGATTTGATTAAAGGTCTCAACTCCAAGAAGGCCCCGGGCTCGGACGGCATTAGCAACAGAGTTCTCAAACTCTTACCCGCCCAGCTTATCTGTCTCCTAGTAGCTATCTTCAATGCCGCTATGACGAACTGCATCTTTCCCAATGCGTGGAAGGAGGCAATAGTCATTGGCATTCACAAACCCGGTAAGCCCCGCAACGTCCCTGCGAGCTACCGTCCCATCAGCCTCCTCAAGGCCATTGCCAAACTCTATGAGCGCCTGCTTTTAGCAAGACTCAAAGAGTATATCTTTTCCAATCATCTTCTCATTGACGAGCAGTTCGGCTTTCGGGCCGGCCACTCTTGTGTTCACCAAGTACACCGCATCACGGAGTACATTCTCAAAGGCCTCAACTCCTCCTCCGGCCGCCCCCTATCCACGGGAGCTCTCTTCTTTGACGTCGCTAAGGCGTTTGACAAAGTCTGGCACAACGGCTTGATTTACAAGCTGTACCTCTTAGGCGTGCCGGACAGTCTCGTGCTCATCTTACGAGACTTCTTGTCAAACCGTACCTTTCGATATCGAGTCGAGGGCACGCTCTCCCCACCCCACCCCATCAGGGCAGGAGTCCCTCAGGGCTCCGTGCTCTCCCCTCTTTTGTACAGTCTGTACACTAACGACATCCCCCGCACGAACAATGTGCAACTCGCCCTTTACGCGGATGATACCGCGCTCTATTTCTCCCATCGTAATAAGGCTCAGATCACACGCGTTCTCCAACGCGCTGTCAATTCTCTCGGAGAGTGGTTTATGAAATGGCGAATAGAGGTGAACCCGGACAAAAGCGCAGCCGTGCTTTTTGCCAGGACCACCTCTCGACGCCCCTCCATACGCCACACTCGCTCCAACTTAGGTACTGTCTCTTTGTACAAGCAGCCTATCCCTTGGTCCAAGTCAGTTAAATATCTCGGGGTCACGCTCGATGGCTCCATGACCTTCGGTCCTCACATTAGAAACGTCCGCAATCGAGCCGCCTTTGTGCTCGGTCGCCTTCATTATCTCCTATGCAAGCGGAGTAAAATGTCCCTTAGAAATAAGGTGACACTTTACAAAGCTTGCATTCGCCCCATCATGTCCTATGCGAGCGTTGTGTTCGCCCACGCGGCCAACTCTCACATTAGTCGCCTCCAGGCCTTACAGTCCCGTTTTCTTCGCCAAGCCGTCGGAGCCCCGTGGTTCGTACGGAACGTAGACCTTCATTCTGACTTACGCCTCGATTCTATCCAGAAGCACTTCAAAATAGCGTCTGAACGCTATTTCATGAAGGCTTCTGAACACACCAATCCCTTAATCGTCGCCGCCGCCGATTATGCACCCGCACACGAGCCAGATACATGCCGCCGCAGGCCGCGGCATGTGGTGCTGGACCCCCCCGACCCACTCACCGCTCTCCTAGACTCAGATGTCGAGGAGAACGACACACGCACACTCCCCGCCAGACACCGACCTCGCCGGCGAGGTCGACGAACCCCCGCTTCCGCTAGAAGGTGCGTCTACTTACCTAGACGCACCTTGGCACCCGACAAGCCCGCTGAGTTTCTTGCCGGATCTTCTCAGTCGAGGTCGCGTTCCGATCCGGTGGTAGATTTACCCTCGCCACCTCTCCTGGCAGCGGCCCAAGCCGAGGTCGTGTCCCTAGTGACGCCCTTGAGCTAGCTGCCCCCCTGCCCCTATGGCTGGAGCGCACTTGCGCTCGCCCTCTGTCCGGGTGAAGTTGTTATGGCCACTCTGGCCAACAACATATAGTCAATTCAAAAAAAAAAAAAAAAAAAAAAAAAAACAATTACACACTACCACTGTCGCGGCATCGCATTTGTATAACAATTATGAAGTACTTTATCCTTTGTTTTTTCCTTAATGAAAGTTTATAGTATGTATTCTGTGGTATAAAGGCCCGCCCGGTAGGCTAGGTTAGGTAGTTCATGAAGACGACTAATTCGAGGAAAAATAAACATTAACGCTTTATGTAGGTATGTACGTTTGCATCGTGTACGAGCATATACCAACAAGCCCATAAGAATTCTAGCACTATTTGGACCAAGTATCTCCTCATCAAGATCAAGTACTTCACTGTAACTTTTAGTTGAATTCATCGACTTATAATCCTGTTAGGAGATCCTGGGTGCAAGGTACATAATTTTTTTGTTTTCGCATTTTTCGTAAACTATAAGTCGGGTTGTGACTCAGATTAATCTGATCTGAATCTATTCGTTAATCTGAGGGTTGTGATAATTCTTTGCATTGTTTTATATATGTTTCAAACTTAGGGAATTGTGAAAGTTTCATCTAATTGGTTCAGTATTTTCAAAGCTATGGAGTATTTACGCAGACTTGTTAACCGACTCCATTATTAACCAACTTCATTTGCACTGTGCTTTTCTACATGATAGTATCTCCAAGCGTGCCTTTATCATCTGATAATGATGATCATCATTATTATCATGGTATTTTCCGCCATTTAGGTACATACTAAATGTACATGTTTTTAATTAAGCAGAAAGTTTTGTTATAAAGGTGTCTTTATATTTCGGAAACAGTTGATGATTTTCGATAAATAATTTAACAAACGGTCAAACTAGCGTTTTAGTTGGCATTCCGGCAAACTAATTCAAACTATTCAATACGTAGTTTACAAATTAAAATAAAAAAAATCATGAGAGAATAAAAACATTATATTTTCATTAAGTAGGGGTAGTTACCTAAGAATTAGTCTTAACGTAGTGTAAATATAGTTTTTTTTTGTAATATTATTGTAGCAGAAATCCTAGACAACGACGACCTGTTGTGTATGCTGAAATAGAAAATCATCGCATCACGACACGATTATTTGCATAGTTTTTAGCCCCATTATTTAAATCTATAGCTGGAATCGTAATACGTGTGTTATGAAAGGTTAATTAACACAAGGTGGAGGCTCGTCTATGACGTCACACACAAACATGTTTGTGTTTCTTATCGACGACAATTTGTGGATTATGTTAATGGATGTCAATATTTTGTATCCAATAAAGGTAGCTGTAATAATATTATTAAAGTTATATTACATTAGACAAAGTGCACCGAATTACCGTTAAATGGCTAAACTGAATATTATTTATTAGTGTTGCAGTAAGTTATGCAAAAATGTTTGAATAATTCATTATTTTGAAGTTGTTTGTAAACAACAAAGAACACTGATTTAATTTCTCAGAAACCACATGCAACGCGTCTAATTAGGTATTATTTGACGTATATCGTTAAATATACAGTATGTATTATAAAGTAAAATTAACTGCTATGTAATTAAACAAACCATACACAACCAGATGCTGTCCACTGTAATATGTCGGTGGCTTCCTCCTAAGACTTGCACGCGTCAAGGTCCTGAAATTTAAAAGATATCCCACACATTATTTGGTTTACTTCAAAACTTCTATCATTATAAACATTATAAACTAAAATGTTGCTGTGTGTGTGACTTTTGGTATTTGATATGTGTTGCAATGCAATGTAACGCTCGAATCTACCGAGGTTACTTGTAAAATGAAGGTTTAGTGTTGTCATAAGTGTAAAGTTCTACCTATTATCGGAAGGTTATTTGTCATTATTTCACTAATTGCCGGTAGATAATTTACGTCCTCAATTTACTTTGGCAAAAGAAAATGTCAAGTTAATTAGGCATGATGTGACTTCTGATGTGACGTAGGTAGGGAACGTTATTCTTTGTAAATATTGAACGTCAATTTCTGAATTGCAATCCATCATGAACTTGAAAGGACGAATCATGGCCGAGGAGCGATCGATCTTTTTGATAATGTCATTTCCATTTCGGACATTCTGTTACAGAAGTTTTAGCAAAATTATTATTATTTATGAAAGTGCTAACTACTGAAGTAGTTATTAGTTTTTCTTCCTTACCATTGTCTGTCACATAAAAACGTTGTAGACCCTGAAGTGTCTTATTTTATTGATACCAAATGATTTGTGACAGTATAGAATTTACTGTAGGTGTACTAACAATTATTTAAGAGTAATAAACATTGGACTTACTTACCTTTCGTTTACTATTAGCTATGTGAACTCTGAGAATAAGTGAACATGTAACCATGTTTTCAATTTATCTCAAGTTTTACAAGAAAGTATGGACAAAAAGTCATAATAATTAAATAAGTGAATTTTGTTATTGGTTGTACCCATTATAAGGTACCTACCTACCTGAGAGTTTATTATGCAGATTTTTGTAGATTTTGTCATTGTTTGGTATATCTGCAATAAATATTTGTCTGCTTGTCAATGGTCACTACTTTGGAAAATAATTTGCGCTAGAATTTTCCATGGAATATTACATGTCGTACATAATATTTATAATAAACTTAGGTAAGTATTATTATATAAGTAAGTAGGATGTTCCTACTTTAATATAATTTTATCACTGTTTGTTATAAATATTTCGTGATAATGTTTAACGAACCAAAACTCATTTTGTGTGTATTGAACGACGAAAACTTTACTTACCTTTCTGAACGAGATTATTTAAGCTGTGAATGAATAGACACACCCTATTATTTTGGGGTTGCATTTAGCACGAATGCCTGAATAGTTGAAGCCATTAATTAAGTTATTATTTATCTTTATAATTTAATGTTCCTGAACAACATGTACTATTATCAAATTGTAAATATTGTTCAAGAGTTACGTACCTACGTGTCGGTGTAATCTAACCCCACACGTAGGTACCTATACTGTTATCGGTCCTTGTATTTTAATAACTTTGTTTTTAAGATACGAAATAGTTATTTATTTTATTGCTCTTATAAAAATATCGTATGGGTAAATACCGAGATTACACATACACTATTTGGTTCCAAAATGTACAACCTAAGTGGGTTTTATGTGGTAGGTATCATTAGATATAGAAACCGCGACCGTGGCCTTATCCCGTGAGCTGAATAGATTGTGCTCCCGATAACCTATTTCATGAAAAAACCTACTACTAATAAGTTCCTTATCGTCTTTACTTGAACTGTCTACCAAATTAGTGAAATAAAAAATATTTTGGCTAGTATTATTGTTTTTCGCCGGACGTTGGCTAGTATATTTGTACAACGCCGTGACGTGCCCACTTCTATTTCAGTCTGTGTAAAATTTTGTACGCAAGACGATTCCTACAACGCTTAATGACATCAGATATTTTAATTTCGTGGAAACCTAGCTAGGTACTCTAGAACAGCGTACACTACACGCGTGCCAATTTCGCGTATATTCACCAGGCTATTCCCAGCTTCTGTCTTTAACCTCTGCGGCTGAGAACCCGCAGGCACGCCGCCGTTGTTCGGGTCATGTGCTTTCTGGAAGTGGGGGAGTGTGTTGTGGATTTGTTTTCATTGGCCAATCTCGTGATGACATCACTCCACGTCATCACTGACGCGTCGTGCGTGTTGTTTTCCAAGACCTGTTTATACTGTGAACATTTTATCGTGATTAGATTACTAGTAACTTTTGTCCGGTGTATAAAAAGCAAAATGTTCTCGTAAATATTTTCAGTTCGCTTAGTGTTATTCGGCATAAAGCCGGTTGTATTATAAGCGCCATCTTTCGGAAAGACCGCGGTGTTTGTTTCTTTTGTAGTCGAGCACACTGCTTGTGATATAAATATTTTTTGCAGCTGCACTCGTTTGATCAGAGGATACAAGTTTTATTTTATAAACTTACGTAATTGTTTCATTGTAAAAATGTTTAGAAAAAGAAATATGATGGCGCAGTTCAACAATATGTTAACGTGAGTGCAATTTATTATTGCATCTGATATCTCATTCCAAAGACCAACGATTCGTAAATTCTCTTGTTTAGGACTTTTAATTTAGGGCCAAATTAGGACTTGCCATACTCTCAGTGTCGTAACTATTTAACAACAGCTTTTTCTTCTTTCAGGGAGTTCGAGCCCTTTGCGGGATCCCCGCCAGCACCAGAGGACTCCTTTTACATCCGATACCCCAAATCTGACGTGTTGTTCGGGAAATCGAAATTTGACCAAGACGTCCCCAGGGTCTTGAGTGAACAATCTAAAGAAATAAGAGTATCATCGACCTATAACATTGTCAAGGAGAAGGACTGGTCCAAGCATACAAAGCCATGTCAAGATGTGATGCATGGAATTGCGCCAATCAACACAGCTGGTGAGAAAACTATTGAACGTATTAAAAGGTTATCATCATGTGATATTGACACTGTCTGGATACTGACACCTATGTACATTATTCGTCTTACGACGCTATACATTCGAACCTAATTGGATATTTAATTATGTAGAATTTAAACAGTATTTTATTCAAATTGAGAAGATGATTGAATTACTTATTTGGATTGCTTTCACATACAAACTTGTGTTTAAACATGTGATGCTAAAAGAATGATGTAACCAGTCAGTGTTCTTTATCAGTAATGGCTTATGAACTGAGAGTTCAATTAGTCAGCATGCAACACTCAGCTAGATTACATGTTCCTAGCCATAACCGCATTTGATGATCGCTTGCGCAGTGATTTGAGCGTAGGCCGCTCAGTTCACTGTACCGGGTGGTTGCGGGTTCGATTCCCGTGGAAGATAATTTCGGTAATAACCTTTTCGGAATTTACTCAGGTCTGGGTGACACTGAGATCGACCTCAGTCCATTGTATGGTACCCATATTACAAGCGTTGCTTAGTTTAGAACCATACAGTTGGTGTGTCAGACTGGCGATACTTATTTATTATTTATTTATTTTATAAGCCGAAGATGCCTACTGTCCAACAAAGCCCTCAAAAACTTATAATTACCGGTTCTTCGCTACTTGCATCCATTGGCGTTCTAAGACGCTGGGCCTTTTTTTATTTATTTTTTCGTGGGGAAATTCTCATGGATACGCCACGCCCCGGGGGAGGCGTGCGGGTTATGCCGGACTCCTACCGGCTAATAAAACCCCACGTGGATTTACTCCCGCCTTCCGACAGGGCCACAGGCAAGCTTTCGCACACATCCGCGCACTATCAGCGGTTGCCCGCGCGAACGGGCACCTTCTACGCTGTTAGGGCCTAACTTAACCTTACAATTAAGTCATCGGCCTTGTATAGGGCCACTCCCAAGCGTCTCTGTCTCGAGTTCCTCATCTGGAACCTGCGACAAACCTCCCAGATACGCGTTAGCTTCATCGTTTGCGTGTTTGTTTCCAGCTAATTCGGTCACCGCTAAGCCGAAGCCTGCGGGTACCGACGATGGTTTCAAAGGGGAGGGCGCGGCGTGCGGCACGTCTATCGTCAAGGTTAGTAGCCGATACAAGTAATAAGTACACAACTGATAACTTGTAATATACAAAACATACAATGCAAACAAGGAAACTGGATTTCGTGTGTGAGCCACAAACCAAAATTAAATAAAAGAGAACAACAATATAAATATATTAGTATATTGGTGTTGTCTTTTATTTAATGTTGCTTTAATATGAAGGTATCCCTACCTGTTCGTGTATTCTAAGCCTTCTGAAAGCGTTTGAAGGGCAAGGGGTCATAGCGGCCGGTCAACGGACGGCCTCAAAGCTCGAGCATTTATCTTGAATTGCTGTTGGATTAATGACATGGCGATGATTGTAATCGGATTATTATTTAAGTATACTTATAATGTATGTGTTAACTGGTGGATACTTTGCCAATCTCGTTTTTTGTTTGACCCACTTAACCCTGGATAGTGTGTTGCGATAGTGGCGTATTAAGTATTGCATGATTGAATGTATATGTCGCACCCAACTAGCTTAATTCGCCGTTCAATTAACAGCCTAGCCACTTAACTAAACAGCGCCGTTCAACTAACGGCCTAAATGATATTCAGCCGTATCGTCTGTTACAACATTTAATAAACTGGCTGGCTAATGCTTAGGCAACTGGTTGACATTTAAGTACATACTACAAAACTTTTTCTCAAATACTACCCAAGCAGAGCGACCCGGATGGGTTAAGGTTAGGGTTATTTTTTTATGACCCCATAGAAATCCCATCCGGCAAGTAGGTTCGGTGGTTCTAAACAATTTCGTAAAATACCTAAGTACCTAATAAAATTATTCCATCAAAGTTGTTTGTTGCCGACGCCATATTGACAGTTTGGTGTGTTTCGGCGCTGGATGGCAGAAAGTGGAACTAAATTGAAATGAACAGGCTAGGCAAGTAATTAAACGTCATCGATCCAAGTCATTTGCCTAGCTGTTTGATCAAATGGCTGAATATCATTCAGGCCACTAGTTGAACGGCGCTGTTTAGTAAAGTGGCTAGGCTGTTAATTGAACGGCGAATTAAGCTAGTTGGCTGCGACATATACTCTGCCTGGGGTACCGCCCCGTGTCAATTGGAGTGCACCCTCTATTCGATAACATGCTCTAGTAATTAGACTGTCAAATTTTATATGCTCTTATCTATAACCCATTTGGTCCCTATGTAGGCTATCAAAATATGTCATTAAACATCATAATAATGGTATAGGGAATATCGATTGTTGAAAGATTTTTTAAATAAATGTTGTTGAGCTGCGAATGCCAATAAGTGCATGCTACAAAAATCCTACAGAATCGTTGAGGTTACTGTTATAAAAGCATCATTCTGATTCTTAAACCTTGAAGGAGCGTTGTCATTCCTGAATTAATGAGGGTATAGAAAAAGCCCTCGAATCCTCCAACGTCCTTTAATGGCAGAGATCCTGAACATAAACAGGTCTTTACGACGACCGCTTGGCGCAGTGGTTCGAGCGTAGGCCGCTCGGCTCACTGCACATGTTCGTTGCGGGTTCGATTCCCGCCGGGGCAAATTTCGGAAACGGTATTTTCGTAATTTGCCCTGGTCTGGGTGTCCCTGGCGTCGCCTCCAGGCCATTGTACGGTACGCATAGTACAAGCGTTGCTTAGTTTGGGACTATAGAGTTGGTGTGTCAGTGTGGCGATATAACTAACAATATGTAATAATAAAAAAATATTGGCTCGCGGACTGACATTGCCCTTTTAAAAAAAATGCAAGGTAAATATATCATACGATCAATTACTTTACTTAAACACTGTACTTCACACAGCGTGGCGAGGATAAGCAAGTGCATCGGGCAAGCGCAGTCTAACGAATGATCCCATTGCGAGGCACGCGCCGCGTTTTACAACGGCCGGCGCACCTGGCTTGTTTATGAGTCACTGCTTGCCCGTTGCACGTGCTACGCAAGACAATTGCACGTGTTGTTTACAAGTGAAATGTCGTTAACGCCGTCAAAGATATACGAATGCCCTCGACACTGCAAAGTCTGCTATAATCCTGCATCCAATATTCCAGGTGGCTCATCAGATGATGTCGTCGAAGGGTCCCCGCGGCTTCGCGGTGGCGGCGCCGGGCGCGGAGGCGGCGGAGGCGGCGGACGAGCCGCAGTACAACCCGCAGCGCCGCGGCAGCCGGAGCCTGCCCGCCACGCCCGCGCACTCGCCCGGCGCCAGCCCCACCAGCCGCCGGAGACTCAACGGGAACCGGTGAGAACCATCACCATCATTACTGCTCAGAATTACCACTGCCAGCGCATATGACGGTTTCATGAAGTTGCAAAATCATAGCTGTGTTAGGCTGTGATAGGCGGCGTGTGCAATGTTCCTTTAGGCAATGTTTTGCTAACTTTGACACCCATTATACACGGACTAATCTGACGGATAATTTAGAGAGATGGAACTATTACTAGGTATGATAGTGTATGGTTGTATGACAGTATACTATAAGGTATATAAATCGATACCTCCCACGTAAGTTGTTGTATGCCACAAAAATGCCGTTTAGCGTTTTTACTGAAAACTATCCTAATTTGCATTGTTTAATACATTCAAAGTGAAAAAATAATGAAAACACGAATTTTTCAAGGTTTTTCCAGACGTATTTTGTTGTAACTTTTGAACGAGAACGGGCAACAACGTTGTTTATACCTTTGCAATGGTATACGCGGGGTGCGAGAGAGCGGGAACCGCGCGCTCGCGTGTTGTATTGGTCACATAAAACAGACTACGCCGGACTTTCAACCGACCTACAATGTTGTATAGATTACATACAACAGTATACGTCGTTTGAGCGTTCTTGAAAAATGTTGTATGTGATACATGTACCATTTTACGTTTACATTTAAATAAAAATATTGTCGTATGTAATAAATACTACATTTTACTTCGGGAGTTGTTATTCAAAGGTTTGTTGTATGGCGACATACTATATTTTACGTTGCTATTACTTTTTTTTTACTTCAATTCAATGTTGTATGTCGTAAGTAATTTCTAAAATTGGGTCTTAAAATGCTTTGCTTAATGCATGATATTTTAAATAAAAAAAATAAAACCGACATAAAATAACTTGGGTGCACTAAAAAGCTAGAAATAACCAGGGACTTTGTAATTTATATCATTTGGAGTGATGCCACTATCTTTACACAACGTTAATTCTACTTCTTACCTACTACCCCTACTTACTTAAATTGTCACCGACCGAATTTAGATTATGGTCTGATAATTGTGCCGGTCAGAACCGCAATCGCATTGTGTTTGCGTTTATGTGCTAATAAACTTAATACACATAACTATACATAACATAATATAACTATAAAACATACCTTTATCGAAAAAGGTCATATACTAGCAGAGGATGACAGCTTTCACGCTTTCATAGAACGTTCATCTAAAAATAAACTTATTAAACACCTTTGGAATGGTTTAGCTTGGTTAGATGAGCTAAACAGGATGGAGTACCATATTATAATGTCATAGATATTAAGCATAGTGATTTTTATAACTAGAAATAACTTATATATAATAACTGAACGGGCGTAATTGGGCGTAATCTTCTACTCGAGAGAGTATAAGCACCGAGTTCCTTATACCGCGAGAGCGCTCTAAAATCGGTAGATTATTTAGTCCGATATATGTCGTTTACGAAGATCTTCTGACCGAATGGCAATCCAGATGGGATACAACAAGTAAGGGCCGCCACCTCCACCAATTTTATCTATGCGTTCGTAAACGTCTGGAGAGAGCGTAGATGGAGGTGGACCACTGTGTGGCTCAATTTCTGACTGGACATGGCAACTTTAGGAGCAAATTATTCTACTACAAATTGGTTCCTTCTCCTTTCTGTCAATGTTCGACGCAGCAAAACAATCATGCACAATCTGCACATCACATGCTGTGGGAGTGCAGTCTCTGGCACAATGAACGGACTACTATGCTAAATAGCCAAGTGACATCTGGAGCAGTTTATTACACAGACCTTGTGGAAACCAGGGACAATTTCCGTGCGTTCAAGCGCTCTTGCCATACCTGTTATTGGAATCAAGTATAATCAGCTCACGAGTTTAGGTCCAATTAATCATGTTACGATCCGTGGTGCCTTACAACTGGTCTTCAATCAGCTTTAACAGACTTGTATCTATGGCAATCAGCCTATACCAGCAATTTTTTCTCCCGCTTTGCACCGGAGGGAGTGGACATGTTTTCTTCCAACTCATCCTATTATTTCTTTCGATGCCATTCGTGCGGGTTCCATGACATTTTAACTTTTCCCCGGGACTCGTAGAGAGTCCGATCTCGACGTCATTATTGGTCACCATTGTCGATCCTGGCTTACAGGAGTTACAGTGGAGGGAGTGTGTGGCGGGACTAGTCCCATTAAGGGCGTAATTGGTCGAAAAATATAAGTTGAGACGTAGTTAAATGGACCAACATAATAGAAGAGCGAGTATGTGCCGAAAATTATTTTAAAAGTGACAACTGCAGTGTTTCGAACGCAGGCCGTTTGTCTCACTGCACATGGTCGTTGCGGGTTCGACTCCCGTCGGGGAAAAAATCGCCTTTTCGTAGTTTGCCCCGGTTTGGGTGTCACTGGGATGGCTCCCAGTCCATTGTGCTGTACCTATAGTACAAAAATTGCTTAGTTTGGGACGATACAGTTGGTGTGTCAGTCTGCCGATTTTTAAAATAAACATAATTATATCGTTACGATTTGGCAAACAGTAATGTTATTGCCATTAATACCAATACCCGAAGACGTCAAAGAAATAGTATGGCAGAGCTATACCCTCTCTATTCCAACCATCTTCGCTTAACGAAGGCTAAATTATGATGACTTAATGAGTCTCTGCGGTAAATTAATATTTAAATTTTTACATTAATTATGTTTATTTTAATTATGCCTTTTTTATTTTTTTTATTTTGATTCTAAATAACCTTATCAGTGTTTTTATTTACATTATTTTTTTTAAAGAGTAATGGAAGACATTACTGCTTTTATTATAAATTCAATTTGTAAAAAAACATTATTTTTAAATATGTCCTATTACAAAAATAAAGACATTTATCCTAGAATTATTTTCCTTACCTATAATTTGTTCACGTGCAATAATACACACTCAAATTTTTGTCAAATTTATATTGTTATTGTCACATACAACAGCTGAAGAAGTTTAAACTTCGCAGTATATTGTTGCAAGTATGAGATACAACAACTGGCGCAGCCTATACTCCGCAGTAAAATGTTGTAAGTATGACATACAACAACTGGCGCAGCCTGTACTCCGCAGTAAAATGTTGTAAGTATGACATACAACAACTGGCGCAGCTTGTACTCCGCAGTGAAATGTTGTATGAACAATATCTCATAAAATATACATATTTTCTTAAATTATCTTTCAACATAGTCAAGAATACTATAAATTAAACTTACATACCAAATTTCAGAAAGATACAATAATAAATGCAGTTTATAGCGCAATTTGAATCTTTAAAATGCTCTCCTGTAAAATTACGGTTTTGGGGATACAACAACTTACGTGGGAGGTATCGAAATATTTATGAACCTTAGATGCCTGATTATAAATATATAAACAAATAAATATAAGCTCGGAAGACAGAGTCCGAAGGTGGATTTTTAAAAATCTATATCCTGTCCCGCGTGTCCCGTAGAAGCTAATTCATTTTCCAATGCGAAAATATCTTGCTAGTAAAAGCAGGATTGATAGCCATCACCGAAAAAAACCTATTAAAATCCGCCTTATAGAGTCCTCGTGATACAATTTCGTCAATTAATCATCCGGTTTCGGTCTCAATTCATAGAAAGATAATAAAATATTGAACTCTTTGCAGATACTTCACGTCACCATTCGAGCCGGTCGAGGACTCCGCGAACCGCTCCTGGCTGACCATGGCTCTGCTGGGCTTCAAGAAAGACCTCACCACCTCCACATCAACGCTAGCCGAAGAAGATGCCTTTGAAACTATTTCGCACGGTAATTATAGTTCTAGTAATTTTTTTTATATCAAACGGTTTTAGGAATGTAACTGCCAATGTTGCTAAGTTGATAAATGTGTGATACATTTCTTTCCCCTTGAAAAGTTCAAGGGAGACAGTTCAATGAAATACATTGTAATTTTGCCTTCGTTTCCACTTGCCGGCGATTAGATAAGTTGTTTTTCTTTTGATAAGCAAAAAATCATGAGTACGTGATTAGTTAAACAAATGTATAATTACAGATGATAAAATGGATATGTGTAATTAATGTTATAATTTATTTTCAGGTACTCTCGCGGAATCCGTGGAAAATCTTGGTCCGGCTCCCAAACGGCAAGAAATGAAGAATATCTCCAAGACCCCTGTCGCACAAGCATCCAACGCGACGAAGCCAGCGCCCGCCGCCTACCGCCCCAAACCTTCAGAACTACGCGAGTTGAACTTCTGGTCGCCAACATCCATGTGAACTTAATATACGGAGTTACGCTATGTATGAGAAGCTTACATTAATAATGTGAACAGCCTACGGACTTCACTCCGCCTTATTGACCTTATCATTCGACTTCCTGGTCATACTTGGATAGTGAAGTGTTTTGATGGAATATAAGTGTCCTGGTGTGTCAATAAAGGAAACACTGAAGAATGAAGAATTGACCAGGTCAATAGTGTTTTGGGAGGTGTAGTCATTGAAACTAGAAGGGGCTAGGTACGGCACATTTTTACTTCTACCTAGTCTTTCAGGGAATAAGGGTGTAATGATTAAATTAAGCTTACATTAATTTGCGTAGCTCTATTAGTACAGGTGAATATCTAACGGCACGTGTGTTTACGTGTTTCCTGTCGCACATGTATGTATGTGTGGGTCGGGCGGTGTGCTCTGATCGTGATGTGTTTTATCGGCGCGGCAATACTGAGCTGTAGTTGCCGTTTATTGATATTATTTATATTCTATAAACTTATAAAAGTATACAGGGATTCCTCGATGTAATTTTGATGATTACAGTGATTGATTGTTATGAAAATATAGTTCTGAAAGATGATGTCGTTTGTATTGACATGGATTTGATTCCGTACATAATTTGCGTGCATGAGTTTTGTGTGTTATATAATATTCCATTTAACATTAAGCGTGATTCGTGTTTGTCGATGTGATGTATTGTTAATGGTGTCTTTTACGTGTTCATCATTCGACTTGGTCCCGTCTACTACTTACTTTTCAAATATTTATTCTTTAGTACACAAATAGTTCCATTTTAAACTCAAGTCTTTTATATATGCCAATATAATGTTGTGACATGTACAATTTAAGTCAATTGTATGTAGATATTTTATTAACATAGTATTTATTATACCTTAACCTACGTATTCTAGAGTGCATGGGAATGTATGACATTACGTAGTATGGATTTATGTGATACTATTTATTGTAATATTGTATCAATTTATTGTTCTTCTAAAAGTATTAAATCATGTATAAAGACTTATTTAAATATATTATTATATTTTGTAATGGATTTAGCAAAAAAATACGACATTTTTGAGCAGAAATTATAAGATTGTGTTTAGATATAAGTAATAGGATCGATTAATCTTGTACTGTATGCTAATTTAAAATCGATTAACACTTAAATATACAGTACATAATATTTAATTAATAAATATTGTGATGTACTCTCTAGATGTTGTTTCATTGGAACATAATTAAGTACCCTGGATTTTTATACGTAACACGAAAATTTCAAGGGCTTCAAGGGTTTTAGGTGGTATAAGGTTGTGTGAAACAGAAACTTAACTGAAATACAAATGAATGACTTAATAATAATTTAGATTCAATAATTTCTTTAAAATAACAGATTTGGACATAATATTTAAAGATGAAAATGAATAATATTGGCTCAATAATGTAGTTGGCCGGCCAACGAAAAAAAACAATATAGGCGGTAATCCTATCCTCAATTTTTTTTTTTCGAGTTGTAGAGTATTGTTCGAGGGACAGCTCCTCGATCTATTAGCGCCCTCGCTACGCTCAGGCGCCAAACCACGACTCGGGCCAAAATATGTCTTTCACCCGAGGTAAACACTGTGCTTTTCATTACGAATACTAGGAAAGTTAAAATAAAAACAGGAATTGGCTAAATAAATAATACAAGGAAGTATGAACAATACTCTACAACTCAAAAAAAAATGAAGAAAGGATTGCCGCCTATTTTGTTTTTTTTTCGTTGGTCGGCCGGCCAACTACATTATTTAGCCAATATTATTCATTTTCATCTTTAAATATTTTGCAAATGATACATTCACCCCTCGTGTAATAATGTACTATTATATACGGAATACTTCAAATTTGAAGTATTCCTGTCTGGTTGTGAGGAGCTTAAATGCAACATATTTGACCAGCTTGTATGTTTCGCGAAATTTAGTCGTTTTCGAGATATTTGGAAAATTTATTTAGTTTTTTACAAAAACCAAGAACGAATGTTAATGGCTTATTGAATGGACTTATACATTGAGTTTCAATTCAACAGGATCTTATTGTTGACACCATTGTCCAATAAAATCAAGCAGTTTAAGTTTATGACAATTAGAATACTTTTGGTGATCTATTGGATCGAATTGTCAGTCAGTGTATATTGTAAGATTGGATAAGTTATAGCCCTCATAGATATGGACATCAGTGGTAGGCCTCTTGTAGGCCAGTAGGTTACGCAGTCACTGTTGCGTGACGAGCGCTCGCGTGCATTATGTATTATGATTAATCTACTACAGGTTATTTAGAAAAAAATGGTTGGTCCACTTTGTACAAATCTTTAAGTACCTAATATTGTGTTGTAACCACAGAATGATTACATACTAGCTGTGCCCCCCGACTTCGTCCGCGTAGTATTTAACGTAACAAAAATTTCGGAATTATCGGGATAAAAAGTATCCTATATGTTAATCCCGGTTATAAACTATCTGTGTTCCAAATTTCATCCAAATCCGTACAGTAGTTTTTGCGTGAAGGAGTAACAAACAAACATACATACATACAGTAGAATGTGGTTGTGCCATGCAAAGGGCTACCAATACCTAATTTAACGACAATTATTAATCAATCTTTAACATCAACTCTCCTCGCGTTTTGATTGAAATCAGTATAATAGTAAAATAAAATCGACCTGACGCCTTCCCTGACCATTTTAATCAGATCTAAGTTAGCTCTTTTCGATTTAGACTTGTAATTTTCCAAACGAAATTTAGATTCCCTTATTAATAAACGTGGAATAGCGGGTGAATAGTTACACATTGAATTATCTCGTTCTGTCATCAGTAATTTGACATTCGAAAGAAGAAGACAAAGTATGGTTTAACTATACAACCGCTAAACCACGTTAGTCAATGAGGGAGATAAAGACATAAAATTTATTCCATTATAAATCACATAATATAATTATCATTGGAACACAAACTAGGCGCGCAGGGCAGCCTGTATCTTGAGACCAAGGAACATAATTAAAATTCGGTTTAAAGAAATTTATTTCTCATAAGAACTTACAGTCCACTTAAAATGAGATACAGTAATAAATAATATAACAGGTAGGTAGGTTCGCCTCCAGTGCGATAAGAGTTACAAAGAAATTACATAAGCCTTTAGTTTACATTTAAATACATTCATGTTATCACTATCTTTAATTTCATTAGGTAGCTTGTTGTACAGCTGTACTCCCTCAAACAGTATCGTTTTTTTACCATAATTAGTTCGTATTTTTATAAGTTGTAGTTGGTTTTTGTTTCTTAGATGATGTGAGCTTGCTTTTTTGTGTATTTGCATGTTAGTTTGAATGTAGTTGTGGGTTATGTTTTTAATTATTATGCATGTGTTGTAAATATAGAGTTGTCTTATGTTTAATAATTTAGTTTTTTCATAAACTTGTTTCGTTGGAGTTAGATGGTGGAGATGGAATAATGTTTTAATAATTTTATTTTGTGTTCTTTGCAGCGGGTTTAAATGGCTTACAGCAGCTGATCCCCATATTTCAATTAGGTATTGTGTCTAAGTGCGATTTAACCAGGGAATTATATATCATAGTGCGTACTTTAATTGGAATACAGTTTGCAACTTTACGTAATGCCCCTAGTATTGACATAAGTTTATTTTTAATATGGTTAATATGCAGTTTCCAGGTTAATTTGTTGTCGATCCATAGTCCCAGGTATTTTTCCTGAGTCGACTGTGTTAATATAACATTATTTATTTTAAGAGGTTGGAAGTCCGGTATGTGCTTATTTTTTGCAGAAAAAATCATAAATGATGTTTTTGCAGTGTTGATTGTAAGTAAATTATATTTTAACCACTCATTAAGCAGATCAAGGTCCTTTTGTGCGTCTGTTATAATGTTATGTATAGACTTACCAAAGTAGTAAAGACAGGTGTCGTCTGCATATAGTGTTAGGTGCCCAGATAGGCCTATTTTATTAATGTTATTTACGTAAATTAGGAAAAGCAACGGACTGATAATGGAACCCTGTGGACAGCCGTATGACACCTTTTGAATCGAACTAGTATAGGTATTTGTTTTAACGATCTGTTGTCTGTCCTTTAAATAAGATTCAAAAGTGTTGTACGCCTGCCCCGTGATGCCTATATTATTTAGCTTCTGCAGAAGCTTTTGGTGACTCACCGTGTCGAAGGCTTTTTTTAAATCTATGAAGATACCTAATGATACATTTCCTTGGTCAATGTTAGTCTTAATTTTAGTTATTAGATCTGCTGCCGCTGTAAGAGTACAAGACCTAGGACGGAAGCCGTACTGTTCGTCTATTAAAAACTTTTTTTGCATTAGGTATTTATTTAGGCGGCTATATAAGACCCTTTCAAAAATCTTGGATACTACAGGCAACACCGACACCGGCCTATAATTACCAGGCTCAGTTCTACTTCCAGATTTGTAAATAGGGCTGACCCTGGCAATCTTAAGCGAATCGGGGAAGATGCCGCGCGATAGACACATATTTATACATTTACTCAGTTTCTCAGCAATTGTATTTTTTAGGCATTTTATCGCTTTGGTACTAATACCGTCTAACCCTATACTACAGTTAGTATCGAGATTGTCAATAATTTTTGATACTTCTTGAGTACTACATGACGATAGCTCATTTAGTGTAATCTCGTGGCGGTAATTAACGTCATACATTAGTATGTTAGCAGTGCTTGTGTGGTATGTGTTGGGTATTTTGTTAGCTAAGTCTGCACCAACAGTTGAGAAAAACGAGTTGAACAAGTCACAGATTGCATTACCTTCTGTGATAGGTCCATGATCCGACATTAGTTTGGGAGGGGCACAGCTGTCATTGATTTTATTTAATCCTAGATTGTTAATAAGTTCCCATAGTTTTTTCGGTTGATTCTTGCAGTTATGGAACAGGTTATAGTAGTAGTTTTTCTTCTCTGTGCTGATTAAGTTTTTTACTTTCAGTTTCTCTTCATCAGACTTTCTTCTTAAGTCTTTATCACTTGGATTGCATTTAGTTTGTTGCCATATATTGTTTCGATAATTTATTGAGTTTATAATATTTTGATTTATCCAATCGTCTTGAGGTAAGTTAAGCACTTTAGTTTTCTCTATTTTGTTTCTATTTATTTGATCTATGATAAAATTTTCTAAGTAGTAATAGTCGTTGCCGTCATTGCAGTAGTTTGCATTCAAAGTGTTTTTATAAAGTTTGTCGTATTCAAGTGCCATGTAGTGGGTTCTCTTCCTTTTTTGTGGTTTCATGCTCCCAATTTCGACATAAATCTGCTTATGATCAGAGAGGCAGGTGTCGATAATCGAAATACTAAACGAGTGATTGCTAACATTGGTGCATACGTGGTCTAGTATTGTGTTAGTGGTGCTTGTCTGACGTGTACTATATAAGCTATCTATTTTGTTTAATATTTCATACCCCGATTCTTGAATTTCATTTAGATATTTTATCCCATTACCGTTTTTATTAAGTAAGTCGATATTGAAATCTCCGAACACTACCGACCTTTTCCGCTGCTCTAATTGTGATGAATACGTGTCTAAAAAGTTGTTTACGTTCGTATCACCGGGCTTATAAATCGCACCGATGTTAAGTGATAGCTTGTCTATATGTATCCATAGATAATGGTTCCCACTCTCGCATAGTTCTTCCGTTATGTTGCAATTTATACTATTGTGCACATAGATAGAAACCCCGCCGCCTTTGCAATTCTGTCTATAATTGTAAATATGTCGGTAGGTAGGTAAATTGTATATTTTCGCATCGGCTTCCGAGTTAATCCATGTCTCAGTAAATATTAACAAGTGGGTAGTTTTAGGTATGGCTTTAAGTAAACATTTTATTTCATCCAATTTGCCTGCTGTGCGGATACTTCGTAAATTTGCATAAAAGAGTCTCAAAGATGAAGGATGTAATGGGATATCTTCATACCTTGTAACGCTGTGATGACTTATTCTAGCTGTAAATGTAGCATTTTGTATTAGGGGCGTAACTAGTTTTTTTTATTGATATCAACTATTATTTTAGGTATTCCTTTCACGTACTTAATAGTGAGATTTCTTTCACCATCTTCGGTGCGTTTATTTAATTCCTCCTTTAGTAATTGTAAGTGTTGTCTCTGTGACGGGGTTTGGTCGGAATAAATCTGCGTAGACTCTGGCAACTTAGCTTTGTTTCTTAGTAGGCATTTTGGAATAGCGGCGTTACTGAAATAAACTTTGATCGGTCGGTTCTTGTTTGAAATATATTTACCCAGCCTTATTGATCTAATTGGTTTCGGACAATCTTCATATATCGACATTAGCAACTTTATAACTTGTTCATTATCATGTTTTTGTCTAGTATTTAAGTTGCTGTTGTTTTTCTCTCGGTTGCATCGGTCCTTTAGCTCAAGGATGAGGTCTTCGTGACATAAGATCGGCGATTTAGCCGACGCAATCTCACTGCATTGTTGATATTTGATTTGGGATATTTCGGTTTCTATAAGTTTAATTTTATCTTCAGCTGCGGAAGTTACTGTTTTCATATTCTTTATGTCAGCGTTCATAAGTTCGAGTTGTTGCGTAAAATTTTCAGTTAAAATTAAAATTTTCAGTTAAAAGTAAAATTAAAATTAAAATTGCGAGATAAAGTTAAGTTCCATCAATATGACACTTCCAAACTATTCATTTCGAGTAGGTTGGTTAATATTGCCTTTAAGTCCACAGTTATTTTTTATATTCATTTTATAGTAATAGCTATAAAATAATATTATGAGTTTTGCTGCTTCTGAGTTTGATATAGATTGAAAGTTAAGTGAGACCGACCAAGGTGAACAAGTTATATTGTTATAGGCATAGGCAGAGTTTCACCTAAAAAGGCCAACCTCGCACGCGATCTAACGCACGCAACTGTTACGTCGGGCCTATTGCTTCCTTGTGGTAAATTGATGACGATAAGGTCACGTCACTGTAATAAATCTTTTAACAAAGGTACATTATGCACATAGTACATTCGACGACCGTAAGATTGGCGCAGTGGTACGAGAGAAGGCCCCTCGGCTCACTGCTGCACATGATGGTTGCGGGTTCGATTCTAACCGGGGCAAATTTTGAAAATGGCCTATTCGTAATTTGCCCAGGGCTGGCCATGTCAATGGGATCGCACCCAGTCCGTTGTACGGTACCCACAGTACAAGCGTTGCTCAGTTTGGGACCATACAGTTAGTGTGTCAGTCTGGCGATATTTATGGCGATAAATTATCATTTCCTAATAAGCTAGTGGAGTAGGTACCTTAGTAATGCCGGATGCCGACTGCATACCTAAGTCCAATTAACGTCATAGAATAGACTGGATCTATTTGATGGCCTAACTAACTCATGATTCCATCAATATTACAATCGTTATTTAAATTAAAACTGCTTGGCGCAGTAGTGAGACCGTAGGCCGCTCGGCACACTGCACCGGGTAGTTCGATTCCCGTCGGGGCAATATCGGAAATTGCCGTTTCGTAATTTGTCCAGGTCTAGGTGACAGACACTATGGTCGCCCCCAGTCGATTGTACGGTACCCATAGTATAAGCGTTGCTTATTTTGGGACAAACATTTAGCCTCTTATTAATAGATCGATGATCGATCTCAAGTCTGACAGTGATCTTGGAAATGTCATTCATTCCAGTACAAAATGACATGTCAAAATCATACTCAAGACCACTCTCAGACTTAAGGTTGATTTACTAATACGGGCCTCAGTCCGGTGTTATTAATTAACTTATTATTCCTTACAAATACATTAGTTGGTCGAATATAATAATAGTGGGTTAATAGCAATTATGTAGAGTTCTGCGACGCCTATTCTAACCGAAGGCGTTATAAGCCCCTAACTTAAATAATTAAGTAGCTTCTCGAATAAAGTCTTGTTTTGCGACGATTTTTTCCGACTTTTTAATTAGTCTCGTTTCATTACTCAAATCGGATTTGCGTTCGCGCCCGTGGCTTTTAAGGGGACCCTAATTTTCCCTGTCTGAAGAGGAAATAGGCCCCTACAACGAAGTTCTTTATTTTAACAAATTGAGCTGACTTGGGGATGCCTCTTAATTTTTGAAACCGTTCACTTATTTCTTTTAAGTTACCTATTTACAATAATAAACTGAACATACACCATTTTTAAACAGCCCCTACTTACGTAATACATATATTAATACCTAAAGCAACGTCGCTGAGCACGAAGAATTTCGTAGAATGACCTGTTATTACCTGTCTCTGTCACTCCCGCGTAAATCTAATACGTCTCGCTCACACAGTTGCCGTGAACAACGTGTCACCGTCACGAAATTGTTCGAGCTCAGCGACCCTGCTTTACAAACTTTCAAATGCATTAGATAGAAATGACCTTTGTGAAATCATTATTGTTACTTATAAGTTTGGAGAACATAAGATAAGTACCTAGGGTACCTAATATATTATTATATAGTAATTAATCAATGCAAAACGTAAGCAGGTAGGTCTGTGTAGGTGTGTGCAACTGGTAAGGTGTTTGTGTAAATGTAAATACATACACAGTCGTGTATCCGCGCCTCACTACACGTCCCCGGGGACTAGGCGAGATGAAAATTAATTAAACAGTTATGGGGTTAATTTGAAACAGCTGGTTCAGATATTATAATGGATATTGAACCCTTTGTTCTTAGGTAGGTGGAGTACCTACCTACCTATTAAGTTGATATTGTGGTGTAGACTGGTCGACACGACGAAGCCCGCAATCGAGGTGCCGCTATCGTGTTGTGTAGGTGAACCGGGTGGATGGTAGGTAGGGTGTTTCAGGAGTCCGAAATAATGATTAAGTACGTAGTAATATACATATAGTAAATGGTAAGTAGCTTATTTGTATATGCCTAGTGAAGACAGACTATAGACGTACGTCAGTTTGGTTAAATATATGTATTGCGGTCTTAGAACACGTGCAATGGCGTAGAAAACAGTGTGAACTGCATTTACGAGAAGCAGAATTTATTCATTACAATTTGACAGTTATCATATCAGTTTTAACTTGTATTATCGATATCATATTTTGAAATTTAGATCTAATCTCAAATTGATTCGGGATCGTCCAGAGCAATCGCGCGAGCAATCGAATATCTTCAAAGTCTGGTCACGTTCTGGTATCCACGTACAATCCGGTTCAGACCGCTAGCACATAGGTATATATACCTATGAAGATAGATGCAGTATCTAGGCAACTACATTGTGGCCCAGCCTTGATAAAATAGCCTTAGGCACCTATAGGAGTTATATGACCTATAGGTCTATCACATTGGTGCCTAAGAAAATTAGAGACAGGACATTGCGTTTTATATCGATACAGAGTTCTAAGGTACGTGCCGATATTCCAAATGATAAAAGTTACCTACCTATTTTTAAATCCTTCATAGGTACTCCACAATTTTTACCATCGCGTCATTATTTTATATTTAATATCGGTGAAGGTAATCTAGGTGATGATAATAAGAAAAAAAGCCCGTTTTAAATGGATGATAGCTTTAAGTAAAGCTGTCTTAACACTCAGTTGGATGAGTTCGTCTAGTCTAGGTTCGTTTTAACTCGGATCTCGGACATTTAATAAATGTACCCTTCCCGGTTTTGCAGCAGAACACATCAGTTTAACTGTCACTTGGCGCGTATTTCTGACTCGAAACAATAAAAATTTAAAGCCATTTGCTAGAAAGCCTTCCACCTCGCGCCACACTAAAAGTAATTTCTTATTTATGCTCTGACTAAGCTTTGTGCACGGTGCAGAAATACAAGAACATTATACCTAGATTCATATTTTATTTAACCGAAAACAATGAGTTTAAATATCAAAGTCGTCCAGAAAAGTAATAAGTAGGTACAGGCTACAGCTCAGCCCCCCTAGCCAAGTGGCTTCGTCTACAAGCGTTTCTACTAAACGCTACGCTTAAATGTATGGAAATGACATTACAAGTCGATAAGTAGATCACGTCACTTATATCATTTCCATACATGAAGCGTAGCGATTTGTAGAAACGAATGCAGACAAAGCAACTTGGCTAGAGGGGCAGGGATTTAAAGGAAAGCTTTTAGAAAAGACGCATCATTTCATAATAATAAATTACCTACCACCACACCACCACCACGCCTCGCCACTCCTCACGATAAAGTAGAGGCGTCGTTGAAGCGGCGTCGCGGCGCAGTTGAGATGAAGGAGTGAAGTGTGTCTGCGCCTCTACTCTAATAAAAGGCGCCGTGCCTCTACCACGAGCTGCCACGACACCGCCGAGACACCGCAGCGACGCCGTCGCGACTCTTGTGTGAGCGAGGCTTCTAACCTAACTAGGTATAAAAAAGTAAGTTAGAATAAATTTAATGTGTTGCTTAATGACAAAGATTTCGCGTTGAATTATACTAACAGATCGATCTACTAGGTGAGTTCTATCAAATAAATATTACTGCCACCCTACACTTACCTGATGGTAATCGGATTAAATAAAGTGGGATGTGGCGCAGATTGTGCGGTATTTTATCAATTTTATGGTTCCCTATCTCATAATATACGTCATTTAAGCATTCGACCTAACCGGTTCGGTCCCAATAATCCGCTAAAGGAGAGGAAATAAATAAAGTTAACGGACAAAGAAGCTTTACATTGGCAAGCTTAGTACCTAAGTACCTTATTTTATTTATTTAACAAAATCTGTTTAGGTACTGTTAAATTAAGCAGTTAAAACAATAGTCAGTCCCTGCACTAAGTTTGCTGATTGTGTCGCTACATTCGTACCTACCTATACTTTTCAAATAGGTACTTAATGACTATGGAGAATGACTTAAATTCTAATAAATTAAAATAAATAAATACACAATTACACTTGTCTTCTTGGAGGGAGGGGTTGACAGAGGTGCAGAGTAGGTCACCCACATTTAGCTGAAGGCATTTAGTCTCAATGTAATTGATCTATTGATATTATATTCAAAATTCAAATATTTCAAATGGGGCATACTACACCTTAATGCGAGGGGAAGCCGGTGAACAAAATAAAACAAAAGAACATCTAATATCTTATGCACTGTAATGTGTGCATTGGCATCCAATCATTATGACGACAACTCTCTCCATGTATACTAAAATCTCTTTTAAACAAGTTTGTGATTGACTTCAATATACGAAATAGAGACTAGCCATTTAATAATATAAATTTAATTACTTATGGTCGAACTGTTCCTCAGACACCCGTGTCATTATCGTTATTGAATAGCAAATAAGGGCGAGTATACACAACGAAAGGGGCGCGGCCATGCCACCAACCCGGTCAATATGGCCGGATTACCAGGCTTTGTTCTACTGATGAATAATTGTGTCCAGCATCCGACCGGGATTAAACCGCTTTCTACTGATTTAATTGACAATCCTTGTATAATTGTGGGACTATTAATAGGACAAACGGAATCCTGTAATCCTATTAAAATATTTGATGCAACAACGCTTACGTTTTCAATGGTTGAGGAATTAGTTAAGTAACGATGTAATTCTAATAATGGATGCTTAATTTTCACCAAATTGACTTCAATTTTATTAATAGGTAAGTACCTAGACCTACTATATTTAAGTATACAAAGTTAATATAGTAAATATATTTACCTACAATAAGGTAAGTAAAAGTACCTAGGTAACTAATTAAATATCAACTCATTAAGAACTCTATGACTTGATCTTTTAAGTTCATACTACTTATTTGAAGTACCAGCGGTTCCAATGAAGTTGGTAAATGTTCTCTGATAGTCAGCATTAGTTTGAATGTCTGTCAGTTTCAAAGCTTACCGGTTTATTGACGACATACGATTAGTGGCGGGTATCCGGCAGCCGGGTATAGCAGCACAGCCAGCCGGGCACGGCGACGTAGCTTGAATTACCGGCTTTGTGTGACTGATGACTCATTGTGCCTCCTTGTAAACTGTTATTGGAAATGCTTTTACTATAGTTTAGTATGAACATATTGATGGGAGGTTTTAGTTTGATTCTGAATCTGCGGCAGTGGCGGATTTACCAGCAGGCTGAGTAGGCTTGAGCCTTAGGCGTCAGATTTTAGGGGCGGCAAACTTAATTGCACTTTTTATTTTTTAGATGATTGTAAGTGTAATAATGATTATTCAATTTACGTTGATCGAATGTTCATTGTTGTGTTAGTAGAATATATTACCCCCTTAGAACCTTTGATCAGCTCAGAAATATACCCAAAAACTATTTAATGTGCATTGTAAAAATAATCTAGGAACTGACTATTGTAGAGTTAAGGGCGGCAAATAATTAACAGCCTATACTTGGGAGATGCGTTAATCCCTCACTGATCTGCGGTGTCAGAGGGATGTGAAGGGAGGGGTGGTTGGGGTTCCATCTGTCTCACTCAGTGTACGAAACGCAGCTATAATATTGTACAGCGGTCTTACGTGAGAGGGTGGTCTACCCCAGTCGAGCTGTAGACAATTGGTTAGACCTCTACCACCGTTAAAATATGTTATTTAAAGGATCAAAATCATCATCATCAGCCGGAAGACGTCCACTGCTGAACATAGGCCTCTCCCTTGGAACGCCACAATGGACGGTTGCCCGCTATCCGCATCCAACGGTTCCCCGCGACTCTCACCAGATCGTCTGTCCATCTAGTGAGGGGCCGTCCAACTCTGCGTCTTCCGGTTCGAGGTCGCCACTCGAGAACCTTTAATTATGGCAAAAACCCCCCCATGAAAGGCACAACGAAAGGATTAAAATATGTGACCAAAAATTGAGAGAGCTGTGCTATTGATAGGGACTCTGAGATCTGTCATGTAAACAAGGTTTGTACTTATTTAGGTATGTAGGTTAAAAATAGATAATCATTAGCCCTTACCCCCCTATACGAACCAATAACCCCAATAATTACCTGAATAATATGGTCACCAGAATCTAACGGAATAGGTATGATTATTATTATGCACTAATAATTACAGAATTGAATAAGACAATAGCTTATACATATATATCAACATGTGTCTCAAAGTACCATGACCATATATAATGAAATATATAGAGAGGATGATCATGCGGTCAAAAGGACGATGGGTATGAGAGTGAGCGGTAGTCGGGGTAGGGGACGTCCTAAAAAGACATGGATGAACTGCGTGAAAGAGGGTATGAGCGAAAAGGGAGTGAGTGCAGAGATGACGGATGATAGGCTTGAATGGAAGAAAAGAACGTGCTGCGCTGACCCCACCTAGTGTGGGATAAGGGCAAGAAAATGATGATTTTTGTTTAAATTTATAGAATATATTTATAAAATAGGATACAGTTTCTCACTTATTTTCTGTTTACTACCACTCAATGGAACTCAGTTGTCTCAGCAGTCAATATTATTTAATTTAATTTTAACATCAACAGTTTATTTAATTCGCACACTACAAAGTCAGCTACCCAATCAATCCGTATAAACAGGAGATCTCAGTGAGCGGTCGCCTCGGTCGCAATGAGCGTGGTTGATGTGATAAACGCGTTAATTACCCAGTAGAACCTTGTCAAAGGGACGAAGGGGTCCCAGTTTAAACTGACCCCTGACATTCGCTGTGCTAGTTATGTGCCCAGCGGTATGTACTTAGCCCCTGTCTGAATAGTTCGTCAGGAATGTGTCAGATTGTGTGTAGGGATTTCAGCATTGTCAGCGACCTCGGTGAAATTTATAAAGTGAATTTCCTCGACTAGATGGTAGAAACTGTTACCTGCAAGCTGTTTAAAAAAATATATTTTTATTTTACATATAACATTTAAAAAATTTAGGTAGCGTAGGTACCTACCAACTCATCTAATCATATTAGAAGATAAATACTGTAAAAGTAACTTGTTAAAATAATACCTATATATTAGTAACACTTAGTCATACAGTAATTGAGTAGATAAAATAAACCTCGATACGTATCCAATCAAAAGTTTGGAAAAATCCTGTTCGTCCCAATGTGGATAGTAACATGAGAATTGAAACGGTCAAATAAAGGGTCTCATTAGGTGGGTAGAGTTATAACAATGCTATTACGGGACTGGGGCTTGTCACTGTGACCGCAAGCCCTAAAGCGGATTCTTGGGTCGTACACCGCTCCACTTTGATTTGCCGACGCAATTTATTGTACGCACACGCAGCCCCGTGCCGAAGGGAAATCTCTATCTGAAGTGCTACGTTTAATGAATTAAAATGTTACATACATTCGTAGATAGAGCCATGCAGCTTTGGTAGAGCTCTACATGCGGGTTACATTATGTGTTAGGCCATTTGTTAATGAAGTAGAGCAGGTAGTATTGGGTTGCTCGTACATGTAGACATATCTATGTCTCTTCTGAGTGATAATGATCAAGTTTGAGGTATTTGATTGAGTTATACAAACAACCTGTACCTTTTTTGATGTGTCTACATTTATCATTGTCGCATCGTTTTTCTGAGCCATTACCATGCAAAAGTTGCCTTGTAGAGTTCACTCATCTGCACGTGACACTAAATATTTACCTCTCTCTCCACCATATTAAATGATATTAAGTTTTAAAATTAATCATGAATTAATAAGCATTTAAGCGTACGTGGCATACTCAAATTATAGCATGAAAATAAATAAAATATTGAGTAAGATACGTAAATGAAGTATAGAAGACCCCACAGTATTCATTGAATTTCCCAGATTAATTTGGAACATTTTAACAGGGCCGTTCAGTCCCAATCCTCGTTTCAAAGGTTCAAACCGTGACCGCAGCATTCCGCGCAGGGCCTTCGTACCACATCGCAATGGTTTCATTCAGGCTCACAGGGTCGCCATGGTTCGAAGTCACTTGCTGTAATGACTACTGTGGAAAATATTGACGCATTACATGATAGTGCAAGTAGATATTGATACCAATTACGTTGTTGTAAAATAAGTAACCAGTGGCGCAGCTTTGTAATTAAGGGTCTCGGGGCAAAAATGAAATTGGGGCCTTATTTACCCTATAATAAATATGAGGAATATGACAAGAAACCCTTATACAGTTAGTTTATTTTGTGTACTAATAGAATAAACACCGTTATGCAAGTTGATAAAGCTATGAATCGATAGATTTTTTAAAGGTAGAGACAGTTTTTTTTTCTATTTATTGGGGAAAACAAACAGTGACAAAATAAAGTATTATAAAACTAGTTAAATACAATAGTAGAAGTAAATTGGCCACCAACATCGTTTACCACAGATTAAAAGTAGATAAGTGGCCGTGCATGCAAAACGACACAAGTACGCTTACAACAAACATAGTTACAATATAGAAATAAATAAATACATAAATAGGTAGGTACTGACTTAATGTTCTTAAATAAGTGAGGTCCGTAGAACACAAGACAGTTAATTTCAAATAGTTCGTTTAAAAAATGTATGTAACACAATATGTATTGTCAGCACCAGTAGCGTGCAATACCTAATAACAAATTGATTGTTCTATCTAAATTTCTTAAATGTTTAAACGTATTAAAATTCAATGACTCCACCTTTGATTTGCTTTCAAAGTGAAGTTTCTTATTGATTCCGGTTCCAAAACAATATCCATCATAAACAGATCAAATAATTTTCTCGTTGTATTCTGGGAGGTTCCATAACTCACGAAGACTGAGTAAGATAAACAACGCTGGTGGAAATAACGTGAGTAGGTAAGCATCATATTTCCGATGCTTTTAAAGCAATTGTCCTGGGACACAGCGAGCGGTGTCGAGTGCCACGACTGACTATAGAACAAAGCTTATTTTTTAAGAAAGTATCTCCTTGTACTTACGAAATATTCATAACAAGGACCTGTACCTAATGTTTGGATTAAGAAACAAATGGGTAATGCAGGATAATAATAATGCAATATAAAACTTGAATATTCGTTATAATTTCTATGTTTTACAGTGTTAGTAATAAATATAATACCTATACGTTTTTTACTAAGTATGTTTAAGGATTAAGTGGTTTACCCAGTGGTCACCATGTCATGCAATTAGATTAAGAATAAGAACGTTATATCATACGTTTAACATTTTTAAAACCCAAATATATATTAAATAAAACAATTACATGCACACAAAAACCACAAATAAATTATAGATAATTAAATTGAAAACTACCCAATTACATGTGACAACAAATTGTAAGCGACTTACTATAAAATAAATTAATAGTGTCCGATTCCAGAGTTTCCCATAAACATCGGTTAGATTTCAGGAACCGCAGTTTTATTTGCACGGCCACTTATGGTTTCGCGTTTCAATAGGACGCTTTTACAACGATCAGATCGAAGTAGGTCGCAGTGACTTCATTAACAATAATAAAGGTATGCTAGCATATTTAAAGCAATTATAACGCGGCGACATAGGGATCGGTTAGGTGTAGGTACAAAGTTGAAATGGCCCTACTTATGCAAAATGGAACCAACCCACACACACTTCTGCAAACTGAAACCAACCTAGAACCACTAACACAAGGTTGGTTTTGGTCTACAGTAGTGCATGTGGGTTGGTTCCATTTTGCATAAGTAGGTCCAATTAGGCTCGGTTCGCATGTCACGGCGCTGATTTCCCAGCGGGCCTGTCAATTCCTGCGAGCTAGAATAGTAATACTAGATGCACTCAGCTTGATTAAAAATTAATACGTTTTCAGGTTGCAATGCATAACATTATGAGATATAACGTTTTTATAGAATTACTAGCTGTGCCTGCGACTTCGTCCGCGTGGAGTTTAACTTTACAAACTTTCATCCCCTATTTTATCCCCTTGGGGGTAGAATTAATCAAAATCCTTTCTTAGCGGATGCCTACGTCATAACATCTACCTGCATGCCAAATTTCAGCCCGATCCGTCCAGTGGTTTGGGCTGTGCGTTGATAGATCACTATGTCAGTCAGTCAGTCACCTTTGAGTTATATATATATAGATGATAGAGCTACAACATTACCGGCGTAATCTTGGAAAATAACAAAAAAATATTAAAATTATATTCCTCTACTGAATATCTAATACGTAGGTATACCAACCGAGAACGTAAATTGTTTTAAAAGTTCCTTCTTTCAATTTAAAATAAGAACTCATTTCTTGAAGGAAAATTTTAACGTTGTTAAACTTAGATCCACTTTAGTGTACAAATATTTGACATTCGTCGGCTATTTAAATATTAAAAAAAAATATTAAATGTAAAGGAAGGTCGTCGTCGCGTCTGTTTGGAATAGATAGAGTTTACACAGTTATGAAAGTCGGTGACAACGGTTAAGCACAGCGGGGTAGAGGTTAGACGCTACCATCCAGTTAATTTCGTTACGATGCAGATAGAGCACGTTCCCGTTTGCCTGCGGCCCATTTCCTCGCACCACCTTTTAATTTCTGTTTAAAAGTGTTCACAGAATAAATATACGATTTTCTGTAGCAGCACTAAGTATATTTCACAATAGGTCAAGTTTTTAGCGAAGTACAAGAAGTTTATTAACGACTGGAATAAAAGGGACGGTATTAAAATTTGTGAGATTAATTTATTGTCGTTTATCAATAAAATTTACCTGTCGTAATTGAGGAATACGCTTTTCATATAACGATGACTACAATGTTGTCTCCATACCTTTTGGCCGAATTCGAGTGTTGAATATGGTATTTTTTTTTTAATTGTAAAAAACATTGTCACCTGGCTTTGCCTACTATTTTCTACTTGAATCGATGAGCAAATACACTGGAAAAAAATAATATGGACGGGGAAATTATAACACAGGCATCTCTCTTCGCAAACTTATCTAGAAATCCTATTTTGAACCCATAAAAATGTAACATGGCCAAAATAACGATCGCTTAAGACGTACTCTACCTAGTCGGTTTTTCTCCGTTATTGACACTTCCCGGCTCTCAATCACAGCCACTTGCCGCCAGATTGTGCTCAGAGTGATCGATTCGACTTTAATTTTTAAGTAATAAAATAGATCCTCTTTCTTTTTACTTTTTTACCCAAGAATTTTAACCGTGTAATAATTTTCGATAATAGAATTATATATTGGAACATGGAAGCACGAATTATATAATTCAGAATCAGTATTAAGTAGAGTTACTTAATAGAAAGCTAGTGCTGGATTAGAAAATGTTATACACATACATAACATTAGCATTATCGCTTTATAATCTAAGAATATTTGATTATTAACTTCAGAAAAGAACAACTTTGAAGTCGGTGCCAGTCTCCATTGTCACCAAAATCCATTTTGGTAGTAATTCAAAAACGTATTACCTAGATTCAATAGGGCATTGTATGGGCGGGAGGCTTCGACGACGCTCGAGGGTAATATAACGACCTCAGCCAAGGCTTTACGGGTCTGTAATTAATTATCTAACTTCACGGCCCTACACTAAACCACACATTGATCGTTTCAGGCCTTTGGACAATAGATTGCTCTGCTAATGGACTAATGGTGGATTAAATAATAAATTAATGGCTGTATCAGTTTTTAGGCCAGTGTTTAGAGAGGATTTTAGTACAGTGATTTATAACATATATATAGGTATTCTAGAGAGTGACTACCGTTGCAATTTACCTGATGTATAAATATAAAATGTTAATATATTAAATCCTAAATGTTTCAAAAGAACAGAAATGGCAACAGAAACAACACAATACTGTGTACATGAAGCTGTAATCTGAGTTCAGCGGTAATATCAACGCGAAACTTCCTTTGGACAGAACACAAATTCTAAAATGTATCGAGTATTCACTCCGGGGTCGTAGGGAACGGCGAAGTTTGGAAAGGCACGTCAGCTGCGGTGAAGTACAACAATCCAATGAAAACAAGACTTGTTCGTGGGAAGATCGTATGCTGAAGTTGTGAGAGTAAGCACGTTCAATGATTCCCGACAGCGGCCGCCCGCCCGCCGCGTGCCGCCCGCCGCGTCCCACGAAAATATTTTGCCGTTGCAGCTTTTACTCAGAGGAAACTTCGTCCACGACGAATAACTCCTATGTAACTTATGAGGTATTAAGATAGAGTCAGTTTGACGAGTAAAACTTTTCCCGTTAAAACATGCACAATAAAGCTAACAGAAAATTCACAAACCTAAACGTTTTGTAAATATACTATTTACCTTGAAATTAAAATGCCGAGTGCAGAATAGAGTCTTCTTAAAGCGAGCTTCTTTAATTTAATTAACTAAGAGTTACTTCGGATCAAATTAATTTCACGGTACATCGTGATCTCATCGTCGATCAGTTCATGCTTTGCTTATTTCAATTTATTTGAGTACTCATCCACTCAAACATTTTGGGGAAAATGAAAGTGGGGTCATTAAATAAATATACCCGGCTGGAAACTTTGTTGAAGTTCGTTCAGAGTTTTTCACCTAAACAAAGAAAACAAAAAGTCTGTTTCCTCACAAATATCATCATTTATTACAACCGGAAATGGATTTCATGTTGATTCGAGGGAAAAACTGGAGGAGTTAATTGTAATGACGTATTACGCACGGCTTTTCTGCAAACATATAAAACATACTGAAAAGTCACTGTAAAAAAACAAAAAATAAAAGCTACTCTCACCATGTGGCAGCATGTGTGTGAGCGCGCCGCCGTATATGTTCTAAGTGAGATTGCTACAAAAATTAAACTTGTCCTGAAACAGCCTGATTTATTGATGTTTGACTATTAAACAATTTCAAACACATTGTATAATTAATGTAACTGCAGCATATAAATACTCTTTTGAATCCCTCAAAATTCTCGCAACATTTTTGATTAAAAGTTATCTAAAAGTGTAGTGCCAGTGTCTAATGGAAAAGCAATATTTCAATTGTCATATTTTGAGAGCAGACAGGTAAACTCCGGAAATAGGTTTTGCATTATACAGGAGGCTCTCCGGCTTCCGTTCAGATATAGAGCTGTGTCAAAATCAATTTTACCATTTACAGTTCACTATTTTCAGCTTAGTCTGGATTCGCTCATTGTAGTTCGGGAGCTGACTCATGAAAGTCGTAAAGTTAGTTTTGCTATTTAAATACAAAAAATGTGTAGTTTTCAAGGATTTGTGGTTTAGCTCTCACGTATCATGTGCAACAAATGTTCACCACCTATTTGTTACTATCTTAACTTAGTTTCATACATTAAGTTTCTTTTCCTATGAAAGTTGGCTTCAACTATTTTCCTGAATGATACTGTGTTCGTCCCCAGTTCAACGTATGACATCCATAATAAAGCCTTGCTTTGTTAGTTTGAAATCATGTAGTGGGTGTTCTTTGGTGATACCATATCAATGTCAGTAGAAATCGTGAAACTCGTGTCAGCCAAACGTCAAAAGCGGAGCGTTTGAAACTTTATCGCGAGCGTTTGCTTTTCTATTGCGATTTAAGTAGCTAGCGTGGTTAGAGCCCAGGTATTCTGGGGCAGGCTCCCGCGCTACCGGCGGCGCGGCGACGGCGGGGTCTATTTGCGGAGGCGGCGGCTCGTGTACAGTGTGCACAGCGCCGACCTGTCCGGCCGCGACAGGTTAAATGCAGCTGCTACGGCAACGACACCGATTTGCACTCCGCCATCTGAATCTTTAATAGACCAGGTTATTTCCGAGCAATCGCTAATTGACTTAATAGTACTGCGCGGGTGATTTAAAAATGCTTTTAGCGCAGTAGTTTTTTTTAAGTAGTTATAGGAATTTAATACTGAATTAAATCACCTTATTTTATTTTAATTGTATTTAGGATTGTTATAACAGCATCAATCATTATAAAAAGCTTAAAAAACCGAACTGGGTTACTCAAAAAGTAACCCCTGTTTTTATACTTTAATCCAATACTTAACTAAATCAATTAATTACTCAATTTTAAATTAGAAAGGACCCATCCCGCTTAATAAAGTAAAAGAATATATTCAATCAATCAAATTACTCCGGACATCCGGTTGTAGGCGTGCCCGAAGACTTCGCTAACAAGAATTGACAACCCTCTGTTTTACTTACTTGTGGGCTATACGACCTTTCCAAATAGCCTGAGACCCGCCCGACAGAAAAAGTTTATAGCGATATAGGCGTGTCAGAGTGAGAGGCAAAAAATCCCCTATTACGAACTGCAGAGCCGGCCCATTGATCACAGTAACGTGAAAATCCTTAAAAAATCCAGCAATTTATTTACTGAGTACCTACTCCAGTTTACTAACCACTCGGGGCGGATTTAGGTATTCGAGCATCGCGTTCTATGTAATATTCAAAATTCTTCCTAAAACTATGCTAAATTAAGCCATTGAGACAGTTTCATCGAAGGTAATTTGCTAATTTTAGAATGAGAATAACGTTATCCACAACGTTAGTTGAAAATAATTTAAAGTGTTGAACTTGTCGGCTTGATGCGACAGTGCCATCAATCTTGCGAGTCAAAGAAACAACTAATTTAAATTGGCCTCTCGCGCCGACCCCGCCGCGGGAAATAAAGGCAGGAAATTAAAGAAGTCTTCAAGTTCCTTACACTGGTCGGATTACTTTGTATCGGGATATTTCGAAAGTTTTGGTTATAAGGTTTTGGCAGTAGCAATTTGGCATTCCTGGCAGTTTGAATGATGTAGTTAAGTAGCTTAAACATATTCAATATTCGACCTTAATCTTGCAGGATCCTAGATAACAATGTTGCGGAATTGGTTGGCTATACTAGAATTATTATTATGATTATCATCAAACATCATGTAAAATAAAACATTGACTTCAAATAATCTGGATAAGACTAAGACAAGACTACGGGTAAACATTTTAGATTTCAGAACAATAATAATACGGTTCAAATTTGCATGCTAGTTACATGAATGAAGCAGCTGAGCTGGTAACTGAACGGTGCAATACTGTGCGAGGGTAAAGATTAGACTGCGGGGTGCGGCTCCAAGTGCCGACTACAGCGGGACATTTGCGCCTTCCGGCCGCTTCCCCAATGGCGCCGGATTTGTAGCTCAGTTCAAAATAAAGGTTAATAAAATATTCCTATGTTATTTATTTTATTGATATAATTGATTGAATCAGGCGTTACATTACGGAAATCAATATTGAACTGTAAAATATGTTCCCTAAAAATTGCATAGTGGTTAACTGTCACTCACAAAAGACAGACCCTATGACTGACGGAGTAAGTCGGACAAATCGAGGGTGAGTGGTTGGGTCCATCTTCCAAATCATTATCCATCTAAGTAACTGTTGCGACAGTTTGTCACTAATTCGGGGCTTTATTACCAATTAACATATTACGAAAACAATATCGTGTTCTACATGCAATTTTCTATTCAAATGCCCGTGTTGGCTATGGCATTGTTCCCTAGGTAACATGTTTGTAGATACTATTTTCCAATGAAAAGTTATTAAGCCTGCTAACGACTATGTTTCTGCGAACAGAGCACCTGCATAATTGTTTATTGATTTCGTATTAAATGATTAAATACGTCTTCCTTCCTTAATTTTATATGTACCCCTTTATGTATACCCATCTAAGTAGGTGTGGACTATTTAAAATAGGACCTCATTTATATATGTCGATAATTTGTGTACATTGGACAACGGCGAGCTAAAGGCGACGCATTAATTCGCAGAGAACTTGTTAGTTCTGCCTCGATGCAGGCTGCTGTTTCCTCGCTGTTTAAATTCCAAATAAACAGTGCCAGCTTGTGTGAGACCGTCTAATTGAGAATTCTGATATTACCTGAGGGGAATCCTAAACTTAACGTATCAAGTTTCATATCTTGTCATACGCTTAACAGAGATTTGAGCGTTATTAATATTAAACACACAGGGTGAGTGTGTTTCTTAACTACATTCACTGTTTATTAGGTACAAAGTGCGTTTCTACGTTCTAAAGTTTCAGTTGATGTTGAAAGGTGTTTTAAAGTAGAAAACCGGGGTTTATACAAAACTCATAACTTGTTTTAGGATGCAGTCCGCATAATTTGTTTGTTCACCAAATGATGGGAAAGGCCTCGTGAAAATGCATTTAAAAATAATACCTATCAGTATTTCTCTAGGTCACATACTTAATAATAACGTAGGAGGATTTCAAACAACGTTGACATAACACGAAATCCAATTAGAAAATTACTTTTAATAAAAAATGACTTGCTCAGCGTTATCCTAGCACCCATCAAAATTTAATTTAGTAGAGAGTGCCCTCTGTGAGTAATGTATGCGGCTTGCGCAGGGGGCGCTGCTGGCGTTCTGTTGGCCTGGTCGTTTCGCGCCTGCAACGAGACTTGCATCACAGCTTGCATATCCCACTCTTTCATGTTTAAAAATCCAATGGCATGAATGCGATACCGTTAATTGCAACAGCTATTTGTTAGGTCGTGAAATAAAAACTTAGAACATTAATGTTAAGTAACTAAGATAGATTTAGAAGCGTCAAAAAATAATTAACTACGTTATT
Source organism: Notodonta ziczac (assembly GCA_918843915.1). NCBI lineage: Eukaryota > Metazoa > Arthropoda > Insecta > Lepidoptera > Notodontidae > Notodonta > Notodonta ziczac. The sequence continues at coordinate 7,095,502 of OU974047.1, forward strand.
AAATTCTAATTGCTTTTTCATTTTTTGAAGATAAACTTTTTAGACCAAATCGAGATACAAAATAAATAAGTCATTTTATCATAATATTTTATTAATAGGTACACAATCGGTGTCTCATTATTATGCCATCACTCGTTTTATTATAAAACCAAACCAAACGATACCTACTCGAATCATATTGTAATAGGTACTGTAGTAAAACGGATATCGGAATGGTTCCGATTGAAATCCTCTTTCCCTAATCGATACTAATTCACGTTAGGTTTTCCTACTTATTGGAGCTAGGGGGAGATAGGGAGGGGCTGTGTGGATATGCGCAGGAGAGGGGGAGGATTTATGGTGGCATTAGATTCGCATTTGTAGCGCAGCGCTACGGACGCGGGAATCGTTGAACGTTGGCCTCTTGCATAATATTAATACGATAGGGCACTTACTAAAATTATGCCGCCTCGGTTTTCTTCTGTATTGTAAGTTATTAGTACCTATATCTACCGTTTTGTTTTTACAAACAAATACTCTTAATCAGAGTCAACTCCTAACAAGAGCTGGACAAATCACTCTGCTGTAAGTATCCGAGATATAGCAAGCTATAAATAAGCATATTTGGTAATGAAAATCGTATTCTTTACAAAGCATTTGTTTTTATTCGTTGTCACCCACTGTAATACCTATTGGTCGTATAAAAAAAACTATGATGCTGATCTCGAAGACTATAGTCTTCGAGATCAGTCATATCAATCATAGTTTTTTTTTAAATTCGGATATCGATATACCTTTTATATCTAGGTAGGTACATGTTTGTGACAGAGAGAGAAAATTGATCTTACTAACAAAAAATTACAATTGGAACCGCTGCTTCCAAGAAAGGAATTTAATAAGTCGTTATAATTTTTTATCGTATACAGAAAGTCGTATAAAAATTAAATATTTATGGACTATAGTTAGATATACCTAATTTTGATATGATTATTTGTGGACATGAATTTGTGTTCGGTTTAGTTAAGACCGAGGAGATGAGTATTTTTCTAAAAACATTGGTCAGGCCATTCAAAATCCTCTTCCTGCATTCTTGTTATACAAACAGCTTAAGAGAATTCAGTGGCCTTATTAGGGGGCTCTAGGTATAGGTTTCGGTATATGCTGTCCTCGTTAAGGATCTAGAACAGCAGCTCTAGGGTAGGTTTCATGAACATCACACAGACTGACATTCCTTGTTAATATATACGAGTACATGAATGATTGAAGTTATCGTTGTTGCAACCGAAACAATTAAATGATGGAAATGTATCTACTTGCATGAGCCATATTGCAATATTTTAAATTGCCTGTACATTGATAGGCGCGCAAAGTATTATAATAAACTAGGATAACTTAGTTGTACGTCCACACATACCGAGCAGCCACGGGACGAAAATGCTTTATCTCGGTTCAGAAAACGTAGTCATGTCAAACTAGGATTGTTGCCACCCTCACTATATTTTATAGTAGAATAAGCATTTGGGCTCCGAATATTATTAATATTGTAACTAGATTATATTTTTTGGGAAAAAAACATGATACTATTACATTTTCATGTGCATAATCTTGGTCCAAGTTAGTCAGGAAAAGGCACTGGTCACACTACCTACTATATTTATATGCATCTGAGCTTGAAACTACTAATAAGTATTTGCACCCGAAAAGGTTGACAACCCTACGTCGAACTGGAAGTACCAAATTGATAGATTATCACTTGTTTTTCATTGTGACATTTCCAATAATTAGCAGAATTATCCATTAATTAAAACATAATTGGAGTTCCAAGATACAGTCCCGCAGCCCGCAGCGGCAAGCTCGGCCGGCGGCGGCCCCGCTGCGGTCGGCTTTCGCATATCGCCGCCGAACACCGACAATTATGTCCGTCACTGCGACCACATCCATTTCGCTACGTAAGCGCTATTAAAGGAGAGATTGACCGCGGACGGTGTCACACATTTAATGGGAAACGACAATGTATATGATTGAAGTACTTCATTTTATTCTAGGTGTATTTTGAATCACTACATAGTATAAAACAAAGTCGCTGCCCGCTGTTTGTCTGTCCCTTAGATCTTTAGAACTACGCAACGGATTTTGATGCGGTTTTCAATATATAGAGTGATTCAAGAGGAAGGTTTATATATAACTAGCTGAGCCCACGACTTTGTCAGCGTGGAATTTCACTTAAAAAAAAGTCCGCTCTACTCTTTGATTTCATGTATTTTTATTTTTTTTACGCGGAACCCAATTTATTTTTCTAAAATTCAGCCTAAGTAGTAGCCTAAGTTACGCCTTATAACATCAGCTATCTGCCAGTGAAAGTCCCGTCAAAATCGGTCCAGCCGTTTCGGAGATTACCCGGAACAAACATACAGACAGACAGACAGACAGACAGAAAGACAAAAAAAAATTAATCGTGTTTTCGCTATAGGTGTCGTATGTACTTTCATATGTATTTAGTGAGAAGGTGTTTTTTTGATATTACAAACAGACACTCCAATTTTATTTATTTGTATAGATACATTCATAATATAGTAGAGAAACACAGATAAAAAATACCCGTGGGAAGCCGGGGCGGGTCGCTAGTCGAAACTATTAGTTTTCGTGTGCTCTAGTCGTGTTTCTATTATGCCTTTGGAAGCATCTGATTCTGAGATTGGTTTGTTTGATGATGATACGGCGCTCACTACTCGCTGATGGCAGGAGTACCATGGTCCATCTTCAAAACCCAACCCCTTTCTCATACCCTCCCTTTGTCCCAGGTCCCTTGGAGCTGACAACGAACTAGCAATGCCTTGCGACTTGCGGCTTGTTGCCGACTTTGTAATACTTAAGGTGAAGGCGCCTGTCTAGCCCGCGAAATTCAAAATTTTCGAGTGTTTTTATAGTTTATCCAAAATCTGAAAACATTTAGGACAACATTTTGTGATTTGAGACAAACACAGTATGCAGTGCGTTTATTAATACATTTATTTTACTCTAAATATTATCACGGTGGATATGATACTAGTTAATCACTAAATATACAAAAATTGCCAGATTATCTGGATAGCTGTCGTTCTTGAAATGTTTTAGAGCAAGTTGGATATATATATTAATAAATGCACTGCACACGGTCTTTGTCGCGAATTACAAAATGTGCCAATAATAAATTAATGTCAGATTTGGAAAAAAATCTAAAAAACCTCAAAAAATTTGAACGTCGCGGGCGCTTTAGCCTTAAGTATAAAAAATAAAAGCTCAGGAAGAGAAAACAAAACACACAAGGCTCTGAATGCAAAACATTATATTTGGGGATTTTAATAAAAAGAAATATAGTGGGACACGCAACATTAGCCGGGCTGTAGGGCGGCGCGGCGGGGCGGCGGGGCGGCGGGGCGGGCGGCGGCACGGCAGGGCGGCGCGGCGTCTAGAGACAGAATTGCGATGCACCACCTCTTGCTGCCCTGTGCTCGTATTTACCGGAATTTATGATTTCATTTGGTGTCGCATATTTCAACGAGGCGGCATTTTGCATCGGAACGAGCCGCAATAACGTGCCGGATTCGCTTTGTGTTCCTTACAAGCTTAATAAATTCAGCTGTATGCTTTGCGTTATTTTAATTTCATATGCGTCCATATTTGCTTTGTTGATTTATTGGTACATACAATATTGGTTAGTTATTGTTGATATAGAGTCAGCTATTGAAAAGTGAACATATCTAACAGCATTTTTGGTGTTCCACGTGGTCAGACTTCAAAACTGACTGTTCTCGGTACTTGTGGACGCGCTTATCGCTCCATATAAAGATCATTCTTATACAAATTAGATCCGAAAACTATTTCGATGTCCGCTTGGAGCAGTGGTTCGAGCGTAGGCTGCTCGGCTCACTATACATGGCGGTTGCGAGTTCCATTGCCGCTAGGGTAAATATCTGGAATGGCCTTTTCGTTTGGGCGATCCCAGTGACACCCAGGCAAATTTTCCCTGGGTGTCACTGGGATCGCTCCCAGTCCATTGTACGATACCCATAGTACAAGCATTGCTTCGTTTAGGACCAGTTGGTGTGACAGTCTAGCGATATTTATTATTATTATTTTGAAAGATTATTTGATGTAATTACATCAATAATTGAGGGTTTTATTAGGTGTCTTCACAATAAATACAAATATTTAATAATGTTCCTTTACACGGTTCGTATCCCGTTTTCATTATGAATGTTATTAATTTAACGCGGCAATAAGACGCTATACTGTACCTTTTTCTCGCCGGCAAGGTGGGGAAATATTAAATTTACAACGTCGCCAGACATTACGGGTATTTCATCAAAATTTAATTTAGTACCTACTCGTATTGAAATGTGAGAAAACGAGTCGTCATATTTCGCTTTTGATGTGACTGCGACTGTACCTTATAATTTCTTACGCTACGAATGTACTCAATATCATTTAGTAGGTATGTACCTATCTATACAATAGGTACCGTAATGTCTCTGTTCTCATATTAAGAAATGAATATTATGTCTTGTTGTAATGTACAGCATACACGGTTCGAATTCTAAGATTTAGGCCGTATTATAAAAAATCAATCTCAAGTCTGAGAGCGGTCTTGAGTACGATCTTGACATTTCATTTTGTACTGGTATAGCATAAGAATGACATTTCCAAGTTCGCTTTAATACCGATTTATCGACCGAATATCGATTTATTAATATAGGTTTTAAGGCTGGATAACACATTATTCTTATGCGGATTAAATGTAGTTACGATACCGATTATCCTGGTCCCGTGACCCGCGCGCCAACATCCATCAAGTGCGGCCTCAAAAAATGACCATGCAACACCGATCCACCTTGAAAATTTGTTTCCAACTGAAAGACTATAATCACCTAACCTAACCAGCATCCTAAAATATTCAGAAGGCGCAACTGACTTCATGACTTACTTTGTTTGAACAACGAGATCTATTCCGAATAAAAAAATAAATTTAAAACAAAAAACCGTTCCATATAATTTATTAAAGAGTTGTAAAAATTTAAGAGAGGCTTTCCAATCGCAACGTATACTGGAGGGCGAACGCAGCGCCACCGGAAGTGGGGCGGGGACCGCTATAACCGTAACTCACGGGCCTCGTCCCGACTGCGTCCGAAAGTCATGTTACGTGTGCACCTTATTTATGTATTTATACACAGATGGATGGCCATTAACTGCTCGATATTATAGTTTTATCGACGTTTAAATTCAACTCACGGTGTTACTAATATAAATGGACAATCCGGGGAGAGTAGGCGCTAGTTGTTGCATCCTCTTTGGTAAGTTACATGAAGGAAAGTCGCGATGCTACGAAAGCAAGCGCGTGGCAGCGACAACAGTACCCTGAAGACAAGTCCAAAATGTAAAATGAATGAGTCGCAGCCCGATTCAAGGGTTTTGAAGCAGAGTTCAGACTTCACTACTTGAGTTAGTACCTACATTTTATGGCAAAAATTTCAAGATATTATCACAAAAATTAAAACTTTAAAAATTACAATCAGATTTCTTCTATAAAACTATAAGCTGGAGGGCAGTGAGTTCCCGAAGAAACAAGAACTCCTGGAGTTTCTCGGGTGGAGATAATTAGGAAAATGCAACGTAAGGTTACGTCAAGTGGAGCGTCGAATTGTGGTAACGGCACTAAAGAACTAATAAAAACCAAACTTAGTACCGTACCTTATGAGATTTAGCAGTTACATGATTATGATGCAAATAATTGTACAATGTTATGTCAGAAGACTATACTGCTATTATAGCGTATTTATACAGATTGCATGAAAATAAGCAGTAACAATAAAACGGTTTTATCGTCGTTGCGTACAGTTTAACACTCCCTCTGCAATAATGTTATCCAAAAGTGCGAACAGCTCCATAAATATCGCATTCGCACACAGTTCGTTACGCGGCCGAGCCCGAGAGCCGAGGAATTGGAAGAAAACTCCTAACTCACGGCAACGCCCTCGGATCATGCCTGCAGACATAGAGAAATAAAGCGGTGCTGATGTTTGTTTTTACGAATCCGTTGTAAATAATAAGGTTGGCAATGAGTTTCATATTTTTTATGCTATTATGTATTTTAACCAGCAAAAAGGTATTTTTCAAGGTTTCTTTTTGGTTTTTTAACACTTTGATAACTTATTTTCAATGCGCTAGTCGTTGTAATCCAATTTATTTTTCTCTTCTCTCTATAAAGTGGCCGAATATTTCTTTATTGATTGAAACAAATAAATCCCTAACGGTTAATCTCCTACAATAAATTCACTTTCATGTTTACTAAAGCATATAATTATGTACCTTCAGTTCGTTGAAAAAAAACTCAAATTATTAAAACTAAACTCTTCGGTTACAAAAAAAGAATGGTAAGTTTTTATTAAAATCCACAAGTTTCCTTTTTATTTTAGTTGGTGAAGCGTGCGATCGCGATAGCGCGCGAGTATCGCTGGTCCCCTAACGATTGTACCAAGCACGATCCAACACATCTGGCGTACGTAATCTTGTTATGAAGAAAAACTTTCTTAATAAGAGCGCTGTTTGGTTTCCTATTTCCCTCTTTGACCCTGAAGAGGAAACGATGAAATAATTACTTGTGCTCCCGTTCCGTTCCAATTGATTTTCCCCTAACAGGGTGGTATTGTAAAAGAGCTTATAAATAATATAAGAGCTAAGTAGATTCGTAAAGTCTATGTAAATAGGATAACACAAAGATAATAATGACATTTTACGAAACAAATACAGCTTTATTTATTCATCGATATAACTAACATTTATGTAGTTTACATTGCATTTACTGTAAACACTTGAAACATTATCACTTATGATTAGATAAGTGCAGATCTTAATATTTCTAAGAATTTGTGGTGTATAAAAAAGGTTTCAATCTATCACAGATCTTAAAGAACTTATCAGTCGCGCTTACGCTCCCGCAAATTAAATGCGCTCAGGTTAGGCACAACAGACCTTTAAATTTTGGGTTGCCTCGGTAGAAAGATGGGAATTTATATCCCTTCTGTGGTATATTGGTGCCTGAAGAAGTAGCAACTCTATATATTGATGTTAAGTTCAATACACTCTAGTCAATCATATCTGAGCCATTTACACCAACAAATAAATTAATGTAAGCGGTTCAGATATACAATCTTCACTTTTTAGCGCATCCAAGGATCTGGGTGGTGATGCGGGGGCGGCGGATGGTGATGTGGTGGCGGCGCATGATGATGCGGTGGCGGCGGGTGGTGATGCGGCGGCGGCGGGTGATGATGCGGCGGCGGCGGGTGATGATGCGGGGGCGGCGGGTGGTGATGCGGGGGTGGCGGCGGCGGGTAGTGGTGCGGTGGCGGCGCGTGGTCCACAACTCGTGCGCGGTGGTAGCAGTGCGGGGCGCAGTGCCCCGTGCCGCAGTGCGGCCCGCAAGGGAGCGCGTGGGGCGGCGGCATTCCTGGAATTTAAAAAATAAATTTGGAACATCGAATGTCTCTATCTATTTCCCAGTCACTTTCTTATCGATTGCATTGATTGTAATTGTAGAATTTATGAAGTCCAATAATTTAGACTACCTATAGTTAACTTAACGGAGGTGGCGACATAGCAATAGGTAGGTACTATAGGGAAATATACTAGCTTTTTTAAATAAAATCCACGTTATAAGTAGTTGCCTAATGATTGGAGAGGTTAGTTGATATGATTTGATAATGATTTAAAGATAGAGGTTGCTTAATGGATTTCAGTGAAACAACAAAGAAATAAAAAGTCTAGTCAAAAGTAATAAACAAATTACAGCAAGTTCTAATCAAGATTGAAATGGATTCAAGAAATAAGTGGAATCGTATATATATAAAGGTAAAATACCGCTCACTAACTGACGCCGTCGAACTTAAGATATGGGGCATAAGATCTTGGCTTCTAGGTTGAAATTTAAACGACAACGCACTACGAGCGTCTTTATTATAATGATAATAGAAAAACAACGAAAAATAAGACCAATTCTCACCTGGATAAGGTCCAAGTATTTTACAAATCAAAGAGGACAACAGCTTGGTGGCGGTTCGTGGTATCACTGTCGAATGATTAGGGTCCGGCTGTTGTTTCTATTTATCGCGTTCCGGCCGAGCCGTGTGACAATTATCAGTTGGCACCGATAAACTGATAGCCGACACGTGATGCTGGTGATTAATCGGTATTTTTGTCTATATGACCAAGAGGGGTTACGTACAGGATATTATATAGGATTTAATTGTAGTACCACCTCTCACAGAAGATCGACGTAATGTTGCTACGTAGCTATTGTAGCTACGTGTCATGCAATGAGTGAGGGAACCGGGAGACCAAACCAACCGTCCCTCTCTTCCTTTTCCTCTGCCTTACTGCCATTCATGTGGGCAAATCATGCAACGCCTTTAGTATCGCAGGTAGATATAGGATACGGTAACTGCGTAACATCAGGCGAGTTCAGGATTGTTTTCTGGCTTTATTCTATTTAAAAAAACTACACATATCATGAGGTATATTTTCTTTTCTCTTCTTAAAACGTGCGCTGGTTTGTAAAAGTATCAAAATACATATCAAATTTGAGAAGCTAAAGCCCAAAGTATTGGCAGCACAAAAGTTTATAAATAAACTCTGTTCAATTGAGATCAATTCAACATTTTGAATACGACGACATCATAAACAGTTATCTAAATATATATAACTCAAAGGTGACTGACTGACTGACTGACATAGTGATCTATTAACGCACAGCCCAAACAACTGGACGGATCGGGCTGAAATTTGGCATGCAGGTAGATGTTATGACATAGGCATCCGCTAAGAAAGGATTTCGATTAATTATACCCCCAAGGGGATAAAATAGGGGATGAATAATCCCGAAATTTTTGTGAAGTTAAATTACACGCGGACGAAGTCGCGGGCACAGCTAGTTTTATACATATAACAGAAATTACTACCTATAGAAAATCAATGATTTACACGTAAATTATATTTTTCCATCAATAATATTCCAATTCAAATTTACGTAGTAAATAGGTATTAAAATGTGTAAAGGGCCTGAATCATCGTTATTTATGTGCCCATATTATACTTATTTTTAGGCGACAGTGACGTCATGTATATTGTATCTCCTATCAATAGATATTGATAAATCTAAGTATTAGGCCTTACAATAAATGCTATTTATTAGACGTAGTTTGTTTTGTTTATTTATATTGTAAATAAATAATTTAAAAGCCCGCAGACACTACTCTCAGAAGAATGTGAAGCGAAGTGATTAATTATTCTCAGCTATAATTACTATTATTACTATTATTTGGTTGATGTTATTAAATATCAAAATCAAATATCAAATAATTATCTATAGCCGTTGAAATAAAACTATTTTTACGGATTATATCGCGTTTATTTTTACTTTTTATGTTCCCGACGTTTCGGGGGTGACCACGGTTGCTGTAAAGCAACCGAAACTTCGGGAACATAAAAAGTAAAAATAAACGCGATATAATCCGTAAAAATAGTTTTATTTCAATGTATAGTATTCGCGTAAATATAAGAAATCAATATCTATAGCCGTTTAACTGACCTCAGTAAAGTACTAAAATATAAAATGTCACAAAATGGTTAGGTATATTATTTGTAGAGATGCGTATTCCTACAAACAATATATAGGTATATTTGGCGATAATTATTTAATGTTACAATAAAATTAGGAACGCAGCTTGCTAGACTGTTAGTGACGCGTGCCGAAAATTCAATTGTTAATGTTCAGGTTTGTCCAGAAATAATGCTTAATAGATTTAATTACCTATCATAATATTATTTCTGCCAAAGAAAGAAATTATATCTTTAACATCTCATTCGCTGTGGAATGCCACAAACCATTAGGATAAAGATGGTGAGGTCATTTCATAACACGCTATTTGAGCAACGTGCCGACGATAATGATATATTGCAACTTATTGGAATTGTTGTTCATATCTGCGACAGTCAACGATATGAAATAAACACCAGGATAACTAAACTGATAACGAAAAATATCGTTGTATAGCAAATACGTGCCTGCAGTAACGATACTGAAAGTGCGACGTGTTGAACGCATCCATTATTGTTTAAATAGGTGAGCTGTAAATCCTGCCTACATAATAATTCATTTAATTAGAATAATAGATTGACATAAAACAGGATTGTAATTATGTACCTACGTTTAATTGCATTGCTAGATTAGATGCATTGTTTTTTGTGTATTTTATTATCTACATAATATTTTAAAATAAACCTTGTAAAATATTTTATAGTTTAGTATCGTGTTTTAAGTAGTCGTTTTATAATTGGTAGTGTAGTGTTATAGATATTGTTCAGACTGATGTGAGTCCCAGAAAGATAATAATATGTACCTACTAATAAAGTTTGTGGGGATCACAACCCGCCCACGCCCTTTGTGCGTGCGTGTGTATGGAAACTGGCGTGACTGCCAGAGCACCCTGTACGCGAATAGCTCGCACTCTAGCATGGCTTGATTGAAAAAGCCTTGATAAAGAAAATAAACTATGAAATACCTATTACTCGAATTTTTTTCTTGTATTTGTTCAGAAATGCCGCCACCACCTGGACCCCATGGACCACCGCACGGCCCGCCCCACGGACCCCCGCACGGGCCACCGCACGGGCCCCCGCACGGACCGCCGCACGGACCCCCGCACGGACCCCCGCACGGACCGCCGCACGGGCCACCCCATGGTCCACCGCACGGGCCCCCGCATCATCCACCACCACCACACCACCACCACGGTCCCCATCCACCACCGTTCTAATTAGTAATAATAACAATTTAAATGGTGCTATTATTATGTGTTTTTCATATCATTTATTAATAAAATAAAATGTATAACTAACGTATTTCATTTAGTTTAACCTAAGCGTGAATTTGTGAATATTGTCTTTTCCCTATTACGTTCTTCAAAGAGACACTACTTACAGACTACATTATACAAGATACTCACAAAATATTATGTAGATTAGTAGGTACATTCTACTCAATAAAAACATATTTGTCAAATTTGTTTTCCTTATATTAATATCATGCTCTTCTAAGGAAGCCTACATAACTTCGTGTTCAATAAAATATTTATTTAAGCGATCGAAGTTACTAAGAAAATAAAAGGTACCAATAAACGGACCTCGAAAAAGCAAAAATACATTAAATTATTATTAGTGCGTGAAGAGAGAAAGAGCTCTTGCCTCATTCGGGTCCCACTCTTACTAGATTTTACTAGGTTTAAGCACACCTGAAATTCATTGTTGACTTCCAAGTTGGAAGTCAAGGATGGAAGTTTCCAACTATTTATTTAGGTCCTAAATATAAACAAATATCGCCAGACTGACACACCAACTGTATGGTCCCAAACTAAGCAACGCTTGTACGATGGGTACCGTACAATGGACTGGGGGCGATCCCGATGACACCCAAGGGCAAATTACGAAAAGGCCATTAATGAAATTTACCCCAGCGGGAATCGAATCCGCTACCACCATGTGAGCTAGCCGACCGGCCTACGCTCGAGCCACTGCGCCAAGCGGTCGTCAAATATGCTTGTAAAATGTCCTGGGTAATAAACCTTATTTTTATGATTAAAGTATTATGTTCGATGGAAAACGATAGGGCCAATAAAATACCTTATAATTTGAATTCGTCAGCGAGGGCAATCCGTTAAAAGTTGTTCGGAGTTTTTCATAGCCCGTTTGTTTTGAAATTCCCTCAAAGCAGAAAATGCTATTTACTTATTGCGCTTCGTTTACTTACAAGGTATTTAGGTCTGTGTCTCTTCGCAGTTTTGTATTTGGAAAATGGAATTTCCCTGTTGGGATACACAAGGGGCGGAATTCCCAATCGATTTTGGAAAAGGACGTTTAGTAATAGGTAGCTATTCTGCTTTTGTTTACACTTGTTCGCTTTTAAGGGGTGTACTTTGGTTTCGTAGTTTGATATATTTATATCATAGTAAAAGAAAAAAGGATTTTATAAAACTTGTTAGGTCTAGGTCAAGTGGGAAGGTAGGTGGTAGTATCTAACATATTTGATGATACGGCTTTAAACATCTTAGGTAATAATATAATAATAATTTAAAGGACATGCCCTTCATACGAGGGGGACTCAGGCGATAATCCTACATGGTGGCCCATTGCGAGTTGGGGGATTTCACATGTCTTTCGAAAAATGGTTATATTTTCTAAGACATACAGGTTTCCACACGATGTTTTCCTTCACCACCGTAAGCAAGTGATAATCACACAGAAATTATGATTCGCATATAGATTTTGAAAAATCCAGTGGTGCGGGTTTTGACTCCAGGACCTTTTGCCAGCAATTCGCGTGCTTCGACCAGTCGGCTATCACTGTCTTTGTATTTAACACATCTTATGGCCTAGAACAAAGTGTACACTGCATTAACGAGTAGAAGACCTTAATACTCAAGAAAATCTTGACATCTATACATCTATACATCTATACAAATAAATAAAATTGGAGTGTCTGTTTGTAATATCAAAATAACACCTTTTCACTAAATGCATATGAAAGTACATACGATACCTATAGCAAAAACGCGAATTAAAAAAATTTTGTCTGTCTGTCTGTCTGTCTGTGTGTTTGTTCCGGGTAATCTCCGAAACGGCTGGACCGATTTCGACGGGACTTTCACTGGCAGATAGCTGATCTTATAGCGGGTAACTTAGGCTACTTTGAATTTAGAAAAACAATTAGGGTTCCGCGTAAAAAAATAAAAACACTTGAAATCAAAGAGTATCTCCGAAACGGCTGGACTGATTTTGACGGGACTTTCACTGTTAGATAGCTGATGTTATAAGCAGTAACTGAGGCTAATTTTATTTTAGAAAAACAAAATTAAAAAAATGGGTCCTGTCGCGCGGGCTTAGAACGCGGGACCGGGCTTTATTGTTAAGTTAAATTCCACGCGGGCGAAGTCGCGGGCTCAGCTAGTTATTATTATTTTTAATCGCTTGAAAAGCATATTGAAAAACGGTGTTCGAATTTCGATCCTATTTCTATACAATTTAAGGCTATGCCCTATTGTTATCCAAAAGCTCCAAGTATTATTTTGGTGTTTAGAAACATTCTGCACATATAGTTATCGGCCAAATATAGAAAAATAATATTAACAAATACTTTCTTAGTCTTAGCAAATTATTAATTGTTTCTCAGAAACACACAGTATTTGGGAAATTGTTTGGTACCTATCGCTATCAGATAAACATATCAATAATAAAGTTAGCCGACACTGATAAGGGGCATATAAAATGATCGATCAAACTCATTATGAGACGAGCTGGTTAGCTAGTAAGCAACGGACTGTATTTTTGTGTGGGAAAACTATTTACTGTACCCAGGTAAGACTGTCTATTGATGACATCGTCGGGGAATTTACTCAATTATATTAAAATTAATATTTTTAATAAATGTTCTGACTAAAGCTTTTGACTTACATATTTTCTGTAATTACAGAATGTTTAGTAAAAAATATAAATGATATTACTACTACCTACTACAAATACAAAAATAATTTATGTTTAGTAGAATGTACTGATGACTGATTATGACTGACGTCATACCCAAACTCCCGTAGATAAGCGTATAGGTATCCGGTTTATTCTTCCAAGCATTTTCCCTATTTTTACCGACTTCCAAAAAAGACGGAGTTTCTATGTTAGTCTATAACTATGTTTTTTATACGAAGCGTTTGCCAGCTGTCCTTCGAGACCAAACCGGTAACCAGGGTTAGTTGACAATAGATCAGAAATTTTCACTCTTGAGTATTTGCCTGGTTTCTTGTTCAGGTTCTCCTGTATCTCACAGTAGCATTTATTCCCAGCCATGCCGCCACCGCCACCAAGGCCTGACGAACACCCGCCGCACCACCCCCCCGGCCACCCGCCGCACGAGCCGCACCATCCCCCCGGCCACCCCCCGCACGAGCCGCATCACCCGCCACCGCCACACTAATGTGGCAACCACACCATACAAATGTGGCCTCAAGTTATTCGAACTCGATCAAATACTTTAATACCGACTAAGTATTATTATTCTATGTGAATAAATGAAAATATGAATATATAACTTTGAGTTTTATTAAGTAAGTAAATACCGATACAAATTCACCTAGGTCCGTATTATTAAATCAATCTTAAGTCTAAGAGCGATCTTAGAAATTATATTCTTGTGTCATACCAGTACAAAATGTTTTGTCAAAAGTGTACCTACTTAAGACCGCTCTCAGAATTGCGATTGATTTATTACTTAACTAGTTGCTGCCCGCGACTTCGTCCGCGTAGACTTAAGTAAAGTATTATATGTGTTAATCCAGGTTATAAACTATCTATGTTCCAAATGTCATCTAAATCCGTTCAGTAGTTTTTGCGTGAAAGAGTAACAAACATACATCCACACTCACAAACTTTCGCATTTATAGTTAGTAGGATACGGGCTCTAGACAGTCAAGTTTTAATCAAGTTATTATAGTTAATTTCTTAAGTGATAACTTCAGAGAACCTAAACCAACATACATAGGACTGATGGACTGAGGGCTGATCTTAATGACCCCTCATTAAGAGCAGCCGTCAGTCCAGACACGATATTTTTAACATTGTTTATTCGTAGCTTCAAGGTACTGGTTATAATAACATATCTCTATCAAGTCGGAATGGGAAGAACTTTAACAAAGTTGTTTACCGTCAAAAGTAGGGATCTACTCAGGTGCAAAAATAGAGTTGGATGTACTCAATCAAACATCAATCTCTAACGCGAACGCGCCCCCCTCGTTAATTGGAGAAAACTTTTTAATTAGACACTCTGTTTGTTAGCCTATCGTCGAACTCGCTAATGTACTAATTGGTGTAATGGGTAGGTATCTACGGTAGAAATATAATGGAAGGCTGATGATAAAACAAGTATAAAGGTAAAGGAATATTAGGTACCTAGTTATGCTTTAATTTTTCGCATGGGGACATGGAAATTCTATAATTTAAAAATAAAATGGGTTTAGCATTGAAAGTTTGATGGCTTTACTATATTGCTTTGTTTGAATATTTTATATTTATAATATTAATGTTTATTTTTTATATATTTTACCTAAGCATCTCAATATTTTTTGTACTTACTTACATGGCAAACAAAAATAGACTGTTTCTCATCTAGCATGCACTTGTTTATGCGTGCACTCCAGTTTGACGATAATAAATAATGTTATCTTATCTTCTTGTACTGTTTCTACAAGGGAGGACGTGTAGCTATATCTATACATACAATTACTCGTAAATATATCTACCTAACACAGTTAAATGCGAAAAGTGCAGGAGTCACGTACGAACAATATTTGCTGTAAAAACTCAACACTGGCACCCAGTGTGTGAAACGTGCCATTATGTGCAGCTGTAACCATTTTAGGTTCATCCACATACACCTACATCACTATATACTTTCTTAATTTATTATACTGTGAGTACAAAACTTGAAGTGAACAAACAACGCCTTGATATTAATAATCCAGTATGTGGGCCTGAATCATTAGGTAAAGGTAAGTATTATTTTTATACAAAAATCATTAGGTACTTATATAGTAATTTCATTTTCTGTTAAATAAAAGGGCCTTATTTACTTGTTTGTTAGTTAATTTATGAGTCATTTATCCGAACGGGGAGCGACGGGAGAGCGAGGCATGCCGCGACACGGAGCCCGGGAAAGTTATTATGAACTCTGCACATTGCGCGGCTAATTCACAACACGATGTTGCAACATTTGTGCGGGAATGTCCGAATTCCGGAAAGTTTTAATTTATGTCGTATGACATCAGTCGTATGGTATCTGTTACGCTAGCAACACAAGACGGTTGGATTTATTATCGAATACACTTTTCACTGACAGGATATGTTGATATTCATATCCTTATAAGTTGGAGGTACGATGGGGACGGATTTTACCTTTTTAAAACACTTTCTGTGGCGTTGTTTTCAAGGACTTTTAGGCACTATCCTAGAGTAGACCTTTTGTAATAAACATATAATGGTGTAGGTATTTAAAGTAACTCTGTCCAAAGTGTCACCACGCGTTCTGTTGGTTTTTTTTTTTACTCGGCACCGTAGGTACTTACTGGCGCTTTATTCATGAGCCCGGTGACCGATGCGGGATCGTTTTACGATGGTCGATTTGCAAGTGCCTGGGTTCGGTTCTCGATCCAAATTCCGGTTTTACTGTCGCACAATAAAACCTTCAGCTTTCATAATATATTTTGTTATGAGCAAACCGACGCCAAGATATTTATATTGGTTTTGCAATTGTTATCGGATGACACTACGCCGCCTTGACGCGTGGCGTGTGTACTTAAATATTTTTATTATTTACTGGGTGTGTTGGATAAAGCTGTTTTCTTTTCCTTGTCTCACGTGTACCGTTCGATGTTGTACAAAGTAATGCCGGACGGAGGACCTGTGAGACATAGCTTTAGATATATAAGATTAATATAACCCGAAGCACCAGCCTATTCTGAACCACGTTACGTCAGGATGCAGATTGCAAAGGCAATTTCGAGCACCGTCGGTCCCATGCTGGGCGCCATCGTTACATTAAAATGCATAATGTATTAAACTCTATTTTGAGGTTATAATTACGTCATACTTAAGTAAGTACATAGCTTTGTGGAAACAAAGCGATAATTTTTTCTTTACGATAGGTTATAGAAAAGTTTTTTTGTATTCAATGACGACGAAAATCTACCGAACTTACCAAACTAAAAAGGAAAATGAAACAAAAATTTAATGGCACAATGACAAAAAGGCGTAGTCAGAAATAGCGTGTGTATATTTTATTCACGAGCCGCCAGCGAAGCTATCAGACATGTCCGAACTGAGTCGAGTGCAGCTCGCTTTATTTCCGTTTGACCTGTCGTTCCATGCTATTCCTGGCGTATGTCGGGACGAGGACGCCGCCAGCAACGGACATATAATGCGCAATCCAGACCGAGCGATAGTTAACACAGGAATGAACGGGAGTAATCACAAACGAACAAGTGTATGTAGAACATTCAATCACACGATGAAGAAGACACCGTTTTTGAACAAAAATGTTTGATTCAATAATTTACTGTATTCGGTACCTCGCTTATTAATGTCACAATTTTTTTACTAAATGCATATGAAAGTATATACGGTAACGTTTAGTCTCTCTGTCTGTTTATTTGTTCGAGCCAATCTGTGAAACGACTGGACCGATTTTGACGGGACTCTCACAGGCGTATAACTGATGTTATAAAAAGTAATGAAGGTTACTTTTGTTTTATCAGAGTACCACGCAGGCGGAGCCGCGGGCAGCAGCTAGCTACTAAATAATGGGTTAACTACACGTTACCACTGTGACTGCTTTTCCTCGTCCAATTTCTTATTCACCTTTGCTCGCTTCGTCTGTACAAGACATAGTCAGATGCAAGTCCTGACAGCAAGCTGCGACATCGCTCTGCACTCGCACAGCTGAATATTTAATAGTGATTATTTTAGCGCCTCGCTAATTAATCAAGCTAACTGACGCTAGTGCCGCGCAGCTAATGGGTAAGCTTTGTTTCTACTATTCATAGACAATACAGGTACACTGAATAGTTTTTAGTAGGTGGGAACCTAATAGAATAAAATTGTAGTGGCAAGTTGATAAATTTATCAAAAATGTCTACGTTTTTATGAAGTTATTGACTTGAAAATCAGTATTTATGTATATAGAAGCAAATTTAGTATTATAAATCACGAAAATATCTAGAAGCAGTTTAGGGTTGGTATAATATTTTGGACGCGAGATTTGGACCATATGCCGTCATGTGAAGGGAGATTTTTATTAGAAAATATCATACTCATTTAAACATTGTTATCTAGCGCAATAGTGCCTTAAATCCATAGTTTAAATAAAATGAATTATAAACAGGTTAAGATGTCCATATACTTTGGCGACAGGCTAGTTTACGATCGGTTCGACTTTCTTTGTTAGATGTTTTATTCGGTGCATTTCCAAGCGGGACGTACGTGATACGGGACGGCTGTTTCCTTTCATAAAATATTTCCAACTTGACATTGCACAGTTACAATTGAATATCTCTTTGGATCTACTTTGTTTATGGAAACATTTTTATTCTTATTTTATTAAAATATGGGCTTCCCCACCTGCAGTGGGTATTTCGCCAATGTCAACGATTAAATAGCAATAATAAATTGTAGCAATATAACATAAAAAACTCTAATCAAGTGAGCGTCCATTTTGGAAAACCAACATTGACTCCAAAGCTAGTTGTTTTATTAGCTAGCTTATTATATATTATTTAATTACATCATGGTATCGCAAACAATGGCGGCGTAGATGGAAGGGGAATGGAAATAGATTACATGAAGATACAATTACAGTGGAAAGGATAAATACTAGGATGCGGTTGAATGCGGTGGCCAAAAATTCCAACCCGTATGTGCCACAAGAGACACATATAACGCGACAAAGCCTGCTCTAACTTAGGTTTAACTTAGATGTAGAGCCTCCAGGGAATCCGGTTCAAAGCCCAGGGTTCACATTTCGCTGAGAAAACGAGTTTCCTCCGCGTAAAGTGCAAAAATCTATTTCAATCATTTTGTTCCTTTTTCTGGTTTGGGTGAGGTATATTTATTTAGCGATCGCACGTCACGATCAAATTTTGTATCAAAATTGTAGAGTTCATTCAACTATAATGTTTAAACAGTTAGTCCTCGTACTTGTGCTTTGAATGCAGCGGACAGATTAACAATAAGCTTAAGATAATCTATCATATTATCGATAAATAGATACAATTTTCTTAATTCAGATCACGTACGGGCTAAGGAAAAACCCCTGTACTTAGAGAGGCACTCGTAGTATTAAAGAGTTTTCTGGGGATAAGTTATCTTCAGGAACTGATAATGGTCATTGAGAAATTATCAAGAATATTGTGGCTTACATCGGCGTCAGTATCTTTATCAACTGCGATATTCGACAATGTTATTATATACTGCTTATCATTACATGATTATTATAAATATCATTTTTTTAAGTGTTTTTTTCTTAAATATTTTAATTGAAATACGGTGATAAAGTCACTACAAGATTCAAAACGCTCCATTGTATCAATATGAATTTCATTGAACGGTTTCAGTGATCAAGTTTGTAGGTATGTTCTGTAGGGAACACATTGAAAGGTGTAATATTCCGAGCGCAGTTGATTGATCGGTGTGCATTGATCCGAGGGAAAGAGTTGAATGCGGGCCAGCTCGCCGGCACCGGCCGAGTGACCACCGCGCATGGAAACCGACATGTTTATTCAACAATACCACGCGGCATGTGCTCATTCAATTAAGAAAATTATTTTCATGATTTTTATTATATTGGCCTGTGATTGTGATATTATAATTTAGTTGTTTTCAAGAGTAATAACGATCAACAATATTTTCCTGTTACAAAATTTACAGTAAATGTTTTTGCCTAAATTAATTTTAGAATCCACTTTAAGCAATTTATATTTTGTAGTTTACTGTGGCTGAAACGAGCAACATCTTACTCTAACAATATTAACAAAGTTAATGGAATCGATGTTGCAGGATATATGCTAAAATACACGTTCGCTGAAGTTTCTCGCATAATTTTAATTAAAATGGCGCCTAAGATTTTAGCGGCAAGATGCGATCAACGTTTAAAATTTACCGCTCCACTTAAAACTATAAGCGCTCAGGAAACCTCCTCGTTAACTATGAAAAAAAATTGACCACACTCATGATGTGACCATTTTTACATTAAAACACATTATTGTCGTCATTGCTTGTGTAAAACGGTCATTTTCACTTGTCATTAAAATAAAATAAATGTAACACCTTTAAAATATGACTATTCGAGACGAGAAGTGTATTTTTTGAAGTCTGGTTTTCTCATGCTTCAATAGAATAAAAAAACAAATCACTAACTAACCGGCTGTTAATGAAAAGTAAAGAGAGCTGGGTTCCGGTCAATGAGTGCACACTCCGCCGCTAGATGGCTCCTGTGCACACCTAATTTCCTCGGTTTTCCTTGCGACTTCTTACCTAATTAACTAGTTCACGATCGTTTGTTAGACTTTGAAGAAGTTCGCTCTAAACTGTTCGCTGTAATTGGAACGTTATTTATTTGCTGAATAAATAAAAAAATCGCCAAGTGCTTGTCGAGCCATGCACAATGAAGGGTTCCGGGTCATTGAAGGGAATCTGTTTAAAATTTCACCCCAGGTTGAAATACTAAAGATGTTTACATACTACTACCGACATCTATCGACACCTTTAAATAATAAGAAATTCACTAATTAAGGTTAAAGCGTCGGTCGGGTTTATTGCAGTTTCTCTCAAGATGACGCTGTAGTCAACAGATTCTACTTATTTATTTTTTACGCAAAATTCGAGCATTTCTAAGCTATAATACTATTGTTTGCGATTAAGACTTATTATACTGCATTGAAATATGCAATAATATCAACCTAAAATCATTCATAATCTAAGCGTTTTCCGATAAAAAACTTCTGTCACTTTTTATTGTAATACATACACGCACACATTGACAAAAGGTGTATTTTAGCCACTAGCCACTAGAGGGCGTACTTTTATATTAATTGCGGCCTTTTTATTTTATAATAAATAGCGAAAATATTATATTTTTGCTATTGTAAAATACATTATTATATGTGTATTCATCATTCTAAAAAACCGATTTAAATATACGTCTGTTATAGAATAATTTTATTGTCTGACTAGCTGTGCCCGCGACAGTCCGCGTGTAATTTAACTTAACAAAAATTTCGGGATTATTCATCCCCTATTTTATCTCCTTGGGGTAGAATTAATCAAAATCCTTTCTTAGCGTATGCCTACGTCATAACATCTGCATGCCAAATTTCAGCCCGATCCGTCCAGTGGTTTGGGCTGTGTGTTGATAGATCAGTATGTCAGTCAGTCAGTCAGTCAGTCACCTTTGAGTTGTTATATATATCTAGATGTTACTAAATATAGTGAAAATATAATTGTAATACACTTGTTAGTGTATTCTACTTTTCTAACATATGAGATACATTACTGAGAAATAGATGTGGTTTTCCATGTAAACATATTTTTATTTATAACAACAACAATAATTACAAGAAATCAACATAAAAATCGTGTCTCAATCAAAATTATAGGACCTAGAGTCCTATACAGAGTAGCGTTAGTAGTGTTTCCTACATTGAGACACTACGTGGCCTACTTTTTTGCAATATGTACACGACACCTTAGGCACACTATTTACACTAGACTACGAAAAGGCACTAGATGTAGCAGAGGTATCTCGGCGTTCTTCCTTCAGCAGGATCGATGCAATCGAGTCTGTAGATATCGAGGTGCCGGAATGCTCTATTGCCATCACCATTGGGCTGTAGCTGTCGTTAAGTCCTGCCAGCATAATCACACCAACAAGTTCATCTTCCAGGCCAGCCTGATTGGCAATCAGTTGTTGTTGCACATGCCGTATGTCATTCACATAGGCTTCTATGTTCGAGTACAATACAAGTTTAGTACCAAGCTATTTCTTCATAAGTTGTAAGCGTCGAGCAAGCCCGCTGTCAGCGTAGGCTTCCCGAAGTCGCTTCCATGTTTCCTTCTAAGTTTCAGCTGTCATAACGATGAGATATAGATGTTCGCTTAGACTCAAGCAAATCTTGGATCTTTGGCATCTTTGCGTTGAAAGTCGTCAACTTCCTCCGCAGGCTTCATGACGCAGTCCCATAGTTCGCTGTCGATCAAGTACATCTTCATGGCGAAGCTCCAAGTCGCGTAGTTGACGCTTCCGTTTAATTTTGCGAAGCTCAGCAGATTAATAAAACATATACGTAGTCCAGATAAGATATTTATGTACAGCGTATTTTGACAGACAGAATAGAATTCTATGTAAAAACAAATGTCAATATAAATTACACGGAATTTAAAAACTAATTATAAACAGGCCAGTGCTTTGATGATTTCCACCACGTAGGTTTCAACAACGGTTTAGATCTTCTAAGACATGCAGGTTTCCTCACGATATTTTCCTTCACCGTAAGCTAGTGATAATCATATAGAAATTATGAGTCACACATAGATTACGAAAAATCCAGATGTGCGAGCCGGGGTTTGAACCCAATACCTGGTGCGTTAAGCAATCGGCTATCACAGCTTCAGCTCAATCAAAATAATACTAATAAATAAAGAAATATCGCCAGACAAACATACCAACTGTATGGTCCCAAACTAAGCAAGGCTTGGACAATGGAAGGAAGTAAAAGTAAAAGGAAAAGGAAAAGGAAAAGGAAAAGGAAAAGGAAAAGGAAAAGGAAAAGGAAAAGGAAAAGGAAAAGGAAAAGGAAAAGGAAAAGGAAAAGGAAAAGGAAAAGGAAAAGGAAAAGGAAAAGGAAAAGGAAAAGGAAAAGGAAAAGGAAAAGGAAAAGGAAAAGGAAAAGGAAAAGGAAAAGGAAAAGGAAAAGGAAAAGGAAAAGGAAAAGGAAAAGGAAAAGGAAAAGGAAAAGGAAAAGGAAAAGGAAAAGGAAAAGGAAAAGGGAAAAAAGTGTCGTTACGTTACACATTTTTTGGTCTTAATTTTTTCCGGCTAGCCCCCTTTCGCAACGCGCGATAAGGAACTTCGTTCCAATATTTATTACGTACTTACCTAGTACCTGTGTACATATATAATGTAGTATCTATGGTTTGTTTATACCAGGTTCGATATTTATTTGGCAAATACAGTAAATTTTCATTTTTATGTACCTATACGGTAATCCTAAGCCAGCGGCAACACTATCCTACCCACAGATTTGGATTTACATAGATAACGCAAATGTATGTACTTACCGTGTCCGAAAACCCTCAACCCCGACCAAGCGTCAAGGTTTGTCGCCGAAAACTTACAGTCCATCGCGACTACAGATATAAAAATATGAATATGAGCGAGATAATCACTCGAGAGAATCGTAGCGGGCAGAGGGGCATCTGCGGCATCGGTGTCTTTGAATCGGTTTGGATTTCCCGTCATCTGTGACGTCACAGTAAGTGTTAAAAATTTGGCACGCTTGGTTTCAATACAAATCGTGATACTTGCGTTATCTATGTAAATCTATATCTGTGATCGTACCTATAATACACTAAACGAAAAAATTTTTTCCGACAACAAACGCTTTTATAATAGACATTCGACGTTGTCAAGTCGCCGCTCTCTACCAATTGGCAACGTCGCGTCTGCAACAACGTAGTACCTCGTGTGGCGAATTGACGACCGCTTGGCGCTGTAGTTTGAGCGTTGGCCGCTCGGGTCACTGCATCGGATGGTTGCGGGTTCGATTCCCGACAAAGGAAATTTTCTGAAACGGCCTTTGCGTAATTTGCCCAGGTCTGGGTGTCACTGGGATCGCCAGTTTAATGTATGGTAACCATAGTACAAGCGTTGCTTAGTTTGGCGCCATATAGTTGCTGAGTAAGTCTGGCGATATTTATTTATTTATCTGATACCTATCATGTCAGCGATACATTAATTTATTTATTAGACACTTTGTATTATGTCCGGAAAATATTAAAAACACTTAGCTCATTACTTCATTTTTTTATTGAATGTTATTATTATGATAATTAAAGATGAAAACCCGGCTTCGCTCGGGTGAAATGTGACTCATTTCAATTTTCGGCATGATGTGTTTACGTCCAAACAAAGTTAATAGAAATACAAATACATCCGACAGAGAACCAAAGTTATCGACATAGCTCAAAGAATTAGCAAGCTGAAGTGGCAGTGGGCTGGCCATATCTCGCGAAGAACCGACAACCGCTGGGGTAAACGTGTTCTTGAGTGGAGACCTCGACTCGGCAAGCGTAGTGTAGGACACCCTCCGATCAGGTGGGATGACGATCTGCGAAAGACTGCGGGCAGATTCTGGATGCGGCAAGCTGAAGACAGGGCGCTATGGCGCTCATTAGGGGAGGCCTATGTCCAGCAGTGGACAAGCATAGGCTGATGATGATGAAAGTTAATCACTATGCAAAGCAAAATTAATGAAATGAATACTCGTACGGAAACATCATGAACATTGAACACTGAATTTGTTTGTTCTGACAGCTCAATCAATAAATGCACTTCTTCTTCTTCTTTCTTTAAAAATATGGCCCACCAACTGAGAACACTGGCGCAGTCATCACTGACACTGACTGACATGCGTTCATAGAAAATATGGCGGTACTGTGCCGAATATTATAATTATAACATTGTTT
This sequence comes from Notodonta ziczac, assembly GCA_918843915.1. Classification (NCBI taxonomy): domain Eukaryota; kingdom Metazoa; phylum Arthropoda; class Insecta; order Lepidoptera; family Notodontidae; genus Notodonta; species Notodonta ziczac. The sequence goes on from OU974047.1 coordinate 7,119,850, forward strand.
ATCACGACAATCCGAATTTTGCGGACATATGTTGTCGACTCGAAATCATTATTTTTTAAGTTTTATTATTCTGGTAACGTTTCAATCGAGTATACCGTACCCCTTGACGGAATTATTAATATATATGGCGCAATATAGGGATATACATATTTGCAATAATAATTTGGTCACCACCATCTGTCATTTCAACTAGTACACTATTAGCACGCAGTTTACTCAAAGTACAAATGTTATGTTAATAATGGCCTAATTTAGTCAGATGGCGCTGACAAATTCACACACACAGGCGTAAAATTTATCAAATTTTACGATCGATTTTAATTATGTTAAACTATTTTTAAATGCCTGAAATCATTAGATGCGAAAACAATAATTTATTTAGAAGTGATAAAATCCATTGTTGTAAGGAAAAACTTTGTGTGTCTCGTATGCATTCGGAATGAAATATGTATGGAGAACACGATCGCCCCATCGACCTTAACATAATCCTACTAATATTATAAATGCGAAAGTTTGTGAGTGTGGATGTATGTTTGTTACACTTTCACGCAAAAACTACTGAACGGATGAAATTTGTAACACAGGTAGTTTATTACCTGGATTAACACATATAATACTTTACTTAAGTCTACGCGGACGAAGTCGCGGCCAGAAACTAGTACATACATATGTTTAATTGTAATTTATCACAATATTTAGAAAAATGTAAGAAGTGTCGGATATCATTTCGTAAATTTTGATTAAATCTTTAAAATGTTGTATGAAAAGTGGCGTCGCGACGCTTCCATAGTGTGTCCCGACGTTTCCATAGTGGCGAAGCGACGTTTCCATAGTGGCGTCGCGGCGCTTCCAAACAGGCGTCGCGACGCTTCTATAGCGGCGTCGCGACGCTTTCGTAGTGGCGTTGCGACGCTTCCATAGTGACGTCGCCATGTTACCAAGGTGGCGTCGTGACGCTTCCGTAGTGGCGTTTCGATGCTTCCATAATAATGTCGCAGAAGGAGGCCGCGGAGCGGGCCAGTAAGGAAGGCCCGCTGGCAGATCCGCTCTGACGCCGACGTGTTTAGAGGAGAAGGAGGCGATATGATCGCCTTCGTCCTCCGTACTAGCCGAAATCAGGTGGTGGGTCGTGGGACCCATCAAATATTGCACGATTTCAGCCATCTGGGGGATGACTGGGGTGAGTACCAGGTCGTCCTTCTATGGCGCATGTGGCCAGCAATTTAATGCCGGGCCGTCCGTCGGGGTGTCGCGGTGCACGTCAAATGGCACGTGGCGCCCCGCTGCATGGCGGAGGGTGGTACTCCATTGATTTCGTGGGTATACTGCGCTTTCCTTTGGCGCCGGGTGTCTCACATACCCCTCTCCGCCTCCCCCCAGGCGGAAGGAGATCCATAACGGGTTTTCCAACGAAAAAAAAAGGTTAGGTTAGCCCCCCTAAGGGTTTTGCGGCACATCGTAGCACAAGCCTAGCACAAGTCAGCACATCGCTTGATTATGGATTTGAATGATTAAAAAACATTATCTTACTTTGACAAAAAATATGTAGCTTTTCGTCAATTATTTAAATTAGATTAGATAATAAAAGCGGTTTGCAGCTCATTGCAACACACAAGTCTAGCACATTCCGGAACAATCGTATAATGATCGTAAAACAATATGGCCATGCTGGTGCAAAATGTTTTTTTAGCTGATAGCCGCTTCGTTTTTTGAGATCAAGAGTCGCGATTTGCGACACAACGCAGTACAAGCCTAGCACAAGTCAGCACAAAGCTTAGTTTTATGCCAATAAAATGTTGGACAAGCAAATAAAGTAATGCAAATGATGAGACATTAAATGACATGACAAAATTACGAAATAAAAGATGAAAGTAAACCAGGGCCAAATGTCCATAATGAACCATTCACTCACATATTTTTCATATCGTGTGTGTGTGTGTGGGATCGTTATTCATAATCTCAGTTTACTCAACACAACAAATTATAATGAGCATACATATTTCAGCACAGCGTCCTTTCTTGCCGCGCCGCCGGGATGCGTAATAATAAAAGCCTCCCCCTAAAAAGAGCAGGAATGAATATCACAGAATGGAAAAAGTAACTTGGGATGGCTGAACGCAACGATCCGTAAAATAGTCTTGCGTCCGTTTCAAGAAATATCCACAAAAACACTCATATTTCATCCGAAGGGATGGTATTGTGCTGCCTACTTGCGTTTTATAGAAATGCTAGAGACCTCACCCGACTCCTTCCAGCCCAAACAACCTACGTATTACAGATTAAAAATAGTATAGATCTGTAATATTTATCATTCGTAAGTACTAACTACCCTAGCCTTAAACGGATAAGCGATTTAGAATTTAATAAATTTTCATTGCCGAAATAAAGATACGGATACTATACCGAAGTGATGTTACGCTGCACGGAAGTCGAAAGCGTAACAATTTTGAATGGACTCTACTACATTTTTCAGTGTATACAAAATTATTCAATTTTTCACGACATGACGTCAGCATTGCACTGAGTATTGCACTAACGGTTGTCTAGGCAAGTGATTTTTACATTGCTACGCGCGTAGCAAGAACTGACAAGTCTCTGGCTACGAGTGACCGTCCGTAGGCGTCTACGTCTGCGTAGCAGATAGGCCTACGTTTTCTGTAGCTTTAAGTAGTTCTGAAAAGGCTTAATAGTTTTTTCTTGCCGGTGTGTACAATATGATGTGATAGTCAAAGTCAAATCGTTTATTTTGTTTGGAACGACGGGGGCATTTACATATTGTGATTTTTACAGTTTGACCTCGACTTTGAAGATCCGGCAAGAAAGTGGTCGGATTTTTCATTTTTTTATATCTCATACAAAGAGCAGGTATTTTGTTAAACACTTGCATACCTGATACATTTTCAATTGCGTCTTCGATGAAATTTGTGATGGATTATGCCGTGCGTGACTGCAAACGCTATCAGTGATCAAACCCCACTGCTTATTTACAACTCATAAAGGAACTTTTGGGTGATAAATTCAGGCTTGCGTGTACCAGGGGAACCGCGTCACAAGGGGTGCGGCTTAAAAGCATCAATAGGCACTGAATTAATAAAGTTCATTGTGTTGGCGATGCGATAATTCACAATTTTAATATAATCGTCGCGATATTACAGCGAAAATTACAATAATGGATAATAAATTGTTTAATTTCAGGTTTTCCCGATAACGCTATTCAAAAGTTCTGTACTAAATGTTTGTGTTTTGTTTTTTTTTATTAAAAATCTAATGCTATTTTTAGAATCATTCGCTATCGATTGTCGGTGTCGTAAATTGGTGAGTGTCTATTTGTGTTACAGAACGATGGTGATCATACAACCGCCGAAAATGTTTCTTGTCGTAACTTGTATTCGATTTACACTTTTATAATACTGTGTGTGTTTTACGATGACAGTGTGGCTTTGTTTGGGGTAAGATTGTCTGGTTCCAGCAGTAATAATTCCTTGCCCAACGATCTTCTGCAAGAAATGGATCTATTCAGTGATCCCACGAGGCATGCTCGAAATAGCCTTTCGCACCGGACACCGGGATTAATTCCCGGGAACAGTGTAAAATGCGGACAAGCCGCGCCGTTACTCATAACCAGGTGCTCGGATTTACGTCCACACAATATGTTATAAAAATCCCGGGCACATTTCATTTAACGGACTCACATGATACGGCGGTTTTATTTGAGGCCGCACTTATTTTTCTTACGTGAAAGATGATGTGAAATTTTATGCCTGTCCTTTGGTCACAGACTAAGTACATACTGAACACCTACTTCATTTAAGGTTTGAAAGTTAATTTTTAATTACGCGAGCTAATTAATCTTTATAACTGTTTCGCGTTGGTACCTAAATCTATATATTAATACGTGAAGCAAAAACTTTCAGACGCTTAATACGAAAATTGCACGGATGGTGGAGTATGAAATTTAGCACACTTATAGTTTATGTAGAGAAGGAGTGCAGAATGCAATCTTTTATATTATAATACTTAGAAATACCTTGAGATCAATAAATAAAACATTACACACACTGCCGCGAATTGACACTCACACATTTGTGACCTCTACACCGACTGACTGTCGGACTGACAATCGGTGACAGTTTTTTGGAGGGCGGGACTTCCATTGTGCATTCTGCGTGCCAGTATCAAATAGTATTTGACAATAAAACCTTGATGAAGTTTGAATTTAAAATTTTAATGAATTATGGTCGAATTTCGACCATTATAACGGGTGTACTATAGTATGAATAAATCGCTCGCTTGTGTCATTTTGCAGATGTTTTCAGTAGTCATTTTTAACCACCACTTTAATTAATTTTTTTTTTTAATAGTTAGCTTAACGGCCCTGGGTACAAGCCCTTTGAGCCTACCACCTACCTACGCTTTATAGTCAGATGTGTTGTCACGATGTGTAACATTGGTAATTTTTCGGGAAGCTTACATTTTGTTATTCCGGTAGCCGACGTAATGGGACTGAAATTTAAGAGCCTCAGAAAACTAGTATGAGAAGTACAACATGGACTAATCTGTTTACTTATATAGGTGTTTGTGCTTGACACAATGTTGTATGTAATAATGTATTCTGTACAATCTAAACAACCCCACATGTAAATATAAATATTTAAAGTAGCAAGTTTGTGTACTAAGTGCTGTTTACCTTGTCGGTATAGGAGTTCAGGGCCTCCCGCCGACCAAGTGCGTGGGTTAGGAACTAGTATTAATACTGGTACTTAGTGACAAGTAGGCGTGTGGAACGTTACTGTAAGTTACTGTGAGTAGGTTTTCCTGACCACAATCGACTGTTGACTCAAATATACTCGTATTAAGTTACACGAAATAGATTTGGCAATAATAATATAAATACAATTATCCCAAACTGTACAAATGATTGTACTATCAGCGCACTGTATAACGGACTGGGAGTGATCCCAGCGTCACCCAGACCAGGGAACAGGCCATTCCCGAAATTCACCCTGAATTGTCTGCAATCGAACCATTGCCAAATGATCTTCATGTTTAGCTAATACTCGTATATGTAATGTTGACAAATGTATTTAGTGTTTCAATCGTTTGAACTTCAACATAGTTAATTACATATATGTTAACAACTATCGGAAACTTTATTTCATTTCACACAAAACACGCGTACCACTGTTGCCGAGAACGTACACGGCTCAGTCAATCAGTCTAGCTACAGTCGCCTTCCGATGTGAACGTGTTTGCTGACATCAATATAACTTGTAATTATATTAGACAGCGCGGCTCGAGCCGTCGCACGTGACTTTGTTGCCATGAGTGCTGAACTCGTGGCAAATGAACTGCTGGCGTTCCTGCAGCAGAAGCTGGACGTGATGGACGAGGTGTCCGCCGTCCAGATCTGCAGTACGAACTTCAGCAAGGACGACATCGCTGCTGCCAAGCTGCTGCTGTTTCGGGTGCTCAACAAGAGCGACCAGATGGTGTCCCGCCGGCGTGACGGGACGCAGAAGAGCCTACAGGACATCATCACACTGCTCAAGGTGACCGACCCGGACGACGTGCCGACTTTTGTGGCGAGGGACCTTAACAAGCTCCCTCCCGTCACATTTGACCACGTCGACGTGACCAGCCTGCTGAAGGACATCGTGCTCCTGAAGAAGAGCCTGGCCGAGATGACGCGGAGGTTTGATACGTCCGAAAATACCGTTACTGAATTGCGTAAGGAAGTTAATAGTTTACACAGTTCATTAGCGGTAATTAGGTCATCGACAACCGTTAACGTAAATGTGCGCCGCGGTGCATATTTCGATACGTCCGCGACGAGCTTTGCGTCAGCGGTTTTAACTTCGTCACCCGCGTCACCTATTGCCGAGTCAGCAAGCGCTGGTCAAACTCCGCGCGCAGCTGCTGCCCCCGTCCCCGCTGCCCGTACCCCGCGGGCATCTGACAAGCTGCGAATAGCAGCCCCGACAGCAAAATCGGTGCCACAGAAACGCCGTGATTTTGCCACCATTGCCGCCAGCAAGCCTGTTGTCCAGCGGCCTGTCATCCCTAAGGTGCCGAGCGTGGCCCCTGCGTGTGTACGCGTCGACGACCGAGATGAAGAGGGCTTCATCAAGGTACAAAAGAAGAGACGCACGCAGCGGGTGAACAGAAATCGCTGCGGCACGGCGGCAACAGGGTCCAGCTTCCTGTTGCGTGCTGCAGTGCCGACCACCCTAGTCTACCTGTCCCGCCTCCACTATACCAGCACGGCGGGGGACATTGCTGAGTATGTCAAAATAAAGAGCAATGTCTCATTGAGAGTTCAGCCGTTGGACTCTAGTCACAACGCTAGTTTCAAGGCGTTTGTGGTTAGGGTCCCCACGGACAGGCTGTCAACTTTCCTGCAGGAAGACTACTGGCCGAAGGGTGTGGTGTTCAGGCGCTTTCGGGGGAGATTGCCGCCGTCACCACCCACAGTTTAGTTTAGTTTTATTAATATGTATGTTAGTTTATAAGGTATTTATCTATGGGCCTGCGATGCCTGAATATAAATAAATAAAATAAAATAAAATAAATAAAATATAACACGACAGTAGTCTGTCCGCAGGATTACCCCACTAAATTAAATTAACCCGGTGAGACTTTCGGTGTCAAATTTACGTGACCATGATACGAAATATGAGCTTTCATAATTTTAATTAAATATATCCATAACAAACATCTAGTATTTATTGTAAGAATATTATAAATATAATAATTATTTATTAAAGTGTTGGGTACCTTCATTATATAGTTACTCAAATAATAGATATTCAAGCAGCAAATAAGTGTATATAACAATTTCCTTAAATAAACATTACTTTAATAACTTCGTCTCTTATAAAATTATAGAAATACTACTTCATCCGCGTAGTATTTAACTTAACAAAAATTTCGGGCTTATCGGGATAAAAAGTATCCTATGTGTTAATCCCGGTTATCAACTATCTGTGTTCCAAATTTTATCCAAATCCGTTCTGTAGTTTTTACGTTAAAGAGTAACAAACATACATCCACATTCACAAACTTTCGCATTTATAATATTAGTAGGACTTAGTCACTGATAATGATTACATTTGCATATTTAAAATGCTTCCTTTGTTCCAACGGTTTTGAGTTACAGCTGTAACATATCCCACCTCAATATGACTGGCCGTGACATTCACATCTTTATTTCCCCATTTGTTACACCCGAAATCGTGTAAATCTAATCCAAGCGTTTTTATCTCGAAAAAGAAAACATTGTAAGCTTTTTTGTGTAAACATTTATAAGTATTCATTTGAGAAAATCTGTTTTTATGTGGTAACGTTCTTTGATGTTCTCTCTCAAAGCATTCGTTTTGCGTCGGCATTTACAAATCAGAAACCTCATGTGCGCAAATAAGTTTTCTAGAATAAGTAGATATATTTTTATTGATATTTATAAATGTCAGTGTATTAAAGCAGCACGGAAACTATTATCTACCTATACTGTTATATTATTTTTTAGAAAAGTTACGGTATCACAAATTGTTGTAGCACAGTAATAAAAGTTATGAATCTGGACGAAGCGAAAGAGGTGTGTCAGGATCGCAGCAGATGGAAATTAGCGGTCTCTGCTTGCCGCTATGGTATAGTCAGTTATTTTTACGAAGACGCGTCATTTATTGCAAATAGACCCTTGTGTCAGTGTCATATGAGTCACAGCACGTGTCTTTGAGAAATTAACGAACTATTTAAATAGGTATTTATGTATGAATGTCGACCCACACCATTCAAATGTTGCAAGATGCTACATTCATAACTAATTTTATTTAATTTCAGTTTTTGACAAAAAGCAGTGATAGCCGATTGGTTAAGCACGCGTATTGCCGGCACCAGGTCTTGGGTTCAAACCCCGGCTTGCACCTCTTGATTTTTCGAAATGTAGGTGGGAATCATAATTTCCATACTATGATTATCACTTAATTACGGTGAAGGAAAACATCATGAAGAAACCTGCATGTCCTAGAAGATCTAACCAATTTTCGAGAGACAAGTGAAATACGCCAACCAGCACTGTGCCAGCGTGGTGGATTATGGCCTGAATCCCTCTCGTGTTGAGAGGAGGCACGTGCCCATGAGCGGGACGTCAAAAAGGGTTAAATTATGATATTATTTTAGTTTAGTGGTATGGGTCATACAAAGTACGTAAGCTCTGGTAGGAACTACTTATCTACAATCATGCATATTAAACAATAGCGTATGATTTTCATCGTAGGTGTATTGGAAACCCTTTGATCTACACCTGAATTTAAATGAAAAGTCCGTCAGTCATATTTTTTTGATCACAAGGATTTCAATTTAAAACTAACATCCGTTTCCCTCGGTCGGACGAAATGAATAGCCAGCTGTTTTCTATCGGCAATTGTGGAATATTGATCCCCGCTAGAAAGATGTACGTGGTTCGGTAATTAAAATCCCACAAAATATTAATTAAGGTTCTTTATTTTGTGAAAAATTCCGTATTTGAGAGGAAAAGGGTCTTGACCGCAGGAGACTGTTCAAAGGTTAACAACACCTTTGAACAGCTTTCTTAGCGTCAATCAACGATTAGTTTTGTGTGTGACGTTTCGCCTTGCGCAAGAAAGATGAAATAACTGCGGAGTTGACGGCTAATCCTCCTTAGCGAAGATAAAGAATATAAAATGTACAATAAATATCTAAAATAATAGGTCAATTAATTTTAAGCCTATGTTTGTCTATAAGGCGGTATTCAGGTGCTGAATACGGCCTTTATCTATCAAAAATTTAAAGGAAAACGACGTAGTCTTCATCGAGTTTATGCTCGCTTATTGTAAACAAACACTTTATATAAGTTAGGTAGGTATCTACATATTATCTTCTTTTTACAAGCTTTTATTTAACTTGCAATGTATGTTTGTCCGGGTGGAATCTTGCAACAGAATTTTCAATCAGTTATCTTTAACCGATTGAGCTGAAATTTGGTATGCACGCTCATTTTGGATTGCAATGCATGCTTAGCTATGTGTCGTCATTCTAATTCCAATATGACGAATCATCCAAGATGGCGGACTAGTTATTTTTTCTCCACTACCACAGTATGGGTATCAAAAGAAAGGGCTTGCTGAGGAGGAGAACACGAAAACTAATACGACGTCACATTAAATCCAATAATTAAAAAGTTTGTTAGTAAAAAGTTTTTTTAAATTTATTTCGTCTTGTCCATTGAGAAGAGAAGGTTGGCAGACAATATCGCATACTTAGTTATTTTTAGACTACGTAAGGAGAATTAATCATTTATTAACATTTTAATATTACATTTCTGGTCGCACCAAACTTGTTATATGGACCTGAACTAAACAGGTTACGTAATCTTCTCGTGATTGAGGCCTATGTTGTGGCTTTATCAGCACACGGCCATTCAATATTGCATCAATTAACCGAGCAGGAAAACCCCTTTGATGCGTAGAGCGGCTGTTTCGAAAAGTCCGCTTGCAAACAGTGTATTAATCACAATATTTGCGAGCACGTGCCGTGGGGGTAACCAGATTTGATGGGTAAATGTGGAAAGTTAATTGAAATGATTGATTGCTTCTACCTACATGTTATATGGTTGGTTCTTTGATTTACCTTAGAATTTGGAGACCAACGCAGCTGTTTAAAAGAGTACGATACTGACGATTGGTTTTGCCCATAAACGCCGAGGTACGCGCTAGGCTCTGATAAATAGTAGGTTACTGATAGACCAGATTAATATCACTAGTATCATAGATACATATATAAATAAAAAATAAATATCGCCAGACTAACACACCAACTGAAAGGTCCTAAACAAAGCAAAGCTTGTACTATGGATACCGTACAATGGACTAGCGGCGATCCCAGTGACACCCAGACTTGGGCAAATTACGAAAAGGCTATTCCCCGGCGGGAATCGAATTCGCAACCACCCGGTGCAGTGAGCCGAGCGGCCTTCGCTCAAACCACTGCGCCAAGCGGTCGTCAAATTGATTCGGCGATGTAATCCGATGCCTCTTTGTGTGTGTACGCCTGAACTTTTTTGTAAAGGGCTGACCATCATTTACTGTGATTATGTACTGTAAGAACTTCATGTAGTATTCATATACCTCGGTAAGTATTATCTTTATGAAGAAGTTTAGCTCCATCAAAGTCGATGAAAATCTCAAATCCTTGTATTTCTTGCATCACGGTTTGGCGAGTGTGTGAGAGTGGCTCGGCGGCGGCGGCGCGGCACTCAGTCGTTCGCAATTAGTTTTTACTGGCGGTAATTAGGGAAGGCCGATTGCACACAGCGCCGTCTGCCGGGAGACCACGCGATACGCATAGAATATTTTAGAAGCGAATTGTTGATAAAAAGTTTTGAAATTAATTTAGCAAAAAACTATGGGGCCATATGTGCATACCTAGATTAGACCACAGATATATATATCTGTGGATTAGACTATTGAGAATTTAAAAATAAGTTCAACTTTTTGACTTTTTTTTTTGTTTTTTTAATAAATTATACTCAGGATATATATATATATATATATATGTTGTTTACATAATTAGTACTACGCGCATCAAAAATGAAACAGTGTTTTAGCGGAAAAGGGAAGATCTTCCAGCCAGCTTATGAAGGGATCCTTTCAATTGAATTCGTTTAAGCTTCTATACTAACATTCGACCGCAATATTAATATATAAAATCTATATTAAAAATAATATCTATTTTATTTAAAACATAAAAGATTTTTAATATTGATATGGTCACTATAAGATGTTGTTAAGTTAGCTAATTACGTTATAACTTAAGACCGACTTGGTATTAGGTACATGGATCACACAACTTTTTACGTTAGAAAGTTGTAAAAAAACAAGTCTTGTTTTTGATGGCATAGGTATATTATAGGTACTCAGATGTAGGGTTATTAATAACTTCTGTACTAATGTAGGTACCAAGTTCAATAATTAAACAACTCCCCAACTCTTGGCATTCATAGTACTGCTTTTCCAACCGGAAAGTACAAAAAAAAGTTGCCGTCATCACCACATGCGAATTGGAATTAGCAAGCGCTCGTTGTATCGGGGACCAAATTAAATTTGCATTGGAAATTGGACCTTATCTATGTCGTCCAAGGCACATATTAGTAAATCGAATAATATCGATATCGGTCCAATGCCCGAATCGTAGAAGTTTAATGGAACACGTTATGTTCCAGTGAGCTATTTATTTATTTTAACATCACTAATCGATTTAAATATGAAAAGACCTTTGGGAAATTCTCTTTTATTTTTATTAAATATTCCAGAGTAGTAAGTAAGTACCCTACCACTTTAATAATTGACGTATGTCTGATTGCCCATTTTAATACGAATAAGTCAAACTGTCGCGAGCATGTTTTTGATTTGGTCGCGTTCACGATTGGTTTCTTATTCGTACGAGACAGTTTGGTAAAAGGTTTATGGTTCATGAAAATTTGTAAAACTTTTAGTTTCAAAGAACTTCTTGCATATTAATAATGAAAAAAACATGACCTTCAATTTTGGGTTTGCCGTAGTCGAGTAAAAATGGGAATATCTCAAGAGTCTCGTATTGTTTGTTAATAATTTTCCTTGAATGGCCATGGTAAATATCTCGTGATATGTATAAAATAAGTGTTAATTACCATGTTAGTTGAAGTTCATGATTTACTTAATATTAACACGAGCAACTTTATTTTAATAATAAACGTCTTGTTTTCCGAAACTCTGTGTCAATAAATCGTCGAAGCGAACGCAACCGATGCAATTTTTACAAAGCAAAAATACGAACTTGTTATTCGAGGAATCCACCAATAGGTAGTGTATTTATTCTTTTCACTATTCGCAATGCAATTTACTGGTGCGCGGCGAACGAACGGCCGATTGAGATGAATTTGCTGGTTGTTTTATGCTAATAGGTAATATAGCGTCGTTCTAAAACTTGTTTAATTCCCGAAATGCGTTTCAATTGCGGGTTTGTGGTATGCGCTTGCGATCACTTCTTAAAATCTTTTTTTCAGTTTCACGTGAATTTAAAATGATTATAGAGTAGTGGAAATACTATAAGATACAACATAAATTTAAAGGTCATTCATACAATCTCCAATTTTTTATAATGTTATTGTACTGCTATACTCGTAAATACGGTAATTACCTATGTCATTTCTATAAACACAGCACGGTGTCTAGTTCTTCATGTGAATGACCGTTTACTTACTAAACAAATTCCCACTAACTTCCAAGATGAATCCCATGTTCCGTCGGGAGTTGCAAACAAAGATTTCACAAATTTGTTGCAGCAAAGATCTCACAGATGTTTACAACTCCTTCGGCGCACGTGTCCTGAAAATTCTTAGTCGTGGATATTGTGCTTAGGTACTTTTAGGGACGCTGAAAGTGTCGGGGTAATTACCTAGACAGAGCATAGAACTCACAACTTATGTCTTTTCTACTCAGTAGTAGAAAGGACTTTCCAGTGATAGCGATAGAACTGACTTTACCTAATTATAATTCGTTCATTTCACGAAAACGCGCGCTGGGACTCTTATGACACTATGCGTATGGTTCAGTTTGCAATAATTCACGCATATGCGTGTAATTAATTGGCTATACTGTGACCACTGGGCACCATTTCATGGGATAAAATGTACCAAAGCAAAGCAAAATTATCTCGTTACTTAAATATTTATAATACTGTCATTCCATTCACAACAGGCATTACCAGTTCTTACTAAATAACCTCGTAGATCGGTTAATACCACTGACCTCAAAAAATGTTATCTGCTTAAGTCTATAGTTTATTCAATCTGGAGTTAAGATACGACAGACAGTCAGACACGGTATGTAGATTTTAGCATATAATAATATGTTGGTATTAAAAGATAGCTACTTGAACTATATCCAGACGTACGCTGACTCCTTTGTTATAAAAAAATCTTCTTCATAAAATGTCTAGTTATAAATGTACCCCCACATGAGATCCCTAATCCTGGCCTCAGGAAGGTGAGGTAGGTACTTAAAGTTGCACCATTTTTAAAAAAAATGAGGGTGCACCGTTTTGCATGTGTAGCTTGGGTAATGTAATTCATGATACAGACTCATGCGGCGCTCTGCCGTGTGCGGACGTGACGTCACGGCCGCCATTACACGTGCGCCGGAACGTAGACAGAGGAAGAATAAATTCCAGTAGATACCATTGTTCGCGGGTATGAGATGGCGACTATATGCTCACGTCAAAGATATTTTGGAACTTAATAAATCAAATATTTTATTTAAAATATTAACAAAATCGCAGGACTGTCTCCATTGGTGTTAAGATGGGCTTAGACCAAACGAACAAGAGCGTTCGTTTCCTCACTTTTGTTTTTCTTTTTATAATGCTCTATCTCTGTTTACACAAAAAGAATTGGAGGTGTGGGGATATAATGTGCAGAGGCTCGTTAGCAACACCATATTTAAACATTTCCTTAATCATTTCCATAAATCTTTTTCATTGTATCGCTGCTGTCTCGCCAAGTCGACATAATGCAATCGTGAGTTGGTCTATTCCTTACTCGGTCTATGCGCCCGAAGTGCGGCTGGTAATGCCGCGCTACTTGATATTCGTGCACGCGTCCACCACATTTCACCCGGCACCGCCTGCCTCTAGGATCCTGAACTTTGTTATTTCACCCTTTTTCTTTCCAAGCAACATTACCCGGCCGTGCTGCGGAATTTTAAATGATATTAAACCTTAATATTTGATCATTCTAATGTGGCTACCATTCAGAAACATTGCTCATTAGTGTGTATAACATAGAGTCGATTATACGACAGCGACCCTTTGTATACAAGGGTTCACGTGGTTTTGTGAGCTTTCTCAAGCTGGATCCGATGCCCTCAAATTACTTCTCAAATGCTTGCGGAAAATACACACTTTTTAATACACAATAGCGGTCATTCACACGAAGAAGACGACATTATTCAGTCTATACATTTTTTGTAGAAAGTGGTCTGTACATTTGGATACAGTAAAATGTATATAAATGATGGGTGCCTGACCGCATACTGATATGCAACCTTGTGTTGGTACGTAGTGTATCTACATCATTATTGTAGATTTTGTACATCATCATTGTTGGTACCTCTAAAAAACGGATGTTGCGAATCACTATAACTACTTGAAATATCTCTGTCCACTCTGCGGAGATTGCAGCCGCAATGTTATGCTTTAATTTGTTACAGCATAATAGTTATTTTTTTATATTAATGAGCACCTACCTAAAGTGTTTAATTGGAAAAATAATACAATACAATAGAAATTTCCATTAGCCGCATCATGAAAAGCAGGAAAATAAACATTGTTATAGGGTAAATGAATTGTAAAACACCGTTGGTAATTAAAACCTCCCGATGCAGTGGTCCGCAGTGGTTCTAGTTTGAAAACCAACCGAACATGTAAACAAAGTGTTCCCAGTTAACCCCGATTTCGCCGACCGCATCGCATCCTCGCGTTTGCATTTTTTTAGTTTCAACTTGATTTGTGTAGCTGTTGCTAGCTCGCCGAATGTACTCAGAATTTAAAATGAAACGCCATATATTGCGGTTCTATCTGGCCCCTTCCGCCGTTCACTGAAAATCTTCGAGATAATTTATGATGGTTCGAAGGAAAATACGTAGTGTATTCGCGAAATGCATTAGTTGAAGGACCTTCTTGGTATCTATTTGTGAAAATTATTTATGTGTGATGCTTAAATCTACAGCTATATAATTTAAGTTCTATACGTAACAAACATATCTAGCGTTTATTATATTAATAAACTAATTTATATTAAACAGCATTCTTATTTTCAGTTGCAATATATTAGCGCGTTAACTCAAACTTTCAAAATTTATATAACTCTATTTCGTAACTACTTATGTGCAAATACTTTTTCAAATTTAATTAGTAAGTGTAATTAGGCGCACTTCTAAATGCTTCTAGAACGTGTTTGCATAGTTACCTACTTATACAGAGTCTCCTTTTGATGTGCTTACTATAACTGCGTTGATTTATCGCTCGTTACCGACGGATTACGAGCTTATAACCCTTATTTAAACACCCCGAGCTATTTAGGGTAATTAATAAATCTCGATAAAGATAGAGTGCTTTATTGTAAGGAATGTTAGTGGTAGAACCACAGATATAGATTTACATAGATAACGCAAGTATCACGATTTGTATTAAACCAAGCGTGCCGAATTTTTAACACCACCGATTCAAAGACACCAATGCCGCCGATGCCCCTCCGTCCGCTACGATCTCTCGAGTGATTATGTCGCTCATACTCATATTTTTTATGTCTGTAGTCGCGCGGACTGTAAGTTAGCGGCGACCAACCTTGACGCTTGGTCGGGGTTTCGGACACGCGAAGTACATGCATTTGCGTTATCTATGTAAATCTATATCTGTGGGTAGAGCCGAGCTGTAGCCGATTGACTGCAGCTCATTTACAGGCTGGCTCGATTGGGGTAGTACCCCCCTCTCACAGAAGATCAGCGTAAATTATCTATTATAGCTGCGTTACGTAAGAAGAGTGTGAGAGCAAGAAGCCTTACCCCGCCTCCACTCCCCTCCCTTTGTCTCACTCTCCTTCAGGGCCCTGACCAAAACTCAAATCGTAATAGAAAAGTAAAAGCTAGCGATTGCGTTTCAAACGCTCCGCTTTTGACGTTTTGCTGACACCATACCATATCAATGTCGGTAGAAATCGTGAAGCTCGTGTCAGCAAAACGTCAAAAGCGGAGCGTTTGAAACGTAATCGCGAGCGTTTGCTTTTCTATTACGATTTGAGTAGCTAGCGTGGTTAGGGCCCTGGTCAGCAGTGTGCGAGAAATGCCTTTGGTATTGCAAGCATTTGCAAGCTACTTTAACTGATTAACGTCACGCAGGTCATATAGTCACGCCACTCTCAATATTGAAACTGTTATGGAAAGAAACTGAACAATACCTAATATGTGTCTGATAAGGTAAGGTATTAAATATCTATAGCTGAATCTTTGGCCGAGCGGGTATCTGAATCAGGAGAGAAATAAAATTACATTTCATTTCAAAAAGTTATTGGCTGCAAATTTACTGTTGCTACAGCTGTCCAACCGCTAGTACAACATTAATGTTCCACCATACATTTAAATGTATGATGATGATGCACATTAAATCAATGGCTTCAATCCCAACAGCGTGAGATGCTATAATATATCTAGTAACATGTTCGTACACCCAAAGACCATTTAGAAATGTTCGCTTCGAGTACACAGTGTTATGTCCGTAGACCAGCGCGGACTTTTAGGTGCGAAGCTGGCCGGTCATAAAGTTTTGTTGTTTTATGTTCAACTCGATGGAACACCCGACGTCACATCGATATGAAACAGAATTTATGATGAAGTTTCTTGTATACTGGCGTCACTGTACCTACATAGTAATGAAATTGTTTGTTGTATTCGAAAGAATGCTGAAAAGTCTTGTCTACATACCATACCTACACAGTAGAAATATGAAATGAGGCAGCACCGATTGCGACAAATAATGAGGGTAATATCGATATTAAAATTCATCATCAGCCGGAAGACGTCCACTGCTGGACATAGGCCTCCCCCATAGAACGCCACAATGGACGGTTGCTCGCCATCTGCATCCAACGGCTCCCCGCGACTCTCACCAGATCGTCGGTCCATCTAGTGGGGGGCCGTCCAACGCTGCGTCTTCCGGTTCGAGGTCGCCACTCGAGATCCTTTCTTCCCCAACGGTTGTTGGTTCTACGAGCGATGTGGCCTGCCCATTGCCACTTCAGCTTGCTGATTCTGTGAGCTATGTGGGTGACTTTGGTTCTTTTGCGGATATCCTGATTCCGGATCTTATCACGCAAAGAAACTCCGAGCATAGCTCTCTTCATAGCTCGCTACCTATATTAAAATTAGGTATAGGTATATACTAATTTAAAACTGTTTACGACCCAATTTCTTACAGCTACAACACGCAAATAAAAATAATACGAAGCCGAAACTGAATTGGATACAAGTTAAACGCCTCTAAATTTAGTAGCAGCAATCTCCCTCGCGTACGATTCGTCATGTAAAGAGGCAAGACATCCCTATAACACTCGCTTTACAAGATAGAAGCAGCGATAAAAAATTCAGCACGCTCTCGATTCCGTTTTTCAGTATCACCCTGACCTTTTTTACGACGCCCCTATTACTGTGGAGTTTTTTTTTCATAAGTAGTTCGTGTTCTTCGGTCGGATATAGTTTCTTCGTGACACATATACAACTTTAATTCGTTTCGGGCCTCGAAGCTCTGCTCTAAACATGCTTGCTTTCAAGCTTTTATGTATAAACTTTGCGAACAAAATCCAGCGGAGTTTTCCTTCCGTAGTCATTTTTAATTCGCCAAGGAAACATATGTATAAACTAGATTTTTATTCGTCATATAAACTTTAACGGCAGCAGACGCGTTTTAAATGCAATCGTAAACCATGAAGTTTTATTTAGCGTTGGATTTGTGATTGTGAACGACTCCCTGCTTTTTATTTTCTGTTTGAGCCCTATGATGTTTATATATTTCATTTCAAAATGTTAATTAACATATTTTATTGCCGTTTGCATTATCTTAATAAACCCCAAACGATTCCAGGCCGAGGCCAAGTTACTTTTAAAATGAGTTCGTATTCGGGGCATATAAAAATAAACCTACCTATAGATACCTATATCTACGATTAACTCTGTATTAATAAAATTGAGACTTGAAATTTTCCGAGAAATGTGCCGAAGGAAAAGAGGGCACTCCTTTCATGTGGCAACATTTCGAGAAACATCTGGGATATGTCTTTCACATGTCGAAGAGACCGAAATGATACCCGATTTATCGGATCATCGTGCTGTTTACGGTTGATCTCGTGAACACATTCCACACGTACTACTTTGATAGAGTATACCTACGAACTATACCTACGAACTACTAATAAATAAATGCAAATCTGTTTGTTTGTTGTGTATCTGTTTATTGGGTAAAATGACTTTAGTTGCTATCGGCCTCGTTTGCTATAACCACGGAAGACGATATTCCATTTATTTTTAAATGTGAGCCAACTCAGTTCACTATTCTAGTATCTATGTGACATACCTAGTTCACACTAGTTCACTATAAAATCAGTACAATTTTTTCCTTTTGAAGTCGGAATGAACTTAAAATAAAATTCTGTTTGTTTGTGAAAAGATAATTCTAAGCAAACTGGTCTGGACCTGGCGGTTACATTAATTAGATCGACCCTCTTCGCCAGAACGCGTATAAAAGTAGATCTTAAAATTCTTGAAACAGAATTTATTAATTTAATATTCGAAATCTACGTGTGAATCATAATTTTTTATATAATTATCACTTGCTTACGGTGAAGGAAACATCGTGAGGAAACCTGCATGTCTTAAAAGATCTAACCAATTTTCGAAAGACATGTGAAATCCGCCAACCCGCACTGGCCCAGCGTGGTGGATTATGGTCTAAATCCCCCTCGTGTTGAGGGGAGGCCCGTGCCCAGGAGTGGGACGTCAAAAAGGGAGAAATTATTATATTTTAAATTAATTTTAATATTTTCATTTCATAATATAAGCATGTAATAACATCCTACTTAATATTATAATTGTGAAAGTTTGTGAGTGTGGATGTATGTTTGTTACTCCTTCACGCAAAAACTACAGAACGGATTTGGATGAAATTTGGAATACAGATAGTTTATAACCGGGATTAACATATAGGATACTTTTTTTCCGATAATCCCGAAATTTTTGTTAAATACCACGCGGACGAAGTCGGGGGGCACAGCTAGTATTATTATAATACCTCCGCTTATAATAGTTTATGCGTGACAGCTGACGCATAAACTAACCGGAGACCTTGTTGACGTAAGAATACCGATTGAGGGCCGGTCTACCGAATCATTATCAGTAAGAAGACCTCTACTGCTGGAGATAGCTTTCGAGGATTCCATACGTCAGAAGCCATTTTTTTCATTGTTTACATGTTTATGTCATAGTAGTTGGAATAATTCGGTAGTCAACTTTGTCTGTATGGCAATATAAGGGTGCGAGCAAATGCCAATTCTGTAATCTGTATGATATTACCAATATGCTGCTTCATCCTATTGCGCGATGATAGTGGTCTCGGGTCATAATGATACAAAGTGTATTCTCCAATCGTGTAGTTTTTGTAGGAATTGGGACCTTATATAGTAGTAAAAAGGTCATGTTTTAGGCTGATGGATTTATGCCGTCCCAGTGGACGCATTCTTCCATATCGTCAATTGTCAAAATTACCAAATCGATTTTGGATTTCGCTTTGCCGAGAAGAAAATTAAATGTCACTCCCGCAGGAGTGAATGCTTTGATTATATAGAGAGGACCCATGTCCGTTTCGTTGTAATATGACTCGCGATTGTTGACGTCTGGCAGCTGCAGAGAGGTGTTAACTAAAAAGGTCTAAGGGCAGCTGCCTTATTTATTAAATCGATATTTATTTAATCGATTTCGAATGAAATATAAAAGTGAAGGACCACTTTAAACAAGTGAATGATATCTATCAACTTACTAACCACTGTTATTACCTTTACCGAATCGAAACAAAGACTACGATTTTTACGCGAACCGAACCGTAAAACCGATGACATTTCGTGTACACTTTAATTGTGTCAATATTGTTAGGTAGGTACTTACGTCAAGGATTCAGAAGGTATAGGGTAGGCAAAGTAGGTATATATAGATGTATAATTATTTATAGTATTAGCTTTGCAAAAATAATTATACATCTATATATATAAAATTCTCGTGTTTGTAACTAAACTCCTCCGAAACGGCTTCACCAATTTTTATGTTTTTTTGTGTATATTCGGTAGGCCTGAGAATAGGTCGTAAATTATATTTTATACTTAGATATTTATATAGCAGAACAACGTTTGCCGGGTCAGCTAGTAGGTATATAAAATTAGGTGTGAGCGTGCCACTCATTCTCATTTTGATGATTTTCTTGTACTTATGGGGTCACCTGGATGGTTCTAAGCTACTGTTGAACCCGGTAGGTGGCGCTGGAAATGCTGCTTTCAAAAGCTAATTTTAAATATCTACTTATACTTAGTAATAATCCATTCGCTTAACTCAATTTAAAACTTAGAGGAATAGTTTTAACGAGTGTTGCGAACGGGACCTGGGCAATTTGCAGCGAGCCAAGTCCTTTTAAAGTTGATTCTCAGGAGTAACATAACAACGAGGCCGAGCAAACACGCGCCCGTTGACGACACCTCGCTAGAGGATCTGTCTATCTTCTATACCTATACAAATAAATGAAATTTGGGTATCTGTTTGTACTATCAAAATAACGCCTTTCACAAAATGCATATGGAAGTAGGTACGATACATATAACAAAAAGGCGATTTAATTTTTTTTGTCTGTCTGTCTGTGTGTTTGTTCCGGGTAATCTCCGAATCGGCTGGACCGATTTTGACGGGACTTTCACTGGCAGATAGCTGATGTTATAAGGAGTAACTTAGGCTACATTTATTTAAGAAAAACAACAAAAAATAGACCACAAATGGTGCCTGTCACGCGAGCGCGGGGTTCCACGCGGACGAAGTCGCAGGCACAGCTAGTCCTAAATAAGAATGTAAGATCTATTTTTAAACGCCTTCAAAGATTAGCAGGTTTTAAATAGGCATGAATAATTTTGAATTAAGTATGTTTGTATAGTCTCATACCTACTAATGCCTACCTACATTACCTATAATATGTTATTAAATGAGTCATTTATTTTAAATTGAAATTACGGTTTTCAACACCGAATAAACAATTAATTTATAAAATGGCCACCCAAATGTTGGTGAAAATCGAATATTAGGTAGGTATTACTATTATCGCTCCTCGTTAGCTGTGGTGTGGTATAGGCGCCAGTCGTAGGCATGTAGTCTGTAGTAGATAGTTACGAGATTGTTTCGTAAATATGTGGTCTAGTTTTACTTACCATTACATTATACGATACCTACCATTATTCCATATGCCACGAACTTCTGTTATACTTCACCGACTTCTTTGATACATAAATAGTAGGTACTATTATGATGTCCCGCTACGCGTATTAATCAGGTACTTTCATAGCATCGCTTTTCCTTTGCATGACTAACCAATTTATATATAGAGAGCATACCTATTACGTAGTAAGTTAAAACATAATTCATTTTGTTTTTTTTTGTCGATAAAATACGTGCAGGTATTGGCTATTGTAGTCAATACTACGACGCTACGAAGCGCTACGCCGTAGCACCTCACCAAGGTGTTTGTATTTTATTTGTATTGCATACTTTTTTAAAATAAATTTATTCATCCTACAACGAGTTTGAGGATTGCGTGTTGACTCCTGCCGAACCATTAATAAAAACTTCATTCTTACGAAATGTTTCGACTTAAAAAGGAAATCCGGCTCATGTCCATCCTGAAATTAACTGGTAATGTAATTTCAACTGGCATACGTACAGCGCCGGTCGGGGCTAATGTATTATTAATGATATTCATACTAATTTTCCGGAGGCCGCAAATGGGGTCATGCTAAGTTTTGACTGTCTAAATAATTACTAACACCCCGATGGCGGCGCTTACTTTGTTACCGTATTAAACAAGTTAGTTAGCAGTAAAACTACTTTTTATGTCCTCATTTTTGAGTGGAATTAAAATTAATTTTCTTTATGCATAACTACATAGTCATATAAAATTTTATTAATTTATTTCCACATAGCTATTTATCCGTGTTATATTTCAGAAAATAAAAGAAACAAGAACATTAATTGTCACATAATATTTATTCCCAATCTTTGGACCCTATAATGCTTTAAAACTAATAATAACATAAATACAACACTGCCATAATAATTATTATTAAAATCAAGAATTTTTATATGGTATGTTTTACGTCGTCCCTGTAAAACAAATTCAAAAGAATTTCGATCGCCATATTATGTCGTCTTAAATTAGTTTTACAAAGAGACGTGAAAGCAGAAAATTCTACAAAGCAAAGTTTTAAAAGCTCAACTGTAAATTTTATATCTAATGTCTGTTACCCTAATCTAGACACCTATAAAAGTACTATTTTAATTCTAACAAGATAGTAATAGATTCACACCAGGTTGTGTTGAAAATAAAATGTTAAATAAGTATTGTTTTAATAGAAATGATTACTCGGAGGTCCTACTAATATGTAGGTAATAAATAGTAAAACGTGTGAATTAGTTTTTGTGGAATTATAATGAGTCAGTAGTTTGGAGACTGAGCGGTAGATCGCGCTCTCGTCACATTTTTTATAGTTAGTTTAACGGCCCTGGGTACAAGCCCTTTTGAGCCCAAACGCTCTCATCACGTTCCTACAGGGTTGTCAGCAGAATAAAAACTTCGATTGAGGATGAGCTCCAATTTATTTGAATTAACAATGACGTCTCCAATGCCACAATACTCCATGAAGTAAGAAAAGAAAATTAATGAACATCTATAAAAGTTGTAATAATGATAATTAAGCTAAATTTTATCACTATTTATACAATGTCATTATGATTTCCTCTTAAACCACAATAACACTTTACCTCTGCTCTATAAGCATTTAAATAATTGAAGTCACACAAATCTAACAATTAATTACTAACTATATAGTTTGTATGGTTTATTTTGCTCGATATACAAATAAGTTCTCAGTAACGCACTAACTCTTATCGCCGATATTAAAATAAAATGTCATTTAATACTGAATACAAAGCGAACAGTTAAAGTAATTTGGTAATTAAGCCGTGTTAAGTTAATGACGACTACAAATTAATAATAAAACAAAGTACGAACTCTACAGCGATAAACAATAAATCGAAACTTGCGCGACACTACTCGACTATGCGTATGCTCCACAATTAAAACACAATCTAAATCGATATTATTCCATTAACGTTACGAAAACAACACTTAGCATGTATTTGATACTCCAATTATTTTGTCTTCATTTTATTCTATTCATATTGTATCTCTTAGAATAGTAATTTAACTAAATTTATTAAGGGGCACAGATTTGATATGTTTCCGATGCACGGCGTTTGTGTGATACCGCTTCACTTAACCTAACTTGCAAGGCGACGCTAGACCCCTACTCTACCCTATCACATGCGGGCCAATGTCACGGGGCTCTCTACACCACCACGATCCGAACACCATCTACTCGATTTCACAGTAAACTTTAAGAAAATATCGCTTTTATGCTTCACAATTTTGCTGTCTTTAATTCCTTTAGAAATTAATTCGTCATAAGCGGAGATATCCCGAGATAAAGAACATAACGATAGCCAAGCGAATATTATCATTTCGGAAACGCAAATGTGGGCTTAGCGTGACATGTAGCCGATCGTAATACAAGTAGTAGACGAGAATATAGAATAAACGTCTCTATGAAACCGATTTTTATTCCTAATTACACATTAAATATTACATGATGATATGTATCGAGTAGTCCCGCAAAAGGTGACGCAGCCGTGTCCGCAACCACTGGACGTCTCTTACTCGCTATCTACGGTTGTTGGACGGAATCATGGCGACGGGGGCGTCTCTCTCGCACTCTGGACGCTCCGCGCGCCACGTTGCGCGGGCGCCATCTTGATGCAGCGCCGCGCACAAAATGGCCGCCGCAGAAGATCCTCGTGAACCAAAACGTTAAATTTGACGATTGCTTCAAAGTTATTATTATAACTAACAAAGTAATTTCATATAGTGACACACGTTTTAGAAGAGAGCTCAACATTGATCATTAGTGGCACGGTGAAGCCATCGGGAAATTAGCAGCGACAACTGAAAAAATAACTTTTCGTTGTATTTTGAGTGTGCGATCGATGACGCCGCCCGCCGAAGGTATGGGAGATCACCACTACATTACACAATTACTTACATACGAATTAGCATTATATATCGAATTAAATAAGTGAACATTGACTTAGCTTAATTATTATAACCGACAATGAATAATTAAGAATACACAGACAATTGGAAATTTCAGGAGTTTTGATCTGAACAAGAAATTTAATTCATTAAAATTGATTTATACACACTGATAGGTGTTCTGATTATACAATTAATATAAAGTAGGGAGTTATTTTATTATGTTGGTTCTCTCTACTGAGACACACCTACAGCAAATACACCTGTTTGTTCTGCTTTTACTACTAAGCAGAACAAACAGGTGTATTTGCTGTTGTAACGTCTACTTTCATTTATATAATGCTGACCTTGTTTATAAAAGTTATTCGTCGTGCTAACAAAACACTGCCAGTAATCCCTCCGTTTCATTGGACGAAACATGTTCACAAAACATGTTGATGTCTCTATTTATTGTTGTCATAAAACAGAGAAAACAACATGTTTCGTCCAGTGCAAACGTAGGATAACATCGTGCCTACAAATAAAAGTTTGGTACGGTCTGAGGTTAGTATAAATATGTATAATCCTTTATCTTTGGTCTGTACGTCACGACGCTCGGTACTTACTTACGTTGTGAAGTTATCAGTATTACACAACATATAAAATTTTGCTAAGTCAAAAATTGACGAAATTTCTATTATATATTGACTAAGAGATTTTCATAAGAATTCACATGCGGTAGCTCCGGTCACTGACGGTCGACGTGACCACCTACCCCAAGAGACTTCTGTCGCGTCAACATTAAACCCAAATAATTATTCTGAAACCTTATTATTTATAGCCTAAGCAGGGATTTTTTTTTTCATTTTTTTTTCTAAATTTTACACGTTTACATCAGCAGAATACGTCACTAAGATACCTATAGTATAAACATTAATATTTCATTTTTGGTTTATTGCTATCTCGCACTGTTGTGTACTTATTACGTCACCGCGTCTCCCTCGCACGAAGGTAACTAAGTATTCATTCTGTATGCGATAGTCAACTAGCTAAAAATAAAAAATATATTAATCTGCCATTTGATTAATCCTAACATTTCAGTAAATTTAAATTTCACGTCATTGTTTCATTATTATGAATGAATAACGTTCATTTTATAGTAATGCAACTATGCTGATTGTCTACAATAAATACCCTTATCTAATATTATAATATTCACCTAAAACGATTACACAATAAAAGTACCTACTAAATTTTAAATTAGGTAGATTATTACCAAAAAGCTCGTCAAAGCATGCAGATAGAATAACGTTTCACTATTCAGCGTCGGCGCACGTCGTCGCCGGCTTACAATTATTTATTACAATAATATATATTATATTAATTAATATTATTAATGATTACATTTAATTATTTAACTCTCATAAGGCCAAGGCTAAATTCTCGCAACATGACTGTACCGATATCGATGGTGTCGCATCGCAAACTGACCGCGAAGATGGTGGAACGTGGTTTTATTTTATTACAAACTTACAACTGAATACTCGAACCGATAAACTATAATTAGTAAGTTTGGAGTAGTTAGTATCGAAATTCGATTTTAGGAGAAATTTTTGCAAGGCACAAGAAATTTTGTGTGACATAGAGGTGTCACCTAAACAGAACGGGATAAGTACCAAACGATGGGAAATACGAAGTACTCAGCGCGTGCGAACCCGCGTGGATTGCTGAGCGATGGATTGCGGCCGGCGCTGGTGGCACCGAGGGCCGGGCCATCGCATCCAGTCGGTCAATTATTATTTATAATTATTGCAATAACTCCATTCACAGATAGAAAGGATCGTAAGACCAACACTAGAGTGCCAGCGCTTTAACGAGTGATTGAACATTATAAAAATTACTAAGAAAGTAGGTAAATATAATTTGAAATAGTCATGAAATTCATTTAAATACGCTAACATTATCGAGGCTAAAACAAAAGTATCGTAATTATTACATACAACTTCATTTAAATCATTCAACTTGAAATATTATTTAACAAAACGTAATCTTTCTATGAAGGGCACCTTTGGTTTTTAGCTTATTCAAATGAGATATATCCTAAAATGTTTAATTTCTGGTAATACACTATATTCATAACAAATCCTCTGAGCTGTATACATCGGCCTGGTAAAACAAATATACAAACGTTACCGTACAATAAGTTAGTTGTAAATAAATCTTATGTTACAAGATAAAATTAATGATAATATTAAATAAACAGGCTACAATTATAGGAAATTATTAGATTTCAATAATAATAATTTTATAAGTATAATGAACGGTAAACAATAAACCTGGAATGTTAATAATAATACAATTAACACTTGCTAAATTTGGTATAAACGTAAAACACCACACCTCTGACGCCGGGGAACTTGTCGCTACGAAATGGGAGACGGAGCGTTCGTACGGTGGAACGAGGATGTTGGAAAATATATCCTATCCGTAGTGGTAGCAGGGCGGGCGGCCAGGTTCCTGGGCGCCGTCTGCTGGCGGAGCCCCGACGCGGCGCAGAGGCTCGAGACTGCACGTCCCTCAGTTAGCCGGTTGTCAAGTGCCGAGAGCCATGAACGAACTAATGCTGTTCGCCCTCTTCTCCGCTTTTGGCTCCCTGGTAATCAAAATATACGATTCAACCACAATTATCTTAGGGCTTAAGTATCTAAGTGTTAATAGGCAGGCATTAAGAGCTACTAGAAGTTATTAGTGCAAGGTGCATGGTGAAATTAGTACGTAAGGTTGACGATTTTGGAATGTCAATAAGAACCAAAATATCGTCAAAATACATATTGTATATATCACTTTATTTATCGGCATTATAGTTTACTTATATTTAGTTTGAATCTGTCATTATCGTCGATTAATTAAACTTTGACTCCTCGGTTTCAAATTCAAATAATATGCAGATTATTACGAATTTCAGACGGTTATATCGATTTTGACAGATACAGTTTATTTTCTAAGAGCGGTATTAGCAAGAAACAAATAAAACAAGTATTTTTTAATGTAGGCAAATGCACAGATCTACCGGTATCTGAATCGATTATCAGATAATAATCTGCCTCAGAAACTGATACATGGATCTGTGGTTACCGGATTAAATTATGAGATTTCCTGACAATGTCTCTGACATTTTCCTCTATCATTATTTTTCCCTAACTGAGGACAATAATTCGGACGTGTCAGTAAAATTCCTGTCGCCTGGTAACCCTAGATACATCAGACCTGTAGTAGGTAGGTTACACGTCGCGCTCTTAGAGAACAACTAAAATTTTCTTTGGCATTCTAAACATAGTGCGCGTGCATACTTCATGTGCGAGAATCCAGCCGTTGTGTGCCATCTTATGCCTCGCGTATTCGAGGTGGATGGCGCCTTCAGAGCTGAGAAGCAGCGCCCCCTGCAGGCGGGCCATAGCCGAGGCCGCGTCGGCCGCGCTAGCGAAGTCGACGAAGGCCACCGGGCCGGTGCTCCCGCCGCCGCCGCCACTCAGGAGCCGCAGACGAGAAAATCCCGGGCAGCTGTACCACCATACACTATTGCGGCCCACACTCGTACCCCCCTTCCCCCTAACTTGTGTAACTGTACTATACTAGAGCATCGACAATCCCGTTCATCAATGTAGATCAATCCGCTTTTATTAGCTCCGGACATCCAAAACGTAAATGGCAGTGTGACAGTTATTGTTCAACCACTTTAATGGTGTGGCTATGACTAGCGGTCGGTGTGGGGGTTGCGGCGGAATACATCCGACACAAAAAGTAACATTCACGGCTCTCATATAATGTGTGGTGTTAGGCTTGCCATCTCTAATATAACCTTCGATGTTTTGGAAACTTTAGTTGGTATGTTCAGAGATCGTTTACTATGGTAAAATTATATTATTATTCGACTTTAATTCAATTTGTTTTTTCGATCGATTTCAATTAGTGTACATCGTTATCAGGACTGTTATTTCTTTTTTTAATACGATAAATCCAGGGCTTCCAGCCCTACGGATAGATGGCAAGCCTAGTGACAGTGCTAACGTACGACTAGTTGTGACAAGTGTAGAGATATAGTGACGCTCGTCATGCTTAGGGTGGTACGGGTGCAGGCTTTCACATCTCGCACGAACCATATCGTGTAGCTCATATGTAGTGACGGATAACGAATAGTTTGTGCGAGATAAAACAGAACAAAATCAAAACATATAATAACTCAACATTGTTTACGTGGACGACATTGTGATTTCGGTGCGACATGCACTGTGGAATAGTTACATTTTTAATTACGATCGCAATTTTATTATTTCGTTGTATTATTTTAACGTGTTTCATTGATTTTATGTATTGCGTGATCATGCACATACATAGTGCTTATTATGTTATTTTCTTCAACTGGAAATTAATTAACAAATATTTAAAAAATAATAGTAGGTAACAAAAGTGACCTTTTAATAAAAATAATTCTGCTTGAATACTATAAGCAATCAACTTGCGTGTAAATTTGCACAGGCACCTTGTGTTCAAACCGAATGATATTTCCAGTTGAAAAAATAGCGTTCAGAACATTAATCAATCGGACAGATTCGGAAACGTACCTGCTGAATATCTCCTTGAGCTCGTGTTCGGAGACGAATTGGCCAAGGTTGGCTACGAAGAGCGTGGAGCAGGGAGGTGCGGGGTGCGCGGGGTGGCCGGGGGGCCCGGTCGCGTGCGGCGGCACCGCCGCGCCCGGCGAGCCCAGCGCGGGCGCCGGCAGCACGCATGCTCCCAGCGTCAGTGGGGTCTACGTCACAAATATCATCGTCAATTCTAATTTATTTACCGACGTCAATGTTGGGAATACAAATAATAAAGGTAGTGCTGATACTAGTGATGGAACATTTCACAGGTAGCATGTGAAAAATCATATTATATAGGTTTTCATAAGTAGCACCTGCTACTGACATAGGTAGAAACTGTTAAAAATAATTGCAATGAAATCGCAAAGCGATCGGTACTGTCGCGGTTTTAAGATAAATCATCAACCAGTGACTTCATAGGATTATGTCTCATAGTGAAAATTCACTCTGAATAAAATCATTGACTATGAAAAATCACTGGTGAAATAACAGTGAAAGGAAAATATAATTTCACGTAATGAAAATGAATTGGAAGTAGCAATCATTTCCATGCCTAGCACATACCCACCGTATAAATAAATAAATATCGCCAGACCGACACACCAATTGTATGGTCCCAAACTAAGCAACGCTCGTACTATGGGTATTGTACAATGGACTGGAGGCGATGCCAGTGACACTCAGACCAGGGCAAATTACGAAAAGGCCATTTCCGAAATTTGCTACGGTGGGTATCGCACCCGCAACCACCATGTACAGTGTACAGCCGAGCGGCCTACGCTCGAACCACTGTGCCAAGCGGTCTTCCAATTGGTCGTATTTACAAATTATTGTCACCAATTATTCTTTTGATAAAACAATATTTCCATCGTGCCTATAAACCCAACGGATAATACTCGCGTGAACTTTGTATCCCATAAGAATCATATTCGCTTCTAAAAGACTTAAGGGATTTGCGTCCAAACTTACGGATAAAAAATATCATTTTATCCTTTCGAACGGCTTTTTCCTGTTTCGCTAAACTACGTTGTTTATTATTCGACAACTTGTTGACACTAATCTTCATCTTTGGAACTGTTATTTTGGCCTTCAGTACCTAGTAATCATTGATCTATCATCACTTAAGATGTTATCACACTTAGTAAGTAACTTTAAATGTCCAAAGTCTTCAATAAAATAAAGCCATTCAAGTTCTAAAAACAGCTGAAAGCATTGTGATACGCCGCCGATAAGATGTCGGCGCTCGGCTATGTCAAAGAAGTAACAAAGTTGTTTAAATAAGGCCGACGGAAGTCGCGGAAGCAGCGAAATATTTGGTTTAAAGATTAGTAACTGGATACCTGTTTTATTCTCTACTACGTTTGCGAACTTGCACTGTAATTATTCTAGATAATAATCACCTACATATGGCTGCTAGATTTGGTATTTTCAGGATATCGTCGAACATTTTAGAGCTTACAGCTAATATATTGACTCAGGTAGCAAAAGGCTTCCGGGTGCCTGAAAATCGTTGCTGAAGGAGCCTATAGATTGAAGAACCGAACACG
Source organism: Notodonta ziczac (assembly GCA_918843915.1). Taxonomy (NCBI): domain Eukaryota; kingdom Metazoa; phylum Arthropoda; class Insecta; order Lepidoptera; family Notodontidae; genus Notodonta; species Notodonta ziczac. The sequence continues at coordinate 7,150,010 of OU974047.1, forward strand.
CTAGAAGAGAGTCTACTAGGGTACCATAAGCAGGTAGGTACTTACGTGGTGTGGCCTATCGGCGGCAGCTAGTCAGAGGTAGGAGCGCACTGGCGCCATCTGCGGGTGGATGGCGGGGTGCACCAGCCCGTGCGACAGCGTCTGCAGCTCACCGCCGTACGCCAGCGGGTGATGCCACAACTCGGCTCCCCCTCCAGGGAAGAACGGACTCGCTAGGTCTGCCACAACATCACCACGTCACAACCCCACACAACACATGCCAAACTATATAAGCGCTGTGTCTTTTCATTGTTATTATGATTTCAAAAGATATAGCTGTCGTCTAAGAAGGTGATATTAGAATATTGCTATAGAAAAATATATTATTTACAGTGTGCTTAAGACATGTTTTCACGATTGCAAATCAAAATTCTTCCTGTATATCCAACTAAATTGAATCCTATCCGTTTTAGATGATAATGTCAATGCAAACTCTGTGTGTTAGCATGAAAACATGTATAAAGTTGACAACAGTGGTAAGAACCCGACAGATCAATCGATAGCTTCGCGGAGCTAGGCCTTGCGTGGTACGTGTAAGCGGTCACAGATACTTGCCCATGGCGTTTGCTCGACGCTCCGATCACACCTAACGTGCCAATTGAAATTACTTCAGTCATGACCTAACATTTCTAGCAAAAATCGTGAGGGTACAGGTACGAGCTTTATAGTGTAACGAAAACATAAAACTCTCGGGGAGGCAATGCAGGAATAGATCGCGAAATATACTTGCAGCAATCCACTCGTCTCGTGTTTTGTTAAAAGGTTTGAGGAAGTCTCAACGAGGGTGTACTGCAAGCAATGGATCGGCACGGACAGAGGTCGTGCGTTTGTTATTAGTCGTGTTGAAGGTGTGTGGGATCGGTCGAGCGAGCGCCGGGCGGTGTGTGCGTTCGGCGGTACTTACGTCCAGTGAGTGGGTGCATCAATGCGGGGTGTGCGGCTGGCGCGGCTGTGGCAACTGCCGGCTTCGGCTTGCTGACCTTCGTGTTGCTTTTAGCGAACTCCAGCCGAATTGTTTGCGGCATGTCGGGGTCGAACCGGACGCCCTGCTGTGAACAGCCGCGAGCGGTGCGGCGCTCCGATATAATGACGATGGAAGGCTCGATCGCCGCGTGCTCCCAGCTGATACGTGTGACCACTGGGGTCGGCGGTGACTATCGCGTGGTTGGGAGGGCGTCTTAACGTGATACTACTATATCCTCAAAATAATTTTAGAATATCCAAAAAACACCCTAAATGGGAGACGTTGTGTGTGTATAAGGAAATTATTATTGTTGATCAATAATATGGATTCTGTTGAGTAGTATTCGATAGTAACGAGGTCCGCGCCTGCGCCTGCTATAGTGACGGAACACAGTGCTCGGGATGTGACATCAAAACCTGTCAAACAGTGACATGCATTGCGTATGTACACGGAACATGATCGATCACGGCCGGATGGTCCGCGGCTCACGGCCGCGGCCCGTTCTGTATGTGCATGGGTTTAGCATAACTTACGATGCGGTAACTCGAGTTAGGAAAATGTTATTCCAGATCTACTACGAGAATAACTATAGTGCTCATTTGGCTGTGTTAAGGCATGTGATGAGAAGAGGTTTAGTAACACCGTGCGTCATACATGTTTTAGTATTTACAATACAGCGTTTACTTTCGTATGTATACTTCTAGTACGTATCTCGGTCGTTGGTTGAGATACTGTGGCCCTTGTGTTACCTATCATACTGTGTTCTGAAGCATTCAAACTGATTAGGCGTTACTGTGTTCGTGGTTCCCTTCTCTAAAATTTATTTTATGTGATTATTTCGCTTTGTAGGAAGTATAAATTACAGTTCATAATTTTATTCAATGTTTCTAAGGTACTAAGATATTCCCGATAACTACATTGTAGATCAAAAATTTAAAATACTTTCAATATTCCTGACTTTGACCCAATATTCGGTAAGAAAAATATATTATAATATTGAGACAAATTCATTATTATCAATTTCATTGTATGCTTATGTAAATGTGGCAACACCAACCTGAAGGTCTTGTTTAGCTGCCTCCGCGCCGGCTCTGGTGTGGAACGTGACAAAACCCACGGGCTGCAATAAATAAACCGTTATTTATATTGAACATCATAAACGCCACTTAGTTTGGTAGGTACCTTTATGATCAAAGCAGGTTTTATCTTAAGCCCGCAAACGATTTAGCTGAATGTTTCACATATGAGAAATAGTTTTCTATCGTGGTACTTATATAAAACTTGGGAGTCCCGTTTGGATTAAGATCCAAACACTTTGTATCACTTATATCTCCACGGCCAACAAATGTCAGCATATAATCCGATCAAATGGCTAATGGAATAGTAATAATTTTAAACAAACAATGATTAGAATACACTCACCGAAGCTGTTTTTCCATTTTTGCTCGTCACCTTTAGCAGGGAGCCTTCGTAGCCCTGTACAGATAACATTACAATTTTTATTTTCACTTTGTCATCAAAAGTTACAATCCTCGCGTCTAATGTTTACCCAAACTTTTGTATGTGGCCTACATTATCAAATTACTTGAATTATGTCATTAATGTCGCAACAAAATTTTATATAGACGAAATAACGGCTTGGTTACCGAAAAAGAATGGTGCTCGCCTGTGCCAGGTACGGTGGAAGTCACGCGATACCCACACTAGAACGATCCCCCCTGTATAACTTGAGGCACCTTTATGTTCGTGGTGCCATCCGTACCAGCCGAGGATCAAGTGTAATCCCCCTTATCGGTAAACAGAATCGATTCAATCCGAATATTACGAATCGGAGCATGACATTTGATATTTACGGCACAATAATCCGTACCGGGATCTAGTCGCGTGACAAAGATGATGGAGCTTTCTTTTTTTATTTTCTGCGAGTCGGTATTCGTATGGTAGGCTCGTCTCCTGACGTATAAACTTTTTACTATGATGTTAAAATAGCATTGCATGCAGTAAATACCAATAAATCATTAATAATAGGTATGCAAAATAGAAACAAACTTCGAAAGAGAAGGCGAAACAAAAGTAAAAAGAACATTATTCCGTCGTCGTTGCAATAGAATAATTGAGTTTGCACGGCAAGAGCAACTGCAGTTATTATCACTGGAAGTGGCAGAAAATAGTTTTAAAGAAAAAAGTTATAACATTTTTGTTTGACGTAGTCCTTGTATATCTACTACTGGTTAAATTGTTTATTGGTAATTTAACACGTATTCACGTGTGATAGTTACCTCGTATGCTCGAAACAGTAAGTAGAGCTCCCGCGGCTTTGCGTCCATGGGCAGCCCGCTCACGAACAATGTCCGCACCTGTGGACAAACAACATAACGGTTAAGCTACTTATGTAGTACGTAAGTATACAAATTCTGTAGCTCTGTGACTACTCTATGAGTTTTATCTACCGTGTACGTAAAATATTTGTACAGCGGCAGCGCCTCGTACCGGCCACACAGGGAACTAACAATTTGTTTTTTAAATATTGAACGTAGACGCTACACTAACGGCTAGGATCTCCGAACGTACAATTAAAGAACTTAAGTTCTAGGCCCCTTGAGTACGCGTTTGACATGTTATTTTGTACTGGTATAAGAATAACATTTCAAAGATCGCTCTCAGACATGGCATCGATTTATTAACACGGACCTCAGGTGGGTTGAAAATATGGGTATATAAGTCCATCTGTAGGTGGAAAATAAACGTTGTTCAGTGAAATTTCATAGAGATTATTTTCCTACCTACGAGGTCTATTGAAATAAAACAATAAGTATAAACATTTGCTCGGTTCGCACGATTTCTAGTTTGATATTTTATATCAAAAACAATTCCTTTGAACGTAAACAGGCTATTTTCTCGCCAACAAACAATGAAAACGGCGGACACTTTTCACGGAGTCGACACAAAGGGGGCTTAGAAATCTTTCAATGCCGCTCTCTTCTGATTCTTTCATTGAGTTTGTTAACGGTGCAACGCATTAATTCGACGGGTCCATTTAATGAAATAAAACAGAGCCAGCAATGGTGGCGGTGCGATCTGGCGCGTGCGGGAAATGGAGATTAATTGCTGGCAACACAGACCGCCGCCGACGCTGACGCCATCTTGTTGCGCGTTTTATTTATGCGTCTGAGTTTCACTTTCCGATGGCGGTCAGAGACTTTCAGTGCGTCTGTAGATTGTAATAGCTACTATGTTGGTGGCCTTGCTAAGGACAGACTGGGCTCTTTCCCCTTTATAAATAAAAGTGATGTAGCGCGGGAATAGTTATACACCGAATTATCTCTTTCTGTCCTCGGTAATTTGATATTCGCAAGAAGAAGACAAAGCCTGGTGTAACTAGTCGCCCGCGAATCCACGTTGATTAATAAGGGGATAATGTGCATACGCTGATTTCTTAACCATCACTGAACGGTGGTAGAGAGAAGCTGTATTAAACTGACTACAGCTCATACTAGGTGAAACAAAAAGGGTATACTATTTTTTTCAAAACTTAACTTTGTAACTCTAAATTATCAGCTTTGGAGGAAACTTGAAAAACAAAAGGTGTTATAGGAATATAGCTGTTGACATATTTCACAAGTCTACAAAACCTTTAGTACTTCAACTGTCCCACAAAGCCCATAGTTTTAGACTTACAAAGTAAAGTTGCAAAAAAATTGGTATACCCTTTTTGTTTCACCTTGTATACGGGAAGCGGTTCAATCAGGTTAGTACGTACCTCCCTCACACAGACGATTGGAGTAAAGTAGCGTTTCGTATGATGAGTGAGAGTACCGGAAGCCCAACCCCCCTTCCCTTCAGCTCCCTCTGTCCCACACCCCCCTTAAGGTGAAGGCGCCTGCCTAGCTCGCGAAATTAAAAATTTTCGAGCATTTTTATAGTTTATCCAAAATCTGAAAACATTTAAGACAACATTTTGTGATTTGCGACAAACACAGTATGCAGTGCGTTTATTAATACATTTATTTTACTCTAAATATTATCACGGTGGATATGATACTAGTTAATCACTAAATATACAAAAATTGCCAGATTATCTGGATAGCTGTCGTTCTTGAAATGTTTTAGAGTAAGTTGGATATTAAATGCACTGCACTCGGTCTTTGTCGCGAATTACAAAATGTGCCTTTTTTTATTATAAGATTTTGATAATTTTTTTAAAAACCTCAAAAAATTTGAACTTCGCGGGCTAGATGGGCGCTTTAGCCTTAAGATCAGCAAATTGCGAGCAATGCCTTTTTCTTGTTTATTTTGCATTGTCTTAAAAATCTGTACCTATGTAACTTCTAATGTCCACCGGCTTGCGCAAGTGTGCCCTCAATGGCAGTGCTTAGATATATCGAGTGTTATCAACATTAGGACACTTGCGGCGAGGGCTGGCCCTCGTATATATTTTATCGGCGTCCGTGCCCCGGTCACTGGCAGAATGTCGGACCTTTATGTCGGCTATTTTCCGGTCGAATGCACGGGAATTCCGTATTCGGATATACGCGATATTTTTACTGCGTCATTTTTTTTATATTGCGGGAATATCGTCGATATAATTTTATTTATTTAAATAAAAATCACGTATAGTAAAGAAATCAATTAAAATTATAACAAAATAAAACGTATTTTATGTTGCGTTTTAGTTAAATATGTACATTAAATAATTGCGTATTGTTATGGCTAGACGATTTAGATCTATGCGGTTAATACTTGCTTGAAAATGGCTTTCAGATGTAGATAATTAAAATACATAAGTGGCCAATAGAAAAAAAATATTATAGGCCAGAAAAACAAATCTCATGACATAAATCGTTATTTAAATTATTTATTTCGAATTAACACCAATTTCGTCATTGAGCAAAATATCCCTAAATAAATTCTTTGTATTTCACCTCCACATTATTATCTGCATTAAAACGTTTAAAGAGATTACTCATACGGGTTTATAGTTTGAGTTAAAAATAAACATGCATCGTAGTAAACACGGTTAGTTGAAATACAACATATATCAGAATAGATTAAGTTAGTTCAGCATCCTCGCCGCTGCCGCCGCGGGAGGAGTGAGTTTGAACTCGGGGGACTAATAAATATCAGTTCTCGCTGTATGCAGTCATTTAGGATTTCCAACTTAGAAGGATGGCTGTACCCGACAGAAATATTTGAGTATTAAGTAATCTTTTCCTAACTCTTTGTTGACCAAATCATTACTTAACTGTTATATTAGGATAGGATCGGAAATATTCTCGGCACAGAAAAGGACACCGATTGATTGGATTAGTAAATATTATGGAACGTTGTGTTTATTTGCTTTCAATCATATATATGTTATTCAAAAGGTTCAGTTCCCATTGGACAGAATTCCACTATGCAACGCTATGTTTTTCTGACCAATGCGCCCCTATAGATTTATGTCACTTTCATCAGACTCTACTTTCATATTTTCATGTACAGCAATGCAGCATAACACTGTATATAACACTGGTATCTACTCAATTTTGTGATACCAACTTCGCTTATCTATACCACGACCAACGAGAAGCAATACCAGGATGAGAAGATTATTTTAAAAATTCGTTATTTTAACGTTAAACAAAATACCGGTTTTAGACACAGAATAAACCAAAAATTTATAAAATTGGTACGCCAATGTGGACGATCCCGGCGGTGACCGATTTGAACTCGAACACTATTACCATTTCGTATCGTTTCTCGTTGACCGTGGTATAGTTCATGACTAGAATAATACAAATAGCATAATGTATCTGGTAAATGTTTAATTCTGAAAGTAAATGATTATGGACATTATGGAATTCAAATTTTACGGACTTTTAAAATTACCTCTTCTATCGTTGTAAGACACGATAACATTTTCTATAATATACCTATACCTGATACTCGTATCAGACGAATAAAAATGATTTCGAGCAGGGTGCGGGCGTGTAGATATAGGGCCGTCAAATACTGGCGCACCTAACATATTTCAAGCGGCGGTGGCCGGCGGCCGGTCAGTTTGAAAATGGCCCCTCCATGTCGACCATCATACACTTGGTTGCGTCCAAATCCCTACGCTCAGTATTGAGTTATATTCCATACTCAGCCAGGGATGGGAGTAAGGGAATTTCACTGAACAACACGGAGATTGGAAAATGTTGCCAGAGTCGCCAATCTTGTGTATTTTATTATTAAAAGTTATATAATAGCGTTCAAATGAGCTGAGCAGCGCTCTCTACCAATCAGTTTTGACCTTTGACCTTTAGGTACATATGATTGAAATTTGACGTCACAGTTGATCGCTTACGCGCGATTGCTGCAATTGGATGACTAGAGGCCACGGAACAATACCACCATGGGAGTCGGCTAACCAAGGGAAAGCAAGTCAGTTGTTTATACTAGCAGCTGCTTTACACAACACGACACTTATTTCAGAGGATCGGTGTACCTATATTTCAAGTAAGATAGATACGTAAGTAGATGGAAACAAGATTACAAAAATCCACTACGCCCATAAAGATCACAAGCAATAGGCCATTTCTCATACATTTTTATAGCACTTAATACATTTTTGTTTCACACGCCGACCTCCCTCCTTTTATCAGTGAAACAGAAGGCCCGATGTAAGTGGTCTACTTTGGGCTTATCTCAATTTTACGCCTTCACGACTGCGAAAGCGAAAGGAACATTTGATCTGTCCAGGGAGGGCGATAGCATCTACGAGCCGACATTAATGCGACAACCAGGAAAAGTAATATAATATATTTCACGATAAAATATAATGAGGTTTGTGTGAATAGGTTGTGTTGCTACTATCTACTTATACGACATTCAACGAGACTCGATAAAAAAATAATAAAACATTTTGCTTTAAATCGTGGTTTTTAATTTTAACGTTCCGCCTTCATTAATTTAAATTAACACGACGGTTTCCTTCACATATTGAACCGTTAATTTATGCCACGAATGTTGGCGAGCCCGGCAGTGACCGACTTGATCTCAAGCCATTATTACCACTTCGTATCGCTACAAAATTTCTGTAAGTTCCTGGAAATACCGAAATTGGTTGTTATTAATGGTCATAAATAAATGATTATTTAATTATAAGTTTTATTTTAAGGCTTGCAAGGTAAGTAGGCCGTATTCAATAAACTGCTTCTATAAACAAAATGAAAATAAAATGCGTATAAAGGTGTATTCACACGATCGATCGCACGAGCGTGCATCCGAAGCGATTGGAGCGGAAACATCCGGGGCACTGCACAGCGAATTTATCATACGGCACTGTGTACATACCCAACTTCCACTCAGCTATCACGGAATACGTGTTTACTAAGTGTTATTATTGAAAACTATGGACAGGTACCTATGTATAGGTACTTTAACATAAAGGTCGATTATAAAAAGAGTGAATAGGTATGAATAGGTATTTGTATGGAAAGTATTGTACCTAACTACCTACCTACTAATAATTAGGAAAGAAGTTTCAAAATATCTATTAATTTAACGTACATACATATAATCTAGATGAGTAATTTATCAACAAAAAATACGTATAAAAAATATATCGCCAGACTGACACTGTATGGCCGCAAGCTAAGCATCGCTTGTACCGTACAATGGAGTGGGAGCGATCCCAGTGACACCCAGACCGGTCAAATTACGACAAGGCAATTCCCGACGGGAATCGAACTCGCAACCATCCGGTGCAGTGAGTACGCTCAAACCACTGCGCCAAGCGGCCGTATAGGTGTAATGCGCTATCTGAAACAGTCACTAAACCGATAAAACTTTAGTTACGTTACCATGAAATTTCAAGTCGGAAAAAAGGAAATTTGAAACGCGGAAGGCTAATCAAATCGATCCTGTCATGTGGCTATTGTCCGTGGACGTATCGTTTGAACTACCTGAGAGCAAAAAGGGAAACAATGAAAAATGCGTCCACGTTTTGAAACACTCCGCCACCGCAAAGAGGAATTGAAATTAAATGTCAACCGACTGACTCCAATAAAAAACAATCAAGCATTTATTATTTTTTTACTTGACCGCTGTGCCCATTGCACACGTTCGGTTTACAATTCTTTGTTGTCTTGGTATCGGCCTGCCGGGATTGCTTGAACTGGCACGAGTACACATAGAATAATAAGTTTCGATTAAAATGATTCCTAAGTAAACCACGATTAAAGAGAAGCGATCCGAAATGGAAATAATGTTTAAGTTTAAGTCGGTCGTCACCGGGCTAGCCCAATTTCGTGTGGCCATTTTTAAAATTCATGGTTCATAGTTCATATGGTTTATAAAAATAAATGAAGATTTCAAGTTAAAAATCTACTATATAAAAATAAGTCGGGTTTTCCTTCCTGACGCTATAACTCCAGAACGCACGAACCGATTTCCACGGTTTTGCATTCGTTGAAAAGGTCTCGGGCTCCGTGAGGTTTATAGCAAAGAAAATTCAGGAAAAATTTCAACAGAAAAGCGCATTCCACGCGGACGGAGTCGCGGGGCACAGCTAGTCAAATTATAAAATTATCTCGTTGGCCGTGATTAGGTATATGAAATATCATTTTATTTTAAAAATAGTGGAGGTATTTTATGAAATTAATTATTTTTGATTTGCAACTTCTAAGTCTAATTTTTCTTAAAATCTACATCATTTTAATTTATTAACTCAAATTGTATGTTTCCGAAAATATAAATTAACGTCTCAAACAAATCGGTTGTTATGCATAACATCAGTACTTACTGTAAGTGATGTTATTTCAAATTCAACTCCTGTCCTTGATTGAAACATCGGCGGCGGGAGCGCTGAATAGAAAATCGGCGGTTAACTTTTGTTTCATCCACTCTAACGAGAACTTTGGCATATCACTTTTGTTTTCTTTGTTCACGTTTGATGCATTTCTTTTATACCCTACTGGTTTCTGTTACGTTTTAATATTGGGTTTATTTGCTTTAACATTTATTTTACTTACGTGTTGTCAATATTTTATTCTAGGTAAGTGGTGGTTTTAAAGTTATTTAATTTAGTATTTTTGTTTTACGAACCTATGAAAAAATGTGATATAGACAAACGCATATGGATCCAAGTGGAACCAACCTACATTCATTTGCGCTAGGGTTGGAGTTGTTTCTAGTTTTATAACTGCATTCAATTAACTACAGTTTTTTTTAATTCATTATATACCTACTAATGTAGAGAAGTATAGAGTCTATATATAGACGCCGTGAAGTAATTTGAAAATGTAAATCAATTACCGTAAAGCATAGAGCGGTAACAAAATGTTGTGAAAGAAAGTTTGCGAAATGAGGTGGTGAAAGTTGGTTGGAGGGTAATTTTTCTTCGGCCCGTCAACGTCAGAGGCGATATTTCACAAGTTTTATAGGGGGTCGCGCAGATACCGAGGAGCGCTGGGATTGGCGGGCCCTACTCCGGATGTTAAACCAGCGGAATGTATGTAGGTATACGCATTCACGATAAACGACAGGCCCAAAGCGTTTAGACTCATTTTTTATACTTGAATCTATATTATTTACAGCTTCAAACTTACAGCAATTTTTAATTTAAGTACTTACATATTTTGTGTCAAATAACCGTTAGTAAAGGTACAAGTGCTTCTCTCAACTGTGAAAGTAGTTCATGAATAGAAACGTTTGGTTAAACGTGAACGATCAACCCGGATTGAGATATTTCTAATTTTTCGGTCGACCTGCGCCGCAATACTGTAGCGCCGGCGGAATAGATAAAACAAACGAAAACAGACCGAAAAAAAGAACTCCCGCTGCCCGGCGAACAACGAAGTGTACCGGCTAATTGAAATCATTGATTCCGCTTCAAATATTTAACTAACCTCACCTCCACGACTTCTGATTGGATCTTCCAACTTTATCTTGTAGATGCATTTCATTAAAAAAACTCGTCTTACCATAATGGACAGTACTTTCGACTTTTTCAATATGCGAAAGAATATGCTGTCATAACAAAATTAATGAATTTATTCAAACTATTGTCTTTCATGAATTTAATGATTTCTTATGAGATCCCTCCTAAGGGCGCAGAAATGTCTATTAACTTACCACTATCATTAATAACTCGAACCTCTGCGTGGGGATTACTTGCAAGAAACTCTGGTTATTGTGCTTGTATAGGCCCTGACATTTGGACGATACCAGGAGATTTTATTCCCAGAATTATGAAATCTGTGGGTCGATCAAAAACTTTTACTTCAGGAAAATTTGCATGAAGTACCTACATAAGACTAAATTATTATTTCTACAGCTAAAAGTAACGAAGTCTCTCAAATATAAAACTTTATCTAAATTTATTATCGTAACTTACAACAAAATCAAGGTAATATATTAATTAGAGATTCACGATTTACTTTTCTTGCGAACCACTTTCAAAGGGGCAATTGCAAAAGAACTAGGAGATGGAGAAAATAATTAAAATCTGAAGGCGAAAAAAGATCCTCCAGCGGAGCAATATTGTCGACCACCTGCTCCACTGAGATAGGGATCATAATGTTAATTTAATTAAAGGACTAATCTAAATTGCAGACGACCCAACACTCCGACGGCCATTAAAAGGATATTTCGCCGGCGACACTAAGTTGGGGAAAGTCGCTGATTATAAATATCTTTGAAAACAAGTCAAGGGAGACGAGTTACAGTGGAAACATTAAGTAAGTACAAAAGTTCGGGCAGTGGGTACGATTTTTATTATTTAAATTGTGTAAGTCATGATACCGAATGGTAATGGCATTTTTATGCACGATTCGAGGCAAGAATAAGTGAATATTTAAATAAATATTTGTCATTGTAAAGAAGATCATGCTTACCAAGATGCCCATAAGACTATGAAGTAAGCCATGAAGAAGTATTATCATGCAACTATTAAGTATTATTTTTACATTGTAATTGTCTTTGTTTTTTTTTTCCCAAAACAAGTGTGGTGTCAGAGTAGGCCGTTATTTTTACAAAATAAATAAAGATATTTTGGACTTGGTATATTCTAGTCGCACACAGGAGGATATAACAGTCTAAGAACAAAGAAGAATAAAAGATGAATGAGTTGTGGATTCTACGTGTTATTAGAAACAATTTCGTCGAATGTACACAATCATAGTTAAAGAACGACTATATTTAATTAAAAGGCAAGTAGGATACTTATCTAAATTGCAGACGGCCAGTTTAAGTTTCATTAAAAGGGGTTCTCCATCTCTACACAAGGAAGAAAAAGTTTTGCAGCGATAAAGATGCCTTTCGTCTTGAAAGCAGACAAAACTTGTTGGGGCGGCGGGTGGAAAACAATTTATTATTTCCTTTGATAGCCAAGAATCTGAAAGGAATTTGCTAATTTAAATGGACAGTGTACGAATATTCGAGTTTTATTTGTTTATTTTTTATGCCGTGATCGACCGTATTGTTTTTGTATACCTCAAAAATCTTAGCATATACTTATAACTCAACATTTTATTTTTGAAATATTTTCGAAGCTTACCGTTGACTATTATTGAATCAGTTTGGTTATAAACAGTCGAAAGCCTGTTGGTATCGACCTGTACTTAATAAATTGAGTACAAACGACATCAATTCAAATGAGACGGTCCGGTCGGTTGCAGGCTGGCCGCCGCCGCCCGCCCAAATTATGTTCAATGGATAATTAATCGTCCCTGTCCTCATCGACAACAATAGCGGTATCGAGATCATCATTAAAAAGCTATAATACGGGTGCAATATTATTTTAATGACATTTCACGACTAATGATGCGATATTTTTCCACCCCGTTCGACCTTTCACTTACCAGCCAATAAAGGGTAGGTCCTTGCTTCTTTTTGCCCTTTAGCTGTTAAATGCTTCGTTTATTTAAATGCCCTTAATGTTTTCCTTTTAAAAAAAAATATTTATGTAATTGTTTAGTTATTTAAACATAGAAGGGAATTGGTCTAACCGTAAACATTTTGCTATTAATACTACCTAGAATGTTATTTTAACTTAATAGAAGGAAAAGAAGACTTTAGGGGTTTCAAAGTAACCGCAGCCTAAAATTATGACACGGAAAGTATTTTCCACTTTCTTGCGATTTCGTGTTCAACAAAAACATATAGGTACCTACTTGCACTTGTGGTGTTATTATTTTAATGGAAATGTAAAGGGAGGGGTCGCTCGCAATTAAAATTTTCCATTTTATTAAATTAACGAGCACAGGAAAGTACGACGAGTTGGTACTTCACTAACCTTTCGCTTGTGTAAATATAACCGTAGGTATTTCTATATTGACAAGTCTGCGGCAGTGAAATGAAATACATAATGATGTAATTTTAACGTCATTAACAACAATGATGTAACTTTAACGTCATAAACATTAACGTCATTACGCAACCGAGATATCGTATCATTAATAACATATCCATGACAAGTATTACTTTAATATTATAGATACCTTATTCAGTATATATGTATAAAAGTGAAGTTACCCGTGATTACCCGTAAATATGTACCTATTCACAAATAAGGTAGGCATATTAAAGTTAATGCTTCTGAGGGTTGGAGCTAAACAAGTGAAGCCCTTTAAGTCGCGAACAAATATATTGGCAACGATAAAAATACAAGGTTACCAGTGGCTTTTTTTTTTTGAACAAAGTCGACAAACAAACTTTCGAACTGCCCGATGTTAAGCAGTTACCGTAGCCTATAGATGCTTACATTACCAAAGACATTGCTCGCAGGTTGCCGAATGAGAACAGAAGGAGGAGAAATAAAGGCTTCAAGCTCTCTTACTCATCGTACGAAACGCGGCTATAATAACTGCTTAACGCCGATATTCTGTGAGAGGTTGGTACTACCCAGGTCGTGCCAGCTCGTATAAGGCTGTAGTCCATTCGCTGCACATTGGCTCAACCACCGTTTATCTCAACGCATTTGACTTTCAAATGGGTCTGCAGGTGAGGAGGCCATTGCGCTCAAATTCGTCCATGGTTTGGATTTACTAGTCCCAAATTAAATCTGGCGTCGCAACTTGCAATGGATATCTTGTTGATAGAGTGCCATAATAATATGATATGATACTATTAGGTATTGAAGCGAAGCTTCTATGCGGACGTTTGAGATGCTCGCCGCGCGGCCAATTCTATCTGTGCTAAGCGTCAGTAGCGTTACACGTCATATACCTATATAGGTATAGAGAGTGGCAGCTGCGGCGCGCTTAGTTCATACACTTTATACTATAAAGCTTCGCTTCATTAAAATAACATTTCTAAGGTCTGCAGTCGTATTGATAGGTATAATTCTTCTGTACGCTTGACACGCCGAAAAACTTAACCACGTGCGAGTTCATAGCTTTTTAAAACAAAGTAGTCAACTGGATTAGTAAACCCAAATCTGTTACTGTTCCATTTTATTAATTGTAGAACCAGTGGTCCCTACATTATACAAATCGAAAGTTCTTTGATAAATTGTTAAAAATCGTATTGCTAATAAAGTATTTAATAATATACCTAGCAGTTGTAAGCATTTCTCGCGAACGCCACGATTAAATTCTTTATTCTGTAAGTAGGTAGAGGGGAGAGGGAATCCCTCCACTTCATGTCTACATCCATGGTCATTATTCACCACCGTATATCACTTTGTAAGCTCCAGCACAATATTAAAGCTAATATACCAGTGTGTATCACAACATTGTACAATATTTATCGCGGGACGATCTATACATTTTTGTGTTAATAAGTGATGAATGACAAAGGGGTAATAAAATATGACAATTATTTTTCGGGTTTCATTGAAATAGTTACTGTACATACAATTTTACAATATTTTATGACCAAATGTATAAATAAATAATGACGGCCACTTTATGGAATGTACGTAGGTTTAGTTATAGGAAACTTCTATTTATAAAACAAGATAATTTGAAATTTATTCGAAAGTCCATAATTCGTTTACCGTCGCAACTTCCCCTAAAATCATTTATGAAGACGTTTCCCTACAAACGTTACCTTATAAATAAATAATATATTTTAATTAGTAATACATATTCTCACTCCTGTTTTCTTAGAACACATAAGCCGAGGTGTGCGTAGGTGACTTATCAAAGCAAATTGATAATTTTGGAAAAACATTTCAAAGAAACTGTCCATTTCCCAAAATGACAGCAAGCGCGGCCTATTTCTCAAGGTCTTGTTTCTGATACTCGCCGTTTGTTACATTCGTACCTAATATTATCATAATGGTATGGTATACCAGCTTCAGGAAAAAGTTCTACGTGTACGAACTTATTGTGTATGTTGTAAATTGTTGTACACCTAGCCGCTACAGACCAGCTGATTGATGGCTGTAATCTCCACGCTATAGAATTGTACGAAGACTGATAACCGCCTGGATGCTGGGGCTACATTGTTTGCGGTAGAAAGGAAGCCAACATATCGAGTTGGATTAAGGTAAGGCCGGCCCTCTTCTAACAAAATATATCATAATAACAATTTATTTATCAAACATCAAGTTAACAATTTCAAATTTAGATAACCCTAAATTTAAACATTGTTTGAATATGTATAGGAACGTGTTTTATTTATCTTTATTATCATATTTGAATATAATGTCGCTTTGGAAAACATTTTTGTATGATAATTCGAGTAAGTAGCAAAGTCGAAACCAGAAATAGATTCAGAGTCACATCGGCACAAGTCAATTTAAAGAGCGAATTCAATCAGTCCAAACAAGCAGAAAATCGAACCCCAAATCATCCAATCGTAGTAAATCTCAAATTCCGAGTACGCAGGCTAAGGAGCGGCCCGTCCCGGCAAGGCCCTGATTTAAATTGCAGATGGCCCTCGGGAACGAACGCCGACTCCCGCGATATGCTAATCATAGTCAAGCCAAGGATTATCCCTGTTTACACTCAACAAACTCAACTTAATTTCGCAACGACCGATGTCTTGTCCATATTTGTTGTTTGGTTTCAGACGTGGAGTGATAGAAATGCCCAATGATAAATACACGTGAAAGGTCGTGGAACCTTTGGCTAGCAGTGGTACGATCACTTAATAAAAAAGTGTGTAATGGTCATGGTTTGTAAGTTAGGCAGGTATGCCATGAATGAGGCCCGCATTACGTTGGTTTCCTTTCTGATAAACGTCAGTACCCGTCAGTCCCCGACTTCATCTAAACTTATGCGAAAACTTTCAGGATCTAAACTTATTGGAAAAAAGCAGCAAAACTATAAGGTTTTTGTGACTTAACAGAACTTAAAAATAAATAAAGGCCGCAATTTTTCCACAGCAGAAAAACTCTTTAAGGAGATTTTATTACAATATTCAATTACCAACTATGAATCCACGTCAGTTTAAGTTCTTGATGAAAACTTCACGACACCTCTAACGATGTCTTCTTCACTCAAAGTTCATCTTTTGGTTTGAAGCCGCCTTCTAGTCTAACTTTCACGCTCCTAAGCAGACTGAACTTTTTAAATCGTTTTGTCTTTTTTTTTGTTGTATCTAAATAGAGACAAAATACGATACCTATAACTTTATGGAAAATGCTCAATTATGTAATGGGTTAACATTAAATACAGTTATTTTTATTTGTGTTAAACATTTATCGTGCCCGGTTAATATCTAGACGGGCAATAAGCGCGCGTGAGGCATCGTAAACTCGACCTGAGGTGGCACTAATACGAATTTATGTCGACGGACCCGCGGCTCTCCGCTGCCAATATCGATCCCCTTCAGCTTATAAATGTTTCAATTTTCAATAATATCATGTTTTATATTACCTTCAAGGAAAAATAACTGTGTAAAAGGGAAATATTGAAACGAATTACAATAAAGTGGGGTGTCGATATTCCATTCATCATTTTTGACCTATCGTCACCCGATGCTGAGTGTTGGTCTCCTCCATAGCACTATTCCTTTCGATCCTGTGCCTTCCGAATCCCTGGATGCTTCTTCTTTCCTGCCGCGTTCACTAGATTGTTAGACCACCTCGCTGGTGGCTTGCCTACGCTTCTGCGTCCAGTACGAGGTCGCCAGTCGAGTGCTCTTTTTCCCATTGGTTGGCCATTATCGGCTTATATGGCCAGCCCTCTTCCATTGAGTAGACTTCATTTATTATAACCATTTCGAAAAGGATCTATGAGGATAAAGCTACGTTTTAATTATTAAAATGTAGGCTTATACAGGTTGAAACAGAAAGGGTATACTTATTTTTTCAAAACTATACTTTGTTGTTCTAAAACTGTCAGCTTTGGGGGAAATTTGAAAAACAAGGTATTATAGGAATACAGCCATTGACAGATTTCACAAGTCTACAAAACATTTAGTAGGTACTTAAACTGTCCCACAAAGCCGATAGTTTTATATTAACAAAGTAAAGTTGCAAAAAAATTAGTGTACCCTTTTTGTTTCACCTATTATAACATAAATCTTAGTTTTCGCTATGGACTGTGCAAGTGTAAATGAAAAGTAAAACTATTTAACAAGTTATTATAAGCCCCACTGCTCTAGACATAAGTCAGCTATTGGTATTGACATAATATTATAAGGGGCACGTAAGCTCGCTGGTACCGTTTAACTTATATATCGAGTTTGGGGAGGAAATCTCGAAAATTTACATGAGAAAGCGTCGTCGTGGGAAGAGCGCCGCGTTCCTAGAGATTCGTCGTCTTCTAACAAGGGAAGGGAATGTTTGAGGCATCCGACGCAGCCACGCGGAGTAGGTACGACTGGAATATTTGATTGAAACGTTGGACTATTTTAATATAAAATTTCACTTATTTCTGTTGATTAAATTCTAGTCGCTTTAAAAAACATGCATAAAAATAACCGATATATATTATACTATGGTTCTATTAATAGCACATAAGTAAAATACCTCGGGGTTTTATCTTTACGACAGCGTAGTCAGTGAACGGCGTGGGTTTTTTTTTAATCACAGCAAGATTACTATAGCCATTTGAGCAACTGTGCCCTAAAAACTAGTCATAATAAAACTTTTTCTATAAACTCACAATGTTCCCAAACCAGATAAAACACGCACCCCCCTCATTCCTCCATTCGCAGCTGACATTAAAAGATAAATACAGAGGCTGGAGTCCCACGTTGGGCGCCAAAGTTCGCGATATGTGGCCTGCCACATGAGTAGTAATTAACACCGCCTCGCCAGCCCCCCTCCTCTTCCACCCCCGCCGCCCTCACCCCCGCCACCCCCGCAACACTCAGTGGGGCACACCGATTGAATTAAACTTCAGCAGAGTTGTTGTGGTTTGTATCCGAGGTTGGTTTTGTCGCTCGCGTTTTCTGCAGCTGCGATTAAACGAGCAACACTTGTCCATCCTTTACTGGCGCCGCTAGTAATGTGTTTGAGTTTATTGGAAGTAATACTAGTTATGGCAGTGCATGGAAATGTAAAAAAGAAATTAAAAAACCCGACCGCATAAAAAGTAAATTTTAAATAATACTAAAAGGTATATCTCTTTAACAGGCGGGAGCCATTTTGGGAAAATTTACGTCGGTCTAGATTTTTAACGGGTCCCCCGTTATTAATACTGTTATAATGAATGTTTCCTTTAAACATTGTATTAGGTATTCAGATAGGAAATATAATAAAAGAAAACTTAGAGATAAAGCCAAATAGTATGAATACTCATTTCGAAAAAAAAATCTAATAATGATATGAAACTTTACTCCGTAACGCCTAATTAAAAACACTGTCACCTACTGCTTTAGCCAGCGCATGAGCTCAATGTCAACATTCGCAAAAGTTTTTCTCTTTGTACAATGAGCTTCAAAAACAAGAAGTGTAGAGCACTAGGTAGAGCCAGTAGGGGGAGGTACCGGAGGTGCAGGAGGAAGGGTGTGCCCACCTAGAGCACAATTAGCGCGCGCGACTCTACACGACTTGAGTTTTAACAACGCGTCGCCGAGCACTCGGCATCATTCACACGAGATGGGCCCACCTTGCGGGGTTCTTGTGTCCTACACACGTTAAAGGAAACTGTAACTATATTTGTTTCTAAGTGGGTTTCCAGGTAATGTCTGTGTGTTTTCGATTTAATTACGCGACAAGTTTAGCAATTAGACGCATTATTAGGTAAGTGTATGAAGCTTTCAGTTCTGTAATTTAAGCATTCTTCATTCAGAATACGGAATAGTGAAGAATATTGAATATTAAACTTTAAAGTGAATTTTGTCTCATCGCGGTATGGATACAGATCAGAACCCCGCACTTTTAAGTTTTGAAGATTAATGTTGTTTAATCATTTATTAATAGCATGTAAGAGAAGGACTACGTCGATACAGACTGGTAGAGGAAGAAGAGGACTCAATTAGGTCCATTACAAATCCTTTGTTGCGACAATATGTTGGCCCATTCATTACCGGGCGGAACTATAAACAAATTAATTTATCATGCCACGTGACCACATCGAAATCGCTACTGCCCGCGATACAGCAGATAACGAGAGATGAATTACCTAGAGGAGAGCCCTAAATCTTGCTGGTAATTAACACTAGTCGTGCTAACACAGTTTTAGATGTAATGTGTCTTCCGAAGACAGAGCGCTTAACTTTAATTATTTACGCGGCAATTAAAGTACTTAAAAAAATTATAGGAACACATTATTCTATTCTCCGCATACATTTTGCTTCCTTCTCCGCATACATGTGCAATAAACGGCTATATCGGGAAAACATAATTTGTGAATTTCAATTTATTTTTTGTGTTATTAATAATATAAATAAAATAAAAAAGGAAACGGCAAAGTAAAACAAGTCCCAAAATTAGCGACACACATATCGATAAAAATAATTCATATTCATTTAATCAATTTATATCAACACCGCTAAAACCGCGTCTTTATTAGACTAACTTTGTTTTTTATTTTTTAACCGCGTTCGATCGCGGCGGCAAATATAAACTGTGCATGCAGTCAGAGCGCAATAAAACTCTTAAATTAAAATCTCTCTGTGTATGGGATATGTTCCTATTTGCATCCCCGCACACAGGAAAAGTCTTTAACTTTTAATGAAAAGCGTATATTACGCGTCCACTTAGGCAACGGCTTTTTATTGGATTTGCAGCGTTTTTTTGCCGTATTCTATCCCCTTCTCGTAGTTAACATACCTTATCATGATCTGTCATCATCGTGAACCTACTTAATATAACAGATAATTTAGGTGTTAGAACTTGGCACCTAATTGGTGTTATCCTCTAGATTGTGTAATGAGCCATTGTCATTACACGAGAAAAGTACAGAGTAGTAGCGACAAAAACACAGACAAAAGTTCATTACTGCGTACCAGGGGATCATAACAACTCACTACCCACTTTTGTACATAGGAGCGTCGGTCGACAAGCGCCGAACGCGTGTAGCGCACTCTGGCGCCCACTCGACGTCTCTGGAACACTCTAAACTCCTTTATAAGCCGGCAAGGAACAGTCGGGAGACTCATTTCGACTCGCTACTTGCTCATTTGTACTTTAGTATTAAGAATAGTATCGTTCTCCTTTGTCGTTTCTTTAAAAACTGATTCTTGAAAATTTTACTGCATAAAATGTTTTTCGTTAGTTAATAAGTTGTCCGTTGCGTGATCAATGGATCGGTTCATTATTAGCTATAACGAGCCATTTAATATTCAATGTAGCAGAAAAATAATGTTGAAACGAACACGCACATCTAGCAAAATCGTTTAGTTTTAACGTTGGGGTCGGCGACTGTCGCTGCTGAAATCCGCCCACCTTATTACATATAAAACTTAAAATACTACCTACTGGCAAAAGGTAAGGTTTTCCCAAGATATCCATACCAACGTCATCTGCGTTCCTGGTATTCGTATATTGGAATCGCTGCGTTAGCATACAATATTTGAGCAAGACATGGAAATCCTCGCGGTGTATGAGTGTACCGCCCCACCCTGCCCCTTGCAAATACAATTTCGATACCGAATCGGCCCCGGAAGGGTTTGTTTGTGTATGCCACTCACGCATTTGATCTCTTGGTTACAAGTGTTTACTATTAACCGGTATCAACATTTATAAACTTTGATTAGGCACTGAACTCACAAATACCAGCGAATGTTATTTTGAGATAACACTGTAAAATGTATCACTGATTAATTTAAGTGGGCACACATCTTTTTTTGTCCCTGCTTGCCGGACCGTTGCCAGAGCGATGTCTCCTCTACCCCGAAACCTCACTGCGCTTAACGACCTCCTGGATTCAGACGCAAGTATAGATTTGTTTGCGGATGAATGGGTGAAGATTCTGTTGGTATATGCTTGAATTTCTGCGAGGTAGATGCATGATTGATTTCTATTTTTAATTTGATTATATGTTATATTGTATTATTACTGTAATTGGTCATTAAGACCATTCTATTAAAATGGAAATAAATAAATAGCATTGCTTCTGTCTTGCTTAATTTGAGTTAAGTAATATATTTATGAGAGTAAGTTGTAAAGCCTTATAAAAATAGTGTTCCCCTATTATAGTCCCAACTC
The DNA here is from genome assembly GCA_918843915.1 of Notodonta ziczac. NCBI lineage: Eukaryota > Metazoa > Arthropoda > Insecta > Lepidoptera > Notodontidae > Notodonta > Notodonta ziczac. The sequence continues at coordinate 7,171,528 of OU974047.1, forward strand.
TCACCCTACAAGGGATAGAACCTTAAGTAAATTTTAGCGACCTAATAAAAGTCAAAGACAATATTTTTCGCTTTGTTCTAACTGGTCGGTGCGGGGCCCGACTAGGCATACGAAACACGTACCCCTTCTATGTAGCCGGCCTATTTAACTATTAAACAGGCCACCCCCACCGAACTAACGTATTCATGACTTTGAGAATACCACCCTCTCATTTTACGAGCGGTGGTCGCAGTGAATCGGAAAGGTTACCTATTCGGACACCGACCTATGTGAAATATCACGACACCATATTATGCCAAGAAATTTAAAGGATCCACCGTTATAAGTTGTATTAAAAAGATACTTCAATTTGATTTATTTGTATATAATTATAGATCTTGTTATATGAACAAGAACGGTGGCAGATATATTCTGATCAGTTAGGTATGTTATTCACACCGTCATCACTGCATCGATGAAAAATCGTGAAACATTAAAACGCCACTGAGTAATATTGGAAATAATTCAATTCACGCGCGCATTAATTCGTGTCAAAAATTGTCAGAGCGCTTATCAACCACGCACGACCCGATACGACCCTTTCCCGTCATCCCTATCCACCTCGTTACGCGATTTCCGTTTTCGACCTTTAATATTTATATTTGGAACGAGTCGCCGACCAATTAGACGGCTCCGAATTCAAATTGGCAGTTCATGTTGACAGTTGCCAGGTGGCGCTCGCAAACGGTGCACGTCTCGGAAATCCAAATTTATATAAGCGTCCCTCGACATTTAATGACCCCCTTTGAAGTGTTAGAAAATGGCTGTAAAGCTATTTCGGAAGCCAACGTGACGACCGCGGCCGGCATTCGTGTCGAGACAGTCGAGATGAATGTTTCAATAACAGACCACAAACTGCTGTCAATCAAAGTGGTAACTGTTTACATTTGAAAGATCAATTATTCGCGAGAAATAATTTATAGCGGGTCAATATTAATACAGTCTTAGTTAATTCAACTTCCGCCCATCAAACAAAGGCTGCCCGTTATTTAGTTATTCGAAATCAAAGACATAATAATTAGGTATTGTTTCAATTTCGTTATTCAAAATACACGCATACGCGTTAATAACAATATATAGGCTAACGTGGCATCAACACCTGTATAAACCATGATTTCTAATACATGGTATTCTTGCTTCTAGATGTTATCAGTCTTCCGTGTTTATTATAAACAGAATGGACATACAATATTTTTTAATAAAGCAAAGAGTTTGAATAACTACAGTACACACGACATCTGTCTGCGGCTGGATTTATCTCGGGACAAATTGCAACGGCGTCTCGACGCGGCGGCGGTGGCGATGCGGCCCGGCCCGGGGGCCCGACGCTATCCTTTGTGCAAATGAGACACGTAACAACGGCGAAAACGCTACAACTAAATTAATAATGTTTGCACGTCTTAAATTTAGCAAATTGAATCCGAGACAGTGAGCATGTCACGATTTATGAAGCTATGTGTATTGTGTAAACAATGCGTGAACCCGTAATAATTCAAAGAAACAAGATGTTACGGTTGCTACGTTTTCATTATGTTTATCTGTAAACCTTTATGTCCTCTTCAAAGGAACACGTAATGTAGGATGTATAAGTTTAATTAAACTGGAAGTAGATGACAATTTCCTTATAACTCATCTGCTTCCATTAAAACATCTAAACCTCAATCGATGTCTGCAAACAAGGTACAAAGTCGCAAGACAACAAGTTGACACAATTTATCCCTTCAACTTGGTTTGTTTAAACGTTAATTATCGTTTTATTTATGTTGGAAATATTCTAATTCACCCCGGGAGCTAATACCCTGGCTGTTTGGCGAGACGAGACAAGACGCCGCCCGTCCCGACATCTGACAGGTGTCTTACGCGTGGTCGGATTTATCTTGAGATGAATTGCTCCATCCAGCTCTATTTTATAGTATCGTGTGGACCTCGCATGTCACCCGGATTACGCTTAGATTTAAATTTATTAGTAATCAAATTGGGTATGCGTTGAGTGACGTCAAAATGTTAATTTATGATGTGACATAGTTACTAAGATTTTTCAGTGACTAAGATAGAAAAAACATGAACATTCATTTAAATTCCGAAGGTTTTGTGATATACGTAGGTTTCCATTCGACATTTACATCTTATGCCTACTGCGGGACACTGTTCAGTTCTCCTTTGTTTTAAATATGCATCGCGGCGCGTCTACTCTCGAAAGTGTTTCAAAAGTGCCTTCACGTTTTTATTAATATTTAACTGGAAACTCCAATCGAGGCAAAATTCCTTTCGAGCGTGTGTCATTTGAAACCTTATACTTCTTTTTCACGATGTTAGGTGCATGTAATAAGTTATCTAGACTCTCAGAAAGTTCCGTAGATTGTCTAAGCACGAATTACGAGTTGAAAAATAATGTACAGTTTGTTACATATGTACCCTACATTAATAATTTTATTATTAAGTAACGCTATTTCTGCAACAGAAGATTTCACTTTGCTGATCTCCCTAATTTAACGGTATTTTGACACTAACAATGTAAAATTAACACCCGTCGGCTATCCCTCTAATTAAGACGAATATTTGTTCTAGATAGGTTTTATTATAGAAATAAGTGGTGATGATGTGATTGACCTTAAAATTAACATTATCAACAAAGGACCTATATCCAATTAGTGATTGACAAATTACAAAATATTAATTTGTTTGTTGACAATAAGTCAATCATTCGAACGAAATAAAGTCAATTTAATCGATAGTCAGTAATTAACATCGACAGCCCTGATTACTGCTGACAGTGTCAATACTAATTATGTTTGCGTTCCACCAGGTTGGCCCCTCGGAAATAAATAAAATAAATGTTGAAATATTTAATAATACCTCATTTTGTATTTTTGTTTTCATTAAATAAGATCCACCTGTTTCGGTTCAGAGCTTAATCTCCCTTATAAGTCTTGACAACCAACTTTCAACTTAAAATTAATGTAAATTAGGCAAACACCTATTGTATCGAATTATAAGTATTTCGATATTCTGTTCGCGTCTAAAAATAACACCATTTATGACATAAACATCCCCGTGTTGCGGCACCAATTTCAAATTGAATTTGTTTTGAAGGCTTTGAGACAACGCTTACACAAGTACACGTGTTAAATGGTTAATTATAGAATTAATTACATTTGTAACATTGTTGTGGGAGTAGCGCTATCTAGCGTTGACTAGTCGTAATAATGAATAAATATCGCCAGACTGTCAAACCAACCGTATGGTCCCAAACTAAGCAACGCTTGGACTATGGGTACCGTATAATTGACTAGGAGCGATCCCAGTGACACCCAGACCTGGGCAAATTACGAAACGGTCATTTCCGTAATTTGCCCCGGCGGGAATCAAGCTTGCAACCACCGTGTGCGGTAAGCCGAGCGGCCTACATAAACACTGTACCAAGCGGTCGTCAAAAGCGTTGTTTGCAAGTTTTGAATCTGTATGCCTTTAACGACAACGTCATTGTTCTAAGTAGTAGGTATCGTAATCGTTCGCGCCGGCCGTGTAATGTCTAGAAGGCGATACGAGGGCGGATGAATATCAGCAGATTATATAAAATGTCCGGCCAAAACTGTGCTTGTTTGAAACGGTATTATTGTAGTTTACTTTGACGGGTCAGTCCCAGTCAGTTGCTAACATCAAAATAAAGATTATCTTTTTCATTTTTATGCTGCTACCCTTATTAGGGCATTTATAGGATCTAGGACATATAGAAATGCTATGTTTTTTTGTGTTCGTAAGTAAAAAGTTTCAAAGTAACCTAAATAAGTTATACACTATATGCTTAATAGCGTCTGATTACGCGTGAAAGCCATATTAAAGAGCCAGCTCTCCGCAATAGACCATTAAATAAAGTAGAGCTAATGCGGTAATGCATACTCCGGGCAAGTGTAGAGTCGCGGCGCGCCCACGAGTAGCGAAAGATGCAATCTGCATACATTAGCCTAACGTCCTTTAGTTTTGACACCTGCTCTCTCCCTGCGAGTATGAAAATACGTTAGATGGATGGCACAAACATGTCAAGAGTAGAGGCAGTTGTTTCGAAGTTGGGAGTTGAAGAAAAGGTATTGCTTCCCCCGCGCGCAGTCTGACTGGGAAAGCTTTTTAACTAAGTGTTAAATTGTTGTTCTCAAGTATCGTTGGAGAAACATAAACATACTATACAAGCATTACTTGGTAGTGTAAAACACAGATGCAAGGTTCCTACATAAGAAAGAAAAACAAAACTGTAAAATGCTAGATGATAGTTTTAGTAAAAATATAATGCAAAAATGTTTTTTCATTACTCATACTCTGAAAGTAGGTCTGAAGTTGCCTGAGGAGCGGGTTGAAAGTAATACTTTTCCGGCCCGGGAGAATCGCTTTCAACTGACAGCTGTCAAATTATTTAAAAAAAAACTAGTTCCATTTTCACATTTCTATGGAACCATGTTCAAACTTTTTCTACAGTCACTCAATGACAGCACGATGTAAAATTGAAATAACATAAAGTTAAGTATTAATTAAATAATATATATTTTTAAATGACTTAATTATAATTTAGTTTCAACAATTTCTTTAAAATAACATAGATTTGGGCAAAATATTTAAAGAAGAAAATGAAAAATAATGGCGAAATAATTAAGTTGGCCGGCCAACGAAAAAAAAACAAAATAGGCGGCAATCCGATCTTTTTTTTTTCGAGTTGTAGAGTATTGTTCATACTTCCTTGTATTATTTATTTACCCAATATCTGTTTTTATTTTTACTTTCCTTGTATTCGTAATGAAAAGCACAGTGTTTACCTCGGGTGAAAGACTTATTTTGTCCCTCGAACTATTAGCGCCCTCGCTACGCTCGGGCGCCAAGCCCCGTCTCGGGACAAAATAATTTACTTTCACCACTCATGTAACAATGTACTATTTTTTATTTAGGTGTATTTTTAATCGTTTTCCATTTTAACAATTTGTTTCGTTATGAAAGGAATGCATTGCGAAGCATTTCTTTAATCTTAAACCCCATGTCCATCGTAAGATAGATACTACTAACATCATGATTTAATAATTTCGTATACATTGTAAACTCCATTAATTTCAAAGTAGTTACCACACCTTCAAGCGCAAAGCGGGCGTGCATTTAAGATAACCCTATTAATAAATGAAGTGTTGTTATGAACACTGCATACTAGACAATTTAGAGCGACATTATACTACCTGCCAGTGCACCGCTGCCATAAACTACTACCCCACTGTAGCAAACACCTTAAATACTTAACAGCTCTGTTACCGAGTCAAGTTTAAATGCTCGCAGACTCGCAGAGGTCGAGGGTTGTCACGTCGGAGCACATTTTAATAATGCACCCGCTCGTTTAGTATGAAAATTAGCTGCGAGCGAGTGGCGAGCGAGTGCCCTGCGCTTCATGCCGCCTGCTTTATTGATGGTACAGCTCGGTGTTGGCCGCAGTCACCTCTATCGAGCGCTGTTTGGGTAATTAATGCAATGTTTCACCTTGCCTGTGTTGAATGCGTAGTTCACGGTGAAAAGTATAACCCGATTGGCATATTTTTTTCAGAAAATACCATGTTATTTGTGTTTTTTGTGAGACTCAGAATGCATTATTTAATTCAACTTTGTTGTTTGATTTAGTTTGGTATGTTATATAATTTTCAGATCATGGACTAAACATGATACATTTAGGGACTTTCTTAATTTTATACTCATAGCAAAAATCACACCTTTAATGAAATAAATTACAACAACAATATCATGTTGGTACTAATCTTTAAGCTACTTGTTATAAGAATTACGACAGATAATATACTACTCTCGAAACTCTGACTAAATAAGTTTAGGCTCAATATGCCATAGTAGTATATTATCTGTCGTAATTCTTAAGAACAAATTCTTAAGAATTAATTCTTAAGAATTACGACAGCTAATATACTACTATGGCATATTGAGCCTCAACTTATTTAGTCAGAGTTTCGACAAAGGCTTTTAATCTTAATAACTCAACCGATTACTCCGTTAATTTCGAGATGCCTTGATTTCAACTACTATCATAATAACTTAGGCAAACTTAGAATAGGTACATAAGTACTCAATTCAATTCAATCTACAGAATCCGATCTGTAGGACTTTGATAAAGTTGATTTTATGATAAGCAATAAATTATATATTGTATAATTTCAAGGATATCTTAGTGTAAAGATGTCCTTTCAGACAATACGCGAGCGTTGTCACGTCCTTCTTCAACGGATATGAAGTTAATCTATTTCAATTCTTGTTTCCAATGTCTCGGCCCCCACATATCTCCTCGACGGATCTGCAACCAATCGCGAACAAGTACCTTCGCGCTAGCAAACCTGATACGTGACTTGATTTCCTACGGATAATCTTTGCTAAGTTGTTTTACAAAGAAAATGTAGGTACCGGTTACCAACACGTGTTGTGCCCCTAAAGCGCTAGTGTCGACGTAAAATACATTTACTACTGTATCTCATGTTCTTCTTGTAGTCAATAAACGTTTCTTTCTTTTTAAAATATTAGTCGTATGACATATTGTAAGTAAACTCTAGCGGTCAAACGAGGATCTAACCATTTGTCATTAAAATATTTGATTGTGACGCTGCTGACGACTTTAGCACGTATTAACTATAAAAGAGTATTGTTAATAATTAGTTATAGTTATAAAGAGTTTTGTAATAAAATTGTTTACATTTTATCTACGTAGATGGCCGAGGTTACTCAAATGAGAGTTCCAAATTAAAATCACTGTGCAAATAACAATTGGAAGTCCAAAAACATTATATGTAATACATTTGTTCGAAACTTTGTATAAAAGTGAAACCACATGTTTACATTGTAAATGTTATGTGCGGGCGGAGGGAGCGATGTTTAAAAGTCAACAGCACGGGGGCTTGAAATATTCACACAACTGGAAATTCAATTTGAAGTTTCCACCGCGAAAGTATTACGGTAGTTTAGTGTTCTATTATAATAACCGGGGAAGGCACCACGGGCCCGACCGGAGGACATACTTTTACTCAACTTCCTTATTAAACTTGACACCAACTGCGTACAAGTTGCTCGTTCATCAAGTTTTGTATCGGAGCTTTACGAGTTTAGTTATGTTTCATACAAGAATCTGCGGGGAATCAGCTTGTAATAGCCAATATATCTGTATTTTGTTTTTGTGACAGCAGATCTGCGTCTGATTACAGTGTAGCTTTTATATTATTCCTATAACATCGTTAGTTGATAGACGTAGTTCTCATAAATAATGTAGTCAGCCATTTTCTCCAGTTCTCCATCAGCCAGGAGCGTCGAAGCGATTACTTCGCATAAATCAAACAGATTTGAATGCGGACCGCCGCGTCGCGCGCCTGTTACCGATGTAGCGCCCATTATAGCTCATCCTTTTATTTTTTATATTCAATTTCCTACCGCTGATTCTCTGCTTTCTCCTCCTTAGTTGTATTTCCTACCTCGTACTTAACTCTGCGAACGCGAGCACCGTATAAAACACATCGTTCCGTTTATTTTGCAACGCGTCCAACACTCACATAAACATTCGCCCAAATTAAACATTCATGAGTTCAATTACCTTTAACATGCAAAGAGGGGGAACGTAATTTTAATTTTATAATACGCAGAGCAACCTTAAATTTAGCTGAAATATCTCAAAATATAGACAATTCAATGAGGGCACCAGTTATCCCGTACCATGTCGAAACCGTTACGCGCGCCGTTAGAAATTTTCCGGGTTCTTTAACGGGATTCATTCATAACTTACGGCCGAGTGGAGCCTTCGAATATTTCAAGCCGTAGAGGCCCCACCCCTATAAATTCCGCGCGTCGGGTTGCCAAATTAGGCGCGAGGAACGTAGACTTATTCCCCCCATTACCCGAGGCCACCCGAGTGAGACTTTTAAAGGAAACTTTCCACGTCCTGTCACAGGTGTTGTACTAATAAATAATTTTACCTGCATGCGTACAGCGCTCCTGCTTCCTTCGATGTGCAAATTATAATGTAACATGGTAAAAGTAACTGGTTTAAGTCAGTTTTGAATGTAAGTTCTAATTGTTGAAGTGCGAATGTAAAATCTCTATTCGTGATTTTTTTAAGGGTCATAGACTTAGCCTCCTTATTAATAAACGTGGATTAGCGGGCGAATAGTCACACATCGAATTATCTCTTTCTGTCACCAGTAATTTGACATTCGAAAGAAGAAGACAAAATATGGTGTAACTACACAACCGCTAATGCACGTTTATAGTGGTCGTATGCTCGATTAGCTACATCGAAAAAAAAAAAATTGTAGCTATTAAAATTACTTCATCAATTTCAGCTACTAAATCATTTTACGTGTCCTCTCTTAACTGAAACTGTTTCCCGGCAAAGTAGTGAAAAACTTGAACAATCCACGGTCCTAAAGCAATTATGTGGGTCGCATACTGTGCCGACCGTAGAACACATTCATACTAACAATCGAATCAACTTCCACCCAATTTACTTTATGTGTAACCCATTATTATAATTGCTACACTGTTACAAAGTTGGAAGGCAGTCTAAAGCCGACACACCGGCGTGAACTGAGGCGAACTGACTCAAATACAAATTATATTCAACTTTGTTCTTTTAACTTCAAATGAGTTTAAGTTCAGCGTTATGGAACCGTTTTCTTTTCCCTTAAAATATTTAAGTGTTTTTTTTTCTGCGATAGGTGTTTTAAATTTGATCTACTTTGACTACGCTGCACTCTCTCCATTAACATTTTAAAGGCTTAAGTTCAAATTTTCATGCAAATGTTCAAAGTTCAAAAAAAAAGTGTAATTGTCAAAAATCGCAAATGAAAATTGAAAATCGAATCCCTGCACGTAAAAAAAATCTACAATGTTAAACCGGATCTGCCTTAGTTTGGCCCGCGGTTACGTTCTAATCTGTATATTTTCGAATTTCACAGGTAGCATGCGGAGACACAATGACAGTGTTTCGATAACAGCACTGCTTTTACGCACAATAATATACCGATATATTTATTTGTTTATCGGGGAAGCATTCCTATTGGCCAATTTCATATTTCATCGAAATGTGGTATTTTCAGAATCTGATGTAATGAAAACAAAAAAGACCGGATGGAAATCAATTGAAGTGCAAATCAATATCAATATTTGGCGTCCCAACCGTCATCGGGAATAATCGGGATAACAACGGGTCGTCGCCGCAATGACCGATAGTTTGGCGACGTGTAATGCCAATGGTCGGACGTTTGGTGAATTTAATTTTATACCAAATAAACGTATATATATATTAATTCATGGTAGACACCGCCGCGCCCGCAAAAGGCATTGTAGTGTCAGCTACTTTAAAACATAAAAATTAAAGAATTATATTGAACATATGATTCGCACATAGATTTCGAAAAAACGTTTGGCCCCGGACTCTTGCAGGACGCCTGCTTAATAACCAATCGGCTATCACTGATAATTTTTAAAACATAAGTCTGAATAATAGAGAAATATTTCAGGGATACAATTTCACTGTGCTCAAATGGCTTGAACAATAATTGTTCTACTATTAACATTATTAATTCAATAAGAAGCCTGTCATAAACTTACACAAGGTATAGGCACTAAATGGAGACGAAGCGCGACACACGCTCGAGCGACACATAAAACTTACCATTTGTTAGACGACGAAACAGTACAATTGAATTAATTCAATCGCTAACTTTGTATTCGATTCAACCTTAAAGACAATTGTTTCTGTTCATGTTACCGAAATAAAGGAAGCCTCGAAGGGTTAAGCCAACGATGCCGGCATGATTGATGGCCACGCTCGATTGTAACAGCTACGCTATTTGTTAACTTGATTCATTAATTAATCCAATGAAATAAAATGCTTTTCGGGCAATTCCGATTATTAAACCGCAACCTTTTTTTTTAATTCGAGGCGAATAATATATCTACGCTGACGTAACATCCACATGATCCCATGCAAATAAGGGTAACACACTGAGCACATAAAAAAAATCTAGAGCGTGAAAATTTCCTTAAAACCATTCCCACCCCTATAAATAAATAGGTATAAAGTCCTAATTCGAGCGGCACATCAAGCATCCACATTGAGTCATATCTCGTCCAATTAACGTCTGCTTGTTTTGCATTTCCCCTGCATCTGGGAAGTGAGGGCGGTAATAAAACGGTCGCAACAATGCGGATCACGTGACGCCGGAATTATCTCGCGGAGGCAGCGACGATCAATTACACTGACAACCAGCACGTGGAAAAAGGGACCACGGCCCCCGCGAAGGCTTTTATTCCAACATTTTTAACAAATTCAGACCTTAACCTGTACAACTTTAAACATATTTTTCTGTAAAGGCAGATGTGGTAGTAATCGTAAGACCAATTAGGCGTAGCGGAGCCTACGAGAGTCGTTCCGTTTCCCGCTTAAAGACTCAACCTCTGCCTTTATTACTGGTGGATTGTCGTCCTTATCGTGTTTAGTTTTTATGGACTCGATATTCTTTTGACTTATTACGCAGTCCACCTTTGGGCGAAAGTCTTCAAAATAATATTACTATATTGAGGATTTGTTTTATTTGATCATTTGTTTTATCATTGGATTTGTTTTATCATGACGAGCTATACCGATCACACAAACTTTTGTGACTTATATGTGTGCCCAATCATAATAGATAATAAAGCCATATGATCGCAAAAATACCACAAATAGTTTGTGAGCACTTGAAGATACCCAATTATCGAATTACTTGTAACGATATCAATTATTTGCGAAAATGACCCTTAGGATACATTATTATGTCGTCACACAATGCTTCTAAAAGACTGTGTTAATCATGCTAACCTCACCTGACATGTAAAACGAGTATTTATTCTAAAAACATAGGGACGATTAGGTGGTTCTTTCCCATAGATTAATCCTTTTGTGCTCCAAATCACAGCTTCCGCGTTCGATCATTGTGTATCTCTAGTCACGCAAAGTCTCCATTTAGAACCTTATGTACGAACCGGCACATGTGTGTAGGTACATAAATCTTCGCGAACAGAAGCAATATATCGCGGTAGGTACTCCCACACGTCTTGTAATCTTCGCAGTACCAAATGAAATACTAATTGTATACGGAGAACATGTTAAATGGTCCCCGCAAGTTGTTGTGCGCTGTCAAGGGAGTCAATAGCGAGCACTGTTTATGACTGTTAATTTGATTCCTTTAATTATATACGCAAATTAGTCTTGAATATTTGTTTAGTTTCAGTGTTGGAATGGAATAAACGGTTAATAAAGCTACCTAACACCGATCTGAAGTTTTCCAAATTACGACAATCCTAGGCTCAATTCACGCTGAGATTGCAGGGAACCGCTGGCATCCCGGCGTGAATTGAGCCTTAGGTGATTGAAGTGTATTCACAAATTATTTTATATCTAATCACGGATATGCATGTAAATAAGGAGCCTACCTATATCATGTCTTTTTCTTTGGTTATAATATATATTTAAGGATCCATTACCTAAACCCAATTATCTACCTTTCCATAAATTACACGTAAATAATTATTAAGTCATGATTTTTATCTGAGACAATTAATTTTACGGGTAAATTTGAGTAATCGTAGTATCGAACTCAGTAACATTACCGCGCCGCATCCGCAACCCGCAGTTGTACACGGGGCGGATAATAAAACAGCGCAAGCGATAGGACGGGATCGAGCCGGAACAAAATTATCTCGTAGAGACGATGTAGATCAATTAAACGGGAGGGAATTAGAGCTGGCGAACCCACTGCCGCGTCACCGGTTATAAGGGAGAGATTATACCTACTTAGCTACCTACTAAGGTTCGGGTTTTTGATATTGGTGTTTTAAAAACAAGAATTTACGAAAATGTAATGTTTGACGACCGCTTGGCGCAGTGGTTCGAGCGTAGGCCGCTCGGCTTACTGGCCACTGCACATGGTGATTGCGGTTTCGATTCTCGCCGAGGCAAATTTCGGAAATGGCCTTTTCGTTATTTGCCCAGGTCTGGGTGTAATTGGGATCGCCCCCAGTCCATTGTACGGTACCCAAGTACAAGCGTTGCTTAGTTTGGGACCATGCAGTTGGTGTGTCATTCTGGCGATATTTATTTATTATTATTATATTTTCTATCATTTCATGTTTTATACCCGCTACGCATTCCTGTAAGCCAGGAACGACAAAGGTGCCCTATTTTACTGATTACGTGTTTCAATTCAAACTTTGTTTACCACAATGGGCATATCTGAATGACCCTAAAAAGGGGCCTTATGATAACGCGAGGGTAGGTGATGGTTGGATGATCCTGGTGAGTAACAATTATTTGACTTTTGAACCTTATGATTCCTAAAAGTCGATTCCAGAAATATTGTTTTATTAATAATATACCAATTAGTTATTTCGAATGTCGGTAATCACCAAAAATTTTCCATAATTAAACATCAGTTCACTCATTTGAAATTGAACGTCCGCTGATTTTATTTTTCAATACAAATAATTTTCATAAATATGTAATTCAGCGATTTCAATATTTCAGAGACGCGATGAGTTCACTGACATTTTATTTATCATTCAGTGAACAATCGTATTGATTGAGCGATATTTAATGTAATGTTTTATAAATATTATCTAGACATTATCCCTGGAGGCAAGTTCAAGAAATGATTAATGACAATATTTGGATGCGGCTTTCCCAAAAGATTCCAAACATTATCACAACTGTTTATGATAATAATAATAATAATTTAGCCCTTTTGATTCGTTAAGCACGCGTCTTGCGGGCACCAGGTCCCGGGTTCAAACCCCGGCTCGCACGGGGTGTTTCTAAAATGTATGTGCAAATCATAATTTCTACATGATTATCACTTGCTTACGGTGAAGAAAAACATCGTGAGGAAACCCTCATGTCTTAGAAAATCTAACCAACTTTTGATAGACATGTGGAATCCGCCAACTCACACCAGGCCAGCGTGGTGGATTACAGCCTGAATCCCTCTTGTAGTGAGGGGAGGTCCGTGCCTAGGAGTGGGACGTCAAAACGGCTAAATTATTTATTACATACCTATTATAAAGTATTATCTATATTGGACACATAATTATGCAATTTTTTTTGTTGTAAATCGAAAAGTATAGGCTTATTATTCATTTTTTTAAGAATTAAACATGGTGTTTACTTATACAATCTTTGGACATCTATATCCATATAACACCATTTGTTCTTTAATTTTTCCCCGAAACCGATAGTTTGAAATAAATTGAATACCTACCCTTTCTGTTTCACCGTGTATTTACGTTCTATGAAACACTTACTTGCTTCACTAAGCAAAACTATGGAATGACACGTGTTCCAAGTATTTAGACCTCGGAGGATGATAGTCGCTAATCCGTGGAAGACCCACTTAATTAAAAATAATTGTTTAAATGGAAACTGCGGTGCTGTAGTTCCATTAAATACTTTTTATACCATACCACGATGCATAGGGGAGACCGTGACAAGACGCAGGCGAAATACTAAAGTGTCGCGATTACGAGCCACGGCCGACCCCACCTGCCATTAAGAATTCAGCAAACGAATAGGGGGACATCGAATCGACAGAACTGAGCCCGCCTCATCTTTTCTTACATCGTGTATTCACCATCCCCGAAGACAGATATTTTAATATTTTCCCCGGCTCCGGGGAGAGGACCGCTGTTATGATGTACAACTCGCCGAATACACATTTTTTCAGTGCAAACATAGAATATTCCTCTTTCATTTCTTTTTGGCACATAACTTTGTGTAAACGACGCTGAGTTATATGAAAATCTTTTATGAATGAGATTTTTCGAGGCGCGACGCCCCGGCGGACTGACGGCCAGCAAGGCAGCACGGGAAATATGCTACAGTAACTCACCCATGCGATCCTTAAATACAGTAAATATTACCTGAAACAGAAACAAAAGTTAATGTATTATCCTCTTTTAGGAAACGTTATCTAAATCTTATAAATAACAAATTATATTGGGTTTGTTTAGGTTCTAAACATTGGTGACAATTAATTTGGCATAAACTACAATAAAATAACCTAAAATATACTATAGTGCTCTCAAATACTGTTTGCTACGGTTAGTCCACTGAACTAAATTTGACACAGCTAAAGCAAATCCCGTTTTGCTCATACGTTACGGGCAAGATAAGGACGGAAATAAATTTAATTTAGTCCAGTTTCATACATTAATAAATAAATATCGCTAGACAAACACCAACTTTATAGTTCCGAAGTAACTAAGCAATGATTTTACTATGGGTACCGTATAATGTAATGGGGGCGATCACAGTAACACAAAGATCTTCCAAAATTTGCTCGGACGGGAATTTAACCTGTAACCACATTACAGTGACACGAGCGGCCTACGCTCGAGCCACTGCGCCAAACGGTAATTTCCAAAATCAAAAGAATCATCCTTTATCCATTTGAAATTGAACACAAATAGTAGGTATAAAGGTATATATTGCAGCATCCTTAAAGCCATATGTGGTATAATAATTATAATTCAGATACGGAGAGGCAGTTAATAGCACTCTGTCAACCGCATGACTAATGGAGTTCAAACCTTATGACCCATGACGCTTCATTGAACCCGTCATATCGGACCTCCTCATACGTGCGGGTCAAGTGGTTTAATTGTCTGCGGCCATGTCTCACTACTCACGGCACTACAACGAACATCCTAACTGCGTACCTACTGAACAGTTCATGATTAAGTATATGACTAATTAAAAGTCAAGTGAAAATGTATTTATGTTAGATTTCTCGGAACTAGATTATGATTTTGATTTGTGTGTGCGATAACTTAGCTATCAATAGCTCGGTGTAATTGTACCTGAATAGGAAAAAAATATCCGCCAACCCGCACTGGGCCAGCGTGGTGGATTACGGCCTGAATCCCCCTTGTAGTGAGAGGAGGCCCGTGCCAAGGAGTGGGACGTCAAAAGGGCTAAAATATTATTATTATATACTAGCTGTGCCCCCCGACTTCGTCCGCGTAGTATTTAACGTAACAAAAATTTCGGGATTATCGGGATAAAAAGTATCCTATATGTTAATCCCGGTTATAAACTATCTGTGTTCCAAATTTCATCCAAATCCGTTCAGTAGTTTTTGCGTGAAGGAGTAACAAACATACATACATACATACATCCACACTCACAAACTTTCACATTTATAATATTAGTAGGATTATAGGAAAAAAATATGGTATAATATGGTAAAATGCAGGTAATGCAGTTCCAGGCAGCACGGGGCATAGTCAATTTTGTGAGTGACGTATGTACAAGCATTTACCTGCCTGCGTATATTCTGCTCTGTGACTTGTTGTAGCACCGTCACTAATATCTCCGCGACGCATGCTCATGGAGATATGCTGTCATATGGCAATGAAACGCTGACGTTTGTTTAGTTAGAAAAATCTGGTCACTTAGGGCAGACGCTCGTTATTTATGTCTGCGTTAACAGGGATACGTCTGTTCAGCATACGCTTATCCTTATCAAGTTTTTTTGCTTCATGTACACCTAGTTAGCGGTCGATTTTTTTTTTATTTCTTTTGCCCAATTTGACAAAAAATGAATATAAAAAAAAGATATTGTAAATAATAAAGCTACGTGTTGCCATATATTACGGGACGCATGAGTTATATACTTAGTAATATATAAAACTTTTCCCATCTCATGAAACACACAATATTCGAGAACGGCGACAAAGGTCAAAGTGTAAAATTGGACGAAATTGATGTTACTTTCGGCGAGTGGACATTTCATTCCCGAGATTGAAGGGTCATGGTGTTTCCTCGCATCTAAATCATTTTTGCTTTACAAAAAGAAACACCGTTACCCGGGACTAAAGTTATTTTACAACAACAATGAGAAAATTGACGACAAAAAACGACCTACATGATGCGGTGTCAACAAAGATAATATATATCGCCGTATCAGGGCGCCTCCATCGCTATTGTTGTCCCTAAACGCGGCCATGATCCCGGGATCGGCGGGCCGGACTCGTTTGTCCCGGGATATCCTTCGGCAAACATCGACGAACCCCCAGATTCAGTAGACCTTTACAAGTGCTTTGTTGAGTCGTTCGAGAGATATAAAAATATAAATATAAACATATCTCTCGCACCGTATTCGCACTAGTGTTATATTGGAGATTATTTATTGTTTCAACGCGGGATAATCTCGTATCTCTGTTGTGACGACATGGTACTACAGCCGTCTCTTGTTTCCACTGATTGGTTTAACGTCGAAATGGGGGATGTTTTCATTATTTGCGGATTTTGTTAAGCTTTATTACATTACACGTAGGCGTATACAGAATCAAAATATTATGTTACAATATTTACAGCGTTGAGGTTTCACAGCAACAGTAACAGTACTGTTACATATATAACATAGATGAAATGTATTAAACCTTTAACGCTAACTTATGAACAAAAGGCTGTATCAATTTAAATAGGTACTTACTACTATGTATTATAATGTCTATTAAAAATCACACATGCCAGATATATACGACATCGTACCACCTAACGTATATATTCTCTTCCCGTGACGGTTAGGTCCCGGGTTTGGCCCATGACTACGTCATCGGCGGAGATGCGATTAATGTGGTCCATATTTATTTATTAACGTGACAGTAGTCTCGCCATCGTGGGAAGAGAATAGGTACCAAACGTAGCATATTATTGTACCAAGACCAATCTAACATCATACAGAATTGATGTTCTCAAAACACTTGACAAGAGCCCGTCGATTTGTCGAGGAGAGCAGAAAAAGAAGACAGCGCCAACTTTGCACGGAAACATCCAATAAAACGAAGTGCGCCATACTAGAGCGCCGAGCCGATGCAAGGAAAAAGTTCCCTAAAGACGACAAGTTGAACGACAAATCGGTCTACTACTCGCCCATTCCAAAACCATGTCGACACAACTTCGATGGTAAGGGGCAATAGATTGTTATTGAGCACAAAGTACTGGTCATAGTCCATTCAAGGTGCTAATTTAATGCGCCTAGTTTTCACAGGAAGCTTAGAATTCATGGAAAGTTTGTAGTGCAAAAAAGTTCTGCCCGAACTACACATTGGTTCACCGGTCGCCAAATTCCCGCAGCCTGTCGAGTGTCGACACAACTTCGATATTAGTTCGCGCGTGATCGATTTTGCAGCCAGTTTGACAGTTGCGATGCTGACAGATGACGCGGGCCGCCATATCGAGCCGGTGATTTGTCTTCAACTTAAGGTGAAGGCGCTTGTCTAGCCTGCGAAATTCAAAATTTTCGAGTATTTTATAGTTTATCAAAAATCTGAAAACATTTAAGATAACATTTTGTGATTTGCGACAAACACAGTATGCAGTGCGTTAATTAATACCATTTATTTTACTCTAAATATTATCACGGTGGATATGATACTAGTAAATAACTAAATATACAAAAATTGCCAGATTATCTGGATAGCTGTCGTTCTTGAAATGTTTTAGAGTAAGTTGGATATATTAATAAATGCACTGCACACGGTCTTTGTCGCGAATTAGAAAATGTGCCTTTTATTATTGTCATATTTTGAAAATATTCTAAAAAACCTCAAAAAATTTGAACTTCGCGGGCTAGATGGGCGCTTTAGCCTTAACCTAAAGACAGTTGTTTTCATAGTGCTAACCTACAGATCACTTACGAAGGTTGGGAACTTTATGTATTTTCCATTTTATTATGACTATGTCACACGTTAAATTGACGAGCAGTAGGTAGGTACCATTCAAGGTCAATCACTTCGACTTGTTTCGGAATATAAACTCTGACAATTCAGGCTGTACCAAATACTTACCTTAAAAAAATTACGCTACTGGCAAGACAAAACTCATTATTTCTTTACATGTGTAGGTCTTATTTTAATAATGCACGATATTTAAGTGGCACATTGGGACTAAACGCGAGTGACGCACAAAAATTACTTTAAAAGAAGTAATTTTTCATTCGTTATTATATTATGATTATGTTGAAGTTAATGAACCTTGCCTTGATAGGCATTGTGACCATTGAATTCAATTTCAGTTTTGCACCCCAGTTTGCATACCAGTAATCGACATAAAAATTGATAGATGAAGGAACACTTGCGACTCATATAATTATAATGTTCACTGCATATTAACTATACCTACGTCAGCTTACCAGTCGGTCAATTCTCATAGTCAGCCGACGAATCCTTCCATATTACTTCGCTCGGGATCAATTCAACAGTTCCAAGACCGCTGAACTTCACTGATACAGAATACGTATGTAATATTTTCCTACGATAGGTGGGTATCATAATTTCGACATTCATGAATTTCACTACCAGGACACGCACATGCACACACGCACGCACTATAAATAAATAACCTCGATCATAATAAACGTTGCTAAAGAAAACAATTCAAAGGAATTTTAAATAAATAAACCATGTCTTTGTTTATTTATGTCCTTGAGCTAACATTAATCGATCGAGTGAACCATTTTCATGAGAGAAAAACACCTGTGACGCTGTTCCTACGAAATACTTATAATCTATTATTTTGTGTCGGTAGCGACAAGCTTTTCTGGGCTGCTTGGCGCCCAGGAAAGTGTTAAACGCCTCCCTGTCATTTCTGTGATTAATTTGTGTCGGGTCTGTCGCGTTAATGCGCTAAAATAATTTAGTGGGCGCGGCGTTGTTTATTTATAGTCAGACGTCGTGGTTAACGTTTGGCATACGATTTATTGTTAATCCGACGGTAATGGGTATTACCGCAGTTACAGCCTATTGATTTCGCATTAGACGTAGATTGCAATCTAACCGTTTACGACCGATACAATCACCGGCGCGTTAAGTTAAGATGTCACATTGACCCCATATGAAATCTTTCCTAGACTCCTATTGGTTATAAAACCAACAGTCTGAATGGATCCTTGATTGCTTGTCATGTTATTACACTCTCTATTGGTTAGAAGAATTCTTGAATTTCGTCTGGTAACCTGGAATATTGTGTACCTAAACTACTGTGTCAAATTGACGCTTAAGAGTACAGACATACTTATTTAATGACTAGCTGTGCCCCCCGACTTCGTCCGCGTAGTATTTAACGTAACAAAAATTTCGGGATTCTCGGGATAAAAAGTATCCTATATGTTAATCCCGGTTATAAACTATCTGTGTTCCAAATTTCATCCAAATCCGTTAAATAGTTTTTGCCAAAGGAGTAACAAACATACATAGTACATACATACATCACACTCACAAACTTTCACATTTATAATATTAGTAGGATATTTGTAGATTATGTTGTAATTTTATAAAACATATATGATAATTATGTATAATATATATATATAATTATATATTTCATGTTTGACGAATTATGCTCAAGTCCTACATAGTATAATGTATTTAAGGGATACGAAAATCTTAGTTTGAGAATTTAATTTTCAATTGTAAACTCGAAGTTGATATAACACACCAATAGTGATTAGCTTCGTGTTCAATGTTTGTGTATGCAAATAATTCTGATTACAACTTTGTTTGTTTAGGCGCTATTACTGTAGCGCCCGACAATACCTCGGTTCACTCAATACAATCGGATAGACAATAGAATATATTTTACATTAGGCTTCATAGATTATGATAATTAAGTGGACGCTATGTCAACGCAGGCGTGTTTACGTAGGCGTAGGTAGTACGAGCAAGGCAAGGTTAAAACTTTATTGAAATTCGTAAAATTTAATTGCTGCAAATCATTAAACAAATCGATCTACAAAAGGGTTTACTTTCGCAAGTAGAGTTGGCTTCTTCATTATTAAATACTTATCAAGATTAATAATGAAGCAATTACAATCTTTAATGTCGCATGTTAAGCTAAATTCGTAAACTTTAACTCTACATAATGAGATCAGTTACAAGCCAACTTTAATCTTGTTGAAGGCCGGAAATAAAATGTAGATAACATCGGTTCGGAAATAAAATTTTAAGAAGACTAGGTACAAAATGGTCACGTTAAGAATGAAGTTTGGGGCCTATCGCAACGATTTTTATTATCCGTTGCTGTAGTAGGTTTAGCTACATTTTCCAATAGGTAACCTACCTCTGTCTAGATCCAAATTTAGTTTTGCTTACTTATACTTATATTAATCAAATCAATAACTCGATATTATGTACCTCCTCTCCGAAATTTACTAAATAACTTAATAAAACCCCATTATTAAGTACCGCGCAAAAGCCACTCCGATTTCAACCAACCATAATTAAAGTCTCGATAAGAACAAACTTGGGTCGCTCCAGCGTCACGCAACAGCCAACTTGAAGTGAGAAGCCGCCAGGAATACTATGTAACTTGTCGGATTCCAACGTAGCTCGCCCCAATCGGCCGACTTGGCTCAAACTTTTCATACAACAGATCGGGGGGAGCAACAATCCTACGCGAAACAAAAGAGGCTCTTCGCAATACTTATACACTGGCGTTCAGATTCAAGGGTAGGCAGGCATATCGATTAGATGTATTTTTAAATTACACCAGTTTTACATTATTTTTGTACGATAAAATATTACCAATTTTTTTTTGTATTTCTTAGATTTGTGATAAGAAATTATAATTTATGGGACCTAAATGCAAACTGATGACATTTTAGTACATACCACAAAATATGAATTCTCAACGATAAGCAATTTTTGTAAATCCAACAAATAACATTTGCGTACCGCCTCTCTTTCCTATAATAATTGCACTAGAATGATGTAAGTATCTAGATACTATACCATTCGTATACGAATATTAGTAGCTATAGCAACAATATCTAGAGAATAATAATTTAATTTAATTTGACATAGCACTGTTTAATTACCCGCAAGTGTACGCCGAAAACTTGAGTGCTGTCATCATTTAAGATTAGTTTCGTATAAAGCAGCCGCTATTAAAAGAGCATCAAGTTTAATTTTAATAGCATTAAGAGGGTGCCGAGAGCCTCTGGAGCGTAAAGTGTTTCATTTGGCTGGGTTATATTTGGCTTTAGCGATACCGTACACACGTGACCGAGCACCTTAAGAGCTCCTGAGAAAAGCCAAGGTTTAACTGCGTCTACCGCATATAATGTACATAATATGAGAGAGCGCGTAAATTGTTGTAAGCGTAACAAGTTTAATTCGAGTTTGTGGCCACAGGTGCTTTCATGTTCGTGTTTCTGTCACACACAGTCCCTTCATCTTCGCCTCGTTTGGTAGGTAGGTGCTTCGGGTAATTTCTTACCGGAGCGCCTTTAGGGTGTCATTACATTCCGGCGCGTGTGTGATTAACTGTATTTATATTGTTGGAATTTCCTTTGTTACGAAGAGTAGTCTTGTTATTCGCGCCCCTCGTCCTCTCGTCTCTGAGAGCCACAAGAGCCAGCTTACGTCGGATTTGCGCGATCGATGATTGTGAAAATGTACGGTATTGCATTGGCTTGTGTGAAACACGCAATTGGGAAGTGGGAATTTTTAAACTAGGAACAGTGAAGGTGGTACCTTTTGGAAACGTTTTTATTCAAATTATATAAACATAAGTGTTTTGCATTAAGATTTGTACTTTCTTTGAATATATCTATATCAATTTTCCATCTGCATATATATTTTCGAATTGTTTTATTAGAGATAAAACCACTCAGATAAGCTCTGGTATATTTTGGTTACCAAATCAGAAGCTCATAACTCTATGTTATTTCGTTCCAATACTGGGAAAGTCATTTTTAACGCACGTTACCAAATATTCGAAGGTTGTTTCCCTCGACCCTTGTAGGGTCGGCTTAGTGGGACTTTCCGAGATCGATGCCGTACCCCAAACAAAGACTTATTTGTATCGCTATATAACAAACAAAACAAGCCCAAAAAAGTATACACGCAAATAAATTATCGTGTACAGTTTAATTAATTACCTTAATTTAACATAATAATAATAATAATAATTTTAGCCCTTTTGACGTCCCACTCCTGGGCACCGGCCTCCCCTCAAGACAAGGGGGATTCAGGCCATAATCCACCACGCTGGCCCAGTGCGGGTTGGCGGATTTCACATGTCTTTCGAAAATTGGTTAAATCTTCTAAGACATGCAGGTTTCATCACGATGTTTTCCTTCACCGTAAGCGAGTGAAATCCAGAGGTTCGAGTCGGGGTTTGAACCCAAGACCTGGTAGCCCGCAAGACGCGTGCTTAACCAATCGGCTATCACTGCTTTAATCACTCGGCTATCACTAATTTAATTAATAAATAATTAATAATTTATTTATTAATTTAACATACCTATTTTTAATACTGTAAGGACACATATTCAGCATTTCATTTTAATAAGCGAAGATTTTTATTCGAACGAGTGCACAATAGTACATTGTTACATGAGTGGTGAAAGTTACTTATTTTGTCACGAGATGGGGTTTGGCGCCCGAGCGTAGCGAGGGCGCTAATAGTTCGAGGGACAAAATAAGTCTTTCACCCGAGGTAAACACTGTGCTTTTCATTACAAATACAAGGAAAATAAAAATAAAAGCAGGAATTGGCTAAAAAAATAATACAAGGAAGTATAAACAATACTCTACAACTCGAAAAAAAAATTCGGATTGCCTCCTATTTTGTTTTTTTTTTCGTTGGCCGGCCAACTTCATTATTTAGCCATTATTTTTCATTTTCATCTTTAAATATTTTGCCCAAATCTATGTTATTTTAAAGAAATTGTTGAAACTTAATTATAATTAAGTCATTTAAAAAAATATATTCTTGAATTAATACTTAACTTTATGTTATTTCAATTTTACATCGTGCTGTAATTGAGTGACTGTAGAAAAAGTTTGAACATGGTTCCATAGAAATGTGAAAATGTTACTAGTTTTTTTTTTATAATTTGACAACTGTCAGTTGAAAGCTAAACTCCCGGGCCTGAAAAGTATTACTTTCAACCCGCTTCTCAGGCAACTTCAGACCTACTTTCAGAGTATGAGTAATGAAAAATATGTTTCAACGCTATTTCTTGCAGCACCTACGAAAAATATTTATAATGGAATGGAAATATTTGTGATGATAAAATACATATCATTTACATTTTATTGAAACCTTTTCTTCTATTGTACCAACTACTTTGTCCTCCAGTGTATTTATCGGGAGTAATGCTCTTGTCGTGCCGAATGAACTGTAACTATTGTTTTCATCCGCGGAGCTAGAAAACGAGGATAACAGATGGTTGCCTTGTACATTTTACAGCTTTATAACGCGCATTTGTTTTAGTGACTCTACCCTAAACAAATCATTCGGGCACGGCTTTTGCGAGATAAACTGGAAAGATGTGGGTTTTATGAGCATTTACAGCGTTTTGCATTACTATCGTCATTGAAACTGAAGACATATGAAGTGGCTCAGCTATCTTTATTCACAACCGTTCGTAATTCGACCCGCTGTAATATAAATAATACTTATCAAAACGTCTAAGTACTTTATTAAAGTTTCAATTTTATATAACAACTTGAAATTCAACTCAAATTGGATGTCTACATAATTTTAAATACAAAGAAGTCTTTAACCACAGGACCAGTTAGCAGTTGGTAGGAACTTTACAAACATTTTATAGTTCTAAAACAATAAATCATTTATCGTAGAAATACTCGTTCGTCCTTCCCACAAAATCGATACGGCTAGTACTGGCATGGGACATGAAACACCTGGCGGTGTGTCACCTAGCGACGGGGCACAAACAAACCAGCCGCCCGCCCAAATTGTACCTTTCAAGCAGGTCACTGTTAAGCTTTCGTACAGTATACTAAGTGGTTATTACGATAATGGTAGTGGAGAGAAGTTTTTTGATGGACATGTTCTAGATTGAGACGCTATTAACTATGTATTCGAACGTTGTTGGTCACTTGGTTATGCGGACGGCTATTATTGGTATAAGGTACACGTACCAATGTCAATTGTTTGAATACCTAGACTCACTGTTAGGATCTATATTAGTATTTTCATTGTTCTTTTAATTGTTATTACGTGTACTAGCGCTGATTTAGTAAGTGAGTACTCGGCTAACTATTTGGATCCTCTTAATTTCAAATTTTGACTTTATGATTCTAATACAGCATGCCATTACAATAGTCTATCATTGAAAAATACTTATTCAATTTTAAAGGCTTCTGAAAACAAATTATTATTCCATTTAAAATCCCTGAATATGTCATGCCTATGTGTGCCTATAACATTGCTACTTAATATTACAGGGAATACACGTCATGACATATTTCATAGACACCCTCCCAAAAAGTCGCACGAAGGCCATCAACGTTGGCGGCATTAGCGACATTAGACGAGCCCGCGCGTTTCCACTATAACACGGGTAATGGGTTACAGTTATTGCTCCCTGTTGTTTCGCTGATGTAACGCAATTACCGCGCGGGCGCGCGTCACGCGATGTCTCGTGCCTTCTGCCTTTGCCGCGGCTTACTTGATGATTCATGTTATAACCGAGCCATAGTACAGATACCTAATACAACCAAGAACATTTGATAACCCGCCTGATGCGCTGGAAACGGCTCTTAAAGCGGTGTTGGCAAAACCTATAGGTCATTATCATCTGCCTTACCTTTTTCCCATTATTTGGGGTCGGCGCAGTATGTCTTTTCCTTCCATTCATCGCGCTTTCCTGTCATACGACATCCACTCTAACGTCGTTTATATCACTCTTGATCAAAACCTATAGGTACTACTTACTAATTATGAATGGAATAAAATGCTTTGAAATCAACCCGGACTGAAGCTACAAGCAATAGTACCCAAGTACTTTGGGTGGCCTGAAAACTCCGACACTAAAGTTGGTCCCTAGCTTATACGATGGACGAGATGGGTCTACTGTGAAAACCTATGGCCCAAGTATGTTACCCGCTCGAATCTCAGTCTACTTGCAGTCGACTCACAATACGCCAGTTTTGACAGTTTTCCGTAATCCACTAACCACTCGCTCGACAATTTCTAGTTGAAATTGGTCGACTAGATTCGAGCGGTTAAGACTTGGGCCCCTGACCAGATATACTTGGGGTCGAAACAGTCGACATACGCCTTACTCGATTGAACGAACGACTAAATCTGCGTTACCATTGACAAGAAGTTAAATTTATGACTCTGATCTGTGTTGTGTCTGGGGTTTAATTTAAGGGATGTGTCCCAACGTCACAGATGAATCTAATTGGAATAATTATATTCGAGAGAAAATTAACCATAATCGTTAATTACGACTTTGGCGTATTTTATCTACAGCTCCTGTCGGTCGGCCTATTGAAAATATAACTTATTTGGTTTGTATTCCCGTTTCTGCGGTAAACAAACAAACAAAGGCCAACTCATTAATTGAGATGAATGAAAAGCGATCCGTTAAGATACGTCAATGTTTAGGCAATGCGCACACCATTTATCATAAGAAGAGCGAATTAGACGGGTGCCCGCGGCGACGGGAAGCCACCGCGCCTTTATCTGAACCGAGCCTAATATAACAACGCCGCGACAATAGGGGAAGGCAAAATGTTTATGTTATAAATGAACTTTCCACAACTTTGCCCGACTCGTTTCCTTTACGGCGTAATTTTGATGGAATTTTTATTGTCCCCCCCGAAGTGCGGTCATTAGTGTCCAAGGAAATGATCGACGGCGTTGCATGGGGACATTAAAAAGTTTTTCTTAAAGCCGCAAAAGGTTATACTGTTAAAACTTTGTTCAAAATATGTAATTTAATCTATACACGTGCACACGATTTGGGAAGATATAAGAACAAAAATAAATATAATCGCATTTTAATGCAAAATATAGATATTTAGGTACTTACCTATAGTGTATGAAGGCAGAATATTATATGTCCATTTTGGATTTTAGCGTCCCAAAACCCTTGCACACCAAATGAATTTTCACGGTTAATAAAATTTAGAAACGGAAACATCAACGCCGGCGTGGCTCGTGAGTTCGCAAATATTTTCCAGAAAGGAAAGTTAGCTGTAAAGAGCCCAATAGACACTGGTGCGGCTCAAAGGCGCAAAAAGCCAAGCCCATTACGGGACACACGTCGACGGAAACCACAAAAGACCCAATTATTCTGCTGTGTGAAGCCAAAAAAGGGTTGGACGAAAACCAAGTTGCTGAGCCGAGCGCTCTAGGTATTTCACTTTCCGAATGCATGTTGGTTCTCTACTTGTAGCGGTAAGTACGTTAACTTCAACATGATTTTTTAAAATGCAACTCTTATTTAGATATCTGTAAGTAAGTTGATAACACTTTCCAATCAACGGAAAATATTATAGTAAAAGTAAGTATATCATATTAAACATTATTTGACAAGAAAGCAAATAATAAAAATACTATCTAGCATAGATAAGGGCTAAGACAAAAAATAATAACAGGCGATAGAAGCTCGATTTCTAAAACGAAATTTCGTTAAATACGAAGAAGTAATCAGGGTACAAAATATTGTACAAAATTCTGTGACTTAGCCCAGAATATACCGATATAAGGAGAATAAAATACTAAAACTTTCCAAAATTCATTCAACAGGTATTTTTTATAGCAATTTAATGATAACTGAAAATATTGTTCACTTTATATTAGGCATTTAAATAAACATCGACTGACGGGTACTCTCCGAGTTATCCTTTCGGTGGATGGTGGGGGAAAGGGGTGGTAAATAAGACGCGATAATAAATCGCGATTGATTGGATTATATAAAATATTAGTCTATGAACTTATATTGATGTTTAACACAAAGAAGTCTACAATTATATTTTGTAGCCTTCATGGTATTTACAAAAAGAAAAAAAATGCCCTTAATATGCTGTGTACGCAAAACCGGTGGAATCATTGAAATTAAATTGAAAATCGTTCACCCACGTGCTACATTTTCGACCACCGATTAAATATTTTACAATGGACAAACTTTCACAAAATTTGTCCAATATGGCGTGTGATTTAATAACGGCCACATGTGGGCATAAACTATCAAAGTTGGCTACGACAGCCTCGGCTGATATAAAACTTATGTCTGCAAAACTTATAGTGGTCAGAAATAAAAGTTCAATGACTACTTGTAAAGAAAATATATGAACAGCTGCAACTGCTAAATCATGGCTATGAGACTTTGATCCAATATTTGAAACAATGTCAAAAGCCTTTATATTACCTTTATAAAACCTTTTATATTATTATTTTAGAAAATATAACAATAATTAAACGCCATTACGCAATATTATTTGGATTTCTTGTTCAGAACATAAAATGCAGCCTTGATATGGGCCGGATAAATAGCAAAAAGCTCGTCCAATACCTTTGACCATTTGTGGGTCTAGGTATACCTGTATATATATTAAGCAGTTTTATACAAGTGTGTTTCACATTATTTGGTAACATTTAAAAGGTCAGATTGACTCTGTCGCTGAATATTGAAACACTCCTTAGTCCATTGTCTACGTAAATTAAAAACCACCGGGGCAGCGATTAATAATAACATCAAAAGTAAAATATTTCGCCTTCGCGCTACATAAACTTGAATGGTGAATAAATCACGGGGAAAGTTCCTCCACAGTGGACTGCGGGTGGGAAAAATATGCTATTTTCATAAGGGGGAAAAACAATAACTGGAGGAACGGAGCAAGGGCCGCTTTTAAGGCACATAAATCAAAACACAGAGGATATTTTCGGTAGAGCGCCGCGCGCCGCCGGTCCGCTACTTTCAGCACGGGATTTTTTCAGGACACACTGGGATTAGTGTTGCTTTTACGATTCACTTGTACTTTTTGTTGTTTTTTTATTGGCACGCGATCGTTAAAGTTACTGACTTAAAGGGTTTTTCGTATTTCTTTTAATATCTGTGCTGGACATCGCGGATGAAAAATTGAATTACCCGTAGGCGTATCGCAGCGAGCATCTAAAATTCCTATTTGGCTAATGCTGTGTTCCTTTCTTTGTAGATGGTAAGTAAGGAGTCGAATACATATTTACTTTATATGGCCTATACTATAGCCAAAATATACCATAACTACAAATATATTCTTACGAGGATTTAGTCTCGAATTAGAAGTAGTTCTACTTGCATGCATCTCATTTGGTGTGAGCATTGTAC
This sequence comes from Notodonta ziczac, assembly GCA_918843915.1. Lineage (NCBI taxonomy): Eukaryota > Metazoa > Arthropoda > Insecta > Lepidoptera > Notodontidae > Notodonta > Notodonta ziczac. The sequence goes on from OU974047.1 coordinate 7,199,748, forward strand.
AATTCCATTCATTCATTCATACATTCAATATCCAACATCGTTCCCGCTCCTAGAGTAACGCTCCAGGCACGAACCGAATGAGATTCTTCCTTTGTGCCTTCATATTTCATCCACCAACTTGGGTACCCGAACGGCGCACCTAGTTGGTGAATTGCAACGTTGCCATAGAATACATCCTTCACATAACTGGATAAAGTCGAATTTGAATTGCACAGTATCTTAGACTAACTAATACAATGTTCTGTCACTGCACATAGGAAAATTTGCTTTTGGGAAATTTGGTTCTTCGAAGTGCTGCGGCAGCAGAGCTGATAATCCAGTGTACACGGATTGACTTGAGATGCATGTTGTTTAATACCTACAAGCGTCGGGTAAAGGTGGACTTAAAAGCCAAGCATACACTACGCTGATTTATCTATTACCTTTAGGATTTGTGTATTTGAAGCGGTATATTTTGCTGAGAGCAGCAAAGTTGTTATCCTTTTGTCAATAATAGACTTACATTATGTATGAAAATGTTAAAGTATAATATTGTTATTTAGTGATTCTTCGAGAAAATTCCACGATTTATATTTACGGAGTAGGTAGGTAGGTGCCCAAACCAATACCAATAAAAAGGAAAATCACGACCAGCCCTTCGAAGACAACATTACGCTGGAATCCACCGTTCGTTATAACGTGACAAATTGACGACATTTTTTCCCCGCAAAGCTTCGAGAATTAGCGTGATCAATAGCGTTCTTCGGCACTCCTTAACTTACGACACGACTCCCTTATATTTAAGAAGATAAAATATGCACTCCCTCGCCCTTTCATTAAGGTTTATATTTAAAGAGCCTTTGTAATTTAATATTGAATGAAACTGATCTATTTGGAAATTACAAACTTTTTGTAGTGTAAATACTTTTACAGATAATTTTCACTTAGTCACAACAGAAAAAAACAATGTTTTATTATATCGACCAACTGGATTCAGTAAACAGTAAATTTAGAAAAGGAAAAGTTTAATTTAGTTACATTTAGAATAGTCTCCTCTAGATTGTAAAAGTTACTATTATTACACTGTCTATTTTTGGTACACTGATTCTAAGAACAATCTAGTTCAATTGATATTCTCAATAAATACGAGTAGAATGAAGTTTGAGATACAATGAAAGGAGCACCGAAAACAATATTCTTACACTTTTTATAGCCTCTAAAATATTTAAGCGAAACACCTCTTATTAAGGTACCGGTATTAATTGAATTATAAATAACCCATTAAAATCTGACGTATCGGCATGTCGGTTATAATTCGCGGGTGACCGTCCTCTGCGGGAGACAATTATGAGGATCCTCAGTTATGGATAGCAGTGGGCCCCCGCCCCCGGGAGCCTAGATAACGTAATTACGCCGCCGTTATTAAGCGCCAGCCATTATTCATTGTTGAGACCCCATATTCATCACGACAGACGAGGTCTTCCGCCGAATATTTTTATTTCGGGAATCGTGAAACAACATCTGTAATTGTGAAAGGGCGACGGAGCGCCGGTAATGCTGTGCTTTAGGACGAGAATAATTACGACGCCTCTCCTTGAGTATTTAGCCATTTTTATTCATCTCCCTTTCCTTATGAACATTGAAGCGTTCAATCTTATAGTCCGTAGATTTATTTTGTGTCTACACATCATTAAAATGACAATAAGTGGAAGTTTATTATTTAATTCGTGAATTTCACAGACTTCTGCAAAGATGAAGTGGTTTTAAGATTCTTACGATAGGTACTTCACTTCAGCTCTGTTTAATTTGTCTGAATTAGAATATTAATACGCCTTTGATCCTGATCAAAGGCCGCAGTCCTGACCTCAAATTAATCAGTCGTAGATTGACAGCGCATTCCATACGGCAGGTATGTCTAATTAGCTAAATATTATTCAACACGTGACACGCAATGAAGGGTCTGGTGACTTCAACTTCAACGGAGGATTTAAGTTGATTAGATATTAGTTGCTTAGATATTAAGCGAGAATAACTAAAAAAATAAGGTTTTCGTCTCAAGTCCCAAATTGATGCCTAACTGCAATCAGATCTCGCAAAATATTGTCCTTACCCTCTACTCCGTAGGTAAAGGAAAACATGATAAAGAGAATATTAATTCAAAGATATGCGCATAAAGTGCCAGACTCCTGTAACGATAATAACCCTTTATTACAGCAAACGAAAGAAAAGATTATTTAATCTATACCAGACTCGCGAGTTTTCCAGATAATACTAAAACTGGATATTTTATTTGTTATTTTACCTTAGCTTTTAAGAGAGTGTAATTTGGGGCTTACTTGTCAAAAGAAAACAAATACCAAAAAATTTGAAACCCGCAAATGCCCGAACATAAAAACTTTGTTCAAAAAGACGCGAAAACACGGTATCGCATATTGTCTGAATTCTTTAATATAAATCAGCGCATAGGTATCTAATCGGTATAAAGGTGTGATAAAAATTCCATATGTAGGTACCAACGAACCATATAATATGCCTACAAGTATGAAAGGTATGCGATCGCAACACCGACCCTACAAACGTCGAACATTCAGAATAATTCAAGTAAAACGTGTACCTCTTCAGCTAGTTGTTTATAACATCCATTCCGCCGCCCCGCCGCCTTATTTCATATGTTTTTATTGTTCCTTTTAAGGTTTAACGGACGTAAACTGAAACAACGTTAACGGCGGACTAACTCGTTAGAATTAAGTAGGTATCTATTTTACGGGGTAATTTCCCATCGGTTGCGTCAATCAAGTTATTTTCTTTTTACAGGTCGAGGTATTTTTATAGTCAGCCTTAAATGCAGGTTGCTTAAGTCCAAATTGAATGTGTGATTTTTATATTGTCGTTACGATCTTTATATTTTTATTTAGAGTGCAGAAAATTCAGAGCAGTTTTGTTTGTGATCTACTCAAAATATGTTTCATACAACGAATATGTTAGATGTATGAAGCACATTAAATGTCAAGCATAACCTATGATAAATTTATCTCAATACACAAAACGCTTAGTGAAAAATGCTGAAAATAATACCAGGAAGTACAAAAGCCATAATTTTATAGTCATCGTTCTTTTCATAATTAACTATTTAATAAGCATCGGTTTTATCGTTTCATCATTCCCGTCTGTTTTGTAGTTATATGAATCTCATATAAATTGTATGTCATGATAAATGAGCTTTGAAATTTAGGAGAGAATTTCGCTTTTCAATTCTATAAAGTTAGCCAATTTTCACCTCGTGCCAGTCACGGTTTGTATAGATAATTTTAATAACTTGGCCAAAGTTACTTTAATGTGATATTTTTATTAACGATTTAAATTTTAATATTATTAATTTGCCACGTTTGCAAGCGCTGCCTCCTGATCATGAGTCGTGGACTTGTGGGTCATGGGTTCGATTACCGCTGGTATAATATTATTTTAAGGTGACAAGTTTTTAAAAACAAGGTAAATATAGGATGTTACAGATCTTAAAAAAAACGTTTACATACCAGTTCAGCCAGTTAGTATGGCTTGTAAATGACAACAGAATTTTCGTACCCACCCACATAGAAATATCTGAATGGACCTACAAGAATGCCCGTCAGTCTACCTACCTCCTTCACGAACACAGACTCTCGTCATCTGCATTAAAACTACACTACTTATATTCTCTTGTTTAAGTAAACATTCCTCGCTTCCCTTCACCCCATGAAGCATGGAAAAAACCTCTTGAGCAGCGTTGAGCGGACAAATAGACGTCAGTTTACGCGTAGCGGCCGCCTCAATCTGTCGCGCACAGTGTGTAATAGAATCGATAGAGCCGGCGGTTGACCGCCCGCCCCCGGATATAACCTGTCATCCGGGTAACTGACAGAATTGTGTAAGGGGCGACACAGCTTGTTTACCTCCCTTATTGTGTATAAACAGTACTTGAATTTTCTTTGATGTTGCCACGCCATATCTATGACAGAATATTGGCACAGATAAAGCGGAATACGAATTGAATTTGAAAATGTAACAGAAGCTTAAAAATGTTGTGAAAAATAAAATCTGTCAGGATTAAAACAAAATCCGTTTTGATTTGACGTAATAGCGGATAGACATACATTTATGCCATTTTTTACGGGTGTGCGGTGCGGACTGCGGAATACCAAACCGGTGTTATGTATGATGATATAAATCGCAAATGCTATGTGGAACTAAAGATTAGCAGTAACATTGACTAAAACATTTACAAAATTAATGTAAAATAATGATAAAGGATTGCGTTGAATTTGCGAATCTATTAATATGAGGAAAGAGTTAGAGACGTGACAACAATAACCTGAAACACACAATAATGTACTTAACAAACTAATATATGCAATCCATATGACTATTATAAATTTATCCCCTACTATACAGATTGAAAGAGAAAGGGTATAACTTTTTTCCAAAACTTATCTTTGTCATTCTAAACCTATCTGCTTTAAAGGCAACTTGAAAAACAAAAGGTGTTACAGCAATACAGCTGTTGACAGATTTCATAAGTCTACAAAAACTTGAGTACTCGAACTCTCCCACAAAGCCGAAGGTTTTAGATTTACAAAGTTAAGTTTCAAAAAAAAATTGTATACCCTTCCTGTTTCACCTAGTATAATTTCTTATAAAATCCCTGTGTATATTCCATAGTAAAAATTAAGTCGGGGGCTAGTTAATTGTTTGTAGAGTCGCGAGCGCGTGTCGCGCGTCGGGCAGTTACACTCACTCGCTGTCAGGCAGAGGGCGCCCGCTGCTATATGAGCCAGCCACCCCGACCCTCGAGCCATAAACATAACATGAACTATGATTCAGAATATTAAATCTGTGACACAACGTGATGGTTCTATCCAACGTCATCATGTTCCCATTTTTATAATACTGTGCCGACTCTATAGAATAGAATAACTCTTTATTGTACCTACATAAGAGTTCGAAATTGACATAATAACATAATAAAACAGTAGTAAACATTTGGGGGTCTTATCGCATTCTATATTGTATTATGATCCTTATTCTGTTCAATGTATATATACGATCAGACGAGAGAGATATACGTAAGAAATAAAAAGACTCCGTCAGTGCTTTCCATTAATAGTGACTGACAACTATGTAACTAATTAATCCTTCAGGTGCATAGTCAAATTAATATGGCTGTAGTCAGTCTCTTTAAGTGCTTACGGATTGGGCTATAACCTTTTGATCTCTACCTACACCAATTCTCATACAAGCTCTACAATGTATGGTTTTAAGACCATTGCAGATGTATTTTACAGCGTGTCTGCAGATCGTTCTCTACATCCCATGTGAAATTAATTTAACAGCTTTTTGTGAAAATAAAGTGCACTTTGTACATTTTCTGCTGCATAATTAAATAGGAGATATTTGCAACTTGTTGCTTACCAAAGCGTTGAATATGTTCCGTAGAAGAGTAAGTAGCTTACCTGGAAACAAAGGAACATTAAGTTAGAAATATTGTTTTCAAAAGGTAAAGGCCAGTAGAAAATTTGCTCTACAGTATACTGGATTATAGCTGTTTATATACATTATGTTTGTATGTATTAACGGTTTTTTTAAATTAAGTACCTACTACCTATGTATAAGTTTATGGTGGCCATATGATCATCGACAAAATCAGACTATTTACTGCTGGGTAGGAAAACAAAAAAGAGTACCTATCTATCAGACGCGCCAATACTTAATTGCACGTCGACATTTATCACCGTCGTCTCGACGGCTCGGACATGTGAAAAATAAAGCCTTCCTGGTGTTAGTAGATCCTCAGGGCGAGCTCGCCCCTTGATCCCTAGTGAACAGTGTGTCACTTGATTGGACAACAGGCCTGACGCGAGTGGATTGATTCCGACCACTGCCCCACCCTCCCCTATACTACAGCCTGTAGTTATTGGGATTTTTATTGGATAGTCCACTTTTCATGAGTTTGTGCGGACGATGCCGATTAGAATTATGCCAAAGGCGAGTATGGTTGCAGTATTCCTTTTTTGTCGCTTGTCACTTTACAACTTCGATCTCACAAGTAACAGACTGTCCGTCGAATAAAGCTGTTTTTTCAAGTCATAACTGCAGCAATTTTCACTTTACAACTATCATCGCGTTGTATAGGCTTTTGTTGAGCACCATCACTTCATTTTATGTCGTCCATAATCCCTCACGGGTGAAGCAATGTCCGCTTTTTGTCAAGACAAATCTGGTGACCCCATTCTCCACTACGAATACCGCGACAAATGTTATTACAGAAACTATCTACCACGTTTATTGACCCACTTTTGATAATAATCTTCACAAAGATTCGACCTCACACATGTTAAATACCTAAGTACTTTTTTGCGATTATAATGACAGCCTGTTTCAAGACGAATCGTCCGACCAGCCAACTGTTTGAGCAAAATCCGTCCGTAGGCGGCTAAACAAAGATTTGTTTAATATAATAATATAAGAAATAATAATAAGAATTATATGAACATCATATATCTATACGAGGAACAATATTGTCTCGAGAAGCAAAATTACGAAGTCAGCCGAAGTTGGAAGCTTGATCGGTTTCGTTACGAATTCATGTTTGTGAAACAAATCAGAAGCCGTACATAATTCAAACTTTTTGGAATTGTAGCCTTGGCTGACGCACGCAATTCGCTACTCAGTTCAAATTAACTCGCCTTAATTTTTATGTGAGCAAATCTAATATTAAACCCGGCTCCATTCAACGTAGATGTAACAATTCAATTTAATATAAGAGGTAACAGCACGGGCCCGCGTCACCTGTGTCGCGACACAAATCTCTCACATGGATCAAACCGTCGCCGCGTAAATCACGAATCATTTTACGGAATGGCAATACTAGGATGGCCATACATCACGCCGGCCGCTTGCGTTCCGACGCCGCCCTTTATGGAATATTTGCGGAGTCGACGGCGGGGCGGGCGCTTTGATGCCAAGAAGCCAATGTTGTTGGGTAACCAGTGGGTTTGTATAGTAATAAATATTGGCTCACCGGCTCAAATGGTTTGAAACTACATTGAGTTGGATATAAGTAACGTTTAAATTAGAGCTAACTCCGAAAAGTTTGATTTCAGAATGAGCCCCCATATGAGAATCGAACCCGAAACTCTTGACCCAAAACCACACAGTTATAATTATATAATTTAATTGTATCTTATTATAAGTGAACTGTACGTTCTTATGAGAAAATAAATCTTTAAACCTATATGATTATTTAAACCTATACGTACTTGCTCTAAATACCTTTCGAAACAATGTTTACAATACATGTAGGTGCTTATTTGTAAATCATCAGAAGATCAACTGTAGCGAAAATAATTAATTTGATTATAGCCAATTCTATCACTGTTTAAACTAATAACGATATTTAACCAGATTATATCCATACGATAACATCTGGATACAATCCGATAGCTAAATATTAAATTCGGTTAACTAATTATTTCGACCGCAACTGTCCTCATTTCGTGCTAAACTGTTAATAATTCAGGTTTCTAATGATGCCTAGTGATCGATAAAACACCACGGTTATGTCCCTTAGAATGACGTAATAATTGGTGACTAGGCGGGCGGGCGCGGCGGGCGGCGCCTTAGAACTCCCATATGAGGCCGCGGCACGCTCCTACCGCCCAGCGCGGCGCCACATTTTACCCAAGGAATATTCAAAAATAGACGCTTCCCGCGGAAGTAACGAAGCTTACTTTATAAACGATTTCAGCGAATTTCATACATCGCAGAATTTTATTGGAAACCTCAAACCTAGCGAGGTAGCAGCCACCTTGCTCGTCCCGTCAGCCTGTCACTGAAATATGAGGGCTTTTAAGTCTTTATTATATTGTTGCCGTTTTGTGATATTCGCTGCCATTTCTTACTGTGTCGTTTATGATCTACCTACCTAACTCTTTGGTGGCATTTCATTCTGTTATTGTGATAACAGAATAAGATGATGTGTCTGAGTTATGCTCTTAATAATGAGGAAAATATTTATACATAAATTGAAATTGATATGTATCGATTATTGTATTTAGTATATTTACACTTATAAAAGCTAACCTGGCTACTACATCTTCAGAATTATCTGGTTTGATTTATTTTATATTGCGGGCGCTGACAAGAAATTATTTATTTTTCTAAACTCCCATTGAATCATTGTATACATCTACATTTATTAACTTATTATCATATAGCACCTACGGTTTTAGTAAAGCGTTGTCAGTGCGGAATAGCCGTCACACTGTTGAATATGGAAATACGGCGATTTACTTAGTTTCGACCGGCGCAAGTTAAATTATTCGCCGTACAAACATTGTTACTGACTAAAACCCGAATGCCGACCGCTGTTTAACTACTAAGTCCGAATTTACATGCGAGTTCATCATGTTTAATTTTTATTATATATTTTGATATGAGCTAATAAATACTGACTCGCTGTTAAGTACAATCCTCCCCTCAATGCAACCAACCTATCACAATATCGTCAAAATCACAAGTGAAAGCTTCAGTCTTCTATTAGGGGTTTCAGGTTTTTACACACGTGTAGTTAATTCCTTATTACAAAATTTGGATGTTAGGCATTTATTGATATTAAATATATTTATATTGTGATGATTAATATACTTAATCTCTAAGGAGAGTATATAGCATAATTGCTTAGGAGTTCTGCAAGATGGTACTTAATTAGTTTTGCAGAATAATCAGAAAATAATTGTTAATTTTGGAGACACCTTACAGATTTCTTATACCATAGGCTATATAGATATGGTTATAGCTTCTACCGAGTATTCTTATAAAGCATAATGGAATAACATTTATCTTATCATGCTTTCAAAGCCATACATTTTGAGGTTCCATGGAAGACCTCAGAGTTTTCATAAAAGGACTTCTATAAGTGTTAATTACAACTTTTCTACCTATATGGAAGTTATGGATTTTGCATAAGACACAAAATACTTTAGCGTAAATATATATTTTCTGCATAAGTACGTACGTACATAGTCAATTATTATAATTAGTCGGTAAAATGATACTCTATCGATATTTACGACGTAACACGTGCCGTCATCGGGTGTCGCCTCTAGTCTATCTACTTGTACCCACACATGCTCACAGGGGTTGCGTAATTACAAAACCTAGCTATCGTACCAACACTTATCTGCTTGGCCACACATGGTAGGTAACTGTTTGCTTAGGACTGTTGTTTTAATGGACATGGAGAATGGGCGTTAATTGTCAAATCCAGTCCAATGAGTACCAGTTTTATAGGGGTTTGTTTGCACGATCGATCACCCGTCGTAGGTATATTATTAAGTTTGGAAAAACATCTACAGTGGAGGATGGGACCGAAAATACTTATATCACTAGCTGAGCCCGCGACTTCGCCCGCGTGGAATTTTAATTAACAATAAAGCCCGGTCCCGCGTTCTGAGCCCGCGCCACAGGACCCATTTTTTTATTTTGTTTTTCTGAAATAAAAGTAGCCTCAGTTACTGCTTATAACATCAGCTATCTAACAGTGAAAGTCCCGTCAAAATCGGTCCAGCCGTTTCGGAGATACTCTTTGATTTCAAGTGTTTTTATTTTTTTACGCGGAACCCTAATTGTTTTTCTAAAATTAAAGTAGCCTAAGTTACCCGCTATAAGATCAGCTATCTGCCAGTGAAAGTCCCGTCGAAATCGGTCCAGCCGTTTCGGAGATTACCCGGAACAAACACACAGACAGACAGACAGACAAAATTTTTTTAATTCGCGTTTTTGCTATAGGTATCGTATGTACTTTCATATGCATTTAGTGAAAAGGTGTTATTTTGATATTACAAACAGACACTCCGATTTTATTTATTTGTATAGATAATATAAATAATTAAATACCTACATTCTACATTAAAATAATGCCACTTTTTGCCAAAACATGAAAACATTTTCAGCGAACCTCCCGGGAAAGGATGAAAACATTCAAATTGCATTAAACACTAATGTAATTAATGATCGTAGTAATAAGTCAAAGAGACTGCTCTAATTGAGTTCTGTAAATAAAAGTTATTTTCCTAATTAAACCGGCGAATCAAGTTCGCGCTTCTATTTCTAAAGGAAGGTAGGTAGGTACCTAGGTACGTACATATTTTAAAATGAAATACTATTTTGGAATGCTAAGTAAAAGCAAGTAAGGTCGCTTTTAGCATATTTATTTTTTATTTGGCACGATAGCATTTTGTAGAAAACATATTGACTGCTAAGAATTTAACGGACTACCAATTTATTGTCCGAAGATAATATTAATTATGATTTATTTATTTACTAATGAAAAACTTATGAAATAAGCAGACTTGGGGCCATGTATTTAACAAGGATATAGGCATTAGTTAGATATAAAACTTAACAAAAATAGACGTGAATTAGATGTGACTACCTATGCGTTTAGTTAGATGATATCCTTCTATCAGGAACATTAATACTATGTTCACTTACTATTTTTTTTATCTAGCACATTAGAATAAAATGCGCGTTACATTAAAAGATACGCAATCGTATTTCGCCGTTCATCGTTCTAAAAAAACATGTTTATTCGCGGCTAAATAAAATAGTGGGAAAAAAATGTGGTCTGGGGCGGCCCGCCCCGCGTCAGCGCACGTATTATCCGGAGACACGAGGACACAAAACTGCTCGTATCAACACTTGCGATACATCCCCAATCTCCGGAGCCCTCCCCATTGCGTTATATTGCCTACTGCGCGTCTGCCGGGAATCGTCTTGATCCCGCTAGAGGGCTCGCCTTACGACTCCTTGTTTCTTTATCCGATAATGGAAGGGTTATGAATTTAGAAGGCTTTGTTGGTGCTTGGAAACGTTTAGAGTACGTAGATTTGTGTACCAATACAAAAACAGATATATGGAACTAATAGGCTTACTGAATAAACTAATACAGAACCGTTATGCTCACTGCTATTGATTAGCATAATCCCACAAAGTCAATTTTATTAGCGACACTTATTAGGTATGCATCGTATAGGTAAGCGTCTACATCTACATACACACTCAAAAAGGCATACGCCATCATAAAAAATGTACTTGCTGTTTATAATCAAAAACCCTACTGTATCATAACTCGATAAAATGGAACCCTTAGAGGCAACCCTCTCGATGCCTCACTTACCGACGATCTATCGATAGCTTAATCTCCGGCCTCACTATCAAACAGCATCGGACGTCGTATACGAAAAACCGATAGATAAGAATCCACAAGTTCTAGAAACCGCAGACTATAAGTTTCACGCCCACATGTAAACAGAAAAGTGTGTAATAAAGGTGCGTTCACACGTAGGTAACAGGAAGCTTCACAAGCCTGCATGACGTTCATTTTGTAGAAGCTTGCACATTTTCCCTATAGGTAACACACTGTACAAGCGAGCTGGAGTCCTAACTATCAATCAGATTTTTCTAGAGCGATGCACGAGGATGATGCTCTTGCTTTGCTCAAGCATTGCTCATTAAAATTGCATGAAGAAAATGCTATAAATCTCATGCCGCAAGCACAAAATCAAAATAGAGACGAGACGCTCAAGCATGCTTGCACAAAATAATTGTTCATTCATGTCAAGCTTGCAAGTACGTGTGTACCCGCCTTTAGGTACGCCCACAGGCGCACGTTGCCAAGCGACGGAGCCGATCCCTCGGGAGTGAGCAATAACTTGCGCCTGCTTAATAGGGTGCCGCGAAAATTAGGGAAAACACCCGACCTCGAAGCACTAGCTGATTAGAACCGGGGGAAAGGCGGAAAATTGCTTAAATACTTGATGACAGATGAGTCTGCGCCGTATATGTTTACTTTCCGCCCCATAAAACCGCGAACACAGTTTATATTAACGACGTAAGTGTAAACACATGTTACACTAAACGCGTTTTATAGTCGTTCATAAAAGATTTTATTTTAAACTGTCCTTTCGCTTCGTGATTGGGAACAAGACGCGGTCTAAGCGCCTGCTCGAGTCTATTGAGCAACGTATTTGTCAGCACAATTGCTATTTCTACATGGTGTACGGCATGGTTGATGTGTGAATGTTTGCCAGCTACATGATAGACTTGTTTGTTCTCAACAAGATAGCATAAATAAGCCAAACCAATCACCAACTGTATGGTCCCATACTAAGCAACGCTTGTACTATTGGTACCGTACAATGAAGTGGGGCGATCCTAGCGTCACCCGATCCAGGACAAATACATTAAAGGCTATTACCGAAATTTGAATAATATTAATATATGCGTATGTTTAATTATCTAAAATTTCCTCATAAATCACCAGAACATATGAACTTAAAACTGCCATTTTACTCTAGAGGAAGGTACATTTTCTACTTATTTATGTAGTAAGCCAATATCCGAAACTGGCGCAGTTTCCGCCAGTTCCTACTTTAAGAAGTTGCCTCAATAAGTTTGAAAGGATTTTGAGACGACATCAACAGTCAAATAAGTTTCTAGATTGAAATTTACTGCAATATACTTCGCCCAAAGATTTGCACGGCAGTCTTGCTTTATTTCGAACATACTTAGGTACGCAAGGTAGAAAATTACAGGATAATTTCAACTGCCCTATGAAATAGGTACCTTTGGCGAGCTAAACAATCCTATCGTTAATCTTATTTATTGAAACCTCATGAAAAAGATGCGTTGATTCAATTGGTTAGTACATTGATTGAGAATGAATTTAAACAGTAATATCACGCGACCGACGCTTATCATAATCATTTATTATTCGTATATAATAAGGTAGTTTAGCAAGTAATTAGGATATACCTTCAAAACTATAAATATATCCACATAGCAAAGTATCTATACGACTTGTTCCACGGCATTAATACATTTCCCCGTCGCCATTGAGAGCGAAGATGGATTAATTTCGCCAAGTCGCGCCCCGCCCGCCGCGCGCGCTCTCAGGACTCCGCTTCCCAAGAATACTACTTTAGTCGACACTCCGACTAAGTTCCAATTGAAACTAGTCTCGAGATGGGATAGGTACAGTTTGAAGAGAGCTTTGTGGCTGAATGCTGTCAGTGTTCAACATTTTAGAACTTATGTGGGACATCATGGTTAGCGGCACAGATAACGCAAGGACTACAGTTTTTCCTAGAACCCGTATGGTTTATCAAACAGTTTTTGAGGATTACTGTTACAACGGACCAATATAATTATGTGCAACGGCACTCACAAATCAGGAAAATAAAACCTTTGTCATCACCATTTTAACTTCTATCGCCCCGCTTCCGAAAAAAAATATGTAATAATGACCTACTTACCACTTAAATGCTTAATACATTAAAGATTAATTGCGTAAGATGTTTGAAAAACTATGCGCATTTGTTATGCCCAAGATTTAGGATAGCAGATAATGGCGAAAATCTCCTAATGTCACTTATTACTCAACGTAATAACCAGAAAGTTTGTGAATAAAATGAATAATTCCTTCATTTTTCATCGAATCATCGGCTCGGTACAGGCTATACAGAAAAAAGTGTTTTATGGCAGGTTCCTTTTTCGACCTTTTCATTGGGGACAGGAAGGAAGAGCGTCTTCCTTTGATAAAGTGAAAAATAGCACCTTCAGAATGTAACCTGGTTCACCCTTTAGAGGCGCTAAGGGCATGTAGGGCCTTTGTGATGGAAGGGTTTTAAAACCCTTCGTTTTGGCGACATATTTTTTTATAATAGAGTCCGCTTGATATATAAGGTAATTTGCATGGCGTCATATTTAATGCTAAAATCTAACACAAAAAAGTAATCTGATGGTAAGTAGGTACCTATAAGTATGTTCTATGTGATTTATGCTGAAATCGAGCGTAGGTACATACGTACCAAAAATCTAAGAAGATAGACAATACTTAACTTTGTGATCGATACGAGAATTTTCCTGAACATGAAAATATTATAAATATTTATCTTTTTAACTTATTTGATTTCAGTTAGCAAAAAGTACCTACGCATCCCCTCTTTTTGTCTTAGATAAAAAAACATCCTGGGATATATTTTTTCCGAGTCGGCCGGCGTTACGCGCACCGGAGCAAGTGTCGTCATCAAAAGCCCTTCACCGTGACTCGCAAGTTAACAATGCCGCCCCCACGCCCTTTGACCTGCCTGATGCTTTGTCGCCGCGGGCACAGATGAGATGACATCTCGGCACACATGCGCGGCATAACCGCTGGTACTGTGCGCGTGTCGGCTTGAGGACCCTGTGTCTATAAATAGGGTAGACTTAAAGGTATAGTAGAGTAAGATGAGTACCAATACGTAGGATAGCCAAACAGCCCCAATGTAAAATAAAGTAGTAAGTACTTAGTATAGTAGTTAAACAAGTATATTGCAGATGCAAGTATAATGTTTAAAGTTATTGGTGGAGGCCTATGTCCTGCAGTGGACGTCATCCGGCTGATGGATGAAGGATACTTAAGGTTGCAAGATGCGTATTGTCTGACTAAGGGCTATAAGCTATAGGCGTCCCTATAGAATTTACTATCCAGGGTTGACTTAAATACCATCAAGTCTTAGGCCCAACACATAGGAAATTAAGAATACTCACCATACCGCAGTCAACTAGAAGCGATACAAAAATGAATAGATTATTTAATTGTAGTTTTTAATTTAGTTTTGTTTTAAGTTTCTTTAATTTTTATTCAAGACTAGGGGTTCGGACACAGAATGGACAATGAATGTTGGCAAGCCCCACGATGACCGACTTTAACTCGAATTTTACTTACAACCATTTTGTATTGCTTATCTTTGGCCATGGTATAGTATGAAGTCACATATAATAGCAGATAACATTTACATTATTTCTAAGTATATTCCACACAATGGCAATTTACTTACATCAGTTTTATTACGTTTCACTATAAGTTAAACCACAACAAAGAATACTTATTATTGATACTGCAATGTAATGTAACCGACGATAAATGATATTGTGTAAAAATACCTACTTAACGCAGTACTCAGGTGCCAGTATGATACTAACTGTTTATAATTGTAGCGCGCCACACAACATAAAGAGCACTATAGGCGTTTCGAATGAAAGAAACATGAAAAAAAAATTGTACGTCATCTTTTTCCAGACCACGTTTCTACTTAGCTTACACACCTACCTAAAACAACATTCTTATTTTTTGTACATAATTTCAAAAGCTCACGAAATAAAAATTCTAAACGAAAATGACAGAGGACAGAAGTTTCATGTTTTCCTCGTTAACTTGCGAGATTTCGCGAGGAATCATTTTGCCGACAGCCGTGTTGTATTTTTCAAGGTATCCTGCGTTATTGCAAGGCAGCAAAGTTCAAAGTAACGTGACAACTCGGGTTCACGTGCCGTCGGTCTTCACCTTCGCCCCCTCTTTACAGTTCTTCTGAATGCGTTCAATCGAAAACATCCAGCAAGTTCAAAAAAATGTTATCCAATGTTTTTGCGTGGATTCGACGTAAAGTTGAAATTTTGTGAGATTACATTTGCTTCGGTTTATAGGTTTGACGTGGAAGAATTATTTACGTGAAAATAAGTAAGAATAAAATAAACACTACCCAATACCCATCTACATGATTGGTTACTTATTTATAACTTGATGACGCACACGGGACTTTTATCCCGCTTTTCCTCACTTAAGTAACCCATGACAACATAAGCACATGTTATTTTTCCCTTTGTTTGTATATGATTGCCGCTCGACGAAGTTTAAGCAGATGAATATTATTAATTATTATTCATTGCTCAGTATTTTTTTTTTTTGCTTAGGTTTTATCCGCAACACGTGTTGTTTGCGTAGGTATGCTTGTTTTTGTTGTACTGATTGTTGATAATTTAAGCCGTCGTCGTCAGCTTAATTAGGATATGGAAGTTATTGTGTGCGAAATGACCTCAGAGAATACCGCCAGGCTTCGTCCTGTGCATTTCAGTCACGGAATGAACCCAGATTTCCCGAACATCCTTAACACTCCCGTCACGTATATGGACTTGATATCTAGGTAATATTTGGTGGCAAAAAATCCTATTTTACAAGACAGAGGCCACGCGCCGCGAATAAATTTTGTGCAATAGGCGTTGTATTTCAAGATTTAAGTATTATTATTTTTATTCGTATTTAAGTTGCCGCAGTCTCTATAAGACTTGGCAGATTAATAAAAGCAAAGTGATTCCAATCAATTTTACTTAAGTACTTATGAGGATCTTTTTTGTTTTTCATTATCTACTTTATCCGTTCACATAAACATAGCTACTTAATATAGAGGTTCCTAACTTGGATGTTACTAGAAAAAGATCTGAAGCCTATGGATCTGCTTGTGTTGGCCTATGAGCCGCGGATAAAATCGCACCTTCGCCTCGACCGCTCCGCGACACCGCCGCAACGCCGCCGCGACACCGCCTCAACACCGCCTCGACTCTAGTAGATCAGCGCACTGCTATACATTCCGAAAAGAAACCTAGACGCGACGCGCTCCTTGGGCGCCCGCGCCTTGGCGCTGTCTCGTCTCTAGAGCATTTGAGCGAAGCCCCTGAGCTATCTTTTTACATTTCTTCTAACTAAATAGTGTTAGTTTAATGGGTGTTTTATAGTTTGAATGATTTACGTTCCATTTTTATGTTCATCATCACCTGAATAACCGCTATCAATAAATGCGCATTCGCTGGTCCAAAGTAAATAAAACGCGAGTTCCGGATAACGGACACAAAAAATGCTTCAAAAGAACATTGGAAAATGTTCCTTTCCATTAAACTCTTGACGGAATTTAAAAAAGTATTTCACACTTAAATGAAACTAAAATGCAATTCATAAAAACTCTACATAATCAAGTCATATTCGTCACGACCAAATGGAGTGAAATTGTTGTAGAAATTTTATACTTATACAGCGTCTAACTTACTGAATCAAGCGGTACCTAGCGTGTCTTATAAATTTTTGAAATGCACACTGAGAAACATACTCGTATAACAACATTTTTTTTTCTTTAGTTTCTAGTATCAATTTCATTATTTTTTACTTAACCTTTTTCAATTTAATGCAAAATTGCAGCAAAGATTTATGTAATGCCTCGCATTCATAATTTACTTACTGTAATTACTAAACGCTTAGTAAAAATACAAAAAGCGGTGATTGGATCTGCATAAAACATTTCTTGCGGTATTGTTCTTGTTCTTGGAGCGTTATTCGTTATTTGACTAGGCCACAGTGATACTGAAATCGCCCTTGGGGACCCTGTACAAATCACTTACGTTTCGGCACGTGCTGGCCTACCAATATCAAATCAGCAACCAAAAAATATATTCAGTTATGGCTAGGATAGGAAACTGTAGGACGCTTGGAGCATGCATATTTTTGTATTTCTTTTTAATTCCTTGGCACTAATTAAGTACGCGTTTGCTAATGAGGTACGTATTCATATAAAAGTTAGATTCATCACACGGCGCTGGGCGTTAAAGTTTGAGGGAAACACTTAATGACGTAATTTCCACGCAACATTACCAGGAAATAAAAACTTACACCGGAGCGCCGGCGCCCGCGCCGCCCGATCTATAAAACTGCGAATGATTTTATTTCCCGTCATAAATGTTCACCAGTACTACGTATATACGGGTTTTACAGGCGTATTCAGGCATTATTTATTACTTATACGCTTAAGCGAAAGGTGACAGCAAAAGCTGATAAAAGCCCAATTTCATAAAAAGCCAACGTATCGGGTATTGTACGTATAACGCAAAAAATTGGCGTAGATAAGTACGATTTTTATGTCTTAGGAATATCTTCCATATTAGGTTGCCTTGATGTTCAAGCAGATACAATTGCTTTCATACAATTCTGGAGAATTATACAAACGATAGAATATTATAATACTACATGCTAATACCAATTATAAAACTTTATTTAATCACGTTCTGACTACAAAATAGGTACCTACTACGTAAGGCTCATCTGTTTCGAATTAGAAATAATATCACATTCCGACCTACATCAGCGGATGATATTCATACGAGTCGAATGTGTAATGTTGAATTTCTCTAACATTTGGTGGAACGGTCTCTACCTACTTATCGACGGTTTCTCCGCCGAGAGGCTTATTGGAAAATTCCCGATAATTCATTACAGCCATGATAAATGTTCCGTTACGCGGTACCATTCATACCGGGCCCTTTTTACTTTAACGGTGATACGCAAAAAGGGGTAAAAGGGGACCAAAGTGGGAAAGGGGATGATATAATCAATCTAGGGTTGTGCCCGCGCCGCCGCGCCGCCAGACGGATGTGTACTGAAGTGAGGCTGACGTGTGTTGCGATTGCAGACCCTGATTATTATTAACGTGATCCAAAACAGCTTGTTCATAAATAATTTTAACTAATAAACCTTATTCGTACAGTACTTTTTTATTATAACTATTGTAAGGGAAGGAATTGTAACGAAAACACTGGAAATTACCCATTTCTATTGTTTATGCCTGAAATGAAGTCGTATAATATAAAGGTGTGAACTCCGAAAGTCGTATAAGTAAGATAAAATCACATCAATAGCCTAGTGGTTGAATTGAAGGCTGCTCTTATAACTGGGGGGTTCCTGGTTTACTCCCGATCCTGGCCATTATACTATTGATGGGATCGCTATGGGAGCTAACAGGATTACTAATTAGTATACATGTGATAAACTCACATGGCTAGTAATATTAAAAAACAAGCATTAAAGCACGTTTACTGACGTCTCTTTTAACACCGCTAATATTGTATTGTACACTATCCCGTCGATTTTAGGCACCAAATAAAATGAAAGCGTTTGAACTACATATTAGTTCAGTCAAAATAAATCGATCTATCCTAGGTATTGAAAGAAAATATTGAAATTAGACTAGCGTCTGCGGTGGTTGCGAGCAGTATGCGGGCACAGATAAATCAGTGCGCACTGCACAAAACTGCAACATGGTCGGTAGGACTGACGACATGTCGCGCGACGCGCCGACACGCGGTATTTAAACACTGCCAATGAAATGTCCGCATACGATACAAGATGCGAGCGCAGTAACGGATGAAACATCCATTTGTTGAACGAGCGATATTTATTGGCTATAGACGAAATCGATTGTTATACAAATAAAAAATATGTATTGGTCAATCTAGAATACAACGCGAGGAAATTAACATTATAATACTTTTGGACCTCGTTGAACATTATTTAAAGGGTTATTACAGGATCATTCGGGTATGTCAAATTGTTCATGTTATTGATAAAATAACAGATATAACATGGGTTCAAAAACCAGTCCCGAGATCAAAATTGAAATACTTAATTTTGTTTAGGCTTACGGGGGCACTTAAAAATCGTCGTGTTACATTTTTTGAACGAAGTTCCTTAACCCGGCTTGCGGTAGGAGCCAACTGGCAGAAATCGTCACGTAAGGAAACAGCGATATGCCTCCAGGCTTCTGTGAGTGATTTTGTAAACCACCTAATTTGTAACGTTCCACTGTGAAAAAGTTCCCTCAAAATCCAACAAGATGGCGTAAGTAAATTATTCTAGTGACTGCGCAATGTATCTTTGATCTGATTCCAAATACTAAACTCCCCAAAGTATTGATTCAATTTATAGACACCAAAGAAATTGCAGATCATTATATCAAATAAATGTAGTTACAATTTATTTGGTATCTATAAAAATATCATAACAAGATCCCGGGTACCTAGTACCAAATTACATATACAAAACTATCTATCTAGATACACTTGGACTTGAATGAAAGTGTGTCAGATACGCGTAGGTAATAGAATACACGTTTCGATTTACATCGGCAGGGCGCGCTCGGAGCGTGGCCCACATCGCGGGCCCTGTGACCGGCCGATTGCCGCCGCGGTCCGGTGCGCACACTACTTTAATCTCACATACCGTTACTTTTGAATCCCTTTTTGCATTTCTGTACTAGCCAATACGTATCTAAAGTTGAAAGCCAAGTTGGTCGAATGCTCCGGCGGGGCTATGAAACAGACATTTGAAATAGATATTATATATTACTAGCTGTGCCCGCGACTTCGTCCGCGTGTAATTTAACTTAACTAAAATTTCGGGATTATTCATCCCTTATTTTATCCCCTTGGGGGTAGAATTAATCAAAATCCTTTCTTAGCGAATGTCTACGTCATAACATCATGCCAAATTTCAGCCCGATCCGTCCAGTGGTTTGGGCTGTGCGTTAATAGATCACTATGTCAGTCAGTCACCTTTGAGTTATATATATTTAGATAGATATAATATCCAGCAGTGATAGCCGATTGGTTAAGCACGCGTCTTGCGGGCTACCAGGTCTCGGGTTCAGACCCCGGCTCGAACCTCTGGATTTTTCGAAATCTATGTGCGAATCGTAATTTCTATATGATTATCACTTGCTTACGGTGAAGGAAAAACATCGTGAAGAAACCTGCATGTCTTAGAAGATTTTCGAATTTTCGAAAGACATGTGAAATCCACCAACCCGCACTGGGCCAGCGTGGTGGATTATGGCCTGAATCCCCCTCGTGTTGAGGGGAGGCCCGTGCCCAGGAGTGGGACGTCAAAAGGGCTAAAATTTTTTTTTTTTTTTAGATATAATATCGTGGATCAGCGGTTGTATAGTTAAAACAGTGCTTTGTCTTTTTCATTCGAATGTCAAATTACTGATGACAGAAAGAGATAGTTCGGCGCGTAAATATTCCCCGGTAATTCAAGTTTCTTAATAAGGGCGATAATTATTAAAAAGGTCGAACGTTTGCATTTGTATATGTGCAATACTGCTATTTTAGGTAAGTATAGGTACTCGACATTTAATATGACAAGGATTAATAATGTAAGCTTGTACTGTACCAAATGAAACGCATTAATATCGGACTGCACTCTCCCCCACATAATCCAACTGTAAAAGCTTTCTGTTTGCGCACTGAACTTGTTTCAGTGAAATTTTCGTAACCAGTCACAAACAGTCTGTTTCCAAAATATTTGTGTGCAAAAATCTAAAAAAAAGGCTCGAACACGTTTCCATGAAGCTTCGAAAGTTTCAAACAAGAGCACTGCTTGTAACTCGAACCAAGATTGGTGACATCGATTACATACGCACAGTTCTGTTTCAGGTATCGGTTGATGTCAGCGAGACAATAGGCCGGTATGTTACGCAGGCTGCTATTCCGCCACACAATTGATTACGTCATCACCATCGCCGACAGAATGAAATCATTGCAATCGTCCGGCCTTTCAACTAGTTTACGACTGGCGTGACAAATGAGAAATTGAAAATGTTGCTCGCTATATATACCAAAGAGACAAATTATGCCTAGCTACCTTCATTTGACGCAGATTCGAAAAATAATTTGTAGGTACATGAGAATACACTTCCAAACGCTAAGGAATTTCTTTTAAAACGCAGCGTTTTTAACAGCTTGTCGATAATTACAAAACTAATTACTTTCTAACCCAGTTATCTCACTAATCAATTTCGGCGCTCGCTGAGCCGATAACTTTAAAAATATCGGTACATCGTTCGCATAAAATTGAGGAGATAAAATCACTGACACCAATACCGGGTAAAACGATTTGAGAAAATTTGTCGTGGAAAATAAAATACGGCGGTCGCAAAGCGCTTCGGTTTTGACGGTGTTTATTTTATAATCGCTTCTATTAGTTTAAAATAGATACAGTGAAAGTAGCACCCGCAACAGAGAAAGTAAGAAGCAGCAACCAATAAGAGCCCTCTCTTTTCGTTGGGGGTTAAAAAGCATAACTACATACTCTAAGAGCGATAAGGTGAATAAAAACCTGGATAGACATAGAGGAAGAGAAACAGACAAAACAAAAAAGATGGTGGAAATATGAAAGAGATGCAAGTTAACGAGAATATGTCAGACAACCAAATAGACTAGAGAAAAAGACATAGCGCATCGGAGGAAAGGTAAGATAGATGGCTATGAAGCTGCAGTTTATGTCTCTTACACATTTTTCCTAAATAACGATCACTAGTCTATGTAGCACAGTCAGGTAATCAGCAGTATTTTGAACGAAAGCATCAAAAAAACCTGTAGACAGTACTATGTATCTCATTAAATGTAAATCTACATCTAGTTTGCCAGCAGCATGACAAGATCTAATTAAGATTAGGGCACACGTAGACTACAGATGAAAATACAATTGTAAATGACTAAGAAAATAAGAGCTTATGTCTGAGGAATGCTTAAGCTGAAGCAGGTGAGTTTATAATATTGTATGAATTAAATGTGACTCATATTTAAAGTATTTGGAAGATATATTTAGGATATTTGCAAGCGACTTCTAACGGCATATAAATCATTGCAAACGGGTCACACATATCTGCAAATGCTCATACGATATTATCCGATAAATGCCTTGTTGATAATATATCTGTCAGGACACACGGTAATGAGGATTCGACGCCAAATTAATTGAAGTACCTACGTGTTTCCTAGAAAGTGGGACAACCACTCGTTATAATTGCGGCTACACACCGCGTATATTCACTACAAAATGTATAGCGGCAACAATGATACAGATCTATAGCGAATCTCACAACCTACATGAACGATAGTACTTTAGTCTTTCACTCAAACTATGAATGGGAATAGGTACACCAGTGTTAATTTTACCCCGAATTATTTTACAGCCGCTTTGTAAATTAAAAAATCCTAAAAAAACTGTTACAGAGAAAACAAACTTTTTATTATTCCACACCCAAGACGGTTAGTGCGGTCGACTGAACGCAGTATTTAACATTATGTTAGACTTTAGCATAAAATATCAACTCAGTTTTTATAAAAACATTCGCTGAATTCGTTGGATTATTTCATTAATTTATATTTAAAAAGGCTTTATTTTACCGTAGATTATTTCAGTTTATTCTGATTTTAATTTACCGGTTCCGAATTATTCAAAACGGATATCAGCAACTCTTTCAATAATGTAATTTTAACGTGTAGAGTTCGAGTAGCGCCGCTAGAATATCTTTAGATCTACGTCAAATCCCTAAAAATAACCGGATAGATATACCGTAATATCTATATTATGACCATCGACGTAATTCTGTCATCGGGGACACAATTAGACATGTGTGACGTGCCCTCACAATCATCACTGCACACGGAACGTGTCCACTCAAAAAATATTAAAAATGTTATAAACTTTATTATACCCATACAAGAAATAGGGATTGAAGCTCGTTTAAGACATAGAGCCCTTACCGTTTCATTCAAATTCCTACTAACGTTAAATACATTTTTCAATATGGTATGCTTTGATGAAATAAAATGGTATGGTAGAAGCGCTCGAAGCGGTAAACACCTGGATGTGTGACTGCCAGTGGCATTTACAACTGATTACTTCCGTTCGTGTTTCGAAGGGTACTTTAAGCTTTTGTTCCTGGTTATCACAGTCTTTAAGCCATATTGGTGGTCTACGGGCGGCTTGAAAAACGTCGTCGCCCGAATCGCCCATTACCTTACATGACAAGAAGTTATCTTCCCATCTTGCTGATGAGGTGATGAGAATTAAGCTCTCGAGTAGACTGTCTAGGTCCCCTTGTCTTGAGGTAACTACTCTAATCCGCTTACACCTAGGTACAGACCGGTGTCGATTAAGAACTCATCTGGTGGAACTGGTTAGTCGTAAAACAAAGCAAGTGCCGTAGTTTTGTAAATCTAATTGTCATACCGCCCCACAAAATTGCCTGACCGTTTC
The DNA here is from genome assembly GCA_918843915.1 of Notodonta ziczac. Lineage (NCBI taxonomy): Eukaryota > Metazoa > Arthropoda > Insecta > Lepidoptera > Notodontidae > Notodonta > Notodonta ziczac. Next base: position 7,223,506 of record OU974047.1, read on the forward strand.
AACTTTGCTATACAATAATTAGTAGCAAAGGTTCCTGCCTCTTATCTCCTTACCCTGAACACGTAGTATTACGTTAACAACGTTAAAACTGGAAAACCCTTTTATTTAGATCGCATCACGGTTTTGACCACTCGACCTTCGCATACAAAATATTGTTTTACCTCTATTGGAAAAAGTATTTCTGGCAGATAAATATATCTCGAGAATTTGTCTCATCGGATTCAGTAGGCCAGTACGATATTGAGGTATTTAATACGATGGAATATTCGAATCAGCCAGACTGTACTTCAGATACCGGGTGACACGCATAGATGAGCATTTTACGACTTCCCGTGTCGCCGAGCTGCGATCAAAATTGTGCCGAAAACCCATCAAAATACTGTCCGAAATAAAATATAAAAATATCGCCGACGATTATAATGGTCTTGGATGGGATAAACATTAGAATTAAAATTTAAAAAGTTGTTTTATTTCTCGTGACTCGCTTATTTTCTGCTTCATTGTGCGAATTTTATTTTTTGCCGTAAACTTTGATAGTCTATCTACATTCGCATTCAAATTATAATTATGAATCTGTATTTAATAGATTGCATTGCATTGTAGAGATCTAGAGTTATATTAACTTCGCGAAATATTTCAGCACGCACCATTAAATCAAAAGTAAATCTAATTTTATATTAGTTGGATACTAGATGCCGTCTAGACTAGAAACATGATCACGTACACTGAACCATATTTATATCATAGTAGGTAGAGCGCACGCGCGGAGACGCACGCCCGGTGAATCATGCGCACTCCGTCATGTCACTTATTACGACCTCGAATATTAACACAATAGTGTGGGCCATTCGCTGTTTTATCGACAACATTCAAAAATTTATATCATCGAAACTTTATAATAGGTAAAAGTCAAAGACGTATCTACTTAACGTATTTTTACAAATCCTTCTAATATTATAAATGTGAAAGTTTGTGAGTGTGGATGTATGTATGTTTGTTACTCCTTCACGCAAAAACTACTGAACGGATTTGGATGACATTTGGAACACAGAGAGTTTATAACCGGGATTAACATATAGGATACTTTTTATCACAATAATCCCGAAATTTTTGTTACGTTAAATACTACGCGGACGAAGTCGGGGGGCACAGCTAGTACGGTAATATAAATATCTATATGTCTTATTATGTGCATGTCCGCCGCTAAGCGGGTTTTCCAGTCTAATAAGTAGGTACTCCAAGCAACTAAACTTAAAAAAAAAGAATGATTAACAGTTTTACTACTCACATAATTAATTCAATAAACTACGAAAATAAGCGTAGCGTCGCAAATAAAACGCTAAAATATTGTGTAAACTGCTAAATTAGAGGGTATTTCACATTGCTGCAAGTCAATAAATTGCGATCCCGGTACATAGTTGAAACGTTTTGTGTTGTGTACGCTATTAAATACATTGCTGCAATTGCATTACTTCCGTTAGACAATTTATTTGCACAGCACAACACGGGACGGTGATGGGGAAATTAGTGGGAAGTATGTGCTAACTATTTAACACCAAATAACAATGCATACTATTTAGTTCGACTTTGATTAAAATGAACGTATACATTGTACACCCTAGTGCCAAATTGGTCATCTTACTTTGTCAGATTACAAAATTACATAAATATAACGACGTTATCGTTTGAAAATTTTACTATTAATGAATTTAATCGATAATCTTAACAACACGTGGCACAGCACTATCTTGTTGGTAATCTGTGGCTCATATGTCATCTTGCGAGCGCGCAAGTGTGCGAGTGTCTTAACTCTATCTTATATCCTGCGGCAATAGGCGCGTCCACATGAACCGGGCAGCCGCGGCCGGTCAGTTTGATGTTACGTCTGCGTGGTTAGACATGAAAAATTATTGCTGGGGGGCCCTGCTCACTACATATGAATATGCTTTATGAGATTTAACCTGCGCAATAAAATAACTATCATACTATTATACCTACATCTATTTCAACTAAGTATAATACACCAACAGCAAGTAAATAATGTTTAATCTCCCTCTAAATTACACATTCGCGCAACCTACAATAAGGCATCTAAATTAAATTAAATTAATGCATTAAATTTATCGTACACAGAAATGTGTGTGTTCCTCTAGTCGATAAATATCCAGCGCAGCACTATCGCTATGCTAATCTGCGGCTCGGATGTCATCTTGCGCAACAGGCAGCCGCGGCGAGTGTGTGCGCGGCTTAACTCCAGCTAATGCCCCACTTCGAGTGTAACCACTGCCATCAAGCTAAGCACACTGCACGAACATTTTTCGTAGCAAATTAACCTGCTAAGAAATTACAGTCATTACACGCGCATACAGTAAGCAACGTCAGCGTGTCCGAATCACATTTTTTTGCCTAAGCAGTGCGCCTTGGGTTTGTGAAAAAAAAATGTTAATTGTATGCATGAAAACAATGCCTTATACATGAGGAGTTGTTTACAGTGTTGAGGTCATGGTCGTCGAGTTTTGAAATAAATTCATGGTGAAATACTGAACAATATGTAGCATATTTTAGAAAATGGATGAACAAATAAATATTAGTTCTACTTCTGAATGAGACATTTGTAAAAATAAAACATCTCTTGCATATGTCTCACTGTATGAGATAGTCTGGACTATATGTTGTTGGCCAGAGGCCATAACAACTGCACCCGGACAGAGGGCGAGCGCAAGTGCGCTCCAGCCAGAGGGGCAGGGGGGCAGCTAGCTCAGCCACAAGGGACACGACCTCGGCTTGGGCCGCTGCCAGGAGAGGTGGCGGGGGTAAATCTACCACCGGATCGGAACGCGACCTCGACTGAGAAGATCCGGCAAGAAACTCAGCGGGCTTATCGGGTGCCAAGGTGCGTCTAGGTAAGTAGACGCACCTTCTAGCAGAAGCGGAATATGTTTCACTCATGGTAGGAAACGCAGCTATATTAGCTTCTGCAAACCGATCTTCTGTGAGAGGATGGTACTACCCGTGTCGAGCCAGCCCGTAAAGCCCTATAGTCAATTTGCTTCAGCTTGTTTCTACCACCGTCAATAATAAAGACCATTTCATCAGAAATATAGGCGCCACAAATTCCCAGTAGCGCCTACTGCCTAGTAACAAAAGCGTGTCGCTATCATCATAACTTGACATATACGTCCAAGCACATCGTAAAAATAAGTTATTAAAGCACACATAAGGTATCGCACCTGATGACGTGAGATCGATGCCCGTAGCGCCGGAAGCGAGCAGTTTGGGGGCACGCCCTACTTCCGGTGGTCGCGCGCCGCTGAATGCAAATGGACACTCCGTCCGGCAGACAGGTGATGAAAGCACGGAAAGAATGGACACCCATTGTGAATTGTGATACATTATTGCGTTTTCGACGGCTTCTGGGTGCGGACGGGATCGCGAGGAAGTTGTAGGTACTGTTACTTGTTTATGTTAAACTAACTGTGCCCGCGACTTCGCCGCGTGTAATTTAACTTAAAAAAATTTCGGGATTTTCATCCCCTATTTTATCCCCTTGGGGGTAGAATTCATCAAAATCCTTTCTTAGCGGATGCCTACGTCATCACGTCCACCTGCATGCCAAATTTCAGCCCGATCCGTCCAGTGGTTTGGGCTGTGCGTTGATAGATCCCTATCTCAGTCAGTCAGTCACCTTTGAGTTATATATATTTAGATATGTCGAGTAGTTGTTTAACCGTTCGCACGTTTGTAGTTCGCATCGTAATTTCTACAATAAAGTAATACTTAGTCTGAGGTTGACATGAATGCAGTAATTTTCCAAAAGTTTGGCATTGCAATGAGTCATCTATCAAAAGCAGTTTTATTATAATATAACTGTTTCTGAATAGTAAAATACCAATCCTATCAAAATGATGTTATAAAAAGCACATAAAAGAAACTCTTTGACCATTTTAGAGTCAGCTAGAACAGTTCAGTGAACAAAAACATAGCTCCGTTTAAATTCGCAGCAATTTGTAGACGGATCGCTCACCTGGATTGAGGTTATATTACTCTTATTCAGTGTTATCCCGGCTTTATCGGCCGTCTATTGCGTAAAGGGATGTGCCGGTTAAACGGATTAGCCAACAGATTGCCGGTGTACGTGATGCCGGTGACTTCACATTGGACTACGCAGGGGAGTTATGTTCTCGGAAACCTAGGCATCGTTGATTAAGTATAAATACTTATAAATAGTGTGAATAGGTTCCAACACGATTTAATTAGAAAATATTTTTCACATATTCATACATACCAGTGTTCTTAATGAAACAATGGAGTTGGATTCAAAAAATGTTTCAGCTGACCCTATCCTGGGTTGAGCGGATTGTACGGGAAACTAAAGGGTGCGCAGACGCAGACACTTGCCAAGCAGATGGTTCGACGATCTCGTAAAGGAAGTGGGAAAAACGGCATGCGTAACGATACCTGAACTTATCATTACGTGGCAATTGGCTGATGCCAATTAATTCTGCATAAGATCGTAATTTTTATTTCATGACATACATTTATCATCATTTATTAAAGTCTTAGACGATTCCCAAATAATTAGCTCTAATAGCTCAAACCATTTGAGCAAGCATTACCTCATAAGCCCTAATATACGATTCCGTATGCGCGCATCGTCTTACGTAGATACATAAGACAAGGAGGCTCTTATAAAATATTCGTGGTGGATAAGCTCCGCCTAGATGTTCGTGTCACCACACTTCCTGACCGCTACTGCCGTGGTCCCGTTGCTCGGTGGCGTAGTGAATTTTTTATTCTCAATTATTGCCCTGCCTGGCTGCTTATCCGGTCTATTTAATTCAATGGAAGACTTGCTACTCAATGTGTTGGAGGTTCATAGCGGCGTGACGTAACGGTAGTGGGATGTGCTTTAGTAGTTTTTCCACTTATTTTTTTTTCTCTAACTGCCAGAAGGCATGAAGAAAGATTGAACTATCTATCTATATTATCTTTTTTTGCGTAGTCAAACCATTGTTGAAGATAAAGTTGTGTATGCAAAACTGTGCTGTGGTACCTACATTGAAACATTTTATTGCAGATGTTTTGTATGTTAGAGTATCATTTCCATTTTAATAATATCCTCTGTTATGTAAATACAAAAATCATTTACTGTAAACAACAACGGTGTTGTTTCTGATTGAAATTAAAATTTGGATTTTGTTTAGAAAACGCCCCCTTGGAAATTACAAAGGACCGGTTTCGAAGACCCTTTTTATGTATTCTGACAAGTTTTAATATCGTCAACGTTTAAATACAAAAGATATGAAAGCTTCTAGGACAACAACTGGAAACTCAATAAGATTAAATATTGACTTACAAAACACTGCTTCAATATTTAATCGATAAACTTTTTAATTACAGCCATTTAAGAAGTAAGATTATTTTATTAGGCACACTTCGCTGATTCAAAGCCGACTTACACTTTCTTCCTCTCACTACCAACCAAAAAGATTTAGATAAAACAAAAACTGTCCCGCTCTAATGAAAGTTGCAAAAAATAGGCACCAGCAGCGACATAGGATTACGTGTAAGAATCCAGCTTAGAACAATGGCCGGCCTTGGGCGAGCCGTAATCACTGCTCTCGGCCACCGGCCACCGGCCACAATGCCACTCAGATATCTATGTAGATGACTGGCTTGTTTGTCCTTGTCACTACAGACATAACACGGTCGCTGTTGCTCGTCACTAACGTTGTAGGTACAGTCAACACCAAAAGCAGCTTGGTATTTCAATTGTCCAAAAGATTAACATTTTAAAAAACAGGTCATAAAAGTATGTCACCAGGGTCCCAACTCTCTTAACTGCTGGTATCTCAATGGACCCGGACTCAACTCGCAACAACACATAACTGACGTATTCAGTTACGCGATACGTCAGTTTTGACTTATATATTGCGAGTCGATCGGGATGCCAGCGATTAAGAGAGTTGGGCCCCAGAAGGTCTCTTTAGTATACGACCACAAAATATTTCGTATGGTGATCATATTTTTAGAGACCTTCCTTCTAATATCACACTATTATGACGTCTTTAACAATGATTATTTTGAACAATTAAATTACCAAGCTATTTTTGATATTGACTGTACTGGCGAGGATGACTAGCGAATTAGTTAGGGAGGTAATTTTGGAAACATTGTATTGTAACAAAGTGAATTGATAGAAGAAGCTGGGGTGATCGCGGGACCCTGATTAGGCGGTAAAATAAACTTAGATAATATTAAGTAATAATATTAAAATACATGGGACTAATTTCGTAAGTTAAATAATTATTGTGAGTTTAAATATCACATATTTCCCAGCATAAGGTAATGAATAACTGATACGACGAACACCCTACAAAATGCGTACATCTTAAACAGTAGTATAATTACATTAAAATAATTATAGTTAAGAAACTTTGCCAAAATCAGTCATTGAAACCAGTTTGAAGATCAGTTCTTCCATCTTGCCAAGCAAGACTCTTGTCTTGAGTCAAAGAAGACATTACATTGCGTTGCGTCCGAACTTAGGTTAAAATGTTAGGTTAAAAGGTTAAAATGATACCTTTATATGTCTAACGAATAGACAGAGAAAACTAAATCAAAATGCTGACTTCAGACCAAATAAACGGGCATCAAACTCTACAGGCCTAAGTAGAGTATAGATAAAGCATTGTAGATGTACGTACGAGCGCAGGCATGCTTCAGCGACCAAACCTCGCGCCAGTTGCTCTAGCCGAAAACACCTGCGAGGCATCAACATCCGACGACTCAGTTACAGCAATAGTTACCTACCAATGCGGTTAAAGTATCTCTACATACGTAAACAGGTAGACAGAGTATATAACATAATACGTTAGATGCTCGTTTATTGTTATTATCACGTCATATCGGTGTGCAAAGAGCGGGGCACGCTGTAGACACGGTAAATAACAGCAATTCGGTCCAATGTCGTGGGAACCGCCGTTGTGCAAGGAGCCGCGAGAGGCAACAGCCACTGAACTAGTTCACAGATTAATCTCGGGTTAATCTTAACTACAATCATTTAGATCCGGCGGCGGAAAGACACGATCCGAGATAACGATGTGTTTTGGGTATAAAAAAACTTAGATAAAACGTTATTAGTGTGCCTAGCTTATGGTATCTTCAAAAAAGATTTTTGCAATGCTATGTAAATGTAATAGTTTGTTATAGGTACTAAGGTATTGTTATGTATATTTTGTGTAGGTTATATACTTGAATGGTTTTTAAATCAAATCTAAATAGGTATTTTATAGGCTTCGTAAGCATTTACGATTTTACAATATTTTTACATTTCCATTATTGTAGTAAATAATGCCTACCTACAATTTTCTAAATATGAATTAATCTGACAAATATAATAAAAAATAATAATCCTAATTATGAGAAAAATAAAATATAAATAGTTGGAAATATCTCAGTAATCTCCTTGTCCCTATAGATAAACCCTCTTGACATTTAGTAGCCAATTCGTGTCGTGGAAAGAATATTAAAGCCCTGACGTCTTGGATCAACACGCTTGTTTAATTCTACGTGTACACTTGCGTAATATATCGCGACTAGACGACTATGACTCAGTCAAGACAATAATATGTTTTCAGACAATTGTGGAAGAGTTTTATTACTGGTGAATATTTGTACTGTACGAAAGACTTATGACAGATATTAAGATGTTTATCTTTGAGACTTGACTCGTAATAGAAGAAAATTTCAGTATCTGTAGCGCACTCAAGGTTACTCTCAGAGAGATCTATTCAGAGGATTACGCAATAGTAAATCCATTTATTACTATAGGCCATAGACATTTGCTATTAGCATCAAAATGCTCCGCATTTATTCAACTACCTACTTATTACGAAAACAGTATATATAGCATTGCAGTAAATGTAAAACACAGATGTTCCTTTAAAATTGAATGCAAGCTTAAATCCGATACTAACTGGATTGCCGTTCGCTATCGGTATTAAGATCAAAAGAGTGTCACAACTCTTGTTCGAGAGTTTAATCTGAAACTCAATCAACGGGCTCACAAAACGGACACGGTCCGATCCACACGGCGGTGAAACAGAGCCGGCCCCTGGTTGCACGGGTAAGTGAAACCGTACACTATGCAACTTCCGTCCACATAATGTTGTCAGATATCCGATGACCGCCGGATAGCGGGGCACGGCCTGCGGTCGGACGCGACCGATTACTGTTATGTCACATTCAAATTAAATGTAATCCGACCATTTTAATAAGTTCCCTGATCCATTCAGCTCTGCAATACCACAATTATATTTTTAAATATTCAAGAATGTGAACCAATTTTAATATCGCAACTTAAAACACCGTCCGAAATGTAGGTGGCTAGTAGTCGATATATTATATGTTTGTGTTCGGAAAATATTCGAGTCGTAAAATGTTTCCTCAATTACTTTACTTCCTTAATTAATGTAGGCAAAAATATTCAAGTCGTTAGTCATGTTTTTTAAAAATCTAGGTTTTAGACATACTTCTAAAACGAAGGATATTAATATCGTGAGACAAAGATTCGACAAATATCTATAAGTAGGTACCTAGATTATATAAATAGCACTAACTGTGTGGGCCGAAACTAAGCAACGCTTGTAATATGGATGCCATCCATACAATGGACTGGAGGCAATACCAGTACACCCAGACCAAGGCAAACTATGACATGGTCATTTCCGAAATATGACTCAACGGGAATCGAACCCGCACTGCCCAGTGCAGTGAGACGAGCGGCCTACCCTCGAACCACTATGTCTAGAAGTTTTCAATATTAATATAGCAGATACAAAAACCGTTATAAAAATGCATGATGTGTGTGCCGGACGGGCGGGCAGAATGGCGCCCGACGCCGCTACTCCTCCAGGGAGCAATAAAAATGATGGAAGGCTAGCAGCTTCGTACCACCACGAAAATCAATAGGATAGAAATGTCAAAACAAGGTCGAGGAACTCCCCGCACCACGGCGACCTATCAAACTTATAAACAAATAACCCACCCCGCCATACGCCGGCTTCGGCAACAAAGTACCTATCCCTTTTCGTTCCCAGTGGGATTTATTTCCTGATACATTATTTAAGTGAGTCATATCTTGTAACGTGACAAAAGCCGTTGACGTCACATCGAAACACTTTATAATATACAATGTGTTTTGGTAGATGTGTGGTTATTGTAAATTACCAAAAAATATACATAAAATCAAAAGTTCCGCCGATTGCTCACCACACGCTGTTATTATTGATCAAGGTTGATAAAAACATGTTTAGTACCTGCAACAAAAAAACCATTATCAACATTATGCAACAAAGTTCTCTTGAGATTGAAATCTATTATCTATATACGCATTTCAGATATATAATACAAAAGTCTTCCGGTAACATAATTCATAAGCAAGGCCCAATCGAAATTATTGTTTGACATTGAATCCGAACGCAACTTAGCTGAAGGCAATTGTGTTAATTGCGACATAGAATCTTATCTTAAATCTAATAATTTTATTCTTGTGTGATTGCACGATGTGTAACATACAAATTTGGATAGGTATATCATCTAGGTAGGTATTTATTTTAAGCGTCCCGGCCGCAACCTTGCCGTTTGTTTGTGTTGGATGCATCTTCACAGCTGTATGTAATGAGATTGATACAATGTGTTAATATAAAACGTGTTTGATGAGAACCAATCGGGATTAAATCTGTGCAGTGGCTCTACTAAAACTAACAAAATACGCACACCTCTCGCCAACATTGACAGATTTATTCTGCAAGTGTGGGAGGAGCGAGGCGGCACGTTTTATTGTGAATCCATTGATTTTTTCTACAAGTATTTCGACCACTACCTTTGATAAATAATAAATGGGTAAGTAAAACAATTATAATGAATGAACGCAGATATCGTACACTTGAAGTGATAATTATGTGATAACGGAGGCTCTGAAGATTACATTAAATTAAAGGTAAAGTTTATGAGACGATGCGGGTTGCTTTTAGATAGCTGGTAGGTATAATAGGTTCCTAATTTCAATGAAAATTTTGTAAAGATATTCACAAGTTGCTAATTCGCAATTTCTCTTGTTTCTGTTCAAGAATCTAAAAATATATTTGAGACATATCATTGAGAGCGCAAAATTACCTACATTACATTTAATCAAAGGTTCTCAAGAAATCTTTAAAATGTTTGTCGATAGACATCCAACATTAATAATGTATCCCGTATCCATTGATATGGTTTGATCGTATCTGCGTGCCAACGCAAGCGCAATCTACTATTGGTTAATAGCAAAACTTCACCCAAAAAGTTATAATAAATTATACATTTTAAATAACATTATTTCTTATTAGGGATGAGTCTTAATTTCCGGCGGTAGCAACTACTCTTTCTAAAATAGTTATGTTATGCACGTGTATGAAGCCGCTGGTTCGCACAGGTCAGACTTAAGTATGTTAGATGCTAGATAGCTAGGTATGCACGTATCGTAGCAATTGGAAATCACCACTGAGCTGAATCATAAGTACCTATTGAGTAAACATCCATTTTGTAATTTAATGAACGTGCGTAGTAGATAGGTACCTATTTACATCGGGGAGTAGAGTCAAAATTTTGAGATAAAACAGAAACAACTGTTAAATCGTTTCTATTGTCAACTATACTAGGTGAAACAAAAAGGGTATACAATTTTTTTGCAACTTAACTTTGTAAATCTCAAACTATCGGCTTTGTGGGACAGTTGAAGTAGTAAAGGTTTTGTAGACTTGTGAAATCGGTCAACAGTTGTATTCCTATAACACCTTTTGTTTTTCAAGTTCCCTCCAAAGCGGATGGTTTTAGAATTACAAAGTTAAGTTTTGAAAAAAATAGTATACCTACCCATTATGTATCACCTTGTAGGTAAGCATAACTTTGTTAGTAGCCGTTTCTTAATAAACAAATATTTCTAATTTAAGCATACAGCAGTAACTATAACCACCCGTCGACTGAAATAATATCTCAGTAAAAAAATAACATAATACTTATGAAAAATTATAATTTAAACACCAAAAAACAATATCGTAAAGATTATGTCACAAGCGACAATATTAGTGCATATCAAAAATACATACAACACGTGGTTGCTACCCGCTCCTACTCCAAATATTTGCGCACACGACATTCCCGACTTCAGAGTGTATTCATATTATTAAAAGTTATTATATCAGTCCAGGGTTAGCATTGATATTTGTTATGTTGGCGACAAAAATGTCGCAGTTGCCACATGGAATTCACGAAATTCTTATTCGAAACACTCAATTTGATCGAATTATTAAATAATAAATGAAATAGGTATATTTCGATATATATTTAAAATGTATCGAATTGATGGTTTAGTCATATAGGCATCATGTTTTTCAATTGCTTCAGTCGTAGAAGAGAGCTCTCAAGCTCTCAAAAGAATTGTATGGCTCCTAGTTTCCCTTTTAGTATTTTAATAAAAATCAAAGTTGAAATTGTAATCACAAAACGATTAGTAAAAATATTAATAAAATAAATCACACTCATCCATAAGAAATTATTCATGAGTGTGATTTATTTTCTTAGTATACTTAAACCATTATTATTTCATTTAATAAAATATTCAATATATTCTAACAAATATTTTCTTTAATTCCCTAAGTGAGGAGGGGTAAGGGGAAAAAGAACGGGAATCGAGCGACTGTAAAATTTCAACGGTAGCTGTTTATGTTGGACTTTTTTTACGATGTTGTTAACTGTTGATTCTTTTTAAACATCTGCGTTGTGAACTGTACACTACATTGCTTGCGGTTGCGTAGCTAAAATGACGCTTTACTACGTGCTTATTTATTGCTTGACGACAGGAAATTATAAATGAAATTGTAACACCTAAAAATAATTTGTGAAATATTTTATAGGTATATTGTGAAGAAATGTTTTCTAAATTGAGTGGTTCATTTAACAATTTTGGAATTTTGCAAAAGTATATTTTTATTTTACGCTTAGACATCTGAAAATAATTCATTTTAATTTATTATTTTCGCCTCAGGATTAAAAAAAAAAATTCAATAAATCTAGATTTTTTACTATGTAGGTAAAGGCACTCGTTATTTTCACTATAAAAAATGCATTTCAATTATTTATTTATTTTAACACAAGAAGAAGATAAGAATATGACCCGTCAACATGTATGAAACAGTAGCGTCATTTTAAATGTTCCTAACAGGTAATTCGGAAGACAGCGTGCTTGTAAGAGAAGATTGACATAATGTTTACCATTTACAGGAAGTGTATGACTTTATCTTAGGGGCGAGGTGTGGGAAACAAAAAAAAACTACAAACAGAACGCACATTTAGAGAATTCTGTAAACTAACTACTTCTATTAAGTAGGTAGTTTTAGTATTTTACAGACAAGAGAGATAGTTAAATGTTTGCAAGTAATGGAATTCCAATTGTTGTCTTTAAATAAAATAAATGTTCAGATTCAACAATATAGATATGTGGTCTTTCGATTTTATAAACCTGCCTAACCATTTTTCAGTTCTAAGTAGATTGTAAAACTGGTGAAGAAACTACTTTTTTGTGACAAACGATCGCCCAAGGGTTCCGTATCTCTTTTCGTGAAAAGGATCTTCAAGCGTGTTTTGTTTACGAGCAACTCTTTGGTTTATTTGAGTAGTTTTATTTATATTGCACCGTGATCCGCTTAACGGCTGTCGACGTGGTCGTGCCCTTGCGTTTAGTACTCTGTCAGTACATGCTTGGCATTTTAAGTACGATTTCGTCTCAGATTTTGTTAGGGTAGCTATACCTTTAGTAGACCTCGTACTGTACTGGTTTATTTTAACAAAGCTACGAATCAAGTTATGAATTAAGACTCGTCACCATTTTTTTTTTCTTTATCAATACAAATAATTAAAATTGGAGTGTCTGTTTGTAATATCAAAATAACACCTTTTCACTAAATGCATATGAAAGTACATACGACACCTATAGCCAAAACGCGATTTAATTTTTTTTTGTCTGTTTATGTTTGTTCCGGGTAATCTCCGAAACGGCTCGACCGATTTTGACGAGACTTTCACTGGTAGATAGCTGATGTTATAAGCAGTGAATAAGCTACATTTCTTTTAGAAAAACAAAAACAGGGTCCTGTCGCGCTGGCTCAGAACGCGGGAGCGGGCTTTTTGTTAAGTTAAATTCCACGCGGACGAAGTCGCGGGCTCAGCTAGTATATCATAAAGCAAATGAGCCATCTGATGTTAAGCAGATACCGATGCCTATAGACGCTTGCAATACCAAGGCATGTCTCGCACGTTGCCAACCTAAAGGAGAGTGGAGTAGAGAAAGGGGAAGGAGGGGCGATTCCAACTCTCTCACTGATGCTGCAAAACGCAGCTATAATAGCTACTTAAGGCTAAAGCGCCCATCTAGCCCGCGAAGTTCAAATTTTTCGAGGTTTTTTAGAATTTTTTCAAAACCTGACAATAATAAAAGGCACATTTTGTAATTCGCGACAAAGACCGTGTGCCGTGCATTTATTAATATATCCAACTTACTCCAAAACATTTCAAGAACGACAGCTATCCAGATAATCTGGCAATTTTTGTATATTTAGTGATTAACTAGTATCATATCCACCGTGATAACATTTAGAGTAAAATAAATGTATTAATAAACGCACTGCATACTGTGTTTGTCGCAAATCACAAAATGTTATCTTAAATGTTTTCAGATTTTGGATAAACTATAAAAATACTCGAAAATTTTGAATTTCGCGGGCGAGACAGGCGCCTTCACCTTATAGCCGATCTTCTGTGAGAGGTTGGTGTTACCCCAGTGCCCGCCCGTAAACGAACAATACTCAATTGGCTACTTCTTAGCTCTACCATCAATTTTTTTAGTTTACTTATTGATGAGATGACCTACGTTCAATTTAACAATACATATCAGAATTCAATTCCGCCTGTTACTGCACAGCATAATTAATCCATGATAAAATTCCCCCAATATCACTTCTAGTGAACCAATATTCAAACTGTAAAAATTTAATTTTCTGTATGCCCAACCATCGTATTGACAAGTTTCCAGCGGACTGATATTTCAGTACGTAATATAAATGTGTGTTTGTAGATTGCAGAGCGTTGAACTGAAGCACTAAAGAGAATAAATAATAAAAAAACCTATTCACGGCACGATCTTTTAACAGTAAAAGGAGCAATCGCTAATGCGATGTGATTTGTTCAACAACTAATTTTCTTTTCTCGATTCATCCCCGGTGCAAGCACGGAAGCCTTAATCGCCTCTAGCATCGATACAATTTAAATCGGAATAAAACGAGGAGAGCGAATTGATCTCTATCCTATCGAGAACAAATCACACGACTAAAGACGTTCTCTCGGGCGGAATGCTCGGAGCGATTGGAAATACTTGCGTCTGAAGTTTGGAAAGAAAAAAGAGTTAATTGATACTGTTTTTGTCAATGCACCGTTCTGTTACTACTTTGACAAATATCTCTATTATTTACACTAAAAGAAAATTGTACTAAAACTAAAAGCTTATTAGAATTCCTTTTTTAAACGTTTTTTAATTACAGCAAATAAAGTACATTAGGTAAATAAATATTTGCCATAATTACAAAATGTTTAGCAAAACATAATAAAAGGAATAGCAAAGCTTATTTGCGGAAATAATTATTGTGTTTTACCAGCTTTTATATAACGGCGAAGTTGTCACGTTTGAAAAAATTGGAACACCCACTTTCTGCTCCGATAAAATTGATTTCTCCACTCTAAAATTGTCATGGCATTAATTCGTTATTCGTTTTGGGATCAGATAATTCTCAGTTGTTACCGTTACCTCCTGACTTTCAAGATTACTAGATCTCTCATTATATGAGTCGTCATTTATTTCTATATTATTTTAACTACTATTATTATTACTGGCAGTGATAGCCGATTGGTTAAAAGCACGCGCCTTGCGGGCACCAGGTCTTGGGTTCAAATCCCGGCTCGCACCTCTGGATTTTTCGAAATCTATGTGCGTATCATAATTTCTATATGATTATCACTTGCTTACGGTGAAGGAAAACATCGTGAGGAAACCTGCATGTCTTAGAAGATCTAACCAATTTTCGAAAGACATGTGAAATCCGCCAACCCGCACTGGGCCAGCGTGGTGGATTATGGCCTGAATCCTCCTTGTGTTGAGGGGAGGCCCGTGCCCAGGAGTGGGACGTTAAAAGGGCTAAATTATTATTATATTATTATTATTATTACTACCAAATATATTATTTTGCAGTACGAAGTTTAATAAAACTTTCAGAAACAGAATATTTGAAATCGAATGTTCCGTAGAGATGTTGAATAATAAATCATAAGCAACGTCTCTACCAATTTCAAAGGATATCTTCAAAGTGTTCTCTTAACGTTGTTATATTAAATATCCGTGTAAATGTGTAGTTTATTTAGCCAAAGAACATGCTTCGGACGTAACTATTTTACATATAGTATCGTTATAAACCTAATTTTACATTGGCTGGCAAAACAAATATACACCTTTAAATAAGAAATTCAAGACAAGAGCATCGCTCTTAGTTAATAGTATAGTAGTAAATAAGAAATAAGTATAATCCTGTACTGAAAAATACTTCTTACAACTTAGTGTTTTGGAGACTAAGATTTATATCTTAGAAATATTACCTTTTAGTTACATAATAAAAACAAATTATAAAACTATACTACATTAAGGTCTCATTAAAAGTTTAAAAGATAAGTTGCTGCGTAGATTACTTTAAACTATATTCACTAAATTATAAGCAGATAGGTACACAACCTTACACTTATGTAAATAAATAGGTATTTTACTTGTATATTAACATTCATATACGAGTAATTTAAACAAGGTTACCACCACTGATATAAATTACCTAAATGTTATATATATGCACTGAACATGAAAACTATTTTATTCAAATAATTATAACTCAGCTCAGTTTATTGTTCCAAGTGGGTTAGTAATTGCCTGATTGCTTTTATCAACCATAGATAGTGTTTACTTGACCGTTGGTAACCCTAAAATTATCTGAACATCTGCGCTCGCCAGGCTGTGGAGCACAGACAAACCGGCCGACGCACAGCGTAACGGTTACGCACATGAGCACTGAATGCGCACGCGCACGCATCACACTAACGGTTCTTGATTTCCCCCATTTTTCATGTCACATCTCGGGAATGCCACTAATCTTTACCTGAAAGTCGTGAAGCGAAACTAAACTAAGTCAACGCGGTTTTTATGTCGGAGAAAACGTTACGTTCTTGAGTGAGTGTACAACTTTACAACATCGTTTACAAACAGTAATGTCTCAGTGACTGGCGTTGGTAGATCATTTAGCGCAGCATTAAACCACACGTTTACTTTATTAAAGTCTAAGGTTGGTATGTATAAATCGTTCTCAAATCTGAGAGCGATCTTGGAAATGTCATTCTCATGTCATACCAGTTCAAAATGACATATCGGAGAAAACGTTACGTTCTTGAGTGAGTGTACAACTTTAGAATATCGTTTACAAACAGTAATGTCTCAGTGACTGGCGTTCGTAGATCATTTAGCGCATCATGAACCACTCATCAACTTTATTAAAGTCTAAGGCTGGTATTTAAAAATCAATCTCAAGTTTGAGCGCGATCTTGGAAATGTCATACCAGTTCAAAATGACATGTCAAAAGCATACTCAAGCTCGCTCTCAGACTTGAGACAGACTTATTAATACGGGCCTCAAACATGTCATAGCAAACACGGTTAGATTTTATCCCAAATATCTAAGATAAATAACTGTCGCAAAATTAATTGTCGCATCGTGTAAACTTCAATATTATTTTTCATTGTTTACATCAGCAGCGGTTTTTGGCACAGCGTCGGGCCATGATTACATTTTCGCGTCACTGTCACGCCCAAACAAAGACACCGCGAGAGGACCATCAGTCATTATCAGGAGAAAGAACAATAAAACGACGACTCACGGTCGTTAACCGAATTCACCGTACAATAACAGAATTCAGAGGGCACAAACCACCCCGAATACTTGGTTAAGGTTTGACGGAATGTTGGCAAATCTGAAGAGTCACGGCGCCTCTCACCCGGCAAGTAATTAGGTATTTAAATAAATTAGCTACTAACTAAATGTTGGATCTGCGCAATGGGCTTAGCACCCTTGACACAAACTGCGAAATTAGTTTTAAACTTTTCTTGTACTTTGAGTTCAAAATTAAGTAAAACTTCTAAACCTCATGAGGTTAATATATATTCGAATTCCACGGAACAGTCTATAAGTACTTACTTCAACAAATATTTCATACCATTTTGGCAAGTACATAAAATCGATATCTGTCAGAATCTGAAATACAAATGTATGCTTTACGTTACCATTAGGCATAGTATTTCGTATTACGTTATTCAATTGAATATAGGAATCATCGAATTTGAATGCAAAAATATTATAAATAAAAGAAATTATATCAAATCGCCAATACCCTTGCGCAAGTAGAAATTGCACACGAGTAACTTGATCTTCCGTAGAGTACCGTTGAGACCATTCCTGGTATTCAAAATTGCGACACAAGATGTATCCTCAAAAAAGCTTACCTTAAAGATGTTCATCTTTTCTTTAAAATAATACAAAATCAATAATTCTATGAAACATATGTCGATAGTGTAATTTTACAACATAATGAATCAAATGAAATCATAATAATGCACCAACGTAATGGCCCCAAACTAAGAAACCTTTAAACTATAGGTACCATACAATGGTCTGGGGGCGATCCTAGTGACACCCAGACCAAGGCAAATTACAATAAGTCTATTACTTAAATTTGCCCCGACAGGAATTGAACCCGTTCCTATTCGGTGCGGTGGGCCAAGCGGCCTAACGCCCAAACCTACGCTAAGCGGTCGTCAAATTGAGATCCGTATTAATAAATCAATCTCAAGTCTGACAGCGATCATGGAAATGTCAATCTTATGCCAGTACAAAATTACAATGTCAAAAGCGTACTATTCAGGATCACTCTCAGATTTGAGATATGGGCCTTAAATCCTTCCAAGTTCTAATAGGGGATCGTTGGAAATCAACATAGTTAGCAATATTAACATCTATCACTACGTCACAAACCTTAGCTTGTACTCATATGACTGGCGTGCCTGCACGTACGTTCAACCACATAAGGGTATTGTTACGACATTTTGCTATACTGCAAAGTATTTCTTATTTCTATTATATAAGAATGAGAATAGAGTGTGCTGATGTTGTCAATTTGTGCCCTTTCCCATGCATTACACGTGTCAGCCGAGCGAGATCATTAGAGTACAATGAGGGTAGTACGAAGTCTGCGGAGCAACGAAGCTGATGCAGGACAAAAATCAGAGTTATGATACCACGATATATCTTCAAGGTTTAGATTTTAGACGTCTCTTAGATTAAGATTTTAAACTACACTTAATAGAGGTAGTTTCGTGGTAAGATAAGGAGTAATAAATATAGTGACGGGATATGCAACAAAAATCATTTTGTTAGTTGAGTTTAGGTTTGACATTTTGAGTTGTTGTTGCTTTGTCGCTAATATAAACTAGTTAAAGAAACATAAAAATTAAAATAAAATAACACCACTAGCATGCAAAGGTGCTTCTGATAATAAAAAAGAACACAATATAAAGACACATCCTCCACCGCAATTACGATCCCGTGGTACCATCGAACCTCGACGTGTAGCCAGCAATGCCAAGGTATGGCCTAATAGCCACCTCTAATCGTCACGGCCCGCGGCGCACGAGTCGATTCCGACACAAAGTGAAGCAGCTAAACAAGTTTCAACATCGTGCCATCTTAAAAAACGACCACATCAATCATTAGAGCACTTTCTAAACTGTTTATTCGAATCGTCCATATAGACGTCTTGGAACAGTTCTGGATACTATTGTGTAGGTTTTATCGTCTATCAGCTGCTTACATCTATAATGCTGGTAACTTATTTGTCATGTCATTATTAAGATGAACATCGGACAACTGCCAAACCGCAACTCTTTACATGCATCATTTGCATTTAAGTGTATTCTGCTGGACAGTCATTTTTGCCCATTGGAGCATCTCTGAAGCAATACAAAAGAGAAACTGCATTATGATTCAATGTATTTTGCTTTACAAATATGCTTTTTGTGCTTGTGTGGAATAGTCCACCAAGAAAAACATGACACCATTGTTTTTTAACTTTCTACTTATTTATTTTGTACGGAAGCCATCACAAGAATTAAGTATTTTTCTTGGTTATTTTCTTAGTTTATTTTATTTATCACTGGCGGGTTTCAGTTTTTTAAAACGGTTTTTTAGCATTGATTGAGGAAATACTGAATGGTATTTAGTCGCTGTTTAGTGAGAACGTTCACCAACATTTATTTTATTGAAAAGAGTAACCTTCTTCGAATTGAATTTCTTGCCGGATATTCCCAGTGGGAGCAGAATTCCGAATTGGTGGTAGATTCTGACTATTCATAAGCATTTTGTTGGCCTACATGAATAAAAAGATTTCGAATTTTGCAAACATTTGATAATATTCTACCAATTACTATTATTAGAGAGAGTGATGAGATAATCAAATACTTATAACAATAGAAGCGTTGCTTTGTCTGGCGATAACTGTGAGGCAAAATAAATGAACTGGCATCATCATACATATCTAACTGTTGTCAAATATTTAAAACTTCAACCACTAAACAGGAGTGTTTACACAAACAAACATAGAAAATCAAAATTAAATACTCTTCAATGTTATTTTTCCAGTCTTAATGCATCAAACAGAGCCACGGAAAAGGAAAAAAGATGCGCGTAATCCCTTCAACGACATAGCCCGGGCAAAGCGAACAATGGCCGAGAAAGTTACGTAGACCATTACCATCGAAGCTATTGTGATTTTACACTCGATGCGGTAATAGCAAAGAATTTCAAATTGCTGGTAGACTTGCCGGGATGCTGGTCAGTTTCCAATGCTGTGTGGAAAAGATGTTACAATTTTTGTTGCCAGAATCTTAATGTTTTAATTTTAAATTAAGTATCTACCTATAGATGGAGGCTGTTAGTTTTGGAAGCGTGTGATTGACCAATTCTAGCTGGAATTTGAAATTTTATAGAGATGTATTCTCGGGAGCAAGCTCAGCTTAGATCAGGCGCACATCAGGTTTTCGCGTCGGGTTCCCCGATGCGGTTATCGAATCAGGGTGCCCTGACTGAAGGTGTCAATTCCATAATACTAAACAGAGTACCGCACTCGCACGATAATGTCTGGTCAGATACCTGACATGTGCGTACAGCCTACAAGCGACAACTTCCTAAATAAAAGTAATAACATGACATCTCCGTCATAACATTTCTAACGCCTTCAAACAACATTTATGAGTGAGCATTTTCTCAGTATACTCCTAAGAGATACAACCGAGATACAACTCTTAAACACTGCTCTGACATTCCATATTATTGTCATATCCAAGCATAATATTGCGCGTTCCTCATTTACTTTCAACGGAGCGGCAGCGTCGTACGAACGGCTTGTAAAGCGAGTTTCAATGGTAAGAGCGTGGGTCGTTGCACCGAAGAGTTCTAGTTCAGGCGATAGTGGATAAGGAACAGTCAACATCGCCGGCCAAACAAAGGACGCACTTGTTTTGCTTTATTTCGCAATGCGGCGCTTTTATGGTTGCTTTTCCGGTTGACATTTTGAGGTATTTGCGGCGGACAATGTAATTCGTAACGATCGCGCCGACTCCTACCGTGTGGGATATCCATATTTAAGAGGCGATTACGCAGTAGACAGTGTGACCAATCATGTGAGGCTGTTTAAAATTAATATTCTTAATTACGGTAAATTCGGAACGTATACATTTGTTAAAAGCGTCATAAAACCGAGCACCAAAGAGGTACAGTTTCTGGAATAACTCTGATTATATCAGTGCATCGTAACTTAATAAGAAAAATATAGGTAAAAATAAGCAGGGAAATGTGCAAATCTATACAAGTATGGTTTTACTGTCATTCAACTATCAACATACTAAATGGGAAACACGCTGATTTTATTCAAAAAAAGTAGTAATGACATCTCATCTATCCGTATTTAAAGTAAATTTTATGGAGTATTTGTAAAAATCCCGCCTAATTACCCATTCCACTGTGCAGAATAAGTAATTAGTTATTCACAAAACCTCCCCACCACCCATTTCACCTCTGTTACACAACACAACACGGCTCATTAGAACTGGGCCGTGGGAAGCAGCAGACAACTAGTGCTGTACTTAAATAATACCGGTGACACGAACATGTCGGTAATCCAATGTTTGAAAGAAAGTGCTCGGATCTTCGAAGAGCTGTTACATAATACTACTTACGGTGGGGTATTGTATTATGCACGTGTACGTACTGTATATGCAAAGGAAGAAACTGACTAACTGATCTATCACAAGAATTACATTTGAATAATCGATGTGTCGAAGTTTTCCGAAATACATTTTTATATCTGAAATATAAAACAGAGACAACATGTTGTGACCAGTTGATTGACGGCACTGGAAATATAAATTTTATTATGACACGACATTATAATAACAAATATTTGTGTTGGCGCGAAAATAGGACGGCGAACTTTTAAAATTATATGTCGGCGATAGATGTACGGAAAACAATTTTATAGCCTAATTTTGGGACACCAAATTAAGGAGGGTTTGGGACACAAAGTCGAATAAAATAGTGTTTTGTATATTTTTGTCTAATCACTACTGCTATACCTACTTGTTTACTACTTCAATTTTAATAGATTAAAGCAGTTTCCAATAGTCTTTTCACCTTATTTTTTGTCACTTTACTCTGAATAATCTTATATGTTTCCTGTTTCCAAATATAATATATACTTATATCTGTATCCAAACCTAAGACGTTAACCGTTTTTCGTTTTATATGCACATGTTTACAACTTTTAAAATATCGACATTGTTTACCGATAAAAGCGGATACCGTGCAACCACTAGCCAGTTTGCAGCGCGACGTTTACAAACAAGCTGAGGCTGCGAGGGAGGGTGCATGTGCATGCGAGCGCTGTACACAACTCTCGGTTTCGGTGTACGTGAGAATAGTGGACTTGTGCCCACTGTGAGGGCTTGGGGCTTGGACATTTAAATAACAAAGCGTGCTGCCTGATGTTGAGCAGTGGCCGGAGCCTATAGATGCTTGCAATACCACGGACATTGGATAAAGGGAGGAAAATGGAACGGGGGAGTGGAGGTTGGTTTTGGTTCTCTCTCATCGTTAGAAACGCAGATTCTGTGAGAAGGTGGTTAGTAGTATCCCGCGTCGAACCAGCCCTTATATGGGCTGAAGTCAATCGGTTACAGCTTGGCACTACCACCAATAAGAAATGAAGAGAAGAAGAAGACAAAAAATCTAGAGTTCCGAGCACATGGAATTGCCTCAGGCATCATTGATACTTAACTATGCCATGGCATAGATTAATTATACATCTTTGCACAGGCTATTTCAAAATTCCGAAATAATAATGTAGGTAGGTACAAAATGTATACGGTAGCTTATAAAGATGCCTGGTGATAGACAGACACGTCACGTCACTATCATTGTAATCTTCTGGATTTCGGGCCTTTGAATATTTATCACAACCTTCATGTTGCGGCCTTGGGACACATTTAATGGCCTACAAAACTACAGTGTAAACTGCATCTACGAGTGGCAGTGACTAACATCTTTACATGTTAGTTGAGATAAATATTATAATTTTTGAATATTTGCGGGAAAATAAAAATAAACATTTTAATTTCAAGCAAATTTTACACAAGATTACTTGATACTATTCCATACCCTCAAGTAATTTTTTCGAACCTTTGAAATACCATTATGAACTGATCAACATAAACTAAATCATTGTGATTAGGTACATTTTATTATTGGTGAAAATAATTTTGTGAATAAATAATTAATTAAGTGTAACATCTCTATTACGGCTCTACGACCAGACTCGAGACCTTGGAAATAACAATACAATAGTTATAGTTAACCTTATACTCCATTAATTAAAACTTTTTCATGCTATTATAATTATATTGTTATGGGCAATCCATAACAATTATTTAGTTCTTAAATTAATGAACTGAGAACTAGTTAAAGGCATATATTATCTAAACTAACAACCAATGTGGATAACGAGTAACTTTGTAAGATGCTCGCCGTAATAAAACTTGTTTTATTTCAACCTAAACAAACTATAAAAGAAGCAAGTGTACTTACGTCATTTTGGTATTGTTATTTTGACTTTGACTCTACAACAATTGAAGGTCAAGTGGAATTTTAGTTCATTACACTAATAACGACTTTTGTACGTAAACACATTATGCTATGCTCGTGAACACTAGACAAGAGATTTTTTTGTGAACACTCTACATGAGAAACCAGTTTGTGTGTTCCAAAATGACCTTAAATAATAATGGTATGTATTGTTTTATATCCTTTTGTTTTCAACATCTGCAACATAATATGTTTAACATAGATAACAAATAAGAAACGGTAATGTTTAGAATTTAGTAGCGTTTATTCCTTTATTTCCACTATTTAGTGAGCATTTCTTACTTATTATTTTATACTTATTTATTTTACTTATCAATTAAATATAGGAATCCAAAAATATTTTGGTGAGCGTTTAAATTGTACCAATAAATCTGAGAGAAGAACAACTTAACAATGTACCCGCTATGTTGAGTAGAACAAACAAGGTTGTACAAAATACAAAGTAGGAAGTTACTCTGTATAATTCTCTCCCCTCTCAAACATTAAAACATAAAAATAATATAAGAAGCAAAAGATATAATTCAGTAGCTATTAAAAGTTGCCAACGTTATCTAAAAATCCGTCTTTCTTAAAACAAGTTGCCTGGACGGGCTCTAGTTATATTAGCTTGAAAAGTGACATTACAAGGAAAATTTCATCTTGTTTAACTTAAATCGTAACTTTTTATAGCCGTCGGTCGCGTGAATTCACTCTGTTCCAGTTTTGAACGACATGCAGATATAAAGAGATAATACTTTTCATTATAAATGTATAATCCTGTACATTTACATTCCATTTCGTTCAAAGGACACAATTTTCTATAAATAAATTCGTCACTGAAACAATTTTCTTTCCTTCTAAGCGCCATAAGCCCCGCGATTCTCTGAGCGACGACATTCGAAATTGAAATTCAGATAAAATGAATAATTGTTTTTATTAAGGTAACTTTAAACACCGCACACAAATTACTGAGATTATTTTTATAAATTACAATTTAATATTTCAAGAAAGGTACACATTTAGGTGCTGTTCGTTCCAACCTTAGGTAGCTGTGTAGGTGCTTACAAAATCGAGAAAAGCACTTACACAATCGCTCATTTGCTAAACGATATAAACAAATACCCACTAATTAAAATGCCAGCGGGCACACAAAATAATCACAGGGCATTTGCCAATCACAACTGAAAAAAAGTAAACGTGTTTTCATAAAAAATAAAATATATGCATTGCTTACCTAAAAATGTCATAAATTATCTTAAATTTCTCTCGAAATTGTTTTAAAAGGTGTAATAAATATCATTAAAATGTTTTTCTCGCACCTGAATACAGTTGGAGAGTTTCCAAAATTTGAACATAAAACTACGCCCGCACGCTACATTTTCCTGACCAACGCTGCATTGGATATGCCTATTGAATGATATACTAAGATAGCGGGCAGTGTATGCTGAATAATAATAAATGTTGGTGTGGTCAGAAACTGTATTTTATATAACCGTTATTGTTACAACGTTTGTGGGGCGGAATGATTTCTTGTGTTATCATTAAATCTGCTGAACAGTAGCGGTAGGGATTTGTGCGAGCAAATATGCGTAGATATAGGTAGGTATAAGTTGTTAAATAAAATTTTGTTGGTTACAGTAAGGCCAAAGTTGTTGTAAGTCACGTTAAATACATTATTTCCAGCCGATTATTAAAAAATATATTAATATTCTATGACTGAATGTCTAAAGCACAAGAGAAAATATTTAATAATCTAGCTCAATTTATCAATTTTACAACGCAAACATCCGCATATTATCCGAAAGCTTGCTACGAAAATAACCACATTTATAAACATTTCGTTATAATAATTAGATCAATGCACTGTCCTAGATAGCACTATCGAGACAAATAGTAGGTATAGCTTACTCCCAGTGTTTTTTAATTGGCAAAAATAAAGTCATAACTCAGTAGTTTTAAACAATGTTAAGAAAGAATATCTCTGTAGGTATTTATTTAATATTTTACAAATATTATTTCTCAATATTAAATAATATAATTATTGGTGATATAGAGTGGATACAAAAAAAAACAGTATAAGTCGCCATCCCCATTATAATAGACGAATTTGACAGCATGACGAAGTAGGTTAGCTTCTGTAAATAGCATTACATATTCAACCACCGATTACGAAACATCAAGTAAATAATGTTCAACCATTTGTTAATCAACGAAACAGCTTTCGAGATATCGCAGTGCTCTTCTTTCTCTGCATGACGGTCCAAGTGGCATTACTAAAAACTGGCCACCCATCCCTATTCGAAGTAGCGAGCAATATAAATAATGTTTCATGTCTTGGAAATGCGGTACCTCTTACGGCAAAACCGGGAAAATAAAATGTTATTGTAACAAACGGTCCGCTGAACTGGGCCTATTTCCACATTTATAAATGTTGCAACAACGTTCCGCATACGCGTTACGTATCATACGCGTTACGTATCATACGTAACGCGTATGCGGAATTCAACTGCACCGGTTCCGTCGCAGTCACTCAATCGTATATCATTCGAGGTAATTGCGTTAACGACCGACGCGGTATGATCCCACGATGCGGCGTCTCGTTCGCCATTCTACCGGCTGTTTTTAGAACAAAATATGCGACAGAATTCATTTCTAATTTCAGAATGTTGCCAAAATTAGACAAAAAAAATATCGATTAAAATAATGTCCGTTGATTCATCCGCGATTGAGAATGAGAGGTGTCGAAGTCGTTCGTCAGTTTCTACATAGTGAAATTTTCAATCGATCTACGGTCGATCAATTTATCGATGGACGGTTAATCGATTGGTGTGATATGTAACACTTTAAAGCCCGTATCAATAAATCCATCTCAAGTCTGAGACCGCTCTCATATGCTTATGTCATAACAGTACAAAATGACAGGTCAAAAGCGTACTCAAGACCGCTCTCAGACTTGAGATCAATTTATTAATATGGACTTGAGTGTTATTTTTTAAACGGTGCAATATTAAGAGTTATGCTTTATAAGAACTGGATTAGGTATAGTCATAATTTTTTTTGGAAATTTTCTTTAGTTGTTTTTAAGTTTAGCATACACGGATGGTTTGACGACCGTTTCCAATATCTTCGTGTTAACTCACTCAAAAATGCGGAAAAATAAACTTGGACAAGTTCGAACCACGAAGTGACAACAACAACAATAAGTATTGGTGATAGTGTTCATGGACCAAAGTTGTACGATTCAGTGGCTGCTATTGTATCAAAGTTTGACTTGTATCCAACGATTGGTAGAGCTTATGAAATATTTACAAATATTATTTAAACAGAACACAAAATACAGCAAGTATTGCTAGGTGATGTTTTGTCCCGCATTAAAAAAGCTTGCTGTATTTTCTTTTCTAGCCAATGGAAATGACAGACCGACATGTGTACCTGCTATTAGCGCGGACAGGTGTCTACCAGCCATTATGTACGAAGACTCAGCAATAGTCGCGTATGACGGAGTATAATATGTGCTCTAATATTTCGACACTAATACACACGATTACTCAGTCGGTCACTATCAAAATATATATTACTAGCTGAGCCCGCAACTTCGTCCGCGTAGAATTTTGATCCTTTCTTAGGGGATGTCTACGTCACAGTAGCTTTATGCATGCAAAGTCTCAGCCCGATCGGTTTAAAATTGACAAAGTTTCATACAAACTTTCATCCCCTATTTTATCCCCTTGGGGGTAGAATTAATCAAAATGTTTTCTTAGCGGATGCCTACGTCATAACCTACCTGCGTCATCATCTACCTGCATGCCAAATTTCAGCCCGATCCGTCCAGTGGTTTGGGCTGTGCGTTGATAGATCACTATGTCAGTCAGTCAGTCAGTCAGTCACCTTTGAGTTATATATATATAGATGTACTTATTTATTTTATATAACAAACGTAGATCAGATCGATGTTAAGCAGTTACCGTAGCTAATTGAAGCTTGCAATACCAAAGGCATTACTCGCATGTTCCCAAGAGAGGTGGGCGTTGGGTTTCCGGCTCTATCACCTATCTATCACACGAAATGCAGGTATAATAAGTACTTTACGCTTTAGAAATACATGCATTTCTCCTCAGATTGTTTTCTTTTTAATCACATATTTATAACAAGTCCATAATAAAATTGCCATCAGCTCGGGCCTTAAAAAAGTTAATATCGCCAGGTCCCAAATAATATACCAACTGTCATATTCGAAAATAGAAATGTCAGATCGAATCTGTCAATTCGGAATCGAAGCTAAAAAACCTAGCGATAAAAACACATCTGCCCCGAACCGTCGGGCGCGCGGCAGATGTCCGACATCAAGACGTTATGGAGGGTAATCCCGGCTCGCGTGTACCAAAACGATCGGGTGTGCACGTTCGTATCGATTTAAAGATCCCGCCGCGAAACTTGGCCGGTGACACCCGCGCCTCTATAATATTAGAAATAGATCAGATAGGCAATAAAGGCCGATGACGATGTAGCCGGCGTGTGATACTAACGCGAGAAATTGAAATATTCAATGCACGCGAAGGAAACATGAAGTCATTTTATTATAATCATTCTGTTCACAGTTTTTTTTTAACTTCCCCTTTCAACACGCGACATTCTCATGAGACATTTTTGATTGTTCGTGACTAAAGATTTGTTCGTGATCTTGTGCAAGCAAACTTGTTACCTGGGAGGTGTGTTATACCTAAATACGGGCAGCCTTCCGCTCGGTTTACATAAACTTCTGAGAAACTCCAGTCGAATGACGCAATTCCGGTCATGGATCTCGAGTTGCCCGAACCGAATTCAACTAACTGCTCTTCGAGCTAATTTCCGAACGTCACTTTGTTCTTTATTCAATTTCCGATATTGGATCCGCGTTCCAATTTCAAATTTATTTTTTTGTTTTCTTTTTAATTAATCGTGCAATAACGTTATCTGATACAATTACGAGGATCATGGATTTAATTAGTGATGTTGATAAACAGAAAAAAAATATAAATACCTTAACAAAAAAAAAGGGAAAGATACGGTGGTCTAAATTAAATTCCTTACCGGGATTAACGTGAATTACGCAATTAAGTAAAATAATTACTACCGGGATACCGGGGAGGACGGGGGAGTGGGAATAGATGATGTAAAAAACAAGACCTTTGCGCACAGCAATAAGTACATAAATTGTTAATAAAGGATTCAACCGGAACGCTTGGATAAAATACGCGGCGGCCTCTATGCCAAAGTAAAATTAAACTTTATTAATTAAATAAATAAATACAACCAGAAATATTTATTATATGTTCTATCTCACCATTATGAAGTATTTTTACTTTACCACCCGTGCTTCCTGAAAGCTGCAGACAGGACTCAACGTTCTCAGAATTTAATTATTAAATCAATTTCTTGTTTGTGTTAAGTGTGTGGTTGTTAGTTTTAGGTAATAGAGCAGAGTTTGCGGCCACCCAATATTGTATTAGGTTAGGTACCTATACGTACCTATAGAAATATTATCTTACATATATAAAAATCTCGTGTCACAATGTTAGTTACTCCAACTCATACTCCTCCGAAACGGCTAGACCGATTTTCATGAAATTTTGTGTGCATATCAGGTAGGTCTGAGAATCGGCTACTATAAATTTTTCATACCCCTAAACGTTAAGGGTGGTCCACATTCCACGCGGACGGAGTCGCGGGGCACAGCTAGTTATTTTGTATGATTGTAAAACAGGTGGAAGATCTATACAAATAAATAAAATTGGAGTGTCTGTATGTGATATCAAAATAACATCTTTTCACTAAATGCATATGAAAGTACATACGTCACCTATAACAAAAACGCGATTTAAAAAATTTTTGTCTGTCTGTGTCTGTCTGTCTGTGTGTTGTTCCGGGTAATCTCCGAAACGGCTGGACCGATTTTGACGGGACTTTCACTGGCAGATAGCTGATGGTTTAAGGTACTCCTTAGGCTACTTTAATTTAAGAAAAACAATTAGGCTTCCGCGTATAAAAATAAAAACACATGAAATCAAAGAGTATCTCCGAAACGACTGGACCGATTTTGACGGGACTTTCACTGGCCGACAGCTAGTGTTATAAGCAGTAACTTAGGCTACCTTTATTCTAGAAAAACTAAATTTTAAAAAATGGTTCCTGTCGCGCGGGCTCAGAACGCGGGAGCGGGCTTTTTTGTTAAGTTAAATTCCACGCGGACGAAGTCGCGGGCTCGGCTAGTATAATAATAAGAAGAGACGCAAATGATACGGATAAAATGAAAGAGACAATGATTGATACCTACACAGGGCCGTAAGAGAAATTCGCCATTTCCCTCTGCCCGGTCCCCCTACCTCATTTCCCCCCCCCCCATCACAACAGCCGTCTCGGCCGAATATTAAATTTGCCTCATCAGTAAAAACCGAGTACGTTTCGCAATATTGTGACTTTTGTTCGTGGAGAATTTTCACAAAATAACCACAGTACGGGACTGATAAATTTAATTATGAATAGGTACAGCGAATGAACTTAAAATATCACGCAAATGTTCAATCATTAATTACTGTATCTTTTATTTTTTTTAGTTTTATATCGCCAGACTGACACACAAACTGTATGGTCCCAAACTAAGCAACGCTTGTACTAGGGGTGCCGTACAATGGACTGGGGGCGATCCCAGTGACACCCAGACCAGGGCAAATTACGAAAAGGTCATTGCCGAAATTTACCCCAGCGGGAATCGAACCCGCAACCACCATTAGCAGTGAGCCGAGCGGCCTACGCTCGAACCACTGCGCCAAGCGGACGTTATATCGGTGATATTATTTCCATTTTGAGGTGTGCATGTTATGTACACACATTAAATTGGCGTGGAGATAGCTGCGTGTGTTACATGCTATCAATACTCAATACAAATAAATAAAATTGGAGTGTCTGTTTGTAATATCAAAATAACACCTTTTCACTAAATGCATATGAAAGTACATAGGACACCAATAACAAAAACGCGATTTTAAAAAAAAATGTCTGTCTGTCGGTCTGCCTGTCTGTCTGTAGGTATGTTTGTTCCGGGTAATCTCCGAAATGGCTGGACCGATTTTGACTGGACTTTCACTGGCAGATAGCTGATGTTATAAGGAGTAACTTAGGCTACTTTAATTTAAAAAAAAACAATTAGGGTTCCGCGTAAAAAAATAAAAACTCATGAAATCAAAGAGTATCTACGAAACGGCTGGACCGATTTTGACGGGACTTTCACTGGTAGATAGCTGATGTTATAAGCAGTAACTTAGGCTACTTTTATTTTAGAATAACAAAATATAAAAAAATGGGTCCTGTCGCGTGGGCTCTGAACGCGGGAGCGGGCTTTTTGTTAAGTTTAATTCCACGCGGACGAAGTCGCGGGCTCAGCTAGTAAGTAATAAAGTGAGTAAGCCGAAAGCCCAACCTCTCCTTCACCTCCCTCTATCCCACCTCACTTCAAATCAGCAACGTGCGAGCCATGCTATTGGTATACAGGCTATAGTAACAGCTTAACATAAGGCTGGTCGTAGTCTTGTTTACCGACTTTGTTGCACAAAAAAGTTGGTCGAATATATAGCAATAATAATTTAGTACTATCATAGTAGTTCAGCAGGCTTATTTAACTTATTTTTTGACAGGTTTTTTTTATTTATTGAAAAGCGTAACCATTTAGTCTCTTGCGGGATCTTCTCAGTGGAAGCAGCATTCCGAACCGGTGGTATGTTCTTACTATTCATAAATGCTTTGTTGTCTTACGTGAATTGTTATATAGGTAAATGAAGGTAGTTTCCCCTCATGTATTATATGATATAAATACTGTGTCACTTGACAATATATGCAGTGTGTTCTCAGCTACCCGTGGTTTCACTCGCCTCCGCGTTCGCATACCTTACAGTGGCGACGAATACCCGCGCATTAGAAAAAAAAAAAATGTCGTACTTTGGAATCCTGACCAGTTTTGACCATAACATCCATACATGGCAAAATTATAAACAACGGATTTCCCAATGGTATATTGCGAATGACATCGACGATGTAAAGGATCCGTCGAGTGCAAAGAGACGGGCAATACTGTTGAGTGCACTCACCGATAGCACGTACAAGCTGGCAGCTGATTTGGCATTACCGAAGGATTTAACGAAGGTGCCATACCAAGACATACTTCTATTACTCGACAACCATTTTACACCGAAAAAATGTGGATTCGGTGAGCGGTATAATTTTTATGCTGCTACTCAAGGCCCGGAGGAATCATATTCTCAATGGGCCGCGAGGCTTAGAGGGCTAACTACGCACTGTGCATTCCTGAACGTTGAAGAGGCGCTACGTGACCGGTTTGTCATGGGCATGCATCCAGGACCGGAGAAAGATAAACTGTTCGCCCGTGATATCCAAGAACTAACACTGTCCAAAGCGGTGGAGTTGGCGGAGAGCGTGCGCAGTGCACGCAAGGGAGCAGCAGCATCGTCGCCGGCGGTGGCGCTAGGGCTACCGCCAAGCGAGCCGGTGTTCCAGATCGCGCGTAGCACAAACGAACCCAGTGGTGTGAAAGAAAAGTGTTCAGTGTGTGGTTATAGAAATCATAAAGCGTCTCAGTGTCGGTTTGCTAGCTATATATGTAAAAAGTGCAATGTAAAAGGTCATCTACGCCGGATGTGCAAAAAAATAAATTTTGTAGGGACCGTTCGGTCGAACGAGAGTGACGATGACGGTAAGTTAAATAAAATTTGTTCTTTTCAAGGCGAACCTATGACGTTAGTAGTTTTTGTACAAGGTATTCAGCTAAAATTCGAAGTCGATACCGGATCGGCAGTCACTGCGATATCTGAAGTAGCGTACAGGAAACATTTTGAAAATCTGCCGTTATCCAAAACAAGTGACCAATTAATCACATACACGGGACGTGCCATTCATTGTCTAGGAACAGTTAAACTGCTGTTTACATATTCGGATAAATCTCACTTCATTAATGTTCGTATAATACGTGATGGTGGGCCCCCAATTTTAGGTCGTGATTTTATTAGTTTATTTAAATTACAAATGTTACAAATTAATTATTTCGATCAATCCAATAATATTGCTGAACAGTTAAAATTACAATACCCATCGGTATTTTCTAACGAACTGGGTTTGTTTACAAAGTATGAAGCTAAGCTACAGTTAAAAGAAGACGCTAAACCGGTATTTTGCAAAGCTCGTCCGATAGCATTCGCATTGAGAGATAAAGTAAACGACGAGCTCGACCGCTTGATACGCATTGGTGTGCTAAAACCGGTTCAGTATTCCAATTACGCGTCGCCTATCGTCCCTATTTTAAAGCGCGATGGTTCGGTTAGGTTGTGCGTAGACTATTCCGTCAGTGTGAATAAACAGTTGGTCGTTGAGCAATACCCACTACCAACGGTTAAAGAACTGTTCACAAAGTTACATGGGGGGCAGCAGTTTAGCAAATTAGATCTGACGCAAGCTTATTCGCAATTTAGATTAGATGAAGCTTCTCAGAAGGTAACTTGTATCAATACGCACCGTGGCCTATTTAAATACACGAGATTAGTGTTTGGGCTCGCTAGTGCGCCAGCCATTTTCCAGCGAGCAATGGAGTGTTTGTTGTCAGGGTTAGAAGGGGTAATGTGTATGCTCGATGATATTTGTGTTACGGGAGAAAATAAATTACAACATTTAGAAAGGCTTACCGCAGTCTTGCAAAGACTGCAAGATGCAGGGCTAACAGTACGCGAGGAAAAATGTGTATTTTTCGGGGATCAAATAGAATACTTAGGGTATATCATCGACAAAAATGGATTAAGAAAATCGCAACAAAAAGTGAAAGCAATTGTCGAAGCACCCATTCCCACAAGCGTAAATAAATTACAGTCATTCCTAGGGCTAGTCAATTATTACAGGAATTTCGTCCCTAACGCGTCAACTATATTGAGCCCACTTTATGCTATGTTGCAAAAGGGTAGTAAATGGAAATGGGAGGATATCCATAATGATTCATTTAACGCAATAAAAAAATGTTTAGCATCGGATCAGGTGCTTGCTCATTATAACCCGAATGCAAAAATAATCCTAACCGTAGATGCGTCGCCCAGTGGATTGGGAGCAATACTGTCGCAAATAGGGGCGGACGGCGTGGAACGTCCTGTGTCATTTGCCTCACGTACACTGAACGCAGCTGAAAAACGGTATTCACAAATACAGAAGGAGGCTACAGCCATTATATTTGGAGTGCGACGTTTCCACCAATATTTGTATGGTAGGGCGGTTCCATTTATACTTCGTACAGATCATAAGCCTTTACTGTCTATTTTCGGTCCACACCGGGGGATTCCAGAGGTTTCAGCAAACAGGTTGCAGCGATACGCTATGTTCCTTAGTGGATATAATTACACAATAGAATACGTACGCAGCGTTGACAACA
Source organism: Notodonta ziczac (assembly GCA_918843915.1). Taxonomy (NCBI): domain Eukaryota; kingdom Metazoa; phylum Arthropoda; class Insecta; order Lepidoptera; family Notodontidae; genus Notodonta; species Notodonta ziczac. Next base: position 7,257,367 of record OU974047.1, read on the forward strand.
GCGCGGATTATTTATCGCGCGCTAGCTTGCCTGACGAGGAATTGAGCGTAACAGGGAGGTGTGGCCATGAGCACGACTGTAGTGTAGTGCCTGTAGAGGATCGTGCTTCGTATGTGAACTTTGTAACTGATGGAAGTTTACCCGTCACCCTTTACGAGCTTCGGAAGGAAACCCTTAAAGATACTAACCTTAGCAAGATTGTATCGTATATCATCAATGGTTGGCCAACGCGAGTAAATGATATATTACTTAAACCTTACTTTCTATGTAAAACGCAGCTGTCGTATGAAAGTGGTTGTATCATGCGAGGGCACAAAGTAGTTATACCGGAGTCGGTTAGAACCAAATTGCTATCAGAGCTTCATAAATCACATTTAGGTATAGTGAAAACGAAGGCAGAGGCACGCAGTCGATTCTGGTTTCCGGGAATAGATAACGCCATAGAAAAAATGATTGCAGATTGTGAAGTCTGTTTACAACTCAGACAACAACCGGCGCGAGCGCCGCTTGCGTTGTGGCCGCACCCACCAAGCGCGTTCTATCGCATTCATATTGATTTTCTCGGCCCCATACATAATCGTTCGTATTTAGTTGTTGTAGACGCGTACACTAAGTGGGTAGAAGCATATGACATGGGACAGAATACGACGGCAGTATCCCTGATTCATAAATTATATGAATACATGGCGAGATTTGGCTTACCACACACAATAGTCAGTGATAATGGCACGCAGTTTACGTCACAAGAATTCAAAATGTTTTGTGTATCTAACGGTATATCGCATGTGACGTCGCCGGCTTATCACCCAGCAAGTAACGGGCAGGCAGAAAGCTACGTAAAAGTAATTAAAAGGGGTTTGAAATCCTGTATTTTAAGTGGTAATGGTATTAAAGGGATAAATAACACATTGTTTAAATACTTATTTGATTACCGCAATTCTACACATTCTACGACAGGCTGTTCGCCTGCCGAGTTAGTTTTTGGACATAAGCTAAGGTCACGATTCGATTTAATTAATCCTAAGCAATCGCCTACGGCATCTGTCACCCTCGCTCGACACTTAGAACAAAAACAGTATTCGCAGAGTAAAGCGTTCAAAGAGAGAAGGACCCCATGTTACAAAACAGGGGACTATATTTTATATAAAAAATACAGTGTAAATAAGCAAGGTTCATGGGAAAAAGGTGTTATTGTTAAAAAAATTGGTAAGGTAATATATATTGTTAAAGACTGTATCACATCTACGAATACAAAAAAACATACAAATCAATTAATACCCTACAAAGGTACAGGCGGTAATTTTCTGAAATCACCTGAATGTCCTATTGAATTTGAAGATCTCACGTCACAAAGTACTCCCTCCCTACCGCCGGACACTACGCATACAGTACTAGACAATAGTGTACACGAGATGGATGGAGAGGAGATAGAGAACAAGACAACAGAAGAAGAGGAAGAATTTCATGAGGCAGCAGAATCCCAAGAAGAGGCATCCGCACGGCAGCAAGAAATGCCAGAAAGGCAAACGGGCACCGGGAAATCATTGCGACCTGTACCTAGGGTGAATTACAAACAATTTTACTAGTAAGAGGGTATTACAATCACATAGAAGCTTTCCTACATAATATTGTCAAGCTAGAGGGAGGAATGTTATATAGGTAAATGAAGGTAGTTTCCCCTCATGTATTATATGATATAAATACTGTGTCACTTGACAATATATGCAGTGTGTTCTCAGCTACCCGTGGTTTCACTCGCCTCCGCGTTCGCATACCTTACAGAATAAAAACAATTTTGTGTTTGAGTTCGAGTTTTGGTTTGTTATTTTACATCAGTATTATACTGCCAATCATTGCGATGTATCTTATTAGTGTTACCACTCAATTATATCAGTGTTTTTAATGTAGAAAGATCTACAATTGATTGTGGGGCAGACAATATTAAAGTAGGCTCTTACATGTCCCATATACTGCGGCCCACGAGAATTAATACGAAATCGTAATAGGTACCTAATGTTGGTGTTGAAGTCGGTCAACGCCGCGCTAACCAACATTCGGGGGTAATTTTATTAACTCATTGTTCATTCTATGACTGAAACCGTAAAAGTAATTCAAAATAACTGAAGGCGAATCGTTGTAAACAACTAATTTAATAAAATGACCCATTCATTTTGGTATTTATTCTCGTTGGAGTGGTCAAGATGGTGGTACTCACGGATTACTTCATGGACAGCTAAATATTGAGGACTTACCTGAAAAATAAAGAAAAATACTGATAAATCTTCGAGTTTGAAATTTCATAATTATCTAAGGTACCTTACCTAATAATACATATTCGAATAATATTTTAATATAAGTAGTAAATAACCAACAAAAGGTAATACTTTTAAGAACTACTAATTGCGTCACACATGCCTACCTAACTTCCTGTAGGATACAATACCATCATGCGTAAAATATACACACTTCCGTTGCTTAATTAATCCTATTAAGAGCACCAGCATGTTTATAAATAAAGATTGAATCATAACATTGTATCAAATTACATCATATCATAATACCATTAAGAATTCCAGTTCAGTTGCTATGCAATTAGGAACGAGATAAAAAAGCAAAAAGGACAAGTTATAAAAAAAACAACAAACAGAAAGTAAAAAAGTGCATGCCCTCGGCAGATGTCTGCGCATTCGCGCTGAGCGATCGAAACAGGTGCATTATAGGGATGACACACTCAACCATTCATAAGTATATTTAATAACTAAATTTATTATTATTGATATTAATGATTATTTAGACCCGAAACTAGAACGAAGTTGCGTTTAGTTCACATGATTTTACGCTCTCACCACCTATTAAATAAACGGCACTATTAGTATTCAGTAAACACGGTTTAATGCGTAGAACACGAGTATCAATTAAACATATACGTCTGTTAAAACATTTATTGATTTTCGCATCAAACTTAATAAATATTTTGGCACCTGTTTTAAATTGGGTTTGCGAGTAATTAATATATATTGCAAACTGTTTTATCGGTCATTTATCAGGGTACGACTGTGCGGCATTCAATCCACTTAAAGGTCCATAGATCCGACGATTTGGCCAACCGAGCAATTAGTACTAATCGCTATAGTTTCCCAGCAATTTGCGCAAATGACGCGTTACTGGCTCGACCCAACTGTGTCTCGACTAATGAGCTATCCACGCAATAATTGTGCTATTGATTGTTAACCCATGCATCGAATAGACGGCTAAGCATATTAAACAAATACAAATCAATCTTATACACAGCTCAACAATAGCAAAATTGTACTGTCTATCTGCGTGTTATCGAGAAGCTTCATGGTAGTGAGTATTTGGACGAAAATTTGAATTTTTTTTTGTTAAACGTTCAAAAGGAAAATAGGTGGATACCGACAACCTAGAACCCAAAAACCTATTTTTCTTATTGCCTAGGTGGACACACTGACCAGATGGACCACCTGATGGTAAATCGTACCGTTTTATAGATGAAGCAGAGAATTTCTTACTTGGGACTTTTCGTCCCAAATTAATCCCTCCGCCTTAAACAAAGTGTTGCACAACCCTGAGCGAATAATCGAGTATCGACAGTGCGGGCGCTTCTTGGCCGCGTGCTAATCGACCTACAAATCGTCGGCCGCCGCGCAGTTAACCCGCCATCCGCTGGAGATAAATAACAGCTTACGCACTTTATAATTGGTGATTCAGTGCCAGTGGAAGTGTTCGCTTCAGCACGTTGCGAGTGCAGCGTTTGATATCGATGTTCTAAATTGCGTGCCACTTAATTAACGTGGACAAGCAATTAAACAATCCAAAGCTTTGGATATTTGCAGTGAAAATTTGTAATTTATTAATGAATGGTCGAACGACGTAGTCTATGATTTTCCATTTCCTTTTCTCCAGCCTTGAATGTGTCCCATAATGTGTACTAAAATGTAGAGTCTAGACCAAGCCCCGGGCGACAAAGAGCCTGAGACATACAGAAGAAAGCTGGCGGTAATCATCACGGGAAAACAAAGAAAAAAATTAAGTCGCGAGCCGAAATTATAATAAAGCAATCCCAACAAAGACATTCCACGAGTCCGGCTTACGACGGCCGCGGCGGGCAGCGGCGCCCGCGCGCCCCCACCCACTGTTGTTTAATTCCATTAAACCACCCCTTTTATCTTTCATGCTTTTATCTATTCCCCACTATTGGATTACTGAACAAAATGGCGTGTAAGAGACACACGCAATCTTTTGCCTCAGCCATTACTTCACCGCTATTCGTAATAGCCTTTCAAGCCTGAAGATGACTGCTTTTATGCACGCTTCCTCGTTTCATAACATCAAAGGAAAATGCATAATTTAATCTTTATTTTGCAAGCCGTGTACCTACTATAAAAATGCAATTAAACTAATTAGCGAGGGTTTATAATGAGACTTCAGAAACAAACCTGTATTTTTGTATATTTTTTAATGGAACAATATTTTTTTTTTAAAGATTACTATCAATGTATGTTTATCACATTACTAGTATTCCCTTTAGCCAACTGCTTGTCAACTAAGCTAATGCTTGTGCTAGGAGTGGGCTCACGTCAATAGTTTAATGGCCAGGATGGGGATCGAACCTGGAACCTCTCACCTACCAGGACCGCCCCTCTAACCACTAGGCTATTGACGCTTTGCTATATAAATAGACAAACAAACTAAAAACAAATTCATATTCATTTTCAATTTACTGACGCTCCCCAACCGCACGCCACTTCAATCTGTATCGTGTAACACGTAAACAAAGGGTTCAATTCAATTTAACTCGCACACCAGTGATGGCTGTGCAAACTGTCAAACTAACATAGGTGTAGTTGAAATTACATTTTCAAATTAAATCCTCTACGGTGGTAGTTTAACGACGTCGCATCGAGTAGTTCATTTTGTACACCCCATAACTATAAGCACGCATTTCCACTTTATTAACACCTATTACATAAGGTGTTACCGCTACGAGAGATTCGCTGACACATAAGGGACTGGTATCATTGTAATATTTTTTTATTTTTTATTTTATTTTATTTTGGACAACAAACAGTCATGTACATCGACTTAAGATTAAAAGCAAACTAGTTTAGTACACCTTACAGACCTAGAGTGCCAACATTTATATATTATATAATAATATAAAATATTATGTAGTAATTACTTAATCAGAGCTGAGTGGTAGTTAAAGTGAGGACAATATAACGAGAATCATGAGAGACAATACAATTTAGTATTTACATATAACAATTTAAGTTAATAAACGGTAATGATATGAGAAAATAAATGATTCGCGGTAAAAACAAAAATAATAGTGAGATCATTAGAACGAACAACAAGACACACACAACAAGAACGGAAAAAATCAAATAATTTGAGCCAAGTATATAAGCAAAGCGTTATTTGTCAAAAGATAATCATTCTTTTTTTATTATTTGTCTCTTTAATTCCTTATCCCATTGTCCTTTTTTATTTATTTTCTAACTCCTTATCCTTTTGCTACCTGGATACCATCATTTGTTATTAAAACAACCAACATCCTTTTCGTCCAACAAACAAGGTATTTGAGACAATTTTTCTTCCGTAGTGTACAGTTGCAAACTGAACTATATTGCGAACACACTAGACACTAACAAAGAAATAAAATTTCGTATATTGCTACTACTATACGAGGCGTAATTTCTTACTCAACATGGTGCAGGAGTCACATGAAGATATTTGGATTATTTTAAACACACCAACTGTAGGGACCCAAACTAAGCAGCGCTTGTACTATGGGTACTGTTCAATGGACTGGGGGCGATCCCAGTGACACCAAGACCTGGGCAAATTAAGAAAAGGCTACTTATAAAAAAAATGTATGTACAAAAGTGCTTCCACAAGAAATTTCCATTTCAGAAAAGGCCATTTCCGAAATTGGCCCCTTCGGGAATTCGAACCACTGCGCCAAGCAGTCGTCAATCAAATGCACATTCAAATCAATAAGTTTTTAGTATAATTAAAACCACTCCAATTAATAAACTCAGCTCACTATCGATCACAAAATCGCAACATTACGAAGCAAATAACCGTCAACAGCGCGGAAAATAACATTTGTCTGCAAACAACGTCAGTTAAAACAAACACGCATATGGGAGCAAGTTGGTGCGTGGCCCATCCACCTGATAGTCAAAGTTGGCTCTCAGGTCGATTACGGTGAGTAACGCAACTAATTTCTAATATGTTTCGTTAACGGCACTTACATGAGATGCCGTCGCCGCCCCGCAAATTTTCAGCGTAGGCAGAATAGTTGTTAAACTTAGTTAATAGTTTCATGTTCGTCAATTCAAGACATCCGTGTGGATCAGAGACAGTACAAATAAGGCTTACGATAAAGAAAACAGATTCAATTAATGCGCGAGGCTTAATAAAAACATAACTTAATCATTTATATTATTGTTATTATTTTCTGCTGTAATTGGTGAGCAACACACCTTACAGTTTTTTTTTATATTGTAGTATTTTTATATCTACTCGACTTGTCACGAGGTTAATCGTCTGTGCGCACAAATAACTTTGAATAATTACAATTGCACACACTGAACGAGTAATGGATGCATTCTTAGTGCATCATTGGCAGTAGACTTACAAAAAGAGAATGCGCGTGCGACGTGGCCTGCGTGCCTAACCACCAGGGTTGCCAACTGATACTTTTATTGACCATTATTATAAGTCCCGAAATTTCTTACATTTGCAGAAAATTATCCCTATTGCTGCATTAGTTCCTACTTTCTTGCTATTGCAGCATTTTTCATAAGATGAATCAAGGTAGAAAACAAATATACATTAAGTACTCTCTAGCGATGTACATAGGTGACGGCTGTTTTGTAAATTCACACAGTAATTGTCGCATCTCCTCACTGTGCCAAGCGGTTGTCAAATCGATTCTTCAATGTTGATTTTAGCTAGGTGCACACGTTTTTTCTAGAATAATATTTTATAATATCTCACCACCTTCGTCTGCATCATACACTTCCTTCATTATCATAACATGATCTCTAATATAGGCCATTATATTTTACAGCCATAATAGTATATAGTTATAACTTCATACCCATCTTAAATAATCCAAAATATAATTTATTGAACATTGAATATACCTTAATACTAATTATCTGTAAACTATGGATAATAAACTGTCACTATATAATAAGTATAATTATCTTTTTCCAATCCCGTCTTTACAAATTAAGGTACGCACGTAAGGTACGTACCTGGTAAAGCCCATTAAATTCCTAATGGAGATCTATTATTCAAATTTGATGGATGCCTATTACAGTTTTTATTTTTTCTATATTACGAGTCTGACCCGATTTTATGACGTATTTCTTATAGCCCGTTAATTGATCAATATTGTCTAGTGTTTTCTACAGTTGCAGTTTTATAAAAAGATAATGCATTTCATTTCGACTACCTACTTTGGTCTATGAAAGTTATTACGAAAGTTAATCACTGGCACCCCTACTTCTAATACATAGCAGTTGCGTTCCATATGCCATATTGAAGCTGGCCACTCACTTTCCTGCGCCTGCACACCGAATCGCATTGACTTAATTAGGCGGCGCGCGCGAGCTATGCGCCGGTGCTAAACGGTCCGCTGTCCGTATGCGACAGCGAAAAGACAGGTGGCCTATAAAACTTGAGACTATACATTCGAAACGCACGTCAATTAGTAACGAAATATTGTAAAGATATTATGTGATTTATAGATTCAACATAGTAAGAACCTTTTGGCTCGTAGTATCTAACTGCCGCCGAATAGATTCTCAAATATAATTCACACTTGAGAGCTGCCTATTTGCAGTTATTTCATTTATCCGCCGGAAAAAATACCCCCCTTATGTGGATACGCAGAAACGTAGGTCGAGAATGCACTGAAGGTGGATATAAACAGAATTTGTTTCAGATTGTTATTCTACTTTTTTCACCATTGAAGCAGTATGACAATCGTCGCGGTATGACTACTCCTGGGAACCCGAAAATGTATATTGACATTTCTATTCTAATCAGTAAAATGTAGTAGGTATCCTTCATACAAGTCTATAACATCTTATGCATATACCTTCTGATATTCCATAAGAAACCCGGAAGTTTATCCTTAGGTAGGCAGGTAGGCACCTACCTTTAATAACTACCTTGCGTTTTTAACATGATTGTCAATTAAATTACGACCATCTATGATGACTGCGTACCTACATCCGTTTCAAAACCTATTCAGAAAGTTTTCTATAAGTCACCTCACGTAGCAATTCTATACAAATACATATACTTATGTAAATATAATATTCTTTCTTCATAATATGCAGACGACAACCAATATTCTGACAACGACACGCGAACGCATTTCTATATCAGTAAAAGCTATTATTCCATTCGAACAACCGTAAAAGCGTATTATTTAACACAAACAATCGTACCACTAACCTATCGGAGGTACAATTAATCGGAACCGTGAAACCAACCCCTGCGTTGGTGACGCGGCGTTTTATAACCCTTTGTGATCGGAATCACTTTGATCGGAGTACAATCGCGAACGGAGGAAGGTCGTAATCAGAGCGATTGTGATGGTGTCATCGCGTTTTGCTTAGGCTGTGGAATAGCAGTTACATTAATCAAAAAAATGATTTGTGTCTCGCACTGTATTGGCAAATTCAAGCGTCTCGCATTTAACTGATTGTACCCTGTGAAAGTAAATACCTTCGGTGGGAAACAGTATGCTTTCAAGTGTGTTTTGTCAGGGTGGCTGGCCTTAAGTAAAGATGAAATATCATCGATAGACCACACCAGAAAAATATTGCCAGATAATCCTAGTTAGGAATTGGGCGCCTAACTAGGATTATCTACCAATCTTTTTCTCATACGATCACATTGAGATTCTATGCGATCGCGCTTAGAAATAGCTGTAAATGAGTTCTACCAAGTAAATAAACTTAGAATACACAGAGTGAACGTTAATAACATCGAATGGGACCGCGAAGAAATTAAAGTAAGTCCTCAAAGCTACAACGACCAAAAACTATGCATATTGTTTCAGCGAATCCTGCTCAAGAAACTCGTTTGAGATCTCCAAGTATCCCCTTAATGTACCCATGTGCATTACGACGAAATCTGTAAAGGATCTTGCGCTAACACGGAGTCGTAAGCAATTTGAAAATTAGATCTTGCTAAGTACAAAGTTGGCTCTCGCAAGACGCTAGACGAAGCGCACCCGTACAATCCGTACATAGGGTATTAATTCTGGTTATACTATTTATACCGATGTTCTCTTCTCAGGATAGAACAATCCATATGACTTAGGTACTTACCTACACAAAAATGACGTCGGCACTGATGATCATAGTTCGAAATGAAGATCTTTGTCATATAGGTACTTACTTAAGAATTATAACATCTTTGTCATATGACGTAAAACTATTAGATACTATTATTTAGGTGGATGTTTAATAATCTGTCTACTTGGATTTGTTCCAGTGTACGACATTTTTATCCGACATCTAGGTATAGATTTATTATTCATTGTGACTTCTCTATTGTGGCATTAATCTATGCCCCAAAATAGTGTCCCGCTCGGCAATCTATAGCCTTATTTGTACCGACAATAGCCACGCAATACACACAACCGAATTCAATCAACAACATTCGATCGAACAACATCGAATTGATCTTATTCCGAGACGCCACACCAAATACGGAAACCAATTAAATCCGTGAATATCAAACGCAATTGATACTATAGCGGGATACCAATTACTTACAAAAACGTCTCTGGGTTCGTTCACATTAAAGCCACATCCAATTTCCATCTGTATGAAATGCCGGGCGGGTTGGTGGGTCTAATGTAGCCACGTCATGCAGTCTATAATCCCACCCGCCCGTGCCACTGTCTGTGCGGTGGGCCTCAATCTGCCCTGATTGAACCGTGAATGTGCTTGCCGAGCGTTTCACTTCACGACTATGAGCTAAACTTCGGCATGTTATGAATGTTTATTATGCGATCAATTTTGAATGTGCGGTAGCAGGTTAAGCAAAGCACGCGCCTTGCGGGCTCAAAGTCCTGGGTTCCAATCCTGTCTCAGATCTCTAGGTTTTTTGAAATCTATAATATGTACGGATCATCTAATTTTAGTTAATGATAGTCAATTTATGATTAAATTTGCTAACGGTAAATAAAAATAGCAACTTAATTGTCGAAAGATTGCATAGTCGTGGGACGATAAAAAGTGCTAATTTGTATTAGTGAGGGGTTACCTTGCCTTTATGTGAATTTCTTAAATCACCATGATTCTAATACCATACATGGAAACGTCAAAAAATATTCAAATAGCCCTTATATAGGTGGTATACGAACTTTGCTATTGGTTGGTTCTCACAAAAACCCGATCTCATTTTCGAATTCGTTCAAAGATGTGTGAAATCTGCGAGCTATTGCTAAGTGGCGGATAATTTATTCCACATCCGAGGAAATAACGACGGACCGATCAGCACCGAGACACCCCCTTAATCCTTTGATGGATTTTACCCCGCAGACACTGGGGGGAAAGGCGGAAAACTGCACCCTCCAAGGAATAAATGTAGAAACTTATCTTTCGAGGATTTGTCGTGTAAAAAGTTTGTACTTAAATGTCTGAAAACCACACCAAAATATTCGTATATTGTGGTGTGGTTTTCAGAAAATAGGTAGATACCTAATTAATAATATTCAATTTAGATTAATGGTTCCATTTTAAATGTGACAAAATGAATTGAACAAAATAAATTCTGATATTAATTGAATGAAACAAATAGGTACGTACCTTCCTAGATTAATTCAATTAAAATGTATTATCCGCAAAATCAAACGATGCGATACATTTTGTTCAAATAAACTAAAAATGTTATCTACTTTACATTATTAGTAGCCAAACGCGTAGCTACTTTGTCGCAATTTCTGTCATTACGTTCAGAACATCTGACCAATAAGAATGTTTCCCGCCATGTCAACGACCGGCCGGGCAGCCAATCACGACGAGCGCCGCGGCTGCTCCGGTGCTCACCATCCGAGACAAATCGACGTCATTTTGTTTTTTTAAGTCACATCCAATGGCAATGCTATCACACTTGAAACATCTATAAACAAACCCCACAATGTTTTAAACTTTTAAAATATAACTTAGTAAACTAGAAAGAAAAATAAATACTTTCTTAAATGTGCGGGCAAAAATATTTTTGTAAGTTTTCATATCTATGTAGATTCCCACTCAGCTGATGTCTATAGAATAATGATGACGTTATCAATTTAGGTAACGATCAAGATGCATTTTTAAATAAGTACATATTTTAATCCAATACAAAATGAGTGCATACTTAGACACCTACATCATTGCTGACTAATGATAATTTACTTTTGACTGCAATCTCAAATATTTCCACCATCAAAATAATAACAGTAACCAGCGACTATAACGAAAACGTAGCTTTATGTTTGCGCGAGCGGTGACCGGGCAGGCAAGGCAAGTGCACACCAGCTAGACGTTCCGCTTCGGACCCAGTGAGCATCGCTCGTGTGCAACGAGCACATCGCCCACCCACTGCACCACCCTATATAATTATCCATACGTAACACATCACCGGAGTTGATAATTGAGCACGCGCATCTTTGGCCACTGTACAAAATACGGGCGTTCTTTATGTCTTAGTTTTGTTAAAGTTGTCTATTCTTTTTCTAAATTACCCACGATTTAGATGTGGCTATTTTTTATATTGTTGACACGGACAATTATAGTTTTAGATAAGACAATTAACGTTAATTAATAACAACGGTTTAGACATCAAATCTGTCCCACTTTGGTAAATTTAAAATGTTGTCCTTATGTACTGAAGCTATGAACATAAGCATAGACACTAGTCCAACTATAAATAACAATGGATTAACAATGCGAAGAACACGACTCGGCAAGATTCATGCGGTGGCCGGCGGCCAACGAGCAGCCGGCCGAATAATTCCCACCAGATTAACAATACGGTAAGCAGATAATTTGCCGGGAATATTTAATGAGACACAATTTATTATTTAAGAGCCAGATTAACTACAGCGTCGCTTTAACAATGCGGTGAGTTAACGAACCTACGCGCTCCCGTGTGAAAGATGACAGCGTAAAACAAGTGTATTCACCAAAGAATATTGACGCGCTATTCACTTTCATCTACGCCTGCGACTCTCATGTAAATAGAGAACAAAGCTACGTCATTGGGAAGTTAGCACAACAAACCAAAACAACATTAACACGTTAGCACAAAATACAGGAACCCAAAATGTTAATAAAACCCGCGTAAGTATTTCTGAGAATAAATACAGTATTCGACATTGACCACTTCGCGAATTTCATACGAAATATTACAAACAAAGTGAAAGGAGAGACGAATAAAAAGAAACAGACGTAGGTATCGTTTCTCAGCTCAGCCAAGATTCAGAACATTCGACGTCTCAAGCCCAAGTTCCCGGAGCAATCCAACCGCTGAGCAAACACGCCGCCATCAAAGACAGACAGTATGTTATGAAAACAAGCAACCGAGAACAAACACAAACAAACACGCCGAACAATTGATGAGAATGAGTGGGGCGGGGAAGGCGCGGAATGTTACGCATTCATTGCTATGCACAGGATTGGTTTTTTGCCCCTAAAACTGTCAAGAATCGTGTGCCGACTTTTTGCGGAATTTGGAATAAGTAAAACATCAAAAGCGCTCAACGTTGTCATGACGAGATGAAAATGATTACCGAGGCCCGCGGAATCGAAATAAACAACGCGCCGGTACGCATGTGGATGTTGGCTAGAATAACAAACGATGATATAATTGTATAATATCTGTTTCCTCTAAATTAATCAAGCTATCTCACGCGGGTCTCTTCTCTAGACGAGTTTACGATTTTAAATTATCATGTGAATTGTTTTAGAAACTTATGTATTAAACCGTATTCTAACTCATAATTATAAATAATTAATTAATTACTCATTCCAATGGGTATATTTAATACTAGTGACTCGCATTTTTTTTGACGATACGTTCTGAAACGCGTGAAAAATACAGTAGATAGATAAAGTTTCTGTTCATAAGAATTTGATACATTGTTTCTAGATCTATCTATACAAATAAATAAATTGCAGTGTCTGTTTGTAATGTCAAAATAACACCTTTTTCTAAATGCATATGAAAGTTACGGTACATCAGTCTGTCTGCATGTTCCGGCTTATCTCCGAAATGGCTGGACCGATTTTGACAGGACTTTCACTAGCATATAAGTGATGTTATAAGGAGTAACTTAGACTACTTGTAACATAGGCTAAGTAACACGGGAGCTTCGGGTAACAGCTAGTATAAGGTACAATCTACTATCAATAAAGACAGCCGTCGTTTCAATTGACATTTCTATCTCCGTTTGGAATTTATTTTCCAATTGAAATATAAAATTGTTTCCTTCAAACTACTTACATTATCTAACGCGACAAACATGTCACGAGTCACGACAACCTGTTACCTGTGTAGTCTGATGAAAAATACATAATATGTGCTATAGGAAAATGAATATTATACTGGTGGCGTAAAGCTCACATCGTCGGTTATATACCTACCCACCGCTCTGTCAAATATCGCGGTGGTGGCGGCGACGTTTATCGACAGAGGATGTGGCGCGGCGTACGACGCGAAATTGCAAATTGTATTTAACCTAACTCGATAACGATAAAACATTCTAGCGCTGCTGTAGTGTATTTTTTTCCAGAATATGCGGAGCCTTTTGGTCTTCAGCTAAAAACGCTAATTGCCTCAATTTACGGTCCAAGAGAGTGGGTCTAGCTACTAAACTAATTTCGAGTGGCCATTTCGCAACACTGGACATCATAGCCTCACTTTATCGAGTCCATTTGGCCGGTGATACTCTTTTTAATAACGTACTTTAATATTATGTCTCTTTATCTCGGGGATTATGGCAGCTAATTGAGGTTTCGTCCACATGTTTATGCAAATTCATATTTAAACCAAATGCGAGGATTACTGGGTGGGTTATTTTTTTTATTTATTTACACGTATAATATGACGTGTGCGACGTTATGACGTGATGATCATTTACAAACATTTTAAATCCCTAATGGCCGTCAATGTATGATATAAGTATTTTTTTCTAATGTCTGTAAAATATAAAATTCTTATGAATAGAAATGTGCAAGAAATAAAAGTGATCCATTTAAGAAAACGTTAGCTCAAAGATATAGATAAATCTATATCTGTGCGTTAGCCTAATGTTGAACACATTCATAAATCGTATACCTACTAAGTAATTTGTTTATTAATATCTCTAAATTGAACAACACTAACGCGAGACAAATTAACTCACAAAAGCGGCCATAAAAATAACAGTGCATAAATTGGAATGACTGGCGATCCCGCCGGTTTAAATGGGCGGCCTAATGAAAATATTTTAACTATTAAAGTCCGTTTGATTGTTTTCGGGGCAATAATCTGGCAATTAATGATCATTCGCTTAGTTGTGTGCGTAATTTATAATACAATTACTCCGCTGACGTGGTTTACGACATTGAAAGAGTTAGAGTAACATCGATCTGTGGCCTGCTTACTCGGGCGGGAACGAAGCAGGTGGGAGATAGCAAAAGATGCTATGAATAAATAGTTGGTAACCTTACATACATGTACAAACTAAAAAAAAATCTGTGCCGTCTAGGGACGCCCGAAAGAAGCGAAGCTTTGCAGTAGATATTAGATATATTATAAGTGGCGTGCATAGGGTTTTGAAACAGGGTAGGCAGAATGTAACATAAAAATAACGCGTTACGCTTTTCACCGTTCTAGTGCCCGGGCAGCGAGCGCCCCGAACGTCCGTAAAGAAGCTTCGCTTCAAAAAGGAGTGTTAGGTGGGCTAAGTAGTGTCTCTCAAAACTATTAGAAGCAGCTTGGTGATACAATATGTTTCGCAAGCTACACAGTGTTTGTCCGTGACCGTGATCGCGTCCGTCCTGTCATTATCTCCCTTATCTTTGAATGTTACACAACCCGATCTAATTAAAAGGAATACAAACTTGCAACCAAAATATCGCCGCTGATATTTCAATTATAGTCACTCCAACTCTTCAACACTATTTATATTAAGGTAGGTATGTGAGCTATTCTCAGTTGGCAAATAGCTAATAATCTAGCCGGTATACAAGCAGCAACGGTACAAAGTAAAGAGATACATACACGGCGCAAACACGTAAAGCAGTTCAAAGGAGAGGAACGTCCCGAGCGTGGCGAATCTCCACGAAACGCTATAAATTTTTACTAAAACAAACAAACGCGAGTGAACAAACAAACAGAAGCGCATGCGCCGAGTCTAGTACTCGCGTGGTATGAAGCTTCGTGCTATAATAAAATATGTTATTAGTGGGAAATAGCGTCCAGTTGCTAGAGGAAAGGCGTAGTATTGACGACGTCATAAATCCTCGAAACATTGATAAATAAGTACAGATTTGAAATATTTTAATAGTTATGTTAAAACACTAGAACTAAACTAGATACCTATAAAAATACTCGTATTTGTATACAATACCTAGTCCAGTCATCTAAAAATATCTGAGAATACGCAATAAATCCTTTAAAGAAGATTTTATTTTTTAACTTAACAACTTCAACATGCAGATAAAAGTAACCGTCCTCTGAACTTTATACCTTACATGAGAGTTTTAACTTAGCTAGTTACTGTTGTACAATATTGGGAAAAGCAACTTCATGTCACAAGTTAAGGGCTCTTTTCCGTGGAAACTCACAAAGCTAACAATTGCGATTCCTACAGCGACGGTGAATAAAGAATATTTAATATTAAAATTATTTATATTCCTGAGAATACAGCTCACGCCTCATAACTTTAAGTCGATAAATCACAATATTGGACAGCTTCTCGAGGGTATGAGAGAGCGAAAAAATAAAATCATCTTTCATCAATTATTGCGAGCAAAAGCTTTCTCCTTGCCTTATTTATATATCGATAGCATTACAGTACAGCGGGCTTGACAAATTATTGAAATAAAACAAGATTCAATTGGACAGGTTCGTGTTTAAAGATTATTTCAGGCACAGTGTTTAGAGGACTCTTTAGGTTTCAGGCAAGAACCTATATTTCGTTATGATTTATTTTTATGTAACAAAGTCGTCAAACAAGCGTACGACCCGGCTGATGTTAAGCAGTTACCGTAGCCTATAGATGTGATGAAAATGAAAATGAAAAATAATTTATTTCCAAAGTACAGAAGGTGTTACAAAGATAAAAGTAATTAGAACAAAGTTGTACTAAGTGGTAGTGTTACAATTAAACCATTGTCTGTGGATCTCACACTAGGCCTAGCCTGTATCGTGGGGTCCGTAGAAAAGGATTACCAGCAGTTTTAGCGGTCGGCAGAAAAGTAAGAACTTAATGATTAGGTACAAAATAATAATTTGGTAATAAACAAAATACAATATGTAAAGAAACTAAATAGGCCAATAGCATTACCAATACAGATATAGCAATACCAATAGCATGGTTCGCACGTTGCCGACCTGAAGTAGAGTGGGATAGAGGGAGGGGAAGGGGATTTCGTTCCAGCTCTCTCACTCATCGTGCGAAACGCAGCTATAATAGCTACTTTACGCTATTTTTTATGTAAGGGTGGTACTACTCCGATCGTGTCAGATCGTAGATAAACTTTAGATAGTCGGTTGGCAACAGCCTGGCTCTACTACTGTTAAAGTGTTGATATCCGTATCTGTACTGTTCATATAACCATGTATCTCTCTCGGAATGAATAGCTGAAAGATACGGACAGGCTGTCAACTTTCATGCAGGAAGACTACTGGCCGAAGGGTGTGGTGTTCAGGCGCTTTCGGGGGAGATTGCCGCCGTCACCACCCACAGTTTAGTTTTAATTTGTTATATTAATATGTATGTTAGTTTATAAGGTACTTATCTATGGGCCTGCGAAGCCTGAAAATAGGTAATTCTTTCAGCTATCAATTCCGAGAGAGATACCGTTCTGTAGCATTTCACACAACGATCGATCAATTATCCACAGACATGAGAAGCGCGAACAAGAGCGTCGCTCTCATCGTCTCATAACACGTAAATATTATGACTGGCTACTGTACAACAACAATAGCAATGGCGGGCACCTTTCACACTATTACTTCAATTAACTCGCTTTATATTCTACCTATTTCATAAAGAACCAGTGCGGTGTGCACTGCTGTAATGGTTTTTTTTTGTAACAGACTGCAGTCTAACCACAACTCTATTAACTGTAGCGCAACGATGTTTTTTCAACTGAACAGTAATTGCGTACTCTCATTTAAAAAATACGGCTGTAAGAATTGGTATTGAAGAATTTATATAATTTATATTAGGGATACATTTTCATGTAATGTTAGCATCAAATCATATAACTAAGTAGTTTTATCGCGTCCGATTTTGATATTTCAGCTCTATAAATCATTAAACAATAAGGTAATTACTTGTTTCAAGTACTGCATTTTCGCAAGAGTTATATATTTAACATTATATACCTTGGTACCTATTTTAATATCTCACGATATAAGAGATTCTACTCAACATAGTCCAACTTTAACTGGATATCGAAGTAGACGCGGATTCTAGGTAGTTGTCGACCTTGGACTGATCCTACTCTGTAGTTAAGTACGTAAAGCATATTATGGTGTGCAAAGTGTTCATGAGACCGCTTAGTTTCCCATAACAATGTGCGCTTAACGTAAGGTCGTGTAGTGTCAACTTAGTGAACATCATTATTGTTAATACATTGCTAATATACCGTTAAATTGATATGATTTATTATGGGAACAGAATTAACTTTATGAATGAACAGAAAATACATGTCTGTAGTTTTTTCTAATCTGTATCCTTCCAGTGTCAGATAGCATGTATTTACCGACATGGAAGGTATTTTATTCGTCACATGAAAGAGGTTATTAAGAGGAAAATAGTATCGGGTAACTTTTATTACATATATCATGTTCACTGACAAAACAATGCCATACACAAGTTTTACCTCATCATACAATATTCTCAATCTCTCCAAGTGACTCATTAGTTACCGCTTAGATCATGTCGTGGCTGTAATGTATTAAAGCATTATCTGCTTCCTACGTAATTGCCGTCGTGTCTACGAATTACACACTGTTATATTGTTACACATTCGCTCTGGTAATATAACAATGCATCAAGGCACCGATGCGAGATAATTCACTTACACAAATCTACTCAAACGTTCATAATTGACATTCATCATTATCATTGAAGTGTTCAATCCGATTGAATTAAAAAAGAAGTAAAAGTAATAAAGATAACTGCTTTGGAATTTTGATACATAATACTAAAATTGATTTTATCCAATTCATATCAAAGTCAGATTCAATAAAGTTAGTTTTCATGTTACTAATAAAATAGGCATCAATATCGAAAATACTTACACCTAATCAATTACTTCAAAGAAAAGTAGTCGACTCAAACATATTATAAGAAAATAAAACAGCTCTCAAATAAAATAAAAGAGAAACTAAGAAACTAAGCTTCAGAGTGAGAATACTTAAATTGATTGCAGACTTTTCAATTTCATTGGCATAAGGTACCAAAGTAATCCCGTAACACGATATCTTAACGAAACGCCACACTTGGTACCAATAAACTATCCTGTTATTTATGACAACACGTTATCTTGTTAGTGCAACGCTTGTTGTGAGGATGATGTCACTTCTTTTATTGAATTTCAACCTACATTTTGCTCCTAGACATCTTACGGATACTGATCTCAAGTATTTTGCGAAGGCACACTGCATATAAGCTACACATAGGTCTTTTATCGAATAAGTATTGGATATCTACGAGTATGTAGTCGTATTTCAAATGACGTGGTAAAGCTACCACGTCCTATTATCATTCGACTAGGGCCCTAACCACGCTAGCTACTAAAATCGTAATAGAAAAGCAAACACTCGCGATTCTATTACGATTTGAATAGCTAGCATGGTTAGGGCCCAGGACGTACACTGCTAGGGTTGTCTTAGAAATTAATTGGCTCTATCTTTTACAAGCTATATAATTTCAAAAGTACATAAGCCTTTAATAAGTTGGAAGGCCGCACTCTTTGAAAAAACCGTCTACATTTTTCTTCATATTATTTATCTGTTTGCCCAAAACGACTGCCAGTTGTGCCTTCATAAATCTCATAATTAGTGCTCAAGGTGTTATTGTAACTATTATAGAGAAGGTACACAGTGATCTATTGTGGGATGGCGGATTTTTTCGCGCGTGGGCATACACGCAGGTGTATGATAAAACAAATCAATCACTCATACAATTATATTGGTGATATTATGATACATCTCAATGATATGAAATATCTCAATTAAAAATAACATGTGAATAAGTTGCTCCTTTTACTACGAAGGTGCAGTAAACCCACATAACTTACTGAACAAGTAACATTTAATATTTCCCGGTGAGGGCGGGCCTCAGCCGAGGGTTGCCGGCAGGTGACTCCGCATATGCCTCCCCTGAATGCCAACGACCTCAGTTTTACATAAACATAGCGGTTTTATTGATACAACAGCTGATGGTTTATAATAAAGTTATGGTGAAGGCTGGCGTTATCTTTCCTATATTAAAATGTAGTCTTTACCTAACAGGGATTAAAATACTTACATTTATTAGCTGTGCCCACGGACTTCGTCCGCGTAGTATTTAACTTAACTAAAATTTCGGGATAAAAAGTATCCTATCTGTTAATCCCGGTTATACACTATCTACGTGCCAAATTTCATCCAAATCCGTTCAGTAGTTTTTGCCTGAAATAGTAACAAACATACATCCACACTCACAAACTTTCGCATTTATAATATTAGTAGGATGTGAGCATGGTAACGTTATTGGGATAGCTGTCTAAACATTGAAAGTTAATTTAAGAAGTATCACTTATAACCTTCTATTTGAGGAAAAGTATTAAAATATATACCGATCAAAAATAGAATTTTTTCAAGGTAAGAAATGGATTACGTACCCCTTTAATCCATCGGTTTATTGTTTTATTATGAATCAGGCAAAATAACTAAAAAAAACATCAAAAGCACATTGCGTTTCGTAGCCTTATACCCTATACATTCAGTTACAAACTTTTATAAAAAATTGGTACACATTTTTCAAAGTTGGCACATTTTGACAGAAGCCGGATGGTCGTGGTCATTAATTAATAACTCTGTTAAGCCCCTGTGCCGAAGCTTAACACATCAACCGGGGTTGCACAACTTCCGGTCAAATCCCGCGCTTCCACCCGCAAGCACTTCCGGTCAACGAAACTCCGCTGGGAGTTTACAAATAATGGCCCTCCAACGACCCTAAAAATACTACTTATACCTATGCATTATATTTATAATAAAATAATTAGTACATACATAATAAATTCACAACCTTCCAGTATACATTATATCTAAGAAATTACTTTTCAAATTTTAACCATACTGCACTCTACCATAAATGAATGACTACTAATATTTTTTTTGTGTTTTCCTTTACAGACCGTGCCATACATAATTTACCACTGAAGACACTTTGCCAGTCGCACCTTACTATATAAACTGAACCTTATGGCTGAGTATACTAGGTACCGAAACCGCAGAAGTAGTACCGACAACATTATGAGAAGAAATTTGCCAAGCGGAATACTGGTGTAGGTACTAAGATGACAAGGCCTCTTGAATTAACATTGGTGTTGCGATAAGGAATATATTTAGTGTACTCTCTGGCGCCTCGCGTCGACCCTACAGCATTTCATAATGAACTTCTACGGATGGAGTCCGTTTTCATGTTGAAAAAAATCTCATTGTTGAATTTCTTTAAAATGTTTTTTTTCATATACTTAGGTACTATTCCATGAAATGGGTTTCAACACCGAAATGAAGCTTTAACGCATTTGAGTTTATATATTTTTCATTATATGTATAAGTTTTTTATATCCTACTAAAACGCCTGTTAAGTCAGAAACATTCAAATCTTCGATAATAATAACCCTAACAAAAATATTAATTACCATTAGCTCAGGACATTTGGGCTTTACTATACGGGATATTCATCAGTAGGTACATATTATAATATCAAAAACATTTTCCACGTGTCATCAAA
Organism: Notodonta ziczac; assembly: GCA_918843915.1. Lineage (NCBI taxonomy): Eukaryota > Metazoa > Arthropoda > Insecta > Lepidoptera > Notodontidae > Notodonta > Notodonta ziczac. The sequence continues at coordinate 7,278,632 of OU974047.1, forward strand.
TTGAACTATTTCGTCCACAACATAATGTGCGCCATTACACAGTCTTCAAAAATAAATTTGTCTCTAAAAGAGGCCATTCAAAATCGTAGAGTATAAAAAATACAAGAGGTTCAGGTTCAATGACATTCAAACGTAAAAAACGGTAATGAAACTTCGTGAGACTGCAAGTAGACTTTTTTACTCGTCCAAGCGTCATTATCCATCGAATTCTGGAATTTAGGAGTGCCTTTGAGACGAGTTAAATATGATTTTATAACAATAAAGTTACAAAACCTCTTCTGCAAACTTGTCAACCCCAAAGCGACAACATAAAGAGTTTAGTACACTAAACGTTTGGCAAACGAAGCGCCAAGCGTCTCAGCAGACTCTCGGCAGCACTAATAAATTGTATTTAAGCCTGGCATTTAAGAACATTTTTTCTCCTTTACTCCAAAATTGTTGTCCTTTTTTCACACAAACTTATGATGGGCGAAAGGCCGTACATACTGATATAAAAAAACAAGACATTTTGAAGTGATTCAACTCTAGAACCTGACTAGGTGCCCGTGTTTTGAGCTTATCTACATTCAACTAAGTGGGGTTTTCGGGTTTAGATAAGTACAACAGCGGTAACTACTGTGGCGGTTACAAAAACCTTTGTATTTAAGCTAATTTCGTTGTAAGCTCTTTAAACCAATAATTTCTCGGCGTTTCGAGTTGACAGTGGTCGTGGTGAAGTTTTGGAAGTTGGCGAGCGCTTGCGGTCCGCCCACAACCATGAGTTGGCTCGGATTACGGACCGGATGGACGACCGAGAATTACAGGGCGGCTCCTGCTTCAGTGTGGACGAATGCAGTTTAAGCAGGGATGTGTGGTTTATAGGATTTAGGAGCAGACGGAAATTTGTAAGTTGTTGTTTTCATTTGTCGTTGTCACGTAATTAAACAAACAAATTGTTATAAATAACCCAAAATAGAAGACAGACCGACTTGGAACTTTAATATTAGATTACTCACAAATATTAGAGTGTGCGTTTATCAGCAAACTGGCCATTGAAAGTGCAAAAGATATTCCGCAACTCTATACATTAACTAATCAATTGTGTTCTCATTGTGAGTATAACTAAAGCAGTTCGACCTTTAAGGTGAACGGCATACCATGAATAACAATAAACACGCAGATATTTTGTCTACAACAAGTGCAGATAACGGTGTCTATTAGGACAAGGTTATACTTAAGCTTACTGGTTTGTTTAAGCAATATCCAATCAGTCCATCAAATCGGACGAGGGCCGGCAGCTTAAAAATATTCTAACAGTATGACATAGACCTACCGACTTTGGGAGTTTTCACAGGGCCGATATATTGACCATATATCGGTAAAATATCAGTGACCGGACGCCATATATAAACTAGTTTGTTTTAATATATAAACGCCTAGACAAGAGTCAAAGTCAAACAAAGTAATTTACAAATTGCAATTTTTTTTTTTTTTTCTTATATATAGAATCGGATCGGATCGCGACCTCGACTGAGAAGATCCGGCAAGAAACTCAACTGGCTTGACTTTTTACATTTTCTTATATACCTACCTTTATTTTTTAATTAATATTTGCTTATATATAATTATTAATTACAAAGGGTAGTAGCAGGGTAGTGCCCGTTACTCTCACCCCAAAATGTGTCGTCGCCGATTGATCGGTGTCGAGTCGGCGTTTGTTACCGGCCAATGCCAAAGTGTTGAGTACAAAATGTATGACGTTATGTATACGACAATGTCGTGTCGGTGTCGTTATCGGCTAACGTAAACGGTAAGCACACCTCAACCCGTTCACTGCTGCAACTCTCGATATTAAGTGAACTGAACGATAACTCTAGAGTAGAGTTAACCAAACACGGATAATTAAAACGCAAACGGTGCAGGGGTTTGGGAGTCGATCTTTAATCAAGGTACTTTTACTATCACTACCTTTAATTAATAGTATGCAATGGGTCATAAGCTCAAGGTACCTATTATATTAAATATACATATACCTTAGGTTATATGTATAACCATAGGCTGTAGGTATAATAACGTTTAGATAGAGCGGACAATAAGGGTTAACATACCTAATAAGATTGCTTATAAGCGATGATATTAGTTGATGTCGAGGAATACCTCGATCGGTATCCGCTCGACTATCTGGCACATATGGCGGACATCACTCTTACAAAATAATTATATGAAGTGTACCTATTAGAAATAATCAATAAAAAATTATTTCGAACTAGAAAATGCATTCCACTATCGTAAAATTAAAAGATACTTTACATTATATTCGTCAAAAATCTGAAGTTATTTATTTACGAACACAGCGCCGTAAATAACAAATATTAGTATAATAATAATAACATTTGATAATGTCGATGTGGGTAGCGTCCACCGCCGGTCGAAAAAATATCGAGTACCTACACAAATTCCAAACAATTCAATTTGCCACTCGCATGCATAGTTGGGACTACAACCCCGAAAAAAAACCTAATCAAATACGGACGAGACCCCGCGCCAGGTGACGGCCGGCAGGTGTAGAACAATAGCCTGTCGTCTCTTTCACACCTACGCACAGCCCCTATACTTACACTCTTCGCACGTTGACATTAATGTTTTTTTCGTGTTAGCTCTTTTCAAGGGGTAGATACGCATCGGGTTGAAATACAGCGATGTTATGACTTTTCATCCGTTGGCGTCATGCATTTCAAAAAATTGCCTTGCTAGTTCGTCGACGCCATTGTCGTTTTGCCTCGTTCCAGTTTCGCGTCACAGTTTCCACACTTTCCGCGGGCATTCGTATGGTAACTAGACACGCTAACTTAACACTTTTTATGTTAATTAAATTTGGGCTCGTGCGTCGTTCCCTTATAATCTACATTTCACTTCTAATTCCCCATCTTTATTCTTAATACTCATGTAGCAATAGCTTGATGGTTAGAGGGGCCGCCCTCGTAGCTGACAGGTTCCGGGTTCGATCCCCATCCTGACCATTAAGCTATTGACGTGAGCCCACTCCTAACACAAGCATTAGCTTAGTTGGAGGAGCTAAAGGGAATACTAGTAATATGATAAACACACATAGCTAGTAATCTTAAAAAAAAACTGAGAAATAACTTATCACTTAGATTTAAACGAAAGCCTAGCAAGCTTTGATTCAAGTTGCAAAACAAAGAGCCAATTTGATAACAAATATTGGGAGCGAAAGCCTAGTAATTTATATGCATCGGAGAGTAGATAACAGCTGATTATTCTACATATCAGTTAATACAAAAGAATAAATAAAAGGCACATATATGCTATTTCAACTTCAGCTATCAGACTGCAGATAAATGTAAGCGATAAGCTATCGACGGATCAATACACGGTAATGTACCAACCGTAATGTAACTTTTGTTCGCTCGCGATTCAAACAGCTAAAACAATGTGGGCCTCCGAACGCAAATAATGGATTCTGATGATGAAATAATGTATAGAGATTGTTGTAAAACAGGATAAGAGAGCTGGGTCCTACACACAACAGTGTGTTAGCACAATGATAACTTATTTAACCATGAAGGTTAAACCATGTTTAAAGGCCCAACTCTGGTTATCCGGTAACGAACTTTTATTTATTTATTATTATTATTTTTTTATTTTTTTCTTCCTTAATCTAGATGATCATAATAATACATTTAATAAGTCGTCAATTAGTTGATAGAGCATTCATGATCGTAAATAAAAAAATATTTAGGTAGAAAAAGCCGCCTCTACATTTGATACCTCAAAATTTTAATAGGTGGCGAACACACCGAGCACAAATTTATCCAATAAATTGTTTTATAACACAATCGCAAAGTTTTAACAACGTTATCAATTAATTCGACCCCTTGGGCAGGAGGAAAATGTCCAAGGGTGCTATAATGATTATGTTGTATGGCCAACCCGCGTCCAGACCTGGTTTCTACTTCATTAACTTTTTATTATCTATCACTTTTGTTTTATGTAAGTGAAGTCACTAATTGTGAAGAATTCTACTAGCTGCATAATCCTACAGAACTTCCTATTATTCTTCCTTTCGATTAAACTCTTGCGGGTTCCAAGACATTCCCCGGGACTCATAAATACTTCAGAATTGAAAAATATTTATTAACCATAAAATTCACATAATCAGCGATTCTTTCTCCAGGTACTCAAGTAGATTATTATATCCAAGTAGAAAGGTTAATGTGTCATTCGTTCAGATATTTCTATAGGTATGACATACAACATTAACGTCAAAACACTGACATCGAACATGTACATTCTTTAACTGCTTACAATTTTTATTCCTTTGAAATTACATTTTAAGACGTCATAAAAGAGTATAAATATACTCAAGGGAGCAGTAAATTTTACCCAAACTAAAAGAAGTTACAACACTCTTTTTAACCCCCGACGAAAAACGAGGGGTGTTATAAGTTTAACATGTGTATCTGTGTATCTGTGTATCTGTGTATCTGTGTATCTGTGTATCTGTGTGTCTGTCTGTGGCAACGTAGCGCCCAAGCCGATGAACCGATTTCAATTGTGTTTCGTTTGTTAGATAGGTATTCTGATCGAGAGTGTTCTTAGCTATGTTTCATGAAAATCGGTTCAGCCGTTTGAAGATCATCAGCTATTTTGTAGGTTAAAAAGCCACATTCACGGCCAAAACCAACTTCCACGGCTCGAATCCGATCGAAATTTGAGATTATTGGATTTAGATTTATTATATTTTTAAATGATCGTAATAGTCTGAACTGGCTTTTTACAATATTATAAATATGAAAAGTTTCCCTGATTCTGGAAAAAATGTATATTTTATCAATTTTTATAAGAGATTTGTGTATGAACTAAAGACGTTCCATCAGTCACGTGTCAAATGATGGATACGCGCATGCGTAAATTTTGTTTGTTTTGTTAATGGTCATGGAATATTACGTTATAATAATTCTAGAGGGCGCTGCTCCGCCATTGAGAAAAAATATAAAAAACAAATCAAATTTAAAATAATTTTAGCGTTATTGAAAATTCTTTCCCTGGGCTGCTCCCGTCCACCTCAACCAGAGTTATTACATGAAATTGAATCATAATTGATAATATTTTACTACGAAATAAACCTCCGTGGCATCAATATTTAGATTCGTTGTCTATTCTAATGTCAATTATTATACTGTCATAACAAAATAATGTCTCATACTTTTACACAGATTTTCTGTTGATTATTGTACATCTTAGAATATAAATGAGGAAGCCGAAACAAATGATTTAATGGCGCTTTCATAATCTGGCATCGAAACTAGTTGTACCAGATGAATTTGCGAGATGAGCTATGGATACTGAGCTACGGGAGCTACGCAAATCGCGCTAACATCATTATTTGGAAGAACTAGGTAAATTATACATTTGATGAACAGGTCATCGCATCGGGGGTTTTTAAATTTTCAATTTAGAGTTATTTATTTACTTTACGACACGCTTCACACTAAATAATTCTATCACGAAATTATATTTTTTCTATGTCACCCGACAAAGTGTCATAAATGTGGACACGTCACTTACATATTATATGAGCGCGTATGAAATATTGTTGGCGGGGCTAATGGTGCGATCGCGTGTGGCCGCGCCTTATTGCCGTTCGCTTGCTCGCCGCGGTGTGACCCCACCCTTAGGTATATTAACATAACCCTGATATCAGCTCTATAGCAACAACACATTATTATATTATTTATCAATTGACGGATTTTTATTAATTAAAATGTGTTAAAGGCGAAGTGTGTTAAATTAACGTATATATTATTTGCAATACTTTTTTGTTTTATTTTAACGTGATCATTAAGTGCATTTAAATTTTATATTCTAGTTCATTGTGTTTTTAATTGATGTGAAAATAAGTTGCATAAATCACACTGAAACAGTGTAGACAAAACGTCTCACGCGCCGGCTGGAACATTTAAATTATATCTTTTGTCATAACAACATTGTTTTACAAATAGCGCTAATAACACCACAAATAACGCTCTGAGGCCGCTGTAGATGGAAATCTAAATTGAATTATATAGTATTTTTTCTCACTATTGTGCCAATTCATTCAATGGGCAGTGGCGATTTACAAGCTACACACGGCCGTAAAGAAAGGCCAACGAAGCATATGCACAAAGATCGAGCAGAACATGATAAGAAATTAAAACTTATTTCTACTACAAATTAATAATTTAAGCCAGATAATATGATTTTACAGAAATTGATAAAGTATTGATAATTGTGTTAAATTAATAAATTCTTAAACCTGCAACAGAAGTGAAGTGTGTCCCTTTTCAAGAAATAAAAAAAAATATTTTTAAGTATGATATATTTTAGCTAAAAGCTCCACAATTACAAGTAGGTACTTGCTTTTTTAACGATGACATCAATAAAGAAAGCCCACTTCGGCATAGTAGCTTCTTGTTTAGTATTTACAAAAAGTTTACGGAACCTACTACCTAAGCAACAATGCATTAAAATGTAAGTACGCCATACAATTTGAAAGCGCTTCTGTCGGCTCGGCGTCCGCAGTGAGAATATTTCACGGGCGTTAGTTGAGATTCCCAGAGCATTGTTAGAAGTACAATGTTGTTTTCTTGCACAATATTGCTGAATTCGCAACGATTGCGAAACGTTTATGTAGGCACGTCCGTTTGGCCGTGTGTCGGTTGTTTGTCGTGTGCATTGTCATATGCGGTGGAATTCGTAAACGAGCCGTAACGGGTGGAATTTAAAATTATCTTCTATAATAATGTGAAAAAAAAAAAAATTACAATCCTTGTGATGCTGAGTTTGAAAAGTGTCACCTTTATAGCTGTTCTGATTCAATTATTTGCATCATACCAAATCTTTGAATGGCTTTGATCACATCTTTGAGGATCAATTTTGAGTCGAGTTGAAAGTTGAGTCATAGCATCGTATTATTTTACCATTAATTTAATATAACACGTTTTTTTATAAAAGCTACAGGTACCTCTACCATAGAATTAAATAAACCGTGAAACCATGCAATTAAATAAACCAGGAAAAAAACCGCAAAACACGTGCACACGTACATTCATGTCGTGAGTTATCTGACACCTCGTTTAATAAAACGACGGTGAACAGTTAATCAATACTAGAAGAAAATCCCTGACGGTTTGTCGGAACATCCGTGTAGGTACTAAATGATATTAGTATGCAACAGACGACGTCAGGATCGTCGATGTCCTAATATTTCAGGCTGTACGTGTCGCATACAAACCTGAGGTTCTCATTTATGACAAACCATATTCCTAATAATACTATATTTCATGCCTAGACCATTCAAATTCAAAGCGTTTATTTTGTTTAGGCCTACGGGGGCACTTAGAAATTGTCAATTTTACATATTTTTTTCTTATATCTACAACCGGATCGGAACGCGACCTCGACTGAGAAGATCCGGCAAGAAACTCAGCGGGCTTGTCTTTTTACATGTCATATTTTTTTTTTATCGCCAGTTGAATAGAATAGAATCCATAGAATTCTTGGGCACATACTAAAAAGAAAAGGTAGAGTTCCGCGTACTCCAAGTGACGCCCCTTAATGATAAGCTAGGGCACGTATTAATAGATCGATCTCAAGTCTGAGAGCGATCGTGGAAATATCATTCTTATGTCATTCCAGTACAAAATGAAACGTCAAAATCATACTCAAGACCGTTCTGAGACTTCCTAAGCATAATCAAGGCTATTTTACGCCGCCATTCTTCAGCTGCTGTAATGTAATATTAGAGCACGGAGTCCTACTAATATTATAAATGCGAAAGTTTGTGAGTGTGGATGTATGTTTGTTACTCTTTCACGCGAAAACTACTGATCGGATATGGATGAAATTTGGAACACATATAGTTTATAACCCGGATTAACACATAAAATACTTTACTTAAGTCTACGCGGACGAAGTCGCGGGCAGCAACTAGTGTTCACATATAGTTCACGTTCAGACAAAACAGAGTACTTAACACTAGAGTTCCATTTATTTACTCAAAAGTGACACAGATAGCATAGATAAACTAAGTACCTATGGTTAAGGCTATACCGATTACCCGCCTATGTTACGCGCCTTTCACTAATTTCATAAATTAGAGTTAACAATCTCGCCTTCTGTGAAACCTAATTACGATAATAATCAGCTTTTACCGGCAGTTCACCTCGAGCATGGCATAATAATTAAACACATAATGTTAATGGTTTCGGTATATTGTAGAGTACCTAGAACTCAAGGAACATTCATGCCAAGTTTAAAATTCGTGTAGTTTTATATTATGACTCTATGGAGAGCTCGCGAAACCTTTGATAGATTATTACTGTTGGTCAACATGAACATATTAGTTAGTTATTGAACAAATGCAGTGTTGAAGGTATACTAGTAATCCTGTGAAATCTTAAAGAAGAATCTTTTAATTATAGATTTAAACATTAAGTATATGAACCATGCTAAAGAAATATACTTTTAAATCTACAAATGCAAGTTTACTTTGAATTCAGAACAAAACGTCTACCACTAAACCATCTACATTTTCTCAATGACGTCAGAGTGAAGCTACTTTGACTTAAACGATACTCAAGAAGCAATAAACGTAATGACGTTGGAGCGATATTCGCCATCAGTTCAGGCAGACGCTCTAAACATCGCAACGTAATGGACAAGTTGTTTTAAACGCAACGTACGAGTTGTTTGCAAAGCGGTTGTTCCACACACGACTTGTATTAGCCATTACTCACGGGCAAAAGACCTGGGTGGCCATTGAGAGTGTTGAAGTAAATACGTCAGCCAAGAGACCACTCTCTGATTCACAAAAGAGTATACATTCAATTACTAATGTAAGTATACAGCACACTTTGTATTTTCACCTAATTCATTGAAATGTATTTCGCACTCAGAAAAGAAAATACGAGAGGAAACGGGAAAACGTGTGTTTGGTAAACATTAACAAAACGTAATTTTGAGTTAACATGAATTGTTTAAAAGTTTGAAAGCGACCGGTCGTTAATACACGAACTGATGTAAAATTTGGATTGCATTTAGACATTTCCACTCCTACGATACTGTGTTAAAATAAATATTTGAACATAATTTCCGCTGTAAAGTATGCTTAAACACGGTGCACATGTAATTACCCCACTTCACCTGCCTAATGCAGCAAAAACACGATAATGTTTTGAAATTGCTAACACAGAGAGAGTTCGCGCTTAGTTCCGCATTGATAAATCGATTTCAAGTCTGGGAGCGAGTACAAGTCTTGAGTACGCGTTTGACATGTCATTTTATACTGGGATGACGTTGGGATCGATTTTAAGACGGGCCTAATTGGCCCAGCAAAGAGTGCTAAATTGTGCAAAACAAACATTCAGGGTTATGCATTAAACCAAAAGCTACGTACAATGGTGTAGTAACGTATTTTTCATTTGATTAAATGTTTAGTAGATTTATGCATCATTTGAATCAAAAGTTACTCACCGAAAGGAAAAGGCTTTCGGAATAACAACAGACGCTTACCTGAAACAACAAATAACACATTATCATAATTAAATAACAGTGTTAATAAAATCATTATAAGAGTAGTCTTAAATTACTATTTGACATACTTGTCAAACTTGCCATACGTTTTAACATAAGGTAACAAACCAACAACATATAGTCCAGATAAAAAAAAAAAAAAAACAAAGTCAGCAAACAACGACCCGCCTGATGTTGAGCAGTTACCATAGCCTATAGATGCTTGCAATACCAAAGGCATCGCTCGCACGATGCCGTCCTGAAGGGGGGGAGTAGGATAGAGGGAGGGGAAGGTAGCTTGGGGTTGGGCATAATACTGATTTACATAGAGCCGAAGTGAATTTTACAACAATGTCCGCGTCTGACCGTATTCACTCATGCCACGCATGCTTGCCGCGAATGAATCCTAAATGAGGCAAATAAGCAATTACACGCTCATATTCGGGTTCGATTACGCGGCATGGGAAATTTTAGATGCGCCATTGGACACGCGAGATTGTCGGACTGACTGACTAGTTTACGATCAGCTCGATGAACAGATTTTTGATAATGAAATTTGAATTGGAGAACGGAGGGTCGTAGACAGATATTGTGACGATGTAAAAAATCTAAGCACCATACCTATAGAAGAAATCCAACATTGTCATGTACTTAGAGAGTTGCTTCAAACGAAACCAACAACGGACACTCCGAAATAATACCCGCAATTTTTTACCAAAGAGTCCACTAAGTACCTACCAAATTTTGTATTTTTCAAACTGATTCGTATCTCCAATTTAGGTTAGTAACTCAAGTACCTACATATTTAAAAGGATCGCAACCGAATCTCACGTCCAATCTATAAATGCCTGTGTGTACTGAAAACATTCAAAGCTTGCCCCGGAGCCGGGCAATACGCCTAAACTACTGCGATATAGCTTACTATTCCCTATTTGGAGGCTGTGGTCCGTAAGGCGCCTGCAATTTTATCAACAAAATACACGAGCGGTTGGTACCATTTGCATAATAAGCCGCCCGCCCGCACACACAACGTGCCCGTTGTATTCAGATTTTCGTTATTATTTCACCACACTCAATCCGTCCGCGAATTATGACGAGGGGGTTGAATCAAACACGTTGATAACAGCGTGGTAAATTTAATATTCATCGCGGTGTTTGGTCATACGATAGATAATCTTGTTTGCGTTATTTAGTTGCATCGATGGCGTGTCATGATAGGCATGCAATTAAATAATAAACCGCAATTATGCTAGTTTGGATTTGAGCACACGAATGGAATATTAAATATTTCATGCGTGATAGGATATTATGGGAACCCATTAAAACATGTTTTTATTATATAATTTACGATAATTATAGCCAGCGTTATAATTCAAGTTATTAATTTATTTTATGTTGTTCAATCACACTTTATAAATTAAAATTGAAAAGTTTAGAATTTATTATAATTAACAGAATAATTACAGAAACCTGTCATGTCTTAAGTTGTAATAAAATCTACTCATAAAATAAACAAGATTTTCCGTACAAATTTCTAAGCACTAGACTTTTACATGCTTTCGCACTGAATATAATAGTAAAAGTTGTTTTATGACGAAGCGCAAATTATAACGAGCTATATCATGATTCGCACAAGTCGTTGCGACGAATTAGGTGCTGGCTCCGTAGGCCAGTAATTTACCCGATAAAGGTCCTGATGAGAGTATAAAATAAAAGCAAATGGTCGGTGGGCTGTGAACGACACGGCGTTGGTCGGCAGCCAACTGTCGCGCGGTTGTCGCGCGTTGCCGAATGTCGCGCCGATGTGCGACCACCCCGACCAGATTAGTGAGGTATCTACTTTTTGTATTATTATATAAAGATACAAACACCAATAGTAGCTATGTAACGAGAAAAAAGTTAGGCGTCGCTCGGGTAACGCCTAGCAGCTATGTGAAACATGTGTAGTGTATAGTATGCGCGCGCACACACACAAGAGAGTCGAGAGCGGTGGCGTAGAGGGACATGACGGCATGAGAGAGCGTCATGCCATTTCACGTGACGGCAAACTGGTTGATATTATGCTAAAGTGCGCCGATAGATGTTTTACATCGAAAATGTCAATTAAGTGCTTCATCAATACTCGCTTTTGAATTGCTCCAATCGACCAAATCTAGATTTTACTACACTACCCATACGCTTCATATTACTACGCACAAATAATGGTAGACACATTTTGACACTTAGAATAGTATTTAAAAATAAATGCTCTCAGATCTTATTATGAAAACAATCGTTTGTCCAATAAATTTCAAAACGAATCATTCAACGTTATTTATGATGTACCCCTCGTACATTTAACTAGCAATCAATTAAATAATGGTTACTTTGATGTTTAAAATATTCACGGGAGCCTAGGTAATGTGCCTATGGAAAAAAATTGCCGCTTCTTCTGCCGCGATATACGTTGGGAAATATTTAGTAAATCAGTGGTAATGGTAGCGCTTCTAAATCACAACATCGAGGTCGCTGAATTTTAGACCTAAGAGAACCTAAAATAAATATCATACTCTCAACAGAACAGAAGACATCATTTGGAACGTGATGGAAAAGGAGAGAGCTATACAAACAAGCAATTGTATCTTATTTTATTTTTTGTAAAACTTTACCTTCATATCAGACACCGTTTATTCTGACTTTATCTTTTCTTTAATAGATAGAACCTAATCACCTATTTATATATCTATCTAAATGAGCGCTATACCCCAGACATTTATATAATCAGGCTCAGTGTAAGGCAGCTAGCGTACTAGGAGATGCGCGATCCGAATGATAATGTGCGCAGAGGCACTGCGGCCGCGCTGTATATGGCCCGCCATTGCTATATATTGAGCTACCTTTTAAAGCTGCCCATGGCTTAATGTGACTACCTTAGTGCCAATTCAGTCGACATACTACCATCCTTGAGTAATGTATTAATGACGATCGTAGACAAATTAGATCTTGTTTTATGCGTTGTAAAGTCGATATGTAGGAAATTGATGACTGATTCATCAAAAATCCGAGTCAAATCAACTCAGCAATTTGTAATTCGAATGTTGACATATTAAACATTTAAATAAATATGTACCCAAAGCATTTTTTGATGCCTTCATGTGACGAGGTATTGTCTCTTATCCAGCTAACTAAGGGGGCATGCATTAAAAATGTTTGGATACGATATCCTCAAATATTTTGATAACCTTTATGAAGATGCGAGGATAAAGCAATTTCCTATTGGAGATTACAACGCCATGCAATGTTTGCTTCGCAGAGTAAACCAGGATATTGCAATTTTTCAATCTCTGAACATAAATATAGGGTCGCACACATCGTGCAATTTCCATAACATGTAACCTATTTACGGTAGCCGTAGCCTGCAAGAACCTAGTCGTTTATGTGTGAGCGTATCCTGACACTCTATGACGCAAATGACGCAGCGCAGGACAGGGCAGATTTTGTAACGCTGCGACGAAGGCACGTGACACGCAAACATCTCTGTCCAGAAATGCGGTCCATTTGCGGATGAATAGGCGAAGATTTTGTTGGTATGATTGAGGTTTTGTGAGAAAGATGAATGTTTTTTATAAATTATAATGTATCTTTAGTTCAGTAGTTAATTAGTGTAATTGGCCTCTGGCCGTTTTATTTTAACTTTAAATAAATAAATTGCAGTGACGTCACAGATTCTCCACCACGCGTGCGCGTTGAGACATTTTTATTCAAAACGACATTAACATTTGGCTAGTTGGGAAAATCGAGTTTTACTGTGTCATTTAACTTCGTGGCAGCATACGCTCGTGATCTATGTCTGCGTCATAATAGCTGCCCTACCAATTCTGTACTATACTGTGTCCCGCCACCCGCATAAGCTTACAGTAAATACCTATATCACCTTTTTGTTCTATTAAAAATTCAACAAAGCCCCAAATTGTACCTACGAATTGTTGTTAAGTTAACTCGAAAGTCGATACTATACTCGTTTGGTAATCTAGTTATACATAGCACAGGTACCTAGTACGTGAGGTGAGCGCAGCACAGAGGATTCTATAGCCCCCATAACGCTGGCGCGTTTCATTACAATAGACTCGAATTAATAGTATAACAGTCGATAGTCGCCTGTGCCGTTTTATTATCGGATTAAATTCGATTATTCCTCGAGAATGACTGAGCTTTAAAAATCACCTTTTATTTAAAAAAGGAAGCATTGTTAAGAACGCGTTTAGCAATTATTTTTTCTATCTTATACTCCTTCAACCTTCTGGAACCTTCTGGAAGGATGAATAGTTCAATGTAGAAAAAAACTAAGTGCCTACATTAAACTTCTATGAATTTCATAAGTAAATGTACCTATAAAAGAATATGGAACTTCACAAAATATATTTATAAATAACTAGCTGACCTGACTGACGTCCTGTCCTAACTTTTAATATTGAATTAGAAGTGTTTAAATTTATTTAAAAATAAAACAATCTAAATATCTATTATTTGAGGCGAATAAAATGCCGATATCTGCAGTTTAGACTAAAATTAGGTGAATTTGTGAACCAATGAAATCCGAACCTCAGCATCATTAGGTTAGAGTTGATATTTAAGTATCACGTTGAAGCAAGTCCAACAGGTTGTTGCGAAACTGTATTAATTTACTATAATATTGTCATCTAAACAATAAATAAAGACAATACGTTGTGTGACCTCATTCCAATGATCGCGAGTTGATCAAATGCGACACGCTGTGCATTATAATTATTGCAGTCTGTTGCGTCACTTACATTACGATTGGACCATTAGTACCATCGGCGTTTATCATGAATTAATTAAATTATTAGGGTTGTCAACCGACCATTGTGAGACAAGGTTTTCGTCGAGGTCGCTAAAAGCTGCGATTCTTCGCACGCCATTCCTATCTATACAAATAAATAAAATTGGAGTGTCTGTTTGTAATATCAAAATAACACCCTTTCACTAAATGCATATGAATGTACATACGATACCTATAGCAAAAACGCGATTTAAACATTTTTGTTTCTTTGTTTGTCTGTTTGTCTGTATGTTTGTTCCGGCTAATCTCCGAAACAGCTGGACTGATTTTGACGGGACTTACACCGGCAAATAGCTGATGTTATAAGGAGTAACTTAGGATACATTAATTTTAGAAAAACAATTAGGGTTCCGCGTAAAAAAAATAAAAACACATGACATTAAAGAGTATCTCCGTAACAGCTGGATCGATTTTAACGGGACTTTCGCTGACAGATAGCTGATATTATAAGCAGTAACTTAGGCTACTTTTATTTTAGAAAAACAAAAACGCGGGAGCGGGAGCGCTTAAGTTAAATTCCACGCGGACGAAGTCGCGGGCTCAGCTAGTTTAGAAATATCTTTAGCTAGCAACTAAAAATTAAAAGCTCATTTGCTAGACTTATGCCCGTATTAATAAATCTATCTCAAGTCTGAGAATGGTCTTAAAACGCTTTTGGCTTAAAATTTTGTACTGGTATGACATAGGAATGACATTTCAAGGATCGCTCTCAGACTTGAGACTGATGTTTAATTCTTTTAAAAATGACTGTTGTGTAAGTGAGCAGAGAGCTACATTCTAAAACGATACAAAAATTCTATATCATTCTAAGTTTTTATACATTTCATTTTTCTTTAGGTAACTTTATTTTTTCTTACATCTTCTATTGAGTATTGACAACCCTATTCAAGTATCACTGCGTAGGTACATACTGTATAATAAATCTGTTGTAATAATTTTCGCTTTGAATATTGATATGAACGTATGCGCGACTAAACAAGCTAACATCGGGCAAATAATTATGATTTGTTGAACGATAACGTACTCGCAGTTATCATAAACAAAGTCGTGAGCTTTAAATAAAGCGCTAAAGTTGAGTTTAAGTGCTATTTTACAATAAGAACACAATAAATCTACGAGGTAGAGTTACAATAAAATGTAAAGTAAATGATGTAGAGAGACAATAATAATGTAGAGTCATAAATATTTTCGATCCTTTAATAATTACAAAATAAGCAGAACTCACGGCAAATAATGTAATTATTATTGGTTATCAACGGTAAACAATACCTCCCTTTATTAAATTCAAACTTAAAACCATTAGGTACTTATTATCAGTGTTACAAATAATATAACTACTTCATTTGCACGTAATTCAGTTAGTCAGTAGAGCATTGAAGATAAACTTGTGCGACAAATAGAACTTATTTATTACCAGTCCTTACATCAATCAATTTTGATGCATTATGCCATTATTGTTTTATGTATTTAATTAGGTATAATAAACTTTAACACGTAAGTTTATGGGTTCCCATAACCTATTCAAAATCTTATTACCGTTACCTAGGTACCTCATTATAAAATTAATGAAGTCTTTATAATAGTACATAGCTATTTTTTGCGTCCATAATACTAATTACCTACATTAACACCTGATTAAAATTTAAATGAGAAAAGTTATCCGGTGATATAGAGCTAAAGAAAATAAAAGTAGGCTTAACATCCTATTTCTCAACTACCTAAGAATACCCTTCACAATTGCGAAGGTAATATCCCCAGACACACGGATGGGTATCTCAGTTATATCGAATTAGGTCGGGTTTCATCTATCTACATGGGTTCCTGGGATGGCGGGCTAACGGCGCAAATCGAATAGTGCGTCGGGTTCCGCGTTTATTATCGACGCGGGACAATATGCACGACCCAGTGCCGGGTCCAGTTTAATATTCAAGAGTCGCGCGTCCGCGCCGCACGCCTCGGTGTAATAAAAGCACGCTCCGACGCTTAACGAGCTCGACCGATGAGCTCCTTCGTATTTCAAACAAGGCGACCCCGTACGTGACCGCAACGAGGCAAGAACTTAATTTGTGCAGTAACAAGGAGATTGTGAATTATTGGCCGCGCTAATGCCCCGTGTTTGAACACGGCGTCGGATGGCGGCGGTGTGGTACGCTCCGTTGGGCTTGTCACGACGTTACTCAGACGGAAATTTCATGGTGGTATCAACCGACCAAACGCAAACATCGAGATGTTTGACAATTATATCGTAACACAAACACTGGGTCCTAAAATATAGGTTTGAAATATAATAAGGTGGACGGGGGCGCTTCCGGTAACACCAAGACCAGAAACAGTATACTTTAAGTCTAAAAAATGCTATGGCCAAGCAAGGCATCATTATTTTTACATGAAAGAAAACATTGTAATAACAAGACTAAAATATACCTAACAGTTTATTTTCCAGTTTGGGCTACGTTTAGACTTGAATAAAACAGTCTGTTAGAAACCAACCAACGTCTTTTATCAGGTTATGGGTTAACATTAAAGTTATTGCTGTTTTAGAAGAGTTATTGTTAGTTTGTTAGTTTATTTTACGCGTGTGACATCAATCAAGATGAACTCAAGTCTTATTGCGAGTGTGCCAAAGCTCAAGGGTCGTGAAAATTATGATGACTGGGCGTTCGCCGTACAAAACTTGCTAGTCCTTGAGGACACGGACAAGTACCTCAAGCAAGAAGCAGTGGCGACAGATGCAGCACAGACAGCAGATGCCAGAGCACGCGCAAAATTGATCCTGACTATTGACACGTCATTGTTTGTGCACATAAAGGAGACGAAGACAACAAAGGAGTTATGGTCAAAACTCAAAGCTCTATTTGATGACGCGGGATTTTCAAGAAGAATAACTTTGTTACGTCATTTAATCTCCATCAGACTAGAAACATGTGAAAATATGACTAGTTACGTTACGCAGATTGTGGAAACTTCGCAACGATTAAGCGGTACTGGATTCATTATAAACGATGATTGGGTTGGGTCATTGTTACTAGCTGGTTTACCAGATAAGTTTATGCCAATGATTATGGCAATAGAGCATTCCGGGATCCAGATCACGGCAGATTCCATAAAAACAAAATTGTTAGATATGGAAAATGGCGGCTCTGTTGAAGTGAATGGAAATGACAACTCAGCATTTATTGCTCGAAGTTGGCAGAAAAAGAAACTTGGTAAAGTTGGCAGCAATAGCAAACATGGCGGACCGACTCCGAATATCTATGCACCGAGTACGTCAATGTCAAACTCAAATGACAGAAATAACAAAACAATAACATGCTACAAATGCAAACAATCTGGACATTTCATGTCTCAATGTCCATTTAGAAACGAAAAAACAGAGAAGAAAAAGCAAACAAATGCATTCAGTGTTGTTTTTCTGAGCGGTAACTTTAATAAATGTGACTGGTATGTTGACTCGGGAGCCAGTACACATATTACTACAAACGAAAGTTGGTTGACAAATAGAACGGATTCGTCAAGTTTACCTGAGATCACAGTAGCAAACAACATGAAAGTGCCTGTATTATGTGCCGGCGACGTAGATGTCACGACGAGTTTCGGTTACGAGGTTACAGTGAAGAACGTATTGTGCGTACCGAATCTTGCGACTAACCTACTATCAGTCAGTGAATTGATAAGAAATGGAAATAGTGTTGTGTTTGAACCCGACCGATGCCTCATAAAAAACAGATTAGGCAATTTAGTTGCGGAAGCTGAGCTTGTAAATAATGTATACAAATTAATCTTACAAAATGAGACTTGTTTGTTATCATCATCAACAGTAGATGGACAAACATGGCATAGAAGGCTTGGACACTTAAACAGCACAGATATGAACAAGATGAAGCAAGGTTTAGTCAATGGAATGCATTACTCAGACAAATTTGTGACAAGTAAGTCTAACTGTCAAATTTGCTGTGAAGGTAAACAGTCAAGATTACCATTTACGACAGGTACACGAGCTACAGAAATCTTGCAAATTGTGCACTCAGACATCTGTGGACCGATGGAGTGCAAATCCATTGGTGGTGCAAGATATTTTTTGCTATTTATTGACGACTTCACCAGAATGACCTTCATATACTTCTTAAAGTGTAAAAGTGAAACACTGACTTGTTTTAAAGAGTTTAAGTCAATGGTGGAGAACTTTCAAGACAGAAAAATAAAAATACTGCGCACAGACAATGGATGTGAGTATTGCAGCAATGATTTTAGAGATTATTTGAAACATGAAGGGGTAATTCATCAAAAATCAAATGCTTACACACCAGAGCAGAATGGACTCAGCGAAAGAAGCAATCGCACCATTGTGGAGAGAGCTAGATGCCTACTTTTTGAAGCAGAATTAGATAAAAAATTTTGGGCTGAAGCTGCAAATACCGCAGTATATCTCAAAAACAGGTCTACAGCTTCAGGTATTGAAAAGACTCCATATGAGATGTGGTTTGGTAGGAAACCAGATTTACAACATTTACGTGTATATGGGAGTCCAGTGATGGTGCACACACCAAAAGAAAAAAGAGCAAAGTGGGACAGGAAATCAAGAAAACATATACTTGTTGGTTATAGTGATAATGTCAAAGGTTACCGAATATATGACCCAGTAAAGAACAAAGTCACCACAAGTAGGGATGTTATAATACAAGAAAAACCCAAGCGGCTAGAGACTGTAACTGTTTCGCTAGAAAGCACAGATTCAGTGGGGGAGTTAGTAGAGGAATCTGTGGTGAAACTTGAACCCCTGAACAAGTCAAGCTCTTCAGAATCTGATTACTTGGATGTTGAAGAAGAAAGTTTAGAGTCAAAAGCTTGTGGAGAAAACCTGAACACTGAACAGACTAGTTTAGCTCCACAGAGTACAGAAGAAGCTTCAGATATACCACATGCAGATTCTACTACACCAGTTCCAGAAGTAACAGTGAAGCGTCAGAGGAGAAAGCCAGATAGGTATGGTATCGTCAACATGTGTACTACAACTACAGGAGAAGATGGACTGACATATGCAGAGGCCATCAGTGGGCCAGAGCGACTGATGTGGTCGCAGGCCATGGCAGAGGAGCTGCAGTCATTCCAAGACAATCAAGCATGGGAAGTTGTCGATACTCCCAGCAATGCGAGTGTAGTGCAGTGTAAGTGGGTGTTTAAAAAAAAGTTTGACTCAGACAATAAAGTGACATATCGTGCGCGGCTTGTAGCCAAGGGTTTTACTCAGAAGGCTGGTATTGATTACCACGAAACCTTCAGTCCAGTGATTAGACATTCAACCCTGCGTTTGTTGTTTGCCATAAGTGTCCAGTTAGGCATGGACATCACTCATCTAGATGTGAAAACAGCTTTCCTTAATGGTCATCTAAAAGAAAGCATATTTATGCATTTACCTGAAGGTTTTCCCATAAATAATTCAAATAAAGTTTTAAAGTTAAGAAAAGCTGTTTATGGATTAAAACAATCATCTCTAGCATGGTATAAAAGGGTTGAGGAGATACTATGTAAATCAGGATTTAGAAAATGTAAATTAGAACCCTGTGTATTTGTTAAAAATCATAGTGATACTAAGAAAACTATAGTTGGACTGTATGTCGATGATTTTCTAGTATATTCAAATTGTAAGTCTGAATCTGATAATTTAATAGAGATTTTGAGTCAAAAATTTAAAATAAAGAATTTAGGTCAAGTGAGAAATTATTTGGGCATGAGAGTTAACATTAACAAAAGCACCAATGTAATTACTTTAGATCAAGAACAGTATATTAATCAGTTACTTGAAAAATTTGATATGTCTGAATGTCATGCAGTAGAAACTCCTATAGAATGTAAATTGAATGTTGATAAGTCTAATGTATGTGAACAAAAGCTACCTTATCAAAAATTAATAGGAAGTTTAATGTACTTAGCTGTCCTAACTCGTCCTGATATTTCCTATTCAGTCAGTTATTTAAGCCAGTTTAACAACTGTTATTCTTATGTACACTGGAATTATGCAAAAAGAATTCTGAAATATTTGTCACAGACTAAGACCTATTGTTTAAAATATTCCAAAGAAAGTGCAGAGCTTGTAGGTTTTGTGGATGCTGATTGGGCAAGTGATGCCACTGACAGACGCTCATATACTGGTTTCTGTTTCACTAAATCAGGTGCTGTAATTTCTTGGGAGAGCAAGAAACAAAGAACTGTTGCTCTTAGTAGTTGTGAAGCAGAATATATGGCTTTGTCGGAAGCATGTCGAGAAGCAATATATTTACAGAAGTTAGAGTTTGAAATAATTGGTTCTTATAGTAAAATTGTTATGTACAATGACAGTCAGAGTGCATTAAAGTTAGCAAATAATGATCAGTCACATAAACGGTCCAAACATATTGATATCAGGTATCATTTCATTAGAGAAGTTTTAAGAAATGATATAATTGAAGCTAGATATTTGTCAACAGCTAACATGCCTGCTGACTTGCTAACCAAAGGCCTGCCAGCTGTTAAACATTATAAGTTCATGAAAGATTTTGGAATTGTAAATTTAGAATAGTCAAGGCAGAACTGTATACTGTATTTGTTATTGTATATTGAGTTTAAAAGGCATTTTTTTTTATGTGTAGCTTTACCTCTCCACTGTATGTAATACTTTGAAAGTGTTGTTATTTTGATAAAGTGGGGGTGTTAGAATATTATCAAATATAATGTTCATGAATGCAAGTGGCGCCACCTATGAGACATTGAGGTGAAACTTTGTCTATTGTCTATGTATGAATGACTTGAATAAAACAGTCTGTTAGAAACCAACCAACGTCTTTTATCAAGAAAAGTCTACGACTTTAATAAAATTATTATGTCTTCGTTGTCCGCTATTATTTGTTGTGACCTGATGATACATTAAGTTAATTAAATCGTGAAAGAAAAACATATTTTGTCACTTCTGATAAGAATGGAATTGGAACAAATCTTGATAAAAACAAAACAAAAAATATATTAATAACTAGCTGAGCCCGCGACTTCGTCCGCGTGGAATTTAACTTAACAAAAACGCCCGCTCCCGCGTTCTGAGCCCACGCGACAGGACCCCATTTTTTAATATTTTGTTTTTCTAAAATAAAAGTAGTCTAAGTTACTGCTTATAACAACAGCTATCTGCCAGTGAAAGTCCCGTCAAAATCGGTCCAGCCGTTTCGGAGATTACCCGGAACAAGCACACAGACAGACAGACAGACAAAAAAAATTTAATCGCGTTTTTGTTATAGGTGTCGTATGTACTTTCATATGCATTAAGTGAAAATGTGTTATTTTGATATTACAAACAGACACTCCAATTTTATTTATTTGTATAGATGTATAGAAGATGTTTGAAAATTGCAATTCCGAATATAATATCCAAAGACACAAACACTTCGTCAATGGCTAAATTAGTTCCTTTTTAATAATTTGAGCAAAGAATATCTTCCATTACAATTTGTATTCCGTTTTACGTTTCCACAACATGAAACGAAGTTTGGAGAATTTGAACGTGACTTACATTTCGGGTACAATTGATCATTCCTTTTAGTAAGTAATAAATATTTATCTTCCGAATTGTCTTACTGCTTATATTAGCATATTTAAATGCGCATATAATGCAGCGATTCTAGTTAAATCGACGCCCAGCCAGCTGTTTGAAACTGAAACTTCAGGGCGAAAATAAAGTTATCAGCCATCGAGGGCCCATTGATTGTGTACAAAGAGCCTTTCGCCTTGCGACATTTCGAATTCGATTTTCCGCTCCCAATGCGAGCGCAGATTTTCGTCTTGCATTCCAGATTATACTTCCACGGTCCATTCGGTTTGCGACGATATCATCCCCCCTGCCAAACGTACAGGGACATGTCCTTTGATGACGTCATTCATCAGGCCCCGAACAATAATACCGGTGAATTAATACATCGCTAGGATTCATAAAGCTTTAGGGCGCGGCCATTTTGGCGCGCCGCCAAGGTTGTTGCACAATACACAATAAATACGTACTAGTGCGTACTCTTAATTACTTTACTCGCATTAAGTCGCACGTAGCAGCAATGAGCGCAGACCTGGATGGCCCGTGAAAAGTAAACACTTTCACAAATGCGTTTGTAATATGTTTTGTTTGTGCTAACTCAGTAGTTCCCAAGCAGTGAGAAACGACAACAGACCATTATAAAAGGAAGTAGGGAACAGAAGCCTTTAGCAGTGAGATACTCGGGCTAGTAGATAATAATAACAAAGACGGTGAAGATCTCTACTGGCAATTAGGCATGAATACCGACCACACCAGGACAGGCAACTAGCCGTATTTGGGTGACGCATAGGGCAGGATCAAAAAGACTTTGCTATTTTAAAAATTATTCACAAACAAAGTCCGTCCTTCTTCTAATAGTAATCCGAGGTGCAGTGGTGATGAAAACCGATACTGGGCGGTTCTATTTGCTTGGTCATTGCGATATGTTCGACAATAGCTGACCTTGTATTGGTGTATTTTGATTTATCATGCTCAAGTGTAGGGAGAAATGGCTCTATCGCAGACGAGCAATGGTCGTTTGAAAATGTTGTGTTCATGTAATGAAACTATCACCTTAATTCTAAAGGAACTTCGACACGCTGCAGAAGTTATAGAAGCAGGTACTTAAATTTATAAACAAAATTTTCACAAAGCGTTACCTAAAAATTGTTTCAAAGCCGAAACACGCTCCCGTCAAAAAGCTAAAATCGACCAACAAATTCAATTAAAAGTTTTCCACGAGTAACTCAAATCGGCGAACATTAGATAAAGGTCGATTAATTATTACTCTGTTAATGGACAAAGGAACCTCTTTGCCGCGGCCGACAAACAAGATTCCAACTGAACTAGACAAAAGCTTGAACGTAAACACCAATCGCTCATTGAAGCGACCCGTAAACGCAAAGCTCGGAAAACTATCCCTCCTTTTCTCACGTTTAGTTAGACTATATCTATCTTTATCGTTCTGTAAGGGGAAATGCGGGAGCAGCTATTTGTTTTTACAGTCGAGCGCCGGCGAACAAATTAGGTGGACAAACTGTTGAAACGGTCGAGGTGTCTATATTCCACTCTGCGGAAATTCTTCTCTTAAAATCGTTCCAGAGAGAATGTCTCCGCTATTGAACTCGAGCGAGGTAATAATTTTCTCTTCAGTTCCCATGGAGATGTTCTTTCGATCTGCGTATTATTGGCAGATACTTAAAGGATTTTCAAGAGCGAAAGCGATATCGTCTATATGAATTTTCCTTTCATGTCGTACCTCTCGAGCTTGGAGCCCTTAAAACGTGTTTATTTTTAGTCTCGAATATGTAGGTGTTGAATCCATAGTCCCATTACTATTTTGAATGACTACCTAGAATCTAAATAGAAAATATATATTATGTCGCAGCCAAATAGCTTAATTTGCCGTTCAATTAACAGCCTCGGCACTTTACTAAACAGCGCCGTTCAACTATCGCCCAAATGATATTCAGCCGTATCGTCTGTTACAACATTTAATAAACTGGCTGGCTAATGCTTAGGCACCTGGTTGACATGTAAGTACTACAAAACTTTTTCAAAATACTACCCGAGCAGAGCGACCCGGATGGGTTTAGGTTAGGGTTATTTTTTTTTATGACCCCACAGTAATCCCACCCGGCAAGTAAGTTCGGTGGATCTAAACAATTTCGTAAAATACCTAAGTACCTAATAAAATATTCCATCAAAGTTGTTGGTTGCCGACGCCATATTGACAGTTTGGTGAGTTACTGCGCTAGGTGGCAGAAAGTGGAACTAAATTGAAATGAACAGGCTAGGCAAGTATTTAACGTCATCGATCCAAGTCATTTGCCTAGCTGTTTGATCAAATGGCTGAATATCATTCAGGCCACTAGTTAAACATATACGATAGTTTATGTTTCTACGTGTAATAACAATTTAAAAATAATAAGTACCAAAAGATTTAAAATGCTTCTTTGATCAAAGATACAACAGAACCCCAGAAACAGATATCCAAATAAATTATATAAAAATGACAAATCTTTTTGTGCAAAGTTTTAAATTGGACGGCCTAATTGACGCCTCGGAATCGAAATTACCCAATCCCTGAAAAGAACGCTCGTCACTTTGACCACTGTGGAATAAAGACGCTCCAAGAATAAAAGAGATCTCCGCTTTGTTTCATTTGAATACGGACGACGAGAAATACAAATTGTCTCTCACAACAATCTTTATTAGGTGTTCTTTTCATTAAAATTAAATTGTAATACAGTTGGCACTTGCACAGATTAGTGTTGGTGACAGAGATATGAAACACTGAATGTAAATCATTCAAATTAATGAAGTGATTTATAAGACAATAATTCGCTAATGACAGTTATATTAAATAATGTATAATGGTCAGTTGTTATAAGCACTTGTGCGAGTCTAACATACCAACACCCTAGTCAAATATTGATAATGACCAATGTGTTCAATAATATTAAAACGACTTAAGAATAATTACGCTATTTATGCATTATCCAAATATTAAGATCCTGGTTGGAGGTTGGTTGGTGGTGGAGTGTGTGGCGGGACCAGTCTCAAATTTTCCAAATATTTGGCAAATGGAATTCGAGTTATGTTCGAACTGTGACCATTGAAGTTGTGTCTCGAACTTTCGCAGACAAAATGTGAACGAACTGCTGAACAAAAAGTAGTTACAGGTTTCAGGAAGCCGTAGCGGTGTTGTCTGCGAGGGCCGATAGCCGACTACCGGTACGTATCAAGCGCAGGGCTGTCGCGAGCCAGTTTTCTGACAGACTGCTATTTTGTCATAATCTCAATGCATAATGCATGCATAATAATATTTATATATTAATATTTTTTATTAACAAATTGTTAGGAAAGAATAGTGTTCAATCACAAATTATTTTTAAGTATGTGCTGTATCTTTCTTTAAATATAACGCTAAAAATATAAAATTACATGAGACAAGAGATAAAGAAGACTAACGAAGGAATAAATAATATACAAACATATCAGTGTGCAGATATTTTGGATAAGGAAACTTCTATGAAGAAACTGTCAAAAACTCAAGTAGTTATCTGACTACTATGAAACCGGCCTTAAGTATAATACAAGAAAGTTTCGCAAAATATGTATTAACTTCAATTTATTATCTACTGAATAGAACGGAACGCGAGACAAAACTAAATCGGGCAACACACCGAATCAAACAATGAGTTTGGTATTAATTATTGTCTCAAAACTTGTTTTACAGAACCAATGTCCTGCCAGCCCTGATCACGTGACTTGTCACACGATCGTTCCGGATACGGGGGAAAACGATCGATTGATACATTTATAAAGCTTATGAAACATGACTCAATAAATGTTGTGTCGTTACAATCTATTGCGTTTTCCAAAACCATTCCATGTCTGGAGTTTGAATGTATAAACAAGGAATTACATGGGTGGCATTTTAAAACAATGGTTAAAGGAAAATAATTTTATTATTAATTCAGCATCTTAAAAATATCTTATGAGTTATGCGCACACTAGAGGTAATTAATTTGCAGATTTTGGAGCTACGTCAATTTATAAACAACTGCACTTTGTTTGCAGTCACGTATAATCATTGGAATAAAAAAAAATAGACTCGGAGGTAGGATAAAATACAACCGATCATTAATGTTCAACAAAGCTTTCGCAGTATTAAAAGTTTCCAAACAAACGACCGTTGTTCGCGATTGTTATACAAAAATAGCCTGTATTGCCCCAGACTCGATGGCGCCGGGCGGCGGCTCGAGGCGCCGCTACCGGAGCTGACGCCACCGTTCGCGTCTGCGAGACCCAGACCAGACGCACTTCCCACTGACACCGATGCTGTCGCCAGCGTCTGTCGAGACTCAGACGCACGCACTCCGGCGAAACCCCCGCGATATTACACGCGAAACGACAACTCATTCGATTACAAATAGGTATGTAAAGAAAGTATAGAATTGGATGTATATTAATTCTAAAAGTGTTTTTGAGTAGACCGGTTTTAGCAGTCAAACCCCCTTTAAGCTTTTTACTGCTGTTTTTAGTGTAATTTTGAAAAGCATGATTTCAATAAGTGTATAGAATTCGGAAAATCTACCACATCTAACCACATACTTTGGCTTTTGGAAATTCTTGAAAAATACTATGATCATTTGGAAATTATGTTGATTAAAACGAATTCGAAAAATAGGCAAGAAAACAGAAAAGAGGAAAATACGAGATAATTAAATTTTAATACAAATTTTAAACATTAAACTTAACAAAAGAAAACCGTCTCACACCATCGTGTGAACGGAGATGACATAACTGACATTACGTCCGTACCGTCATTTTCAAACCCGTTTTTCAAATAAAAATATTATGGTCGACGTAGAATGGCTCCATACAAATATGTATGCAAACTAAATGTTCTCAAACAATTATTCTCATTAGAACGTCTAGGATTACCAAAGTGCAATAAAAACGGCAATGTAGCAACAGGACGAGCTCATTTGATGCGATGACGCACGACGCGGCGCCGCCGGCGACTTGCTACTGCCACTAGTTAGCCGCATGAGTGGGTGCATCCACGCTATGTGAGCAAAGGACCCGTCTATAAACCATCCCCTACGGTCCGCCGGCTGGATTCACATCAAAGAGATAGGAAATCAACACTAACTTGCCAAACAATAGTGAAGGTTGGACACTGTCAATAATACTCATTCAGTTCAACTAACTACCTATAGAAGCAGTGGAAAACATTGAGCCTTATTTATAGTATATACGAGTATACTGTTTTATTGATTTACTTCCGCAATTATTATTACAAAACTTTCCGCCATCATTTTAAAAATAAGAAAAGCTGCTAACAATTAGCACGTTCAAGAATAAATACGAAACGCAATGTGCATCGATATAATATTATTTATATCAACTCATGCTGCTAAGAATTTCGTTCGTATCATTTTAGTTATTTTTGTCAGGCACGAAATTATATCGGAATCTGAACATCGATGCATCTATACAGACCGAATGTCACCTTGCCGCCGCGCGATCCGAGGAATATCGCTACAGGCCACTTTATCTCTAGACTCTCTCCCAATTACTTTATAACAATGAAATTTAACGTATATCACCTACTAAACTTCACATAAGGTAGAATTTAAAACATACAAGACCTTTCCTAACGTATCATTAGTATTTTTCTTGTATGTAGTTTCAGCCATCGCTAAAAGACAAGGTAATGTAACAATAAAACAAGCTATTTATAAAGCTGTCGGATCAGGAGAGCGGCTGAAAGCGGTGAAGCGACATCTACTCTATTTGTCTCGGCTAACACAACCGCTGCCCACTTCTCTCGTAGCGTCGCGTCGCCTCCTCGCAGTTTGCGTTAAGGATTTTATCGCTTTTTCTTTAGGGTTGCGCTTGTTGTTTTGTTTTTCGTGGTGTTGTGGTTAAAACATCCGGGCGCGCTCGACTTGGCGAGAACGAAATGCGTTTATCTTTTGAATGAGTAGTGCAACTGTTTGCAATATTTTCAATTATGCAACAATGTATGGTTTCGTGTACCTATCAGTTTTTCGCTGCAAATATGTAGATAAGACATGGTTATGCTAAATATTTTGTTAAAAAATTCAACGACCCGTAAAACATCGTTTGGTTTATGCCTCCAAGTGACGTCAGAGCGCATGGTGTCTAGTTCTGCGCTTGTCATATCGATAACTATCTTCAAAATGCTACCTTAAGAAACAGAAATAAGAACTGAAATAGAACGATCGGTGAAAGCAATATAGCCTTTCGATTCGGAAGCATCTTTGTCGCGAGGAAAATTTCCTTTTATTGTGTTAGCGAATGCTTATTGTATATCCGAGCGTTTTCCCCATTGTAACAGCTACGACGGCGCCGCCTTCTCGCTATTGCTTTACAATTGTAAAATGACAAATAGCTAAAGTGAAACGATACATTAAGTTCTCTTCGAAAGGGTCGCGTTCTAGTTTCCATTGTTAATTTATGAGAACGGTGAAAATGAAAGGTAGAAAGGACCCGGATTATAGGTTAACTGCCGCAGCGATCGGTAATAATTAATTGTTTCTGCTAATCCTATTAGGCAACAGATTAAACTCCCAGAGCTGTTGATTTAGATTTTTCGGATCGTTTGGTTTGGACAAATTGTCTTTCCAATCTTAATAAAGTTTAATATCACACAAATAATTTAAATCATGTTTCTAATTATATACCTGTAATCTAAGTACCTAAGCACATCATAGACAGTTTCACATCAGTTCACATCTAAGTTATATTAATAAAAGTGATATCAAACTTTATATGATGACGTATATGGACTTCATTAATTCATTATTTTAAGAGAAAAATTAATATTGTTGACTGACCTCTTCCTCAGTAGTGGCTGTGTTGACGGAGTCCATGCTCTGGCAGAGTGCAAGCTCCATGTTCTTGTGTTGAGGTGAAGTGGGCCGCGGCGAAGGCTGCTGCGGCGGCACCAGCGCGCCTTGGGTCGCTCCTGCCGCCTGCTGCGCGCCTGCACCCCCCGTCGCCACAGGGCCCTGCCCCGCCTGCAGACTCTGCGCCACTTGCAAGCTCTGTGCCGCCTGGAGACTCTGCGCTTGCAGAGTCTGTTGTGCTTGCAGGTTCTGCAGCGACTGGTGGGCTAGGTTCAACTGGTGCTGCTGCACGATGCTCTGCTGCACTATGCTCTGCTGCACTTTGATGTGCTGATGCACTGCGAGCTGATGGATGGGGTGCAGCGACGCGGGCGCGGGGTAGGGAGGGGAGAGCCGCTGACGCTTCACTTGCGCACTCTGAAGCGCTTCGTGCAGCCTCTTGACCGGGAGGGGGCTCTGGCCGAGGTTATCCACGGCTGTGGCTGGGCGGGCCGGCCGAGTCGCGCGACTCCGGCGAGCACCGACTATGGCAGCGACAGGCTAGGGACCGCGCGCGGCGCGACGCGGAATCGATGTCGACGAGTCGACAACGGCGCACCTCTACGCTCGCTGGCCAAACGACTCCGATTGACTGATCGATTCGAGTTATTCAAATGCCTTATGCGACTATAGCAAATGTTTTTTTAGCGCCTCAGCACTTTTATTTTCATTCGAATAAGTTAATCTTCTGCTTGTAAACCACTCCTGAAAAGAAGAAAAGTATATTCATTATCAAGCACTCAGAAAACCGTCAATAACGAGGTAAAAAAAAATTAAAGGCAGCGACGACGCAACGTAACGAATACACGAGATATGTTTTATTTGATCTGTATATTTTCAGTGATAAGTAATTCAAAGCATTTCGAGTTTCTTTCGCTCCAATTACGGAGAGAATCCTCTTACAACGTGGCGATCTTGTAAATTGATGAGAATCGACGCATTTCTTTCTACCCAGGGGCTACAATATTAGGGATATTGTAACATGAATGTAGGATAAACATTTCGATTATCTGCTATTGATCCTACTACTTAAAACAATCTGAATCATTATTTGTACCTCACTTTAGACGTCGATCAATATGAGAAACGCGTCGTAAATGTCACAACTAACAGCAACTCAATTGTTCCTTACTGCTGTAAATACGTAATAAAGCTACACAAAGTAATTAGCTACAGCCAATGTCGACGGTATGACATTAATAACCAATATTAAATAATTTATTGTGAGACGGCTTTGAATATATAATATATCTAACACAGTCACCTTAAAAATTACTAGGTATCTAGTAGTATCTGGCTATACCTGGCGGTACCTGTGTCGTGATAGTCCAGTTATAACCCAGTTTTGTGTTCCTTAACATTTTATGGTCGCATTCAATACGACCATATAGGAATTTGTTTTCAGAGAAAAACTGAAAGGATTAATTTAAGTTGCTTTTCATGAAATAAAACCTATTCATTACTCAAATGATTCTTAATGTTCTTAATAGCGCTTAAATCTAATCTAGAAAAATAGGAGAGAACGGAAACATAGGTTAAATATCTATAAATATATTTTTTTGTTTCGCAATTTCTTAACAAAATGATAATTTAGCACCCCACTCGACGTCATATGCAAAACGGTAGTTACAGAACAGAAATAAAGATATTTTTTTATGTGTCAAACTGTGGCGATCATGTGGGCAGTAGGCAACTTTAAAACAGTTAGTCATAGCAATAAATGTCTAGAAGCATCTAAATTAAACACTAGTCTGATGATATCAGTAATGACTTTAATTTACTTGAACGCCATATTACTTTTTATATTTAAGTACTCAAAGCAGCCGTCAATTAGGTTTATTATTTTGACAGGAGTATATTTATTTATAGGTGAATTAATATAGCAGATGTGTATCTAGTTGATAAACATTTTATTTTGCTAGGTACCTACTTATTCACTAGCAGAAAAGATACAATTTTATAAAGCCATTTGGCTGAAAATATTTAGACTCTACCGTGAACATTACCTCATGCAGAATCTAAAGGCAATTAGATTCTCGACTCTAACAAACAATAATACAAAATCAGTGGTTATGTAATAAAGACGCAAAAACTCTACAGACAGACAGCAACACTGTCGACTACACTATACGAACACGAACGCACGCAATCATTTATAAAGTGTCAACATAACTCAGTTCTACACACAATATACGAGTACCCACCAACAATTGCGACCAGAAAAAATGTGATCAGAGGTAATCACTAGACGGCGTCCTTCACGAACAGAATGATAAAACCGGACGCGATCATGGCTCTTAATGTGTAACAATCATATGTACGACCATTAGGTGTACCAAGGCTATGTTTTTTGCTCACAGACGGCGTGACTAAGCCACGGTGCGGTGTAAAAAACGCGTAAGCTTCTAACAGTCGAAATACAATAAAGATACATTCGTGGATTCGTATTTTAAATCATATTCCACGAGATTTCGGCATTAAACTCTGTGTTCTTATTATAAACTAGCTGAGCCCGCGACTTCGCCCGCGTGGAATTTAACTTAACAATAAAGCCCGGTCCCGCGTTCGGAGCCCGCGCGACAGGACCCATTTTTTATTTTATTTTTTATAAAATAAAAGTAGCCTCAGTTACTGCTTATAACGTTATAACGAAAGTCCCGTCAAAATCGGTCCAGCCGTTTCGGAGATACTCTTTGATTTCAAGTGTTTTTATTTTTTTACGCGGAAACCTAATTGTTTTTATAAAATTAAAGTAGCCTAAGTTACCCGCTATAAGATCAGCTATCTGCCAGTGAAAGTCCCGTCGAAATCGGTCCAGTCGTTTCGGAGATTACCCGGAACAAACACACAGACAGACAGACAGACAGACAGACAGACAAAATTTTTTTAATTCGCGTTTTTGCTATAGGTATCGTATGTACTTTCATATGCATTTAGTGAAAAGGTGTTATTTTGATATTACAAACAGACACTCCAATTTTATTTATTTGTATAGATAAATGAGATAAACATCTGCATCTGCTGCCGATGAGTAAGACCCACCTTTCGTCAATATTAGGTTTTACATAACAGCGAATAATTTTTCAAGAAAGCGAGGCAAAGGAAGAAGTAACTATGACTTACACGTGTAATAAAAGTGCAACCTTTCGACCATTTGATGCCGACAATGAAGACATAATAACATAATTGCTTTAACTGGTTGTGTGAATAGGTAATATTATGCCTGAGGTTGCCTGAGGCTGAGGTTTGGATATTAGGTATGGTGTTAATATTTAGATACAGATAATTCTTTGGAAAAAAATTGAAAACAAAAGTTACTTTTCAATTTTCTTGCATGGCAGAAGTAACTTTACCCGTTTAAAGGATTAACTTACAAGCTGAAGATACCTTAGCATGAAGGGGTATCATTTACTGAGAATTTCAATAGTAATTTTCCAACAATAGTGGGATAAGAAATGAGATATTCTCTCTGTATCGTTTAAAGAAAAGTGTAGATAATTGAAACACTATATTCATAGAACTCCAACAAGATTCTTGCAACACTCCCGTTCCTACAGATTGCAATGACCTCATCCAATTAGACTTCATCGAAGTGAAGGTCGGGCTAAGGAAACGCGAAGAAAAATTAAAACTGGCTGAAGAAGGCACGCTAAACAATTCGTGAGATGCGAATTATTGGTCAATGAATATTTTACAACTGCTTTGTCTAAACGAACTAATCGTAATCGAATAGGTATTTGCACAATTTGGTTTAAATGAGGATTAATAGTTCAAAAATCTAGATGTTCTGTATTATCGCTTTTTAATCGGTAATTATTTTTAAACTTCTATGTTTTAGGAACAAAGTATTTCATCACCACAAACTCATACTTAAATAGCCTTTTAAAAGTGTTAAACGACAAATATGTATCTGACAGTAAATAAATAGAATATTTTAAAAACACTACGAGTACCTTTATAATTATTTAAAAAAATATCCTACTAATATTATAAATGTGAAAGTTTGTGAGTGTGGATGTATGTTTGTTACTCCTTCACGCAAAAACTACTGAACGGATTTACATGAAACTTGGAACACAGATAGTTTATAACCGGGATTAACATATAAGATACTTTTATCCCGATAATCCCTAAATTTTTGTTTTAAATACTACGCGGACGAAGTCGGTGCCTAAATCCCCCTCGTAGTGAATGGAGGCCCAGGAGTGGGATGTTAGAAAGCTACATTATTGTTTATTATTAAGGTAATAGGGAGAAACAGTTTCCAAATTTGAACTGTCTAGGCAGCAACAACGAACATAAGAAGTCGCAAATACACGCGCAAAAATGTAAACCCGCGCAATATTTCCCACTTCGCTGAATACTTTAATCCGGTCATGTATTTATGCAGTAGTGTCTGTATATAAGTCTCTGCCAACTCTCAAGCTATCATTTGTTATAACTAGGTACTAGTCTCTCAGAGAATCCGAGACGGATAAAACTCTGTACTATGCCGCCATAGTATGAAAGCTGTAGATTAACCGGTAAGTAAATAGATTGAATTAGGCCAGTTCCACCAATTTTTACCAAGCACTGAGATTCAGATTTGATACTTGCATGCCGGTTGCTGAAGCAATGAACTTAAGTAATTTAAGTTAGCTGATTTTCTAGAGTCGGAGGTTAGGGGAAAAACGGCTAACGCGATTTTTTACAATAAAATAAGTAGGTAGCTAGGTAAATTTCTAAAGTTTTTAAGTTGCATCAAAAATCAAATTAACACATAAGTAATGTTATTGCTAATATTATGAACACTACTTGTTTAAGAACACACGTCGCTTGGATTACTATAATGAGCGTTAAACAGGACAGTCTGCAAACCTACGCATTCCTGACTAAAGATCGTATCGACTTAAATTTATAGGTTACCTATAAATTAAATTAAATAGGTGTATACGCAGTCATCAATTCATTAACTGCCGTTGAATACAGCAAATAAATTGCACGTTCTGCCAAAAACGACATTATTGACAACAGAATAAAATCAATAATCGCACCCCGAGCGAACCAGCAACAGATTCAATAAATACGTAAGTACGCACCATTACAACCACTTACCGTGTTTCGCGATTCTAATAATACATTCACAAATCTCAACTATATTTAGGAACAGCGGAAGCCATTGAAATTTCGAGAATAACGTGATTACAGTGCTAACTAAACCATACCTACAAGATACCAATTACGTACGTGCTTATTAGATTAACCGTTAAGCCGTGCAAAGTAGGAGCACACTCTCGGCACAATTGCCCATACGGCCTCCCCTGAAACTTTAAACTTAGGATCTTGCGGTCAATAGTGTTCATATTGCCTGAACAAACTCCCTTAATTTAATTTGAAAACTATGGGGTCGGGCACAAAGAAATAGTTGGGCGGGTTACGAAGGGGTCTTATGAGGATGCCTCGGACGGGCTGGAAACTTTTCAAAACTGACAAAAACAAGCCATAGTAAGTACCTACTGATATAATTACGAAATATTTAATGATTACTGCACGCGACGAGGAACTGTTAGGTACGTTTCGTTTTCATTATACCGTGAAATACGATATTTTGTATGCTATTATAATAACCATTGCAATTGGTTCAACAGCGGTAGTCCTGTAGTATAAAAGACGTGCGCGTGAGTCAGCTATGTCAGTCTAGTTGGTTAAATTAAACTACTTGGTTAAAATCTGAAGTCTGTACCCGGGTACGTTCCAGACCTCCTAATTACGCAATTGAGAGGTATTTCTTGTATTACGAATATGTGTGTTTAATATGATGTTTCAAAAGTGCTAAATAATAATTTAGGTACGGGACCATTGAATACGTTTCACAAATTTCGTGTTATAGCCTTAGAACACATCCAATGGTCTAGAAGTAAACTGAATTTACAAGTAGCAGCCACTACCGTCACACATGTTGCATCGTACCTGCATTACATAGTATTATTATAAAATTAGGCAGGAATAAAAAATGTGTTCGAATGTCGATCAAATATTTATAACATTTACCTAATTCTATGTCCGATATCATACTCATCGATACACAACCAAATTTGAAACAACCACTATACACATATCTACATGTGTATTTATAACGTATTATGACAATAGTTAAAGTTTTTCAATGTGTACAAAAGCAGTCATGTATTAAAAGACTATGCAATAGGCTATGGATGAGGCCCACAAAACAAGCGCATTCAATTAATTACGTCGGTCTGACCAATGGAGCTGTTAGAATAATGAAATTTGGGCACATACAAATTGAACTGACTCAGTTTTTAAAACTTTTTTTTTCAATTTCAACTACGTTTTATCAGATACCTACTCCGCAAAATGCTTACTCCAACAATCTTCCAAATAAATTAAAAGTCTTTGTAACGCAGCACTCGTGGAAAGAACTTTCTCCAGGACGATATCTAATTAGTTACATTTACTGGGAAATTAGCATCTCCGCGTACCGAATTCAGTGTAATTCCGAGAGAAAATGAACCTTTGTTACACGCGGGGCCATATTCATAGTGAGCGAACCGCGCCGCAAATTGAATCTAATTGCCGCAACGAAGTGTTGAATCAGACCGACGGCCGTTGCGGAGCGGTGGCCTAAATTGCACCTATTTACCCACTTAGGATCAGAAATTCTGAACACCCACAAACACCTGCTTATGGAGTGAGTTTCGCAAGACAGTGACATCAGCTCGAGCGGGCGATCATCATTATTTAGCGCCATCTGTCGCCACAATTCGCAATCTCAATGCTAAATTAAATAAGTAGATTGCAGAAAAGCTATTTTGTGTTGAAAATTAAATTAATTAAATAGAAGTACACTGTTAAAGTAATTTGATGGAAATATTAAATAGAATATTAATTATTGAAAATGCACAAAAGTTACTATAGATTTACAATGTACTCGTACTTTAAAAAGTATAATTTTGAAAATTGCGAGCGACGCCCTTTTTGTGTTTGTTGTTTTTTCGGACATTGTGAATTGAGCTAATTAAACGGGGTCCTAACTAAACAGATAAAGGCCAAGTTGACCAACACACTAAACGACCGCTAAAGCAATCAACGATTGTTACCAGTACATCAAAGAATGGCTTCTGAAATGTATTGGTGAACTCGGCCCTAGACCACACTAGACCGTTGTTTAAAAAAATTGGTATTTTTTAGGGTTCTGTATTGTAATGCTGAATACGCTTTCAATAATATGAGACGCCACGCTGAACATGGCATGCTAGATATCTTAAATTAATCACCTAAATATATTTTACAACCGCAAATATTTACATGTTACTCTATAGTGATGTGGCTGTAACCGACCAGCGCTACAGTTTTATTTGTGCGAGCGCCGCCGTTTTATAAATTTTATAGTTCTCAAGACGTTGAAAAAATGTAAACTCATCCTACAAACCTAAATATGTTTTCTTACATTTTATTCCACTATATATTTAAAATACTGGTTATACCATAAAATACCGACCACATTCCTATCTTATTTTTCGCTAGCCTCACCATCATGCAGTAGATGATGCAGTATGCAATTCAGTGATCGTTGTTATATTGACTACCGGCCGTTCTACTCATCACTTGTGTCCATTCAACCTTTGTTTACCACAATAGGTAGATCTGAATGACTTGACTACCTGCCGATATCAAATTCCCTGACCTTTAAAAAGCTAATAAATATCAAATCAAAATTTATTTACAACATTTCCACCCTAGTCATTACACCGCGGCCCGTTGCAGGCAGTTATGGAAGAGGCGGTAACGCGGAAATCGTGACAGAGCAATATTTTTTATTGCAAATCAATGCTATCCGATCGTTTTCCGGAACACACAAAACAAATTGCTAGTCGGCGAGAATCATATTATACAGCCTGTACGCTACGCGATGTGTCGCATCGCATTTTCGATAACTTTGACCGAGAACTCATTGTTTCCAAACTGCAAATAAAGATAGGAAAAATAAATCTAATTTAACAATTCAAAGCAATAAAAATCATAATCAAAGTGATAATCATAATTTCTATATGATTATCATTTGCTTACGGTGAAGGAAAACATCGTGATGAAACCTGCATGTCTTAGAAGATTTAACCAATTTTCGAAAGACATGTGAAATCCGCCAACCAGCACTGGGCCAGCGTGGTGGATCATGGCCTGAATCCCCCTCGTGTTGAGGGGAGGCCCGTGCCCAGGAGTGGGACGTCGAAAGGGCTAAAATTAAAGCAATAAATGCCTTTTCCTTTCGCTACTTTCCCGCTTTATTTACTTTGTAATTTGCAAGTAGATACCTAATTTGAAAACAAAATAATAACGTTTAGGTTGAATTATTTCCACAACTTTGTAATTTCTGCTCCTTCACTGATATGTGACATGTACTTTCCTAATTTACGTCAAATTTGGTGTTCAATTTGAGCTACTTGACGAATAATATGTGAGAATACAATTTAGATTTGATTTCATCTTTAGATAGGTACACATAAAATTTGGAAATCAATAAAAGAATAATATTATCTGCTATAATAAGTGTGAGAATCTATTTGCAGCGTTCATGAAGTTATATTATGCATAAGACCTATCTGTCAAAAGTATAATAATAATAAGGGACCTAGGCACAGATGATAATTCGAAATATCCTTGTCTTAATAATTACGACAGCGAAGAATAGACTACCAAAAAAGAACTACAAATTTATTACCACGTTATGAGTGTTAAAAGTTTTTAACTAATGAATGGCATAAATGTAATAAAAAATCCTTAATTACAATTATTAATAGGAATGATAAATTTTATTACAATTAAGTCGACGAAATATTGATCGTAGAGAATTACGCAAAGAAAGATCTTGTAAGAATAAAATCTAACCAAAGTGCTGTAATTTTTAGATTCAGACTTTTTATTCCCTAGATATGTGAAGTATTTAGTTAATAAATTATGCTTCATAAAATGAAGTAACATTGATAATTAATACCAATTTCAATGTTCATTGTTAGGATAACTTGAGTTCAATCAACGATACAGAATTCTTCCATTAATACAATTAACCTCCCATTTCTTACGGTAGGGAGTCTAATGGTCACGTCGCTATTTTAAAGGTCATTTTCATTTATTGGGATCAATTAGATTAAGTTGTTGTCTTCTTATTACCTCCATGTAGGAACTTAAATTATTACACTTTATGTTTTGAAGCAGCTGCTATCAAATATATTAAATATCTTATTTTTTAGTCACATCAGATAAATTCATCATTAAATCTAGATGTATCTACTAATCATGAGTAACAAATCATGATGTTTTCAGATATTCGATGCCGTACAATTGTGCAAGGATCTGCCGTGAATATAGTCATCCATGTATATCAATTCAATTCTTCAAGAGCCCGACCATTTGGATACAAATCGTTTCTTCGCTCTATCCGTGTTAGCAGTCGTGTCATATGAAGTATATGAACTGTTGTAATAAGATTCCCATGTTTGTGGTTACTGGAAATCGTCTTACGAAAATTATTCCAGCTATATCGTCTTACATCCAATTTGACAATGAATCAATCTGGGCGATCTCATGGCACGGAATTCAATGTTGTTCATTATACTTAATGATTTTAATTCGAAAACAAAAAGTAATTTGTTTGCGCTTATGAAATAAAATATTGGTCAGTGATTTGATAGCCTTGTAGAAAATTTGTTTAAAACTGCTAGTAGCAAGCAGCCACTTTCAGATTCATAATTTAATGTATTTTAGATTTTTCGTCACGCAATCAGATCGGATTTCAACTCTATATTTTTTAGTTTATATATTAAATAATCATTTCAGCTGTTACTTGCTAGATATTTTGATTGCACTGTTTTACTTTTGGCAATAATTTAAGATTAGAATACAATTATATACTTTTTCATCAAAGCCTAAAATTTTCCTATATAAAGGTAAGCTCATGCCGATTATGTGAACCTAGGGGCAGTTTCATTTTATCAATATCATTCCTAGACATTCATTATATCAATATTATTCCACTTCTTACTTTAAATGTTGAGAAATATGAGTTTCTTACTTGACGATATTATTATTATTGCCAGAATCTGACTTCACATAATTATTTTAAAATGAGCTTGTGTGTTCATTGCATGAATCGCGAATTTGGGTTCTGATAAATAATAGTTACATAGGTATGTATTTTCTCTCATTGTTGGGTTTCAGTACAATGCGTGGTGGTTTCAGAAAGTGCTCCTCGTTCGTTGTCGATACTTGGCAGTAATTTCTACGTTGCTATTGTTGCGTGCCTCGCTTTTGTGACTTTTGTGTATCATATGAATGACATGACTTCGCCCTTCGATTCTCGGCTTGATTCTTATTTTCGTCTCGAATTGCTTCTTCCTATTTCGTTCTTTAATACCTTAATACTTCG
Source organism: Notodonta ziczac (assembly GCA_918843915.1). Classification (NCBI taxonomy): domain Eukaryota; kingdom Metazoa; phylum Arthropoda; class Insecta; order Lepidoptera; family Notodontidae; genus Notodonta; species Notodonta ziczac. Next base: position 7,317,904 of record OU974047.1, read on the forward strand.
TCATAAAATAATGAAGTATTTTCTGATTGCTTATTTTTGGGTGTCCAGGCTTAAAAATTTTTGGAGACAAAAGTTTTAATTACTCAACCATTTTAGTTCATGCAGTAGCTAACAGTTTGCTGGGCTTATCTAAAGCGGCGCAAACAATTAACAGATCGTAAATTCATATCGTGACTAATAAGAGTGGCGCGCTTTAATAAAACTTTGATAACATGCGCTCTACGCGCGAATTTAGTTATAGGGAGAAACTGCAGCCACGGTACTGTTAAGCTAACAGCTTTTCCGAAGATAATGCCTTCGTGGGAAATATTGTAAAAGTGAAATTAACAAACGCGCAAACAAGTGCATCGATTTAATACGTTGCAACCCGCTGCCTTATTATTACAACAAGAGTCTCCGTTACCTAGAAAACAATAGCACATCTCACAAGCACACACACTGCATTCGGCGGAAAACGCACATGCACAATTTTCCGAACACCGGTTACGGACACTGCGTCGGTCGCGTCGGAGCAAGGGGCGGCACGTACAAGCGCTGCCTCTGCGCGCGATAGACTGACTGTTCTCGGGTGGACTTTCGAGCTAGCGGGACGCGCGGCGGGCGTGCCAACACGCTGCGCGCGCATACCGCCTCTCTGTTTCACCCGCGAAACCCATATACAGTTGTCTCGATCGCACACGCTCGAGCACACCTTCCGTTCCCGAGACAGGTGTTCCTATCCCTGTGTGCGTCCAGATATGGCTGACTTCGCGTGTATGCGCGCTTCCTGCGGCGGCCGGATCGTTTTTTATGCCCGGCAGAAATTATAAAAAGTAAATGGAGGGAAAATTAAATAAAACGTTTACAATGAAGCATTTTCCTGTGCGCTTTCAATGATTCAGTGTGCGCTATTTTTCAGGGTGGATATCATCGCTCCGCGGCGGGAGCGATCACAAAGCTTTTTACGGATGTTTGAGTGATGTAGGCGGGCATAATTAGGCACGGGGCGGAAAGGTATATTGATTGCGGTGACGCGGCTTTGTGGAAAAATCGATATTTTTGTATTAAAGGTGGCACGCGATGTGTCCGGCCGTGCGTCCGTGGATGAGGGAACCTTCCTATCGATCCGAACGCCGACAACTTTCGACCCTAGTTTATGGCGCGCACTATTACTTGAACCACACTCACCTTAGAACGTTATCGAGAACGCTTAACTGAACGGCGTCTTTCATAAAATCCTATACGACCCGTGCTTTACCCGCATATACTCGTAGATCGGTAGGTATCTACATAAAAGAAAAATATTTTCTTGTTATCGTAGAACGTACGGATTCACGTCTACGAACTTATGTAGAAGGCGTTTAGCTAGACTGTTCATCTGAATTCAATAAAACATTATTTAAAAAATACTATAGTAAAAAATAAAGTAAAGACCAATACTTTACGCAAATAAAATCTGCACTCATCCCATTCTTTCTATTAGGCACCCATTAGCTCAAGCTTTTAGCCAATTCGATCCCTACTATTTTAAAATTCCGACGCAAATGAGCATTGAGCTCTTAGCATTTAAATTTTAGGGGCGTAATGGAGATCTGATCCTATACCCATGAGCGTAATGACCCCCCCAGCGTGACCCCCTCCCCATGGAGGGGAAGCAGCTGAACTATTGTATTTCCTACTACTTGTCTACTAGTTACAGATACCGAGACAGGAATCGTTATAACTCTAAATTGAAAATTTAAAAACCCCCGATGCGATGACCTGTTCATCAAATGTATAATTTACCTAGTTCTTCCAAATAATGATGTTAGCGCGATTTGCGTAGCTCCCGTAGCTCAGTATCCATAGTTTACTTCATATATCCATTGTTTTGGCTTCCTCATTTATAATCTAAGATGTACAATAATCAACAGAAAATCTGTGTAAAAGTTTGAGACATTATTTTGTTATGACATTATAATAATTGACATTAGAATAGACAACGAATCTAAATATTGATGTCACGGAGGTTTTATTCCTAGTAAAATATTATCAATTATGATTCAATTTGATGTAATAACTCTGGTTGAGGTAGACGGGAGCAGCCTAGGGGAAGAATTTTCAATAACGCTAAAATTATTTTAAATTAGATTAGTTTTTTTATATTCTTTGTCAATGGCGGAGCAACGCCCTCTAGAATTATTATAGCGTAATATTCCACGACCATTAACAAACCAAACAAAATTTAACGCATGCGCGTATCCATCATTTGAAACGTGACTTATGGAACGTCTTTAGTTCATACACAAATCTCAATAAAATTGATAAAATATTCATTTTTTTCAGAATCAGGGAAACTTTTCAAATTTATAATATTGTAAAAAGCCAGTTCAGACTATTACGATCATTTAAAAATATAATAAATCTAAATCCAATCATCTCAAATTTCGACTGGATTCGAGCCGAGGGAATTGGTTTTGGCCGTGAATGTGGCTTTTTTAACCCACAAAAGAGCTGATGATCTTCAAACGGCTGAACCGATTTTCATGAAACATAGCTAAGAACACTCTCGATCAGAATACCTATCTAACAAAAGAAACAAAATTGAAATCGGTTCATCAGCTTGGGCGCTACGTTGCCACAGACAGACACACAGATACACAGATACACAGATACACAGATACACAGATACACAGATACACATGTTAAACTTATAACACCCCTCGTTTTTCGTCGGGGGTTAATAAAAAAAATAATAAAAGAAGAATTGAAGAATTCTAAATAATAAACCACATGATGAGATCAACAACAGGAAAGTGGTCCAAAAAATTAACAGAATAGTATCCCCGGGACGGAAAAAGTCGCAGAGTAAGGCAGAAAAAAAGATGGGAAGACGATCTGCCCAAAGGATGGAGAAGGACAGCAATGGACAGGCAAAGGTGGAGGGAACTTGAGGAGGCCTATGTCAGCCTGACCTGGTAACTGATATTTAACACTAAGTTATATACATATAGGAAATATAGAAATAAGTATAGTTAGTATAGTATAGTTAAATATAGTTAGTATAGTTTATGTTTTATCACATTACAAATTGTGCAAAGGTCAGAGCAAATAAAGGCTATTTTTATTTATTTATTTAAATAATAAACCACAGCGTAATGAGCGGTGTGGTTTATTATTTGGAATTCTTCAACATTTGAAAATATCTAGAAAAATGAGTACCTACTGAATTGTGTACAACAAAGTGGTGGAGAAGGTAAGAGTTGTTGCATTTTAGCTCTTCTATCGCATCTGCACGAATACGTCGAATTACCAGTAACCCTGTATAATAATAGTAAATGTGTGAAACATAAGAAAACTTGACAAATTATATAATAAATGAGTATAATTACTATGATAGCAGAATGGATATTAAAGACAAACACAAAACAGAAGATACTTAAAGGTTTTTCTTATTATAGAGTCAGCTTAGCTTTGCTCATAATTTTATTATTAAGTCGATACTTTTAAATTACTTAACGAAACAAATTATTGACAAACACTGAAATTCTCAGCTAAGAAATATTCCTCGTGCCCTGCAAAAGTTTCCAGCGTTTCCATTAGGTTAACATCAAATAACATTACGTAATCGCGTTAAGTTTTTTTCCACGACATCCGTAGGTTCTGTAGAGCAGTAAACGCAATAAATTATACTCTCTCTCAATAACGTGGCCCGTTCCGTTGAGCTTTGCCTTATATAAAAGCGAAATAAGAAGCAAAAAGCCCTTTTAATGCGAGCGAATAATATACTGGAGTAACTCATTACTCCATACAGTCTTCAGTCTCTCAAGACTCTACGTGTTTAGTAGTCATGTTAATAGGTAGGTGTCATTTGATGACAATCGACTTTATTAATGTAAACAAACATACGACCCGCCCACATGTTAAGCAACAACCGTAGTCTATATATGCTTGCTGAAGAGGAGTGAGACAGAGGGATGGAAGAAAGAAAGAAAAAGTATTTATTCTGAATTTTAAAAAACATTTTAAAACATGGTTTATGTTCACAACAAAAAAAAGAAATACAATAAAATAAAATAATCATTATGTTTCACTCAAATTCACACATTATAAAAAATATTTAATGTAACTATACTTTAAGTTTAGAAGAAACGCTTAGCAGGACCTTTGCCGTTTTATGTTTGAACGACCGTTTTGATGTAGAAGCACTTTCGATGTCTGTAGGTAGACTATTGAATATAGTTGGAACTAAAAATTTATCACATCTTTGTCCATAATAGTTATTACAAGTGGGCACCTCAAACGTCTTACAATGTTTTGCGACTCGAGGTCTTAGCTGCACAGTTCTGATTTTGTACTCCTGATGGCAGTAATGATCAGGCAGGCAGGATTTCATGCACTGGCAGGATTTTACACTCGACAAACAATTCCTCATAATTGTATTGTTTTCTTATATTTACGCGAATACTACACATTGAAATAAAACTATTTTGACGGATTATATCGCGTTTATTTACTTTTTATGTTCCCGACGTTTCGGTTGCTTTACAGCAACCATGGTCACGGGGGGACTGAGTTGTTAGACGTCCTGATGTCATAGTTAAAAACTGGGTAACCTCAAAATTTGCGGTCCGACCCACGCAGAAAGTGCTCACTGTGTCTCAAGGTCTTGCAATGGTACGCTTGGTTTTGGATTTAATTATATTAATTACTGGATCCCAAGTTGGTGGTAGCACCCAGCCATCTTCCCTATTGACATTAGGATGTTTTTTTTAATTTCAATGGCCTCACGTATCATCCTTGGTGGGAATCGGTGTTCTTTTGCGAGGATACATAAAAAGTAAATAAACGATATAATCCGTAAAAATAGTTCCTCATAATTAGTTATTTTACAGCGGAAGAAATTATGGTTGGGCTTCCGGCTCTCTTACTCATCACAACGTGAGAGTGTGGTACTGCCCTGGTCAAGCCATCCCATATGAACTGTAACCAATTACATCAAGCTTGCCTCGACCACTGTTTAAAATTAAAAGAAGGTGTTAATGACGTCTCTAACAGATTTGCGTATCGTTACAGTATTAGCCGTAAGCTTTAAAAATATTATTATTAATTATATGACAGATTATAACACACAAAATTTAGTGAGGATTATTATAATCCTAATTCCAATTGTATTATGAAATTAATCCAATCACTACAACGTTCCGGCAATGTATAATATATACATTAAAATAACATGATTATAGTATGAGAGATGGTAAATTCAGGTTATGTTACAGGCACACCGAGCGAGACTCAGGAAAAGGGCTTCGGAATCAGATGAAGCTTAAGGTAACAACGTACAATATGATTCGTTTCTATGATGTATTAATTTCACAAGTCTTCGGATCATTAAACAAAAACTTCAGATAAAAGCAATAATAGATGAAGCGTCTACGTCGAGTTTCAAAATCACTCATTCATACTCAACCTAATTAATTAGGTAATAAAAGATAGGGAATCATTTACAATTAATTATTTTCACTGAGTATCATTATCAATCAATTAAAATTATGGCACGCAAATCCGCACTCCGATGGCAAAACAACGAACAATACACAGTATTAATCACTAAGAATGAGTTAACAGCGCCACTATTTCACGAGCCTTTGTCATCATAATAGTATTTCGTTGCGCCCAGATGTTGAAGCACTTAGCGGCTTGCACCGGTTTTATTATGAATAGCAACGGAACTAGTATTTTGCGGTTTCCCTGTGGAGCCAGAGGCAAATTAATGCCCCAGCTTTCAGCTAGAAATTAATGTAATGCACCTAGGTTACGTAGCCAAATTGTTGGCATTCAGTGAATTTTGCAATGCGCTACCCGAATATATGGTTAATTTAATAATTTAATTTTTGATTCGATAGTGCCTCGTGTGTCGCGGTTACAATAGTGACGTCATTTTTATTAGAGTTCCTTAGTCATCCAAACCGTAGTTATTAAAAGATAATCCAGTTCGTCCTTCCATCCGTCAATCCTAGTCTGTCACAGTGCCATTACTTCTACAGTCTTAACATAAACTAGCAAAGCACAACCCCCTAATGATGACAACGGAACGTACACTTTGCGCTGTCTTTCACGCACTTGCCCAATATTCGTATGACGATGCCAGAGCTCTATCAACGGATCTAAATATCTATACTCGTTACTTTAACCAAGTAGAGTCAACAACACAGCAACTAAAAAACCGTACCGTACTAGTAAACATTGCAACTAGATTTTTATCGGGACTGTAATTACAGTTCTTTTATATAAAACGGTAAATTACATGATTACGCTATGTATGTACAGCAAACATTACCGTTCGTTCGTGTATGTGTTGAACATACCTATTGTGTATTTGAAAGCTACACTTAAAGAGATTAAAACTCTTATCGTTTGAGTTGCTTGCTCGTTTTTCATTCGCTGATTTAAGGGCTTCACCTTTCCTTGCGTTTATATGCTGTACCCCCACTAAGAGATTAAACTCAAGGCTGCTATTATATAAAGAGCTGTGCTTTTGAGTCTATGAATACGACTGCGACGGAGCAATTCGATAATTCTAACGGAGATCTTTAACTAAAGTCAATGCAGAAGCGGGCGTTAGAATAATGTTGATAAAGCATTTAACTTTAACGTTATTATTACGTCAAGAGCACATGATGAACGCGTGACTTGTACCTTGCGAAATTTGACAAGTCAGGCATTTATCACGAATTTATCACTTCTTTGTACTTAATAACACGGTAAAGGCTAGTGCAGGCTCTCTTACAATCAAAAGGAAATCAGTTAGCATAAGTACTTTGCAGATTATTATTATTAATACTTAAGTAAGTATACCTACCTATCTAAATATTAGTTAAAGAAAATATACAAAGTAACATTAAAGTAACAATAAACGACTTTGTTCCACCACGTTATACATGTTAAATTCATTTTGCTGTGTAGAAAACATACCAACATTAGATATGTGAGAAAAGGGAAATTTGCATCATAAAAGTACTAAAGGAACCCTTACATAATGAACCAACGTAGCGTTGATAAGATTGATTCATCTAGACCAATCAGAGGTGGTGGATGATGGGCATCATTCACCACCAATAATACCAGCAAGATATCATTAGAAACATGAGTGAGCAAGACTAGAACATAAGTACAAATCTTATAGAAATGCATATCCAATACACTGAATGAAATGCTTGGGCTGAAATTCTTCCATGTAAAGTCCTATTGCAATCATTCACGATATTTTGAAGTGCGCCTTAGTAAATTCTAAACATCTACCTGCTAGAGCCACAGTGCGAACTGATGGCTTTCTTTGTCACACCTAATAAGGTGCAATATAAACTCATTTAATGTTTGTCGGTGAACCAGGGTCGTCCTCGTTCACGTATTTCATGCATCTTACTTGCTCCAACAACTTATGGTTGAACCCTGAAGCGTTACACTCGCTAGTTAGTTTTCTTTAGCATTTGCATACGTTGCACCGTTTGTCTTTTTTATGTTCGTTCATAGGAACTTGTAAAGAAGTTGTAACAACTTTGTAAGCGCCCTTTTTTCACTGTTTTTTTTAATAGTTTATTAGCAGCTAACCCGCGTCTTCGCTAGGGAATTTTTTTATCTGGATGTCGACAGCAGTGCCACCTACCGAATGCATCTATAACTAAGAACCATTCAGGTGACCGCATAAGTAAATCGGTCAACCCTTTGAGAAAGGGAATAATTACGAACACGCACGCATCGGAATTTTATACATAAAGGGTATTTATTATTAAATAATAAATAAATGAATGAAGTTTTCATCAGCGAATCTCAACGGGGCGTAGGTAAGTAACAATTTTAATAAATAATTATCCTCGCTGGTACCTCGTCCGGATAAACAGATGCGAGCTTAATTCGTTACCAGCATATCCACTTAGGGACGAGTCGTTTTACATTTTCGACGCCTCCGTCATTCGCTTCAGGCGTCGGCCGGTACTAATTCACTTGTAATTAACGAGATCCTTATCAACTCAAATGAATGCAAACTACGGCTTATTTTTAGCCCAATTATTAATGTTAGTTAACTAATTAAAGTGGTATTTCACAACGTCAGACCGGTCTAATAGGTAGAATTTCTGATTTGTATTATTGCTTAATTACCTCATTCATTAAAAAATACTTAACACAAATGCAGAATATCGTCGGTGCGCTTGCCAACATGATATGTGCATTTTTTGATTTTTAGTTTTTTCGCTAGATGGCATTAATTTCTATCGACATATTGATGGCAAAAACTGTCATGTGAGAATTATAACTGGAACAAAATTTGCAATATCTTTTATCTATTTTTATTAAGTCTGAAAATTCTGTCATGTGCTCGATTTGCACATAACAAGTTTGTGCGATGTTTATTTATCCACATGTCGGGTTTGTTGTGCATATATCAGCCACATGGACAATGGCATGCGACTAACACGTTTGAGGTTTTATATTACTTAAGAGAGCAAACAAATGGCTTTCGTACGTACGTATTTCAACAAAAATTATTGGCACAAGAGCTTCCAAAAAGCCAGAGTTAATTGCAGTAAGATACCGTCCTTTGGCTAATTCGATATGTGTTATACGGGGCGCGGGCACCAGACCCGTGTGTTTAGGCTACAAATGAGTTTTCCTATCAACCCGGTTCCAACTCAATGCGCTACAATTTAGAGTTGAAATTCGACCGTGCATGTTAAATTTGGGCCGTTCATACCACGGCGCGCCTTAATGGAAATTGTGAGCCGAGCCTGTGTCGTTACGCGCTGCAAATGTACATAATGTGTCGTCAAAAGGGTGAAATATACTTTAGTAGGCCGTGATTTCGTTCGCAGCGGACCAACGCTTACTGGCTTTTAAAAGTTTTTCGAATGTGATCCACGATATACGGACGGATGAGAACTCGTGCCTTTAACCCAGGATATGCTACACCTGTTTGAAAATTCAAATTATTTTAGCCAGTCGTGTCTTCCTACTCCTCATATTATTTCTTTCGATTAATTTCGTGTGGGTTCCAAGAGATTTTTAGTTTTCCCCGGGAATTGTCGAGGGTCATTATTGGTCACCACTGTCGATCCCTGATTAACAGAATTAACAGTGGTAGGAGTGTGTGGCGAGAGCCACTCGTATTGTTCCAAAAATATACCTATATAAGGTTCAAAATCAGGTGAACCCCATTCTATTTTTGCAGCTTAAGAAATGTATTCAGGTACCTACCGAAACAATGATTCTTTTTAATACCATAGGTCCTTCCAATCCAACTTTGTACCCAATATTCTTTCTTTGGTGAAAAATAAAAACGCGATACTCAAAATATGACGCTTTTATTAAATTCCTCCTTGCGTTTATTAACTTGGGGGGGAAAAAATGCTAAGACTCGCTGCGAGAAAAAGCCAACAGTAGAAAAAGTTTCGCGTTTCTCCACCAAGGAATTTTATTAATGTTGGCTACACTGTTTCTTGGGAAATACATTATTTTAACACCCATAATAAGGTTCTGCTTTCTTTAAATAATTATTTTTCTGTTTGTGAACGGTAAACTAAGTACTCCACAAGCCTGAATATGATGCTGGAAACGTGATCTCTGAAGGCATCTACCTACTTGTTGCTTTTTTTTTTATAACTGCTGGCATGATTTTTGTATTGGATGAGTTATGGGCCAACTATATTTCAACTATGTTGAGTTTTCTAGCCAGCCGAAGGCTCCAACATAGCTTAACGACTTACATCCGGGACCGACAACTTAACCTGTTCTCTGAAGCACGAACAAAAGCGCTCAGTTGGTGGTCACCCATCCTCACAACGGTCATGAGTCTCCCAAAATAACATATTCAAGTAATGTCAGCAAATACGTTGTATTATTTCAATCACATTGACTTGACCAAACCTTACTTAAAAAGGTAGGTATAGGTAACGATTGTGAGCACTTATCCACTTGTCTACTTTTATCCAATACCTACATAATTTTTTTCACCACGCCATGAGAACAAGCAGACTTGCTAGCCTGGAGCAAAAAGGCTTATTTAAAAATAACAATGAAACAATATGTTGTCCTGGTTATAAAAGAAAAGTCGAGAGAGAGCATTGTCGTTCTTAGGAACTTGGGAAAAATGGTTCCGTTACATATAAGCCGCTTTGCTCTATAAATAGCTACAATAAATAATTAAATATCGCCAGACTGACACACCAACTGTATGGTCCCAAACTAAGCAAAGCTTGTTCTACAAGGTACCGTACAATAGACTAGGGGCGATCACAGTTACACCCAGACATGGGCAAATTAAGAAAAGGCCATTTCCGAAATTTTCCCAGCCGAGAATCGAACCCGCAACCACCATATGTGTCAGTGAGCCGAGTTGCCTACGCTCGAACCACTGTGCCAAGCGGTCGTCGGTGTAATAATAAGTAATACGAGTAGGTACATATTTTCTTTTTTATTGCTTCAGTAATTTGTAGTAAGTAACATGAAAAGGTAATTAGTAAATATTTATGTTTAAGAAACGTGTTGTACCGTGTTTTCGCCTTATTCGACCTAATTCCGTTTGAGCATACACAGTTGTATGAGTAATCCAGCCCCCACTTATTTACCAAAGTTGACGGTGAACACACGACACGCACGCAAAGGTAAGCAACGATAAGCCAAATTGCGCCCTCGCTTCGGGATCAAAGAGTCCAAGTTTGGTTCAGCACCGTTTGCAATGTGTTTTTTAGACTTAAGTGATAATATTGATAAACGAAAATCCTACTATCCTACTAATATTATAAATGTGAAAGTTTGTGAGTGTGGATGTATGTATGTATGTATGTATGTTTGTTACTCCTTCACGCAAAAACTACTGAACGGATTTGGATGAAATTTGGAACACAGATAGTTTATAACCGGGATTAACATATAGGATACTTTTTATCCCGATAATCCCGAAATTTTTGTTACGTTAAATACTACGCGGACGAAGACGGGGGGCACAGCTAGTAATATTATAAATGCGAAAGTTTGTGAGTGTGGATGTTTGTTACTCTTTCAGGAAAAAACTACTGAAAGGATTTGGATGAAATTTGGAACACAGATAGTTTATAACCGGGATTAACCCATAGGATACTTTTTATCCCGATAATCCCGAAATTTTTGCTAAGTTAAATACTACGAGGACGAAGTCGGGCACAGCTAGTAACAAAATATAATTGCAGGAGGTGCGGAAAATGTTTGATTATTTTACCTAACGAGTTTAACGCTTTGTATAAATACCAAAGGGGGGTATTTTGAAAACGAATTCATAATTTAATGATTAAAGATAGTTCTAACGTATGACTTACTCGTAACCTAATTGATTAATTAACAACTTAAATTAGTTGTCAACGTCATTTTCAGCTGTTATATGCCTGTAAGTATGCTAATGTGGGTATGCTTTTTTATATTCAGCCCCCAATTATTATTGTTATATCAAACTCAGTGCATCAAGTAGGTATATCATTCAGTGAAAAGGTGTATGTTATGAGATCTGGAGCTCCATTCCGGAAGATCATCCAAAATGTGAGGTTAAGGGTGACCGTTTACTTGGCCGTCATGAAGCAGGCTCGTCCGCTTCGCACCGGCTTAGTTTAAGTTGTCAGGAACTGAAGCGATCCTATTTGTCGAAGCCGGCAGAACCCCTCTATAGTTCAGCCAAGAGGACTATGAACTTAAGCGAAGTCAAAACATTATTTTTCATGTTCACAATGTTTCATGTGATTTCACGACCGCTTGGCGCAGTGGATCGAGGGTAGGCCACTCCGCTCACTGCACATGGTGGTTGCGGGTTCGATAACCGCCGAGGCAAATTTCGGTAAAATGGCCTTTTCGTCATTTGCCCTTGTCTGGATGTCACTAGGATCGCCCCCAGTCCATTGTACGGTACCCATAGTACAAGCGTTGCTTAGTTTGGGACCATACAGTTGGTGTGTCAGTTTGGCTATATTTAGGTATTATTATTATTTCTTATTCAGGTAAAAGACTCAAAAGTACGTAAGAGGTCTTAAAACACAAGTTTTGGCATAGAAACTTGAATCAAGTAAATAAAAGTGCAGTACAATACAATAGACCGGTAAGGTTGTTGTGAAAAAAAAAACTACTTTCCTGCGATCCCCGCCAGCGGTGAGGCTTTCACAACTTAGAACTAATTCGTTCTCAACAGCCTATTAAAATCATAACTTAAGAAAAAAATGTCTTGTTTAATTCGTTGAGCTAACAGGTGCGTTTTCTTGACTCAGCTCATATAAAGTCTTATTTTAATAATGCACGATATTTTGCATTACGCCTGATGATGTATCTACCACAAAAATAAATAATTTGAAGGTATAAATCCTTTCTGTTGGTTGGGAAATGACTTACAGCTGGTTGGTAGGGAGTTATTTAAACAAAGGCCGTATGTATAAAGAAACCTGCTTAGAAAAATTACTTTTGACATTATTAACTCAGGCGCCATGCAAAATATCGTGCATTAGGTATTAAAATAAGACCTTGTATATTGATGATTATTATGTTTCTGTTTTGCTCATATTTTACTACCATGACAGAGATGGCAGCACAGTTAAGTACAAGTTCAGTTTGTCTGCCAATAGTATCAGCACAAATCTATGTTAAATTAATTAAATTTACTTACTTGAATACCAGTTTCAAATTATGACGAATCATTCATTGGATTCTTATCAATCACGACACCAATGTATTTGCAGGTTCTATTCTAGAATTTGCTGATTAACCCTCCGCGTGGCGGGAACATTTAAGTGTAACTCCTACCGCACAAACAACAGGAACCTGGTAACGTTCCAAAAAGGCTATTACGGCTACAGGCTGGCCAGTAGTCCGGTGCGCGAAATGATAAATGTCAAAAAACAAGCCGCATTGCAGGGCCAAAGGCTACAATTTGCCAACGCAACGTTACAGAATATTAATGACGCCACAAATTACATTAATATTACCGTTAAAGTTTTATAACGTTTTGTATTTTTACCAAGCGACCGCGTGCGTGTTTGTCCACAGAAACATTTTAACATGATTTTATAAAATAATGATTAGAAGTGTTGAAAGAATAGCTCCAGAAACATGTTATGTATGTTAGTACAGTTCATACTTGCAGTGTTGTGCAATTATTGCGTTTGATAAAATTGTAACAAAAATGAAAGAAAAAATAGATTTTCTTGCATAGTTTATCTTCAATCAATCGTGTATAAAGTTAGGCCTTACAGCTGGAAGATTTACCTACTACTGAATTAACAAAGAATTAAGTATATACTAGATGAAACAGAAAGGGTAATCAGGAATATCTAAAACTATCGGCTTTGTGGGACAGTTGAAGTACTAAAGGTTTTGTAGACATATGAAATTTGTCAACAACTGTATCCCTAAAACACCTTTTATTTTTCAAGTTTCCTCCAAAGCTGATAGTTTTAGAATTACAAAGTTAAGTTTTGAAAAAAAGTATACCCCTTCTGTTTCATCCTGTATAGTCTAGGCGTCCTTGTGGCGAACCTTTCCCATCGCGGGGTGACACAACTAGTCATAAAAGCGTTATATTCACGGGACTGCCGTCGTAAAACGGTCAATTAGGTAAAATTAAAGCGATACATTTGCGAATTGGCGTGCTTAAACCACGGCATCGGCCAACAATGGCCGCGGTACATAATGCGAACTAAAGCAACATTATCCTTTTGTATATGAAAAGTCCTTTGAAAAGGCAGTGTTGTTTTTTATGTAGAACGCGAGGCAACCGCTGCGATTGCGTTGGAGTAGATACCGTGTATTGAGGAAAACAATGTCCTTTTTATCATTGTGTTTGTTATATTTTTCATTGGTTGCACTACAATCTAAATAATAGTATTTTGGTATATAACCACATTGCTGACGTATTGAAGTACTATAGTCAGTTCATGTTAAGAAGACGCGTGAATTATTGCAAATCGACCCATATGCCAGTGTCATAACAGTCACAGCACGCGTCTTCTCGCAATTAACGAACTCCTAACGTAGCCATAAATTTTCAACAAAATAGAGTCACGAAGAAGTACTAAAATAGGTTCTATCTACCAAACAACACAATCCAATTCGCCAAAGCTAGACACATTACATGCCTATATTATAATTACAAGGAGCAACTGTCCACATAATTATTCCTTTGATCTCTCACTGGTTCCTCAGTAATTTTCCGTGCCGTGTAAAAGCAGGGATAGCGGTACACTCATTGACAAATTTACCCCTCGCAATATTTACACAACGACACCGAAGTTTCTAAACTTTAACCTCAATAAAGTATGTTTGCTGCATGATCCAAACACAAATAAGTTGGCTATCTTAATATCTTAGTGTAAGTATCCAGCCGCAAACAATTGTGCCATATTTTTACTGCTATAGAAAGTAAGATTTTGAAATAGAACTATCTAAATTTGGAAATAAAAGTTGCCCATCTGACAAAAGATAAATTGTTAACGAGCCTCTATTGAAAATTATATTTTTAAGTACCTTCTCAAAATGATATAAAGTTCAACAACCTTTGTGTTTTCCTTAGTAAGAAATACAGGGGTATTTTTCGAAAAATGATTTTCAACTGGAATATGTTTGTACTAAGACGTTGAGCCGTGAATTTTGGAGCATTACGTTTTATTGGCCCGGAGTGTACGGTGTGCAGGCACCTGAAGCTTCAAGTATTCATAAAGCTGAGGACGTAGAGAACTAGACTAGACTCCGTGATTTAGTGATGTAACTGGTGAGTCAAAAACTGTAACGGTTATTTGTAGTTAGTAACATATATATTTTATTACGTTGAGTAACGCATTGGTACTTAAGTTATTGTATGTGTTATTATAGCACTTTGATACCTAGTTTCATGATACTATTCTAAATGAAAGTATAACCAAATCATAAATATATTGATTCCATTAAAATCGAAAAATTTAATTATAGAGTTACAGAATTTGTTAAGAAAATAATTAAATATAAACGAATTGTGTTTATCTTTATAATCAACTTGGAAAGATTTGTGATTGACTGATTTTTCAAATAGGAACAATGCTTATGCGTTTACTATTACTAATAAGACGAAATACTTCAATTTTAAAGTGATCATAAAACTAATCCACCGCTTATCACCACTTAGTATATTGACCATCTACGATACGAATAAACTAGTGCCATTTTCGCTGCTGAACGTGCAAATTATTCTATCTACCAATAATAAGTACCAGAAAGTATATTGTACCGAAGTTCATAAATGAATTACCACAAAGTCTGATTACAGGCATAAAGACTCAAAAACAGCTCAAAAATGTACTAAAAAAGCACTACCTATCTTTGTGCCCATAGTCAAGATCCATGAAGTGTACCTATAGCATATATATACATACATACATACATTTATATTGATCTACGTATATAGCATGCAAATCGAGAACTACTGCCGACAAACTGCTATGCAGTTTGGCAGATGATAATATATGTAAATGATCTTATGTATGATATGAAAATAAATTAAAAAAAAAAAAAAAAAAAAAAACGATACCGACAACGTAACCGTTATCCGTTATAACGATATCCAACCAACCTTATGCCAGTGACGATGTTACCCGTCACTAGAGGTCGGCGGGTCAGCTGACACCCAGTGGTGGTGTGAGGAAGGGGTGCAGACATTGCCATGGCAACCGCGCCCCACAACACGCCGCGGCGGCGCCAACCGACACACAAACGTACCTTATTATGTATGTTTTATGTGTTTGTTGGTTGTAACGTGGATTGCAACGGGGCATGGGTACATACGTGAACGTAAACGTAGTAGGAATAAACATGCGCAGGAAATAGAACGCGTTTTAATATTTAAAGAATGAAGACACATAGCCGTTGGATATTGGTCGGTTGTTTACTGAATTACGAGTATTTACAGCCTGAATATGTAAGCACAAACATTTGCGTAGGTATGTCATACAAATTACGACTAAGCGGGCATATATTTAAAGTACAATTTACTATGTTAACCGCTTATTACTCGAACACAACTCAAATTTAAACAGTGCTCAGGAACACAAAAATGGCAGCTACCTAATGCTACGACCAACAAAAAGCGATGCGAAACCATAGTATTATTCGAGTTCAAGTTGGTAACCGCCGAGTTTGCCAATATGTGTGTGACCATTATAAAAATCGTTGTTCATTCTGTGTCAGAAATCGCAATTTTCAATTAAAATAAATCAAGTTGAAATATTAAAATAAACTAATTTAATAAAATAACCTGTTCCTTTTGTGTATCGTTTCTCGTTGGTGATATAAATTTATCTAAAACCGTCGTTAAGGAGCTAAGTGGAATTTAAACATTTGCGCAATGTTTCAGTACCTATTCGTAGCGAACCAATCGTAAATACCACAGCATCTCTATAGATCAATAACGTTGTTTACCCTGGTTATATGTACACTTCAATTTTAGTTAGGTAGGTATTAAGGGAACCGTCAGTTTTATTAATTGAAAAGAGTAACCATTGAGTTTCTTGCCGGATCTTCTCAGTGGAAGCAGCATTCCGAACCGGTGGTAGATTCTGACTATTCATAAATGCTCTATTAGCTAACATGTATAAAAACAATTTTGAGTTTGAGTTGAGTTCAGGATATAAACATCGTCTAAACACAAAAAAAATCCTCCTCATTACATTAACGTAACTCTCCATCCAATATCATCAATTACAATAAGTGACGTAATTAAGGGAGTTTATACCGTATTCAATTATCCACATGAACCTTGCTACCGTCCTAACTCCTCACAAGTACGCATTCGGTGGAATTACAGAAGCGTTATGTTAGTAATTGATGCCATAAAAGGTAGTTCTACCCTAGACCGCCGTTATTATAACAAATTCTATGTTTGCTGTGAGCGGGCAGCACGCACACAAAGCTAATAGTCAGACAGCAAAACTGAATTCTTTATACAACGCGTATATTTATTTTAGTAACCATAGATAGGATCTCTTTTAAAAAATCGATTGTAAATCTACCATAATTATATATGTTGGAATGTCTTATCGACCAACCCCACTTTCATTCGTTTTCGTAAGTCTGTCAAAAGTCATTGACACCCGCTGACAAAAACGGCTGGTTTCACAAGTAACTCCATTGAAGCAAAACATAGGCTGCGGTTTCGCTACAGCGGACTTCGAAGCGTAGCGAGTCGTTTTCGTGTCATACTACGAAAAGGGTAGAGAAGGAAGAATTTTGAACGTACCTTCATACTAGATTTTAAAAAAGTAATGTTTATTGAAAAACAAATCAAAAACAAAATCTGAGTGTACAGACACACAATCATTTCGCTAAAAAATGGCCATGTGCATATTCGGCCATGCACAATTAAGGGTTCCGTAGCCAGTTAAAACAAGGAAATTATATGTATTTGTGGCTAGCTGTGATTTGTCGGTTATCACAAAGAAAAATCGTTACTTCGCTAAAAATGCTCTGTTACGCTAACCTCAACTGCTACCTTAAAGTTAGCGGCGTACTGTCACCATCCGATTATAAAAAGAAGAGTCTAAAAGATCAACACGATTTTATTGTAATTCATTCTGCGAATCGTCGTCGCCACTGTTAATCGATTGCCACCAGCATCAACAAAACAAAAACTATTAAAGGTGGAAATAAAAACAAAACGAACTAAAGAAAAAGTTAAAGTAATAAAGTTAGTACAAGTCCAAGATTTAAATTTACTTGATAAGTACCTATTATATTACTAAAATATACTCAAAACTTTTAATTACCTACTGTAATTAATTTGATATTAAAATTACAGGGATCGTTTAAGCCCCAATCTAAATAGTTATTAATTTTTCGTTATCACAAGTGCTCGGAACGGCTTTTGTATTTCTTAATTAAAATTCCCTCGTTCACAACTTTAATGGAGATAACAACTGAGTTTTTTTAAGATGGTATAGACCTTTTAGCAACTCCTCCTGTATATCGTTTAGTAATTTTAATATCAACAATAATAAATATGCTTGTAGATTAAAAGGAAATTACCCTTGCCTTGCTCCATTTTTCAATGGAAATTCAATTGAGGTTTGAAAATCAATGATTAACAAACACTGCAAACTCATCACTAATGTTACTACTTCTATCAACTATCAGTGATCAGTGGATTGTACGCATTGTTTTACTACTCTGTTACCTATAGGTTTTGAGAAAAAACTGGAAAAGCAATAGAACCTAAAAGATCTTAATAATTTTTGTCTATCTATTTGGGAGGTCTACTATGTAACTAACAAACGACATTCTGACATTCAGACTTACTTTAATGTTTTTCACCGCCCTTCACTGTGGACTCCAGATCCTACTAATATTATAAATGTGAAAGTTTGTGAGTATGGATGTATGTATGTATGTATGTATGTTTGTTACTCCTTCACGCAAAAACTACTGAACGGATTTGGATGAAATTTGGAACACAGATAGTTTATAACCGGGATTAACATATAGGATACTTTTTATCCCGATAATCCCGAATTTTTTGTTACGTTAAATACTACGCGGACGAAGTCGGGGGGCACAGCTAGTATAAAATATAAAAGCGTGACGCATAACACTTTCACGTGACGTCAAATTCGGATTGGTTTATACTGTAGGTACGTGTTTACTGTTTACGATTGTTTTCTATATAAGTACCTCCACATTATAGCTGGTTGTGCACGCCAGATTTCGAACAACACTTTATCGTATGTCATCGTACGACAGGCACGGCGGCTTTGCGTGCCACACGCTTGATCTCAAAAATATGTCATTCCTTTAGAACACGCAACGAATATAATAAGCTATTTTATTTATGAAAATTAACCATTTATTCCTTGTAATGGGCATTTAGAAATGAATTCCGTGTGCCGGTGGAAGGAAGGTATTTTCTGTACTTGTGTAATATAAAGTATGACCGGAGTTAGATTGAAACGTTCAAACATTTTTGTGACTGCAGGTATGTAACCTATTCGAATCAATTAACGAACTATTTAAGTAACTAAGTCAGAGTTGATAGGTACTTCATACATTCAATATTTTTCAGACATAACATAATCAGACATAGGTAACCTTGCTCCTGTTAGAAGAAGTAAGGCTCGATGATAATTAACCGTGGTAGTCAAGCGTCGCTATGAGGTCATAACTAGGTCAGAAGCATTGAAGTATTATATTACGCTGATATTAATACCAAATGGTAGCTTATATAGATGCATAGGTACTTTATTAAAACAAGAAAACCTATTAAATAGGTACGTACCACCACCGTAGGTAGTTCACCAAAGACACAATAGCCAAACCCATAAAAACCTTTTCGCAACTAAATCATCATTTAAACGGTCCTTTTGAAATACAAAGTGAAATCGCGTATTAATTCACAATACGGCCTCAATTCAATAACAACATCAATCGTTTTGTTACAGCAGTGTCACCGGAAATTGGCCCACGGGTCGGCGCGCGCGCACCGGCAGGAAATGAAATCGCGTCCGACATGCTCATTGGTCTATTGTGTGATGCGCAAGAGCTGTACTTTATTATGCCTGTGAGCTGGACGTTTTTTATCATCATCATAAACTTAAGAGCGATGCTCTTGTCGTTGGAGTTTTTTCCATTCATTGCGATTTTCTCCCAGTTCATTGACCATTTGATACGACACCACATTCACTTTTTCCTTCACTTGGTCGAAATAGCTTCTCCTAGGTCTTCCTCTTCCCCTCTTGCCTTCTATATTCCCTTCTATGATTGTTTTCATGAAAACGTCATGTCGTATCAAATGCCCAATCATCATTCCTCTTCCATTTTCAATGCTGGTCAACAGGCTTCTCCTTTCATCTACTCTTTCTAGTACTTCTTGGTTCGTTATCTTTTCCGTCCAGCTTATTCTTTCTATCCTCCTCCAGCACCACATCTCAAAAGCTTCTATAATTCATATGGACGTTTTTATACTTAATAATAATTTATCTTTATAATTATTTATAGAGTTGAATATGACTGCTCTTCTTGTGAAATTATGGTGGAAAATTAGTTATCTTCTATCAATGAATCTGTTACCTAGAAGATAACCTTGAATAGATATATCTTGGATGACACAATCTACGAAGGTATCGCGTCATTATGAATGACTAATAACTGAGTTGTTATTGATCAAACACAACTGACTAGGCTCTAATTAGCATTCTGAATGACACAGACCCATGCAATTATTATCTACCAGATTTTATCTATGTCAGTTATTCTGCCGCGTATTCAGAACATTCTTATGTCATACCAGTACAAAATGAGATGTCAAAAGCGTACTCAAGACCGATCTCAGACTTGAGATTGATTTATTAAAACGGGCCTAGGTAATATACTTATACAAACCTACCTAGCTTAGATTTATCAGTGTAGTCGTCACTTTTTAATTTACCTTCTATATTATAATTTTAAATTTTAATTTTAATCTTACTTTTAATTTTTAGTCTGAGCTTACTCCAATAAAATATCCAAAGTGTCACTTCATGCATTTTTTTTTTTTTTAAACGAACCGTCTCCAATCTATTTGCTCTAGCGATATTACCTAACATAATCACTCAAGAAGACAGTTTTCACTTTTTAAAGAGATTCATTACTTTATTGGTATACAAAAACAATATTATGTTACATTAAAAAAGAGAAAACGAAATCGTCAGTGAAATGGTTGCATTTGCAATTGATAGAGCGACCGGCGCAGTCACGGCGCTGCGCCCGCGCCGCCGGATTCGAAATCGCAACCGGTCCATTAGGGTGATCTTTGATGCGTTACGAATCGACGTTCGCCTCCAACTCTGGTTCACCTAGAGTATTTAGCATTACAGTAACCATTAATAAAACATGATGTCTAATTGTAATTCTATCTATATCCTATCCTACCTCGATTAAATACCAGCACACATGTATTTATCCCTAATCTCTGTTGTATCTACAGAAAATACGTAACGTACCGTAGGTAGGCGATATACTGTTATATTAACAGGCATAATATTCAACTGTATATCGATTAAACTCACTACTATTAATATATACTAGCTGAGCCCGCGACTTCGTCCGCGTGGAATTTAACTAACAAAAAAGCCAGCTCCCGCGCTCTGAGCCCGCGCGACAGGACCCTTTTTTTTATTTAGTTTTTCTAAAATAAAAGTAGCATAAGTTACTGCTTATAAAAACAGCTCTCTGCCAGTGAAAGTCCCGTCAAAATCGGTCCAGCCGTTTCGGAGATTACCCGGAACAAACACACAGACAGACAGACAATTTTTTTTTAAATCGCGTTTTCGTTATAGTTGTCGTATGTACTTTAATATGGTTGTGTATGATTAAAGTGGTTATTGAAAGTCGAGATATTCTGATTTTTTCTGTGTATATGCCTGTGTGCAACTCTGTTAATTTAAGTGAATTTACAGACTGCTTGGCTGAAATTAATGCAATTATAGAATGTCATTGTGTAGAAAATGTGTTTGTATTGGGAGACTTCAACGCGCACCCTGGTGAGTTATTCTGTAACGAATTATTAAAGTTTTGTTCAGACTATCAACAAACATGTGCAGAAATTGATATACTTGGGATTAACTCTAACACCTATACGTACATGAGTGATTCACATGGGTGCGTCAGATGGTTGGACCACTGTTTAGTAACTAGTGTGACCAAATGTTCTATTGTAAAAGTAAATGTGATTAATGACGTGTCTTGGTCTGACCATTTCCCCTTAGAAATAACTTGTAATTTTAACGTATTAGTCCCAAAATATAGCCTTAAAAAAGCAGTCCCAAATAAAATCATTTGGGGTACTAGAAACGCTAACCAAATAGAACACTACACTCAACTTTGTCATGCAGAACTACGTGATATTGATTTTCCTAGTCAATTTATCAAATGTAGTGATAAAATA
The DNA here is from genome assembly GCA_918843915.1 of Notodonta ziczac. Taxonomy (NCBI): domain Eukaryota; kingdom Metazoa; phylum Arthropoda; class Insecta; order Lepidoptera; family Notodontidae; genus Notodonta; species Notodonta ziczac. The sequence continues at coordinate 7,339,805 of OU974047.1, forward strand.
TGTAATAAGGATCACCATAACATAATAATTGACGGTATGTATAAACATATTGTATCTGTCTTACAGTCGGCGGCCATTACCACTCATAATTCATTTATCAGTAAAAAGAAGCGTAACGTAGCTGGTTGGAACAGACATGTTAAAGAGGCTCATGTGATGGCGCGAATGGGGTTTCAAAGATGGCTTTTAAATGGTAAACCTACATCGGGAGATATATATATTGATATGAAGGAATCGCGACAAATATTTAAAAGAAAATTGAAATGGTGTCAAAACAATAGAAGTCAAATTAAAACAGATATTCTTGCAACGTTGCATGATGAGAAAAAATTTAGTTCATTTTGGAAACAAACAAATTCTTTTAATCCCCGGCCAAGTCTGCCAGAGAATGTGGATGGCTTATCTCATAACAATGACATAGCCAATATGTTTATGAATAACTTTAAGGTAGCCCCGCTTGTTACAGGCCCATTGGTGCAAGATACTCGGGCCTTGTGTGAGGGTGATTTACAATTTAGATTCAATGTCAAGGATATTAAAGTTGCTTTAAATAATATGAAACGGGGAAAATCACCCGGGCATGATGGTCTGAGTATTGAGCATTTAAGAGCCGCCGGTGTACATCTGCCCAGATTGTTGACTATGTTTTTTAACTTTTGTATGAGTCACTCTTATTTACCAGAGGAGTTGGTGAAAACGGTTGTAGTGCCCGTGGTGAAAAATAAGACGGGTGACTCATCTGATAAAAACAATTATAGGCCTATTTCGCTTGCTACCGTCATTGGCAAGGTGCTGGACAGCCTGCTTGAGAGACAGTTAAAAACACATATCAAATTAAACGACGCGCAGTTTGGTTTTAGAACCGGTTTGTCTACGGAAAGTGCAATACTGTGTCTCAAGCAGACGGTGCTGTACTACACAGACAGGAAGACACCAGTCTATGGCTGTTTTCTCGATCTGTCTAAAGCCTTTGATCTGGTAAATTATGAAATCCTGTGGCGTAAATTGTCAGACGATACAGATGTACCTACTGAGGTTATTAACATACTAAAATTCTGGTATAGCAATCAGAAAAATTATGTTAGGTGGGCAGATGCGCAATCTGTATCGTATGGGCTAGATTGTGGTGTGAGGCAGGGGGGGTTGACTTCACCCATTTTGTTTAACCTGTATATGGACCGCCTGGTTGGTGAGCTGAGCAGCACCATGGCTGGTTGTTCTGTTGATGGAAAAATGATCAACAACATAAGTTACGCTGATGACATGGTGCTGCTTAGCCCATCAATCTGTGGGTTAAGGAGACTACTGGCCGCCTGTGAGAGATATGCGGAGGCGCATGGTTTGAGGTATAATGCTACTAAAAGTGAAGTGATAGTTTTTAAAGTTCGTAATAATACCCCGGCAAACATACCACCTGTAAAACTACGAGGAACACCGTTGAAAGTAGTCACTAAATTTAAATACCTCGGACATGTTGTCACGGATTGTCTCACAGATGACCTTGATATTGATAGGGAGCGCAGAGCGTTGGCAGTCAGGTGTAATATGCTGGCGCGCAGGTTTGCAAGGTGCTCAAGAGCGGTAAAATTAACTCTTTTTAGAGCCTATTGCCAGTCGTTTTACTCGTGCAGCCTGTGGGTTAGATATACGCAGCTGGCTTACAACGCTCTGCGTATTCAGTATAACAATGCGTTGAGGATGTTGTTGGGGCTGCCTCGATTTTGCAGTGCTTCGGGCATGTTTGCGGAAGCGAGACTTGATGACTTTTATGGCATCATGCGCAAGCGGTGTGCATCAATGCTACGGCGTTTCAGAGGCAGCCCTAACAATATTCTAGCTACACTGGCGGACAAAATTGATGGTCCATTTGTCAAGCACTGGGCCAGTAGACATGTACGCTCTGACGTATATGTCACCAATTAGCTTTAAGTATGTACATTTAATTTAAGCACTAACAATAGATTAAGGCGTTTCTACTAACATACATATGGATCTTTGGTCTGAAATAAAGAAATTTGATTTGATTTGATTTGAATATGCATTTAGTGAAAAGGTGTTATTTTGATATTGTTGAAATATGAACGCATCCACATAGCATTATGGTTATCTATGGTTGTCTTTTGTGCACTACTTATATTGTTGCAATAAATAGGCTCGTCTGATGGCAATATCGCTCTGTCTATCATTTATATTCCAACTTCATTTATATAGATTAGGTCCAGCTATTCCTTATACCAATAATAGTTTTCATCAGGTTATGGGCCCAGACGCCCGATTAGTTTTCGATTAGGGACAGTATTTAGTTTTTTGTGTGAAAAGTAAATTTGAGGTTATAACCTCAACCGGTCTCCGTCACACTTTTAGCTCGCTCTTTAGGTTTTCTTTTTCAGCAAAACTTCATAATAATATAACAACAAGAATTAAAAGCAAAAATGTCTTCAAGTACCAATTTAATTAACATTGAAAAGTTGAAAGGGCGCGAAAATTATGCCACGTGGAGTTTTGCCGTCAAGACCTATCTAGAGCACGAGGACCTATGGAAATGTATAGAAAACGATAAAGAAAACACCTTTACAAAAGGCGATGACACCAAAGCCATGACGAAAATTGTGTTATTGGTAGATCCTATCAATTATATTCACATTCAAGAGGCGAAAACTTCCACAGAGGTTTGGCTTAACTTGCGAAAGGCTTTTGATGACTCAGGTTTGACAAGGAAGGTGGGTTTGCTACGTGAGCTTATTAACACAGATCTAGAAGGCTGTGGAAGTGTTGAAAATTATGTTAATAAGGTAATTACTTGTGCGCACAAGCTCAGGAACATTGGGTTTCAAGTTGATGATGAGTGGTTGGGTACGCTCCTCTTAGCAGGGCTTCCAGAATCATATAAACCCATGATAATGGCAATGGAAAGCTCAGGTGTGACCATAAGTACAGATTTAGTGAAAACAAAAATTCTGCAGGATGTCAAGGATGAAAAAGACTCGGCTGCATTTTATTCACACTACAACAAGAATAATGCAAAGGCTACTAAGCCTTCAGGCAAAGGCCCCAGATGCTTTAAGTGCAACAAATATGGACATATTGCAAAAAATTGTCGCAACAAAAGTTCAAATCAAAACACAAATTTTAACAAACCGACTGATAATTCTAATGAAACTTCCGGTTTTGTAGCTGCTTTCTCAGTGTCCTCTGTATTGGAAAAGGGCTGCTGGTGTCTTGATTCAGGAGCTGCGACCCATATGACTAATAATAAAGACTGGATTTATGATTTGAAACCGGCTTCAATTAATACAGTCACTGTTGCTGACAATAAAAATTTATCTGTGAGGGGCTGTGGTAAGGTAAATATACAAAGCTATGATGAAGAAAACAAGCAATTAATTGGCACTGTACAGGTAAATAATGTATTATATGTCCCAGATTTGGCTGTAAATCTGCTATCAATACATCAAATAACCAAGAATAATTGCAAGGTACAATTTGATGAGAAGTGTTGCAGAATATACCAAAACTCAAAGCTAGTTATGATAGGTTATATGCAAAATGGTTTATATGTGGTTAATAATGATACTTTTGCACTACTATCAACAGCTCACCTCTGGCATCAACGAATGGGCCATATAAATTACCAGAATTTACTGAAACTTAATGATTCTGTTGAAGGAATAGATGTGAAGATTAATCAAGAGAAGAATGTGACTTGCCATACTTGCTTACAAGGCAAACAAACCCGGCAACCGTTCAAGGACCTTGGCACAAGGGCTTCCAGTCTTCTAGAGGTAATACATTCAGATGTATGCGGCCCAATGGAAGAAAAGTCACTTGGTGGTGCTCGATATTATGTCACATTTATTGACGATTATTCAAGAAAAGTATATGTCTATTTTATGCATTCTAAGAGTCAAGTACTTGATTATTTTAAAGAATTCAAGAAACTAGTTGAGAATCAGCTACAGGCCAAAATAAAAATATTACGGAGTGACAATGGTAAAGAGTATGCCAATGAAGCATTTGATAAATTCTGTAAAGAATCTGGTATCAACCGACAGTTTACTATACCATATTCTCCCGAGCAAAATGGAATGAGCGAGAGAATGAATCGTACATTGGTAGAACGCGCTAAATGCATGCTTATAGATGCTAAGTTGCCAAAGAAATTTTGGGCAGAGTCTGTCTCAACTGCTGCTTATGTGATTAACCGCTCACCAACCAAATCTATTAATTATAAAACACCAGAAGAAATGTGGACTGGTATGAAACCTAATTTACAACACATGAAAGTTTTTGGTTGTCCCGCCATGATGCATATACCTAAAGAAAAACGGCTAAAGTGGGACTGTAAATCTAAGGAACTCATATTTGTAGGATACTGCCCAGAATCTAAAGGATATAGGCTATATGATATAAAAGAAGGAAAAATACTTCGAAGTAGAGATGTTGTTTTCTTGGAAGAAAATATACAGAAAAATTTTGCTTGGATGCCACTTAAAAATGAAGGAAATAATGAGAATTTAAATGAAACGGTTGGTAGTGAATCGAGCTCTTATGAAAGTACTAGTACAGTCAGGGATATTGATAGCTCTCATTTTAGTGAAGATGATACAAAGGATGAAGATTATGTTCCTGAATGCAATGTTAACCCGAGCCCACTGTCTTCTACCACTCGAAACCTGAGACCCAGAAAAGGAGGGAAAATTCCTACCTATGTGTGTCACAACATGCCAAGAAACACAACTTTATTAAATGATCCTCAGACAGTAAAGGAAGCTATAAACAGTGAAAATGCACAGATGTGGAGAAATGCAATGAACTGTGAATATGATTCGCTAATAGAAAATAACACATGGACGCTCACTAAGCTACCACCAGGAAAAAGGGCTATTCCATGTAAATGGGTTTATAAAACCAAACTAAATGCTGATGGAAACATAAGCAAATATAAAGCTAGGTTGGTCATAAAAGGGTATGAACAAACTTATGGCATTGATTATGTTGATGTGTATGCCCCTGTGGTACGTCTCACCTCTATCCGATACCTACTCGGAATGGCAGCTAGATACAAACTACACATAGAACAGCTGGATGCAATCACAGCTTTTTTGCAAGGTGATTTAGACGTGGAGCTGTACATGACACAACCACCACTCTATGAAAATGGAGAGGATAATGTGTGCAAACTCAATAAAAGTATATATGGCCTGAAACAAGCAAGTAGAACATGGAATCAAAGGCTGGATAATTATTTAACAAAAATTGGGTTTAAAAAATCTCAATTAGATTCCTGCGTATATTATAAACATAATGAAACAAACATACTGTACATAACATTGTATGTTGATGACATACTTTTGTTTTACAGTAACACAGAATTTGCTAATGAATTCAAGACAAAAATAATGCAAGAATTTAATATGAAGGAGATGGGAAGAGCTAATTATTATATTGGTCTACGAATCACATATGATGAAAAGGGAATTTATATAGATCAAACAAAATATATAGAAGCTACATTGGATCGGTTTGGAATGGAAAACTGTAAAGCAGTGGGAACACCAATGGAGACTGATCTAAAATTTTCAGATAATAATATGGCAAATCACATACCCTACCAAGAAGCAATAGGTTGTTTGCTATATATTTCACAGGGTACACGGCCAGATATTTGTTATGCAGTGAATACTCTTAGCCGTTACAATAATGCTCCAACCTTAGAACACTGGACAGCTGTGAAGAGGATTTTTAGATATCTGCAGGGAACTAAGGATTTTAATATATTATATAAATCCAATATGAAACTAGATATAACAGGGTACTGTGACTCTGATTGGGCATCATGCACTGAAGAAAGAAGGTCCTGCACTGGATATGTTTTTATGCTCCAAGGTGGTGTCATATCATGGAACTCCAAAAGGCAACAAACAATTGCTTTGTCAACCACTGAAGCAGAGTACATGGCAATTTCTGCTGCCACTCAAGAGGCTCTATGGTTGAGACAATTACACTGTGAATTGTGGCCTACTACCAAGGCTACAATTATTACTCTATTTTGCGATAATCAAAGTGCAATTAAACTTACAGGTAATTCTGCTTATCATGCTAGAAGCAAGCATATTGATGTCCGTCACCACTATATTCGAGACAAGGTCAAGGCTGGGGAAATTCACATTGAATACATTCCTACAAGCACCATGTTGGCTGACTGCCTGACCAAGGCCCTGGGGAAACCTAAACATCACCAGTTCATCAGTGACATGGGTCTACGTTCAAGAGAGGATGTTGAAATATGAACGCATCCACATAGCATTATGGTTATCTATGGTTGTCTTTTGTGCACTACTTATATTGTTGCAATAAATAGGCTCGTCTGATGGCAATATCGCTCTGTCTATCATTTATATTCCAACTTCATTTATATAGATTAGGTCCAGCTATTCCTTATACCAATAATAGTTTTCATCAGATATTACAAACAGACACTCCAATTTTATTTATTTGTATAGATTACGAACTACATTTTTCTGCTACGCAATGTAGGCTTAACTACCTAACCTATAATAATTTACAATGAAGCAGGTACTCAATATGCGATACAATAGCCTTTCGGCTTAACAATGTAATGGACTAGAATTCAAAACGTTTTGAAAAAAGATTCGATCGCTATTCCAGTGTTTGATATAAGTATGTGTAATATTTCACAAACTGGTTAATTTAAAAATGTTTGCCACCAACACTGCTGAACACGTTTCAACGAAACGGTTGCACTATCTACAAATCACTAATCATAAAGGCCGGTATAAAAGTAATTGCCGGAGGTAATCTCATCTATACAATTATTAGATTACGGACATTTCTACACAGAATTGCGGCTCTACTATGGAAACCTAAATATAGGTAAGCACGAACGTCAATATCCATAATTGCCTAGCCGTGTACTAAAATGTGTAAAAATGTAGGTAGCCGGAGCTACATGCGAGGGTAAGGCAAGCGGCGGAGGACACGCGAGCCGCGCCCCGCTCGCCCCGCGCCCCGCCCGCCCCAGTACACGCCAGCCCACGTTTTGTAAAGGAAATTGTTAATGTTTTCAGCTATTGACATAGCTTCCAGTTTGCTCGTAAACATCTACAGGGTTACTGGTGATACGATGTAGTCCTTGCTGCGCGTGATAGAAGAGCTCAAATGCAAAAGCTTTTCATGCACTACTTTATACAATATTTTTCTAGATATTTATAAATTGTCTAGATATTTAAAAAATTTGTGATCCCATTGATCACCAAATTTAATTCTTAATTTGGTCATGGCATAAATTTAAACAGCTATGTATTTCTGGACATTTTCTGATGTTTTTTTTATTTTTCAATAAGTCATTCACTTTCGTTTTTTTATGATAATAATATAATGTCGTTTTTATATACGTAACACAAAATTAAATAAGGAAATATCTCGAGAACTAGCAAGCTTCGCGTGACTTGTGGTGGGGAAGATTTTATGAATTTTAGCTCCTCTATCACAACCTGCAAGGGATAAGTCGAATTCCAAACAACCCTGTTTAATGTGGAAACGTCCTCTACATGTCGTTATATTCTTTAATCATTTAAATATCATGCGTCATTTTTGTCTGTCAAAACTTTATTGATTAAAATTAAGATAACATAAAATAAAATAAAAACCTACCCCTAATCAAACAAATCCCGTCCGCGTGGGATGGTGGCAAGAATACTGGCTGCATTTCCTCGCTGTATTGATAAGCTAATTTTTTGAGCGAGGAAAGAGCCAGCCCTCTTGATTTTTTTGTCCAATAAGTTACGTGTCTTAGCATGCACAAGAAAGAAAGAGAGTTTAGTCCCTTGCTAGAATAGTCTAGGCTGCAACATATCCGAAATAACGTATCAACCTATAGGTCCGTATATACAAAAGTTTGATACAGAATTACTTGTAAAACCCGTAATTGAAACCTGTCCAAAATACCTGCTTAACTAATGAAGCGGAAATGATAAAACTCAAACTCGTATGTATTGTTAATGTTGTGTTGATAACACACAATACATTATATAATGCACGTTATACATATATTACTGTTCATAATTATTTTAATGAGTTTTTTTTATCTAAATAAACAAATATTTTTGTTCATGTAATTGATAGCACGAACAAAATTATTTGTTTATTTAGGTATGATCTATATTTATGTTCTCAAATACAAAAAGTCGCATAGCAATAGGTACATCGGAATTTTTACTGCTTAACGAATGTCAAATAACTATTTAGGTTCTTATACTTTCCTAAACAAATAGCAATCGTATCTCATCAATAGAGTCGAATCAAAATAAATATTGCTACTAAATTCCTACTGAATGTTCTACGGGTTACCATGAGAGCTATTACGAGGAAAAACGTAATTTAAATTTACTTAAGCTGCCTTACCGCACCTTTGTGTGGCTTCCCATCGCTACCCAGAATTTTGACAATGTTTCGGCGGCTTGGTAAACAGACATTATTTCGGAGCGATATTACATGTTTTAACACGAACCAATGAATATTAGTTCATATTCAAATTTGTATTTTGAATAATAGTGACCCTGATCTCCACGCCTACCTCACAGTACCTGACACATGGATGGATAATATAATGAAACTAGCTGTGCCCACCGACTTCGTCCGCGTAGTATTTAACGTAACAAAAATTTCGGGATTATCGGGATAAAAAGTATCCTATATGTTAATCCCGGTTATAAACTATCTGTGTTCCAAATTTCATCCAAATCCGTTCAGTAGTTTTTGCGTGAAGGAGTAACAAACATACATACATACATACATACATACATCCCAACTCACAAACTTTCACATTTATAATATTAGGATAATGATACCCTCTATGATATTGTCATGAAAACATAATGCGTGGAAATCGTATTGCCATGGAAACGACGAACACACACAAAACTCAAAGAATCGATTCAAATGTACTAAACTTCTGCAATACTCGTCTAGGACCCGTATTAATAAACCGATCTCAAGTCTCAGAGCGATCTTGGAAATGTCATTTCTATGTCATACCAGTATAAAATGATACGTCAAAACCAATCTCAAGACCGCTCTCAGACTAGAGATCGATTTATAAATACCGGCCTAAGTTAAGGACCAACTCTATGTTGGACATCTCTCAATGGGCTGTGCGTTCGCGCGCACAATGAAAGATCATAATAATGTTTTTGAATACTGGCGTAAAATTAACTATAAATTATATTGCGAAATAATAATATGGTGAGTCCAAATGTTATTCATAGAAATAGCATAATAGATAACGTTTTTTTTACTGCTTATTAATGTTTACGGCTACGCTATGCGCTACGCCAGGGCGTAGAGCAGAGACTAACTGACGTAGCGTTAGGGCCGTAAGTTGCGCGGCCGTAGCGGATGTTAAGTGTACTAGAAGACTCTATCTATTGTGGTATAAAAAAACAGTGCCATCTAGGGACGCCCGAAAGAAGCGAGGCTTTATACGTATTTAACTTTAAAGCTTAGGAACTAAGTGTTAAAAACCGCTGCGACGCGCGCCACTCTGTATACCTATATATTATGTAACGCTACTGACGCATAGCACGGATAGAGTGGCCGCAAGGCAAGCGCCTCGAACGTCCGTATAGAAGCTTCGCTTCAAAAAGTGTGTAGAAAAATAGTTGGCTTTGCTTTAATTGATTGATTTCTCGTTAATGTTGCTATCCCTTACGGGTTTACCTTTATGGGACTACACTTGTTAAAGGCATTATTTTTTTTGCATTATTTTTCTTAAAGGAATGATATTGTCATTGAATGTATGTATTGACAGCTAATGTAATTTCCATACGTTTATGCGTAACGAAAAAAAAAACATTTTTAGAAACGCTCGTAAAATCTACTTGTCTGGAGGCAGTATTCATAAGTCACTGGTAATTAAAAAAAAACAAATTTGACTTACCAAAAAAATTCGTCTCCCGAGTAGAGGTAGTTCGCAGAATTTTCGATTCTCAATTCACATAGGTAAAATGTATTTCTCAATGAGTAATTATTTAGTATTTAAAATGGTAGAAATATTATAAAATGTTCTTACAATAATTCAGGGTAAATATATAAGGGATTTTAATATACAGGCACAGTCATGATATGTATTTGTTTGATTAAATATTATATTCTAAGTCATCGAACCATCACTTTAATATGTTCTTTTTGTATTTGTTTATAAATTGTTTGCATTCTTCGCGATCACGTCTTGCCGCCTCATCACTGGACTCTATTATGGGGATCTCTCAAACGTTTTTGATGGTATTCTGGAGTCTGGAGTTCACTTTACTCATCGTTATCATATAGCACAATTCACTGCAGATGTTAAATCACTAATCTCATTGCTGTTCGTCCAGGTTATGGCGACTTGCTTCTTGGGTTGGTTACATTAGAAAACCGCCTGCAAAAAGGCACCAAAGTACAAGATTTGTAAATAAGATGTTTGGGATCGCCACAGCGATTTATTTGGCGCACTAACTGTATATTTTACTTGTGGTTTAGTTTATATTTGGTCTGTTTTTGGGTGTTATAACTTTGCAGTGATTTTCTAAGCGTGCCTGAGAATGTCAGAGTTGTCAAAGGTGCCGCACATGCGCATTTGGTAGGCTTTTGACAGAGTAAGGCGTCGATAAAGCAGGGGCCGACTACGGCGCTACCTAACATACTATACATTACCCACGTTCTTCTTATACCTTCCAGTCGTAACAAAGTTTAGGCTTTTTCTCGATCAACGGCCATCGCATTGGTACGATTCTTCGGTGACCTTTCCGGATTTTAACTATTTGCAAACTGAAACCTTCTGATTCTGATCATTCCCATCTGAAATACATATATCTATATTGCAATGGCTTTAACATTATTGAGCAGGCTCCGAATTCAGAAAAATGCGGACCATAAACCCAATCCAATAGGACTCGAATACTCTGCACAAGCTCTAGCTAACTTGTTAAATCATTGATACCTTATTTTTCCTCTTCTTTTTTGTACTTATAGGGACCCTTGGATGGTTCTTACCTATATTTGGAACCATCAAAACCTAGTTTTTTTTTAAATAAAATATGTTAAGTTCCATACCAATCTCACATTTTATGTAGGTAGGTAGGTGTAAAGAAAAACTCCAAGTAACCTTTTGAGATAATGATCAAAATGAATGCTTGCTTGACCTGGCCATTCGTTTATGAGTCGTTATTTCTGTATGCATAGCGTGACAATTTACTACCATTCTTATTTCTGTACCGTTACTTCGTAAAAAATGTGAAAAATCAGTAGAATAAATGGAATAAAACGTTCATTTTCCACAAGCAAACGACCTCACGTTGCGTGTATTAAATACGTAAGTAGTAGGTAGTTTCTTTTACAGTTTTAAATCTCCAACGCAACTATTATGGACTATAAAAATAATTGTTTTCATAATCGCAGTTTAGTAATGGAGGCAAATGTTATTTTATTTTTCAGTTTATTAGGCACGTATTATTAAATCGATCTGAAGTCTGAGGTCTTAAGTATGCTTTTGACATGTAATTTTGTACTAGAATGACATAAGAATGACATTTCCAAGATCCCTCTCTGACTTGTTATCGACTTATTAATACGTACCTTAGAACGACTTCTTTATAGACAAATGACAACAATGACACGGATAACGTCTTATAAAGATAAGGCTCGAAAATTGTTCTTAGGTCTGTGGGCTGGAGATGATCGCAGTCTAATCCGTGATATTTTGCTATAGTAAATTGCTATTTCAGGGTATTTTAGGTAGATACTTACGATTAATAAAATCTCCCCTGTCCCCTTCATAAAGGCTTCGTTCCAACCGCTGAAAAGGACAATAAAAATGCGACAAACCCCAAGGCCAAGCGGTCACGGTGGCATTTCAAAACTAAGTACCTACTTATGGATATCTTTGTACCTACCTACGATTTTGACGACCGCTTGGCGCAGTGGTTCGAGCGTAGGCCGCTCGGCTCACTGCACATGGTGGTTGCGGTTGCGATTCCAGTCGGGGCAAATTTCTAAAATGGCCTTTTCGTAATTTCCCCAGGTCTGGGTGTCACTGGGATCGCCCCCAGTACATTGTACGATACCCATGGTACAAGCATTGCTTAGTTCGGGACCGGGACCATACAGTTGGTGTGTCAGTCTTGCGATACTTATTAATATGATACATAACCTACCTACCTATTAAGTTTACATAATGAGCAGTTGGATCACGAGATAGAAACCAGTTTCTTTGTACACGTCACTTATTGTACTTATTGTGTTGATACTTACCTACAATTAAGTTGAACAATCCTGATAAATTTGTTCAATAGTCCTGGGCCCCATACCATACCACCATACCATATCAATGTCAGTAGAAATTGTGAAGCTCGTGTCAGCAAATCGTTAAAAGCGGAGCGTTTGAAACGTGATCGCGAGCGTTTGCTTTTCAATTACGATTTGAGTAGCTAGCGTGGTTCTGGATATATGATGCAAAAAAATATAAGAACATTTTGGTCACTACGTTTATAAGTACCTTAATTTATTATTTGAAAACAGGCGGTGCTTTGCCGTGTGAATAAGGGTGGAGACCAACAGTGTGTTAACAACTGGTATAAGGTACCCACTCAAAAAATCCCATCGGCCCATACAAAGAGCGATTGCATAACATCTCATAAGTGAAACAATACAAACAATACACGCAACAGAACAATAACATTAGGAGTATTTATTGTACTACGCACGGTAGTCGATGCATTGTTCCAATGGACGCAATAAACTGTCTTCAAATTAATGGTTTATTGTTCTTTGTAGCCGACCAATGGATCGGAACCCACTGTGCTTTGTTGCCGTTGTGATAATGATTCAAGTAACTATGTAACTATGAAATGGGTTAAGCTATTGATGTGAACGATATATATTGAATAATTCATTTGTTGCGATTAAAGAGCGATGATTTTATGTAAAGGTCATCGAATACTAAAGGGCCTCACACATAAAAGAGTCGCGGCGGCGTCGTGGTAGCGTCGTATCACGGGCGTGACGTGATTTTAATAGAGTCGAGACGTGGGTGGGTATGTTTTTTCTAATTCCCACAGCAACGCAACGCACGAAATTAAATAACAAAGTAGCGGCGTTGAGACGCGAGCACATTTTGCGTCTCCGCATAGTCGCGCCGCGACGCGGCTGAGACGCCGTTACGACTTCGCAGCCTAGACTCCAGAGAGTGTGAGCGAAGCCTTAAATAAAATTGTGCCAGCTAACGTAGTGGTATTTCGTTGATTGATAAGTACTTGCGAAGATCTTGAGATATTTAACTGCCTCGGTTATTTTTATAAAAGAGTAGACATTAAAATAATGTATTCTATAACACCTATATTTACTATGTCTTCGCTTAATGTTCAACTGTATTATTCTAATAAAATAAGCGGTAAATTTTCTTAGTAATCTTCCTCAACCTATCCTAGGTCCATCTGTAATATTTAATATTTTTTTTAGGGGCAATGTACCAACCTCCGTGTTGCTGTGTACTGTGAAACGAATATACAAATTAGGTATCTGTGAAAATAATTACTTTTATTGCATAAACTATGAGTGTTATGGAAGTTAGAAAAAAATGAATAAAATTTAACGTCGACATAACGAAAAATTCTCGACGGGGCGCGGGTTTTCATACGGATAAACAAGACTACGTTAATACGCATACAGCCACGGCCCAGGGCCCCTGAACAATTTACATTTTATATAAATATTGAAGAAATTGTGGTTACACACTGGTAATGTTCAAGTTAAAATGGATACCGTCCGATCTCCTTTCAGTATTCCCGGGAATTCGGTATGATCCCATTTCGATGATTGAAAAAACCGTGTAGCCCAAAACAGGTTGATAGTTTTTTTTTCAATAGATAGGTACAAAATTATCCCTTGATATACCAACCTAAATAATTCAATAACCAACACGAATTCAATTCTATAGTTTTGAAACCAGTTTACGTTATTTCAGAAACAAGTTGGAAGTTAGGTACTGCGAGTATAATATGCTACATTATTGCTCTACCTGTAATAAAAAAGTTAACTATGTACTTAAAAACGAGGAAAATAAATAAGAGAATTACTGTAATATACAGTAATTTATTGAATCAAACCCCGATAACATCGTTAATTATAATAATAATATTATTTTATCGCTTATAATTAAACAATATTGCGTACTTATTTTATTTCCTATAACATCGGGCGTGTATTTATATAGCAATCACGTACATTATAATATAGGAATCATATACCAGTGTAATGATGCTTAACTACACAGTATATAAGTATAGGTAATTGATTGTTTATGTCGTGGTGAATAGCAGTAGACCATCTTTAACGGTGGTAGAGCGAAACTGTACCATTTTTATGCAGAAGATCGACGTTACGATGCATGAGAGAGTTGAAGGACCAAACACCCCCCCCCCCCCTTATCTTCCCCTTCCTCTGTCCCTGATATGTATGTACCTACATTATATTATCTATAAGCCTAGCGCGACCGAGGCCTGCGTGCATCGGTCATTCGTTCTTATGTTCACAGACTGTCATGTCGACAGTAATAAACTAGCTTTGACGTGAGACGGTTGTTTTCCTTCTGTTCCTAAACAGATCATTTCTGGCGACGAGGACTGCTGAGTACCCACGCAGGAAACAATAATAATAGTGCACAATGTCTAATATTATCGGCAACCTGCCTGTTTTCGAGTTTCGGTCTCAAGAATGGGAGATATTTGAAAGTAAACTAGAACAGTTCGTCAAGTTAAACAGCATAAAAACCGATCAAAAAAGTGCGGTGCTATTGACGCATTTGTCTGACGAGTCCGTAATTTAGCGCATCCAAAAAATATCGACAGTATTGGATACGAAGAGCTAGTGGGATTACTCAGAAAACATTTCATACCGAAAAGATCGACATTCGCCGACAAGGCAAAATTTTACGAGGCGACCAGAGGTGAAGAAGAAAGTGTCGAAGAGTGGGTGGGTCGATTGAGGGGACTTGCAGTCCACTGCGAATTTGGATCCGCCCTGGATACACTTCTACTCGATAAATTTGTGCTCGGACTCAACGCAGGCCGGGAACGCGATCGACTGTTTGAGCAAGACGTCAGCAAATTGACGCTGGCGCGGGCCGTGGAGATTGTACAGCAGGTGGCGTGCGCTCGCCGCGCCAACAACGCTGTACAGGCGCCGGGTACCGGGGTGTTCGTGAAGGAGGAGCCCATGTACCGAGTGAGCGCGACGGGAAACGGCAAATATCAGCAGCAGCAACGTTCTGACCAGCGGTGTGGAGTATGTGGTCGCAAGAATCACGAGGAGGCGAAGTGTAGATTTAAAAGTTACAAGTGTCAAAAGTGCGGAAAGAAAGGTCATTTAAAGAAAGTGTGTGAATATAAGGGGGTACGCGTGAATAACATCGAGACGTGTGGCGGCGCCGGAGTCGCTGAGCACGGTTCCGAGGACGGCGACTGTGAGGAATGTAAAATGTTAAATCTAAGGTGCGTGAATACGAATGAGGATCCTATTTTATTGCATGTGGTTGTTAACGGTAGATCATTAAATATGGAGTTAGATTCTGGCTCGAGAAAAAGTGTTATCTCACATGACTTGTATAGTGATTTGTTCTCCGATGTACCGTTAACGAAATGTCAAATGAAAATGTGTTGTTATGATGGCCATAGGATTACCCCGGTGGGATGCATAACGGTTCAAATGTCATTCGAAAATAAAGTAAGGCCCATAACGATTTATGTAATTAAAAATGGAGGACCAGCATTGCTCGGGCGTGATTTTATGGTTATTTTTAGTTTTGGATTTTTATGTAATTTTAACAAATTAAATATTGAAAAGTCCATGGATGCCGATGTTCAACGTTTGCTCGAAAAATTGAATAGATTATTTAATAAGGAGTTAGGCTGTTTCAATCGGTACAAGGTTAAGTTACATTTAAAAGAGGGCACTACTCCAAAGTTTTTCAAGGCTCGTCCTCTGCCTTTTGCTCTCAGAGGGAAGGTAGAAGCGGAACTGTCAAGATTAGTACAGGAAGGTATTTTAGTGCCAGTCAGCTATTCAGAATATGCCAGTCCGATTGTGCCCGTCCCGAAAGCGAATGGAAGTATTAGAATTTGCGGGGATTATTCTCAGACTGCTAATAAAGATTTACACATAGATAAGTACCCCTTACCGCGCATAGAGGAGGTTTTCGCTAAGTTGAGTGGGGGAGTTTATTACAGTAAACTAGATTGTAGTCAGGCTTATACACAATTTGTTCTAAGTGAGGAGTCTCAGAAGTTTACAAAAATTAACACAACAAAAGGGTTGTTCATGTATACTCGCCTCGTGTTTGGCCTCGCGTGCGCACCCGCTTTATTTCAACGCGCGATGGAAACATTATTAGCAGGGATTGACGGAGTTAGTACGTATCTTGATGACGTTTATATCACAGGACCGAATAAAGCTATACATTTACAGAGGCTGGAGCAAGTTTTCCAGCGATTCCAGGATGCAGGGCTTCGCCTAGAAGCCGATAAGTGTGCATTCTTTAAAAATAGTGTTAGTTACCTAGGGCACGTAATCGATAAAAACGGCCTACATAAAAGTCCTGAAAAAGTCGAAGCGCTAGTCGAAGCCGCTCGACCTACTAATGTAACCGAATTAAAGAGATTTCTAGGCATGGCGAATTATTATCGTTGCTTTATTCCGAATGCGGCGCACATCATGAGTCCGTTGCACGAGTTGCTACGAAACGACATCAGCTGGAACTGGGGCCATCTCCAACAAGAGGCATTTGATAAAGTCAAGCGCGAACTCGCGTCGGAACGAGTGCTGACTCACTTCAAGCCGGGGGCGCAGCTGACGTTGGCGGTAGACGCGGGGCCGGGCGGGCTCGGTGCAGTACTTTCGCAAATTGACAATGACAGTGTTGAGCGGCCGGTAGCTTATGCTTCGAGATCGTTATCCGCCAGCGAGAGGAATTATAGTCAGCTGCAGAAAGAGGCGACCGCAATTGTGTTCGGTGTAAAGAAATTCCACCAATACGTATATGGTTGCGCGACACCGTTTATTCTGAAAACGGATCACCGGCCCTTGATGGCGATTCTCGGTAACAAAAGTGGTATTTCAGTGACAACTGCATCTCGGCTAGTCAGATACGCGATATTTTTATCGGCCTATAATTATAAGATACAATTCACCCCGGGTAAACAAAACATGGTAGCTGATTATTTTTCTCGATCACCTATACAGACAAAAGACGCAGAAGGTAAAAATATATGTAATATGTTCACGATTAATATGATGCAGTTGCAAAGTCTACCCTTATGTTTTAAAGATATACAGGCGGCCACTAAGGAAGATCTCGTGTTAGCCACAGTTAGTAAATACGTATCTCACGGATGGCCGCGGAAAATTAAATGTGACAAAATTTTGCCATATTTCCGATGTCAAAATGAATTAGAATTAGAAAATGGCTGTTTACTACGAGGCCACCGAGTAATAGTGCCGAGTGTGTATAGAGATAGATTACTTAGGGATTTACATAACACACATTTAGGTATCGTAAAAACAAAAAAGCATGGCGCGATCTCGTATATGGTGGCCGGGAATAGATAAGGCGATAGAACAGTTGATCGGCGCGTGCGAGGTATGTGCGGCGGAGCGGAGCGCGCCGCCGCGAGCTTCCCCCGCGCCATGGCCGCGCCCCGTCTCGCCATGGGACCGCATCCATATAGACTACATGAGTATAGCGCAGAGAACCTACCTAGTTGTGGTCGACGCTTATAGCAAATGGACGGAATGCATAGATATGGATAAAGGCACCTTGACGAAATGTCTAATCAATAAATTGAAACGGCTATTTTATACGTTCGGATTGCCGAAGATAATTGTTTCTGATAATGATGCAAAAATTGCATCAAACGAATTTAGGGAGTTTTGCAAAAGTATCGGCGTTGAACATCTGACATCCCCAATTTACCACCCGTGTAGCAACGGGCAGGCAGAGAATTCTGTCAGAATATGTAAAAAAATGATAACATGTATTTTGAAGGGACTACGATGTAGTAATGCCATTAATGATAAAATTCAAGAATATTTATTCGAGTATCGCAACACGGTCCATTGTAGTACAGGGTTATCGCCGGCTCAACTGATGATGGGGCGTGTTTTACGAGGGAAATTAGATTTAATTTTACCCCCGCGGCAGCCGGAATGCCGCCAAGAATCGAAACAAGTTCGGAATAATGCTCGAACATTCAGTGTAGGTCAAAAAGTATGGGCCAGGTGTTATATAAATCGGAAGCCTTTTTGGAAGGAAGGTATTATACTAAAGCAAATGGGCTTAAGGGTGTTTATAGTAAAACTAAAAAACGGAAACATTGAATGCAAACGTCATTTAGATCAGTTGCGGAGATACACGGATAAATATCTGAGTGAACCCGAATCGAAGGGACCATCAAATTCAAAAGAGGTGTCGATTAAAGATACATCGTCATCTTCAGGTTCTCCTCCAATAGAAAGTGAACTGGAATCATCGTTAGCAGCCGCACCATTACCCGAATTAGTCGAGGTTGATGGGGAGGCTATTAATTCGGACACCGTAAACACGGAAGATACATTTTATGATGTGGAGGAGGACAGTGAAGTGAGGTCGGATTGTGGGGAAGCGAGAGAAGGAAACCGCGAATTGGCTGACACGCCGGGGTTACCTACGTCGTCCGGTAATCAAATAAATGATTCGCTTGATTCGCCACCTCGCTTCCACATGAATCTTAGACCAAGGAACAGGAATAATTATTTAAATGTTGTTTTGGTATAAGTTTAATTATGATGTTGTATTGTCACCAGGTTTCCTAATTAAGGCTGAAGGAGATGATATGTATGTACCTACATTATATTATCTATAAGCCTAGCGCGACCGAGGCCTGCGTGCATCGGTCATTCGTTCTTATGTTCACTGGTTCATTCAGACTGTCATGTCGACAGTAATAAACTAGCTTTGACGTGAGACGGTTGTTTTCCTTCTGTTCCTAAACAGATCAGTCCCACTCCTCTTCAGATCGGACACGTGCCAGCAATGTCTTTTGGTATTTCTAGCATCTATAGGCCGCGGTAACTGCATAACATCTTTATCTTTGTTATCCTACTAATATTATAATTGAGAAAGTTTGTAACTGTGGATGTTTGTTACTCTTTCAGGCAAAAAGTACTCAACGGATTCGGATGAAATTTGGAACTCAGATAGTTTATAACCGGAATTAACACATAGGATACTTTTTATCAAGATAATCCCGAAATTTTTGCTAAGTTAAATACTACGTGGACGCAGTCGCGGACACAGCTAGTATTATAAATGCGAAATTTTGTGAGTGTGGATGTATGTTTGTTAATCTTTCACGCAAAAAGTACTCAACTGATTCGAATGAAATTTGGAACATAGATAGTTTATAACCTGGATTAACACATATAATACTTTACTTAAGTCTACGCGGACGAAGTCGCGGGCAGAAACTAGTCCTACTAATATTATAAATGCGAAAGTTTGTGAGTGTGGATGTATGTATGTATGAATGTATGTATGTATGTTTGTTACTCCTTCACGCAAAAACTACTGAACGGATTTGGATGAAATTTGGAACACAGATAGTTTATAACCTGGATTAACATATAGGATACTTTTTATCCCGAATACTTTTTATCCTGTATGTTCCCGTGGGACAATTATCGATCCTACTGAACGGATTTGGATGAAATTTGGAACACAGATAGTTCAAAACCTGGATTAAAACATGGGATACTTCTTATCCCGATAGAATGTTCCCGTGGGACAATTATCGATCCTACTGAACGGATTTGGATGAAATTTGGAAACCAGATAGTTCAAAACCTGTATTAAAACATGGGATACTTTTTATCCCGATAGTATGTTCCCGTGGGACAATTATCGATCCTTCTGAACGGATTTGGATTTAATTTGGAAACCAGATAGTTCAAAACCTGTATTAAAACATGGGATACTTTTTATCCCGATAGTATGTACCCGTGGGACAATTATCGATCATACTGAACGCATTTGGATGAAATTTGGAAACCAGATAGTTCAAAACCTGTATTAAAACATGGGATACTTTTTATCCCGATAGTATGTTCCCGTGGGACAATTATCGATCCTACTGAACGGATTTGGATGAAATTTGGAAACCAGATAGTTCAAAACCTGTATTAAAACATGGGATACTTAGTAACCCGTATGCTCCCGTGGGACAATTATCGATCCTACTGAACGGCTTTGGATGAAATTTGGAACACAGATAGTTCTAAACCTGGATTAAAACATGGGATACTTTTTATCCCGAATACTTTTTATCCCGATAGTATGTTCCCGTGGGACCATTATCGATCCTACTGAACGGATTTGTATCAAATTGGGAACACAGATAATTCTTAACCTATAGAATACTTTTTATCCCGATAGTATGTTCCCGTGGGGCAATTATCGAAAACTACGAGGGCGATGCTGTGAGATTTTCGTGTTTTTTATGTGCAAGCCATTATCGCCAAAATAGTGAACCTTAAATACAATAATAATTATAATAATAATTTAGCCCTTTTTAACGTCCCACTCCTGGGCACGGGCCTCCTCTCAACACGAGGGGGATTCAGGCCATAATCCACCACGCTGGCCCAGTGCGGGTTGGCGGATTTCACATGTCTTTCGAAAATTGGTTAGATATTCTAAGATATGCAGATTTCCTCACGATGTTTTCCTTCACCGTAGGCAAGTGATAATCATATAGAAATTATGATTCGCACATAGATTTCGAAAAATCCAGAGGTGCGGGCCGGGGTTTGAACCCAAGACCTGGTGCCCGCAAGATGCGTGCTTTAACCAATCGGCTATTACAGCTTATAAGCTTAGCTTTAAATACAATAAAAAATGATAATTTATTTTGAACTAACTGGTGGCCGAGTCTTATTACCTACTACGACTTACTATTAGGATGTACATTTAGTAGTAACAAATTAATCCTTAAATCAAAATAAATACTTTTATCACTTCTGGTATTTAAAGTACTGGGCGGACCGATTTTGACGGGACTTTCACTGGCAGCTAGCTTATGTTATAAGAAGTAACGTGAGCTACTTTTATTAAAAAAATACTTTCCGTTAACTCTGCGAACTAGACAATTTTTTTTTGTTCAATCAAATTTTTGTTAAGTTAAATTCAACGCGGACGAAGTCGCGGGCACAGCTAGTATAATATAAAAAGGTCTTGAAGTGGGAAGTGACCTCGTCTCTCTACACGACAACAATCTAGGTAATGTAACACCTACAGGTGCTCGAACATCATTATTATTGCACAGTCATGGCAGTCCGCAGATTACAGCTGGGGACGGTGAGATGATTGCCTATACTGGCTTAATTTGTTTAGGTAAAAGGTTAGCCATTATATTATACATACTTGCATGAAATCTTCTCATTCTGCACGATTTCCTGTAATAGTATCTACAATTATTTATTTTAATTCTTTTTAGTAGGTTACATAATGTGGACCTGTAATGCCAACTAATTTAATTATAGAAAGTTCATGTGTATCGGACTATAATATTAAAAAAAAAACAGATTTTATATTATGTATTACCTAAACATCAAATAGTCTCATACGAGTGTAGGTGTTTTTTATTTTTTATGGGACTAGTCCCACCATACACTCCCACCATTGTTTTATTCCTGTGAGCCGCTTTTTGGGGCTTTCGGATCTCTCACTCATCGTACGAAACTCGAAATAGGTAACTAACGCCGATCTTCTGTGAGAGGGAGGAACTACCCAATCGAGCCAGCCAAAACTGAAACTCAAGCTCAAAATTGTTTTTATTCTCGTAAGGCAACAAAGCATTTATGAATAGTCAGAGTCTATCACCGGTTCTGAATGCTGCTTCCACTGAGAAGATCCGGCAAGAAACTCAATGGTTACTCTTTTCAATGAATTAAAGATGGTGTACATTCTCAGGAACAGCATAAAAATATGAGCAGGCAACACCATTGTCACTAAATAAGTAATAGGAAATAATAATTAAGTCTCACTCAGATTTAGCTATTGAAATAAAATGAGAAAGCTAGTTTAGTGGGGTGTGCAGATACCTACTCATACTTACATCAAATTAAACGTTAACAAACCAAAATAATAAGTAATAAAACAGAGGTGGATAATAAGATAACTGGTTTGGTGTGATGCCTTCCATGCTAAGTAAATGAATAGCTATTTAGTGATGCTGATGATGATGATGTTGTTAAGAGGAAAGTGAGTGGACCAATCCCCGCAAGAAGCGCCCGTGTATGAGCTGTAGTCAACTGACAACAGGTTCTACCACCATAAATTCTAACTATTGTAAAGAATGAATGTGATGTTATTATCTACTAGCTGTGCTCGCGACATCGTCCGCGTGGAATTTAACTTAACAAAAAAGCCCGCTCCCGCGTTCTAAAACCGCGGGGCAGGACCCATTTTAAAAATGTTGTTTTTCTAAAATTAAAGTAGCCTAAGATACTGCTTATAACATCAGCTATCTACCAGTGAAAGTCCCGTCAAAATCGGTCCAGCCGTTTCGGAGATTACCCGGAACAAACACACAGACAGACAGAAAAAAAACGCTTTTTTGCTATCGGTGTCGTATGTACTTTCATATGCATTTAGTGAAAAGGTGTTATTTTGATATTATAAACAGACACTCCAATTTTATTTATTTGTATAGATTGTTTATTATAAAGTTACTGTAGCCTTGAGACCGAGAGGCCGCTAAGAGAAACAATTAGAAATCTGACTCAAGCGGCTTCGCGTGCTACCGAAAACAATTAGAACTGCGGAGATCTCGGCCGCGGGCCGGCCGGGAGGCAATTAGTGAGATTATCGTTTGCTCGTAAAACTTGCATAAACTCGGTCATAGCGCTAGATTCGTTCTTAACAGGGGGCAACAATGTACCTACATGCGTGTGCATATTGTAAGAGGTACGATATTAAAAATAATAGTATTTTAAGAAGTACAGAAAAAAGAGGTCTCGTGCACTCATGGCTACACAGGACGAGCATTTGTGGGCGATCATTATGAGACTGATTCGTTTTAGTCAGACGTACTTATAAACATGAATAATAATATATATATAATAGTTGTTCTAAAACAAAGGAAGTATAAATAAAAGTGATGAAGTTTAATCATGTGTTTCATTGAAGAAAGGATCTAACAATATTATTATTATTATATTTTACTAATGCACTATATTTTAATCTGTAGATTACTTAGTCGTCATGTAATATAAATTTTGCATTGTGAAAATAAGAGCTAATATTTGTTGACAAGTATTTGGCGTGGTTCGGGCGTTAGGCCGCTCGGCTCACTGCAATCTGCGGTTGTGAGTTCCATTCCTGCAGGGAAAATTTCAGAAATGCCTTTTTCGTAATTTTCTCTGGTTTGGGTGTCACTGGGATCACCTGTAGCCGGTTTCTTTATTTGGGACCGTTGGTGTGTTGTCTGGCGATATTTATTTATTTGTTGTAAATTGGTCATACATGCTTTGATGAAGGAAAGGAAATGTAATGTTATCTAACTTCCAAGAATGTCCAGCTATCTTACCCTTCACGGTTTTTCAATGTCCTTTATACGACTGCTCTACTACCTACCTGCCTATCATTTTTTGTATTTATTCTTCAATTGTTTAGTTGTGTCTTTAGTATTTGTTCTTGGATCGCGTTCCTATCAAGTTGTAGAGTTAAGTAATCATACAAAATACTAATTTTAAAGTGCCCCCGTGCCTCAATAAAGGATTTGAATTCAATCAGTACCTAATAATAATAATACCTACCCACCTATTGACTTCGAAACGGTTATATAATATTGACATAATTTTGATATTATTGATAGGTAGGTTGTTCGACTTTGTTATATGCATAAACATCACATATTTATTTTGATCGCAATTAATAATAATGAGTAGGTTTACGTACAAACAACCCAGCTCTCGCGCTACAATATCTACAGCTGCGTCCTAATTGCAGTTTGCATGACCGAAAGCACATCCAGCCTGCACCCTATTGTACTGGCTTTATCATCATCATCATCATCATCATCAGCCGGAAGACGTCCACTGCTGAACATAGGCCTCCCCCATAGAACGCCACAATGGACGGTTGCTCGCCATCTGCATCCAACGGCTCCCCGCGACTCTCACCAGATCGTCGGTCCATCTAGTCCATCTACTGGCCTTACCGAGCTCTGAATATAGAAACGTTCGAGCAATGCCTTTGGTTTTCCAAGCAACTATTTATAGGCTACGGTAACTGATTAGTACCTATCATACGCATGTTTACCGACTTTATTATATAAAATAAAACCTAAAAGTAGGTAGTTGTATCATCCGAACCAATCAGCCACATTGACCGGTGACAAAGCCTAGCTTGTATACTGGAAATCTTATTAGGACTTAATAGGTACTAGTGTTCTTATAGAGACACACATACCAACAAGCGCTACGTGGGCAAATGAACTTCAGAATCGACTTACAGATCTCCAATATAGAAATTCAAAGTGTGCTGTTCTCTATGCAGCAGCTGAAGTACAGTTAGGTACCCTCCCATGTTGCATTGAGGCTTATAAAGGCTCATATAAAAGTCAATGAAACTCCAAACGTTCCAGAAATGCGCGCGCGCAACCCAACCCGCGCATTCAAGATGGCGCGCATAGAGCACAGCGCACACGGCATGTCCGTCACGCTTGGCCAGTGGACCGCGGAGTTTTTTTCTACATAAACATTGTTCGCAGAGAAATCGACGGGCGTGACTGCGGCCATTGTTGTATGCCAGCTAAAAGCGGAGAATATTAGAGCGTGATACGGTAAAATAGTGTATAAGTATACAGAATTCATATACCTAGTTTTCAAAATGAGAATCGTCCGTGTGTTTTTGATAATAAGAGCAATGGCCAAACCACTCTACCCATAACCTCTACCCTGACCAATGAAATGAAATGTCACCAAAGCCTTAATCAAATCTGTAGGTTGAACTCAAAAGTCTTTACTTAGATTAGTTCATGATGCTTTAGTTAGAGTAGGCTAATACGTATGTACAGTAATGTTCGTTGATAAATTTACATTACATCTCAGTCCTATATGTTTTTAAAATAATTATGACATAAGATGATTGAAGATATTATATAGGTGCCTGTAAGGTACGTAAAGAATGCTATATCAATAAAGTCACTTTTCCAACAATACTCACATGTTAGCTGGAGACCCGTTTGTTTATCGCTTCCGGTTGATTATCCTTTGTTCCCGCCTGTTCAAGCGCATCTATTCAAATTACAAGATAGCAATGCGCATAAGCAATGAGCCCGCATGTTTTGTGCCACGAGTCATTATCGATCTTGCCATTACCATGATGTACAAACCCGACTCTACCTCACGAGTACTCCACAAAATATAATATTTTTGCAGCCGGTGTAGGTAACTAGACGCTACTCTCTTTCGTACTCGCAGTCCGCTTGAATCTCGAGGCACATTTTTTGCTTTAGAAGGCGTCGGTGATCACATGATAGCTAAGCTATAGATTAATTTTACTACCATACTTACAGACAATATGGCATGAGTTATTAGTGAGTCATGGACACGTAGTAATAGATACTACCTACCTACTCGTGGCTTACGTAATTATTATTTTTTATAATTAATGCCCACTTACCTAGGTAACCCACGCACACGTGTTAGAAATATATGCGTATTTGTTTGGTACTAATCTGCCTATTACCTACCAGCTAATATTACGTGTATGGCACTAGCCATGCTCTGTTGCGTAAATTAATCTTCACTTAGATATTATACCTAGGCACTTATTATTTTTAACAATCCCCTGTTATACCTACTACTTAAATGGTTAGATTAGAGTAAATGTTTTTTGTATTTTTACAGTTTGATAGCTAGTAGAAAAGTAGATACATTATTCACCAATTGTAAACCATCCAAAGGCTGTTTTACTTAGGTGCCTACATTGTAATCAACTCTAAACAACTTTAAAGATGACGGCACTGACGTCGGCTGTACAAGACTGCTAACATTAATTGTTCTAGTTTGATAACACCGTTTAACAGTAGGTACTTCTCACTTGTTTGTTTTACTTTTTTATAACTTTGAACACGCAACTCTTTCCCGACACGAATGTAGTCTATTGCCCTTTTGTTAATTATGAAGAAATTGTTAGGTACCTACTAAAACCTTTTTTAATATTTAAAATCCAAGTGGGTATAAACAAGCATTGTAGTCGACAACGGGATGCTGGCTGATGCAGGTGCCGACTTCACGTAACTTAAGGGCAATGATAGATCATTATTCCTGTTTAGAATAATACCCACCTACTTTAGGTATAGGTAGGTAACATGACCCACGAAAAACATTATTATTATTAGCATTATAATACCTAAATGGTCACCGACGTCGTGGCAGGCCAAGGCGAAGATGGTGCGACGAATTGAACACCTTTGCGTGTAAATCGTGGCCACAACAAGCCCAAGATAGGGACCGGTGGTGACTAAAGATGTAGGCCTTTGCCCAGCTGTGGGACATGGAAAATAGGCTACAAAAAACATAGGTAACCTAAATAAAATATAATGTGCTGTTTGTCGCCAACAAGTGGAGTACCACGACAGAATGGGAATGGGACGTCGATAGCGTTGAATGTTTGATACGGTCGGCGGAGCTGCGGAGGGGCGATACCACAGACATAGATTTACATAGATAACGCAAATGCATGTACTTCGCGTGTACGAAACCCCGACCAAACGTCAAGTTGGTCGCCGCTAACTTACAGTCCGCGCGACTACAGATATAAAAATATGAGTATGAGCGAGATAATCACTCGAGAGAACCGTAGCGGGCGGAGGGCATCGGCGGCATCGGCGGCACCGGTGTCTTTGAATCGGTTTAGATTTCCCGGCACTAATGACGTCACAGTAGGTGTTAAAAATTCAGCACGCTTGGTTTCAATACAAATCGTGATACTTGCGCTATCTATGTAAATCTATATCTGTGGGCGATACCTGGCGGCTTGCGGGGCGGGAACTTCGTCTACTACCCTAAGTAGAAATTATAACTTGCGATTGAGGCCACTATTAATAAGTCGGTATCAAGTCTCAGAGCTTTGGAAATGTTATTCTAATGTCGTCTTCCAGTACCTCCCTACAAAGTATAAGCATCTCAAAAGTATAGGTACTCAAGTTACGGGTCTAAGATAAGCTTGATATTGTTATTTATCGGATTTATATCTACTTACTTATATAACCAAGTAAAAGGATAAGATAGATACCTTTGATAATGGAAAGAAAATATAGACCTTTACTAAGGTAGAAAACTAAGCAGACACAAAGTGCGAAGGTAGGTATTCTAAAAAAAATTGACAATCGTACGGTGGAAAAGCAAAGCTTCAGGCAATCGACTTCAGCCCATATATGGGGTAGTCCGACCCTCTGACAAAAAATCGGCATAAAGTACCTATATCTTTTATTTTTTAATGACTAAATGTTGTTGGCCAGAGTGGCCATAACAACTTCACCCGGACAGAGGGCGAGCGCAAGTGCACTCCAGCTGAAAGTATATCATGTAGTGGTGTTTCGTACGATGAATTAGACAGCCGGAAGGTTTTTGTTATCCTACTATCCTACTAATATATATCATCATCATCATCATCAGCCTATGCTTGTCCACTGCTGAACATAGGCCTCCTCTAATGAGCGCCATAGCGCCCTGTCTTCAGCTTGCCGCATCCAGCATCTGCCTGCAGTCTTTCGCAGATCGTCATCCCACCTGGTCGGAGGGCGTCCTACACTACGCTTGCCGAGTCGAGGTCTCCACTCAAGAACACGTTTACCCCAGCGGTTGTCGGTTCTTCGTGAGATATGGCCAGCCCACTGCCACTTCAGCTTGCTAATTCTTTGAGCTATGTCGATAACTTTGGTTCTCTGTCGGATGTATTCATTGCGAATCCTATCCTTCAGAGAAACTCCGAGCATAGCTCTCTCCATAGCTCGCTGAGCGACCTTAAACTGGTGGACCAGCCCTACCGTGAGTGTCCACGTCTCGGCTCCGTAGGTCATGACGGGTAGGACGCACTGATTGAAAACTTTCGTTTTCAAGCATTGCGGTATGGATGACGAGAAGACTCGACGTAGTTTCCCAAACGCTGCCCAGCCCAGCTGGATCCTCCTCTTGGCCTCCTTCTCAAAATTGTTTTTACCTAACTGCAGAATCTGCCCAAGGTACGTGTACTCGGAAACAATTTCAAGAAGGTGGCCATGTACGATCACCGGTCCTGGATCAATGTGGCCATTGATCATGACTTTATCCAAATTCATGCCAAGACCGATGCGTCGCGAGGCTGAAGCTAGGCCGTCCAGCATCCGGTTCAGCTCCTCCAGCGTCTCTGCCATTAAAACTATGTCATCAGCGAATCGCAGGTGCGAGATGTACTCACCGTTTATGTTAATGCCCTTACCTTTCCAGTCCAGCGTCTTAAACACATCTTCCAGCGCGCTCGTGAACAGTTTCGGGGATATCACATCCCCCTGTCTCACTCCCCTGCGCAGTTGGATGGGTTTAGACTGCTGGCCCTGTACTTGGACACTCATGGTAGCGGCGTCATAGAGACATCTCAACACCCTGATGTAACGATAGTCTACTTGGCATCGCTGTAAGGATTCCAGAACAGCCCAGGTTTCGACAGAGTCAAAGGCCTTCTCATAGTCCACAAAGGCCAGACACAGAGGCTGATTATACTCTTCGGACTTCTGTATAATCTGCCTCACTGTGTGAATGTGGTCTATGGCGCCATATCCTCCGCGAAACCCGGCCTGTTCCGGTGGCTGGAACTCGTCGAGTCTCCTGGCGAGACGATTCGTGACCACTCGTGAGAACAGCTTATAGACGTGGCTCAGGAGTGTGATGGGTCTGTAGTTTTTAAGAAGGGTTTTATCTCCCTTCTTAAAAAAGAGCACAACCAAACTCCCGCTCCACGCCTTTGGAGTTCTCCCACTGTGAAGGACGGTGTTAAACAGGTTCCGTAGCTCCTGTATAATAGGGGCTCCTGCTGCCTTCAGAAGCTCTGAAGTAATTCAGTCCTTACCGGGGGCTTTTCCATTTTTAAGCTGCCTCAGAGCCAACACGATCTCGTCTTGACTGATGTCCGGCAGTTCGTTAGTATAGTGGCGTGTCAGGGTGGCTCTGGAATCGTGGTCGTCCCGTCGAATATGAGGGGCATGTGCAGCGTACAAACGGCCGTAGAAATCCTCTATCTCGGCAGAGATCTCCGGCTTCGACAATACGGTCCTCCCGTCGTGCGTTCTAAGCTTCGTCAGGTGGCTCCTGCCAAGCTGCTGAGTGAATACTTTGGACCCTCGGTTTCGCTCTATCGCCTCTTCAATGAGGCGAGTGTTGGAGCTCCGAAGGTCACGCCGTACCATCTTCGCAATTTGCTTATTCAGGTCTGACCTCTCTGACGAAGTCGCTTGGGTGGTTTCCCGTCTTTTTGTCATCAGCCCGAGAGTCTTATCCGTGAGTTTAGACTTCTTGCCCGTACGCTGCTGTTGGCAGAACTTGATGCCTTCGTCCCTCAGCGCTTCGACCAGATTATGTAGAGTCTCGTCAGTGTCATCAGTGGGTTCCAAGGCAACAAATCTATCCTCGAGAAGCTGCTGAAACTTCTCAGTGCCCGCCATGGTTTGAATTGGGTTAGGCCGGAGCGTGGACTTCATCAGACAGTTTCTCTCAAGCTTCAAATTGATATTCAGAGAGCCTCGGAGAAGTCGGTGATCGGATCCGGTATTGAACCTATTGATCACTGAGACATCTCTGAATATGTGCTTGCTATCCGTCATGATGAAGTCGATCTCATTTTTTGTCACAGTGTCGGGGCTTTGCCATGTCCACTTCCTTTGAGGCTGTTTCTTAAAGAAAGAATTCATTAAGTACAGCTCCTCTTTCTCAAGGAAGTTGACAAGCATTTGCCCCCTGTGATTTCGGACTCCATAACCATGCGGGCCTATTCGGGATTCGTTGCCACTCTGGGTTCCCACCTTGCCGTTAAAGTCCCCCATAACAACGTTGAAGTGAGCCTTAGTGGTGTTGTGTAAGGCTTTGGATATGTCTTCATACATATCCTCCACTTCATCATCCGAGTGTGTCGAGGTCGGTGCGTAAACCTGAATGACCTTCATGCTATACCTTTTGGATAGCCGAAGGATCAGGTACGCTACCCTGGTCGACACACTGGAGATTTCTTGGACGTTGTTAGAGAGGGCCTTATTGACGAGGAAACCTACGCCACCCTGGGATGTTTTATCACCCTCGCGAAAGTAGAGAAGATGGCCCGAGTCTAGGGTTACGGTGTCCTCCCCCTCTCTACGGACTTCACATAACCCCAGAACATGCCATTTAATGTTCTCTAACTCCACTTCCAACTGCGCTAGATGATGGTCAAGCCTCAGAGTGCGTCCGTTAAACGTAGCCAGGGTCAGTTTGTGTAGTGAATGGTAGCCTGGGGTAGCCCGGAGATTCTTAGCACCCCCTGCCCCGCCGTTACCGTGACCGCTACCATGGCAAGGAATAGCGAGGCGGCCGGGAACTAGGGGCCATTTTTTGGCTTGTGTCGACATTAGTGGGTTATGCCCGTAATCCCCACGCTGGGCATGCGGGTTGGGGATCGCAGTTCGGTTGTGGAGTTGTTCTGCGAGGGGCGCTGCTGCCCGCCCCCCGGTGTATTTCCCTTAGTCGCCTCGTACGACACCCACGGGAAGAGTTGGGTTGGTGCTATTCTATTTTAGGCCGACACCACACAGCCAACTAATATATATAATATATTATAAATGCGAAAGTTTGAGAGTGTAACAAACATACATCGTTTGTTACTCTTTCAGGCAAAAACTACTGAGCGGATTTGGATGAAATTTGGAATACAGATAGTTTATAACCGGGATTAGCACATAGTATACTTTTTATCCCGATAATCCCGAAATTTTTGTTAAGTTAAATACTACGCGGACGAAGTCGGTGGGCACAGCTAGCAAGTACATATAACAAAGTCGGCAAGCCAGCATACGATCCAGCTGATGTTAAGCACTTATCGTAGCCCATAGGTGCTTGCAATAACAAAGGCATTGCTCGCACGTTACCAACCTAATGGAGAGTGGGACATAGGGAGGAAAGGGAGAAGGATTGGTTTCTACCTCTCACTCGTACCAAACGCAGCTGTCATTGCTACTTTACTATCTTCTGTGAGAGGGTGGTACTACCTCTAAGTTTGAAATATAGGACATTACTCTGCTATGTATGTAAGGTGGGCTCAGGTAAGATCGGCCAAGGGTGAAGACCGGATGAAATTAATTCCCGGCGAATTTGGCCATGTTTTATAATGTTGGCAACATTTTACAAGACGCCATTTTATCCTGCCGCGGCCAGTAGTTCCCGCTAGTCGCTCCGACAAGATGGACGTGTGCTACGCGCCAAAAATAATGTTAATCCGATCTTCCCTGAACGCACCTTATCTAGTATGTTCAAAAAATAACTCATGTTATGCATTCAAATGATTGTAACAACGAAATATATATTAATTAGTTATTTACATGAAACAGTTGAAGATGACACAGATTTTATCAATAATGACTAAAAGCAATATATGTATGGTAACATTATTATAGTATTGCATTACAATGTCAAGCATTTAGTTGCCATACGAATATTAAACTAGTGCTATGGTAATATAAACTGACACACACACTATACCTACTGTATATTTTGTAAAATATTGGGAGCAATACAATAAAAAAATAGCGCCAGACTGACAAACCAACTGTATGGTCCCAAACTAAGCAAAGTTTCTACTATGGGTAATTGGGTACCGTACAATGGACTGGGGGCGATCCCAGTGACACCCAGACCAGGGCAAATTACGGAAAAGGCATTTCCGAAATTTGCCCCGGCGGGAATCGAACCCGCAACCACCATGTGTATTGAATTCTATCCAAACTTACTCAATAAAATATATACTCAATAAAGTGGTACGTACATTGACTACACAGTGGCTCAACATTGAAAAC
This sequence comes from Notodonta ziczac, assembly GCA_918843915.1. Classification (NCBI taxonomy): domain Eukaryota; kingdom Metazoa; phylum Arthropoda; class Insecta; order Lepidoptera; family Notodontidae; genus Notodonta; species Notodonta ziczac. The sequence goes on from OU974047.1 coordinate 7,371,976, forward strand.
CTCGTAAGTATAAAACAAAAGAAAACACAATAGGAATAATAAATAGTGCCTTGGTCTGAAAACTTAAGGCTAAAGCGCCCATCTAGCCCGCGAAGTTCAAATTTTTTGAGGTTTTTTAGAAATTTTTCAAAATCTGACAATAATAAAAGACACATTTTGTAATTCGCGACAAAGACCGTGTGCAGTGCATTTATTAATATATCCAACTTACTCTAAAACATTTCAAGAACGATAACTATCCAGATAATCTGGCAATATTTGTATATTTAGTGATTAACTAGTATCATATCCACCGTGATAATATTTAGAGTAAAATAAATGTATGAATAAACGCACTGCATACTGTGTTTGTCGCAAATCACAAAATGTTGTCTTCAATGTTTTCAGATTTTGGATATACTATAAAAATACTCGAAAATTTTGAATTTCGCGGGCTAGGCAGGCGTAAATTTCATTTTCAATACTCAGACTCGGAAAGTAGGTCTGAAGCTGCCTGAGGAGCGGGTTGTAAGTAATACTTTTCAGCCATAGGGAGAATTGCTTTCAACTGACAGCTGTCAAATTATTAAAAAGAAACTAGTTCTATTTCCACATTTCTATAGAAACCGGCCAACGGAACAAAACCAAATAGGCGGCAATCCGAACTTCATTTGTTTTTTCGAGTTGTAGAGTATTGTTCATACTTCCATGTTCACTAATTTTTTCTTTAGCTCATTCGTGTTTTTATTTTTACTTTCCTTGTATTCGTAATGAAAAGCAGTGTTTACCTCGGGTGACAGACTTATTTTGTCCCTCGATCTATCCGTCTCGGGACAAAATAAGTTACTTTCACCCCTAGGGTAACAATGTTTTTTTTTTTTTGAAAGGAGGATTTACAAGGTCGTCGCTGATGAGTGACGAAATTTCGTGTATTTTCATATCATGTCGCTATTTTAGTAGGTATATTATAATAATACTTCAATAGAATAACTAAATACATATAGGTCGACGCTACTCAAAGTAAACGCCGACATTTTATTGATAAGCTAAATCATGCGATCAAAACTAGGTTCACACCAAAGAAATTCAAATCTTATTACTTACTAGTACCAGCCCCGGCTTCGCACGGGTATTTTTAGTGTTTCTCTACTATATTATGCATGTATTATACATATAAACCTTCCTCTTAAATCACTCTATCCATTAAAAAATACCGCATCAAAATCCATTTAAGCATACATAGTAGTATGTAGTGTACATAGTAGTATACTATGTAGTGATTACAAGTCTTTTGGTGCACACACATACATATTATTATTATTATTTATATCACAAATCTTTAATGTTACGTTATTATAAATATAATCTATTATACCATTGAAAATATAGCCTGCCTAGATAAGCATACAATATTTAATATCATAATGAAGTATGTCAAAAATGTTTATTCATAGTTGCCCTTAACTCTGTATCAACAAGTAGTAAGTACTTATTATTTTAATGGTATCAACAGAACATAGAGCCTCTAGCCATAATACAGCATAGCATTGTATGTAGTTTACGAAAGAGGTAATATATACTTAAATCAGGCAACGAAACTTTACCTGCTTGAATAATAACATTTTGTACTTATTAGTTTTGGTATTACTCACACTAAATTTTACCAGCATTGCAAAATAAAAAAAACAATAATTTATATTATTTACAAAAAATATAAATTACAAGACGTCCGTGCAGGGACTACAGAGCCCTGAAAAAAGCAAAAAGGACCCAAATGTCTTTTCATAATTTAACATTATTATTTGTTTCTCAGCGACACAAAATTTTCAAAGTATATAACTTTACATTACACAAATGTTTAAAATTAAACAAATATTAACGGTCAGTAACAAAACAATTAATACAAATAATTGTACAACTCCTTAAATAATAAAATTAGAATATAATTTCTCGTAGTTACCATGCAACCCAGGGTGGTTGATTCATCTTGCTAAATGGCACATGCGTCATATTAATTGGAAGGTTCACTATTGCATACTTTTTCTTTAACTTTCTCAACGTGCGAAGTATTGTGGCACCACTCCGGCCTAGAAGGAAGCCCGCTGGGATGTTCACATCTACTTCCATTCTGGAAATTACACACAAAATTTTTAAGGATATTTTATTGCAATAAATAATATGCTGTGTATACAGAGTATGATTTATTTCCAGAACATGATAAAATAACATTATAATTTGTGCAGGAAATATCGGCTGACGGACATCATGATACACTATGCTACATTGGTGGGACAAAAACTCAGAAAGTACTAGGAAAGCAAAATAGCCTCATAAACTGTTTGTCTAGAAGGGCTACAGGAAAACATTTGACGACCGCTCAGTGCAGTGGTTTGAGCATAGGCTGCTCGGCTCATTGCACATAGTGGTTGCGGGTTTGATTCTCGCGGGGGCAAATTTCGAAAATGGGTTTTTGCGTAAATTGCCCAGGTTTGGGGGTCACTGGGTTCGCCCCCAGTCCATTGTACGGTACCCATAGTACAAGCATTGCTTAGTTTGGGACCATACAGTTGGTGTGTTTATCTGGCGATATTTATTTATTATTTATAAAAATCAAATGTTGAAAATCAACACACCTGTCATCCACCATCTCAATGAAATGGTCAAGGGCTTCATCCCACTTGTCTACAGATTCTGTGATGATCATTGCTCTTGCTCCAGCCTCCTGAGCTTTTGTTGCCTTGAATACAAATGAGCATTCCCTGAAATATTAAAAAACAAGAGTTCAAATTTAATTTAGAAAAATGCTTATTTGATGCAAACAGACATATGTTTTATAGGAGTAGGTGGCCGGTGCAACCACAGCCTTGGGTTACATCAACCCTGCCCTGTATATTATCCAACTAGCAGTTTTGGTACCCAATAACTGTATTATATCAATAAGATTCTATATAGGTTTGTCTTAATGTAAATAATACCCCACCAAGGTATTGCTAAAAATAATATCTCTACTCAAAATTGTTTTTATTCATGTAAGCCAACGAAGCATTTATAAATAGTCAGAATCCACCACCGGTTCCGAATGCTTCTTCCACTAAGAAGATCCGGCAAGAGACTCTTTTCAATGAATAAAAGATAGGTGTACATTCTCAGGAACAGCAACAGAATATGAGCAGGCAACAAAATAATTAGTAAAACAGGGGTGGATAAGAAGATAATTGTTTTGGTGTGATGCCTTCCTACTAAAAGCTACTCACCCTCTTTCTGACAAAGCAATATGCCCCATAATTTCATCCTGATTGATAATATCAGAGCAGCTATGCAGGGGTATGGTGGGCACTAACCGAGCTTTTGTAAACTGCATACTTTCATTCTGAAACCAAAATGTATACATCAGTCTGATAGGAGTTGAACTCTGAAACCCTGGTATGAAAGTGTCTAACCAGATCACAGACTTCTAAGAACCAGATATACAATATGTATCATTTAACTTCCACCCAGAAATCCTATATAAGTATTCTAGTAGTATTCTTAGGGTATTCAAGCTAAGCAATCCCACTTTTCACAGTTTATCAACGAATAATAATCAAGTGACTGGACAAATATTTTTTTATTTAGTCTAACCTAGACAGGACTGCAAACCGCCTGAATTTAATACTCACAAATGGAGTACCGAAGTCTTTAGCCGGCCTGATTTTATATGTATACCTCAATTCGGGTGGATCAAGGACTTCGAAGAAAACATCCCCGCCTATGATATCCACAGTGGACGCGCCATCGTAAAAATGTAAATCATTTGCTGTAAATAAGTAAATATATATTTAATTAATTATTAGATATTACCAATAGGTTAGGTAACTCTCCAAATATTTATTTAAATGTATGATTACCACCCGGTGAGACTGTGGTCACAAACAGAAAGTGTACCAATAATAAATTGGTATATATAGTCGGTAATCGTATTCTGCAATTAAAAGGAGACATAATAGTAAACAAGTTACATTACAATCAGGCCTAATTTCACTTCTTTACACTGTACAATATAAAGTAACATGTATAATATTAAATTCGGCTCTAAAACGGATTCGAAAAAGGGGACGTACGAAGCGCAGTTTTTTGACATCTGGACTTTTGCGAGTTTGGTTTGAAGGCCAGGTGAGTGACAGACAGAATATTTTTTGGTCAAGTTTAGCTTGCTACATATCTCTAATCTGTGGTCAAGTTAGAAACACTCAAGGAACGCTGTTAACATTTTAACAGCTGCGAAAACGAGCTAAATTGAATAAATACCTAATTTCCTAAAAACGATTACAAGTATTATACTATTACTTTAAGAAAGGAGAAGAGAATTAGGATACATACTTTTGTCTTGCTCAGCGTAAGTTCTTCAGTTCTTCTGCTTTTGAAAAATATGGCTCACACTCACTGTCACACCACAATAGGGATGTGAAAATATAATCGATTTTTATAAAAATCACTTTTAATGTTTGATTTTAAAATTGGAAATAATCGATTTTTTTAATCGATTTTTTCTGCCACACCCCCACATTTAAATCTAGCCGGAGCGCGAATTTCTATTAGGTTGAATTACTATTGAGTACATTAACCGGTATCACATCCGAATAAAACTTGTACATAGCTGCGCCTCTAAAAGGATTAAAAGAAGACGCATTAGAATCCTGGAGAACGAGGGAGCTTATCCCAAATTGACACAGTTGCCGAGTAAACACCTTTTGGTACCGCCTTCTTCGGCTCCAGCAGAGGGATTGTTCTCGAAATCTGGCGCCATATTTACTAAGACCAGGAGCCGAATATTATCCAAACGCTTACCTCAGCTCTTTGTAAATATTGATTGATATTTTTCTTTTACTTTAACTGTTACTTCCCTGTGATTTTTCATAGTCAATGTTTTTATTCATAGTGAATTTGTCACGTAGTCTTATGAAGTTACCGGTCGATGATTCATCATAAAAACCGTGCCGGTACTGCATACTTTGCGATTTAATTGCAATGATTTTTAACAGTTTCTATCTATATCGATAGCAGGTGCTACGTATGAAAACCTATATAATATGATTTTTCAAATGCTACTTGTGAAATGTTCCATTACTAGTCAGGGGGCTGACTACAGCTTTATGATGCTATGTTAGAAAAAGCACGGAACATATCTATGAATTACCTCGATGTATTGCATCAAAATAACATCGAAGTATTTTTAAGTCGACATCCCTAAAGCGAGAAAAAAAAATATGCATTCCTTTATATACAAGGTAAAGTCCGTCTCACGAAAGAAGTCCTCCAGACGCGGCGCCACAGTCAGGCGACGAAATGTTGTTAACCTCCATTATTTTAGACTCCCCAAAAACTCAATGTTTTATCACTGTAGGATGAATCCAATTTTATTATTACAGTAATTTATTGAAATTTATATAAATGAAAACAGTTCAATATAATAGATTGACGTCCTAGCCAAAATTAGTTCCACTTTTTGCCGTAGGACTTCTTTCGTGAGACAGACTTTACTCTGTGTTCAATTGCGAATGCCTATCTTACCATTTTGGCCGACAATGTAAAATAATAATTATCTATGCTTTGTACTTCCCCTCCCCTCTTATTGCAGAGCGCCACGTGCCACGTCGCGTCGCGTCGCGTCTTCTCGTCGGCGTCGCCATTGTCGGCGCGCCACGTCACGGTTCACGCGCGAAAGTCAAGCAAGATGACAGATATTATAAATATGTCTAACATTTATGTTCTAAGCTGTGAGCACTATGGATGGTTCTTCCCTTTTACTTATTTTTTTTACATTCCTTTATACGTACAATCATGACTGCCCCCTCTCATGACATTATTTTGTCTCACATAATTGTAAATTAAATTAATTAATCTGTCAATTAAACACATGACTACATTAGTTCCATTATTGCACGTATGAATATTGTGGTATGAAACTATTTCATCAGTATAATTCTTTTTGGTCCCCGTTTAGATTTTCATCTACGTAGAACGGAATGATAACGTCATTTCCTCACGTTGCCATACAAAAATAAATTCCCTCATTAAGGCAAAACTAATATTATTGGGTTGTATTGCAAATCTCTATTATATACGATTTAAAACTCCACTATCCTTACTATTCGTTACCCTACGATTACACTGAAGGGTTTCCTTCAGTGTAATCGGTTCAGTTCAGTTAAATAAAACATGTTTACGAAACATGTTTTATTTAATCTCTATTTTATGACAGAAAAAAACGAGACAACAATACGTTTCGTCCAGTGTAAACGAGGGGTATGGTATGGACCACTTCTTGGGTACCTACCTACCCCTACTTAATTGGATTGGCACCGACTCTAAATGAAATAAACTATAAGGTCCCCAGTTATTTTTAGTGCAATCAGGTTTGTTTGGTAGATTAGTAATTTTTTAAAATGATTTTTATGATTTTCATGTAACTCCTGTCGGTGTCACTACTTTCTTCAAAAATTTGGTCCACCCAGTTTAATAGGTATTATTGACAGTGTCAAGTAGGTAACAAATATAATGAATAAAGCCAGAGTCACTGTAATAAATGAAAATGATCTACAAACGCATATACACTCTCACATTGTCACATTTGTACATACTCGGCGGATGGGTAGATTTGGCAGCTGCCAAGCCAATCATACCCACCCTCACCGCGAGTCGAAAATGGTATATGTAGGTTTTTTCAAGGAGAATATACTTAATGAATATGGGTTTTCCTATATACTTAATACTAGCTGTGCCCACGGACGTCGTCCGCGTAGTATTTAACGTAACAAAAATTTCGGGATTATCGGGATAAAAAGTATCCTATATGTTAATCTCGGTTATAAACTATCTGTGTTCCAAATTTCATTCAAATCCGTTCAGCAGTTTTTGCGTGAAGGAGTAACAAAAATACATACATCCACACTCACAAACTTTCACATTTATAATATTAGTAGGATTAACATAACAAAAATTTCGGGATTATCGGGATAAAAGTATCCTATATGTTAATCCCGGTTATAAACTATCTGTGTTCCAAATTTCATTCAAATCCGTTTAGCAGTTTTTGCGTGAAGGAGTAACAAACATACATACATACATACATCCACACTCACAAACTTTTACATTTATAATATTAGTAGGATATACAAAGTTCTCTGTGATGTAGTTAAAGCGCAAGGAGAATAATAATCACTACCCACGCGATCTCATCCAACGGGTAGGTGAACTATGAATTTATGGAGGGCAACCCAGTTCAATCAAATAATTTTCAACTATTCCTATATTGTTTTTATTGCACTCATATAGTTTACGTGGTTTGCCTCCAATGCGTGCATTTGCATTTCATCATAGCATTGAGAGTTTTCAACATGTTTGAACGTGTCAGTTCATGTTAAACAGCAGTGATTTTTAACACTCTTTTAGTCAAGAAAGAAACTAGGAGACAACTTACATCAGGATTATCTATTTCTGACAGTCTAACATTGCCGGTATGTACACATTACAATAACATTGTTTTGTTTAATGTAGTAATTATGAAAGTATGATGTTCCCGAGCTATGCACACACTTGTTGCTTACCTACTCGGTACTTGGACAACTCCCTATAGGGCGACAGTGTGTTGATATTGATGGCTACTTCATGTCTGGGCCGGAGTTACTTACGATTAAATTATCCTATAAGTACTTACCCATAAATGCTTGTTTTATCATTATGAGATATAGGTACATAAATAACATATTTTTTTGTTTACAATATTCAATACTTATAATAGCCATTCTATACCTGGGATATAAGGACACCTAGTTATAGTTAAAAAACAAACCTTTATAAAATAAATATACAGGAATAGGTATGAAAAGAATAGCTAACTATCCAAGAAAAAAGAACTTAACACAAATACCTAAATCATTGTGATGAGTACAATTATTATGAATAAAAAAATCCTTTTTTATTTAATTTGTAAGAAAGTAAGTATTTTCATGTTATATTCAAGAGTGTCCTAAATCTGCAGGCATATCACAGACTGTTGTTACAAATAAATATTACAGAAAATAAATATAGAGAGGAAAGTGGGTCAGTCCATCCACACAAACTCTCAATTCTATGGTTTTTATTCTATTTTTATTTTTTTGTGAAGGTATCGAGATGGATGAGGGAGAATCATCGGATGGCTTAAATCATTTAAAGTCGAGGCCGTATCAGGCTCAGCTGGAAGAGATTGCTGTTAAAAGCAACACCATCATTTATTTACCAACAGGTTAGTTGTATAGTTTTTGAGCAATTCATACCCTTAGTTTACACTTGCGAAACATGTTGACTGATGTACGTATAAATTTGTCTCTATTGTTCTGGTAGCACAAAAATGAGTCAGCATTTCAAATCAAACATCAACATGCAAACTCGCAAAAAGGTTTTAATTTGATAAGCTTACTAATTAATTTGAAATATGTTTAACAAATACTGAATATTATATTAATCTTCATTTGATATTTTTGTTAACAAACTAAATAACATACATAGATAGGTACAAAATTAAAATAATTTTTTTTATATAAAAACCTAAAAATTATTCTAGGTAAATATGTACCTATATATTTTTGGGATTTGTTTTGTCATTTTATTTTAACTTATAGAGGTATGTTAACAGTACCTATCAATTAGTCTAATTTATAAAATATTGACTCGTAAATTGCAAATCAACAGGTAAATAAAGACTGGTAGATTTGAGATTCTTAGCTCTACCTGAAAAATTGCTATCATTCATAATTTGATATTGTTTTTGCAATAAGGAATCAACCCACATGTGTTGTTGTATACCAAAACCAACCTTATGTTAGTTATTCTAGGTTGGTTTTAGTTTGCAGAAGTGTGTGTGGATTGGTTCTATTTTGCAAATCGACATCCAATTATACATCATTGTGTCATTTCTTGGTACATGATTGACGCAGTGCAGAACAGTGCGCACGATAGACACAGGTTCCGATTGATCTGTAGAATAAAGTTAAAGTTTATTATTTGCATAATTGTTGACCGTCATGACGAAAGGTCTTGGCCGTGCGATGCGCGCAACTCGTTAGGTGTGAATCGTACTTCAAAACGCTTCCACACGGTAGCACCAACTGCCAACAGAACAAATAACACCAGACATCTAAATATATATAACTCAAAGGTGACTGACTGACTGATGACTGACTGACATAGTGATCTATCAACACACAGCCCAAACCACTGGACGGATCGGGCTGAAATTTCGCATGCATGTAGATTTTAAGACGTAGGCATCCGCTAAGAAAGGATTTTGTTTAATTCTACCCCCAAGGGGATAAAATAGGGATGAAAGTTTGTATAAAACTTTGTCAGTTAAATTCCACGCGGACGAAGTCGCGGGCACAGCTAGTGAAGAAATAAGCAGTATATGCAGTATATGACAAAGAAAGAGGCAGTTGTCCTGTGTTTAATTTACTCTTGCTGGTGGTTAAGCAGTTGATCTGACTATGTAGGTTGCCTTAAGACTGGCAAACATGCGCATATTGATTATTAAATGATACAAAGCAAACAAGTACTTAACATCCTTTTCTTTGTGCTGTAAGTATGTGCTTATGTAGGTCCATACTGACAGGTCAACACATATTTGGATGTAGTTTTGCAAAATGGAACTAACCCACATAAACTTCTGCAAACTAAAACCAACCTAGAACTACTAACACAAGGTTGGTTTTGGTCTACAGCAGTGCATGTGGGTTGATTCCATTTTGAAAAACTATATCCACTTTTACTGTAACAAACCTGGCTGTATATTGTTCACAGGGTCAGGAAAAACTTTTATTGCGGTCAGGCTTATCAAAAGGTTTAGGGAGGCCTTGCGTAAGCCCTGGGGACAAGGGGGAAAACGCACTTTCTTCCTTGTGAACAACATACCACTTGTTAACCAACAGGTAAGTAGCTTATACTACACTAAGTATTTATCGGATAATTATCTATACAAATAAATAAAATTGGAGTGTCTGCTTGTAATATCGAAATAACACCTTTTCACTAAATGAATATGAAAGTACAAACGACACCTATAACTAAAACGCGATTTATAATTTATTTGTCTGTCTGTCTGTGTGTTTGTTCCGGGTAATCAACGAAACGGCTGGACCGATTTTGACGGGACTTTCACTGGCAGATAGCTGATGTTTTAAGGAGTAACTTAGACCACTTTTATTTTAGAAAAACAAAATTTTAAAAAATGGGTCTTTTCGCACGGGCTTAGATCGCGGGAGCGGGCTTTTTTGTTCAGTTAAATTCCACGTGGACGAAGTCGCGGACTCAGCTAGCTAAAAATAAGGCTACCAGATTAACACTGTTGCATCGTGATGGAAAATATCGTGAAGAAACCCGCGCTTCTTTCGTAGACGTCAATAGCCTAGAGGTTAGATGGGCCGCACTCGTAGCTGAAAGGTTCTGGGTTCGATCCCCATCTTGGCCATTAAACTATTGACGTGAGCCCACTCCTGACACAAGCATTAGCTTAGCTGGAGGGGCTAACGGGATTACTAGTGACGTGATAAACTCACATCGCTAGTACCTAATGTATTTTTTTATAAAAAGTGTAAAATTACCAAATCCCCCCTACGCACAGTGGACGGAAAAACAAGGTTCCATTTCATAGGATTTTTTAAAATAAAATAATTTATTTGATAGTTTCAAATATACAGTATTGTCGAGTACATTAAAACATTGAATAAATTTGTAGTTACCGGTTTTTTTTGAGCCTATATCATAAAAGAATGACTTTATATATTTCAAATGTATGAAAATGGAATTAGTTTTCCTCATAACTTTTTTCTGTCTTGGATTGTAAAGCTGAAACTTTTAGGTATTGTTGCGGAGCCTATAAAAAAGCTGCATGACCTTTGACCTTGACCCCGAACTTCCCCGTTCAAACGATGTGAATGAATTAAAAGTGCATATTTGGACGATGTTTTAACACGCGGTAATGTACCTCAAAAATAAGTTTTTTTATTGTTTTTACCTTTTATTGATCCCTGATAGACAACAAACCTATATGACTATCGACCTTGACGAAAAGCGTTAAGTTCATAACGTATGAATAAATTAATCATTTAATTTACACAACAAATAATGCGATATGAGTTGTGTTGTGTTGTATGAGTATGAAATCATTGATTCAGGAGAAGAACCAAACACAATTAAATTAGTCAATGTCACAGTCAGACAGGTTGCCTATGCCTATTCGTTTCGTTGAATTCAGACAGGCTCTAAGCATCGATGCATCCTCTGGATGTTTAATTAAATGCTTCAGTAATTCTGCAAAGTCCCTTAAATTTTCATTTTCACCAGCTTTCATTACAAGAGCATAAGCTAGTGTTTCAAAATCATTTTTAGCTAGAAGATCTTTAGTTCGTCTTCTTTTTTGAAGTGGACTTATGTCAGCAAATTCTTTCCAGGTAGTTATTGTAGTGGTTGACGTCGACACAGTCACAGTACGGGGCACAGCGAACTCTGTTGATCAACAAACTCGACGCTTGATCACCTTAAGGTCGCATTTTGTATGCAGTGACCAGCAGCCGCATGAGACTAGCATGGTCATAAAACAATTAAAACAAATGGCTTTCTAAAAAAAGTGCTTTTGTCTCATTGGACGACAACATAATGGGCGAGGCAACTTATGATTACTGCCTGCAAGCGAAAAGTGTTAAAAATTTATCAAGCGTCAACTTTGTTGATGGTACTAGGTGCTGTTACTGTAGAAACACTTGTTGAGGCATCTTCATAATATGTCATCTCAATACACGATGGATCTTTGTTCTAAATTGATCAATGTTTACTTGGAGAAAGTCTGGCCATTTAACTTCTGAGTCTATCCAATTCACAAACTTTAAAAAATATATATCTGTTGTATAATGAGCTGATTTCCATTTTCGCTTAAGGTTACATGTATATGTAGCACAAAATGATTTAAGCTACTTGTCTGTATTTTCCTCTTCAGATAGAGAAATGTTCACGGAATTAACACTTTTTGTTACAACAAGTCCTCATGAAAATAATTTTGCTTCATGAATACAAATATATCGAGATTTGACGTAATTCCCTCCATACTGAGCAACTCAAACAACAAATTAGCGCGAGTAGAACGTTAGGGTACGAATCAGTAAGGATAAGTGAAATTAAGTAAATGTGCTCTCAGTATTTATTCTGCTTTCATTTAGAATAGAACTCTAATCCATTTCTGGAAATGATTGTCTAACCTTAAGTGCACTAAGTAAGTACCTACGTATGTTCCCACTATTTGACAAACAAGGAATCTAATCACCCTAAGTAGCAAAATCAGAACTCTACTATTGACTATTGTAAATGACGCAGTCTAATTTGACAAATATATAGGTGCGTAATTAAGGAATTCTTAGTAACTAAATACAATGTTGCGACTATAACAACCATTTATAAATGACCAAATCATCAATAGTACATTGTTACATGAGTGGTGAAAGTTACTTATTTTGTCCCGAGACGGGGTTTGGCGCCCGAGCGTAGCGAGGCCGCTAATAGTTCGAGGGACAAAATAAGTCTTTCACCCGAGGTAAACACTGTGCTTTTCATTACGAATACAATGAAAATAAAAATAAAAACAGGAATTGGCTAAAGAAATAATACAAGGAAGTATAAACAATACTCTACAACTCGAAAAAAAAAATCGGATTGCCGCCTATTTTGTTTTTTTTTTCGTTGGCCGGCCAACTTCATCATTTAGCCATTATTTTTCATTTTCATCTTTAAATATTTTGCCCAAATCTATGTTATTTTAAAGAAATTGTTGAAACTAAATTATAATTAAGTCATTTAAAAAAAAAATATTCTTGAATTAATACTTAACTTTATGTTATTTCAATTTTACATCGTGCTGTTATTGAGTGACTGTAGAAAAAGTTTGAACATGGTTCCATAGAAATGTGAAAATGGAACTAGTTTTTTTTTATATAATTTGACAGCTGTCAGTTGAAAGCGAAACTCCCGGGCCTGAAAAGTATTACTTTCAACCCGCTTCTCAGGCAACTTCAGACCTACTTTCAGAGTATGAGTAATGAAAAATATATTTTTTTCATTAATTATGAATAAGTACGCTTTTCGTCAAGATCGATAGTCATATAGGTTTGTTGTCTATCAGGGATCAATAAAGGGTAAGAAAATAAACAAAAACTTATTTTTGAGGTACATTACCGCGTGTTAAAACATCGTCCAAATATGCATTTTTAATTCATTCATATCTTTTGAACGGGGAAGTTCGGGGTCAAGTTCAAAGGTCAGGTGGCTTTTTTATAGGCTCGGCAACAATACCTAAAATTTTCAGCTTTACAATCCAAGACAGGAAAAAGTTATGAGGAAAACTAATTCCATTTTCATACATTTGAAATATATAAAGTCATTATTTAATGGTATAGAATCGAAAAATAAACCGGTAACTACTAATTTATTCAATGGTTTAATGTCCTCGACAATACTGTATACTTGAAACTATGAAATAAAATATTTTTCATTACTCATACTCTGAAAGTAGGTCTGAAGTTGCCTGAGAAGCGGGTTGAAAGTAATACTTTTCAGGCCCGGGAGTTTCGCTTTCAACTGACAGCTGTCAAATTATAAAAAAAAAAATTGTTCCATTTTCACATTTCTATGGAACCATGCTCAAACTTTTTCTACAGTCACTCAATTACAGCACGATGTAAAATTGAAATAACATAAAGTTAAGAATTAATTCAAGAATATATTTTTTAAAATGATTTAATTATAATTTAGTTTCAACAATTTCTTTAAAATAACATAGATTTGGGATTAAAGATGAAAATGAAAAATAATGGCTAAATAATGAAGTTGGCCGGCCAACGAAAAAAAAAAACAAAATAGGCGGCAAGCCGATTTTTTTTTTTTCGAGTTGTAGAGTATTGTTTATACTTCCTTGTATTATTTCTTTAGCCAATTCCTGTTTTTATTTTTATTTTCCTTGTATTCGTAATGAAAAGCACAGTGTTTACCTCGGGTGAAAGGCTTATTTTGTCCCTCGAACTATTAGCGCCCTCGCTACGCTCGGGCGCCAAACCCCGTCTCGGGACAAAATAAGTAACTTTCACCACTCATGTAACAATGTACTATTATTTTTCAAAATTCCTATGAAAGGGAACCTTGTTTTTCCGTTCACTGTGCTACGTCGAGGGGAAAGGTGCTTGGTATGATGTCAATAGGGTCGCCCCGTAACCAAACCAACATCGGCGAAATGTGACAGCACACCTCTGACTACTCCTTCGCAGAATATAGTCGGTGTGATGGTGTATTGTTTAACATAAACACACCGTGGCTTTATGATTTTGTAGGGAGTTTGGCTATGGACACATTATTAATACCTAGATATTCTCATTCATTTCTATATCTATTAATTTATTTAATAACTAAAATTGAAAATTTATAAAACCCCCGATTTGACGACTTTTTAAACTACAAAAGAGCTGATAATATTCAAACGGCTGAACCGATTTTCATGAAACATAGCTAAGAACACTCTCGGTCAGAATACCCATTAAAAAAAAACAAAATTGAAATCGGTTCATTCGCTTGGGCGCTACGATGCCACAGACAGACACACAGATACACAAATACACATGTTAAACTTATAACACCCCTCTTTTTGTCGGGGGTTAAAAATAGATTAGCGTTTAATGTCGTCTTTAGAGTTATGGGTCGTCTTTGCACGAGAGTGCTGGCATGTGTTCATTGAAACATTAGAAGAACTTGAGTAGGTGATTCTGAAATTGTATGAGCCATGGCTCATTGTTACAAACGGAAGCGATAATTTTGGTTTGAATGACTTAGTCATTGTTATGAAATATGATTTATGATAACATATCACATAAATAAGCAACTGGCGATAAAAAAAATGACATGTAAAAAGACTAGCCCGCTGAGTTTCTTGCCGGATCTTCTCAGTCGAGGTCGCGTTCCGATCCGGTTGTAGATATAAGGAAAAAAAATAATGTAAATTGACAATTTGTAAGTGCCCCCGTAGGCCTAAACAAAATAAATGATTTGAATTTGAATATCTACCTGAATGACACTAGGTAAGCTGACAACAAAAGGCCTGCTGTTTTTAGTATCTGTAATTTCTATTAATATTTCACTGGTTATATTTGTGATATAATCAAGACTAACTGCATAGGCATAACATTCAAATTGTAACGCAGTTGTTGAAGCGTGGTTATAATAGCTTACTTTACGTAGATCTTCTGTGAAAAGGTGGTAATACCCTTAGCTAGGCTCTATCACCATAATTCAGCTGTTTAATGAGTTAAATAAATAAAATAAATATCGCCGAACTGACAAACCAACTGTATGGTCCCAGATTAAGCAACGCTTGCACTATGGGTACCGTGTAATGGACTGAGGGCGATCCCAGTGACACCCAGACCTGGTCAAATTACGAAAAGGCCATTTTCAAAATTTGCCCCGGCGGGAATCAAACCCGCATCCACTATGTGCAGTGAGCCGAACGGCCAACGCTCGAACCACTACGCCAAGCGCTCGTCAAGTTATTGAACGAACTAATCTTTCTTTTAGAAAAAAGTGATTTTAGGCCTATGTCACGTCGTAGTGGCAGGGTACAGTGGCGAAGATGGAGTCGATTACTGGGACAAAGACAAATGGGATGCGGAATTGCAGAAGAATGAGGTAAGTAGTCTTCGATTAATTTAAAGGTACTTTTTTCTAGCAATGGACCTGAAGACGTTCGATTTAAAATAGATTTTTCTCTCGCGTGGCAATCATATTATTTTCTCCCTGATGTCAGCGATTAACAAGCCAAGTTTCATGTATGTTAATCTAGTGGTTAAATAAATTAATTTCGCCAGACGAACACACCAACTGTATGGTCCCAAACTAAGCAACGCTTGTACTATGGGTAGGGTACAATGGACTGGGGGCGATTCCAGCGACACCCAGACCAAGGCAAATTACGAAAAGGCCCTTTCCGAAATTTACTCTAGCGGGCATCGAACCCGCAACCACCATGTGCAGTGAGCCGAGCGGCAAAAAAACTAAGGTTAAATATTTGAACCATAATTTAAAATATTGTTACCACGGTTTCAACATCAAAAGTCCTGCGCACTGAAACGAACGATTTCATCCTATGTAGGTCAAAATCATAACTGCAACCTAACATGAGAAAAATAATTGATTTTGCCTGTAAGTACACGTTACGTTATTTTGATTTATACAAATTTCATGTTATCGGCGAATAATGCATTCTGCATCTCAACTCCACTGCTTTAAGGATTTATATCGTTATTTTATAAGACACTAGCGACCCGCCCCGGCTTCGCACGGGTATTTTTATCAGTGTTTCTCTGCGATTTATGCATGTGTTTATAATATAAACCTGCCTCTTGAATCAACTCTATCTATTAAAAAACTGCATCAAAATCCGTTGCGTAGTTATAAAGATCTAAGCATACATAGGGACAGATAGACATCGGGAAGCGACTTTGTTTTATACTATGTAGTGATACTCAGGTATCTACAAAACTTGATAGTTACCAAATTCATGAAGCAAGCGTAGTGTAGGACGCCCTCCGACCAGGTGGGATGACGATCTGCGAAAGACTGCAGGTAGATGCTGGATGCGGCAAGCTGAAGACAGGGCGCTATGGCGCTCATTGGAGGAGGCCTATGTCCAGCAGTGGACAAGCATAGGCTGATGATGATGATGAAATTCATGAAATTCATGAATATTCAAACGAGTAGCGAATTAAGATTAATTTTAAATGGATAAAATGTACCTGGTATCTGAGGCCCGTATTAAAAAATACCTATATCTATAATCGGAGAGTGATCTTGGAAATGTCACTCTTATGTCATACCATTACAAAAATACGTGTGAAAAGCGTACTCAACATTGCTCTCAGACTTGAGATCGATTTTTTAATACGGGCTTAAGTATTAACTAGTCTTGTATAAAAACCTGCATTGCATATTCCAAAGAGGTCACGGCTCATGTAGAAATTGAGGGTACACGACGTAAGGAGAAGGATGCATTATGTGTACATTTATAATTATTTTCAGGTAATAGTAATGACGAGTCAAATTCTAAGCGACATGCTCACCCACAAATACATAAATATCGAGGACATAAACCTGCTGATATTCGATGAGTGCCACCACGCCGTCGAGGACCATCCGATGCGGATCATCATGAAGCATTTTGAAGATTGTCCCGTTGACTATCAGCCCCGCGTATTAGGTAAGGAGTAAGCACCTTCCTAGCAAGCAAGCAGAGCTTCAAGATTGCAAATCAAGTACCATGTAATAGAATGAAAAGCCACTTCGTGTTACTTCGGACAGTTTTGGTCGTCGTCTAACCGTTAAGCCGTTGAATTAATTAAAAATAATAATAATCTGTTGTTGGTCACTTTTGCGGGAGATACGTGGCCCGAAACAGCAGTTTCGGGCCACGTATCTGTGGTCGGTCCAGACGGACCGGACGGTCTTGTGCTCATGACCGTATTTTGTGGAGTATTAAGGGAGAGGCCTTTGCTCGGAAGTGGGACACAAAAAAAGGTTACTAAAAAAAACTTGTAGAAGTCCACAGGGCGGCAATTTCGACCGTCAATAATTTATCGGACTACAGATTTTTTGTATGAAGATAAAATATAGTATTGTTGACCAATGGTTTTCCGATATAATGAAAATCTATGAAATTAGCAGATTTGGGGCCCCGCTGACTGTCACACAATATTCGGTTTAATATTTTGTCTTTCGTGCTGAAGCAGCTGCATAGGAACTTATGTAATTAATTACAGCGTACCGGGCTTCTTAATTCAAATTTAAACCTACACGATAAAATCAAAGTGGCATACGTTTTGAATGGACAAATACATTTAGATGCCCGTATTTCATAGAAATGGAAGCCTTGATTGGCTCATTTACTTACACTAAGGAAGATGCGCTGCCTAATTATTTGGGAACTGCATCTCGAAAATGTAGGAGGTTGCATTGTTTTGATCAGACGCAAATTCGAGATTTTTTATATAAATCTAGGATTGACTGCTACGTTGCTCAATGCGAACGTGTCACCGTCCAAAGTCGAGGCAACACTGCGCGAACTGGAGACAACATTTCATGCGTCTATCGCTACTGTCAACGAACTTGGAGAGGTATTGAAGTGAGTATAATGTTATCGTGTTCTTACAATAATCTTTAAGGGTCAAAAGGAAAACAATGCGTCATAATGCTTTACACATAAACAATATGAACGCATGAGTGTAAACGAAAATCAACCTTATTTGTTTTGCATACCTACATTGTAGTTTGAAATGACTCGTGAACCATATCGCATGGAGCGTGCTCGAGCAAGGGATTAAGTGTTAGGCACGACTCGTAGCTTACAAAACAATTCTAAAATTGCCCACCGAATGCTAGTATATTTAAGCAATCACCAGGGTCTCAGAATATTTGCAAAACAATTAGGGTACTTGGTGTCCTCTTCCTTCTAACTTATATCACTGAAACGAAATATTGGCACAATTTGAAAAAGGGAATTGAGTTCCACACAAATTAGTTTCGTGAACAAAATAACAGTCTATGTGGGTGCTTAGTTAGAATGAAAGAAACATTTATTCGACACATATCGCAAGACACATAACATAAACATAGGAAACATAAAAATATAAGCAGTACCGGATTAAGCGGATTAAGCGCGGGGCCCGTAGCAAATTATTACAAAGAACCCTTGATCTACTATGGGTTCTTAAGTAAGTATAAAGTGGTAAAAAAACAAATCAATATTCTATACGTTTATTTGCCATCTATAGGTTACAATTTTGTGGGCATTTAGTAAATTACTATAGGCGCTGTTAGGCTCTGGACAAGTACAAAAAGCCAGAGATGAGATTTTCTGAATAATTTTGATAAGAAACTAACATATGCGGGGCCCCCTTTCGCGCGGGGCCCGTAGCAATTGCTACTCTTGCTATATGGTTAATCCGTTAATCCTTGTATTCAGTGGAATACAAGGGTCTGGGCGAACTGTGCCGGAAGGTAATTGGCTCAGCATGTGCTGGAGAAGAACGAGACTCCCCCAGCGTAGTTCAAGTCCAATGCTTGCTCTAATCAAACTGACGATTCAAGAATTAAGTATAATCGTCTGACGTATTATATTTATTAATATTTACGTCAAACGCTTTAAAAATTAATATTCTGAAAACGGCATATAAATTATACCTATTGCATACATGCCATCATACGCCGGACCTGTTGTTAGAAAGAGATGAATTTACATTTATTTGCTACAGACTTAGTATCGTGCGCGCGTCCACCCAGCTTTGTGGTAGTGCGCTACTATTAATAAATCCATTTTAAGTCACCGGTCTTGAGTACGCTTTTGACGTCTAATTTTGTACTTGCATGACTTAAGAATGATATTCCCAAGATCGTTCTCAGATTTGAGATCGATTTATTAATACCAACGGGCCCATATGACTGGCAGGCAATTAATTAATTACCTTGCACTATTCATGTTACCAAAATAAGGGCGGCTAAACTCGTCTACAGGTAGGTAAAACCGTAAACGTTGCCGAATCCACCGTCGGACTTGCGCTTGGCACTAATATTAATCTTAATTATTTTGCTGGTTAAGCTTTGTACTGCAATTTGCGCTATTTTTAACTTCGGTTATGGGTAGCATATTTTTATTTTATTCCGGGCGCTATAAGGAATACCTCTGATATTATGGGGGTCAGTTTTATTAAAATCTAGCCACCCGCCCCGGCTTCGCACGGCTCTATAATTATCAGTGTTTCTCTACTTATTATGCATGTATTGTAAATACATATAAACCTTCCTCTTGAATCACTCTATCTATTAATAAAAACCACACTAAAATCCGTTGCGTAGTTTTAAAGATCCAAGCATACATAGGGACATAGAGACAGCGGGAAACAACTTTGTTTTATACTATGTAGTGATACCATATTATTTAATACAGTTTTGTAAATTCTTCTAATTTCAGCTATTCAACAAATCCCCAAGAGATGATGTTATATTATAGGACCTCGTCACTAACGGAGGTGGCGCAACAAGTCATAGTTAAATTGGTTAATCTGAAAGAACTCGTTAGGCCAGTGAAACTGCCGCAAGTATCTGGCAAACTCACCGTCAAATTGGAAAAATGGCAGCAAGACATATCGTCGGACCCCAAAAAGGTAAAGTGAAAACTCAACAGCCTAATTAAAATTATAGGAAATGGATTAACCTAGTGATTGCTGATTTTTGTATGAACCTTTTTTCATACAATGATAATACTAATCAGTTAAAAACTCTATGGTAGCTATCACCTACTCGGGTGGCGCGTGAATATTCCATGCATTTTTTTTTAAAGTCACAGAGATTTAAATTTTAGAAAGGTTGCGGTTTATCCTACTAATATTATAAATGTGAAAGTTTGTGAGTGTGGATGTATGTATGTATGTATGTATGTATGTATGTTTGTTACTCCTTCACGCAAAAACTACTGAACGGATTTGGATGAAATTTGGAACACATATAGTTTAAAACCGGGATTAACATATAGGATATTTTTTATCCCGATAATCCCGAAATTTTTGTCACGTTAAATACTACGCGGACGAAGTCCGTGGGCACAGCTAGTCTTCTTATAATAATGCAACCTATTCTACGAACCACTGATTTCGAACAAATTATGTTTCACTAGCGTAGTATTTAACGTAACAAAAATTTCGAGATTATCGGAATAAAAAGTATCCTATATGTTAATCCCGGTTATAAACTATCTGTGTTCCAAGTTTCATCCAAATCCATTCCGTAGTTTTTGCGTGAAGGAGACAAACATACATCCACACTCACAAACTTTCACATTTATAATATTAGTAGGATTAAATAAATAATAATAATAATAAATATCGCGAGACGAGCACACCAACTGCATGGTCCCAAACTAAGAAGCAACGCTTGTACTTTGGGTACCGTACAATGGATTGGTGGCGATCCCAGTGACACCCAGACCTGGGCAAATTACGAAAAGGTCATTACCGAAATTTTCCCCGGCGGAAATCGAACCCGCAACCACCATGTGCAGTGAGCCGAGCGGCCTACGCTCGAACCACTGCGCCAGGCGGTCGTCAATATTGCGTTAGTTCACATTACACCCGAGGACCCGAACACCGGTGCTTAATCGTATCTTTTGTATGTAACAGATCGTGAAAATGGTGATGAACATGATTGCTTCAATGATCAAGTTTATAGAGGATCTCGGTGTCTACGGCGGTGCGATTGGCATACTCGCTTACATGATACTCTTAGAGCGTTTAAAAAGAAAAACATCTACGAAAGAAGAAGAGAAGCTTTATAATATGGCTATAACACATTGTACTCAGTAAGTTTCTTCAATACATAGAATTACTTTTAAATTGACCTTCATACTAATAGCTTTAAACATCAGTGATAGCCGATTGGTTACGCACGCGTCTTGCGGGTCCCAGGTCCTGGGTTCAAACACAGGCGCGCACCTCTGGGTTTTTCGAAAATAATGTGCGAATAAAAATTTCTATATGATTATCACTTGCTTACGGTGAAGGAAAACATCGTGAGGAAACCTGCAGGTCTTAGAAAACCTAACCAACTTTCGAAAAATATTTGCAATCCGCCATCTCGCACTGGGCCAGCGTGGTGGATTACGACCTGAATCCCCCTCGTAGTGAGGGGAGGTCCGTGCCCAGGTTTGAGACGTCAAAAAGTGCTAAATTATAATTTACTAGCTGTGCCCACCGACTTCGTCCGCGTAGTATTTAACGTAACAAAAATTTCGGGATTATCGGGATAAAAAGTATCCTATATGTTAATCCCGGTTATAAACTATATGTGTTCCAAATTTCATCCAAATCCATTCAGTAGTTTTTGCGTGAAGGAGTAACAAACATACATACATACATACATCCACACTCACAAACTTTCACATTTATAATATTAGTAGGATTATTATTGTTCATACTAAATGGCGTTCCAAATGGTGTTGTCTAACTATCGATAGTTGATTTATCGACCTTGAAAACTAGACACAGTATCGATAGGGCTATCGATAATACTAATACCATTTATGACGAGCAATAGTGTCGATACACTAGTTCCAAAACAAGCCGCCTAAACATCTGTAAAACTCACTGTTAAGCTGGTTTTAACGTGCCGTGGGTTAGGTATTTTTATGGTTCTGGTATAGCAATTACATTAAATACCTACACTTTTCAGTGCGCGAGCAATCCTCTTGCGATCGATGGAAAACCAGAGAGGGTACGATAGAATAGTTAAACATTCGTCTGAGAAAGTTTTACTATTGTTGAACACATTGAAAGAATACAGTCCAGCAGTTCTGGAAGAACAAGCAGGTACCATTTTGTGATTCATATATTTAACCAGTTCGTAAGTCAATGAATTTTTATATTTTACTATATAAATAAATATAAATATCGCCAGACTGACACACCAACTGTATGGTCCCAAGCAACGCTTGTACTATGTATAATTGATTGACTCAGGCGTTACAATAATTGAGAAGGACCGCTTGGCGCAGTGGTTCGAGCGTAGGCCGCTCGGCTCACTGCACATGGTGGTTGCGGGTTCGATTCCCGCCGGGCACATTTCGGAAATGGCCTTTTCGTAATTTGTCCCGGTCTGGGTGTCACTGGGATCGCCCCCATTCCATTGTACGGTACCCATAGTACAAGCGTTGCTAAGTTTGGGACCATGGTTGGTGTCAGTCTGGCGATATTTATTTATTTATTTATATCGTATAAGATGCTATTCTCGCTTGCGAACCAAAAATAAGAGTAATTTTTCTGTTCGTAATTCGTAATTATTTTTGATGGATGTGCGTTCCTGCTCTTGTTAATTTGTTTTTTTTCTTTTTTTTTGCAGTCCTGTTGAGAGTGAACCGTTCAAGAAAACCTTTGTCAGCGATAATATTCGCGCAGCAACGGTTTACTGCGAAGGTTATTTTCAACCTTCTAAAGGATGTGAAAGCGGCCAACCCTAGGGAGTTTGGTTTCCTCCAACATGACTTCGTCGTAGGATTCAATGTGAATCCCACTAAAAACACCAGAGAGGACTATTACCATAAAAAGGCCAGCCAATATGCGCTGTTAAAATTTAAAAACAGGTAACACTACAGTACGATGCGCTTTGAAAATCTTCGGATGGCGTCAATACCGAGTGCAGAGGTTCTCAAATTTATTTCATCTACCGCCCACTTTTAGAATTAGTGATAGTCTAGCGTCCTCTAAAATGTTTAATATTACCACTTTAAAAAATATAATCGTAATGACTACTTTGTTAAATTTAGTTAATACAATGTTAATAGTTAATACAAAAATAAGAACGTAATACTCAATGGGAACTACTTTTGCAAAATGGAACCAACCCACATGCACTACTGTAGACCAAAACCAACCTTGTGTTAGTCGTTCTAGGTTGGTTTCAGTTTGCAGAAGTAGGTCCTTATGTTGTGTTGATAGGTAGTTTTTGATTTTAGTTTTTTTTTATTCTCTAATTAAAATATTAGGATAACAGAAATCAGGCATCGCCTCCCTAAACTGCTTCAATACCTCCAAGTTTCTGTGCCCTTTACCGCCCACACCCCTGAACGCCTCTAGTGCCCACAATGGGGCGTTATCGCCCACTTTGAGAACGACTGGCCTAGTTGTCAGAGACCGTCTTGGTAACCGAGAGGTTCCGTTTTAATTTCCAACCTGGACATTCAACTATTGACCTGAACTCACTTCTAGTATGTAACTTAGTTACATGGGCTAACGTTAATACTAGTAACGTGATAACTGGACCACAGTCTAGTAAATTGTACAGTCGTCCAACAAAAGCCTAAGTACCTAACAATCATTATCAACATAATTGGGAGACATTGACTATCTGAATGATGTACTAGACTGTGACCTCACATAGATTGTAACCCTCATAAAAAATAATACGAAAATGTTGATGTTGTATGATGTATTAACCTTCTTCGCTTGGGACAGTCAGTCGCTTTGAATTTGTCCCCATTTTGGTATGGACGAAATACGTATGTTATTTATATAACGCTAAGGTCTAAATTCAAATGAATAATTATTTTTTTTTGTAAATATATCTCTGAGAATGTATTTTTTTCTGCTAATAAATACCAAAACGAATGCTGCAATTTAAATGTGATTTTTTTTTGCCAGCGATCTCAACTGCTTAATATCGACGAGTGTTATTGAAGAAGGGGTAGATATACCGCAGTGTTTGCTCGTGCTTCGGTACGACCCGCCCATGGAATATAGATCGTACATACAGAGTAAAGGTAAGGCCTCCCCAATGACCTTTCCAACTCTCACTCCTCGCACGCAACTATAATAGGTACATCAGAGAGAGTGATACTTCCCGGCCGAGCCAGCCCGTGCAGCTCATAAGCTGCTGTCAATTTGCTAGAGCTTGCCTCTACCACCGCCAGCCGGGGCGGTCAGTTACTGAAATAATAAAACAATACGTACATTGACGAACGCTTGGCGCAGAGGCTCGAGCGTAGGCCGCTCGGCTCACTACACCGGGTTTGCGGGTTCGATTCTGGTCTGGGTAAATTTCGGAAATGGCCTTTTCGTCATCTGTCCTGGTCTCGTTTATTGTACGGTACCCATAGTATAAAATAGCAGTGATAGCCGATTGGTTAAGCACGCGTCTTGCGGGCTACCAGGTCTCGGGTTCAAACCCCGGCTCGAACCTCTGGATTTTTCTAAATCTATATGCGAATCATAATTTCTATATGATTATCACTTGCTTACGGTGAAGGAAAACATCGTGATGAAACCTGCATGTCTTAGAAGATTTAACCAATTTTCGAAAGACATGTGAAATCCACCAACCCGCACTGGGCCAGCGTGGTGGATTATGGCCTGAATCCCCCTCGTGTTGAGGGGAGGCCCGTGCCCAGGAGTGGGACGTCAAAAGGGCTAAAATTATTATTAAATTATACCCATAGTATAAGCGTTGCTTAGTTTGGGACCATACAGTTGGTGTGTTCGTCTGGCGATATTTATTGTTTATTATTTTAGGGCGTGCTAGGAGCAACGAATCTAGCTACGTGATGCTAATAGCTGATAAAGATAAAAAAAGCTTCACAAAGAAATACGAAGAGTTTCAGCGCACAGAACATATTATACAAAGGGTAAGATACAAGTACGATTGGTCATAGATTTGCAAAAAGGAACCAACCCACACTTACTTCTGCAGACTAAAATCAATCCCAATTGAATTGGCTGTAGGTTGGTTTCAGTTTGCAGAAGTTTGGGTGGTGGGATCCATTCTGCATATCTATATCTAACTTACCTCGAGCGCATCCCAGCGCAGCGCTCTGGACAGGATAATAGATGTTTCACATTAAAGATATGTTACATGCTTCATGTACACTTGCCACAGATATTGGTTGGTTCCACGGATTCCCGCAATATGCCCGAACTGGAAGACATTAAAAAGGAACTCTATGACGACGACGATGTACCTCCCTTCATAACACCAACCGGAGGTAATAGATGGGTTTAGAAGCAATTATTTTGGCAAGATGAATTCAAAGTAATTGCCTGACATTGACTTAGTCACTCACCAACCAAATAAGTTACATTACTCAATATACAGGTTGAAACAGAAAGGGTATACTTTTTTTTCAAAACTTAACTTTGTAATTCTAAAGCTATCAACTTTGGAGCTAACTTGAAAAACAAAAGGTGTTATAGGGATACAGCTGTTGACTGATTTCATAAGTCTACAAAACCACAAAAAACAGTACACCATTATCCCACAAAGCTGATAGAAATAGTATACCCTTTCTGTTTCAACCTGTATACATTCAATGACGACCTCTTGACGCAGTGGTTCAAGCGTAGGCCGCTCGGCTCACTGCATATGATGTTTGCGTGTTCGATTCACGCTGGGGTAAATTTCGGAATTGGCCTTTTCGTAATTTGCCCTGGGCTGGGTGTCACTGGGATCGCCCCCAGTCCATTGTACGGTATCCATAGTGACTATAGTACAAGTGTTGCTTAGTTTGGGACCATACAGTTGGTTTAATCGTCTGGCGATATTTATTATATTAAATATAATAAATAAATAAATAATAAATAAATTTATAAAATTAATAATATTAATTAATATTTATTATTATTAATTAATTAATTTAATAAATTTTATTATTATTATTAATCATCATGGTGCTAATGCTTTGTCCGTCAGAGACGACGCTCTTCGAAGCTAAAGCTAGCCGATTATCTCTTTCTAAAGCCGCTGTGTAATATTTATTGTTGGGTACTGTACCCAAACGTTGATTCGTGTGGTTTCATCTCTGACCAGTAATTCATAGACGCTGCATAGCCGGGCGCCCCCGCTCCCTTAACAGATTGCCATTGCATATGTATGACTGCATCCGATATTTTCATAGGTCCATTCATTGCTCGACTTTGAACGGACCAATCAAAATTCGCCGTCTTGCCCGATACCGCGCCAACTTTTGACGATTGCACTTTCATAATGGTGGACGTAAGCGGTGTCTTGTCTTATTGTTCTGTGGGTTTCATATACATATATTTATTTAATTGATAGACTCAGGCGTTACTTTGCGGAAATCCATTGTAAAACAATTTAGAAGAAGGACCCACCACTCACCCTTGGACTGTCAACCTCCAAACTTATAAATCAAATAGGTTCCGCGAAAAATTGCACATTATTAGGATCCCTGACACTCAGGACTGACAGGCTCAACCGATGGAGTTAGGTTTTGTTAACCTCTTCCATTATCGATCAACCTATCTAAATATATATAACTCAAAGGTGACTGACTGATTGACTGACTGACTGACTGAGATAGTGATCTATCAACGCACAGCCCAAACCACTGGACGGATCGGGCTGAAATTTGGCATGCAGGTAGATGTTATGACGTAGGCATCCGCTAAGAAAGGATTTTGTAATCCCTTTCGGGGTAGAATATTAAAATAGGGGATGAAAGTTTGTATGAAACTTTGTCAATTAAATTCCACGCGGACGAAGTCGCGGGCACAGCTAGTTTGATTTATAATTTTTGAAGTTGACAGGCCAAGGGTGAGTGGTGGGTCCTTCTTCAATTTTTATTTTTAAATATATTTATTTGTTTCGCGATATTTATTTATTTGTTTAATCTTCACAGGTCGTCTGACCTCAGTGTCGGCCATAAGCCTGTTAAACCGCTACTGCTCGATGTTGCCCCATGATCAGTTCACAGTTATAACTCCTATGTGGATACAGCAAACCGTTAATGATCTGAAAAGGAATAGGACCGGCCTCCGTCAAGTCATCATTATCATGCCCATTGCATGTCCGATCAAAGAAGAGATACAGGTACTGTTCTTAGTCTACTATATAGAACTTAAATACAATGCACAGCCTAATCCGGTGAGTCTAGTTAGAAGCATGTGTGGCGACCTCACATCCACGTCGCCGACAGAAACGGACAGATGGCGCTAAATGCAGCGCCTCAATATTATGTACGGATTCTTCATAGAAAAACTGAATCACGATGTTAAGGCTCGCAAGCATTGTGACTATATATAAAAGACCCCGAGAATAACCGTTGGGGCATAGCGGCCGCCCCGCCAGGCATAACCCGCCTGGCTGGAAGATCTTCCCTTTTCCGCTAAACATGAAATTTTGCACAGGGATTTTCCTTGTACATCACGGTGACACAGAATAGATATACTGCAGTTATTTACGTCGCACAACTTAGTAAATCTAAAGCACCTTTGCGGGAAAGATGAACTAAATGTGTGGTAGGGATACACACAGGTAATCAAAGATTCCATAAGTCTAAAACCCCCGTATTTCTTCTGCTTTTCTCCAAAGCCGCTTTTTGTTGAGCTCAAGCCGCAACTAAGAAGCGCCACCGAGAAACTCAGCGGACTTGTAATCTCTAAATACCTAATATAAAACAAAGTCGCTATTTGCGTCTGTTTGTCCGCTTAGTTCTTCTAAACTACGCAACGGATTTTGATGTGGTTCGCTATGATTTAGATCATTTCTTCCGGAAGGTTTATATGTATACTGCATTCTAATTAAATTTATAAGTAAAGAAAAGCCGTGCGAAGCCGAGGCTGGTCAGTTATTAAAAACAACCCGGAATATTGCTATTTTTAATTAACAAGGAATGTTTATCATGAGTTATATTAAATATTTGTTAATCGTTAATCGGTTTTTTAGGGCATACCTCAGAACAATTTGAAATCGGCGAAGCGGTCCGCTGCGTTGAACACCTGCATCCGACTGTATGAAGAAGGGGAACTGGATTATGATACGTTACTCCCGAAACGTTACACGTGAGTATTAATTATACTATAGTTATTAGTTGATAAAAACAAACTGCATTTACTATCAGAAACCACCACTATTATATTCAAGAAGTTTAAAAATGTTTGCATTTGTAGGTACTTGAGATATTAACTATTTATTTTTAAATTGAGTTGGTTCTTAGTAAATGTGTTCAAAATTAATGATCCTTGCTATTATTATAAATGCGAAAGTAACTGTATGTATGTCTGTCGCGCTTTCACGCCAAAACTACTGAACTGATTTAAATGCAATTTGGTACACAGATAGTCTAGAGCTTTAGAGCCTGAGAAAGGACATTTTAATGCGATAAATAGGTTGTAAGGGGTTGAAAGGGAGTGATGAAAAGTTGTATGGAAGTATCGTCATTTCTAGAAGCTTGAAACTATTTAGGCTGTTGATTCGATATACAGGTTAAAACAGAAAGGGTATCCTTTTTTTTTTCAAAACTTAACTTTGTAATTCTCCAACTATCAGCTTTTGACGTAACTTGAAAAACAAATGGTGTTATAGGAATACAGCTGTTGACAGATTTCACAAGTCTACAAAACCTATATTACTTCAATTGTCCCAGAAAGCCGATAGTTTTAGATTTACAATGTAAAAAAACAGTATGATTTTTTTGTTTCACCTAGTAAATAAATGTGACATTCAAAGTTTGTAAAAGTTTTACCCTCAATTGTGTAAAATAAGAATAGGGAATAGGGATAAAAATTTGTATGGTAATATAGCTCTTTGCAGTGAACACTGCAAATAATGCTACCCAAAGACACTATTCCACGCGAACAAAGTCGCGGGCACCGCTAGTATGCTATATAAGTATTACATCGGACTTTTGAGACACCCTAATAGACATTCCATACATTCTTGATCGAGCCATTAAAATCTTTGATCGTATAGGAGTGTAGACTACGATGATTCTGACGTGAAGGGATGTTTCCCGAACTGGCCGTCGGAGGACGCCGCGGACGACGGCGACGACGTGCCCAAGCCCGGCACTAAGAAGCGGATGCGGAAGCATAAGATACAGGTGGGTAGCATACACACACCAATACCACAGGACACCGCTTACGTCCATTATAATAATATAATTTTAGCGCTTTTGACGTCCCACTCCTGATGAGAGCCTCCCCTCAACACGTGGGGGATTCAATGAATAAATGTATAAAATGTATATCGCCAGACAAACACACCAACTGTATGGTCCCAAACTAAGCAACGCTTGTACTATGGGTACCGTACAATGGACTGGGGGCGATCCTAGTGACACCCAGACCAGGGCAAATTACGAAAAGGCCATTTCCGAAATTTTCTCCGGCGGGAATCGAACCCGCAACCACCATGTGTAGTGAGCCGAGCGGCCTACGCTCGAACCACTGCGCCAAGCGGTCGTCAAATCCATGGCCATAATCCACCATGCTGGCCTAGTGCGGGTTGGCGAATTTCACATGTCTCCCGAAAATTGCTTCAATCTTCTAAGATGTCCAGGTTTCCTCACGATGTTTTTCTTCATCGTAAGCAAGTGATACTCACAAAATAGTACATTGTTACACAAGGGGTGAAAGTGACAAAATAAGTCTTTCACCCGAGGAAAACACTGTGCTTTTCATTACGAATACAAGGTAAGTAAAAATAAAAACAGAAATTAGCTAAATAATACAAGGAAGTATGAACAATACTCTACAACTCGAAACAAATGAAGATCAGATTGCCGCCTATTTTGCCGTCCATTGTACGGTACCCATAAAGCGTCGCTTAGAGCTCGTTTTTGGGTTTAGGCTGTAACAAGTAACCATCATATTTTTAACCGACTTGACCAACCGACCGACCGGAAGTGGAACTGGAAGTGGAAGCGGAAGTGAAAGTGGAAGTGGCAGTGGAAGTTGAAGTTGAAGTTGAAGTGGAAGTAGAAGTATAAGTAGAAATTTAATATGCTCGGATTGCCGCCTATTTAGTTTTTAGTCAAAATAGAACTAGTTTATTTTTTATAATTTGACAGCTGTCAGTTGAAAGCGATTCTCCCGGGGCGGAAAAGTATTTCTTTCAACCCGCTCCTCAGGCAACTTCAGACCTACTTTTCGAGTATGAGTAATGAAAAAATAATGATCCGCACATAGATTTCGAAAAGTCCAGAGGTGCGAGTCGTGGTTTGAACCCAAGACCTGGTGCCCGCAAGACGCGCGCTTAACCAATCGGCTATCACGGCTTTCGTCCATTATTGTTCAGTAATTCAGTAATCGAATTACAGCGAAATAATTTTCAAAATAATGTTCAATAATATAAACAACATAAACACGCCAAAATATAGTTTACGAATCCGATTCTTAAATCGATTAGAGTGTTTTTAAATCGACAATAACCACCATCGACGACCGCTTGGCTCAGTGGTTCGAGCGTAGGCCGCTCGGCTCGCTGCACATGGTGGTTGCGGGTTCGATTCCCGCCGGGGTAAATTTCGGAAATGGCCTCTACGTAATTTGCCCAGGTCACTGGGATCGCCCCAAGTGCATTGTACGGTGCCCATAGTACAAGCTTTGCTTAGTTTGGGACCGTACAGTTGGTGTGTCTGTCTGACGATATTTATGGATTGTTACTATTTTCAAAAGGTTATTTTGACATTACCAACCTCATTTGTTACAGTTTCCCTCTTGTCTCGATCACGTGGAAGACATGGACGTGTACTATCTCCACGTGATAAAGTTGACGACAGCGTTTGAACAACCCAAGGAGCCTCGCGAGAGGGCGCTGTATGATTTGTTGCAGTTGGACGAAGGTTTTGGCTTTCTAACACAAAAACCGCTGCCAAATGTATGCGACTTCCCAATGTTCATGACTGTAGGGGAAGTGATGACGACCATAGAAGTCAATTCTGCCATTATAAAACTCGGCCCGAAGCTGTTGAAGGTGGTAAAAGAGTGAGTTTCCTAATATTTAATTAAATATTAAAAAAAAATTACCGACTTCAAAAAGCCCCGATGCACTATAAAGCTAGAAATAACTAATAACGAATTTCTTTCATTTAGAGTGGATGCCACTATTTTAACACTAACTACGTTAGGACTTCTTAGGTACCTACGCCTACCCTTACTTATTTGAATTGGCACCGACTCCAAATTAAGGATTTTTTCAAATCGGTTTATAAATGACGGAGGTCTCAGGTATCAAACATAAAAAAAAAACAACCGAATTGATAAATAACCTCCTTTTTGAATTCGGTTGAAAATAAATGTTACATTCTTTTTTTCAAGTTCGTGAATTTCGTTTTCTAATGGGACTTTCGTGTATATCAGGATCTGGTTCTTTATTTGAAGACATGTTCATCTATGGTTAGGTGCAATTCGAAAATCTGTACATAATGAATTGTTTTCAGATTCCACTATTTCATATTCGACGAAGTACTGGCTGTTGCGAAAAAGTTTTTAGTATTCGAAGGGAAAGTGAATTGCCTGTATGTTGTGCCTATTAAAAACGATTTGAACGGGTGCAATATCGATTGGAACCTTATGACGACGCATCAAGATATAGAACCAGTTGGACCGCCGTCTTACGAGGTACTTAATGAGCGAGAAAAATAATATTCAATCGCTTCACTTTCGTGTATCGTATGTTTATTCCTTGCGGATGAATTTGAAATAATAGGGATGTGGACTACTAATATTTATTATTGTAGAATGGATCCAACCCAAACATACTTTGGTGAACTGAAAACAACCTCCAGCCACTAACACTAGGGTTGGTTTTGGTCTGCAGCAGTAAGTATGGCTTGGCTCCATTCTACAAAAATATATCCAATTATAGAAAGATTGTCTTCCCATAAGTTTACATTGTAGTATAAAATATGTACTAATTCTATGTTGAATTAGATATACCTTAAAACTAGATATTTGACAAAAATATAAAATGTAGCAAAATTAGATTTTTTACGAACCTCGATATCGAAGGAGGGGATATTTTAAATCTAAATTTACGTAATTCATTCGGACAGCCTTTTATGATAATTGACAAAACTAGCTAGCCAAATATATAATTGCGTTATTGAAATGGCTACGGAACCCTACATTGTGCGTGGTACGACACGCATTGGCCAGTATTTTTAAATTTAAATTATATGTTATTACGTTTGTGTTTAGGAAAGAACATCGCTGAACGTGACACAGGACAACTATAAGTATTGCGTGGTCACCCCCTGGTACCGGGAGATGTTATTGCCTGACCGGTATGTGACCTACGGCGTACCTATTTTAGTTAACCGCATTTCCAATGTATGGAGTCGGAATCTATGTATATGTCGCAGCCAACTAGCTTAATTCGCCGTTCAATTAACAGCCTAGGCACTTTACTAAACAGCGCTGTTCAACTAGTCGCCTGAATGATATTCAGCCATTTGATCAAACAGCTAGGTAAATTACTTGGATCGCTGACATTTAATTACTTGCCTAGCCTGTTCATTTCAATTTAGTTCTACTTTCTGCCACTTAGCGCCGAAACTCACCAAACTGTCAATATCCTACTTATAATCCTACTAATATTATAAATGTGAAAGTTTGTGAGTGTGGATGTATGTATGTATGTTTGTTACTCATTCACGCAAAAACTACTGAACGGATTTGAATGAAATTTGGAACACAGATAGTTTATAACCGGAATTAACATATGTGATACTTTTTATCCCGATAATCCCGAAATTTTTGTTACGTTAAATACTACGCGGACGAAGTCCGTGGGCACAGCTAGTAATAAATAAAATTGAAGTGTCTGTTTGTAACAAAATAATAGCTTTTTAGTAAATTCATATGGCACTTATAACAAAAAAAAATTGAAATGTTTTTGTCTGTCTGTTTGTTCCTGCTAATCTACAGAACGGCTGGAACGATTTTCACGGGACTTTTACTGGCAGATAGCTGGTGTTATAAGAAGTAACTTTGGCTACTTTTATTTTATCGTAGCCGCGGACAACAGCTAGTAAAATATAGATTCGCTTGGCAGCTTTCAGCGAAGTCGCGTTAATTTATAATTTACCTAATTCTCATTTTCCAGTTACATCGTCTCCAATGTGCTAGAATATATGACGTCACAATCACAATTCGATC
Organism: Notodonta ziczac; assembly: GCA_918843915.1. Lineage (NCBI taxonomy): Eukaryota > Metazoa > Arthropoda > Insecta > Lepidoptera > Notodontidae > Notodonta > Notodonta ziczac. The sequence continues at coordinate 7,405,488 of OU974047.1, forward strand.
AGGCCAAGACTTTGACGTTCGAAGATTACTATTCAGAGAAATACAAGCTGGAAATAATGGGTAACAAAAATCAACCATTGTTGGAAGTAAGTATTTGTGTAAACTTTGATACAGGGGCCCGACTCTGATAACCGCTTGCATCTCGATAGACTCGCAATACGTCAAAATGACGTATCGTGTATCTGAATACGTCAGTATTGTCAGTTTTCCTATAGAAAATCTGTCATAACTGACGTGTTCTCACACGTGATACGTCAGCTTTGACGTTTTGCGAGTCGATTGAGTCGCCAGCGGTTAACAGAGTTGGGCCCCTGATTTAGTTAGTAATTAGTATTTAAATTTAAATAAATAATAATAGCAGTGATAGCCGATTGGTTAAGCACGCGTCTTGCGGGCTACCAGGTCTCGGGTTAAAACCCCGGCTCGAACCTCTGGATTTTTCGAAATCTATGTGCGAATCATAATTTCTATATGATTATCACTTGCTTACGGTGAAGGAAAACATCGTGATGAAACCTGCATATCTGAGAAGATTTAACCAATTTTCGAAAGACATGTGAAATCCGCCAACCCGCACTGGGGCAGCGTGGTGGATTACGGCCTGAATCCCCCTCGTAGTGAGGGGAGGCCCGTGCCCAGGAGTGGGACGCCAAAAGGGCTAAAATTATTATTATTTATTTTTATAATATAATAATAAATAAAATATCGCCAGACTAAAACACCAACTATTTGGTCCCCCAACTAAGCAACGCTTGTACTATGGGTACCGTACAATGGACTGGGGGCGATCCCAGTGACACCCAGACCGAGGCAAATTGCTAAAAGGCTATTTCCGAAGTTTGCCCCGACGGGAATCGAACCCGCAACCACCATGTGTAGTAAGCCGAGCGGCCTACGCTCGAACCACTGCCCCAAGCGGTCGTACACCAATACACCAATACTAAAGGCATTTCTCGCACGCTGCTTACTCGGACGGGAGGCCAAGGGAGCGGTTGGGTCGCTAAATATGATATGACCATTAAAATGTTGAAATCATAATAATTAGATTCAGACGACCGCTTGGCGCAGTGGTTTGAGCGTAGCCCGCTCGGCTCACTACACATGGTGGTCGCGGGCTCGATTCCCGCCGGGGAAAATTTAGGAAATAGCCTATTCGTAATTTTCCCTGGTCTGGGTGTCACTGGGATCGCCCCCAGTCCATTGTACGGTACCCATAGTACAAGCTTTGCTTAGTTTGGGACCGTACAGTTGGTGTGTCTGTCTGGCGATATTTATTTATTTATATTTATAGTTTTAATAATGCAGTATAAAGTTTGTTTACTGAAATGTTACAATGAATTACAATTGTTCTGGAAACAGGTTCGGAATATAAGCTCCAGAATGAACTGCCTCCTGCCAAGGGCGGCCACAATAAAATCGTTCACAGACAAACAACGCAGGTTGATATCACTGTCGCAAGGTGACGACAAGACAAGCAGAGGCTTCTCGGAGATCTTCGTAGCGGAGTTCTGTATCAAGTACGAGTTCCCCGGCGTGTTGTGGTACAAGGCCGTATTGCTGCCCAGCATTTTCCACAGGTAATATAACAAGCAATGTATGATAATGTCTGTATGATTATCACTGGATTACGGTGAAGGAAAATATTGTGGGGAAACCAGCCTGCATGTCTTAGAAAATCTAAACAATTTTTTTAAAAGGCATGTGAAATCCGCCAAGCATCTATATGCTGCGGTGACTGCTTAACATCAGCCGGATCCTACGCTTGATTTATGACTGTGTAATATAAAAAAGTAAATAATTGAAATCGCCTCGAAGCTTATATGCAAAATTAAGCAGTGTGTTTAGGAGTATAAGGTTTTCATTTAAAGTTTCCCAATAGCTCATTTCTTCTGAGGATGAGATGGGAAGATGACTTTAACACCTTTGCGGAACCATCGTGGCAGTACTGCGGCTATTAGGTGTGGCATTTGCCCAGGAGTAGGATATTTAGCGGCTATTATAAAAATATTTTTTATATTAATTATAGATTCTTTCTATTACATTACTTGTGTGAAAAATATTTCAGTAAACGCATAATTTCAGGTTACATATGCTATTAGTAGCTGAGGAGCTGCTGATGTTAATTGCGAAAGACACGAAGTACGGACCTACTTCAAGATGTAAGTAAACGGTGATTGAAATAAAACCTAAATCTTGGTCTTTCGGGATTTCTTTTATAGTCCGTTCTCGCACTCATTTGAGTAGAACGCACCTAATAAAGTTTCTTATTGGAGTTGAAATAAAATATAAATTCGCATGATGACGCAAGTTATGAGTTATGAGCTCCAAATGTATACTCATCTCTTTCTAACAACAGTTCTGTGGTATGGGCTGTATGTATTAGTATTTAGGTATAAATAATTTGATTTGCAGTTTCTTAGAGCACTAATGTTTGCGTAAGTATTTTATTATTTTTGTAAAACTTCATAGCACAAGACAATTTATGTTTGATTTTCACCTGTTTTTCGTTGTAGCGGAGAGTTGGAAGCCGATAGAGGCGAACCACTACATAGCCGTAAATTCACTCCTAGCACAAGTTGAGGAACCAACGCCCATTCACACAATTGACAGGTAAATATCTTTATTTCTTCTGAAAGTATTTTGCTCTATCTTTCTTTTCGTAATTTGCCCAGGTCTGGGCGTCACTGGGGTCGCCCCCAGTCCATTGTACGGTACCCATAGTACAAGCGTTGCTTAGTTTGGGACCATACAGTTTGTGTGTCAGTCTGGCGATATTCATTTATTATTTATTTATTTATCACAAGGCTGCTCACCCCATATCCACACATACCTATATCTGTTCCGCGGACGAACTTTAATCAAATGGCCCGCGCAAGCAAGTTAACAAAGAGTTAGCGCAGATGAACGAAGTGGCGGTCAAACGATTAAATGTAGTAGCAATCTAAATTCAACTCAATTTGCTGCGGGTTACGACTGTTATTGGTACAGTAACAGCGCGATTGTCGACCACCCTTCGCGGCGCTTCGAGCCTCTTTCTATGTATCAATTACAATCGTATGCAGATGATGATTAAGTCTAAATTTAGATTATAACTACATTTAGTCGCTTGGCCGCCATTCAGTCCGTCTGCGTTGCCCCGTAGTATTCTAAAAATATTATACTGTCGATATGTTTTCAGAATAAACAACCCCGTGGATGGCGAAGTGAGGGGACGCTTGAACATCATGTCTATGAAGGAGAGCGTTTACCATTTACAACAAAAGAAAATTAACAAGGAGTATCCCTGGGATGTAAGTGTTCATTCAAATTATTAGATTGTTCGCAGGCACAGGCAGAGCTGAAGGAAATATTTATTGCGAACACTGAAAATTGCAGTAATTTATAAATTCACATCACTTATATACTTAATACAGTAAGGGTTGTCACATCCAAGTGAACATAATTAATTTTGGCGTATTAGAAACTCAGTTTTTTATTTTTTTATTTAGGCTACGACTGTGTGCGTTTATCACATTACTAGTATTCCCTTTATCCTCTCCAAATAAGCTAATGTTTGTGCTAGGAGTTGGCTCACGTCACAAGTTTAATGGCTAGGATGGGGATCAAACCCGGAACCTCTCAGCTACGAGGACGGCCCGTCTAACCACTAGGCTATTGACGGTTCAAAGTTTGTTCGGATGTTACATGGAAGTTTTTGAAGTTTCATAGTACACCCGCGCATGTTATATCAATTAAATCATAAATATGTTATACTAGCTGTGCCCACCGACTTCGTACGCGTAGTATTTAACTTAACAAAATTTTCGGGACTATCGGGATAAAAAGTAGCCTATGTGTTAATCCCGGTTATAAACTATCTGTGTTCCAAATTTCATCCAAATCCGTTCAGTAGTTTTTGCCCGAAAGAGTAACAAACATCCACACTCACAAACTTTCGCATTTATAATATTAGGAGGATTTCCTAATAATTAATAAAGTAATTTTGTATTTCAAAATGTCTTTACTTATTTCTACAGGCCATAATTGAGCAATAAATTATATAGGCAAGGTAGAGCGCTCTTTCTTTCTCTTGTATATTTATTTATCTTACACGCGCTGATTTACGACATTGATGTCACATGCCAGTCACTCACACATTAAGTTTACGTTTTTCGTGTCGCAAATTTTATACGTCTGTATCTTTGTCATTTTCAGAGTAATTTTATTAATTTCACTGTAAGTAAACGTAAACATTAATTTATATAACCACGCAATAAAAAAATGTTTGTTAAATGGGATATCATTTATCTACTGTGGTATTTTATAAACTGACGAGTTTTTTTTTGTTATATAATAAAGTCGGTAAACGTTAAGAAGTTACCGTAGCCTATAGATACCGGCCGACATCTACATGTAAATTTTCTGAACCCTAGTGTTTAAAAAATGTGTCTTGGTGTACCAATCCATGAGTAATCTCAACCAATTCAAGTAAGTAGGGGTAGGTAGGTGCCTAAGAAGTTGTCCTAACGTTGTGTAAATAAATTATAAGGTGCCTAGTTATTTCTAACTTTTTAGTGTTTTTTTAAGTTCGGTTAAATTTCTTTTTTTATTGTGCACCCAGGGTTTCTCAATTCTGTTCAATTTTTGTTATGAACGTTGATTTTTTGCAAATAAGTTGATGTGTTTCGCCATGATTCTGTGCGTTGAATCGAGAGTACGGTGGTGACTTTGGTGTCCGTTACAGGTTAAAATGGAACCATTAGACGTAGAGAGAAACCTGGCAACCGTGACTCTCATGGACTTGGAGTGTTACGACGAGTTCATGACGGCGCCGCTTTTCAGCGCGCCGCCGCAGACGCAGGCGCAGTCTCCGCCGCGGGCCGCGCCGCTCGCCGCCGCCATATCCGCTCCACCACTGAAGTAAGTTCACTAAGTAACCATTGAGTTTCTTGCCGGATCTTCTCAGTGGAAGCAGCATTCCGAACCGGTGGTAGATTCTGACTATTCATAAATGCTTTGTTGGCTTACATGAATAAAAAAAAAAAAAAAAAAAAAAAACGGCCTGTGGCGGATTTACCAGCAGGCTGAGTAGGCTGGAGCCTAGGGCTGCAAATTTGGGGACCAAATATAATTTTTTTGCTACCTCATATAATTATCATAATAGTTTTAGCCCTTTGGACGTCCCACTTCTAGGCACGGGCCTCCCGTCAACACGAGGGGGATTCAAGCCATAATCCACCACGCTGGCCCAGTGCGGGTTGGCCAATTTCACATGTCTTTAAAAAATCGGTTAGATCTTCTAAGGTTTCCTCACGATGTTTTCCTTCACCGTAAGCAAGTGATAATCATATATAATTTATGATTCGCACATTGATTACGAAAAATCCAGAGGTGCGAGCCGGGGTTTTAACCCAAGACCTAGCCAAGGCCAAGGCTAGGGCTGCAAATTTGGGACCGAATTTTTTTTTTTGATACCTCTAAGAAATCAAAAAAATCTCTGAATGATGGTTTTCTTTTTGTTTTCGTGTAAGTAGCATACATTACCCCGCCTTTATTAATCGTACATGATTGAGATTTGATTAGCTCAAAAATAAAACTAAAAAATATTTTACGTGCAATTTGAACGAAATACGAAACATTTTATATTCTGATTAACAGGTACGTAGACAAGATTCATTTGCTAGACGCGAAGCCTACGAGACAAGGTCCTGAGTTGCGTGACATCGTCGGCGCTCTAACAACTATCAAGTCTCACGACACCTTCGACTTGGAACGCACGGAGACGCTCGGAGACTCGTTCCTCAAGTTCGCGGCCAGCCTGTACCTGTACCATAAGTTCCCCAAGAAGAATGAGGGACAACTGACCAATATAAAGGGACGGCTTGTTAGCAACAGGTAATAAAATAAATAAAATAAATATCGCCAGACAGACACACCAACTGTACGGTCCCAAACTAAGCAAAACTTGTACTATGGGTACCGTAAAATGGAATGGGGGCGATCCCTGTGACATCCAGACCTGGGCAAATTACGAAAAGGCCATTTTCGAAATTTACCCTGACGGGAATCGAACCCGCAACCACCCGAGGCAGTGAGTCGAGCGGCCTACGCTCGAACCACTGCGCCAAGCGGTCGTTGCCATACATATTTATTTATTCAACTCATTTAACGAGCTATTTAGTATTCTAATCGTTCTCTCTAGTATTGGTGAAACTAAATAACAGTTCCTAATTTTACGTTCCTGCGTCCTGCTACTCGTTCGCGTGGAATATGGACAACCCTTATCACTTAGGGGTATGAAAAATAGATAGTAGCCGATTCTCAGACCTACCCGATATGCACACAAAATTTCATATAAATCAGTCGAGCCGTTTCGGAGGAGTATGGTAACTGACATTGTGACACGATAATTTTATATATAAGATGTTTTTCTTCTTTCTTTTTTTACATAAGATTGTTTTTTCAGGAACCTGTACTACGCTAGTGAACGATTCAACCTGGGCGGCCGCATGAAAGTGGAACAATTCAGTCCGAGAAAAGACTTTTTAGTGCCGGGATTCTTCGCGCCTGCTGAAATAGAACAGCTTATCAGCGAAAAGAAGGTATTTATATATTTCTTAATTGAAATTACCTTTAACACTTCACTACGTTCCAAATTCAACGTTCGATTAACATCATGTCCTGTTACTATTAAAAAACTCTAACCCCGTTATTAATAAACGCAGTTTAGCGGTTGTATTTACGCCATGCTTTGTCTTCTCCTTTCAAATGGCAAACTACTGACGCCAGAAAGGGATAATTCGGTGTGTAACTATTCGCTCGCTATACCACGTTTATTAATAAGTGGGTAACGAAGCTGTCATTCAAGCAATTAGGGAATTAGGTGCAATGGCTATTTAAAGACTGAGTACAAACAAATTGTTTTTGGGATTATTGTTTGTCTTACAGACATGTATGTTCAAGCATAACGGGAAAACGGCTGAACCGATTTCATTGGGGTTTGGTTTATTATATAGCCTGTAGTTAAATAGCCTGCAAGTGACAGCTGGAGCAGTTTATTACACAGACCTTGAGGAAATCAGGGACAAATTCCATGCGTTCAAGCGCTTTTGCCATACCTATTATCGGAATCAAGTATAATCAGCGCACGAGTTTAGGTCCAATTAGTTTAATTACGATCCCTGGTGCCTTACAACTGCTCTCCAATCAGCTGTAACAGTCTCATTTCTATGTCAATCAGCCCATACCAGCTATTTTTGTCTCCCGCTTTGCACCGGAGGGAAGTGAATTTTTTTCTTCCAATTCCTCCTATTATTTATTTCGATTAAATTCGTGCGGGTTCCAAGACAATTTAACTTTTCCCCCGGACTCGTCGAGGGTCAAACCTTGACGTCATTATTGGTCTCCATTGTCGATCCTGGCTTACAGGAGTTACAGTGGCGGGAGGGTGTGGCGAGACCATCCCATAAAAAAAGCCTGTAGTTAGACTTAAATACCTATCCGTACAGCGAGAATAAGGAAGGCCAATAAAATATAAACTTCTTGTGTAACTTTAATTCTTTTAATTAATTAAAAAGGTATCTCCGAAATTTTGAGGCTTTTAATACTTGTATCTTTCCACAACCTTGACTGTCAACGTTTTGACAAACCGCTACGTAGACGACGCACTTTTTGTGCGACAGACAGCGTTAGATTTTTTATTAATTGACGCACACGCAGGCTAGAATCCAGATTTTCTTTTGGCATACGCGTCATTGTACAAAAAACGTCAATTGTCAGGCGCACAAATACAATACTGACTATATGGAGCGGCCACATTATTTCTTATTTATATATTCTTCACCGATACTTTATATTAATTATCCTAAGACTAGGTGTTCATGTCTTCCTAGATATAAAGTAAAACATTGTTAAAATATACATATACTATCCATATTTAGATTATGAACTTAAATTATTATACATTAAATCAACATTATTTGTTATGCTAAAAGTATCACATGGTTTTGATAATAATATAATATCACAAAAGCCGACTGAACAAATTTAAACGATAAGTTTATTTACTTAAATCTCTATTTTTTTACAAGTTCTCAGGACGAGTGAGTTTAATTGTAGGCTATAGAAAAACAACGTAAAAAGACAAGCCCGCAATGTTGAGGGCGCGTTCTGATCCGGTTGTAGACTTTAAAAAAATATATACTTTAAATGTCAATTTTTAAGTGCCCCCGTAGGCCTAATAAATAAACAAATTGAATTTCACTTAGTTCCACAATTTTCGAATGATATGACTATTTATTACCTCTTCTGCGATCCACAATTATTTCGCATGGTTATATACTTACTCTCGCTTTTATCTGTCCTACAAACAAGACAATCCTCCAGACAGTGATAGTGAACATTACACTTTATTCTTTATCGCATAGTACTTGTGGATGGCGGCAACTGCCGCGAATATGTCGTCGGCTAACACTTGAGGCGTTTGTAGAGCGGCGAAGTGACCGCCAAAGTCGAGCGTGCTAGATCTTACCAAGTTGGGAAACTTGTCTCTCAGTATCCAGTCGGGTTGATAGACCACTTCGTATTGGAACTTTATCGCGGCGGTGGGCACTTCTGTTGGTATACTGAAATAAAATTGTATGTGTCATCGCCTTTTGACGTCAACTTAGTATTTTTTTGGAGTTTAACGATTCATAATGAGTTGATTGCAGAGGCGCGTATTGCATTAAAGCGTAATGTGGTAAAGCAAATTGAAGTGTCTTTACAGTGAATACAGGTCCTATTTTCATGGAACTTATTCATATAGGAAGACGAGCGGTAACGTGAATGTTAACAGTTTGAGATAATATGCGTAGTTGTGACTTTGAAATCTCAGTATACAGAAGTAGATTACAATATTTATTAATCGCATACCAATTCCTAGATTGTATATTGTTTTCTTATATTTACGCGAATACTACACATTGAAATAAAACTATTTTTCGGATTTTATCGCGTTTATTTAATTTATGCTCCCGACGTTTCGGCTGCTTTACAGCAGCCATGGTCACGGGGGGACTGAGGTGTTAGACGTCCTGATGTCATAGTTAGTAACTGGGTACCCTCATATTAAGTTGTTGTTTGCGGTCCGATCCACGCAGAAAGTGCTCACAGTGTCTCGAGGTCTTGCAATGGTACACTTGGTTTTGGATTTAATTATATTAATTACTGGATCCCAAGTTGGTGGTAGCACCCAGCCATCTTCCCTATTGAAATTAGGATGTTTTTTAATTTCAATGGCCTCACGTATCATCCTTGGTCGGAATCGGTGTTCTTTTGCGAGGATCTGTGGTTTATCAAATCTGATATAATGGCGGGTGCGGTCCTGTACATGTTCACAGATTGCAGACTTCGTGGAGCGCCGGTGATTCACGTCAGCTATATGTTCTTTTACGCGGGTTTTTACTGATCTTTTAGTTTGCCCTATGTAGGAGAGCCCACATTCACAGTCGAGTTTGTATACCCCTGCATCTTGTAGAGGAATGTGACACTTGACAGGTGGTAAGAACTGACTAATCTTCTTTGGTGGCTTGAAATAAGTTTTGATTGAAGCACGTTTCAAGATGTAGCCAATCTTGTCTGTGACACCTCTTATATATGGTAGTACAGCAGGTATAAACGCGATAAAATCCGAAAAATAGTATTATTTCAATCCTAGATTGTATGTACAAATACAAGGTCTAGCATAATTCCAATTGCGTCAATATTGAATAATCTAGTGGTTAGACGGGCCGCCCTCGTAGCCGAGAGGTTTCGGGTTCGATCTCCATCCTGGCCATTAAACTATTGATATGAGTCCACTCCAAACACACGCATGTGATATACTCAAATAACTAATAAGTAATATTTTTAAAAAATATGCAATTTGCATGGGTACTCACTCGTGCACGACTTTTACTTCAGGCCAAGCGAATTCCTCAGCGTAGATACGCATAGAGGTTACAATACAATTGTTTATCCAATTTATGGTGATTGTGTCCAACACGTCGTCTATGTCCAAGTTCTCCAGGCCCCCGTGTGGCGTGTTCAACTGGTCTCGGTTGCTGCATATGCCCATCTTTTCCATGATGTACGCGGCCAACCCTGCTGGGGTCTCGGTCAGCGCTACCCCTGTAAAATAACAACTGTTTGTAGTGTTGCTTAAATTTGCACAAACGAGACTAACACTAAAGTCTTGCAGTCACACGCCCAAAATCGATGTTGAGCAACACTCTCTTAAACGTACTTGCAGATCGGCTGGATGGCCCCTTCTTTCGGAACTGGATATGTATGCATAATACATACAGTGGCAAATGAACATTTTAATGAATTTAAATTAATTTTGTGATTACTAACACTAGTTTTTGAGTTCAAAATTGTTACTAACATTATGGACAACCGTCTGAAATGAAATTGGTATTATTATTATAATGTACGCTCGATGTGAATGATTCATAGAGACACGAGCGTTCGCCGGAAGATATGGAAAAATGAACTTTAATTTAACTACTGTAACTTCAATTTCCTTAACCGCATTGTATGTGTCCACCGCTGGGAGCCGCTCCATGTGAATCGTACATTAGATAATATTTAAAAAGCAATTTGCAACATGCGCAATTTTGGCCTCAAACAATTCGTGTAATTTGCATTATAGTAAGATAATAATAATTTTGTATTAAATAGTCACAATAGTTGTAATAAGATTTTAAAATATATACCTTTTTTTAAATATATACCTGTGAATCTTACTATGGGTTCTTACCTATGGTATCAGGTTTTGTAGCTTGCATGTGAAAATATCCGCTTTCCCTTACAATGTATGAGAAGTAGTTTTTCAGAGGATAAATCCTATTACCGTGTTTATAGTCTATGATACTTGGGAACAATGATCCCAAGAATAATTTAAACGTGCTTATTGGTCTGGACGATAGCGGCATATTTGTGTGGAGGCTGAAAACATAAAGAAAATAATTACTATAACCATAAGGGGAACCTCATACTTACCGCATAAGTAACAAGTTGTGACACATCGCCGCATTGTGATTATTTTTATTGGCAGGAAAAAAATAATTAGAATCAGTCAGATATCAATAAAAAAATACGAATTAATTTTATGCCCGATACTCATCCAAAAAATCTAGCATTATTACGGACTTAAAAAAAAATCGCGTATGTACAAACCTACTGTGAATATACAGAACTGAATTAAGTCTGTTAAAAATGTAAGGTAATGACTTACCCCAAAACGTTATCCGGGAATAGGGTAGCCATGTGCGTTGCGCACTGCGAGCCCCAGTCCCCACCTTGAACATAGAACTTTTCGAAACCCAGTCGTAACATCAAGTTACGCATCACTATTCCTATCTGGACAGGATTCAACCCCGGCTTGTTTGTACCCTGGAATTAGGTCGTAAAAAAAAATATTAGACCCCAAATTGAGAACAAAACTCCCCCTATACTAATTCTTCTGTAAATTCATGTTGGAGGATATTAATTATCATCTACTACTACATATTTATAACACTTTCATATCATTATAATATTAAATATTATTTCTGTTTAAAAAATCGATTTGAAACACTATTAGTTTACGTTTTACATATTTGATGTCTTTTTTATGATGTGTTACAAAACTCTTAAATAAATTGCTAAATGGAGTAAAATTGGGACTAGCCGTGAAAAAACTGACACGTGTAAGCGAGTCGACTAGATATAATTCAAGGTTTTTAGCTGTTTCTCTATTTAGGCAGTCGCGGACTGATCAAACAATGTTCGAATCAATCATGCTTTGTCTGTGTTCAGACATAATTATACCTAAATTAGGTACCACTTGGCTGATATTAATAAACCGATCTCAAGTCTGAGAGTGATCTTGACCATGCTAATGGCATGACATGCGTAACTAGTTGTTATTTTGTAAGTAATTAATGTAATTATTCTGTGGCCGTTATAATTGAACTACAAATAAATAATAATTAAATACGGCTGGTTCGACATAAGAATGACATTTCCAAGTTGTTTCAGATTTGAGTTCGATATATAAATACCTTGGCCCGTAATAATAAATCGATCGCAGGATCGAGGGCACTCTTAAGCTTTTGAGGTCGCAGTTTGTACTGGTATGACATAAAAAGGACATTTACAAGATAGCTCTCAGGATTGAGATCGATTTATTATGACTGCAGCCTAAAATCGGTCAATGCGAGCTTAACTTCAAAGAAGGGTTTAATTTTGAAAGGTGTCAAGTGGCTGCCTCATTGCATAAATTATGTTATAATACCGACCTCGGAGAAGCCAAAACCGGGTAAATCGGCGGCGATGACCTCAAATACGAAATCGTAACCCGGCTTCTGTTTCGTTAACATAGGCGCAATTTTGTCGAACTCCTTCGAAGAGCTCGGCCACCCGTGCAGCATGAGTATAGGCAGTACATCTACACCGTCACTAGCCTCTGGTTTCACTCTCATGTAATGTATATCCAGTCCTTGTATTCTCGTTTTGAAATGAGGGAATCTATTCAACATTTCTATTCTCTTAAAGTCATATTTCTCGTGCCAGTAGTTCAAAATGTTCTCTAAGTAAACGGTGTTCATTCCGTATTCGGAATTTATACCTTCTAAGGGTTTTGTGAGTGGCCTTCTGTTTATCAGTCTTTGTTTTAGGTCTGTGATCATCTGGAATTAGACACGAAATAATTTCATTTGACATACCTAAGTACTTTATATTTGGATCTTATATATGTTGCAGTATAATATATTTAACAATAATAATATATGTGTCCATAATGTAATATTAATAGTTTGAATCATGATATGAATGGGATGATTTATCTTGATTACACCATCTTTGATTAATTGAAAAGAGTAACCATTGAGTTCTTTGCCGGATCTTCTGAGTTGAAGCAGCATTCCGAACCGGTGGTAGATTCTGACTATTAATAAATGCTTTTTTGGTTACGTGAATAAAAACAATTTTGAGTTTGAGTTTGACAACAGGCGTAATTCCAAGACCAGTCTCACTCAACACACATCAAGTGCCTAAATCCATCCTCACACTTACTTTGAACTTGAACCCATTCGACAAAAATTGGTATGTGATTGGCACTCACCATATCGTCGAACGTAATTTTAAAAGGTCGTATAGTATGGTCTTCTTTGTCTGGTCTTTCGCCATTTCCCCACCACTTTCGGTAATCGAATTCTGGTAGTGCCACTTGCCTTTGACTGTACACAAAGAGTATCCCAAGACCTATCGCCACGACGATCACAGCTGACGAGGATTTGATCATCTGAAATGGGCATTTGTATGTTGCGATGAGATGTGTGATAATGATAAATTTTCTTGACTATTGCTTCTTCTAATTGATACAACGCGAAAATGAGGAAATACTGAAATAATAAGGTCTAATTCTAATAATGAATACGATATTTTTCCTGAGTAAATTCTAAAGATGATGTACTTACATACCACAAAAAATGGGTGGAATTTAAAAATATTTCCCTATTGCGTGCCTACGTTATTAAATATACCTGCTGTCCAAATTTGTGCTGTTCATAAGCTAAATATTGGTAATTGTTATTGGGAATGATTATAAAATCATGTTTTAATATTTTTTCCAGGATACTAATTATATTTATAACCCTGAATAAATATTAAAATTGTTAGATAAAAGATAATTTGTTAGTTTGATAAGCATTTGGTAGGCATTTAGATTTTTTTGGTTTTACAAGGTAAATTTCTGGTAAGTGTTCAATAAATGCCTTGTTAAAATGAGACCTTATACAGGCGGAATTTGTTTCGCACTTAAGAAGCTATAAATATTTACCATAATATAAGTCTTACAGTTCGTAAAAAACGTGTTTCTGTGAACACCTTATTTGTTGAACGATTATTCTTAATAACTTAAGTAAGTAGGTGATTCATGTACTGGCGGGAAATGTCTGAAATCTAGGTCACCACTTACATTGCATCGTCTGCTTTCTGCTCATAAAAATCTATTCAAAAATCCAGCAACGACACATTTAACACTTCACTTGACTATTAAAAATAGATAGTTTTACTAATATTGCACCTTAGGAGCCGAAATAAACGCCACCAATATTTTTGCTCTGAAAACACGATTTGTTCGAGCCTTTGTAATGACCCCTATTCTCCATAAAGAAGATACTTCCTGACACGTGCGCATGCGCCGAGGTACACTACCGAAATCGTAATGCGTAGCCGGTTACGCGTTTACCGGTACCCCGGCTGTCGATAATATTGAATCCTTGGCCTCGACCTTATTAAGCCCTTTCATACAAACTGAGCTCTTTAAATACAACACTCTTTGATGATTCAAATAGGTACCCAATTTTTTATCGGTTAATAGAGTAGTAATTAATCGATTGAAAGTTTAGCTTACAGATAAAAAACGATGTAGGTAGGTAGATTAGATTTAATAAATTGGAAATCGGCGCCAGCAAAAGAATGAGTGAAATTTCTAATGTTGAATATTTTTTGTATTATTTTTCACCTGTTTATGTCAAACTATAAGATAAGTGATGCAGTTTTAATTGTAGGTATATTTAAAAAAAGATCAGCCATAATGTTCCAGATAAATATGTCAAGTATTTTGTTACGATATCACAACTAAACTAAATTTGACAGTTATAAAACAATTTTAGCCTTGCTTATATGTCTTACCTTCCACGGAACTCGAAATCGCGCACATCCGCTGCGTTTCACTCGGGCGAAAATAATAAGCTTGTTAAAATCTGTCGTCTACAGAAATTAAGGTCAATGTATATAAATATTTAATGACTTCATGGTTTTATACTTGTTGTGTCCATTGTCAGTTTTAAAATTAGCATTATTTTCTGTCTGGAAATACCATTATAACTTCATTTAAAGAAATGCAAAAACGTGGGTAGTCGAAAAAAAAGTTATGTCGCTGTGTATACGAGATTCACGCGTAAAATATCAAAGATAGCTGGGGAGGTTATTATTTCACCAATATTATAGACTAGGTGCTGCCCGCGACTTCGTCCGCGTAGTATTTAACTTAACAAACATTTCGGCATTATCGGGATAAAAAGTATCTTTGTGTTAATCCCGGTTATAAACTATCTGTGTTCCAAATTTCATCCAAATCCGTTTAGTAGTTTTTGCCTGAAAGAGTAACAAACATCCACACTCACAAACTTTTGCATTTATAATATTAGTAGGATTTTGCAGCCAAGACTGCTCGTTCGCCTCTGGTTATATGAAAAAGATTGCCTATCCCTGGCCCAGCGCAGTTTTACGAAGGAACTATACATAATTTTAAAATAATATACAGGTTCGTCCAACGATTCTCATACGTATCCAGTTCTCGCAATCTGAAGCGCTCAATGGAAGGCTGACGCAAGACAGCTGGCGAACAGTGCAGGATATTTTCAAGGAGTGTGATGGTTCAGCGGAGAGCGAACCAGCCGGTTGCGCTCAGAACGCGATGCAATGCTACGTACACCATCAAGCGGTCTCCGACAAGGTACGTGTACATGGTTTATATTTATTTGTATTTAATACAATGTATGGCTCACAGCTAACACCAAAAGTTTGATGTGTTTGGTTCTCTTTCGCATGTCTTTTTCTAGTAGTTGCATCGATTTAAAACAATTCTGTTGCGTAAAAACTTAGGGTGTTAATATGGGCTAAAATAAAAAAAAACCCCTACGATGGTGGTGGACCACTTTGACATGACAAGTTGTTATTTGCTTCAATCGAGACGGCAATGTGAAAAATAATGTTTCGAACTCGTGGACCGTCAGACACCTTAACAAATCATAGGTACACTTATCTATAGCATATTCACATTTTAAATAGAAGGTTTGGTGGGTTGACGAACTTAGAAAAACTAAGACAATGATACCAATTCTGTTATCGTTAATTCACGACTAAAGTAAAAATACATCTACAAATATTGATATTGTGCTCATAAGATCACGATATGATTATGAGAATGAATTCAAATTTAAATGAATGAGATGAATGGCAATTACAGTAAGGTAGTTTAGTCACAGATCACATACGACACGATACTTCACGAAGCAAAGACATTTGAATAAATATCGAATCTTGCTTCGACGTAATAATGTAGGTACTATTCATTATTATTCTACGCATTGAATGGATTCACCAAGTCGAATCCGTCAAGTACCAGCTTCGTACCTAACGTTCGGAGTGCCCTAAGCCTGGGGTGCTACTCTTAGCAATGATAATCGATATATCGTGGCATTAGTATTGTCAAATCCTACTCTAAATTTCAGCTTTTTGCCGTCGTACGGTTACCTACTGAACAAAAAATACAAAATTAACGTTCGTTCAGACGATATACGACGGCAAAAAATATGGAATTTAGAGTAGGATTCTTGTTGCTAAGAGTAGCCCGCCAGGTTTATTTTAGTTTAGTTTAGGCACCAACAGAATCAGATATTTGTTTGAAGAAAAAATGCGCGTGGAAGCCAGCACGTGCCACTTTTTTATCGGGCAACGATATTAATTTTATTATCTTTCAAGTGCACTTTTGTGAGTCGAGTTTCCACGTGCCAGGCCTTGTTCAAAGGTCATGGATATTTTTTGTTAACGAAAAAACAATGTAGCTGGATTTAGCACATTGCATATTATATTTTTTTTCTAGATAGTCCTGAATGTGATTCTTATTAATATAAATATTATTTATCGACAACTTGTATTACTTTAGGCAAGGTACATACTAAAGTTACACAGTGAATCGGTCTAACCCCCGATTCGCGGTGTTGGTTTCATCACAAAAATGCGGAGTCACCTAAAGTTCCGTCATTTTGCTTGATTATCTTTCTGATATGAAGGGGAATAACTTTCACTGATAATTATAATCGTAATATATGACTCATATGATGATCCATTTGGATATTAATACTACCTACTATATTTTTGTAGGCCGTAGCAACCAACAGCAGTGATAGGCGATTGGTTTAGCATGCGTCTTGCGGGCACCAGGTCCTGGGTTCAAACCCCGGCTCGCACCTCTGGGTATTTCGAAATCTATGTGCGAATCATAATTTCAATAATGATTATCACTTGCTTATCTACGGTGAAGGAAAATCGTGAGGAAACCTGCATGGCCTATAAAATCTAACCAATTTTCGAAAGACATGTGAAATCCGCGAGCTCGCTCTGGGTCAGCGTGGTGGATACGGCCTGAATCCCCCTCGTAGTGAGGGGAGGCTCATGCCCAGGAGTGGGCGGTTATAATTATTATATATTGTTTGTAGACTGTTGCGGATTGCGTCGAGGCGCTCGTCGGTACATATTTATTGAGCGGTGGAGTCTTGGCCGCTATCAAACTACTGGAATGGATGAGGGTGATTCCGGCACAGGTATATTTCCTATACCGGGTTATTTCAGCCATGCTGTGTGTAAATGTAAATTTCCATGACGAGAACTTTGTATTGCCCATGCAGGGGTACCGCTCCCGTTGGGAACCTCTGCCATAGTTTGAGAGATGGATATTCAGATTTTTATTCACACCAACAATAAGGTTGACTTTCTCTTAAATTTAAGAGAAGGAAGAAGAAGAATTGCATCTTATTTATACCAACAATAAGGTTGACTTTCTCTTCAATTTAAGAGAAGGAAGAAGATGTATTTCGTCATAGATTTGTCGTCCTGAGTTTTTCTGAAGATCCATGTACGAGTACAGATCCAAACATAATATAAAAGACTCCGTGCTGCGGGTGTTCAATCAAATATAGTGTATTTTTCCATAGGATTCGGATTTAGTTAACAATCTTGGCATGCCTTATTAATGTTTCATTTTTAAATATCTGTTTTTTAATAGATTACTAGCAATGTGAGTTTATCAAATTACTCTAGTATTCCCGTTAGCCCCTCAAGCTAAGCTAATGCTTGTGTTAGGAGTGGGCTCAAGTCAATAGTTTGGTGGCCAGGATGGGGATTGAACCCGGAACCTCTCAGCTACGAAGGCGGCCGCCTTCGTAGCTGAGAGGTTCCGGGTTCCGGGTTCCTGTAACCACTAGGCTATTGACACCGTTTATAATATAATATTACCAGTTTCCCAAATGGTATTATGTTAATTTTGAAAGACGTATTATATTAAAAATACATACCAAGATTGTTTACTAAATCCGAATCTTAAGTTAAAATACATTTTAATTTAGTATAATATTTATTTAATGTTCCAGGATAACTTGGCCTCATTTCTGCATAAGCGTGTCCCAACTGCGCTGACCGAAAATAAAACTACCCCGGCCGATATCGACTTCCTACTGAACAATAGTAGAACAGACGTTGAAAAAATTATAGCCTACAAATTCCAAGACCCGTCTTTCTTACTGGAGGTAAAGAGATTTGATTTATATTTAGCTGTGTATTGGCGTGATACTCTGCGGCAGCGGCGCCACCAAAAATGTAAATTATCTCAGTACCTAGTGAAGGTACATTAATATACGATGTAGGTACATTGTATACGTTAAACGTAATTTTTTTCCCACTATGATTGGTACCTATGTATCATGGAGGCGCCGCTGCAGACTATCACGCGTGTCTTGACTAACTGAACAGCCTCGCTCGGCACGATAAGTCCACAAAAACCATTTTTAACATTGCCGTTCTTCCCAGAAGTCCATTCTTATATGCAACACTATTAACTAGTGCAAAAATTTGACGGCCGCTTGGCGCAGTGGTTCGAGCGTAGGACGCCTGACTCACTGCACATGGTGGTTGCGGGTTCGATTCCCGCTGGGGTCAATTTCGGAAATGGACTTTTCGTCATTTGCCCTGCTCTGGGTGTCACTGGGGTTGCCCCCAGTCTATTGTACGGTACCCATCACAGATATAGATTTTCATAGATAACGCAAGTATCACGATTTGTATTGAAACCAAGCGTGCCGAATTTTTAACACCTACTGTGACGTCATTAGTGACGGGAAATCCAAACCGATTGAAAGACACCGATGCCGCCGATGCCCCTCCGTCCGCTACGATTCTCTCGAGTGATTATCTCACTCATACTCATATTTTTTATATCTGAAGTCGCGCGGAATGTAAGTTAGCGGCAACCAACCTTGACGCTTGGTCGGGGTTTCGCACACGCGAAGTACATGCATTTGCGTTATCGATGTTATTCTGTATCTGTGGTACCCATAGTACAAGCGTTGCTTAGTTAGTCTGGCGATATTTATTTATTTAGATGTTATCTTATTTATTAACGTGATGGATTCTCGACCTCTTTCGCTTCACACTTAAAAATTCACCATGTACACGACACGTCACTGGTTCAATGTGTTTCCAGGCGCTATCCCACCCGTCTTACATCCGCAACCGCTTGACGCGCTCGTACGAGCGGCTGGAGTTCCTCGGCGACGCGATCCTGGACTTCCTGATAACGGCGCACATATTCGAGAACTGCCCGCACCTCAAGCCGGGAGAGATCACCGACCTCCGCTCCGCGCTCGTCAACAACGTCACCTTCGCTTCCTATGTCGTCAAACTAGGCCTCCACAAGTAAGTTTGGTTCACAGTCCTACCACGAAGCAGTTCACAAGTTATTTCCAAGTTATTATACAAGTAGATCTTCATTTTTACGCCGCTATTGTTTCAAGTAATAAGCGATTGGCGCTGTCAATCCCGCTTTAGTTCATATTGGAATAGTCATGAATATAATGTTATTTATTTGTTTAGAAATTCTTATTCTTGACGACCGCTTGGCGCAGTGGTTCGAGCGTATGCCGCTCGGCTCACTGCACATGGGGGTTGCGGGCTCGATTCCCGGCGGGGCATAATTTTGGAAATAGCCTATTCGTAATTGGCCTTACGGTACCCATAGTACAAGCGGTGCTTAGTTTGGGACCTTACAGTTGGTGTGTCAGCGTGGCGATATTTATTATTAAGTTAGTTTGCAGTACGATTATGAAGCAGTTCACAAGTTACTTCGGAGTTCAATGTATCTGATTGTACTAGGAACTGCTCATTTTCACGCCACTATTGGTTGTAGTAATATGACATACTATTGGCTCTGTCAATCCCACTTTAGTTCATATTTGAATAGTCGTGATTATAATGTTAATTTTGACGACCGCTTGGCGCAGTGGTTCGAGCGTAGGTCGCTCGGCTCACTGCACGCGGTGGTTGCGGGCTCGATTCCCGCCGGGGAAAATTTCGGAAATAGCCTCTTCGTAATTTGCCTTGTTTACTAAGGTCTCTGACTATGTTAGAGGAGACGCGGCAGATTGTGCACACTAAGTGCACAATCACAATTAAAAAAAAAAAAAAAAAAAATTGCCTTGTTCCGGGTGTCACTGGGATCGCCCCCAGTCCATTGTATGGTACCCATAGTACAAGTGTTGCTTAGTGTGTCAGTCTGGCGATATTTATTATTATTAAGAAGTTAGTACGACTATGAAGTAGTTCACAAGTTATTTCGGAGTTCAATGTATCTGATACTCCAAGGGACTGCTCATTTTCACGCCACTTCGGCTCTGTCAATCCCGCTTTAGTTCATATTTGAATAGTCATGAATATAATACATTTTTTAGACAAAAAAAGTTTGATAATACCTATTTATAAATAATTAATTTATATTGTAGGACCGCTTTACATAGTGCATATTAATCTACTATTGGTTTATGCTATCCTCGCGAAGATCCCTAAAATATATGATTAATATATCACCACAATTCCAGGTTCCTGTGCTCCGAATTAAACCCAAACCTGGACAAGGCTATCATGAACTTCGAGGAGCACCAGCGGCAGAGAGACCACGAGATCATTGAAGACGTTCTGTATTTAATAGACGAAGAGGAGTGTCAGATCGCTGAATACATCGAAGTTCCTAAGGTTAGTCTGATAACATGACACATTATCATGAAGTCTCGCACTACGCGGGAACGCACAGCCCATTGAGAAAGGTCAAATTTCGTAACGTCTCTTTGCTAATATGAGGTCAGCCTTTTGTTTAATTTTAATAAGATAAGACACCTCTACAAATCGATTATAAGACCGGTAATCATGTACGGCTCGGAATGCTGGGCGGCTAAAGTGCGGGAAGAGAAACGTCTCCACTCTGCTGAGATGCGAATGTTGAGATGGATTTGTGGAGTGACGCGAATGGATAAGGTGAATAATGTGTATATAAGAGGTAGTGTCAGGGTAGCGCCAATAACAGTAAAGTGAGAGGTAGGAGGCTGGAATGGTTTGGACACGTGATGAGAAGGGATGAGAAGCATGTGACTAAACGAGTGATGAATATGAATGTGAATGGATACAGTGCGAGAGGATGGCCCAAGAAAAGATGTATGGATTGTATTAACAATGAAATGAACGAGATTGGAGTGGATGTGAGTATGACGGTAAAGCGCGATGTATGGAAGGAAAAGACATACTGCGCCGACCCCAGATAATGGGAAAAGGTAAGGCAGATGATGACACCGACAGTGCGGGTATCCTGTAAATTTGGTTGGTACATTGTAGGTTGAGTTAATTGAATCAATCTTTCTCCCTAGGTCCTCAGCGATATATTCGAAGCGCTGGTCGGCGCGATATACTTGGACACCGGCGGCAACCTGCAGAAGGTGTGGTCGGTGGTTTACAAAATCATGTGCAAAGAGATACACGCGTTCTCCGCGCGCATCCCGCTGCAGCCCGTCAAAGTACTGTACGAAATGATTCACGCCTGCCCCGTGTTCGAGTAAGTTTCATTTAACTTGACTAGTCTTTAAAACTTATGGTTAGCTAGAACGTTTCGCTTGCTATGATAAAAGGAACTGTAAGACATCACTACATAGTATATAACAAAGTCGCTTCCCGATGTCTGTCTGTCCCAATGTATGTTTAGATCTTTAAATCTACGCAACGGATTTTGATGCGGTTTTTTAAATAAATAGAGTGATTCAAGAGGTAGTTTTATATGTATAGTATAATACATGCATAATATAGTAGATAAATACTTTACTATCAGCATTGCACCCGTGCGAAGCCGGGGCGGTTCGCTAATACCTTATAAAGTTCACATTCAAATAACTCATTAAATAAACTAATAATAATTACATCAATATAATAAGCCGACAACGGCAGAGCCAAAATGAAGGGTTATGTTTTTGGAAGTATATGTATGTATGTATCATTTTTATGTTCCACCATAGCACCTAAAATACTCATCAGATTTTGATGAATAAGGGATCACTTAATTTATAATTATAGTCCGGGTGACATAGGCTACATTTTATACTTAGAAAATCAATAATAAGACAGATGTAACATACAAAAAAATGGGAGTCCCTGACATTTATTTTGGCTGCCGTATCAAGTGGGATGTCTCATTTAAGAAGAGAATATTCTGGGCTCATAAATATAATAAACATAGTTACAATATGAAGGATTCCTATCGACCAAATAAAACAATTTTATACTACTATTCTATGATATAAAAGGAACTGTGACATACTTATACGTTATAAAGTTCACATTCAAATATCTCATTTAAAAAAACTAGGAATAATTACATCGATATAATTTATATTTGTTAATTTATACGAGTATAATTTAATGTTCCTTGTTTTTAGAAAATCCACTGTAGTTGATCCGGATTTGCCGAAAATTTTGGTGCCAGTCACCATCACGAAGAACGGGAAACAACACAAGGTGTTCGGTGCGGGAAGAAATAAAGCGCAGGCGAAAAGGGCTGCCGCCAAGATGGCTTTAAAAGTTTTGAGTCTATGATTTGTTTTTTTAACATCATCTATGCAAATTAATAATTTGTTCCGGCTCATCTCCGAAACGGCTCGACCGATTTTGACGGAACTTTCACTGGCAGATAGCTGATGTTATAAAGAGTAACTTGGCTTCTTTAACTTTAGAAAAACAATTAGGGTTCCGCGTAAAAAAATAAAAACACATGAAATCAAAGAGTATCTCCGAAACGGGTGGACTGATTTTGACGGGACTTTCACTGGTAGATTTTAGAAAAACAACATTATAAAAAATGGGTCTTGTCGCGCGGGCCCAGAACGCGGGAGCGGGTTTTTTTGTTAAGTTAAATTCCACGCGGACGAAGTCGCGGGCTCAGCTAGTCATATATAAATTATGATTCGTACATAGATTTCGAAAAATCTAGAGGTGCGAGCCAAGGTTTGAACTCAGGGCGTCATGCCCGCAAGACGCATGCTTACCCAATCGGCTATCACTGCTGACTGTTGTTTACAAATTATTATTATAATTCGACACAACTCCAAATATATTTTGGGCTAAAGAAGGATGGCAATACATTTAGTTGTGGAATCAACAGTAGTGCCAATGCCTCAAAGTGTAGGTGTAACAAAGTAACTGCGTTCCGGGCTCGGATATTTCGGGTTAAGGGCTCGTACTAGAATCTCATGTATACCTACTCAAGTCCCAACGGAGCTATTCTCGTCCAACGCTGGTTTATGTTCTCTTGCACTACAGATGTTTGGTTGAAGGAAATGGTGTTCCGTGTATTGTTTGTCCATTATATTGATTTTATGACAGTTTTATTCAATATAACTTCATTATTTATATAACTTATTTTTTTTTTGTATAACAACAAAAACCAATTACTTAAATATAGCAAGTTATTCAATAAATGGAATTTATATTTGTATTCTAAAATTGTCACAACTGCCAAAATAGTATGAAATATCCATAGATATATCATATAGTTAATTCCCTGTCCTATTAAGAATTACTAATACATAATTTTATTACCCCGGCATCATCGCCCGCGTGATATTAGACAGTGTTATGTTAGGTACGTTAATAAAACATATGTATGATATTTGGCGACGTTTGAACACACAGTGATTTAAGTGTCATTTTGACCAATAATGAGTATTACAGAATTACTTAACCCCTCAACCGTTACACGACTCATTGAGTCGACGTCAAAAAATCGCACATCCGTAAGTCGACTCATTGAGTCGACGTGAGCCTGGTCGGGTTTAATGCGACTTTTAGTCACAGTACAATATACCTTTCTTGCTCTAACTACCACAGAGTGTAGGGAAAAGAACAGGAAAGGCATATAACATTTCATTTTAAACATCTAACAATAATTTGTCACGGAACGTAGCATTCCAAAAAAAAAAAAAGGCTTGCTACCGCACGCGAGTTTAATAAAGCTTGTTTTATGAAAAAAATGTATGGAGATGTCTCCTCTTTTTATTAATTTATTTCAAAGTATTGTGTTTTATGTAAATACAATAATAACTTTTGGAAACATGCTTTTATTTAATAAATATGACGACCTTTGTACGAACATTGGAAAAAGTCGCTCACCCTACTTTCAACTTCGAATTAACAATATATTAAAAGGTTAAAACTGTACTAAACCCTGTATAATCAAATAGCTTATTTCATAACAATTTCAGTAACATAGGGTTTATAGAGCTACAACGCGTAATTTCTCAGATATCGTAGTTTTAGTGAACGCGGAGAAATCGCGCGCTTTCGGCCGGGCGCACTGTTACATATGCGCGTAGTGGCGCAACAGAGGCGTTACGTCTGAGGGGATAATTGACAAAACTCATCAGAAATTCATATATTAAAGAAATAATAAAAACCCCATAGATTTCTTAAGCAACGCTTAACGCGTTTTCTTAGTTTTCACAGAAGCATACTGATGGGCCCTAGATCACTCTATTTTCAACGTCGTCATTTAGAGCTCTTTTATGTTCCAAGATTCATGTTTCATCGAAATTAAAACTTTAACTACTGTAAATAATCTTCAATTTACTTTACCGCGTTGTAAATACGCACTGCTGCGCTTGTGGGCGTTGCTGCCGCCGTTTCACGGATTTTTATGCTAGCAGCATGCGTATGATGACAAATACGAGTCTTTGAAGCTACGCTTCGTGGACAGAAGGCCTCAATTGATATCCAAGAAATACTGCCTCTAAGTCTAATTAATACTGTTTGTTACTTTCGGATGAATTCAGGGTGTAGTGTTATTTACTAAATTCTATTGCTTGTTTATTATTTACCTGACAACGGCTAAGCCGAGGGAAGGTTATGTTTTAAATCTATTTAGGTACCTATATATTGTGCTATGTGATTAGATGCATGCAAAAATTACGATCGCAACGCGAGTTTCACGGTACGATCGAAATGATTTTTGTTATTGAGGCCTACCAGATGCGGTTCGAAATTTTAATAATGTTCGAGTTCAATTTTTTTGGGGCCCGGCTCACCAACTTCGGCTTATTTATAAGTCTTTAGATCGAAACTGTGATATTAATTAAAAATAAATTCAGGCAAAACGATAAAACAACTAATTCAATAAAATAATCTATTAATTATCGTATCGTTTCTTGTTGGCTGTCGTCTGCTCGCTGTAATCGATCGTGTAAAGGCCGGCGCTCACTAGACGCCACGGCACGGCAAAGCCTTGCGGTGCATCGCCGCTTTGTGTGCGCCGGTCTTAATTTGATGGTTCTTTTGTGTGATTATCACGAGTTACTAAAATTGTAGTTTATATCAGGTATCCATGTTTTCAATAATACCCACTACGGTGGTAGATTCTATGTTGTGTGTAGCTATTGGTCTTAACCCTACGTTCGCACTGGGAGAAACATGTTATTGTCTCTATATTTTTTAACCCCCGACGAAAAAAGAGGGGTGTTATAAGTTTAACATGTGTATCTGTGTCTGTCTATGGCGTTGTAGCGCCCAAGCGGTTGAACCGATTTTAATGCTGTTTTTTTTTGTCAGAAAGGTATTCTTAGCTGTTTCGTGAAAACGGTTCAGCCGTTTGAAAATTATCAGCTCTTACGTAGTCGTAGGCGTGACTTACGCCGCATTGGAGGTTTTTAAATTGTAAATTTAGAGTTGTCATAAAATAGACACCAATATGTTTTGTCCAGTGCGAACGTAGAGTCAGATAGAGTATTAAGTGTCGGACAGTTGACAATAGTAGACTGATAAAATAGTCTTTCTAGCATTTTGTAAGAATAAGGAACGTTCAATTTATTGATATTTAATAATTACGTAAACATTTAAATTGATTCATTGCTTGTTCTTATTTATTTAGGAGTGATTGGCAAAATTATTATTTTAATAAAAATGTTATTTAATTATTGATGAAAATGTTCTTTTAGAAGAGTTATAAATATAAAACAAACAGATTTTAACCTACTGAAGTGCATCGGCACGCGTCAAAGAGCCGCGCGTATCCCAACATGTTAATATTCCATGGGTATATTAACTTTTATTTTATTTTGATCCGTTAGATATGGATCGGGACTTGTCCGTTTTTATATTCAAATAAATTATATCTTATTTTACTTTCATGATATATTCCAAATTTGCAGTTTTATTTATTTAACACACCCCTAGCTTTACATTTTTAGCGGAAAACTGACTTCTTCCAGCATTGAACGTGTAGTAACGGATACTAATTGAAAAAATCAAATTGTTGCCACTTCAGACAGTAGATTTTTTTATTATTTAGACTGGCATACAATAAAATTACAGGAAGTATGTGCTGGGCCTCTTGTATGCGAAGGTGTTGAGTCGTTTGTGGTGGTGCACGCGCTTCGGCAGCGGGAACCGGATGGCGCTGTTGTGGAACTGCTTCACCTGCGGCCGGCGGCACGCAGCCGCCTTGATCACCTCCACCTTGATGATCTGAACAAGGAAACAATTACATTACACATGTATACCAGAGTCAAACTCTATGGAATGTTTAATAACAAACGGTTGCCTATTAAATCGTGACATGCAGATGTTAAATAGTTTTTGGCAATAATTCAAGTATTTATATATATCTAAGGTAATAAAAACAATGAAAAACACCACCAATATTTAACAGTGATACCAAAAAAATCCAACAAAATGTGTTATGTTGATTAACATTTTATTTCTAATTTCCCTAGACAGTATACATAAACACATATACAATTATAAAACTAAATTGCCATTCTAAGTACCATCAAATAATTATTTAAAATATGCTTGATGAGAACCAGGGAATAATAAAAAAAACTCCCAACTTCTAACGAATATAGTTAAATTCCAGCAGACTCAAAGACAATTTAGAACTAAACAAGCCAATCAGATATTGTAGGTTCCTTAATATTTGTTAACAATCATTAAATTGTGCTGGATTACTTGTCCAGGGCTACAGAATAAATTACAAAAAGTTGAGGATCTCTAATACCATGTGACATAACCTTTCCTAATGCCAACAATGTTGATGTTAAACAGCACCTCGATTTTCAGGATCAGTCAACTTACACCAATACAAAGCTTTGTGAAATGTAATTGATACTTTTGGTATTTCTTACATAGAGAAATGAAAAAAAAAAATATCATTAGCCTTTTTAATAAGTGATAGTCGTAAGTACCTAGACCATCACCCAGAAAATCTAAACAATTTTCGAAAGACATGTGAAATCCGCTAACCCGCACTGGTCCAGTGTGGTGGATTACGGCCCGAATCCCCCTCGCAGTGAGGGGAGGCCCGTGCCCAGGAGTCTAAAGGGCTAAAATATTATGTAAGTACCTGTATGGAGTGAGCGCGCGCTCTGTGCCTGGCTCCCATGTCCCTGTAGCACTGCGTGACGGCGCCACCCACGCTCAGGTCACGGTATTCGCGGTACATGTTGTGCACGCCTGAACGGGACTCGTAACGCAGCCAAATGCCGAAGTTCTTGATTTTGACGGGGCTCTTCTCTGGGATTTCCTGCAATTGACATAATTGATTTGTTATAATGAGGTATACAGGTTGAAACAGAAAGGGTATACATTTTTTTAAACTTAACTTTGTAATTCAAAACTATCAGCTTTGGAGGAAACTTGAATAACAAAAGGTGTTATAGGAATACAGCTGTTTACAGATTTCATAAGTCTACAAAACCTTTAGTACTTCAACTGTCCCACAAAGCTGATAGTTTGAGATTTACAAAGTAAAAATGCAAAAAATTGTATACCCTTTCTGTTTCACCTAGTATTATGGTCAACCTGCTTGATAACATAAAAGTACTGGACACCTTGGCCACGCACTCAATTGTTAATAAATACTAATAATTGGGTATCTATCTATTTAGTTCAAATATTATAGAATGTTATAACATTTGCTTTGCCCACTTAACAATAGAGTAGAGACTCGATTATCCGGAACTCAGTCATTTGGATTCGCGATAATCCGATTGCCGAAATGATGCCGGACCATCACATGTGGAAGCATTTCAGGCCCTGGAAAAAGCTCTCAAATGGTTCAAAAAACCAATGAAGGGAAAAATTGTTTAGGCCAAATTGACAATTACCAAATATTTAAAGTAATTTAAAGATAATTAAGATTGCAATATTTTAATAGTTACAGAAAATATGTAGGTAATTAGATACATATTATGTAAATACGAAAATGTATCTTTATTCTTTTAATTAACATTGATTTTCGTTGATAAGTTTGATTTGTATTTGTTTTGAATAAAGACCTAACATCGTGTTAATAATATGCATGTACAAAAATCGCTTTTCTTCATACATTCAATAATCTGGATTCTCGAATATCCGAATGCCTTACAACAATTAGTCCGGTTAATCAAGTCTCTACTGAATTTTAATTGTAGTGACAATTGGACATAGTTTTTCAAAATCGAACCTAACCACACACACTTCTGCAAAGTGAAACCAACCTAGCACCACAAATACAAGGTTGGTTTTGGTCTACAACAGAGTATGTGGGTTGATTCCGTTCTGCAAAACAATATCCAATTGATGCTGATAGTTAGAAAATTGCCTTTGAAGTGTCCATTATACCTCTAGCACAGTTGGTTGTGAAAAAGAAAAATGTGACATAAATAAATGTTGTCTCTTTTTCCCCTAAGTCTAAAGAAATAGAGCAATTTGGTGCAAAACGATGCAGTCTTGTGTGTGCGTGCGACCTAACACTGCTGGTAGTTACATTTTTGATCTTATCAATCTAGTGAATTTTAGTAACATTAGTTTGAAACAACTTACCCTGATAGAGACAATTTCACCGGTAGTCTTCTTGAACTTCTTCAGTTGACGCAAGAAGTACCAGAAACGGGACTTGGCAACAATGGGATCCGGCGAGAAGATCCTCATTTTATATAGAGGAGGCTTTGGCTCGCTCTCCGACGGCAGCTTGCGGCCGATGACCTCATATTCCCTCAACTGCAAATGAAACAGTTTCAAATTAGGTTAGAATTAGATTGAATGAAATTTTTTATTCGCCTCACTAACATGTTGGAGGGCAACACAACATGAGATAACCTAAAATCTTTCCACTGTTTTTGTAAACACTTATGTTAACTATGACAGACAAAAGTATTGTTATAAGTGCGAGTTCAACCCATCTTGAGTGTATAAAGACAGGGAAAGGCATCAGAGAAACCAAATGATACACGAGATGCACCGACAACGTGTACGCTTAATCTTCAAATTTTTCACTTTGGAATCACGGTTTTCGACACTCCACACACTTCTTTCGAGTTATTATTTAAATTTATGTAACGTTAGCACGAAAGTAATAGTTATTTTTTGCAATTTACAAAACTTACCTCTCCTTTAGCCTTCATTTTTGGAGGATTCTAACCTGAAAGAACTGTCAACGGAAGCGGAACACAGACGTGAAAGAAATATGGCGTCTGTTGATAATGTTGCAATGAATAAAAAAATATTATTATCACTTTTGAAGCGAAGCTTCTTTATTTCATAGATTTTTTTAATTTAGGTACTACGTGAATCCTTCTTTCTCACAGACTTCTATAACTCTGTGATTCTTCTTTATATGCCAAGTAGAAGCAAGAAGATTATAGTAAACTCAAGAAAGTTATGGAACTTCTACATAGTTATAATTAAGGTGAAGGCGCCTGTCTAGCCCGCGAAATTCAAAATTTTCGAGTATTTTTTTAGTTTATCCAAAATCTGAAAACATTTAAGACAATTGAAATAAAACTATTTTTCGGATTTTATCGCGTTTATTTAATTTATGTTCCCAACGTTTCGGCTGCTGTAAAGCATGATAAAATCCGAAAAATAGTTTTATTTCAATGTGTAGTATTCGCGTAAATATAAGAAAACAATACATTTAAGACAACGTTTTGTGATTTGCGACAAACACAGTATGCAGTGCGTTTATTTATACATTTATTTTACTCTAAATATTATCACGGTGGATATGATACTAGTAAATCACTAAATATACAAAAATTGGCAGATTATCTGGATAGCTGTTGTTCTTGGAATGTTTTAGAGTAAGTTGGATATATTAATAAATGCACTGCACACGGTCTTTGTCGCGAATTACAAAATGTGCCTTTTATTATTGTGAGATTTTGAATTCTAAAAAATCTCAAAAAATTTGAACTTCGCGAGTTAGATGGGCGCTTTAGCCTTATTAGACCCTTAGACCATTTGGTTCGTTAATCTATGCTTAGACCATCACATATCTCTGGTCAGTGGCAACTTCAGACTACAGTACCTAATAAGACGTAATTGAATACGTGTTACGATTACTAACAGTGCAATGATTTAGTCATAGATTAACGAACCAATGGATAAGTGACGTACTTCATTTTACGAATCAAATTTTCTGTCAGATTTTGGGGGAGACGAGGTAACCACTACAACGAAACGATGCACAATTACAAAAAAACAAATTGTGTCATTATGAATGCACACTTAAATAAATGTTCAACACTAGTAACTTTTACGCACACTAATCGGTCAAATACGTCAACATGCAAGAATTTACGAGTGTATGACACTAAGTGCAATAGGGAGATACCAATATCGATATTTCTAATTAGATATATCGATAGTTTCACTTGCTCATCATCACAAAAATATTGCATAGACATGTGCATTTCTTCATCTAATACAAAATAAGAATTATTTTGTATATGATGGTATCTTATACAGTACGATGATTTATCGTTTATGAATTACTTTAAAAAAAATCCCCTCGCTGTGGTAATGAAACATCTAAAATAAATAATATTTTACAACAATATACAAGGTGAAACTTCTACTACATAGTCTAGTCACAAATATTACCACACAAACACTTTACGTGTATATTTCAGTGAAATATTATTTTAGAATCATTTCAGTAGAAGTATAAATCAAATACTTACAGCATCAGCTAAAAAATAATATTGGTACGGCATTATCTACTAATTTTGGTCGTTTATTAGATAAACATTGGAATTGCGACGAATCAAAGTGTACCGAACAAATAATATTTGTGCGAGTGGGTTCCCAACCTCTCTTTCTATTGCAAGATTTCTCCCATTCGGTTTTAATTGAGGGTCTTTGCTTTCCCTATTTCTAGTGGAATAATGATAAGTTAAAAAATTAACAATAAGTAATTATATTTTATAATTTAACTATTTATAATTTAAAAGAAATATATAATAAAAACTCTAAAAAATATAATTCTATCGATACCCAATCATAAATAAATGATCACTACCACAGCACTATTCAAAATGGCGAACTCGAGATACCATACTACACTTTTCAATTATTTCGTACTCGATTGTTTAATCGATAATGTTTTCGATTTTTATCACATTTTATATTTTAATTATTTTATTAGGAAGAAGGGATTAATTACACCAAAAACACTTACATATGAAACGTTACTGCGTCTTTTTGTAGATTATAGGTGTTTGACCTTTTCTTGCACAGGTTAACAGCACAGGTCGGTATTTTTTACGGAGCTCCTTACACCGCGAAAACGATGTTGACTTTGATAAAATCGATTCCGTAAACAGTTTTTATAAACGTGTTAGACCTTCTTGGTCTTATACCTTGGCAGAGGGGAATGAGCATGTAAGTCTTGTCCATAGATAAAAGGTCTAAGGATTTAGTAAATAATTTTTAAGTTTGCGAAAATCCAGACATTTAAATTTCCGAATCAGTTTTCGATATCGATTCTAATAATAGAAAAATACCTTCGCTTATGTGTTTCCAGCCTTATATCTTCTTCTTCTTCTTTTTAAAAAATATGGCCCACCCAAGTTAATAGGTATTTTGCCAGTGTCAAATAACAAATAGCAATAACAAACGCATTTAATAACAATACAATACAAAAATGAGACCATCCACTTTGGAAGACCAATTTGAAATTCAGCCTTATATCTGTTTTGATAATTTAGGAGACATTTGTTTTGTTTGTCAGGTTTGTCATTTCTGACAGACAGAATTGACCGACTGACATGCGTCATGACATTGCTCTGCTTTGCATTTGGTTGGTTCAAGTCACGCCTTTATTGCGTGAGCTGAATAATTTTGTACATGCCTAAAAGAAAACCTTATTCTAACAGGAATATGTGATTGTGATAGTGAGGTTAAAATATCCGCATAAGCCAAGATGTTTACTAGAAGAATACCACGTCTCGTGAAGTACGGCATGTATGGTAGTGTAGCTATCGGCGGTACCGTGGCTGCTTCAAAATTATCCCCTGAAGGAGATTTAGGCTCCACGGCTATAGTTAGAATAACCAGGACTGCATACACTGCTGTGAATATTGGACGAACCTACCAGACTATGTTGTACAGTAAGGACTGGGACAGAACATCAGACGAGTATATTGAGGTCCGAAGCCAAGCACATCAAATTGGGGCAGAGAAACTTCTTGAGTTGTGTAAAGCTAACAAAGGCGTGTACATTAAAGTTGGTCAGCATGTTGGTGCACTGGACTACTTATTACCCAATGAATATGTCACAACAATGCGTATATTACATAAGGATGCACCACAGAATAGTGTTGAAGAACTTTATAAAGTGATAAGGGAAGATTTGAACAAGGATGTAAGTCACTGATATGAATTATTATGTATTTGTATATTTTTTTAAGTTTTTTTAGTTTTTTTTTTTTGTAGCCTGAGGAATTATTTGATGACTTTGAAACAGAACCACTGGGTACAGCATCACTGGCACAGGTACACAGAGCCAAATTAAAAGATGGCACTGACGTAGCAGTCAAGGTTCAACATCATTATGTCAAGAAGAATATCAATATTGACTTGAAATGGATGGAATTTGTCCTCACCACAATGTCAAAGATATTTCCCGAGTTTCAAATGCAGTGGTTGATCGATGAAACAAAGAAGAACATCACTAAGGAATTGCAATTTTTGGAAGAAGGTCACAACGCAGAGAAAGTTGCAGACATGTATAGTCACTACAAGTGGTTGAAAATACCGAAAATATTTTGGGACTACAGTACAGACAGAGTGCTTGTTATGGAATATGTGGATGGAGGAATGGTTAATGATGTCAAATATATTGCTGTAAGTATTTAATTTGTGATGATGAAAATAAAATTGAAAATAAATGTAGATGTACTTTTGGGAAATTAAGGTGTCTATAGGTGTGTTTGGTCTTAATTTGCAATGTTGTGCACAGGGCCTATATTTAGATGACACAACATGCCTGTGTTGACCATTGTAAATTTATATATTCGGCGGAGTTGTGTTCAGCCACAAGGCCCTATGTTAACACCTCCAACCATAGTATAATAACATCCTAACCAAAATAATGAAAATGTTTAATTACTTACCCAAATATGATTGGATAATAGTGGTTGTCCAATGTGTGGTGGTATTACCTTCAATACCATCCATAATAAGCTTTTCTTGCTCCTTATAATTAGTGTATTACTCAGGTTTTTTGTTTTTATAATAATTTGTTTGTATCCAGTGCAAGCAAGGAGTTATACAAGCAAGTATATTAATAAAAAAATCTTCCACAGAATCACAATATTGACAGGTTTGATGTTTGCAAAAAGCTCGGCGACTTGTACTCCCACATGATATTCGTCACTGGGTTTGTGCACAGCGACCCACACCCTGGCAATATACTCCTGAAGAAAGATCCTGATGACAAGGATTGCACCATCTACTTGCTGGACCACGGTTTATATAACGTAAGTTATTGACATAATATAAACAGGAATTTTAAGCAAGCAATGTAAATAAATGTATTGTGTGGGTCTCTTGCTTTTCCCAGGATTATAAGCAAACTATATCTTGACCAAACAGGTTTATAAACCAAAATAATTTATGTATTTTAATTAATGGTGGAAGAGCCAACCTGTAACCAATTGATCGAGGAGATCGGCTGCAACTATTATAGCTGTTTTTCGTACGATGAGTGAGAGAGCCGGAAGCCTAACCATTCCCTCGATCCCACTCCAATTCAGGTCGGCAAGTAATGTAGTGCGAGTAATGCCATTAGTATTGCAAGCATCTATAGGCTACGGTAACAGCCTAATATCAGGCGGGTCGTACTTGTATGCCGATTTTTTTATGTAAGTAATAGATTTAACAAAAATGTCGGTTGAATTTGGAGGGCTGGCATGGTAGAACAGTCCTAGTTTGTATTGAATTAGGAACACAATATTTCAATGGACTTGATTGAAGAAATTGAGTGGACTGCATAATGTTAGGTTAGGGATAATGTTAGGATGAAATTTCCAAGATCAATCTCAGAGCGTTTTCACATTATCCGATCCGATATCGGTGTCGGACGCCGATCCGATATCGGGGTAAGTAAAATGTATGAAATATGTACCTGTCTTTCATATTGTCCGGCCCGATATCGGATATCGGAGCCGACACCGATATGCTGGCGGCACCATCGGACGCCCGTGAGCCGTCCGATGCTGGCGGCACCATCGGACGCCCGTGAGCCGTCCGATGCTGGCGGCACCATCGGACGCCCGTGAGCCGTCGGGCGATAATGTTTGTATATGTGCTATACGTGTATCTGAATTGTCTCTGCGTGCGTAGAGCCCGATGCGCGGTAGCCATTTTGAGCTTGTTTACTAGTTTGGTTGTCATCAGTCTATCGAAACTTCAAATAAATACAAATTATACAGCCACTCTTTACTTTTACAGGCAATATGCAGCCTATGCAGGATAGTATTATTACAGGATATTTGTAGCTTGCTAAAAAGAGTATAAAATGCTCTCTCTGAATATCTAGCTTCCACAATGGGATGTACTGTATGTGGACAGATCTTTTTTTGCGTCTCAAATATAATAGATACAGCAAATAAAGTTTTCTATTATAGTCTGCCATGATGACCTGCCCGCACTAAGCTATCGAGCAAATGGCCGTATCGGAACGATTTTGTCGGAAAAATGTGAAAATAGCACATGGTGTCTATCGTCGTCCGACACTGATATCGGATCGGATAATGTGAAAACGCTCTTAGACTTCACATTAACGTGATTATGATACAATTTTATATTTCAGCAATTGACAGACGAGTTTAAGTATAACTATTCCAAACTGTGGCTATCTATAATCGATCGGAATCGTGCTGATATGAAAATGTATTCAGAGCGTTTAGGTGTTCCAGAAGAGTTGTATGGATTATTCTCATGTATGGTAACTGGTAGACCGTGGGAGTCGATTATGAGGGGAATTAGTACTACTAAGCCATCATCTGATGAGGTATGTATGTGGATTGAACCTTTTTTTGATGTACTTAACGTAATGTAATGTTCCTCATCTCTCAATAGTATAGTAGGTATGCACATCACACTAAACTAGCTTTCTCATTTACATACCTAAATCTGAGTGAGATTTGATTATTATTTACTATTAGCTATTTAGTGGCAATGGTGTTGCCTGCTCATATTATTTTTTTATGCTGTTCCTGAGAATGTACACCATCTTTCTTCATTGAAAAGAGTAACCATTGAGTTTCTTGCCGGCTCTTCTCAGTGGAAGCAGCATTCCGAACCGGTGGTAGATTCTGACTATTCATAAATGCTTTGTTGGCTTACATGAATAAAAACAATTTTGAGTTGAGTTTAGTTATAAAATGAAGTCGCTATCTGCTTTTGTCTGTCAGTTTATCCAGTTAGTTTTACTAAACTACGCAACAGATTCCGTTGGGGCTTTCACTGTCATTTATAGAATTTCTTCCGAAATGTTTATATGTGTAATACATTCTAATTAAATCAAATCAATAAACAGTGCAGAATATTCGTGGCGGATCTCTTGATCATAAAAGCCAAACTATTGTTTGATGACAATGGGAACTAGTTTTTAGTTGACCTTTGCTAGCTTCTATAATTACATACACTTACATAGGCACTGACTAAAACATACAAATAAGTAATCAAATCACCCAACTGCGTACCTCAGATTATTATTGTATTATTAATTCTATACAAAATATTTTAGAAATCAACATTCCAAAAGGAATTGCCGAATATTCTGCACTTTGTTACGCAATGTCTCGAGCGTGTGGACCGGCAAGCTTTGTTGGTGTTGAAGGCGAACGACTTGATTCGTAGCATAGAATACGCGCTCGGTACGAACGAGCATATGTGCGGTTTCGTCGTAATGAGCCATTGCTGTGTACAGAGCATATACAACCATGAATACAATGTGAGTACCTATAATGCGGGCCACACACGATGAGATACGGCCGGACGGATATGGACTGAAGGCGTAGCCAGGTTTGGCCGGAGGTGCGTAGGTGCATAGGCAGCACCTCAGACTACGGATTCAACAGCCATCTCCGGCCCCGTTTTCAGTTTGGTGTTTCTTTATACACATGATGAGATTGGCCTGAGGGATTTTACCGGACAAACCAGGGTCGCCTCATCGTGTAGAGCCCGCATTCATTATTCTATTGAAACCCATATAAATTCCCACGTTAACGTTAAATTTTGAAGTGTTAAAAGATTGACAAAGAATCGCGCCAAAACGGCTAAACGGATTTGGATGAAATGTATGGAGAGGTTACATTCTGGAATCAGATACAGGCTGCTTTTTGCTCTCAAAGTAACTACTTGAGGGCAAAAAGCAGCCTGTATCTGATTCCGAACCGATTCTGAGCCATAGGTTATGGAACATAGTGTAGTGTTTCAAAATAAAAAAAATATTTAATTTCATTGACTAAATATTAAACAAAAACATATTGAAATGAAAGGCTAAATTAATAAATTGAGAATTTTAGAACAATAAAATGTTGTTTGTTTTTTTTTTCAGAAAGAAACATCATTTCTCAGAAGGCAATATCTAAACCTCAGATTCGGTTGGACAATTCTAGTTTTATATTTATACAGTTTTTATTTAAATTTCCAAGCATCGTTATAGTCAATAATAGTCAATATTTGAAATTCAGAACAATTATTTTAAGATTTTAAACACGGAAGTGTAAGGCAGATATTTAATGAACAATATTTATACTTTTATACATTAAATTTACAATTGTAAGTACCTACTTAGACTTAGCTAATGCTTCTGTCTGACGTCATGTTATTATGCGAACACATCTTGATGGTTATTCTTTGAACTCATTTTACATTTTAATTTAATTTATCGTATATAATATTAAATAAAAATATTGTGGCGAGCTCACATTCACGTCGCCGACGGAAACGGACAGATGGCGCTAAATGCAGCGCCTCAATACAATGTACGGATTCTTCATAGAAAAACTGAATCACGATATTAAGAATCGCAAGCATCGTGACTATATATACAAGACCCCGAGAATAACCAGTGGGGCATAGCGGCCGCCCCGCCAGGCATAACACCCGCCTGGCTGGAAGATCTTCCCTTTACCGCTAAAATATCCTTATTGCTGTCAATGCCTACCTCAGTACTTATACTTAGATAATAATTGCACTACGTTAAAAATGTTTTAATAATAAAAAAAAATAAACCGACTTCAAAGAAAACCTGGGTACACTAAAAGGCTAGAAATAACTAACTAAGGTACCTTGTAATTTATTTCATTTAGAGTTGGTGCCAATTCAAGAAGGGGTTGGTAAGTACCTAAGATGTAATCCTAACGTAATTAAAGATCGTCGCATCGAAAAAAAAATACATAGACGTACATAGAACCTCCCCCTTTTTTCGAAGTCGGTTAAAAATAGGTAAAATTGGCAACTTTCAATAACCGGCTACTACATATTTAACTGACTAAAAATAAAGTTGTATTCAAAAATGCTGTCAACATGTCTGGGTAACGTTAACCAAGCGTTTTTGTATACAACTCTATTTTTGACTAGTTGTGCCCGCGACTTCGTCCGCCTAGAATTTAACTTAACCAAAAATTTAATTTAACAAAAAATATTCGTTCAGTTCGCAGAGTTTACGAAAAGTGAATAATTCTTTTAATAATGAATGTTTTACGTGGAACCCTATTATAACTTTGTTTTTCTTAAATTAAAGTAGCCTAAGTTACTCCTTATAACATCAGCTATCTGCTATTGAAAGTCCCGTCAAACTCGGTCCAGCAGTTTCGGAGATTACCCGGAACAAAAATACAGACAGACGGACAGCAATTATTTAAATCGCGTTTTTGTTATAAGTACCGTATGTACTTTCATATTCATTT
The DNA here is from genome assembly GCA_918843915.1 of Notodonta ziczac. Classification (NCBI taxonomy): domain Eukaryota; kingdom Metazoa; phylum Arthropoda; class Insecta; order Lepidoptera; family Notodontidae; genus Notodonta; species Notodonta ziczac. Next base: position 7,443,860 of record OU974047.1, read on the forward strand.
AGTGAGAAGGTGTTAGCTTGATATTACAAACAGACACTCCCATATTATTTATTTGTATAGAAAGTGTGGAGAGTTGAGTTATTGAATGTGGCCTGTTATAGACACAAACCTAATTTTATCCTATTTATTTTATTATATGGGTATTTCGGTATTTGTTATTAGGAAACTTATTGATCATGTATTACAAATTATTATATGCATAAAATTAGTTTTTAATTTAACCCGTTGTATGTTGGAGCGCAGACCTATGCGAGACATACCTACCTAATTGATTTTCTTTTGTGTCTGGGATTGCGGTATACCGGTGGTTAATTAAATTTAGTTGTGTTACAGAGGCTTTCAGTTGGTATAAGTTTTAGGCAGTTTTTTTTTAAAGATTACTAGCAATGTGGTTTTATCACATTACTAGTGGATAGATTCCCGTTAGCCCCTCCAGCTAAGCTAATGCTTGTGTTAGGAGTGGGCTCACGTCAATATTGAATGGCCAGGTTGGGGATCGAACCCGGAACCTGTCACCTACGAGGGCTGCCCCTCTTACCACTAGGCGATAGACTGCTTAAAAATGTGGTGATATTCTTATTATTTTCACAGTATAACTAGTCCTCAAATACCTCCATCAATTTGGAGTAGCCGTTCTGTAAATAAAGTACCGAGATATGTATGTATAAGAATCTTGAAAAATATTGTTTGTATATTATGATGTAAAATGTTTTTCATGTTATTGTATTTTGAATACAAATGCTATTTATTGATAACGCCTTTTAATTGAAATAATAACGTAATCTGATAGTTCTTTATTGGATATTCAATTCAATTTGGTATTTTGTTCTCCAAAGTGCACAATTTATTGCTCAAAGTGGAAAGATCACTTTGTATCTTCAGTAGTATGTTTGTGAAGTTGTCGCGACTCTTCCTGCTGTGGAGTTTGAACATAGAACAGCTGGAGATGCGACACGAGATTTCAGATTTCTTGAAGTCCATAAACATTAAGTTGTTCGCGGGCGTTTTTTTGTCTTGTACACGCAGTCTATTCAATGCCATTGTCTCGTTAGATATTGTGGATTGGGCTGTAAAATTAAAAAAAGTACAGTCTATTTCACATATGGAGGCCTGAAGTCGCGGCGCTGTAGTCTCAAGTCGTCAATATAATTTCAGTACAATTTAGTTCCGTATTTTGCCGCGGGACTTTCTATGTGAAATATACTTGTAGGTCCTATGTGCGAAGCGCCTATTGTGCCTCAAGTGTGCTAATTTAAAAGTAATTGACAACCACTGATCATTGATTTTATCTTAATCATAAATCGTAAATTCTTGGCGGAATATGTCTGACATCTGTTGCAGTCCCTTTGATTAACATTTAATAAGATTTATTTAGTTTTAATGTCGCTTTAACATTATAAAAGCTTCGCGACGGTGTTATAGTCGACACTTTTATTCTTATAAATGCGTCGTGGCGCTTTTTTAACCATATACACCCTTTATGAATGACCGAATGTTGTTGGCCAGAGTGGCCATAACAACTTCACCCGGACAGAGAGCGAGCGCAAGTACGCTCCAGCCAGAGGGGCAGGGGGGCAGCTAGCTCAAGGGCGCCACAAGGGACACGACCTCGGCTTGGGCCGCTGCCGAGAGAGGTGGCGAGGGTAAAACTACCACCGGATCCAAGGCGTATGTGGTTAAGAATCCTATCCTCCTATTATTTTATGACCTAGCTAGATACCTCTTAAGATTGAAAAAATAAAATAACCCAATAATAAAAATAAATATATAAATAAATATTAATAAATAAAAATTAAATTAAATATTTATAATATAAATAAATAATAAAAATATAATAGTAATACTTACAGCGACGATTGCACCTGCCTTTTTCCACACTCTCCTGTTGTTTCCCGTCATACACTGTATCGGTGGTCGCGCCGACGCTAGGCGGGCCGCCCACGTCGCCGTTGCCGATCGTCAACATATGGGCCGTTACACTCGCTATGTAAATAAATAATAAATATCGCCATACTGGCACACCAACTGTATGGTACCAAACTGAGCAAAGCTTGTACTATGGGTACCGTACAGTGGACTTGGGGCGATCCCAGTGACACCCAGACATGGGCAAATTACCGAAGGCCACTTCCGCAATTTGCCCTGGTGGGATTCGAACCCTCAACCACCATGTGCAGTGAGCCGAGCGGCGTACACTCGAACCACTGCGCCAAGCGGTGGTAAATTTTATTTTATTTCGGTTTACGGGATTATACGATTTAATATCCGGTTGTTAAGGTGAACATTGTCAAATTGAAACGCCCTATTTAGAAGCATGCTCATGACTGCTCAACGAATGGTAAGTAGCAGTGGGTAATTTAGAAAAAAACATATTATTTTCCATAAATCACACACGTTGAACGAGTTTTTCTGGTAACCACACTTCCAGTATGAATGGATGCTGCGGATCATTGCCCCTCCTCAGCTCCAGGAGCGGTATTTCAGTGTCGACGTCTGACTTCAGCACGATGAGCTCCTCGCAGAAATCTGGCAAGTCTAGCAGGTGCCATATCTTCTGCCGCAGCGCCGATATTGAGGCTGACGGTCTTATAGCTATATAGCGCAGTTTATCATCTAGACCTGAAATATTTACATTAATATTGTTTAATACCCGCGCGAGTTAGGTTTGTTGATGATCATTGGTCGGGGATCCATAGTTGTCGGCTGTGAAAAATATTGTTGTCTGTGGCCTCACCTCTCCGAATAGTCAGAGATGAGGCCTGATACATTATTATATCAGGATATCATCTAAGTCTTTGATGCTTTCATCGGCAAACATGCTGAGTCTAACTCGTCAAGTCTATTAAACATTGCTCAGAGCCGACGCCCGCTTAGCGCAGTGGTTCGAGACTTCGAGCGTAGGCCGCTCGGCTCACTGGCCATGGTGGTTGCGGGTTCGATTGCCGTCGGCGCAAATTTCAGAAATTGCCTTTTCGTAATTTTCCCAGGTCTGTGTGTCACTGGGATCGCCCCCCAGTCCATTGTACGGTACCCATAGTACAAGCGTTGCTTAGTTTGGGACCTTTCAGTTGGTGTCAGTCAGGTCAGTCTTGCGATCTTTATTTAGTTATTGCAAAATAGTACTTACATCCCAAATCATATCGGCGAATGATAAGAAAAGTTATGACTTCTTTCTTGAACAATTTAATCGGCGCCTTAAGGAGCTTAGTTAGGGACATGGTTCGCGCATCGCCAGTCGCTAACACATTAAATAACTGGTAAATCGCCGAGTATCATAGCATTTTTGTTAATTTTTGATTGTTGGTGTGAAAATCAAAGAGAATACAATACTACGTCAAAATGACGTTCTATGCGGGAAATTAAACCAAAGTCCAACACAGTCATTTTTCCAAAGAGATAACCGTGAGTTCGCAATGGACGAAACATGTTCACGAAACATTTTGTTGTCTCTATTTTAAGACAACAAAAAAAAGAGACAACCTACGTACCTAGGTAGTTGTGTTTTACCGTGAGTTCAACAACAACAACAACCTACCTAGGTAGATAGGTACCTACGGTTACGGCGAACGAAAGAGGTCTTTCTAAACTTGATGACGGTCACTGCATTCGCGTACCTTACCTTGAGGACTGGTATATTTGTCATATGCTTCCTTAGAAAATCAATGTATTTTGGACCTTATGGCTTCTAAAGGACGAATCCATGTTATGCAAATTTACAATACCCATACAAATTGTGTTAGAATTTGTTAGTCTATTAAATCACTTCCAACAGAGGAGACGTACTTACCTAATTTCGCCTGACGATCCTTGAAATAACATAACACTATAATCATAGAAACCACTTCCCATGAAAAAAAGGAATTCCAGCTTCACCTTTATTGTTAACCGTCAACACATAATACATTATAGGTATCAAATTTAGCGAGAAATGGCTTGCAGATAAACAGATGCAGTACCTACATTGTTTTAACATAATATTTATAATTTCAATTTTGTCTTAAGGTATACCGCATATTAACTTCTGTAGATCTCTGGCCAAAACTAATACCATTAATCGTCACAACAGATTGTATTCTCTTATAAAACATTAAATCTTATTTCAATTTCAATGCTTGCAACACATATCCTATGTGTTGGAAACTTGTGAAACTCCAGTTTTCAGTGATCATGTTGTATGTGTAACCATAGGTAAGCTCGACGTGACAGTCACCTGAAAAAAAATGCATGGTAATCTTCTAGTATTTTTGTCATGTATACCTAGGGTAGGCAGTGATAGCGTATTGGCCAAGCCAAGTATAACATTAACTATGTGCCAGTGAAAATCCCGTCAAAATCGGTCCAGCCGTTTCAGAGATACTCTTGGATTCAATCTGTTTTTATTTTTTTACGCGGAACCCTAATTGTTTTTCTAAAATAAAAGTAGCCTAAGTTACTCCTTATAACATCAGCTATCTGCCAGTGAAAGTCCCGTCAAAATCAGTCCAGCCGTTTCTGAGATTACCCGGAACAAACACACAGACAGACAGACAAAACATTTTTCATTGCATTTTTGTTATAAGTATTGGATGTACTTTCATATGCATTTTGTAAAAAGGTGTTAAATTGATATTACAAACAGACACTCCAATTTTATTTATTTGTATAGATTTTCGTGTCACAATGTTAGTTACCATACCGAAATGGCTTGACCTTTTATGAAATTATATGCATACTAGCTGTGCCCACCGACTTCGTCCGCATAGTATTTAACTTAAGAAAAATTTCGGGTTTATCGGGATAAAAAGTATCCTATGTGTTAATCGCGGTGATAAACTATCTTTGTTCCAAATTTCATCCAAATCCATTCAGTAGTTTTTGCGGGAAAGAGTAACAAACATACATCCACACTCACAAACTTTCGCATTTATAATATTAGTAGGATTCAGTAGGTCTGAGAATCGGCTACTATCTATTTTTCATACCCATAAAAGACAGGACGTTTCTCGGGTCAGCTAGTTATTTATATATAACTGTGATAATACTAACTTCTTTCCAATATAAACGTGAGCTCATTGGGTGTAATAAACTTCTCGTACTGATGTGTTCCTCGTGGAACAAAATTGAATATATTCTCACTCATGCATATTACTAATAACTGTGACATCCGTGTTCTGTTTGGTGTGGTAAAGAACACCCTCCCTCCAGGCTTCAATGCTTGAACACACGACTTGACGAATAGCTCCTGGTTATTAACATGCTCTATAACTTCGGATGCCACAACACCGTCGTAATGGTTGCTAAAACAAGTGATGTGTTCCTGAAAAAAAAACATTAATATATTACAGTTTGATGACCACTTGGTGTAGTGATACGAGCATAGGCCGCTCGACTCACAACACATGATGGTCGCGGGTTTGATTCCCGCCGGGGAAAATTTCGGAAATGGCGTTATCGTATTTTGCCCAGGTCTTGGTGTCACTGGGATCGCCTCGTCCTTTGTACGGTACCCATAGTACAAGCGTTGCTTGGTTTGGGACCATACAGTTGGTGTTTCAGTCTGGCGATATTTACAGTGGTAGAGCCAAACATATACGGGCTGGTTCAACCGGTGTAGTACCACACTGTCACAGAAATTCGGCGCAAAAGTAGCTATTATAGCCTAGTTTCGTTCGACGAGTAGTGCCGTGTTGTGGCAGATTATTTACATATTAACAGAAGGTATATAATGTCGATATTTGATTACACACTGTAAATTAACTAAGTCAATCTTTCAAAAATGCTTGGCTTTGCTTTATTTGGCATTTCTGTGTACTGCACTTCTATTGCATTCTAATTCTAATGATAAAAGTGATTTCTTAGAATTAAGAACTCATAATCAAAGTCATATTTATATGCTTCAATTCAAGTAGTTTATGTGATAGTGTCAATTAGTCTATAGTTATTACCTCTATAGTAGTGTGATGATACACAGGTCTGTTTTCAGCTATCTTCAGGTCTATTGTACTATGTTCTTGGGCTACTTCAATCAATTCTTTGCATGCATCTATACCGGTCACCTGTGCCCCAAGCCTTGCTAGGCCCTGAAAATGCAAAATCACTAATATCAAACATAAGTGCACTAATAGTGTTAATAGAACAAAGGTACAATAAAAAATAAAAGAATATGAACAAATAGGTAACACAAAACCCAATGAATGTTTGTAGATTTTTTATTGTCCTGTAGAAATGGAAAGGTTTCAATGGTTAGTAAGAAACTAAATCCAAGTATTTAATGAGTTAGTAAGTACACAACACATTAAGAAAATTATTACAATGAGTACCTAAAACATGTGTAATATTTTTACTCACTTCAGCGAGGATACCCCCTCCACAGCCAACATCTAGTATCCTTTTATCCTTGAGTGGAAGACATGTTCTTTCTTCATCCGAGCATTGTACTAAGCCATCTCTAATTAAAGGAACCCTGTGAAACCATGTAAATAAATGTATGAAATTTTCAATGATAACTCATTTATTTATCATCAAAGGAGTCAATGGGTGGTTTAAAGTAAGAACGTAAACAGGTATTTTGATTTTTACCTTATTAAATTCATTTTATGTAATAGTTTAGATTTTCCATTCAGATCCCACCATTCATTGGTTTGTTTTGCAAATAATTCAATTTCTGACGCGTTAATAGTAGAGTGCCGTTCATCTTTTCGTGCTGAACTTGTAGACGCAAAATATTTCGGCACTTTGGTTGTGGTTGTTCTGAAAAATTAAGCAAAATTTACTACTCGTAGGTAGGTACATATCACATTATTTCGTTGTATTCACCAGGACTATGATAAGGCAACTTACACAGTCTTATCTAAAATAGTTTTAGTGATTCTTCGACACCACATTTTTATGTATTTATATGTAAATATCGGTTAACTTGTCGTTTATAAATAATGTTTTTTTTTCAACTTTCTAACCTTGTCACTTTTTTTTTTGACAGTGACAGTGACATTTTATAAATACCATAGAAAAGAATGAGACGATAGCGAATTCCGATGACGGCGCGGCGGCGCAGTCTCTGACAATGTCTAGCTGCATCATGAACCTTGAATTCAGTTGAAATTAGTCGAAGTAAAAACACAAAAAGCGATTTACAAATAATTTTTCGTTTAAAATAGTTAATTACTATAATCAAGCTTATATCCCTGTGTATTGAATCCTGATTTAAGCAATATTTTAATAAGCAGTAAAAAGAGCAAAGAGAGAGTAGAGGGTTTTTTAATTATTTTAATCGAATTGGCTCACTTTCTGCATTTAGCCAGTGTCAATTCAGTATACATACTTATCCATAGATAAAGGGCGAAGCGAAAATTTCTAAAAGGTCTTTGTACTTGTAAACCCTATAAGTAGGTAAATAATCGCTTTTTATGTTTTTATTTCGACTAATTTCAACTGAATTCTAGGTTCATGATGCAGGTAGACATTGTCAGAGACTGCGTCGGCATTCGCTATCGTCTCATTCTTATCTTTTCTATGGCATTTATAAACAAACAAACTACTTACTTACTTACCAGACTTCTTGGGGAACTCGAAAAGTCATTTCACAATTACACATGGAATGGTATTTCACTACAGTACCTACTTACAACTTCCACTTATTTTGCTTCATAATCGCGTTTAGCATTTTTTTCTTTTGATTTTACGTATAGTGGTCATAATTATTGTACGGTCTGCGTTATTATCTAAAAGGTAAATAATAACATAGGTAGGTAGGTACCAAAATAAAAATCCTACTCAATTTTTTGAATGTTCATATACTTAGCGCGCAGAAATTTCTAAGGTAGGTTGGTTCATACATCGACTTTTAATGTAGAAACCTAATACTTACAACAAAATACAACAATATAAAAATTGGATAGAGGTTTGCAAAAAGGAACTAAAATCAACCCCAGTTGAAGTGGTTGCAGGTTGGTTTCAGTTTGCAGAAATATGGGTGGTTGGATCTATTCTACATAATATTATCTATATCCAATAATTGTTCGTAGGTAGTAGGTATGTACAGATACATCTAGATAAGAGTTTAATATAAGTACCAAGTCTCTACTTATATAAGTACACGTCACACCTAGTCCATACGTTCAGACGTTGTTTTGTGAGTTATTTTATTTTAGTAGCTTGCAATGCAAATACCATTCTGAGTGAGTTTGACGTTTTCCACGTTCCTTTCAGCGGGTTGCACAGGAATCCTGAAATGTGGTCTACGACGCAGTTATCTGAAATAAATAGGTACAAAAATAAAAAAATTGAGCAACTATTCGTAGGAAAGGAGGTCCGTATCCAAATAAACTTTGCTCTAAACATGAAATTGAATTTTGCTCGTAAGAACGAAAGATTGAATTCTAACTGCCAACCTCCAGTAGTTGGGGCGGCGTAAATAAATATTTCTGGGTTTGTCAGTTCGTGCCTCGAAGCTGTCGGTCGTATCACAGCAGTGTCATAAGTCATGTAGAATACCTTGAGACCTACTGAAAAGTCGAAACAAGAGATGGCCACTAGCTCGTACGGTTGTGACCGCGTGCAATTCAGCTAGGTGCACCTGTTCCCTTTGAATATTTAATTGCTGTTTGAAATAACAGCCTTTCTCATACATTTTGATATTGTAGCGATTCTGGCGTCTGTTCTAGCGTCTCTTTTAGACCGCTCAAACACGCCACGGTTGCGCGACTGGTTGCGCCGCCATGAAGCCAGTGAAACAGGGCCCATATAACTACCTACTGGACGCATTCCCTTTCAATGCGATAGGTATTCGGGCCATAGTCATTAAGTACATTATAATGGTTATTACACGGTGAGAGCACTAACTTTTTTCTAACACCCACGTGAGTTCCTTAGGTGTCAAAAATTTCTCGTACAAGTGGGTCCCTTTTGGTATAACCTTGAGTACGTCCTCGCATATGAATATGAGTAGGAACTGAACCCAACGCGTTCTGTTTGGTGTGGTGAACAGTATCTTGCCTCCAGGCTTCAGGCCCTGCACACAGGACTTGACGAATAGCTCAGGATTATTGACGTGTTCTAAAACTTCTGAAGAGACGATACCGTCGTAGTGGTTTTCATATATGTTCGCATGTTTCTAAAGATATAAATAATTATGGTACTCATTAACAATGTATTATTTTTTTATGGATCTATGTCCCTTGGAAAGTCCGGTGGATTGATAGATAGGCCATGTTGCATACGTAATTTACTTACTCAAATTCAAATCGTTTATTTTGTCAATTTTGAAGTGTCCCCGTAGACTTAGGCTCCCTTCCTCTCCCTCTATTCCACTCCTCTTCAGGGTCGGCAAGCGAGGTCTCGCTAGATCCACGGCGAGCAATTCCTTTGTTATTGCAAACATCTATAGGCTACGATAACTACTTAATATCAGGCGAGGCACACCCTTGTTAACCAACTTTGTTATAATAAGACAACGTTAGCAAATATCCGGGCATGCTTGATATTATTTAAATATATGACTTTATTACCAAAGGTATTAGAATCACATAATGTACCCCTGCAATCAGTACCATCAGTACACGGTGAACTCTATAACCTGTTCCAATCATATCGAAACCTTCCATACCTCTATTGTAGTGATGTAATAAGTTGGTTTGTTATCTGCTAACATGCGGTTCTCGTACTTATGCTCTTGCGCCACTTGTATGAGTTCTGCGCTCGCGTCGATTCCTGTCACGTTGGCGCCCAATTTTGCAAGTTCCTGAAAGTGTTTTGATGGTCAAATGAACCCGAGTCTTTTATCATTTGGGAACAGTAAGTACCTAATAGGGTCGTAATAGGGTCGCCTAATGCGACCAGGCAACACTATTGACATTAAAAAGTGTTAGAGAGTAATTCAGTATCACCAAGATAGATATAACAAGGTTCTTAGATCTCGGTGGGAGGTAAATCAATTATCAGCCAAATAAGGATAGAATGGAAACGAATCCCATACGAATTGCCGAATTGTTTAGATGAAGAATATTAATTTTCTTCTAACATCAAAATACTATACCTACTGTAAAACATACCTCTGTTAGGATACCTCCGCCGCAACCGACTTCAAGAATCTTTTGATTTTTAAGTGGCAATATTTCATTTTCAACAATTTTGCCGACAGTAAATCGATCTCTGATGAACGGGGTTCTGATCGGGAAAAACAATAAGGTATCTTCAGTTATTAAGATGGAAATAGTCTTTTTTACATACGAGCCTCTGACGATTCACGGTGGTGGAGACAAGTTGTACCCAATAGACCACAGCGGGCTGGCCGGATAGTACCAGCCTCTCACAGAAACTTGACCGGGGTAGTACCAGCCTCTCACAGAAACTTGACCGGGGTAGTACCAGCCTCTCACAGAAACTTGACCGGGGTAGTACCAGCCTCTCACAGAAACTTGACCGGGGTAGTACCAGCCTCTCACAGAAACTTGAGCGGGGTAGTACCAGCCTCTCACAGAAACTTGACCGGGGTAGTACCAGCCTCTCACAGAAACTTGAGCGGGGTAGTACCAGCCTCTCACAGAAACTTGACCGGGGTAGTACCAGCATCTCACAGAAACTTGACCGGGGTAGTACCGGCCTCTCACAGAAACTTGACCGGGGTAGTACCAGCCTCTCACAGAAACTTGACCGGGGTAGTACCGGCCTCTCACAGAAACTTGACCGGGGTAGTACCGGCCTCTCACAGAAACTTGACCGGGGTAGTACCGGCCTCTCACAGAAACTTGACCGGGGTAGTAACGGCCTCTCACAGAAACTTGACCGGGGTAGTACCGGCCTCTCACAGAAACTTGACCGGGGTAGTACCGGCCTCTCACAGAAACTTGACCGGGGTAGTACCGGCCTCTCACAGAAACTTGACCGGGGTAGTACCGGCCTCTCACAGAATCTTGACCGGGGTAGTACCGGCCTCTCACAGAAACTTGACCGGGGTAGTACCGGCCTCTCACAGAAACTTGACCGGGGTAGTACCGGCCTCTCACAGAAACTTGACCGGGGTAGTACCGGCCTCTCACAGAAACTTGACCGGGGTAGTACCAGCCTCTCACAGAAATATTATAGGTAGCTGCGATTCATACAATGAGAGCGCCGGAACCCAGGAACCCAACCCCTACCGTTGCTGTTGCCTAACGTGCGAGCAATCTCGGTTGCCGACCTATTATTGCAAGCATCTAAGTATAGGCTACCATTACTGCTTTATATCAGGCGGATCGTACGATTGTTTACTAGTATTGTAATATAAAAAAATGGAGCATTACTGCTAAGACGTGGTGTTGAAAAAAAAACTGAGATAAATTATGAGTAACTAGCTGTGCCCGCCGACTTTGTCCACGTAGTACTTATTTAACTTAACAAAAAGTTCGGGATTATCGGGATACAAAGTACCTATCCTATGTGTTAATCCCGGTTATAAAATATCTGTGTTCCAAATTTCATCCAAATCCGTTCAGTAGTTTTTGCGTGAAGGAGTAACAAACATACATACATACATACATCCACACTCACAAACTTTCGCATTTATAATATTGTTACGTACACGTACTAGGGGTAGGTACAATTAATGCCGTTAAACGTGTAAAAAAGGGTTTAATTCGCTCTCCACAAACTTGACAAATACACAGTACTACACTAGTTCACTAATACTCGTTACACACAACAAGCACTGTTCCAAATCACTTAGCAGACTCACAGTATTCCAATATTATCGCCTAGGTCACTGGTATATCACTCTTCGTTCGCTTACTTAAGTTCCGTACACTGTCGCTTCCAAGAAGTAACTAACTCGCTGCCCGTCGTCAACACCTTATATACGGAATAAAGATGCAAGCTGGTATTTTCCTGAACATTCTCGGTAGGTATGTACGTAATAATAATCGGAATCGAATGATCTCGAGACACATTGTCGGCTTCCCTTTGTATTCGTTCGCGAGTAGGTATTCGCCGGCCGTCGCGCCGATAACGCAAGGGCGTTCACTTTATACCTACATACCTACAGTCTCGAACATTCAATTTTTAGAGATCCTTCGTAACTAATCGATGGAGTACATCTAGAATAAAAATGCGTTTTTGTATCAAGCTGATAAAATAAGGATCCTTCGAGATATTTGACCAAGTAGTTTCTAGGTCGCAACAATATTATAAGTAGGATTAGTAGGACTAGCTGTGCCCACGGACTTCGTCCGCCTAGTATTTAACGTAACAAAAATTTCGGGATTATCGGGATAAAAGTATCCTATATGTTAATCCCGGTTATAAACTATCTGTGTTCCAAATTTCATTCAAATCCGTTCAGTAGTTTTTGCGTGAAGGAGTAACAAACATACATACATACATACATACATTCATACATCCACACTCACAAACTTTCACATTTATAATATTAGTAGGATATTAGTAGGATGAGTACGTAGCAATAGCGCTGTTTAATTGTGTTCTGTTTTATGTGGGGTACACACTCATAAAATGGTTCCTCATGATAGCGTCGCACCTACTAGTACCGAAGACTAAAGCTTACCTTACACTGTTAATTGAATGTAAAAGTTTAAGACCACCCTCGGGATTCCACCAGTCTTTATATATTTTTGAAAAGTGTTTGATGTCAGCGGAGTCCACCGTGGTGCAAAGTGCCCGTCTTTTGTTGGTGCTATGGACGCGCATGGCTTGGGTTACCTTCGATTTATAGTTGACATCTCTGTAAAATTATTTAAGAGTTAATTGAACTCAGCGAACGTGGGTTTGCTCATGTGTTTTTTTTTTACGACGCATTCCGACTAATACTATTATTATTTTTAATGTGAAAGGAACGAATCAGATTTTAAAAAATAATCTGGAATTACCCAACAGTGGACGGTTCCAAGTACTATTTTATGATATATTTACCTGTTTATGATATATTTGCTCACATTCAAAAACGTCATTTTTGTTCCTACCAATTTGTTTTTAATAACGAAACCTAAGCACTTAAATTAACACTTGTATTTTTTTATCTTAAACGTTTACTTGGAATAAGTACACCTTTAGACGCCGAGTTCATATAGGACTGGCTACATAATGGACATTGGCAAAAGTGAATAAAACTTGTATCCGGTTGGTAAGCCACGCTGCGCGCGTCAAGAAACTTGTTATGACAATAAGATGGTAAGTAAAAATATGAATATTAAATGCAGTAAGGGTTATCACTCCAAAACATTACCATTGTTTACTCATGCTTAGCGATGAATTGGAATTTGAACTTAAGGTGAAGGCGCCTGTCTAGCCCGCGAAATTCAAAATTTTCGAGTATTTTTATAGTTTATCCAAAATCTGAAAACATTTAAGACAACATTTTGTGATTTGCGACTAACACAGTATGCAGTGCGTTTATTAATACATTTATTTTACTCTAAATATTATCACGGTGGATATGACACTAGTAAATCACTAAATATACAAAAAAATGCCAGATTATCTGGATAGCTGTCGTTCTTGAAATGTTTTAGAGCAAGTTGGATATATTAATAAATGCACTGCACACGGTCTTTGTCGCGAATTACAAAATACGCCTTTTATTATTGTCAGATTTTGAAAAATTTGTAAAAAACCTCAAAAAATTTGAACTTCGCGGGCTAGATGGGCGCTTAAGCCTTAACGTACCTAACGTCAGTGCCGGTAAATATGCAAAAAGGCAAATCAGCCATGCGCATTTCATCAATTTCTCAGGAGTCATAAACGTTTTTTTTCAATATAAAGTTTTAACAAATAACGTACTATTCAAATCTATTAATTATTTTAGTTAAAGCAATAGTTATTTAATATATTAAGCGGTATTTATGACTGTTATTTAGCAGCTTTATTAAATGATTTATTCCGTACAGCTGCAAATGAGATTCCGTAGTATATTTATGGTAAAACTTCAACCTTTTTATGTGGTTCTTCTAGCTGTCATTCACGTTACTTTAATGTAATGTCAAACAAACAGTGTCAAAACCAAAGAAAATACAATACTACGGTCAAAACAAAACACAGGTTTTTTACCAATATACATGAACCTTTATATACTATTTATTAGTATGATTGGTATATAAATTCATGCCAATATTATTATTAAAATCCGTGTGACATTTTATCTGATTAGCAGACGCCATTAATTTATTCAAAGGAATTTTGTTTTTAACGATGAACAAGACGCCACACAAGGTCCCTTCTCCGGACTTGTCCAGGTTTTGCAAAAGTACTTTTACGTTGACCTTCGCAGTGGAAGTCCTGGGTATTGATGTGTGGCACGACTGTAACGAGGGTTGGTTGGACCTCGGCCCCTGTGAGCAAGGGATGAAGATACAGTACCAGCTGTATCCGGGGCAGATATTTGATTTAGATATTCTGATATGGCCCCACGCCGCTAAGGTAAGGTAAGGTAGGGTAAGCTTAACTGTGTTGCATTCAGCTTAACCAAAATACAATCCACCTAGCTCGCACCCCTCAACCGTTAGCGATATCAATACGTAAGTAGATACAGCATACTATAGTCTATTTAACACAGGACGTCTCGCGGAAAAATACGGTACTAAATTCTACACAGTGTAAATTGTATTGCCGGCACGCGACTACAGCGCCGTGTCTACGGGGTTTCGTATGTGAAATAGACTGTAATAGCATAGGTACTAAGGCGATAACGTTACGCACAAATATCGCAGCCAACTAGTAATAAGGACTTGATAATTGACCAAGACACAGTAAGAGGAACACGTCGTTTTCCAACATCCATCTGAAGATCTAAGGCCATTCGTCTACGGTGCGACTCAAAACTAACGCGGCTAGTTAGACATCAAAGTCACAAACTAGTCACAAACTGATTATCAACGCAGACACTTTTTAAATTCTGCAAAATTAAAAAGTCTCGAAACCAGTCACTTGGGACGCGACCGGCACTTTGAATCTCAACTCGCGAGTGATTATTTATAAACCACTTTGTAATGTCATTCTAACAACTCATCGGTGGTTTAAGTTTGTAGTTAGTACCTTTTGAGTTTCACCTAGGACAAAAACATATTTAGGTACTTATATGGAACATTATTTAGATATGGTGTGGAACTCAATACGGCTGGGTACGCACTTGGCAGTTTTTGGAGAGGAGATGGCTGACTTTTTCCATTCGCCACGCGTTTTCCGCTAGAGTCACTGATTTGCGGAATCATGTGGTTACTATCACGCCCTCTGCTGGAATGACGGCTTTAAGCGCCAAGTATAATATTTTAAAAATGTTGTTTCATTATAATAAAAAAATTTAACATTAGCATTAACAAAAACATTAGCAAAAATTTAACATCTTCTTTTTCACATAAATCTGGCCCAAGTCAAAAACCTCAAACTTGAATTGACCTTCCTTCGACAGTGCCAAAAGTGACAAAAATTCCGAAGTTTACTTGCCTCAATTGGCATTTGGTGAACGAAGATACTTCGCTCCAGTGCTGGAAGCTGAGGAGAGTCTTAAGGTGTACATTGCACAACTCGTATGGAAAACAGTTGAAGAACATATACCGCCATCGTATTTGGACGGATTGTTTAATACACCGTATGCTGTGATAGGTTTGTTTACTTTCCTATAACCTAAAGGACCTATAACCGCCGCGGTCAAGGTAGACCAAGAAGACGGTGGCGGGATGACTTAGACACCTTTGTGGGAAAGTCGTGGCTGGAAATAGCCCTGGACAGAGCAGCGTGGAAGGTAAAAGGGGAGGCTTTGCTCAGGAGTGGGATTGCATGCTAATAAAAAAATAAAAAACCTATAGGAGGATAGGAGAAAGGGTATCTTAGGTTCTGGAAAGTCTTCCCATGAGTGTTCATGTCCTCAACGGGTGTGTACCCGTCTTAAAGACAAACAGGTTAAGAATATCATTATAATATAGAAAAGATTATAGATATGAATTGTAAAGTCACTAAGTGTGTTATGCTAAGGTTGTGAAGTAGTAGTTAATTTGAGCCAGTTGAATCAGCTATTTATTATAGGTACGCAAAATTTGTGTAAGTTTAATAATATATCCTAGAATTTTTAAATGCATCGTATTATGTATTATTCTTAGATGTTAGGCATCAAGACGCGGCTCTTTATTTTGTACAAGAGACAATATTGAGAAGAATCGAACCAGAAGAAATTGAGGAGCCCTCAGTCGTTGAGGAACCTAAGCGAAGACCTGATAAGCCCGATTCAAAATTGCCTAAAGACTCTAAAGAAAAGAAAAAGGTAGAGACTGCTAAAGCTAAGTTCGAAATCAGTTTATCGGGAGATACAATTTTATCAGGTTAGTCTGAGTCTAAGCTGTACATATTTTACAATAAAGCTATCTGAACCTATTTCTGGTAGATAAGGGATTGAGGAAGCAAAATTTTATTCCTCGATTAGCTAGCGAACTAGTTAAAAAATAAGCAGCAAATTAGTAGAAAAGTGCCCTCATTAAATTAGAAATTTTCGATGATTTTATTATTTTCTTAACGAACCACTTACCATTACTTAATGTAATAAAACTCGAGCCAATAAGTGCTTGCAAGGGTCAGTCCCTTATTACGTTCACCGGCACAGGACTTGTGATTATAATACATCTTATGAGTGAATACATTTGTACGAGGCATGCCTTTTAAGTTCTGTCGTTTCCATAATTCCCGGCAATTTTGAATTTGGAACTGTTCTATATTCGAATGTGTTTAAATTTCGAATCTCAAAACAGTTGAATGTATTAGGATTAATGTTATTGTTTAGTCACAGCGTCGATTAGAATCTGTCAGGTTACGTACGAAAATGAATATTTCTAAGGAAAATGTTCGTGCAATAATTTTCTACAACTTTAGAAGAGGCCTGACACGGCTTCAGTGTTTTGAAGAGCTAATATCTGTGTTCAGGGATGAAGCCCCATGTCTGCGGACTGTCGAACGCTGGTATTTAGAATTCCAGCGTGGACATACTAGTGTTAGTGACAAATCTCGCGAAGGTCGCCCAAAATCTGCATTCACTGAAGATAACATCATTGGAGTGAGACAACTAATTCTCGAAGATCGTCATGTGACGTATCGAGAGTTAGAGGCTCTATTAGGCATCTCAGGGACAACCATTCAGAAGATCTTGCATGAAGCGCTTGGTGTAAGAAAGCTAGTTTGCCGTTGGATACCGCATCTGCTTTCCGACGATCACAAGGCGGCCCGCGTCAGATGGTGTAAGAAAACTCTGCAAAGGTTCAACCGAGGAGAGTCAAATCACGTCTACGACATCATCAGTGGTGACGAATCTTGGATCTATGCCTACGATCCTGATTCCAAACAACAATCTACAATCTGGGTCTTTCAAGACGAGCCAAAGCCGACTAAAGTTGTTCGTTCTCGAAGCACTTCAAAGAAGATGGTGGCCACGTTCGTTAGAAAAACCGGCCATGTTGCGACTATTGCACTTGATGATCGTAGAACGGTTAACGCAGAGTGGTATACCACAGTTTGTTTACCACAAGTCATCGCCGAACTTCGAAAATCTAACTCAAAGCGACGCATCATCCTGCACCACGACAATGCAAGTTCACACAGCGCTCGTCAAACGATTGAGTATTTGAAGCAGGAAAAAGTAGAAATTCTTGACCATCCTCCATACAGTCCTGACCTAAGCCCTAACGATTTTTTTACATTTCCTAAAATTAAGAAAAGTCTTCGTGGTCAAAGGTTCCAGTCCAGTGAAGAAGCAGTCGACGCTTTCAAGTCAGCCATTTTGAACACCCCCACTTTAGAGTGGAATAAATGTTATAATAACTGGTTTGAGCGAATGGAAAAGTGTATTAAGCTACGTGGTGAATACTTTGAAAAACAATAAAAAGTACTATAAGGTTCTAGTTGTGTTTTTTTCTTCAAACGACAAAACTTAAAAGGCATCCCTCGTACTACTCTACTTACTACTAATGGTTTGGAAAATATTACTTCAAAATGATGTAGAGAATATTCATTTTGTTGTAAGATCAAAAGAGACAAATAGAAATAATATGTTTTATTTCTAGGAATAGGAAGAGTAATTCCTTTCGAAGTGCTGGGTGAAAAGCATTCAGACCTTGGTGAGATTATTGTCTTAATCAGTAGCAACAATTTACCAGCCCAAGATGACTTTCCAATTTTGTTTATCAATGTCGATAATTTGACTGACATTCCAATTGATCATTTGAAGAAAGTCAAGTGAGTTTATTATTTTTTCATTACTCATACTCTGAAAGTAGGTCTGAAGTTGCCTGAGGAGCGGGTTGAAAGTAATACTTTTCCGGCCCGGGAGAATCGCTTTCAACTGACAGCTGTCAAATTATAAAAAAAAAACTAGTTCCATTTTCACATTTCTATGGAACCATGTTCAAACTTTTTCTACAGTCACTCAATTACAGCACGATGTAAAATTAAAATAACATAAAGTTAAGGTGAAGGCGCCTGCCTAGCCCGCGAAATTCAAAATTTTCGAGTATTTTTATAGTTTATCCAAAATCTGAAAACATATAAGACAACATTTTGTGATTTGCGACAAACACAGTATGCAGTGCGTTTATTAATACATTTATTTTACTCTAAATATTATCACGGTGGATATGATACTAGTAAATCACTAAATATACAAAAATTGCCAGATTATCTGGATAGCGTATCAGATTATCGTTCTTGAAATGTTTTAGAGTAAGTTGGACATGAATAAATGCACTGCACACGGTCTTTGTAGCGAATTACAAAATGTGCCTTTTATTATTGTCAGATTTTGAAAAATTTCTAAAAAACTTCAAAAAATTTGAACTTCGCGGGCTAAATGGGCGCATTAGCCTTAAGTATTAATTAAAGAATATATATTTTTAAATGACTTAATTATAATTTAGTTTCAACAATTTTTGAAAAAAACATAGATTTGGGCAAAATATTTAAAGATGAAAATAAAAAATAATGGCTAAATAATGAAGTTGGCCGGCCAACGAAAAAAAAAAAAAATAGGCGGCAATCCGATATATTTATTTTCGAGTTGTAGTGTATTTTCGTACTTCCTTGTATTATTTCTTTAGCCAATTCCTGTTTTTATTTTTACTTTCCTTGTATTCGTAATGAAAAGCACAGTGTTTACCTCGGGCGAAAGACTTATTTTGTCCCTCGAACTATTAGCGCCCTCGCTACGCTCGGGCGCCAAACCCCGCCTCGGGACTAAATAAGTCACTTTCACCACTCGTGTAACAATGTACTATTAAAATAATCACGCCTGATCCGAATGTAGGCATAAGGAAAAACATTGTAAAAATGACTGTTTGTAAATGCGCCTAAACAAAATTCACGATTTGAGTATTGAAATTAGTTCAGAAAGTGTAGACAGAATAGCGCTCACATCAGCGCCAACGATATTTTCGGTCCCAGAGTATTTGACATTATAATTGTTTCATCTATTGTTTTACTGAATGTATTTAATATTTAATAGAATCTCACAGCTGTATACAAGATGGGTATTCGGTGATGAAGTTCACGATTCTAAACCGCAAAACGTAAAGAACACACCTGAAATAAAATTCAATGACCATCATGCCATGCCGTTGGCACTTGAGACAGCATCAGAAATGATCGCCCCATTTTTAGATGATCTATACCAAATTGAGGTAAATTCCACATTGATCTAATATATAACATTCTTGTGACGCGGTGTTTATTGCCAAACTCCTCCGAAACGGCTCGGCCGATTTTTATGAAATTTTGTGTGCATATCGGGTAGGTCTGAGAATAGGGCATAAGGTATATTTCAAACCTACTTATATAAAATATATTATATCGCCGGTAATTTTAATTTATAAGTAACTACGTTTTGGCCGCAATTTTGTTAGCGTATTTTCTGGGTGTCAACTACAGTGCTACCTAGTCAATTTATAGCTAAAAATTATCCACGTGACCCTATAATGTATAAAACACGTCTAAATCGGTCAAGCCGTTTAGGAGAAGAATTACGGCCACACGCACACCGGAATTTTATATATAAATAAAATCATGAACATATCATTATTATCCAGCTTCGTGGAATAAGACCACCACCGCAAGAAGATGCCGTTCCTACATTCTTTGGTTACGAGAAAGGAGATCGCGATTTTGGATCAGCGGTGCCAACTAAGAAGCCCAATCAAGATACAGATATCCTCATTGCTGTTACTAAAATAGATACTAAATTACTATCTAAGGGCGTTAACACTTTTATATGGGGAGAGTATCCTTTGTATCCACCTACGGTGTCAGTAGTAAAGTTAGAACGCGAACGCATATGCACCAATGACATAAACGCTGTGAGGGCGCCGTTGAAACCCGATTTAGTCGTCCAACCTGGAGTGATTTTAGAAGCCCAAATGACGTTAGAAGTGTCCATGGGGCTCGTCGGATGTAGACCTAAAAAAATTAAGCTGAGTTATTCAAGATTGTTTTGTTTAATAAGCGATTCGGATGCCATAATGGCGATATTGCGAGAAATCGCAGTGGTTAACGAAATAATAATCGAAACAGGAAACAAGGATGATATGTTAACAGGATTCGCTTTAGATACCGGCGATGTGGTGCTGCTGTATATAGAAGGGCCGAGAGATGGGCAGATATTGCGTGTGTGGGATATGACTGAGGACTATTATCCGCAAGTGAAGCCTGTTTTCTCGAGTTCTGCTAAATATTGTACTAGGTTGTATCCCGGTGAGTGTGTTCTATATTTTTGTGTCGAATTTGAAGTTTCTAGCTCTATTTCTGTATTACAAACAAGATTTTTACAATGTAGAAATTACCTTAAGTAACCTTACTTGCTTAATTTACATTTAGTTAGTTTTTACAAAGCACAGCATCTCTAAGTAACCAAATATAATTATTTAAGAAAAATCCAGTACTGTAACCGTACAGTAATCAGAATCTATTGTCTTCCAAAATTGACATATTTTTTACATTAAACATTGTATAAAGCTTTTGTACATAACAAGTATTAACAGTTCCCATACATAAAAATATAATGAATTAAACTATAATTCTATTTAAATGTAATCTATAATTTATTTTAAACGATGTGAAAATATAAATATTTTTATTGTTCAGAGTTGCTTTTGGCTGCGATGCCGTTTAATATATTGAAGATGTTCGTGCCGCTGTCGGTGTTGCTAGCCTGTCCGCCCGTGTATGCGCGGCCTGCGCTCCCATTACCTACTCGTTCGGTAAGCACTAATCTGGCATCATAATAATAACAATAAAAAAAATAACCCTCGTTAACGCAATAGTTGTATCAACTGAAGTACAATTATTTTTTTTGGACATTTCAACATAAGTGCATTTTTCTGTTTTTATATTGGCAACAAAGTCAGCAAACAAGCCTGATGTTAAACAGTTATTGTTGCCTATAGATGCTTGCAATATTGAAGGCATCGCTAGCACCTTGCCAATCTGTGCAGAAGCAGGGGAAGCAGGGGGGATTGTACGAAACACAGCTGTAACAGCTACTTAACGCCGATCTTCTGCTAGGGCGTGATACCTGGAGCTAGACCGTATATAAGCTGTAGTAGTCAATTGACAACAGTTTGACGTTACCATCGTCATTACAAGTTTGTGTCAATGTAAAGGACGGGTCAGACCTCTTCATAAGTCCGTTGACTTGAACTAAAGTTTCGTAACCCCAAGGCATTCCTCAGAGTCGTGAATTTTGTATTTCAAATTAATAAATTGAGCGCATCTTGACTATCCTCCAATAAAAAGTGAACTCAGTAGTTAAATAATAGCAGCCAATTATTATTTATAACCCCTATGGACCCATGAAGATCAGGTGAAGTATCTCGATGTATCTTTCTCTGATATAAAGTGTCAGTGGTTAACAGTTTGCGTTAACAAAAGAACGAATGAGACATTATTCACAGGATAGCCTTCTATCCTAGTATGACAGAGAAATTAGCGATTGCTAATTGGCCGTAGTTTTGCAAACTGGAACAAAGCCACACTTACATCTGTGCACTGAAACTAACCTACCACTCGCACACTAGGGTTGGATTTGGTTTGCTGCAGTACATGTGGGTTGATGCTATTTTGCAAAACTGTATCCAATTTGTCTGTGCCCTTATTTTGATTTATTTTTGATTGTAATATTTTCCATCCGTAGGCACTATTGAAGATAGGCCGCTTGGTAGCAAGCAAAATGCTCACGGCGCCTTGTCGCAATGACATGCCCACCCCTATGGAGCTGAAGAGCTTCCGGTTGGAGCTATGCGTCGCCCCTCGTCCGCCTCCGGTCATGATCGCGGAGACACCCTCCGGTAAAATGAGTATGCATTTATTTAGTAGTTCTTACTACTAATTTGAAAGGTGAACGGATAGTAATGGAATTTGGTAGCGAATAAAGTTCCTCTGGAAACCAATAGGCTTCGTTTTATCCATGAGGACAACGTGGGTGAAGCCACAGGTAAATGCTAGTCTGAAATCAGTTAAACACCAGAACAAATTGTAGTGAAGGAAACGATTTGTTTAAATACGCATGATATTATACAGGGTGTCTCAAACATCCGAAATAATATTTCAGGTAGTTACATGTAGGGTAACTGATGGTAGGTATGTAGGTACCTTGTGAAGTTAGACTTTTTGACAGACGTTATGTGCATTTGAACATCCAGGTCTAGGAAACAGTGTAAACTGCATTTACGAGTAGCAGCCACAAATAATAATAAAAAAATGAAAAAATAATTGGCAGTTAAAAAAACAAAAATCTATTCGAAACTAAATAAATTTATTTACAATTTAATTCTATGCCCGATACTTATCTAAACCCCCAAGTATTATTTCGCACTATTGTAACATCCTGTATATAATTACTAAATTAAAACGCAATATAAGTAGTTAGGTAAAGTTTAAAGGTCGGTACAAAGTTAGTTGAAAATTATTTTCCAGTACATGGCGTTGGGGACGCGTGCCGAACATCCGTACAAAGTGTATCACGAATTAATTGGGAACACAAGTGAAAACTATTTATTTTAAAGTAAATTACACCTTCTATGCGTAGATTTTTTATGAAATTTTAAATGAAATAAATTGTAGAAGTGATAATATTGACCTTTTTATTTATTTTCGTTATGAATGCACATCTAATAATAATCTTATAATCATCCGAAATCTAGATACAGTATTATAGATTATTTATTTACAAGTAGAAGTATGTGTGATAAGACCCCCAAATGCACACTATTATTTTGTTATGTTAGTATGTTAAATTCGAACTCTAGTGTAAGTACAATGAAGAATTATATTATTATTGGTGACTGACTGACTGACTGACTTACATAGTGATCTATCAACGCACAGCCCAAACCACTGGACGGATCGGGCTGAAATTTGGCATGCAGGTAGATGTTATGACGTACGCATCCGCTAAGAAAGGATTTTGATTAATTCTACCCCCAAGCGAATAAAATAGTGGATGAAAGTTTGTATGAAACTTTGTCAATTAAATTCCACGCGGACGAGGTCGCGGGCTCAGCTAGTATTCCTATAATTTGACATTCGAAAGAAGAGGACAAAACATGGTTTAACTACCTATACAACCGCTAAACCACATATAATAAATAATGGGGGTAGGGTATTTATCACGATTACATGTACTCTACCTACTTGAAAGCAATATATGTCGTAGCCAACTAGCTTAATTCGCCGTTCAATCAACAGCCTAGCCACTTTACTAAACAGCGCCGTTCAACTGGTGGCCTGAATGATATTCAGCCATTTGATCAAACAGCTAGGCTAATGACTTGGATTTATGACGTTTAATTAATTGCCTAGCCTGTTCATTTCAATTAAGTTCCACTTTCTGCCACCTAGCGCCGAAACTCACCAAACTGTCAATAATTATGGCGTCGGCAAAAAACAACTTTGATGGAATAGTTTTATTAGGTACTTAGGTATTTTACGAAATTGTTTACATCCACCGAATCTACTTGCTGGGTGGGATTTCTGTGGGGTCATAAAAAATAAACCTAACCTAAACCCATCCGGGTAGCTCTGCTTGGGTAGTATTTTGAAAAAGTTTGGTAGTACTTAATTGTCAGTTGCCTAAGCATTAGCCAGCCAGTTTATTCAATGTTGTAACAGAGGATACGGCTAAATATCATTTAGGCCGATAGTTGAACGGCGCTGTTTAGTAAAGTGGCTAGGCTGTTGATTGAACGGCGAATAAAGCTAGTTGGCTGCGACATATATATACATGCAGAGAGCAATGGTAAGTAAATAACGTACAGGAAGTGGTTGCAACAACGTTTCTTTTGCCTTGACACGGCTTTTATCGGTATTGTTTTGTTTCCATGTTCTGTGAAAGTTCTTATCGGACGGTCCCACTTCAACTCAATTACAGTAATTTTCAGATAATCAGGCACAGTACAGTAACATTATGTGCCCTGTTTACATACAAATTTTCTAACGGCATCTGATAAAACTTTTCGAATCCGTTTTGGAAAGCTAATGGAAG
This sequence comes from Notodonta ziczac, assembly GCA_918843915.1. Taxonomy (NCBI): domain Eukaryota; kingdom Metazoa; phylum Arthropoda; class Insecta; order Lepidoptera; family Notodontidae; genus Notodonta; species Notodonta ziczac. Next base: position 7,468,326 of record OU974047.1, read on the forward strand.
TTTCAGACGCTACGCTGAGCCGGAACATTCTTTTGAATAGATTTTATTAGTTATTGGACGCCTAGCGAAGCTTACGTACCGCGTGGATGGCATATTTTATAGAAATTCAGCCAAGAGCTGTTATTTAGTTCCGTAATACACAAATAACTTTTGTCAGGGGCGCGTAAAAATTATAGGTAGGTTTATTCAGTGCGTAATCGTAAAAAATACTTATTGCTTAGTTTATTGTTCCTGCATCGGAACAAACTCATCGAATGACTCATTTATGTTGATTAGTACAGATTAACGTAACAAAATATGTAATATTGTTATTTAGGTACGTACTGAACAATATTCGATGTTGTTTGTTTGTTGAAGCTTGTTAATCCTAAATGCAAGCATAGTATTAACTAGCTGTGCCCCCCGACTTCGTCCGCGTAGTATTTAACGTAACAAAAATTTCGGGATTATCGGGATAAAAAGTATCCTATATGTTAATCCCGGTTGTAAACTATCTGTGTTCCAAATTTCATCCAAATCCGTTCAGTAGTTTTTGCGTGAAGAAGTAACAAACATACATACATACATACATCCACACTCACAAACTTTCACATTTATAATATTAGTAGGAAGTAGGATTGGGAGCAGGTATACAAAATTAACGGTTTGCTGAAGTGGGATACCTCCCTCAATATTTATCTAGCTACACCATTAAATGTTCACTATTGTTTTATTAGTCGACATTTGTTAACTTTCTTTGAGAAATTTAGAATAATGTATATAATTGAAGCGCCAATAGCCTAGTGGTTAGAGGGGCCGTCCTCGTAGCTGAGAGGTTCCGGGCTCGATCCCCATCTTGGCCATTAAACTATTGACGTGAGCCCACTCCTAGCACAAGCATTAGCTTAGTTGGAGGGGCTAAAGGGAATACTAGTAATGTGATAAACATACATTGCTAGTAGGTAATCTTTATTCAAAAATAAAAATAAAAAATAAAATTGGTGGTAGATGCTGGCTTTTATCTGTAAAATGTTACTGAAAAACAAATTCAGTGCTGTTTGTTTCCTGATTTGCCTGTTTAACAGTGGTGGTCTGGTGTTGGTTGTGTCTTAGCAGATTAGGAAGGCAATGGCTCCCAGCGATTATAATCTTAATTTGTTAATGCAAGCGCTTGTTTTGTTCCGAGTCTTAAAGCCGGATGTCCTTTGTGATGTTGGGCATTTCGCGATGTTTGAACGGCCTCTTTTGTTGTCTATTAAACCGGGTATAATGTGGACCGCTGTTGTGACGCTGCTCGCCTTAATATTAAGTATTATTTCACATTTTGTTCTTCTGGAGATTTAAAAGGGGTTATGGAGTGAAGAGGTTCCTTTAGATTTCTAATAAATAATGACGAGATATTAAGTAAGTTAATAAGCTAGCTAGTACATTCTGAACATCTATAAATAGTATATAAAGTTTTTATTCCGAACGACCTCATAAAAGAAGATGGCTCAGTTCCGCCTGACCTTTTTTCCCCAAATTGTACGGAAATTCGTAAAAACATACATCTACAAAGGTAAGCGAATGCGGGAGCGGAGCCGATATATTATGCACACTTGAAAACACACGCGGCACATAGCCATTTCATTAGCCTTTTCCGGATCCAAGAAGACAACATGAAAAAACTATTTTTCACCTTTTCCTGGAGCTTATATGGTTCTATATCATCACAATACGAACCCAGGCGGATTATTATGGTCGCACTCAATAATATTTTGAAAACTTCTCGAGGTGAATATAATAAAATTACCTATGCATTTATGTCACCTCCTTCTTGAAAGTTGAGGGGATAATTATACACTGCCAAGGCAATAATGCGTCGACTTTTATTGGCTCTTAAAAACGTAGACACAAGAGTTTTATGGTGGTAGATGCAAACATGTGGATGTTTGCATCTACCACCATAAAACTCTTGTGTCAATTGGCAATTGGCTAAGGTTTGCTATAGCCGGGGTAGTACCACCGTCTCACAAAAGATCGGCGAAGAGTAGCTGTTACTGCTGCGTTATGTACAATGGGTGAGAGAGCCGGAAGACCCCTCCTCCCTTGCCCTCCCTCTATCCCATTTTTCAACCGGCAACATGCGAGCAATGGCATTGGTATTGCAAGCATCTGTAGGCTACGGTAACTGCTTAACATCAGGCTGGTCGTACGCTTGTTTACCGACTTTGATTAGTAAGAAAAAGAGTTCAATAGAAGTGTGAAATCTAAATATATATAACTCAAAGGTGACTGACTGACATAGTGATCTATCAACGCACAGCCCAAACAAATTTGGCATGCAGGTAGATGTTATGACGTAGGCATCCGCTAAGAAAGGATTTTGATTGATTCTACCCCCAAGGGGATAAAATAGGGGATGAATAATCCCGAAATTTTTGTTAAGTTAAAAAACACGCGGACGAAGTCGCGGGCACAGCTAGTACGTAATTATTTTATATCAATTTTCAATTCTGACATCATTTAGTTTTAAGCCAAATACGTCGAAGATAGCAAGTAGTAGCTCCCGAAGGGGTGACTAACTATTAATGTCGCGGCGACGGAACCCTCGCAGCTTGTTGAAACGTTTTATGGCCTATAAATCGGAGCGCAGAGCCCCGCTAGGTCCTGCTTGGTCAGATGTCGAAATGTTTTATTCTCGACATTAAAAGGGTGAGAAACTGTAAAGAAACAAATTTTATTGAATCAGGATTCTTATAGCTTTGGTAAAATAAGTCTTTATTTTATAGCTATTAATGATTTTACGTGGATACGTCTAGGTACAACTTCATTGTTTATATTCTCAGTAGTTGGTAACGCTATACCTATTTATATGTGTTTGATTGGAGTCAGTGTGTTCATGATATAACTTTATGTAAACAAAATTTATTAATTAAGTAAGTAGGTATATCTACGTATGTATATGAAGCTTTTGTTGTTGAAAAGTGAAACCATTAACTATACCTATTCAACAATTAATGAACAAACACAATTAAAGTCAATAGCCCAAATGGTTAGGGCCGCTCTCGTAACTGGGAGGTTCCAGGTTTGATCTCCACGGTGGCCATTAATGTATTAACGTGAGCCCATTTCTAAGGATGACCGTCCATTTGCCCGGTAATGAAGCGGGCCTGCCCGATTGAGCCAGGTTCGCTTCATTTCCTTATCGTCAATCGCTTAGCTCGAACAGCTACGTAGAAGGTCACCATAAGACTAGCATTAGCTTAGCTGGAGGGGCTAACGGGAATACTAGTAGGTAATGATAAACTCACATTGGTAGTAATCCGAAAAAAGAAGTCACAGACATTCATGTGACAAATTCAATTTCATTCGTCAAAATAAGTATAACATAGGAATCGTCAACTCGATTCAGTATAAACTGAATATTATTGGTGCGAAATATTTTGCAAATACACGAAAAATATTCTCTCGGGGACGCAGCGGTCGTAATATACCTTGAAGAGGTGCCTTTTGCGTTGCCACTGGCGTCTTGAGATGGAAATAAGAATTTGAGGTCGCCGCTATGGGAGCTCCGATAGAAAAGTGTTTTTGGATAAACATCACCCTAGACATTCTTTTAGCTTCGATATTTTTATGTATGTATGTATCCCAAAAATAAATTTCAAAACCCAAGATTATCGTGTGTGTGCACGGTCCTTGCGTTGTATATCTCTCTCTTTTCTACTTGTCGCGGAACGCCGACTCCTAGAAGATGACTATAACTACAGTCAATAATCCGCCCCGTTCCCCGACAAGTTAAGATGATATATCGAGTATGAAGAATGAACTATATTAGCAACCTAACATAGTTCATTCTTGAACGGCTGGTGAAGCCGGCTTGTACTTACTTTAGTGACCAACGTAGTACTAATTTCTTAGCATGTTGGTGACTCAAGTAGTCAAATTAAAAATGGGTAAAGCCAAATTTTGACACAGAAAACAATAGCGAATTGTGCAGCCACATCTGTTCTGCCTATCTCATTGGGGATTACGGTGTGATGTTGACTGGTAGCCGACATGCACTTTACTCTGATACTCTTTTGTTTTAGGTGTCTGTACTCAGAGGGTTGCAAAAAGAACACTATTGTTTTGCCAGCGTTGTCTGTCCTTCTGTCTCTAGATTTGATAAGAAATAAGTCGTCTGAATCATCATTTTGGTGATACAATTACCTATCTAAATATAAAATAAAGCTATATAATATATAGGAAATATTGCGCTGTCTGTGAGCGCTGTATAATTATTCAGAAAAATACCTGACCTCAACGAAAACCTATTAATATATTCACATATTCATCGAGTAATATCCGAGTGAAATGTCCATAACTACCTCTTATTGATACCATTACACTACCTCGAGATGTGTCTGTGTGGTCAGGACACACCTATTCAGAGTCCTATAAAGGTCGGATAATTGAAAATGTAATAAGTAAGCGGAGTAGGGGGATGACACAAGAGAAGAACGTGTCGACGATTTCACACAAGCATACCTACCTACATATATCTATCAGTCAGTGGAACACGTGATAAACTCCAGTTATGTAAAAATTTTACGGTAAAATTTGTCATAACTCGGCTCATAACATGTTGTAAAAACATTGTATAGGTACATCTTTTTATTATGAATTTCTTTGTAGAATCCTCAGTTTAAGTCCTCTAAGCCTTTCTCAGTTCAATATGAACCATCTCAATGCTGCAATCGTTTTTAACTTTCAAGCTCAGACCAAGCTTAAAGCCCCGACTTGAAAACTATTGCTACGGAATGGATAAACATTTGCTAGAACCTCGGCGACGTAGAGCGATAGTTAAGAGAAATAGAGTAAGCTAAGCTTTCGTTAACATCTTATTTATTAACTTTGTACTGTTGTTTAATACTTAACGTCCTTCAGTGCTCCGACACTGTAGTTGACCATTCTTAATGAACGAATGTACAAATGAATGCACATCTCATAAAACATATTAAATTTCCCCCTCAAATTTTTAGGGCTCCTCCATTTTTAGGGGACCTCAAAAGGAAAAAACGGAACCCTTATAGGATCGCTTTGTTGACCGGCTGTATGTCTGTCTGTTGTTGTCTTGTAACAACACTGTGCAGAAAATCTGGAAAAAATTAAGACTGACACATGATACGACATTGCAATTAAAATTATAACAAGAGAAATGGGTTCACTAAATCACTAAAAAAAAAGCTAAATTAATTCCCCGTCATTTCTGAATAAACTCAATATTGAAGTTAAAAAATCAAGCACAAATAAAACTTTGTTTCTTGTGTTTCACTACTTTGGTTATAGATACGATACGATTAATCTTTGCAATTGAAATGGGTGCGGAAACCTTCATTGTGCATGTGCTGACGTGCACTTGTCTGGTTTTTACTTGCAAGACTGCTCCTAAGGAATACCTGATCACTCCTCACTATTACATATGCACGACAGCCTGATAAATTATTTATGGGACCGTGACCTCGCTTGTCGCCGTATTTGCATCGTAAATCATAGCGGATTTATGTTAATTACTCACGCTTCCTCGAAATGTAACTGAGAGAGGTATATTACTAATTATAATTATAAGAGTGCACCTGTGTTTGCGCGGACACTGTCATTTTTATTTCGTTTCGTGCACTATAATATCTCCTGCGTAACTGACTTGGCTACTGATAAAGGACTCCGATCTAAAGTCCTGCGGCGATGGGTAGAGGTAGAGAGGTCTGGTTGTGATGCCAACTAGGCTTTGTCTGATACCTGCACGTAGGCGGCTCAGGGTAGATGGTCGCTTTGCACTGCACTGGGTTAACAGTGTGAGTCGGCAGCTCCTTGGGTGACGAAGCAGCTCTATTTAGAGAGGCCCTGCTTCCCCCAATCCGGGGAGGGGACTAGAAAAGGTGTCCTAAAAAAGGCTTAACCCATCACTTTCGGAGGTAGTAGCCACGGTTGTCTCTGCATCATCCTTAGCGTGGTCGAAGGAACATAAATAAAAGGAAATATAAGACACTTAAATCCCGGCTTATGATTTTTGCAACGTGGAATGTTCGAACCCTGCTTGATCGAGAAACCAACATGAGTCCTCCACGCAAAACTGCTCTCGTGTCCCGAGAACTCCGACGCTACGGTGTGGATATAGCTGCTCTCAGCGAGACACATCTAGCTGACGAGGGTGAGAGAGTCGAACACAAAGGCGGATACACTTTTTTCTTGAAAGGTACTCCGTGCTCAGAGCCCAGAAGATCGGGTGTTGGTTTCGCTATAAAAAACTGTATTGCCTCAAGATTGCAGGAATGTCCCGTACATATCTCGGACCGCGTTACCACGTTGCGCCTACACTTGGACAACAACAATTACCTCAATCTCATCAGTGTGTATGCGCCAACGATGGACAAGGATGACGATATCAAGGCCAAGTTTTATGAAGAAGTAACACAAGCCCTGTCCAAGATACCTCCTAAAGAGCAGATACTTTTAATGGGTGACTTTAATGCAAGAGTGGGTTGCGACTATGAAGCTTGGCCTAGGATCGTGGGAAGACATGGTATTGGAAACATGAACAGTAATGGACAACTCCTTCTGTCATTGTGCGCTCAATTTGAGCTAGCAATCACCAGCACCATGTTCAGACTCCCAGCAAAATATAAAACCACGTGGATGCATCCGCGATCAAAACACTGGCATCTAATTGACTACATCATTGTCCGACAAATGGATATTTCCCAAGTACATATTACCCGCGTTATGCGAGATGCTAATGCGGTCTGCTCTTCAGATCATCGGCTTGTAATCTCAAAAATTAGGCTTCACCTACACCCTCCACGAAGATTACAGGGAGCAAAACCTAAACGCATGGACACTCAGAAATTGCAGAGTCCAGAGATTCGTAAAACATACGCTCAAGAAATAAATGACAGGGTGCAGGGGATAGATGTTGAGATTGGTGATACTGTAACTAATTGGGAAACTCTCTCATCCAACTTGGTCGCTGCTGCCGCGCAGACACTGGGTATTAAGCCCAGCAGACATGAGGACTGGTTTGACGACAATGATACACGATTGACCAAAGCTATAAATAAACACCGTCTTCTCCTACGTCAGCATCGCGATAATCACCAGGTGCAAGAAGTCAAACGTAGTGGAGGAGAACTGCGTAAATACGTAAGAGAAATAAAAGACAAGTGGTGGCGTGACAAGGCCGAGCGCATTCAGTGGCTTGCTGATACGAAGCAGTTGGGTGCATTTTATGATGAAGTCCGCAGACTCGTTGGTACTGCGACTCGGGCAAAAGTTCCAATGAGAACTCTGGATGGCACATGCTTGCTTACTAACAAAACACATGTACTCAACAGATGGAGAGAGCATTTTAACACCTTGTTTAATGTTGATCGAGCTGCGGACATCACATATATAGTTTCTTTGAAATCCCTCCCCACGAACGATAAACTGGACGAGCCACTGACTCTGCGTGAAGTAATTGTTGCAATCATGCAACAAAAAAACAAAAAGGCGACCGGCATTGACAATTTACCCGGAGAATTACTTAAGTACGGAGGGGAAAAACTGCACGAAATTATCTGGAGACTATTCGTGCAAATGTGGGATCAAGAACAAGTTCCTGATAACTTTCGAGTATCACGTGTTTGTTCCCTGTACAAAAACAAAGGTGACAGAACTGATTGCAATTCTTACAGAGGCATATCGTTATTGACTACTCCGGGGAAAGTCTTTGCTCGGATATTACTAAATCGTCTGCTACCTTTATCTGAAGACATACTACCGGAAACCCAGTTTGGCTTCCGACCGAATCGGAGCACATGTGAGGCTATATTCTCAATTCGCCAACTTCAAGAGAAAAGTCGAGAGCAAAGTCAACCACTGTACGCATGTTTTGTGGACCTTGAGAAGGCTTTTGATAGCGTGTCTCGAGAGGCCCTCTGGATGGTGCTAGTGAAACTAGGATGCACGGATAAGTTTATTAGAATGATCCGACTCCTGCACGACAACATGCGTTGCTGTGTCCATGTACAAGGCGAAGATTCCGATTTTTTCGCAGTAAGCTGTGGCGTAAAACAAGGCTGCGTACTTGCTCCAACTTTATTCGCCTTGTACTTTGCAGTTGTAGTCAGGGAAGCCTTGCAAAATTTGTCTGACGGCATCCGCCTCACGCGACCATAACAGAGATGATGTATGCAGATGATTTGTGTTTGGTGGCTGAATCTGCAGAGGGGTTACAACTGCTTATGTCGAGACTCAATGAATCATGTAGCCGATTTGGTCTCAAAATCAACGTAAAAAAGACCGAAGTGATGGCCCAAACGCTGTACAACAGTCCAGCTGATATAAAACTTGACGACGTCTCACTTAAGCAGGTCGAAAAATTTAGATATTTGGGCAGCACCATCACAGAGAGATGCCACCTTGATAACGAAATCAACAACAGAATTGGAACAGCTGCTGCAGCCTTTGGCAGACTTCGTTTCAAGGTGTTCCAATCACACGACATAAAACTGTCAACAAAAGTAGCTGTGTACATGGCGATCGTCTTGCCAAATCTCATGTATGCGTCTGAAACATGGTGCTTGTACCGTAAACATATCCGCACATTAGACAGATTTCACCTCAAGTGCCTCCGCGACATTATGAATATCCACTGGTCGGACCGTGTCCGGAACACGGAAGTTTTACGTCGAGCAAACGTTGGTGGAATTGAGGCTTACCTAATGAAACGTCAGCTGCAGTGGTGCGGTCATGTCTCACGAATGTCTGAAGATAGAATGGCAAAGCGCATCTTCTACTCCGAACTACAGGATGGCAAGCGAAAACAAGGCGGCCAATTCCTGCGCTACAAAGATGTGCTTAAGCGACACATGAAGCGTTGTAATCTTGAACCGTCACAGTGGGAGATAATGACGGCCGATCGTTTGCGGTGGAGGCATACTGTACGGACCAAGGTGTTCGAGTTTGAAAAATGGAGGAAAGAAGAGCTCGATGCGAAACGAAATGAGCTCAAGGCCCGACCACCTGCGGCCATACATTATAATTACGTCGGAGGGGTATTGACTTGTAGCGTATGTGGTCGCACATGCGCTTCTAAAATAGGCTATGTCAGTCATCTGAGAGTACACCAACCAAGCTCTTACTCAACTAGTCAGTAACGAGTCGCTGTGGCCGAATACGGTCTGGAGATGATGATGATGACTAATTATCACTTCGATAACTGTCCTAAATTCGATTCTATTGGACTATATTAGGGAGATGGTGACATGGGTCATAATTCACCGATGTGGTAGGTAATTAATTTATCTGCTAATCTATTAGTTCTTAAACCTTTTGTCATCTCCATTGTCCACACCAAATTTTCTACCAGCTACTCCCTATTTTTTCTTTCGAATAAATTCGTGCGTGTTTCAAAACAATTTAACTCTTCCCCGGGACTCGTCATGGGTCTTTGACCCATGATCATGGGTCATGGGTCACCTCGGCGTCATCATTGGACACCATTGTCGATTCTGGCTGACAGAAGTAACAGTGCTGGGAGTGTGTGGCGGGACTAGTGCCATTGAAAAAAAAAGTCCACACCAAAGTCTTGACATAATTATTCTCGCGCTAAATCCAATGTTAGTATCTGGTCCACACTAAAGTGGGTGTCTAATACTTTTTTTTCATTACCGCGTAAGATATTATGAGCTGTAACAATTTCATATGAATTTAAATGAATGCTTTACGACTAACCGCGGTATGTTATAGACGATTCAGCTGATGACCTCACGAAATAAGCCGTTACTCACGGCTTTATTGACCACTTTATTGTTATACGCTTCTGTGTTACCATGAATATAAAAAATAATGTTTTTGCGTAAAGTACATTACTATAAACAACGGTTAAGCTGAGGGATTTTAAGCCAAGTTACTTTTTCTAAGAAATGTTTTTTATTGACAAAGTAAATATGGTGGAGAAATAACGAAGAAGGTATAAATTAATCCCCTTTTTAACATTTCAAGTTTAATAGAACCGCGCTTATTTAAAAGGAACCCTGAAGTGACCGAAGGTAGATCTTTATAGTGTAGAATAACGCTAGGGAAAAAGAAATCTGCAATTAAGCTCAATCTAAAAGAAAACCAAGGAGGCCGCAGCCAAGTGGAAACCTTCAGTGCCTGTAATTACCGCCCGCTTTCTAACAGTGGCTCTAACGTAACCGCGACCATTGCGCATACGATTTTGCGTTTTATTAACAAATATCGATGGGCTGGCTTTGCCTTTTTAGGATTCTTGCAAAGAGAACTTATAACACTAAGGCCTAGATAAATAGACGTTACTAAGCCGAGGCTTAGCCAAAGTAAGTGCTTAGCCGCGTCAGTTCACATAAATAGACAGTACTTAGCACGTTACTTTCGACGAAAGCCAACCTAATACTTAGCCAATGCTTTCCTTAGCTATAGTATAGATTTTCAATGACTTATCAAGTGCTTAGTACGAGTTTGACACATAAAAAACACAATTCGCTGTCGCGCGGTAAAATTAAAAACTAATTATGGACTTTGGATTCGAAGATATAATTGTTTTGTTGAAGAAATCGAAAATTTATCTACGGATATCGATTAACCAATGTTTACTCCAATGACTATTCCACATATTCCAAGGTTTACAAAGTAAAAATATTAGATAGTAGCAAGATGGCCTGGAAGCGCTTACGACAGCCGAATATTTCTAAATTCAAGAGTTCATTTCAAACTAGTGACCAGATAATTAGACGGCATAGGTTGTTGGTGATAGTGATTGGTGATTGGTGATAGAGATTAGATAAATAGTGACTTGTTGGTGATAGTGGTTAAATAAAAAAATATCTCAATCAGCTTTATTTTATTTTATAAAATATATATTTTTAGTGTAATTTCTTCTTCATATTATTATAAACATCCTGGATTTTGCTGTATTTCCCTGTGTACCTATTCTTCAGCTATTCATGGCCAGGCTGCTCCTTATACTGTTGCCCGATGCCCCATCGGTCTTTTTATTTTCAATAACAGCAGTGTGCTGCTGTGTGAGGCTTATGAGGACACAGCTCACGAACTCCATGAAGGGTTTCTTTCTTCCTTCCATTTCTCTGATGTACGTTTAGTTTGCACGGGTCGAATTTAAAGTTATCGTCGTCGGTGACCAGATTGATTACAAAGCGGAGTTGCGTTTGTCCAGTAACTAAAGCCAGCTCGTCGAATATGATCAATCAAAATTAACATCCAAAACAGAAAATAATATTATTATAAACTCACGCCCTAATAAGTAACAAATAATGAAAACGATAGGTTAGAAATCCAGACAACATCAAACGTCAACCAAAGAGAATACAATTGATGTCAACGTCCATTGTCTAACAAAAATCAAACTGGATACGTTCAATTTAAATAATTCGCTTTTATTATTACTAGTCCAATGCACTTTTTAAATATGATGTAACGGCAAATATATACATATCTAATGATATAATCCTACTTAAGCTTTAATTGTGCCGAATAGGACATTAAATTAGCTAAAAAAAAATGGTATGCAATAATTAATGAATTTAGTGAATTGTGAACGCTTCTGAACCATTCAATCGTAGTCTCGTACTCAGGCTTAGCTCGTACTTGGCTAAGCATAGTCGATAGAAACGTTTATTTATGGCACTTTTGGGTACTTGGCTTAGCCAAGTCAAAGTAGTGCTTTGCGAGGTTATACTTTTGACTAGTGCTTAGCAACGTCTATTTATCTGGGCCTAAGGCCTAGATAAATAGACGTTGCTAAGCCGAGGCTTAGCCAAAGTAAGTGCTTAGCCGCGTCAGTTCACATAAATAGACAGTACTTAGCACGTTACTTTCGACGAAAGCCAACCTAATACTTAGCCAATGCTTTCCTTAGCTATAGTATAGATTTTCAATAACTTAGCAAGTGCTTAGTACGAGTTTGACACATAAAAAAAACGATTCGCTGTCGCGCGGTAAAATTAAAAACTAATTATGGACTTTGGATTCGAAGATATAATTGTTTTGTTGAAGAAATCGAAAATTTTTCTACGGATATCGATTAACCAGTGTATACTCCAATGACTATTCCACATATTCCAAGGTTTACAAAGTAAAAATATTAGATAGTAGCAAAATGGCCTGGAAGCGCTTACGACAGCCGAATATTTCTAAATTCAAGAGTTCATTTCAAACTAGTGACCAGATAATTAGACGGCATAGGTTGTTGGTGATAGTGATTGGTGATAGAGATTAGATATAGTGACTTGTTGGTGATTGTGGTTAAATAAAAAAATATCTCGATCAGCTTTATTTTATTTTATAAAATATATATTTTTAGTGTAATTTCTTCTTCATATTATTATAAACATCCTGGATTTTGCTGTAATTCCCTGTGTACCTATTCTTCAGCTATTCATGGCCAGGCTGCTCCTTATACTGTTGCCCGATGCCCCATCGGTCTTTGTATTTTCAATAACAGCAGTGTGCTGCTGTGTGAGGCTTATGAGGACACAGCTCACGAACTCCATGAAGGGTTTCTTTCTTCCTTCCATTTCTCGTTAAAGTTATCGTCGTCGGTGACCAGATTGATTACAAAGCGGAGTTGCGTTTGTCCAGTAACTAAAGCCAGCTCGTCAAATATGATCAATCAAAATTAACATCCAAAACAGCAGATAATATTATTATAAACTCACGCACTAATAAGTAACAAATAATGAAAACGATAGGTTAGAAATCCAGACAACATCAAACGTCAACCAAAGAGAATACAATTGATGTCAACGTCCATTGTCTAACAAAAATCAAACTGGATGCGTTCAATTTAAATAATTCACTTTTATTATTACTAGTCCAATGCACTTTTTAAATATGATGTAACGGCAAATATATACATATCTAATGATATAATCCTACTTAAGCTTTAATTGTGCCGAATAGGACATTAAATAAGCGAAATAAAAATGGTATGCAATAATTTATGAATTTAGTGAATTGTGAACGCTTCTGAACCATTCAATCGTAGTCTCGTACTCAGGCTTAGCTCGTACTTGGCTAAGCATAGTCGATAGAAACGTTTATTTATGGCACTTTTGGGTACTTGGCTTAGCCAAGTCAAAGTAGTGCTTTGCGAAGTTATACTTTTGACTAGTGCTTAGCAACGTCTATTTATCTGGGCCTAAGGCTTTTATTCAGGAGAAAATAGTTTTCAAATTTAGAAACCGTCGTAATTTATTTTCTTAACTTGACATTTGGAAATACTCCGTCGGGTTTGTTGTAGTCCATTTTCGTTTTTTTTTTCTTTAATTGAAAGAGGCTTTGTCAATTGTATTGAGCTTATATAATTAGAAATATGTGGTGTTGGGGCATTTTTATTTAAGGTGAAGGCGCCTGTCTAGCCCGCGAAATTAAAAAAATTCGAGTATTTTTATAGTTTATCCAAAATCTGAAAACATTTAAGACAACATTTTGTGATTTGCGACATACACAGTATGCAGTGCGTTTATTAATACATTTATTTTACTCTAAATATTATCACGGTGGATATGATACTAGTAAATCACTAAATATACAAAAATTGCCAGATTATCTGGATAGCTGTCGTTCTTGAAATGTTTTAGAGTAAGTTGGATATATTAATAAATGCACTGCACACGGTCTTGGTCGCGAATTACAAAATGTGCCTTTTATTATTATCAGATTTTGAAAAAAATCTAAAAAACACAAAAAATTTGAACTTCGCCGGCTAGATGGGCGCTTTAGCCTTAATTCATGTTATGTCTGACGCTTGTGAAACAGGATTCTAAGGTTCTGGAGCTAGTAAGAAAGAAATGGGTCTAGAATGAACTGCAGTACTGTGAATGCTGTGAATGGCTTAACCGTTGAAAAGCTTTATTGGTCTAGTCTTTCTCTAATAGTAGGTATCATTTTATGATTTACTTACATCATAATAAAAGTTATAAGCAATCCAGAAGCAACAGTATCATTATTCACATTTTGTATGCCGATAGAAAAAGTAAAAGTAGAGTAAAACAATAAATCAAGTTTCGACCTAAGCGGTTCCGAATATATCAGAGGAACGTGGCTGTTTTGCTAAACACGGACGTAAATCATTAGTTTTTGCGTTCATCTACAAATTGAGAACAATAGTTTATTTTGAAAATAGAATAGAGCGCTTTCTTAGATGATAGAAAGTGGCGAGATTTTCACCCGTGGTTGCTATAAGGGTAAGTAGAGTCTAATGATAGCCACGTGATACGGTACTGGCACAACTCTAGCGGCGAGAGAGATTTCGTTAAAGAGAAACGTCTTTGAAGTAGTCGTCTATACAAATTGTTGCTTTTAGATTTAAGTGTGATTTTGACCTTTGCTTTAATTATTATTGCTCGCGCTTGCAAGGACCGGACAAATATTTTGTAACCACTAAATTACAATGGTATTTATTGTTTCTAACATAATACGTGGAATAGAGTGGTAGTTCTTCTGAGTTTATCTCGATAAGGACGCGGTAATATTTCAGTAAAGCATCCCGTACTTTAATTATAGATATAAGCATTTTTAATCTTCGTAAGTTTAGGGGAATATTACAACGTTCAATATTATTATATTCGTATTCGTGAAACAGACCGCAAAGTTATGTCGCGTCGCAGAGTAGGCAGGCGCCCGGTGTAGCGTGCGGAAAACGAATATTTATTACTGCTGTATTCGTGTACCACAATAAAATGAATACTGCTACTTATTATTTAAAGGGCCACTCTGCCAAGCTCTACCACAAGCTTATACGTCCGCTAGAGTAAATAGTTGCCAGTACCTACGGTCTTTGGTTACGGCGTGTTCGTTCGAAGCGGTGGGAGTCGTCTCACGTGGCTCGCGCTTATACGGGATTACTTATAAGCGCGTCAACGCTCGTACGAGTTGCGCCTGTGGCAAAAGGCGCGCCCATACGCGCCTGCACGCGCTTCCAAAAACGCTCATCTAAACCACCCTAGATTCATTGCTCGACGCCCATAGTAGGTAGGTACCTACTTACTATCGTTGTCAAGTTTGGGACCATACAGGTTGTTGCCTCGCGTTGTTTATTTTAATAATTATTTATCTCAATCAGCCATCGAGTTCCATTTCTAACTAAATAGTACTACATGAACAATCGATACCCAGTCACCCAGAGTCCTCGGATTTCCAACCCCAACTTCGATCCTTCACAGACAAGTTTATTACGATTGCCTTTTAAAGTTGGCGAAAGTCGTTATAAATTGTCGATAATATCTACATTACACGGCTGAAATCCCGGCGGGCCAAGTAGCCTGTAACTTATTGACAGTTTGAAAGTAATTTAAAGGTTAGCTATTAAAAAAAAACAAATCTTTTTTTTGTTGTTATAATATAACGGCATTATGTTTACTAAGGCGCTATGCAAAATATCGTGCACTGTTAAAGTAAGACCGTATGCAATGGGGACATAATTGAACCTTGTATGTATAAGAAAACAGCCTCATTAGTTGGATAGAAGGAAAATTATTGGACGGTTCCATATCGTTCCACTATTAACGAAGGTCCCAATATTGGAGCATGCTTGTCTTCAAATTAATATCAGCCATTCTTTTGGGAATTCTAATATCAACATTATTACTGAAATTGTTTAGGTATATGTATAATTCTGTATCTTGTTATAATTACAATATCTTGTGGATTAAGTAATTAAGTACGTCCTTCTAGGAACTTATTGGTTTAGAAAAAATAACTGTATTCCTAGATAAAAATATTAACTATAAATTTGTAATCAATATAATACCAGAAAAACGTACAAAACTATGGTATTAATAATTGTCATGAATACGGTAAAGTCAGATCTATGTTATCGATATAAATATAATCTTCAAACAAAATTAAATCTCTTAGCTATAAGAAAACCAAAAATGTAAACACGATCGAACGGCAACGATAAATGGAACATAAACATTGATAGAGCGCGTATAGACTATCAATTATTCTTTCTTTTTATCGGTGTGGTGAGAGAAAAGGTAGATATATATCTATATATTCCTATAGGAGTGAAAATAAGTAAAGACATGCTACTCTCCATGTTTCACCTCATCCTACGTCATTACATCATAGAGCTCGGAATGGGAATGATAACAGCTAACTCGTGACATATTATATTAAAGTATCTAGTCCCGTATTAATAAACCTAACTCAAGTCTGAGAACGATCTTGAGTATGCTTTAAAAATGTCATTTTGTGCCGGTATGACATATGAATGACATTTCCCAGATCACTCTCAGATTTGAGATAGATTTATTTATACGGACATTGTGTGAAGTAAAACATAATTTGTTTGTCTTTGTATTATCTCTGTACCCATTATTCTCCACTGAAATAGTATTCCGAATGAGTGAGCGAGTTCTATAACAGCATTCGTTTCTGATATTTTGGTGATTTATGACATTGTAAAGGGTTTCATGAAAAATATATATAACCATGTTTCTTAACGATGGCAATACTTAAACGTAATAAATATCATTCAAATACCTATTCAAAAAAATTGAAACATTTTGGTTGTTAAAGTTTCTCTTATATGAGATACTAGTTGCTGCCCGCGCCTTCGTCCGCGTAGACTTAAGTAAAGTATTCTGTGTTAATCCAGGTTATAAACTATCTATGTTCCAAATTTCATCCAAATCCGTTCAGTAGTTTTTGCGTGAAAGAGTAACAAACATACATCCACACTCACAAACTTTCGCATTTATAATATTAGTAGGATTAAACGAAGATGGTCACTAACACTCATAGTAATATTATAGGTATATACTCGCATAATATGTTTCTCTTGACATAATTCAAATTGTAGAACAAATTTTCTTTATAAACTATGCGTTACTGCCATGCCGACATGGTCCTCATTAAAATGCGACACACGTCTCCACCCCTGAATCGTCGGCCGCCAGTCATCGTCAGGTGTCTACAACATCGGCTTAATATGCCGTTGTCAAAGAAATTCTCGTAAGTGTGGATTTGTAAGGGCTCGCGCGGACCCATGTAATGTGGGCTTTGTGACTACTGGTTTGTTCAATGTGTGAACATTGTCATGCAGCTTAAGGCGTAGTCAACACTGGAATTCTATTCTAATTTGAAAAAAGTTTTTTTTTTAACAATAATTTTTGGTGAATTTAGACTTGACTTCCAAAGGTTGAAATTATTCACAAATCTCGTAAATAGTCCACAGGCTCTACGGGGCTTTCCTTAACAGGAACGTAATTATGTTAAATATCTTCTTCAGTTAGTCATGATCGAAAGTCTTCAAAACCATACTCGGCATGTGTGTGATAAACATACTTATTTGTTTTAAAAGTTTCTTGTTATTTCAAAAATATTATAATTTGATCAAAGCTTGCCCTTAAGTCTACCACTCAGGAAGCGCCAGGGACCGTTGGAAAGGTCCACCGGATGGCCTTCCAACCCTATTTCATTTATTCACGCCGCGCCGTTTTCAAAACGTGACAAAATACCTCGATGCGGATGCTTGCTTTGTACTTCTGGTTTGGATGTAGGCAAACTTATATTATCTATGGACAACAAAGTGAGTCCTTGAGTTGCTGAAATAAAAGGTTGTCATTTTGTTTTTCTTAATTTCAGAGTAGGTATCGATTAAAGAAAATAGTAAGCTGCATCGAAATCAGTTCTGTACAAAGGTGTGTCTGCATACAAGGTTCACACGTATTTGTATCTGACATACTCTAGTTTATGCGTTTACTTTGAGGAGCTGACATCTGGTTATCTGATGATAACTGAAGGAAATTATCGAATACTGAAAGTAACCAAGCAACCAAATAGGAAAGTAAGGAAAAAGTTCCAACCAGAATTACCAAGCGCTACGTATAAATCAGCGCAATTGAAAATTATGGAACGAAAATTATGAAATAATGTTTGTACATATTTTTTATTGCCAAAAGGTACGTCAAAGGAAACTAATTGCACAGGTTGAAAGCCAGCCATGATGACTGCAAGCCTCTAATTAAACGGGGGAAGTTTTCCATCACTCGTGGAATTCAGTCGCCCGCTGCGGAGCGGGTTGCAATGAACGCTTATAACTCTACCAGCTTCGTTATAGGATTTATTTTGCAATTTTCTTTAATTAAATCAATTTGAAAAACATTTTTAAGTGAGTATTCATACACATCGGGCTTTCTATGAAAGGTATATTATATGTATATGACCAATACACACCGGACCAGCACTGGACTCCATCTTTGGTTGTAAAATTTCCCTGCGAAAGTATACAAAAACGCAACATGAAATTGAGTTGAAAATATTGCCATACCAACTTATTTTAGTTAAAGTTTCAAATCTGGTTTCTTGAAATATCTTCTACTGATGGTAAACAAATAATTCTAACCGATGGGTGATTTCGAATTATAATCGTGCCGTATTTATTTCTTAAAAATCTTAGAAAATACATGCAGCAAATATATTCATGAATAATTATTATAATTAACTGGTAGGTACTTACTATAATATATTAATAATTTTAGCCCTTTTTGACGTCCCACTCCTGGGCACGGGCCTCCCCTCAACACGAGGGGGATTCACGTCATAATCCACCACGCTGGCCCAGTGCGGGTTGGCGGATTTCACATGTCTTTCGAAAATTGGTTAAATCTTCTAAGACATGCAGGTTTCATCACGATGTTTTCCTTCACCGTAAGCAAGTGATAACCATATAGAAATTATGATTTGCACATAGATTACGAAAAATCCAGAGGTTCGAGCCAGGGTTTGAACCCGAGACTTGGTAGCCCGCAAGACGCGTGCTTAACCAATCGGCTATCACTGCTTTTTAGGTACTTACTATTACAGTTAATTTTAATTACTGAATTATTCTGACGGGCATATTCACGAAATTACAATGTTGAACAAGTATATCAGCCACGATGGGAATATATGCGTATAAATTTCTCGTGTCAGATGTCTGTCCGATAAATCAGCATGAGTGTGTCACATAAAACCACATACGCGTCGTTTGTACGCGGCCGAGTGCAATTTTGTTCGTCGTATTATCATAGCCTGTTACTGATAGACATTTTATTGTAAAAATACAAATTGTAATTAAATAAACATTAATTAATTGTAAATCAATTAACTTTATATGAAAATCAATGGAAATAGGCATCAGAATCAATTAATTTAAGTAACAGATGGACCTAAAATGGCCCCAAGTTAAGCAACGCTTGTACTATCGGTATTGTACAATCAACTAGGAGTTATCTCAATGACACCCAGATCACGGCAAATTACGAAAATCATTTTTCCGAAATTAGACCCAGCGGGAATCAAAGCGGGCGTCAAAATAAATATTAATATGAAAATGAGAAATTAAAGGTTGTTTCAATAGTTCGAGTAATCATTCTGTGTCCAACTTGTTACGATAGGGTATTCCTAGGGCTTTGACGCGTCATATTGGTGGCACATCAAAGGTTTTTCTGTACGCCGAAATGTAGATGAGATGTAGATGCGAGTACGAGATGATGTTTGTATAAAATCAGAATTCTGTATCCATCAGATCGTGCGGCTTTGACCTCATATTCTTATTCCGTATCTCCCAGCGTCTTCGGCACATCGTAAAGGCAGCTCTTCGAGGTATATAACTGACAATCCTTCTTAGAGAGAATATTTGTCGAGTATTTCCATATTCGTGTACATAGTCATATTGAAATCGCTTGCACGTTGTTATAATTCTCTTTTAAAGTGAATTAGCAACCGTATGTAAATTGAAAACGTTCAATTACTAAAACACGTAGGGTAAGGGTGTTAACAACTACGTGATGGGTTTCTTTCTAACAACTGGATTTTGATAAAATCTCTTAGTATCAACCAGCTGTACCAACTAACAAAAAAGATTTATACCATCAGATTTTTAGAACGAAGTTCCTTTGCGCTTCTTGCGAAATCGTCACGCATGAAAAGCGTTATACGTAACTTTGTAACGTTCACTGTGAAAAAGTTGTCTAAAAATCAACTAGATGGCGTAAGAGACTTATTCACGTGATTGGATGGTGCGACATTGAATAACGTAAGATTTTGTGCACAGAGAACTTCGTTCCTGACGGGGGACCCCCGACCGCTCAATTTCTTGTTTTTTGTGGTAGAGGTAGGTACATCATCTTTAGTGTTTAAGCGTCAAAGAAAATCATTATATCGAGAATTATTATTAGACCTTATATTCTTATTCAATAGACTCATTGATAAAAGTTTACCAATTTAATGCAGCGGTCGCACTGGTCATCAGTGACTCTTGTGGATAGTACATAGTAATTGACGGCAATTCATCAGCTCGCTCAGGCCGGTGCTGTTATTAATAGGCCACCCTTAAACCAATGAGGCCTATTTTGGTGTGGTCTGAAAAGGCATGAAATTGATTGGTGAAATAGGTCCAATTTGTAGATTATTGGAAATTGGAAATGCCGATAATAATTTGTATTTGGTTTAGTTTGCAGTTAAATGTGTGTACTCGTATTCTGACACATCGTACATTTGTGTCGTTTTAATTAGGTACTTACTTATGGCCATCGAATCTTGATGCGCCGTACGTTTGAACAATAAAATTTCGAAGTTATTATTTTTATTAGGGCACCTACTAACCCAGCGGGTTTGGGGTTTATAAGCTGATATAAACGTAAGAAAACGCAAGTTTACGAGGGATATAAAACCTTTTCGTGAAAGACTATACATCATTACGGTAACACAAACGTTGCGACAAAAAGGCTTTTATTACGTTTCTCATGTGTTATTTACGCTTTAGGTAAAGAAGGGTAATAAGTAATTTTTATAAATATTTTTTTTTGTATCTTCTCTTAAAATATTAAATTGTTATATAATTTTATTTCATAAAAATGCTGATTCTCATACTCTATGCATACGGTTTATGGCCTGAATCACCCTTGTAGTGAGGGGACGCCCGTGCCCAGGAGTGGGACGTCAAAAGGGCGTCATTTTTTTTAATACTCTACTCTCTCTCCGACCACTATAAGAAATCAAAAGAAAATTGACAATAGGAAAATAGACTAGGTATGCATTAGGTATGTTTTTTCAACGCATTGAATCTAATTAGAATTATTTGCTATCGCCATAATGACGACCGCTTTGAAGGACATGGCATGCAAGTAAAGTACCAATCATAATACCTGAAAGGGGTATCTTGGTTAGAATTTTCAACCACATCACATCTGTAATTATAAATGCCGTTCGCATCCCCATTGGCACGTGTTCAATGAAGGGGGGTCATTGATCGTCAAAGTCCAACATTTCTGCCAAACGCGTACTATCACATCTATTATTCCGAGCTCGTTTCAGCGCTGCCGTCCATCTACTCAAGCGCTTTTCACGTATGAATACTCGGTCATTGAATATGAAGTGTTATGTGTATTTATATCTGTTACTAGCTTCCGCCAGCAGCTACGCTAGCGTGATTTCTGGATGAAGACAACAGCGACACCATCGGGTCCAGCTTTGGTATAAATAACTAAAATTAAAAATTTAGAAACCCCCGATGCGACTAATTTTTAGACTACAAAAGAACTGATAATTTTCAAACGGCTGAACCGATTTTCATAGAACATAGCTAAGAACACGCTCGATCAGATTAACTATGTAACAAAAAAAAATGAAATCGGTTCATCCGCTTGGGCGCTAGGATGCCACAGATAGACACACAGATACACCAATACACATGTTAAACTTATAACACCCCTCTTTTTTTGTCGGGGGTTAAAAACAATCAAAATCGGTTAAGCCATTCAGGAGAAGAATTACGAACAAAAGCACACTGGGATTTTATATACATATGAGTAGCATAAGGACATTGGATTTATACAGCCTGGCGCTACCATGGCGACATTAAATTAACACACGTGTTAGGCTTCGCATTTTCCGATTTTCGAGATATTTAAATTTTATGAAACAATATTGTACATTGCATTTATTCAACATTTTCTGAAATACCATTTTGGAGCAGCCTGTACGTAAATAAATCTAGCGCAGAGGTCATCTGCCGAGGTCACGGACATTGAAACAAAAAATTATAACTATTAGAAATAATAATAATACTATTAGCTCGACCCGCTCCGAGTAGTAGGTAATAGCGTAAGAGTAGCTGTATGAATCGGATTTCAAGGTGATGCCAATTTGATTACTTTATTTATTATCTATTTTGTTAGAAAATTTTATTTTTACTATTTACGGGCTTTTCTTTTTTTTACTACTATTATGATTATTGACCACTTGCCCTACCTGTGTGTTAAACTAATGTCGCCATGGTAGCGCCACGCTGTATAAAATGATGTATATTCATTTTCTGTCGCCAGGCGGTATTCTTATTTTTTCATCCCAGTGTTTGTCTTAATCATGGATTTGATTGACCTGATTACGTTATTATTTCCTTTGAAATCCTTTGCGTGCTGTGCGGGAGTCTGAATTATGTTGACCAGTGAAATTCCACCACGTAATTCTAGTTTTTATCGCTTCATAACCTTGACTATTTTAAATCGTAAGTAATATGTAACATTTACTCAAGAGATCCGCTGCTGTCCTAATGCCCTGATTCTGTAACGTTACAGATTTACCGCCCCTCCGAGATGAGACCGTAGACAACGAGGATTTGCTCCCGCAGACTATTCCCGTCTAATTTATGAATCGGTGTATTAAGCCAACGCCTACGTCCTTTATTTAAATCTAAAAGTAATGTAAGATGAGGGACGAATTACATAAGCGCTTTATTTTTAAAATTTAGTTGGCAGAGGCTTATGAAATTATTGTTATTATTTGTGTATATTTTTTATGTCGGTAGGTATTATAGTGATGTAACGAATATTCGCATTCGCATTCGCATTCGCGAATATTCGCATATTTTTTGACATTCGCATTCGCATTCGCATTCGCAAGAATCTATGCGAATGTTTGGCGAATGTTTTTTGAAAAACAAAAAGGAAATTATGTATGGATGGAAATGGAAATTTAATACAACTAGTAAGAATTATGTTTTTTTTCAACAAACTTACTCGTCGGATTTTATTATTGCACTGCTTTTAGGTTCATAAAGCAACTTATTACGCACTACTGCTTTTGACTTTAGATTTTTGAAAATCTTAGTAGATAATCCCAAAATAGTAAACATTTTTATAAAATAAATAAACAATGTTTATTAAAATATTATAAAGAAATATATCTGGCTTTGCCAGATCCATAGATAAATATAAGTAGCCAAATGCATGTCGGACTACGCATACTATATGTATAGGGTTCCGTAGACATCCCGCCACTTTTCGATAATACTTCGATAATTTTACGATTTTTTTTTTGTAAGAAATTCTGTTACTAAATTTATTAAACCGGCATTCATAGTAATCTTAAGCAAAAGTGTCATAAACCTTTATTTTCTTTTTGGAATGCTGAAAAGTTCTTATTAGGAATTTAAATCAAATAATTAAGTCGTGATTAGACTGGGTGTGTGGGTTTGAGACTCAGTCCAAACTTTAGAATTTTTAAAATTAATTATATTTATTTTTAATTGTAAATAACTATTTATTTCCTATAATAAACCATTTATAATGTTGCCCTAAGTCAAAGATGAATCTGGCTACTTACGTAAAAAAGGCCTCTTTGAAGCTCAATATATCGTAAAAGGGAATTAATATTGAAAAACTGTCAAAGAAACGTTCAAATTATTTTAAAATACCTACCGAACAATACCTCACTCGAGGGGGTGAGTGAACTTTTTTTTTCACTTTTCCCTCCTTAAGTACGGGAGGTAAAAAGTATTAGTTTCTTTCAAAATATAAATACTCAGTTTTGTAGCGGTTCATAAACTCTATTTTTTTGCCATTTGTAGTTTATCCGTAATAGTTTCTAAGTAAAATTACTGTGATGTCAGAGAGACGGACAGACGGACGTGGCGGAACTACGAGTATAAGGGTTCCGAGTTTGACTACGAAACCCTAAAAACTTACAGCGCGACATCTTGTTTTATTTTTCATTCATCCTGCAATTCTCTAGGTCTGAAAAAATTCGTGAACTGCGATTTTTTTCAATTAAGATTGTAGTATATTAAATATTTTTTACAAAAATATGGGACTGTTGTGAGGTAGGCAACTAAATTATAAATAGGATCTTTCGCTAGTGTTCTTATTAGTCTAATTAAAATATTATTAAACTCAATTAAATTTGATTAATGTAATAATACTAAACTACCCTCATATCAAAACGAATCTCTTTGAATTAACTTTATGTGACTAACTTTGTTCTTTCAACCTGTTTGGGTTCGGCTATGTTCGGCCGACACGAAATGTCTGACGAAAAAGAGGGGTGCTATAATATTAATTTAGCATTTTTTGTTAGAAAGGTATTATGATCGAGAGTGTTCTTAGCACTGTTTCATGAAAATCGATTCAGCCGTTTGAAAATTATCAGGTCTTTTGTAGTTTAAAAATTAGGCGTATCGGAGATTTTTTCAAATTTTAAATTTAGAGTTATTTGAAAGTCAACATTCGCATTCGCATTCGCATTCGCGAATGTTGGAGCCAAATATTCGCATTCGCATTCGCATTCGCGAATGTCAAAAATCCAACATTCGTTACATCACTAGTAGGTAAGAACATGAAAAAATTGCGACACCCTGAATAAGTAAGCATGTTTATAAACACAACGGTTTGGTCCGAATTAACTTATAACAAGTCTATTACGGAGTCCTACCTCCCAGTAAAATGAGGCAATATTTTTATTGTACACTAGCTGTGCCCGCCGACTTCGTCCGCGTAGTATTTAACGTAACAAAAATTTCGGGATTATCGGGATAAAAAGTATCCTATATGTTAATCCCGGTTATAAACTATCTGTGTTCCAAATTTCATCCAAATCCGTTCAGTAGTTTTTGCGTGAAGGAGTAACAAACATACATACATACATCCACACTCACAAACTTTCACATTTATAATATTAGTAGGATATTAATTTATTCGAGTACAAATAATTTCGTTGTATCCTTAATTCATCTTACTTATTCCGAAATGGGGGAAACAATGACCTACTGATATTGCAACGACCCCATTTCCATATTTTTCGTTCGCAACGTGGGAAAAGGCGTTTCTAGTGAATCTCTTCTTAAATATATGCAGGTCGCGTCGTTCGTAAAGCTGGGTCTGATAACTGAATCAAATTTATTTGTAAAAAACATTTCTATGTTGCAAACCATCAGAGACTTTTATAACGCGTTTCAGTTCCAGGACAAGTTTTAATCTGATAAGAATGTTGATATTGAGAATTATTGCTTTGATTAAATTGAAGGAAAACAATTTATAGCTGACAATGTCCTCTGTTTCTGATAAAGAATTGTATTTTTGTCATTGTAATAAGTGCTTACGTTGAGTGGACTTTTGTTAGGTACCTATCTTCTTTGTGACATAAAATCCCGGTGTAAGTTTGTTTGTAATTTTTATCCTCCTAAATGGCTTGACCAATTTTGATGTTTTTTTTGTACTTTTGGTTAAATTATCTGCATAATTCTGGAAGGCCGAAAAAATGATTTAGGTAGTTACATATATACGGCAGTTGGTATGCAGATGCGTAGAGAACATAAACGACTTATAGGCACGTAACTAACTTATTTGAAAAATTGCGGCCCTTTGAATATTTGTCTTTAATATATACTTTGTAATTATTAAAAATATAAACAATCGGAGATTAACAAAAAAAAACAAAATATAAAAGCAAGCCCGCTGAGTTTCTTGCCGGATCTTCTCAGTCGAGGTCGCTTTCCGTAGATGAGTACCGTTGTAAGTTATTAAGTTTGTAGATAAAAAAAGGAAAAATATAAACTTGTAAGTGCCCCCGTAGGCCTAAACAAAATAAACGCTTTGACTTTGACTTTGTCACAATGTTTGTGTTGCGGCCTTTGAACACAACGAATATCCTAGAAAACTGTATGCACCGCATTTGCGAGTAGCGAGTCATCAATATTAAAGAAGCGTTAAATTAAAAGGTAGAGTTACATTGTAGCCACTTTATACGTGTCTATTAGCTTATTGCACCCGTTACATAGTAGCGGATAGTGTAACCGCAGCCTTTAGATGCGGTGCGGGGTTGTATCCCAGAATTAATGGTCTTCCCATGAATAGCATGTGGATTGTGAACAGTGCAGTTGCGGGTATTTGCCTGAATTTATGTAGGTACCCAACGGACGTAGAGATCTGATTTACGAAGTTTGTTAAAAATGTTTTCTAGTCCTGACTTAATAATTACGTTTTGATATTAATTCATAATACTTTTGAAATAGGAATGAGAATGCTGTACCACAGGAAACTCACACGCCAGGTTTTATGTTAATAATAGGTAATTGAAATATTTGTATTTTATTTTATCAAACATTTGAAAACGTCGTCCGCCGCATTTGTAGATTTATTACTATTACTATACTATTATACTAGCTACAATTTTTCAAAAGGTAATCATGAAATTAAATAATTTATTCAAGGTTTCAAATAATTTATTTTTAGATATAAACGTCACCAAGTATCTATAAATTGAAGGTCCCAAGCGTTGATTTTTCGGTGCTCGATTTCTTAGTTTGAAGTCAAACTAAGAAATCGAGTACCAAGTATTAAGTATTCTGACTATTGATATAACAGGGACAATCCTAGTAACACCCAAAATTGAAAAAATAATAGCGAAGATTTTTTCTAAAAAATAAGAAAAAATTCTGAATGCTTTTATCCTGAAATCAAACCCGCAATTTTGCTCACGTTCAAATCATAGCAGCGTATAACAGCCTGATATCCAATTTTTGGTATTCCGATTTGTATAATGTTCACAGTCGGCGGATGCTGCGCAGTTTCCGGTGCAATCGAAATTTATGGAGGACCCATGAATGCCACGTGTAGTTGCGAACGTTCGGAATTTATGAACAGATTCATTACAATCTAGAGTCCGAAAAAATTCACCGGACCATCGAAGAAGCTTTTAAAGAAAACGATTCCATATTATTATTGCGATGCCACTAATACTAATACACAGAGAAAGAAAACAGGATCGTCGCCCACTTGTGATTACTTATATAACAGTATTTAAATTGCTTTTGTAGGTAGGTATATCAAAAGTAACGCTTTAAACTATATTTACAAAATTTACACTTTTATGAATGACATTAATTTCCTTACCGTGCCAATGTTTACTGAATACAATTAAGATTTCGCTGAATATTTCAGAGATAAATTAATTGTGATAAAATCAGGTGATATGAACACACGTCACGTAGAGGGTTGAAAAGGGTATTGCTGGGGCGTTGGCGTCCTGCGTCTCGTAATGTAAGAAAAGGTCGCTATTATTTTAAGATTGCTTTTTGTCACCCTTGTACCTTAAGGTAAATAGGTACATTTTGTTTACTTACGTTTTTTAAGTTCCGTATTTAGTATTTAATACTAGGTAGGTAGGTACATATTTAATTCTGTACCTATTGATAATGAAATTAAATACTGAAATGTATTTCATGAAATTAAAAAATCCGGTGTTAGTGTAGGTAATTGTTCTTTTTCTAAATGGCTTGACAGTTTTAGTTTTTTTTTCATGTTTATGGGGTCACTTGGACGGTTCTTAGCTTCAAATTTGAGCCGGTAGGTGCCACTGTTGTTGTCATCCAGAAAATACCAAAGAATTTTCAATAATAAGATATATTAAAAATTCTTTGGAAAATACGCCAGCGAAACTCCGGGCCACAGCTATAATACTTAGTTGCGTCGTAAAATATTCTTGCAACATCCGAATAAAGTCAATATGTATCACATAAGTATGTACTTACATAAAGCGAAGCAACTACCTACCTTCCATTTTATTGTTGGATTATTTCAATTAGGTACACTTTGTTTATTTCGCTGTCAATAAAAGTTCAAAGATTATGGGCAGATGCCAATATTCATTCAGTTTTCGCATCAGATAAGGCAGGAACACTGACAAATGGTCGGCTGAATGGAACGGTCGGAACGCTGTACCCAGCCTCTCCCATAAATCTACTTCGAAAAACTCAAATTAATCTCAGTAGGGGATGTTTAGCTATCACTCTAAGGTTCCCGATACTAAAGGCGATGTTCAGCGTAAGATTTATAAATTGAAAAGTGGTAGATGCTTTGTTGGGGATTATCGTTCCTTAGTTACGACAGAAAATATAAATGAATTGTATTTTTTTACTCTACTCTTAGGGAATTGCGTGAAGAGCTTTAGGGTGCTCGCCCACTTGGACTTGGCGGGCTGGCTGGGCTAGCTAGCCCGAACGTTTCGACCAATAAAATCGTTTTATTTTCCTCCACTTATTAAAGAAAACGATCCTATTGGTCGAAGCCAGTGGGCTATCCGCAAATATTGGTAGATCTCATTGCTGGTAAGTAATCTTTTTATGAAGTATTAAGTAAAAATGTCGAGCTAGTTTATTTTGCCCAACTGTACAAAAAAGATGGCGACGTCTCAAGTGAGTCTGTAAACATTTAAGTAGCGTTTAAGTATTTCACCATCTCTCTCATTTATGAGGTTTTATTTTGATATTGCGCGAAATTTTGCATGGCGACGTAGGCAAAGCAAAGTGTTTGTATAAACCTATACATAGATAGGTAACCTCCTCTAAAATTGTGCAAATGTGAACTGAACTTACTCATAATGTCAATGTTATTAACTTAAGAGGCAGTAAGTTGGAGCATAAGTCAAAGTTACACCTGAATTTTACCAAGTTGAACATGTTCGCGTGAACTTACCAGAGTTATGTGAGTAAATTATGTGTAATTATCAACTCGAAGTACAAAATTATTTCGCACGTTTTGTTTGTAGGAAAACAGATCGCGGTTTGAGAGTTAGTAATTAGAGTGTGTTGTTTGTAAATTGCAGCACTGATATAACCTTCTTTTGGTGAGGTTAGTATAATTTAATAATGTCGTGTAAATTTTATTATAATTATTTGTGTTTTAGCAAATTTTTATAAATTATCAGATTTAATTTTTATTTATACTGAATGGATTTTAATATGCATTTAATAACTTAAAATTATATAATATTATTTTAGTACATATTTGTTGTAACTCTCAGCACGGTTTGGGAAACAGCGTTCTGGATTAATAAAAAAATAAAGAAAAAAAAATGAAATCCCAATCAAAGTTTTAAAGCGTCATCTAATGCTGAATCGAGGTTGACTGTCTAGGTAAGGCTGTGCTATGAAGGGGGCCCGCCCGCTTCGAGCAATAGGATTGCTTCATTTCCATAGTTTACACGGCTTAGCTACAGTTGTCAGAAAATAAAGCGATCCTATTGCTCGAACCGGCGTGCCGGCGTGCCGAAGCGGCGTGCTTTATAGAACAGCTAAGTGGAAAGTCATCCTTAAATTATAATAATAATATCTGATATATTATTTATTCTTAATTAATATAATTTCAAGTAAACACAACGCAATGTAATTATTTAGCCCCGTGGAACCCCACAAGCCAACAGGCTACGCAGTGATGACAGCAACACAAGCGTTATTTGAATTTAACATTATGCAATACAATATGACGACCGCTTGGCGCAGTGGTTCGACCGTACGTACGCCCCTCGGCTCACTGCACGTGGTGGTTGCTGGTTCGATGTCCGCCTTGGAAGATTAGGAAATTGCCTTTACGTAAATTGCCTTGGTATGGATGTTACTGGCATCGCCCCCAGTCCAATGTACGGTACCCATAGTACAAGCGTTGCTTAGTTTTGGACCATACAGTTGGTGTGTCAGTCTGGCGATATTTATTATTATTATATGAATTAAAAGCATTCATATAGAAGTCACTGTGTAGAATCTAATATGACTATACTATAGGTACGTACAACAATTCTATAATTAAACAGGAACAAGAATACGTTATTCAGACGAGTAACGGAGCGATAAATTTCTAGCGTTTTACCAATTTCACGGAGCCGAAGAGTTTTGTCGTCGTTAGCAGATAAGCCTAAAACACGGCGACATTACTTAAGATGACAGATTTTATTACTTTCCCGTTTTCGTTTTTATGACACGCATATTTATTGCCCCGCGAATGCCTCTTATATCATTTTATGCGGGTTGTGTCTAAATTTTAAATTGCGTCATTTCATGTCGAGCCTTCGGGTATGAATACAAACGGAATTGGTGAGATGTGTGACCTAAATGCATGAGAGATTCATTTTTGTTTAAGACATTGCCTCGTATTTTTTTTGTTTTGATCCCCAGACACACCTACTGTATCGTCCCAAACTAAGCAACGCTTGTGCTGTGGGTACCAAAGAATGAGTAATAATAAGACATTATTACAAATTCTTTGATAAGTACCGTACAATGGATTGGGGGTGATCCCAGTGATACCCAAACCTGGTTAAATTACGAAAAGGCCGTTTCCGAAATTTGCCACGGCGGGAATCGAACCGCAACCACCATGTGCAGTGAGCCGAGCGGCCTACGCTCGAATCACTGCGCCAAGCGGTTGCGTATATTATTGTAAACGTGTAGGCTTGAAATAAGATGTGGTGATCTTACGACTTATATGTATATTCAATTTTTTTTAGTCAAAATGTGGTCCTTTATAGAAAACTAGCTTTTGGGCGCAGCTTCGGTAGCATATTTTCTGGGTGTCGACAACAGCGCCACCTATACTAGGTCCAACTTTAGCTAAGAACCTCCCAGGTGACCCTATAAGTACAAAAATAACATCAAAATCAACCAAGCCGTTTTCTAGAAAAAGAATTAAAAAACAACGCACACACCGGAATTTTATGTATCTATAAAGAAAAACCAAAATTACTTAGTTACGATGCGTGCATAAAATACTAGTGGTTGCTGTTGCTTGCAACTGTATCCTTGCATAGTCAGCACGTAGTAGCTGAACGCACATCTCAGGTAAGTAACTGTCCGTTAGTGTCGTTGTTTCAGAGATATGGGGATGAATGAGCCAGTGGATCTCACTACTTCGCTGTTATCATACTGTTGCGACCTAGAAACTACTTGGTCAAATATCTCGAAGGATCCTTATTTTATCAGCTTGATACAAAAACGCATTTTATTCTAGATGTACTCCATCGATTAGTTACTTCTTGGAAGCGACAGTGTACGGAACTTAAGTAAGCGAACGAAGAGTGATATACCAGTGACCTAGGCGATAATATTGGAATACTGTGAGTCTGCTAAGTGATTCGGAACAGTGCTTGTTGTGTGTAACTAGTATTAGTGAACTAGTGTAGTACTGTGTATTTGTCAAGTTTGTGGAGAGCGGAATAAACCCTTTATACTCGTAGTCGGCATTAATTGTACCCTAGTACCTAACAATTGGTGTCAGAAGTGGGATGCCGTTACTACCGCGAGACGAAGAAGGGCGTACTCCACGAACCAGGCGTCAAGTCGAGATGGATGCCGCACGTCAACGTAGCCTTGAAGAAGAAGAGCGTCAAGTTAATGCCGGTATTTCGGCGGGAGCTGGGGCAGCATCAGCAGGTAGCTCATCGGAATTGAACTTGGCAGCGTTGATGGCCTCTATGCAGCAAATGCTCAAGGCCAATCAAGAGGCCAGCGAGCGAATGATCCAGGCCAACCAAGAGGCTAGCCGGCAGGAGATTAGAGAACTAAGGGAGGCCAATCAGGAGTTCAAGGAAATGATGAAGGCAAATCAAGAGGCCAGTC